>OZ010611.1:55561291-57961291 GCA_963932145.1 Acanthosepion lycidas
CAGTGACATATTGTCATCAAGCGGTCACCCATCAAGGTACTGACCAGATTAGACATTGCTTAACATTTTTGTAAAAGAAATTACTAATGCTCCCAAGAAAATTATTGTGAATGATCTAACGATTAAAGCATTTTTGTGAATTGCTTTCTATATTAAAGTAGAATTTTGTTTTTTACATTAAAAGTTATAGCCAGACTCATGACATTGAGCTACTAATACAGCTTGTATTTTATTTTGTATTCATATAATCTCCTCCAGGTTTTTAGAACATTTCTTTATCTATCTTCATCTGTCCACATCTATCTATCGTAGCCTATTCATATCTATCTGCCTATCTCATTCTGTTCATAAATTTTTTTGTTTTTATAAGCTTGGGTATATAGTCTGGCCAATTTCATTTAGTTTCTTTTCATTTTTGAAATTATTATTTTATTATTAAGTTTGTGATAATAGATCTACCAAGAAAGGTTAAATGTTCTAAGAACCTGGACACGATTATATAAATACAAAACACACTATATTATTCATATAAACTTTTATTAAAAGATTACATAAATACAAAACAATACATAAGATGCTTTAGTAGCTCACTGTCATGAGTCTGACTATAACTTTTAATGGAAAAAAAATTCTACTTTAATTAAAATAGAAAGCAATTTACAAAAGTGCTTTAATCACTAGATCATTCACAATAAATCTGTGTCTCAATTCTCACACTTCACCTTTCTTGGCAGATCTTCTATTATCAAAATGTGGGATACTTAATAGCAAAATGATAAAGAGAAATCAAAAGAAATTGGCTAGACTATATACACAAACATACATTTAAAAAAATTTTATTTAAATTACTATTTTATTAAATTACTTGAGGTTTCACCAATGTATTTCATGTGGCAATAATTATTGTTGATAGAGTAAATTCCTTCTTCAAGTCTTAGCATATTAAAATGTGTCAGATTTGCATATTAATATTACTACTGTCATCCCGGCTTAGCTTTGAACAAACAAAGTTCATCTTGAAATACTACTGGAAGTACAAAAGTATTGAAGAGTTTCAAATTCACTCACACGGCTTACAATCTCGTGAATCAGAGAATAGTTTGATTGTACAGTACATGATATGTACAAGAACTGTATCAGAAAACCACAGATATCAACCACACGCTGAGAAGCAAGAAAGGGTGATGGAAAGTTTTCACAGAAGTCCAAGAAACCTATTGAAATGTTGATTGCTACTTGTGTTCCCATTGCACTGCATCGTCAGCAATGTTTGGATCATAACAGACATCAGCTTGAAAACATACAATGAAAAGATTTTAAGAGCCTGCATTTATATTAAATACTGTCTTAAATACATTATCACAGATCTCACCTCTGTTCCCTTAGGTAGGAACCATACCTTGAGCCACTATTGGGCCTTAAACTCATACATATGATCAACTGCTAAGGATGCAAGGAAAATGGTAAGTTCTCTGTACCATTCCAGTAAGTACCTGACTCCTCATGCTATTCACTACCTTTACAAGAACCAGATCGAACCAAAAATGGCGTACTGCCGTGATATTTGGGCAGGAGTTGCCCAGTCCTCACTTTTTAGTCTCGATAGAGCCCAAAAGTATCCCCACATTCCTGTGGGTGACAAATTATTCCCCCTCCGACCCTACAAACCCTTTCTCAGCCAAAATGGTGCAAGCATCTCACTTGTTCTACTGCTACCTTATATGGAAAGTGTTCGGACAAAGTACATTCCTTTGTTCCACCAGTTCTAACATTCACAGCTGGCACCCCCATGCTACATTCATTGTAGTGAACCACCCTCATTCCCTCTGTATCCCACTTAGGAAGGCTCTTCACACAAACCACTGCTCTGTGGTACCAACTCCCAGGAGGATGTTTTCCTGATCACTACAATCTTAACATGTTCAAGTCTATGGTTAAACGTTCTTCACATATCTGCATGAACTGTGCCTCTTACACTATTTACCTTGTTCAGACTATCGTCCTCATCTTTGTTGCTATATTTATCACGACATTTCGACTGTTGTATGCTCCGGCCTTCTTCAGGTGGTTGGAATGTCGAACTGAACCCTTTATTTCGCTCACTGGGGAAGACTGTTCTAGTTCCATGTGCCGTGTCTAATGGATATCAGTTATCATTTATCTCCTGTTAATTCCCCTTTCCAAGTTCTCCACTGCCTTAACTAGGTATTGAACTCACACTCTTTGGGTCCTATCACTGGATCTAACCAACGCCTTTATCCACTGTGCCATGTGTCCTTGAAGAAGGCCAGAGCATACAATGGCTGAAACGCGATAAATATAGCAACAAAGATAAGAACATAAATAGTGTACATAATACCTCATCTCAGAAATACGGACAGATACTGTGCCTCTTATTCTGTAACCCTCTAGCTTGAGTGGCTTCCAGGGCATGTAGAGGGTGAACAGCGCAAAAAAAAAATTTTTTTTTAATTCAAAAAATTAAATTAGATATAGTTCTAGTGATTTAAATTATTTCTTGAGAAAACTTCAAAATGTATTTTTTTTTTTGAGATACCATTTAAGTCTGTGTGTGTGTGTGTGTGTGTGTGTGTGTGTGTGTATGTATATCTCACACATTGAATGTCAGTGCTAATAGTGCTTAATGTAAAACAAAGCTATAATTTATATTAATAATAAATATCCATGTTTTTTGTCACCACTAGCAATGTAAATATCAGGTGCACCTGATGATTGTGTTGTGCATGAAACTCTTGAGTTGTGCAACCAATGATGAAAAAAAAAAAAAAAAAAAAAAAAAATGGATATTTATTAGCTCTTGAAAATATATTTCAATTGAGCACTATTGAGTGATAGGCTAATTCCATAAACAACAGCCACCTGTGTTAATGCAAAGCTCTTCAGTAAAATGAATTGGAGCACTCCGGCTGATTAAGATTACCTCCTCGGTTATCCATTGAAACTGCTATCCACCAAAGAAGAAAAAAAAAAAAAAAAAAAAAAAAAAAAAAAAGAAGCCAGTCCCCACCATGGGCCATTTAAAAAAATAGTTTGCGCAGTGGATTGGTTGTTACAAATATCCAATTGGGTGTGCGGAAAACAGTCTTTCTTCGTCTGATTCATTAAAAGGCCAGAGTAGCTGTTAGCATTTGATTGAGAGGAGGGGTCAGGGATTGATCTCCTCTGATTGGGTCAATTTGGTGATAGGGAGTATGATGTTGAAAGACACGAAACTCCCCAATGAACCAAGTCAAATAACATCACTGACGGCCCACTTGGATACCTACTTAAGGGCGTATTTTTGAATGAAATATATATAAGTTGAATTCAACGTATGAGGGTTAAGCAGATCAGTTCCCAGGAAACCGACAGCCCAACAACAGCACATGAGATTTGATTATAGTGGTGAAGGTTTCGTGCAAGACCAGCCACACTTTTTGAAGGGCCGAATTCAGTGACCTGGTGCACTAAGTGCCACAAGGTCCCCAAACGACCCTCCACACAGTGGAGTAATGGATAGCAGCTTGGATTGAGGAATCAGAGAGCCGAGTTCGAATTCCATTCGAATCCATTACAGTCACTTATGTGCTAATACCCTTGGGAAAGGTGTGAATCCTCTTATTCTCCCTCCAGCTATGGAGTAAATAGCAGGACAGACTGGGTTCTATAGCCGTGGATGGCAACTGGTCTAGAAGGACAACTCTATATATATATATATTAGTTATGCTTAATGTTTTACATGCACACACATATTGTTTTATTATGACTATTGTATCCATATATACTGTGTTTATATGCATATAACCAAGTATTATCTACATCATATACATGATGCATACTAACTGTATATTTGCAAACACGCATTATCAGGTTATTATGTGCATTCATGATATCAATTAACCTCATTTTTTAACATTTGTATAGATGCATGCAGACACACACACACTGATATAAATAGATGGATGCACAGATTCCTTGAATACCTTGATGACAAAATGACAAATTACACAAGGGGGAAAGGGGGGGATCTCTCATAATCGACCCCACCTAAAAATGTTACTGTCTAGGTAAGTAGATATGTACGAGCAAGAAGATACTGAAAAGTCCTCAGCCTGTCCAAGAAACACACACAGAGAGAGAGAGAGAGAGAGAGAGAGAGAGAGAGAAAAAAAAGCAGGGAGCGATTTGGCCAGTTAATCAGATTTGATTTACCCTAGAGAACCTTTCAGCAATTACTTATTACCTGCTTATATAAGGTACCTTGCACCAATATTTACCAACTTTTCCTCTTTCTGTCATGTTAATACTAGGATGGCCGAAGTGTCGTTTTCAACACCTTCAAATTTTCAACAAATTACTATGGAATAACTAGTTTTGGTTCGATGATGTGGCTTATGGACAATTATTGAATTTTAGCAAAGATGCTTAACAGACTTAATTCTTTAAAAAATATTCAGTGGAATAGCTGATATTTGAGGTTTTAAGTTGAATGGCCGAGGTGTCGTTTTTGACAACTAGGCTATTTATAGGGTAAATGCATTGAAAAATTTCTCACAAGCAATAATACTTGTGTTTATGTCCCCTATCTATCTATCTATACACACATTATATATATCACTTTCTTTCAGTATGAGGTATACTAATATTTGTGAATTTCTTTTCAGACTTGTTATTCTTGACTTGAATATATTAAAGATGGCTGCTTCATGGCGTAATGTAAATAAAGATGTTAAAAGAGTTGGCCATCCTAGTGTTAAAATCGCACATTTAAATATATTTTATTGGGGATTTTATGTAATCAACCAATCCAAAATTGTGTATCATAAGGAAGTGGAGGAGGAAGATATTACAGGTATCCCTTGATTAATGCATTTTTGATTAGTGTGCTAAAATTTTTATATACCAAATTCTATTAGTGCATACATAATACTCTATTAGTGTGGTAAAACATTCTTCAGTTTAACCATAGTAATAATTGAAAACTGATTTTATTTTTATAGTTACCGATGTATACATTAGCTGCACTTATCGATGAATTCCTGTACATAGTTTTCCAAAATTATTTACAAATAAATTCTGAAATGCGTTGAATACATATATCTCTCCCCCTTACTGTGAAACCCTTAAATAAAATCCAGTGCAAGCCTTCAAATGTCCGTAAAGAGAATCCACCGGATTATGAAAAACATTACGATCCTTGAATCTGCACCCACCTCCTCTGTGTAGCCCTTAAATATTTGTTGGATAATTACCAAACAAACAGAATAATGAAAATCAAAGAACTCAACAGACAGGTTAGGATAAAATTGTGGGAATATATAAAGTATGGTTAAGTTATGAAAAAAAAATATCCCATGTTTTTAACATTGCACAGAGCACTATTAAATCTATCATACAAAAATCCAAAGAGAATGGCATAATTGAAAACCTACCAAGACAAGACCATCCATATAAATGAATAGCAAAGGCAAGGATAGCATTAATTAGAGAAACAACCATGCATCAATTGTAACTCTTGGAGAGCTGCAAAGATCAATGGCTCTACTATCTTTGCCAACAAGTCATGTCAATTCACTGTTAATGGAAAGCAATTATGTGGAGAGGATTTTTTCGCATTTTATCTTCTCATTTAAAATGTAGCTTCCCTCTGCCTTTTCTATAAATATTTTCATGGTAATTGTTCTGATGAGCTTTCCTCTTTCACACCTCAGCTTGATTAATTTAAGCACAGTACTAGATTGGCATATGGTTGAAATGTAATTTTGATCTTCAAAAATTTAAATGCAATGTTAATCATCATCTTCTGTCTCCTTGAATCCTGTTCTTTTATTGTTCTCACTCCTTAATGATTTTTTCACAGATTCTTTCATACTCAGTAATACCCTTGTGTATTAGTGGCTTTATCACCTTGCTTGGAGAGAAACAGTTAAAATTTAAATGCAATGTCAATTGTTATCTTGTTTTTGTAATTCCTGTTCTTTTATTGTACTCTCTCCTTAATAATGTTTTTCTTTTTCTCATATTCTTTCACATTCAGTAACCCCTTGTGTCTTAGTGGCTTTATTGCCTTGCTAGATAGAAACTATTAGGAAAAAAAAAAAAAAAGAAAAAAAAAAAACTACTACCAATAACCATTATACTACCAGGGCTTAGAACAGGTTGATGAAAAATAAAAATAACCACCAACCTGAATAGTGCAGAGTTTTTTTCAAGCCATTTGGGGGGGGGGGGGGAGAAAAATTAAACCCTCTTCCAGAAAATATTGTATTTTTCAGCTTTCCAAACTTGTTCTTGATATGTCCAGTTTTGAAAGGTTTTTCTCTAAACAATTTTTGCTTTACAATGAAGTTCACCCTACACAAGGCCCGGGAGCCACTTTAGGTAGAGGGGTATAGAGTAAGAGATACAGTTTATGCATATAGCTGGGGAAGATAACCTTTTCACATCTAGGATTAAATGCTAAGATTGTAGTGTATCCTCTTGGGAGTCAGTTCCACAAAGCAGCAATTCACATGAAGCTGCTGCTCAAGTGGAATTCAGATCTCACCAACAGAATACAAATGGAATGAGGGTGATTCACTAGAATGGGCGTGGCAAAGGAGGGCCTTAGCCATGAAGGTTAGAATTGGTGGAGCTAAGAAATGTAGTTTGTCTGAGAACTTTCCTTTGAAATAGCAATAGAGCAGTGAAAGGTTAGTGATGTTTTTATCTGTGAGAAAGGCATTGTAGAGTGGGAAATTATTTATCACCCACAAGGACAAGTTGATGTTTTGGACTATGGAAACTGGAAAGTGAACAGTGGGCAGCTCAAGCCGAGATAATATACGGCTTTTGAAGCTGCAGGATAAATTTCAAAAGTTTATTTATATAGATTTGGTTTAGTTTGGTTTATCAACCTCAATGGGTTATTTAATGCCAACAAAATTTTTATTGCTAGTAATTTCTTCCTTCAAAAATCTATTTCTGAGAATATTTTTCCTTGAAGAAATCTATAGTTGGTAATATTTTTTTTTCAAAGAATGTATAGCTCTTTGTGTTGCTGGTACTTTTTTTTTTTTTTTTTTTTTTTTTTTTTAAGTATTGCTGATAATAATTTTTCCTTCAAAAATTATTGCTGGTAATATTTTTTTTTTTTTTTTTATTACAAAGTATTTCTGGTATTAAAACCTATTTTTACACAAGTTTGGGTGTTAACTATTTGCCCATAGCTGGGACCCTAACAAATGCTAACAAACCTGGGTCAGGGTGGACCTGGGAATGCCAGCAATTAAGAGGTGGTTCCATGAACCTCGATACCTCCTGATAAGAGACATTGCTGTTGAATGTAGTTTATCGTCTTACCCAGGATGCAGATGTAGTTTATCGTCATATCCAGAATGGTTATTTATATAGAAGTATGTGTTTCTGATGACAGGGATAATGGTGGAGAACAATCGCTGAAAGTCTAATCCTGTCCATCAACTGGGGATGAGTTCTAGGGTGGGAAATTATTTGTCACCCACAAGACCCAGGTGATGCTTTTTGACTATGGAGACTAGAAAGTAAACAGTGGGCAGCTCATGCCTAGATAATATACAGCTTTTGAAGCTGCAGGATAAATTTCAAAAGTTTATTTGATAAATTATGTGTTTCTGATGACAGGGATGTTGGTGGAGAACAATCATTGAAAGTCTAATCATGTCCGTCAAATGGGATGGGGGTGCCTGTACTGTCAACCAATTTTCTTCACAAAGTAGACAGAATGAAACATGTGAGAAGGAAAGAGAAGAGAGAGACATTCATTATGTCAATCATCTGTCATTACAACTTGTTGGAAAAAAAAAAAAAATTATACATTGCAAAGTTATGTCACGAACAAAAGGCAAAAGCATTGCTTCCTAATAGCTATTCGTAGAAAGAAAAATAAAGAGATGAGGTAATGTTGAATTCAAATCTTGGAACTATTCGAAAAGAATTTGCTACATCAAAGGACAAACATATTAACCATATAGATAGGGTATATGTGTGTGAGATTGAGAGCAAACACACACATTTTTATATATATATATATATATATATATATATGCAATATAAATTGCCATGACTTAAATAATATCATCCAATAGAGAAAAAAAATAAATTTTCACCAATAACACCGATTTATTTACTGCTGACTTTGATGATCCATCTTAATGAAACACCCTTATATATAATCCGTCTTAATGAAACACCCTTTATTTTATCTTGCTCTCAGTTATGAAATTTTAAATTTATTTTATTGTTAGTATTTTAAATATTATCTTGCCAGAAATACTATCCAAATATAAGGCTATAAAGCTAAAATACCTAACAAAGAAAAAAAAAAATTAATTAATAAAACATTAAATTTTTGAAAGTATTTAATTTTTAAAAATTAGTATGTAGTTAAATAAGTTTGTTCACTTAAAATTCAAATAATATGTCACTTCTGGCCTTCCGTCAGAAAACTATCCCTGATGTAAGCTGTCAATACAGCAATCTAACCATAAATTCACACCTCAAAACAAGTCACTACAGTTAAACATGCTTCTTTTTTTCAAGATAATTTTTTCTGCTAAAAACATAAGTAATGTTTTTTTCCACTTGCATTAAGTAAACATTAAATTTTCTAATTTTCCACAAATAATTTTTGAAAAAGGTATAACTGATTTTTACAAGATTTTAAATGGAGAATTTAACTTTTGTTTACAAATTTCTTAAAAATCGTGGACAGCATCAATTTTTAAGGTAATTTTGCTGACTCAAAAAAAAAAAAAAAGATTTTTAAGTAAAATTTCAGATGTGCAAGGAAGGATTAAAAAAAAAAAAAAAAAAAAAAAAAATGTAAAAAAAAAAAATACTTTGGTCTTTTCTCTTAATAATAACAAATATTTAGACAATAAAAAAATCAATTTCATCAAGTTTGGACTCTCTTTTTATTATGTGTGTTGAGCACTTTTTAATGCTACTGTTCCCTGGTCTGATTCAACTCTGACCATTAAACTATATATAGATATATATATATATTAGTTTAAAACAGTGTCCACTAGAAATCAATCAACATAAATGGCCTAAATAATTTCTATTCTTGTCATAACAAAATAAAATCCAGTATAGTCATCGGATTCTATTTAAGAGCACTCGGAATATGCATCATCCGACATTATTTAAATGAAAAGGAGAAATACATTGAAAACATTTTCAAACTTATCCAGTACCTTAATTATTTTGCATTCAATTTGAAACAAAAAGGTCCATAAAATATTAAAAAAAAAAAACAAAAAAAAAAAAAACAAAAAAAAAAAAACAACCCTACTGACAAACCCAATGAATCAAAATATATATTATCCTGCCAACTATCACATCTACAATCGATTTAAAATTTCTATTTAAAAGAAACAAAATTTATTACAATGATGTCTAAAACAATAAAAGACTTAGTCAATACTAAACAAAACAATAGGCTAAAACCTGAAAGAAGAATTTACTCCATCACTTGTAATAATTGTCGCAAAAAATACATAGGGGGAAACCTCAAAGAATCTAAATAAAATATTATATGAATACAAAAGGGATATTTTACAAAACAATATATCAAATGCGTCGGTTGCCCACCGTAATGAGACAGACCCCAAATTTTGGCATAAAAATGCTACTCTTATAAAAGGAGAAAACAGTTCACGACAATGTAAATATCTAGAGAGTGCTTTAATCGCAATGTCATCTACAGTAAATTTGCATCCTGGCTCTTGCAACATTTCACAATTCCTTGCAGATCTATTAGTGTGGGATATCTAATAAGAAAAGTGATGGAAAGAAAACGAAAAAGACTAAATGAATTTGGCTAAATATATATATAAAAAAAAAAAAATCCTAAAATTCCCAGCATCCCTCATTGTGTAGTCATACCAAAATAACAAATTTAGTTCGATGAAGTCCTAAAAGACAAAATGTGTCACAAGAAGTAATGACTTTTTTTATTTATTTATTAATCCGACAGATTTTTGTCACTTCAAATGGTATATTTAGTAGATACACATATTTGAATAGACATCCCATTTATTTATTATACAATATATTTAAATATTTTCATCTACTGGCTTAAATATTTCAGAAATTTTATTAGAGAAAAATATGCACTCTCCCACACGATTCAAACCTGCATCCTCCTCAGGCGATCTGATGTGCCTTAACTAATTCAGCTATGAAGATGTTTTGCCAATCAAGAAATGTCTGAACAATGCCATTAAGTGTCAGAGATTCCTCAAAATTATCATATCTGGTCAGTTTCTTATCCAAAGTAATTTTCTAAAGACATAATGGATTCTTTTATTTATTTATTAACTCTGACAGTTTCCCTCTGCTCTTTTCTTTAATAAGATTTCTTAAATATTCAGGCTAGTAGACAAAAATAAATATACTGTTTAAGACTGATAGGTGTTGACCTTAACTTTTATATTTAATTTCTGTGTGTTATGAACAAAACTTCAAGTATGCATGCATAAATTAAAAAATTAAAATTTAAAAAAAAACAGAAAGACAGTTAAATATACAGGGTGTCCATAAAATTCGTGTGCACTTTAAATAATTTATAACTTTAAAGTGCACACGAATTTTATGGACACCCTGTATATAGTTTCAAAACATAACAGACAATTGAAAAGCAGAAATATGAAATATTTGAATGAAAGCTTATTCTATAATATACTTTGATTATTTTAATAATGAAATAATAATGCAAGATGAAATTTGAGCTCACATTGGTATAGTAAGCCAAAGAGTGTACATTTTATGCACACCCCCACCAAAATAATACCACACCCAACATTGGGAATCATTGTTTTAGTCTGATGAAATCCTAATGGATGAGATGCAACACACAAATTTTTTTTTTCCACTTTGTCATTAATTTCCACACATCATCCGTAAATTTGTGTGGTATGAAAAAAACTTCAAGCATGTGTGCACAATTATAACATTACTTACGTAATTAGTTCTACCAGTTCAGACATTTACAGCGCCATGATGTATACACAGAGGCAAGCCATCCTCACTTCCTTCAATTGGTAAGAAAAAAAGTTTATTTTTGACAGCTTATTCCCAAAAGCCACTATTTTATGAAAGACTCCCGAGGGGGTGCTTCCCCAAATACTGCAATCTAAACCTCTTCAAATCAAATCTAGGGTCAACTGTTATCAATCTTACATATCCTCATAACAAACACTTACTTCCCCCTCCTATGTTCATACAACAACCTCATTTAGTAGCCCTCTATCTTAACTGGCTCTTGGGCATTGTATTAGGTGAACAATAACAAAATAAAAATAATGAAAACAGTAACTTTTTTTTTTTAAAGACACTCCTGCAAATTAAAATGCAATTTCTTTTCATCAAAATTAAACATTTTTATAAAGGAGTGCTTAAAAGTTTTTCATCTGGGTAAGAAGTGCTTTCAAAAAAAAAAAAAAAAAAAAAAAATGATATCCAGAAATATATTAGGTTGGTGCAAAAATAATGACGTAATAATGTCATTTTTTGACGTTAAAAAATATGTCAAAAAACAACATTATTACGTCATTATTTTTGCATCAACCTAATAAAATATTTGAATGAAAGCTTATTCTATAATATACTTTGATCATTTTAATCATGAAATACTAATGCAAAATGAAATTTGAACTGAAGGTATAGTAAGCCAAAGGGTTCACATTCTACATGCCCCCCACCAAAATATTACCACACCCCACATTGGGAATCATTGCTTTAGTCTGATGAAATCCTAATGGATGAGATGCAACACACAAATTTTTTTTATCCACTTTGTCATTAATTTCCACACATCCATAAATTTCTGTGTGTTATGAACGAACCTTCAAGCATGTGTGCACAATTATAACATAACTTACGTAATTAGTTCTACCAGTTCAGACATTTACAGCACTATGATGTATACACAGAAGCAAGCCATCCTCACTTCCTTCAATTGGCAAGAAGAAAGTTTCTTGGTTTCGTTAGTTTTACAACAAATCAACTTCAATGGGTTATTTAATGCCGACAAGATTTTTATTCCAGGTTATTTTTTTTTTTTTTTTTTTTTAAATGTACTACTGGTAATTTTTTTTTTTTTTTTTTCAAAAAATGTATTGCTGATAAAAAATTTTCTAAAAAAGTATGACTGTTGTTAAAACCTATTTTTATACTTTCATAATGTTTTGACTCCTTTTAGAGGAGTTAACTCTTTGCCCACAGCTGGGACCCTAACAGGTGCAACCACCCCAAGTCAGGGTGGACCTGGGAACACCAACAATTAAGAGGTGGTTCCATTCTCCTCAAAACCTTCTGATCAAAGGCCTTGCTGTTGGATGTAGTCTATCATCTTACCCAGGATACTCAGGCCAGCAGACAAAAATAAATACATATACTATTGAAGACTGTCACTGCTACTTTTCTATTTAAATACACTATTCCCAATATTAAGCAATTTTACCCATAAATATAGCATACAATAAAACTATATTTTTATCACACCCACTCACAAATCATATATACTGGATGTAACAGCAAAATTGTCCTATTGTTTTTTATCATTTTTTTTTTTTTCCTTACTGAGAGATGATCAAATTTCATTACTATGACAAGCAGGCAGTGACTTAAGAATGCCCAGGAGGCTTTGCAGGACATTTTTGGGAATGATAACATGTTTGCAGGGGAGATTTAGATGGATTTATTTCTGATAATGCCTTGAACATTGACAGAACATAATGCAGACAAATTGACGATCAGAGCCTAAAGTTAGCCTGTGTGTCTCATGAAAAAAAAAAAAAAAAAACGCCAATTGTTATCAAGAACAGAAATGAGTACAAATGCATCGAGAGTTTAGCCTGAACATAAGCCAACATGAATAGATATAGTGTAGGAGGTTAACTTGTGCAGATAGATCACAAATTGAATTTAAGTTACCTCAAAACTGGTAAAATATTTGAAATGTTAAAAGGAATAATATACTGAGGGTAACAGCAAAATTGTCCGATTGTTAGATTAAGCTTTGAACCGTTGTATCATAGAAATGATGATTAAAGATATCTTACTGGAATTCTCCGAGGTTTTTATAACACTATTAGACTCTACTTTGAACAAGAAAAATGTATTTAGCTCTAAGGTGAAATGATGACCCCCTCTTCCTGTTGTGACCTCCAGATCCAGTTTTCCTCTCTACTGTTCCCTCTTCTTTAAACTTGTTCACTTGATGGTTCTTGAATGAACTTTCAAGATGGAAGCCAGGGTATGAATGTTGGTATCATTACAGAAAGTTTGAATGATCTTTTTCCTTTCTCCATTGTTCAAATTGGAAGATATAGTGACTCTGGCACAAAACAATTTAAACCTGTTCATTTTCTAGCTGAATAACTCAAAGGGGTTTTCAGTGATTTTTACAATATGAATATTGGTACCACTACTGTAGGTCTTAATGATCCTTTTCCTTGCATTATTTACATTATTTGAACTGTTATCCTCATCTTCATTGCCATATTCACAACGTTTCAGCTGTTGTATGCTCCAGCCTTTTTCAGGTGATTGGAATTTTGAACCAAACCTTTTATTTTGTCCACCAGGGTAGATTGTTCTAGTTCCATATGCCATGCCTCATCCAGATGCCTCAGTTATTTCCCTTTAACTCATCTCTCAAAGTTTTGGTTCACGACTATGGCCTGGTACTGAACTCGCAACCCTTGCGATCTAGTCCCTGGATCTAACCAACGTCTTTATCCACCGAGCCATGTGCCTGGAACATACAACAGGCGAAACATGAATATGGCAATGAAGATGCGGATAACAGTTTGAATAATGTAAATATTGCAAGTAATCTAAATACTTCATCTCATAGATATAAACAGAGAGATATAGACAGATCCTTTTCCTCTCACCATTGCTCACTTGGGAAGACATGGTGGGGCTGACAAAAATGATTTTAACCCGTTATCTTTCTAGCTGAATAACTCAAAGGGTTTTTCAGTGATTCTCACAGCAAATGGTGTCAAGATGGCTGTCTTATCTGCAAACCTGACAAAATGATACTCAATTAGTTTAGTGGTTCTTTAGATATTAAACATTTTGTGAAAATGACAGTTATCCCTGCAGTTACATGATTTGGGGAATTTTTCTGTTACACCCAGTATATATATATATATATATATATATACACACACACACACACACACTCACTCACACACACACACACACAGATTGCTTTGTTTACATTTCCAATGCAAAGCATCCACTATAATAATGTATGAAGTAATTAAGTCTGCTTGTATAATTTAATTTCTCTGTGGTATTGCTGAGGTTGAATTGGTCTTACATTATTTGTTTGGTAATGATTGGTCTGACTTCAAAGTCACTACAGTTAATGGCTTACTCGCCTCTTTATATACTGCTTGTATTAAACAGGTTTTCCTTTTCTTTTTTTTTTATTAGAAGGCATGAATAAGAAAATATAGATTACATCCTATACAGAGTCGAGATAATTTTTTTTTCTTCTTTTTATTATGTTTCTGGAGCCTGTATACTATTCATCAATGATTGGTTAGTTGGTTGGATATTGTAAAGTTTCTGGTTTTTATAGTAATTACAAAATTCCTACTATTTACTGTTGATAAATTTGGGAAGAATTCCTTCCAGGCCGGTGCTTCTTGATGTATTGATTTGTTGAGTTTTTTTTGGTTTTTTATATACACAGCCATATCTTTTTTTTTTTTTTTTTTTTTTTTTTTTAAAAATCATTTCACCCCAGATAAAGTGATAATGCCACCAGGACACAAGGGGTTACTAAGAGTTGAACAGAATGAGAAGGCTTTAGTAAAGAGAAAGGACAACAAAAACAGATTTCAGGAAGACAGAAAATACCGATAATGCCACTAAGACGCAAGGAGTGAAAGAGAATGAGAATACTTTAGTGAGGAGAACGGACAATAAAAGAACAGGTTTCAGTAAGACAGAAGATGGCGATAATGCCACTAAGATGCAAGATGCAAGGTGTTAGTGGGAGTGAAGGAGCATGAGAAGACTTTAGTGAGGAGAAAGGGCAATAAAATGAACATGATTCAGGGAGACAGATGATGGCAATTAGCATTGCATTTAAATTTTTTTTTGCAAATGATACAGAGGCAAAAAATCAGAAGGGAGTTACACTGAAGTGCGAGAAACTATTAGAACAGAACATACAGTTGTTTTTAGCTAGTTCAACAGTAAAATAGTGACACCTAGTTGCTAATCTAGTAACACACTTAAATTCATGCAACCGAGGCATCAAGTAAGAAGGTTCATCAGAACAATTGGCATGAAATTATCTGTAGAAAAGATAGAGAGAAGCCATGTCATGTTGGTGAGATGCAAGGTCAACATTGATTAAATCAAAAACCCTTCAGTTTGGCATTCATTTAGATTTAAGGTTTGGGTGTTTTTCGTTTTTTTTCTTCTTCATTATGATTTAACACATTTTTGATTTGAGATTGAATTGTTTACTGAAGAGTTTCTGAAATTTTTTTTTTTTTTTTTTTTTTAATTTTAAAACTTGTACCTGTCTATATTTCTGAGATGAGGTATTATGTACATTATTCAGACTATTTGTCGCCTTATTTATTACGTTTTGGCCGTTGTATGCTTCTTCAGGTGGTTGGAATTAAAACATGGCATGTGAAACTAGAACAGTCTACCCCAGTGAGCGAAATAAAAGGGTTCAGTTTGACATTCCAACAACCTGAAGAAGGCTGGAGTGTACAAAGGCTGAAACGTAATAAATATGGCGACAAAGATGAGGACAATAGTCTGAATAATGTAAATAATGTTTAAAAATTCTACAGAGATCTTGTACAATTTTTTTTTCTTTTAATTATTGTAACTACATCCAGCAGCAAAGTCTCTGATCAGCATATTGGAGGTTTTGAGGAGCATGGAACCACCTCTTAATTGCTGTTGTTTACAGGTCCACCCTGACCCTGGGTGGTAGCACCTGTTAGGGTCCCAGCTACTGACAAATAGTGAATGCCCAAACAAAAACAAAGCACTATGAAAGTATAAATATATGTTTTATAATAAAAATACCAACAATACATTTTTATATAAAAACATTAGCAACAATGCATATTTATAATAAAATCACCAATGATACACACATACTAACAAATTGTAGCGAATTCAGCAAAATCCGCTTAAAATGCTACAAAACAACCAACATGAAAGAACTTTCATGAGATTAAGCCATATAATATCCTACAATTTCTTAAACTGTATAACAAAATATAATTTCAATAAAACATAAAACACACTTCACTGCCTCTAGTAATGATGTTCATAATAACATGTATATGTACAAAAGCTGAGCATCAACTACCATGTATTCAATTGTGAAAACAGAATAACATTATTACTTCCAAGATCGCAAGAAAATTAAATTTCAGCATTAAATGACCCATAAGTTGTTGATATGCCAAACAATCAATTTAAGTATTGTATTTATTATTGCTTTTGCCAGTGTTACTAAATTGATCTGAATTTATTTGGTAATGATTTGATTGAATTCATTGCAGCTCAATAATGTACATTTTAAAGTGTAAGAATCTTGAGAGGCAATGTATGGTGTAGGGAGGGATCTTTTTCTTTTTTTGAAGGAATCAGGATACCAATATAGATATATCCACTTCTACCCTTAGAATATTGGTCAATTTGCAAGTGGTCTAACACACAGGTAGATTAGTGTAGTCACTTCAAGTTGGAAAATAGACCGAGTGATTTAATGGACAGATATATGGGTGAATATGTGCAGGTTTAACAGACATGGCTGGGAATTGCCCATCAGTCTTGAATGCTGAAAATTTGTATATGCACAAATATTTTTCTCCCCCAACACTGTAATTACAGATACACAAACCAAATACACATCAAATAATCCTTATTTTTAGTGCAAGAGGAAACCACCATACCTCTTATTTCATTTTTAACATTGACTACCTACAGTTTCAAAACAACTCAAGTGATCTCTCAGCCATTCGTACACACGACACTGTATATTGAAACAATCCCTATTTTGACAGAGTTTTGATTTAGTTACCTTTTTTATGGTTTGTGGGTTATTTGAAATCCAAAACATTTTCAATTGTGATTTTTTTTTTTTTTTTTTGCAAGTGAATATTAATTTTTTGTGGGTGGATAATGATTTTTTTTAAACTACTGTTTGACCCATAGCTGAGGGGAGGGGGGAGATGGAATCATAACTTTCCATGAGAGTATCTGGACATAAGTGAATGTAACAAACTTGACTTGAATTTGAACTCAGTTCTCAGATTTGTCAACCTGAATTGCTATCAATTACACCAACCACACATCCCATTTTGGCCAAGAGAGGAAACCACCATAGCGTCTTATTTCATTCATATGCACTGACAATGTTTTAATTCAAAATGACAAATTGTTCTAGTAACCATTTTTTCAGGTTCTCCACATTTTCTTCATTTGCTGGGAAGGAAGGTTCATAAGGGCGTATAAAGCGTGTATGCTATTCACTTAATGGCAATGATTAAGTAGACTACTTTTGGCCATGGGTAATAATTGCTCTCCATAACTTACTCTCCCTTATATCTCTAAGCAACATTTGACTCTTTGTCTCCATTCTGTGATCCATTCACATAAATTTGTTAGTCCTTCAAAGCTGTGACAACCTGCAACAGGTGGGTAGAAATTGCAATATATAATAAACTAAAAGAATTGATTTAACAGGGTACCATATTAAGATTGTGTTGGACCAATCTTTCAACCACGGAGTGAGGTGGTCTGTTGAGACAATCAATATTTTAAAAATCTAGCTCACAGCCAAAGATTTCTTGCACAAGTGGGAAATATATAATTCTCTTAGTCCCAAGACAAAATACAATGTCTTTGATGTTCATATTCCTGTCACACTAAAGGTTTCTATTTGACGACTAAATATAAAAGTTCCAAGATAGCTATGCAGCTGGCTATCCAATTCCTTTTCACAGAGATGCCAAAAATCTCCAGGGCATCAAATTTGGCACCTCATTGTCAGATTACCCGCCACTGAAGTTAGTCTATCAGTTTGTCTTTTTACAGCTGAGTTCAATCCCTGAGCCAGGTAATACAGACTCAGCACAAACAGGGCTAACAATTACCGAGAAATATTTGAAAAAAAAAGAAAAGAAAAGGAGATACCCCTAAACATGAACAAAAATAAGAAGAATCAGCAATATTATTAGTCATGGTCTGGCAGCTCGGCTTACACTTCCCCGCCACCGTGAGGTTGCCAACCTTTGCCTTTTCTATTAATACTTTCATGGTAATGGTTCAGACAAGCTCTTCACTATGGTACCTAGACTCTTAATTTAAGTGCAGTAATAGACTGGTAACAAGGTCTCACCAATTTACAGTTTAGCTGGCTAGATGCAACTGTAAATTCTATGCAAACAGTCTTTTCTCATACTTCTCATTAGTGGAACTCCCTTTCTGGGTCCATGTTTTCTAGCCAACTTCTCATGTGGTTTTCAGATCCGGGATGTTTGTTTTATCTCTCAACTGTATTTGAATTTTCAAATAATGCCACAGATTCTCGAATGGGTTTAAATCTAGGGACTGACTTAGCCATTTCTGGATATCTGAATTATTTTCAGCAAGCCATTTCTTTGTAGATTTTGCAGTGTGCTTAGGATCATTATCGTGTTGGAAGATCCAATCAGGAAGAAGTTAAAGATTTTCAAGTGAAATCATTAAATTTGCTTCCAAAATATTTTGATATGCTGTGGCATTCATTCTACGATCTATTACTGCTATGTTGCCAGTACCTTTTGCAGAAAAACATCCCCAAACCATTATACTGTCACCACCAAAATTTACTGTTGGAACTGTGTTCTTTTGTTTGAAGGCATCGCCATCTTTCCTCCATACATTGCTAGAATTACATCCAAACAACTTGATTTTGGTTTCATCTGTCCATAATAATCTTTCCCAATACGATTTTTCTTTATCCTTCTGTTCATGAGCGAATTTCAACCTGGCATCTCTGTGTCCTTTCAGTTTTCCAAGGGGAGCGTGACTTTAGATTGTTCCTATGAATTTCATTGTCCATTTTGATTCCTGATGAAAGCAAATCATCCTGCAACTCTTGATGAGTAACCATTGGATTTTATTTAATCTGATACATTAATTTCCTCAAAGATCTTGGAAAAATCTTCAAGTGGAGCCCATGTTCTTTGGTTTTCAACAGTTTTAAGTTTTTTATACCTTGCAATGAATGAACTAAATGGTAGTAAATTGTTTTCTGGCATATCAACACCTCAATGTGTTATTTAATGCCAACAAGATTTTTATTGCTGGTAATATTTTTTTCAAAAAGCATTTCTGGTAATATTTTGTTTTTATAAAAAAATGTATTGCTGGTACTAAAAGCTATTATTACACTTTCAAAGTGTTTCGAGCCCATTTTTTTTTTTGCGGAGGGCAGAAGTAACTATTTGCCCATAGCTGGGACCCTAACAGGTGCTACAACCCTGAGTCAGGGTAGACCTGAGAACACCAGCAATTAAGAGGTGGTTCCACACTCAGAATCCTCCAGATCAGAGGCTTTGCTGTTGGATGTAGTTTATTGTCTTACCCAGGAAGTCTCATTATGGGGGGGGGGGGGGTTCTTACCCACTCTGCAGAGGTGCAGATGGCATTTTCTGAAGCCCCAGCTGACAGGGTGAATGGATAAATGGAATTTCCATTAAATCAATCCCCACCCCCGTTTTCTATACATATTTAGTTATTATGCACCTGTGTACAGTTAATTATATGAAAAGTATGTTTATTCATTAGTCGGAAAGACAATAAATTAAAAATTTGTATATGCACAAATATTTTTCTCCCCCCCCACACTGTAATTACAGATACACAAACCAAATACACATCAAATAATCCTTATTTTTAGTGCAAGAGGGAACCACCATACCTCTTATTTCATTTTTAACATTGACTACCTACAGTTTCAAAACAATTCAAGTGATCTCTCAGCCATTCATACACACAACACTGTATATTGAAACAATCCCTATTTTGACAGAGTTTTGATTTAGTTAAATTTTTTATGATTTGTGGGTTATTTGAAATCCAAAACATTTTCGATTGTGATTTTTATTTTTTTTTGGCAAGTGAATATTAATTTACTGTGGGTGGATAATGATTTTATTTAATCTGTTTAACCCATAGCTGAGGGGAGGGAGGAGATGGAATCATAAATTTCCCGAGAGTATCTGGATATAAGTGAATATAACAAACTTGACTTGAATTTGAACTCAGTTCTCAGATTTGTCATCCTGAAGTGCTATCGATTACACCAACCACATATCCCATTTTGGCCAAGAGAGGAAACCACCATAGCATCTTATTTCATTCATATGCACTGATAATGTTTTAATTCAAAATGACAAATCATGGTGAACATAAAAGGACATCATATGTTCCCAGCTTAGATTTGAAGCCATTTTAACATTTTTCAGTTTTGCTGTGGAGAGCCAAGGATTGCCCACTTGCTGAACAGACACATGAACATTACTCTGTATTGATAGGCAAATTGTTAAACAGTGGAACATGTATAAGCAACGAGGTCCTCACCCAGCTTTCCACTAACCAGCCAATGACAACCCCATATTGCATCTTTTTGTTTATGTTGGTGTGCACTAAAAACTGGGAAAGGGTCTATTGCATGTTCACAAGAAAAAAAAAGATAAAAAGAAACACCTCATCAAGAAATGAGAAACCGACCCTGGTTTCCAATATTACAAAATAGATGTTTTTATTCAGGACATCGCTTGCTCAGTCTTGGTGGGTAGCTAAGTGACACTTTGGAGAGTTCCTGATTAGCTCTTCCCTCCTACAAACTTTGCCCATCTACATATCACGATGTATGGCTAGCAATAAGAATTGGTGACACCAGAGCTACAGGTGAGGCAGAACAAGGGCGAGGCAGAACAAGGGCAAAACAGAACTCACTTTCTCAATCCCAACCATGACTGGTAATAAAGACCAGCAACCAGAAAGTTCCCATTCACTTATTTACTTTTCAGTTTCCTTTCAGTCAAATAGAGTCTTCTTAGAAGACTCAACTTCGAAGACCCCATCCACCAGCTATAAAATAGAAATACTTGAGACAGAACTACAAATCACACATTCCTTTTCTACATGGGTGCCCCAATTATAATGTCAACCATGCAAAGTTTGATGACTATGAGTCAGAATACTCGTCCAGCAGGTCCTCAATGTTATTTTTAGGGTGTTGTAACATGTGAATTTAAGTGAATTTAATTTTAACATTAGCCCAATAATTCACATACAAGTTGGTTAACTTTTGCCGAGTTATTTAATATTGAACACAAATCTTAGGACAAAAATCACAAAGGATTAATAGAAAAGCAGACAAAGTATTACATGAAGTATTTTTTTTTTAATTATATCTTTTCAAGAAATAGTATATCAGAGTTTATTTTAGGTTAAAAAGACAAAATTTATTAAGAGCTAGAAAGGACAGGCAATTGGGAAGAGCCACAAACATTAATATCTTGAAAGGATATGGTCATTAGTGTCTAATCCTGGTTAGCCTTCTTAAATGAAGCATTGTCAATTATTATTCATTTTTCACTAGTATTTCTTTCATCTTCATTTCTCTTGCTTTTTATTGCAACTCCCATCAATAAGAAGTAGAAGTAGAGAATATAGCTATATGGCTAAATTTGAATGACTCCTGCTGGTTAGCCTTCTTAGATGAAGCATTGTCAATTATTATTCATTTTTCACTAGTATTTCTTTCATCTTCATTTCTCTTGCTTTTTATTGCAACTCCCATCAATAAGAAGTAGAAGTAGAGAATATAGCTATATGGCTAAATTTGAATGACTCCTGCTTGTTAGCCTTCTTAGATGAAGCATTGTCAATTATTATTCATTTTTCACTAGTATTTCTTTCATCTTCATTTCTCTTGCTTTTTATTGCAACTCCCATCAATAAGAAGTAGAAGTAGAGAATATAGCTATATGGCTAAATTTGAATGACTCCTGCTGGTTAGCCTTCTTAGATGAAGCATTGTCAATTATTATTCATTTTTCACTAGTATTTCTTTCATCTTCATTTCTCTTGCTTTTTATTGCAACTCCCATCAATAAGAAGTAGAAGTAGAGAATATAGCTATATGGCTAAATTTGAATGACTCCTGCTGGTTAGCCTTCTTAGATGAAGCATTGTCAATTATTATTCATTTTTCACTAGTATTTCTTTCATCTTCATTTCTCTTGCTTTTTATTGCAACTCCCATCCATAAGAAGTAGAAGTAGAGAATATAGCTATATGGCTAAATTTGAATGACTTCTGCTGGTCAGCCTTCTTAGATGAAGCCTTGTCAATACACAAGTACAAATAACATTCATATACACTTACATCAAATATTTTTATTAACAACCACTTTTAAAATCTAGCAAAAAAAACATGGGTCCATGCCTTTTCCCAAGGTTATTTGCATGTAAGTGAATAGAACAAACCTAACTGGAATTGGAACTCTGCTCCCCAATTAACAATTCCAAGCCATTATCCATTATGCTACCTGCACTTCCAATCTTACAGCACTTGGAATTTCCAAGCAATCTCCCATCTTGGTACTAACCAAGCTTGATACTTCTTAACTTTGGTGATTGTACCAGTATTTCAATGTGATAAGGTCATAAGCCAATAAATGCTATGATACGGAGAGCAAAGTTTAACAAACATACCCACAAAAACATGTCAAAAAGTTTTCTCTTGACACTACAATTAATGCATACTTCCATCAACAATTCTAAAAATAGCTTTTTAAAAGAATAAAATTCTTTAAAAAACTATTTTTAGAATTTTAGGAAAACCCAAACATACTAAGTTGTATTAATACAGTCTCTCTTAAGAATTGACTACAAAAGACTGCAAACAAGAAAAAGAAAAATTTAAATAAACACATATTGAGTTAATAATAAATGTTGAAAAAAGTCATTTTCCAGATATAATGAATTTTTTCCACAGATTATTTTAGATCACATAGTTGTAATTGTATGTCCAATATACAAATCTATTTTTTTGTGCATCATTGCAGACCCAAATTTCCAATAAGCAAAAAAATTCCTAAGACTCATTGACATTGCTTATTTGAAGATTTTGTAAAGATATGTGATCCTTACTCAAGCTTTTCAATGAGCGGCCAATGACCACTCCACATTACATTTCAATCCATGATTTCATCAGTATGTACCAAAAGCTGGGGAAGAGTGTGCTGCATTCTCACAAGTTAACACAAAAGAAAAATGTCCCACATTGAAAAATAAGAACACGCTGTTTCCCATATTATATGACTCATTCAGCAAAGGAGGGGCATATTCAAGAAATAAAAAAAAAATTTTTAATTTCTTTTTTCACTGCAAATTATTCATTATATCATATTCAAGTATTTTACAAAAAATTAGAGCCGGTTACACAATATTTCAAGCTCATGGAATGAGATGAGGTAACATAAACCTTAGATTTGTCTGTGAAATATCATTACATTATTGTTACGCAATTATAGTGAAATCATTAAGATTTTTTGTCAAAAGCATTTTATTTTTGGTCGTATATTAATTTAAAATATTCCTTTTTCCAGGTTTATTTTTGAAATGGAATAAGATCATTCTAAATTTAAGAATTTCACTATTGCCCATCAAAATAACTGGAAGAAATTGATCTAAAAACAACAATGGTAAAAAGAGAGGTGACAAAGTGTAAATGAAATATAGCTCCAATTTGTTCAACTTAGGAAACTTAGCATTGCAACCGAAATATTCTAAAATGCTGCCAATAACAAAGGAGAAAAAGAAAAATATCTAACAACAAATCGAATACAGCATCAAAATTTATATTATTTTTATTTATTTATTATGTAACTAAATACATAATTGTCAACAATGTTTCTGTAAATATTTCCTGTAATGAATTCTAAATAAATATTATTATCGTTATTATCTTACATAAGGGTAAGGTAGTTCTACATTTACAATTCCTTACAGCTAACCATAAAAAGAAATGTTGATCAAAACTGTCTAAAACCTTTAAGCACATATTGCTGCAAAATTATCAAATGTTGAATATTTGCCTCGAAACTTCCAATCTCCCAATCAGAGGCCTCGTTGCCAGATGTAGTCCATTGTCATACCCAGAACGAATTTGTAATATTAATTAAACAAGTAATTTTGAAAACAGTCTTGGAAATTTTTTTAAATTTTTTTATTCACCAAGACAATTAGTGGATAAAGATCTATATTATAAAAAAATGCTGATTATCTGTCCATCACAACATCTGCATGTGAAACTGCATATGTGTATGCTTACACCCATGTTGCATGTGAGTGATTGTCAGACTTGTACCATTTAATCTGCATACATATTTCTCTTGCTTTCAGTCTGGACAACCTCAACCCAAAGCAAAGCAATAAAATCAAAGATGGAGACAAGACGAGAAAAAAAAAAAAAAAAAAAAAAAAAAACACTATTTTTTTTTAAACCTTAAGAAAATTATCCTGTAATAAATAGAATGATTTTTTTTAAGCTATTTTTTAAATTTAGCAGAAATATTTTGAGGTCTGTCATTGAATTAAAATATACATTTGCATGCACACAATTTGAATGAAATTTAATGGACATCTATATTGTGAGGGCTAATTTCTCTTTCTTTCTGGCATCATATCCTGAGTAATAGGAAAAGAGAATCCAAATAAGAATCCGCAATGTTATCGGTCCTGATCTGGCATCTTGGCTTCAGACACTTTCCCACTGCCATAACGTAGCTTCACTGTGCCTTTTCTAGAAATACTTTCATGCTAATTGTTTTGATGAGATTTTCTCTATGGAACTTAGATTTTAGTAATTTAAGTGCAGTACTAGATTGGCAGTAAGGTCTCATCAATTTAACATTGAACTGGCTAAATGTAACCATCAGTTTTATGCTAACTGTTTCTTCTCTCGCACTTCTCACTTGTGGAACACTCTTCCAGATTCTTGCTTCCAAGTCATCTTTGATCTACAAAAATTTAAATGCAATATCAAGTTTCATTTTATTAATTACTGTTCTTTTATTGTTAACTTGACTTTTTTTTTTTCTTATATTTTCTAACACTTAGTAACCCCTTGCATCTTAGTGGCTTCATTGTCTTGCTTGAGGTGGATTAAAAAAAAAAAAAAACCTGAAATGTGCAGCTCTTTGAGGCCTTTTTCATGCAGTATTTAAAGTGAATATATTTCCGAATAAATGTAGAATTTTAAACGGACAATTTAGATTTTAAATTTGATCGACTTACCATCAATAAAGAAACAGGCACAGAACTTTACTAGTATTATCAACATTTCTAACAAATTTTAAGTTCATCAAACCCTTAAAGACTATATTTTCTTGGTGAGACCCATAATAATGTGCAAATGTTGGTCCAAGAGATCTCACTACAATATCATCAGTCTACTAATAAATGGGTTCATAAAAAACACTTTAGCAGCACAGGCAAACAGAAACCTGCCGAGAAATAGGAGGTTTAAGATTTAGAAGTTGAGAGGAAAAGCACATACATATTGCAAAATGTTTATTAAATACATTTGCTTACCTGAACATTTAAGTTGGCCCACATCCTCGGAACGCCTTTTCTGAGATTTTCCTGCTGGACTACCGCTGCCAGTTGCAGCAGGACCTCCGCTGCCAGTTGCAGCGGGACCTCCGCTGCCAGTTGCGGCAGGACCTCCACTGCCAGTTGCTGCAGTGCCAGCACTGCATCCTCTATTGCTGTCTTCAACATTTGTTGCTGGCTGGGTCCAAGCCAATAACTGAAGAGGGAGGACGAGGAGGAAGAGGAGGAAGAGAGACAAAGAGAGAGGATGACCTCCCATAAGGAGAAGGGGAGGGGGAGCCTTGAAGTGATTTGAAATTTTTTTTTTTTTCTAAGTGCCTACACTTTGAATGTCCATAAACACGTTTTAAATGTATGTGAGTAAATTTTTCGCTTAAGTGACATGGACAGACTTCGGCCTTTGGTATGTTATATAATTAGGGGGTGGATGAAGACATGAATGTTCAAAGCCATTTAATCCAGTCGTATTTTTTCAGATATTTCAGGTTTTTGGTAATTTTTTTCCAGAGTGAGATCTGTGTTTTCTGAAAGAAAAAAAACAACAAATATATAGAATAAGAAAGAAAGAAAAAAAAAAAAAAAAAAAAAATTATTATATATATATATATATATATATATATATAAGTGAACATAGAAGTCAACACTTAGAGGCAACAGTCTTTTTCATGCTAGATGCAATCGTCAGGCCACGATTGTGTCAAGCATGAAACAGACTGTCACCTCTAAGTGTTGACTTCTATGTTTACTTTTATATTTACACACACTATTTCTGATATTGAGCACTTTATCCCATAAATATAGCACATCTTAAGACTATATTTCTTCATTATATATATATATATATATATATATATATATATATATATATAAAATTATTTATATATTATATGCATGGTACTTATTAGAAAGCGCCCAATATCAGAGATAGAGCTAACATATTTGGTTGTATTGATGCGAGTTTGTGACCCTGGGTTTCACACTTTTGCGATCATCAAACAAACCCTGATGATCGCAAAAGCGTGAAACCCAGGGTCACAAACTCACATCAATCCAACCATATATATATATATATATATATATATACACACACAGCATATCAAAAATACTTTTACAAACTTGGTGGGGGTGGCAGGTTTTGGAAGCATGCCAAAATAAAAAATCCATATATGTCCGCAAATCCTTCGTTTCTGAGTTATTAAGTTTAAAGTTTACAGTAGACGCTGTTAAATGTACAATCTGACATGAAATCCAAATTATTTAAAAAAAAAACAAAACAAAAAAAAAAAAAAAAAAAAAAAAAAAAAAAAACAAACAAACATTGGGGACAGTTCCTGACACCAAAAAAGGTAAAAATGGCCAGGTAAACAGTCCAAAAGACCTCAACACGTGCATGCTTCTCAGATCATTGAATGGTAGACCCCTTCAAACACTCCCACACAGTATTTTTGAGATTTTATATATATATATATATATATATATATATATATATTTTAGTAAATACGAATGTCAAAGTGTCACACTTATTCAATTAAAGGGACACAACTCTCTAACTTTCAATGTCATGTTTCCCAAGTTTTCGTTACTGCAATTGTTTTTGGTGATTTTTTTATGTGATTTTTTTTGCAACAAAGTTTTTGTATGATAATTTTTATAACTTGGAAATAAATTTGGGAATAATAAAAATTAATTGCAAAATCCAGCGAACGTCAACTGTGAAATAAAAATAAGTGTTTGTATAGAAAGTAAGGATCCACGTACATCAAATTCTCTTTAAATTAAGTGGAAGAAGAATTATCGTTGAACTTTTGAAAGGTAAGCTTAAATATTAATGCAATGCTTAAATGCAACAATCAATTTTGAGTTCTGAAATTTATTATTGCCTATCGCATACGGCAGCAGTATGCCTCACAAAAAAAATCTCCATCAACAACCAGATTGCAATCAAACAGCCAAGGCTGCAATGAGGAAAAAAAAAACCATGCAAATGAAAACCTAGATCCAATGGCAACCAAGAAAGCTTCCAATACTGAGAATATGCAAAGATTTAGGGACTCTCAAACTCCTGAACAAGCTGAATATCCAATCAATTGCTCTACAGGAGCTAACTTAAATGCCACCTGATAGCTAATATACTTTGATAAACTAGCCATACATAGAAATAAATTCAAACAAACTTTTGATTTTAAAAATGCTACACTTAGAAAATATAGTTTACTCAGAAGAAAAATCTTTGAGTGCTACCACTGAATATTATCCAAATATACTCCCCAGTTTTTTCCCCCGCCAATCTGACCTTTCCGAACAGAATGACTACTCTCCCAAGCCGACATGCACAATAAATATACCAAGAAATAAAATAAAAAAAAAACAGTTGAATCCTTCAACACAACTATCAATATTTCTACACATGAGAATATTCTCTTCAAACAAAGTAATTTAGATAATTTTTCAGTTGACCATATAAATATACAGTAGTATTTCTAAATTCTTCAAAATTTTGTTTCTTGTTTATCAATACTTTATTTCAATAAATGTATTTCATTTTTTGCCTTGAAAAAGTCCAAAGTTGGATGAAACGTGTTGGCTAAAACTACAGTTTTCCTATTTTCTTTTTTCCTTATATATATATATATATATATATATATATATATATATATATATAATAAATATAGCAATTTCCACACCTAGAGAAGACACCCTAATGTACAAGATTAAAAATAAACCCAGCCGCAACCCACTAGTAACCACTTTCAACCCCACTGCCTCCACTATCCCAAATAATCAAAAGTCGCTGGGAAATACTACATCTCAAACCAGACCTAAAAAAAATTGTTTGAGGAACCCAGCCTTCTAGCATATCATAGACCTAAGAACCTAAAAGAAATCATATGTAGTAACCACATTTCAGCGGACAAGGTAATCCATAATAAAGTAACAAAAACAACAGGATTTTCCCAACCATGTAACAACAAAAGAAGCTTATGCTGCAACCATATTAAACACACAAATTCATTCACTAAATCACTAGCTCAGTCACTAAATCTACTTTCAAAATCTACCACGACTAACTGTAGAAGTCATAATATAATTTACCTCCTAGAATGCACACTATGCCAGAAACAATATGTAGGAAAATCTGAATGGCCCTTTCGCTACAGAATTAATAATCATCACAACCGAATTAAGTCGACTCCCCATGAAAGATTATTACCTGTAGAACAACATTTCCGCCTGGAAAAACATGATTTCAAAACCCATGCCAAATTCACTATAATTGAGAGAATAGAAAAGTCCAGAGCAGATAATATTAGAAATATTTTAGAGTTCCATGAAAATAAGTGGATACAACGTTTAAAAACGCACTATCCAACGGAGCTTAAACATAAATTTAACAATATAGATAGTATTAATATATAACCCTACAAATCAAAACCTACCCACACAAGACAGACATGTATACGGAGATGTCAAGGCCTCACACTTATACACACACCCACACAAATATACTCACTTCCTAATGAGCCAATGACAACACACACCCTTAACAGAGACACATCCCCTTTCCAGGAACCAATAAAACTGTGAAAACGACCAAGGAAATTCAGAGCAACAAGAATCATTATCTCAAATAACTTAAAAGAGACGGTTTTGACCAACAAAAAGACGTTAAAAAAATAAAAAATAAAATAAAATAAAATAACAAATGAAATAACAAATGAAAACTACAGACAAAAGTTCATTTTCTCCATCAAGACATTCATTTTTGTAGTTCACTGCTACCAGCAATCAGAAAATTATTTTTCTCCTGATGATGGCCATGTTGACCGAAACTAGTCGAGGAATCTAAATGAAATAATAAAAATGAAGGAATGTTAATATACAACCCAGTGTGTTTGAAGATTTTAATTTTTTACTGTTCAATATGTGTGTGTGTGTGTGTGTGTGTGTGTGTGTGTGTGTGTATGTATAAAACTTAAAAACTACCCTATCGGGTGGCATTTTAACTAGCTCCTGTAGAGCACTCTTGATTGGGCCTTCATCACAATAGGTAGGGAGGAGGAGGTGTGATAGGCAACAAGAAACTACACAACTCAAAATTGATTGCTGCATTCAAGTATTGCATTAAGCTTACCTTTTACAAGCTCAACCATAATTTTTCTTCTGCCTCTTAATTTAAAGGCAATTTGATGTATGTAGGTCCTTACTTTCTGTACAGTTTTTTTGTCATGGTTGACTTTCATTGGATTTTGCAAAAAAGTCATTTACAAATTTATTAACAAGTTATAAAAATTGTTATTATACCAAAAAATGTCAATCACCAAAAACAATCAGAGTAATAAACACTTGGGAATCAGTAAATTTTTAGAAATTAATAACAGAATACATTTTATTTTTTCATTGAAAATATAATTATAAATGATCTTTTATGTAATTTTTCATAATGCTGTATTTTTTAGTGAGTATTGATTATAAAAGAAATAAAAATAAACTAATATCCCCCAAAATGTTGCTTATTTTCTTTCATTTTCAGTGTTAAGATCATTAAAAAATATATATTCTCATTTTGGCAGCCATCACAGTTTTGGATGATGTTAGTGGAAACTAAACACTCCTAATGCCACCTAAAAATGAAAATAGAATTTTGGCAATACATACTGAAGATATTTCAACTAAGCTCTTAATATGTTGTACATACACATTGATAGAGTAACCAGATACAATTTTTTTTTTTTTATTACAGTATTTGTTGTACTCACATTGATCTCACCATCTGTTTTTTTTTTTGTTTTTTTAATGAAATTATTCCAAGCCAAGAAAGATACTCTTCCATTTTGTTGGCCTTGGTCAAAAGTGTAAAAAGCAGGTAGGTTAATTGCTGGTATATTATTGCCGTTATTATAACCATTGTTGTTGATGAGCGGTTTTCCTCAATTTCAATTTTGTTTTTATAGGCACATGTTGGGGGAACTGAAAACCTAAGCCGTAATATTGTAAAAGTAGAAGATAGATATTAAATTACAAAATAGGTCTTCGGTTACTCTAAACACTAGAATAGAACAGTAGTCTTCATTATTACCAGCATTTTTACTTCCACTCTCTTTGTTTTTTTTATTTTTTTTTACAAGATGGTCCAATGTTATGATAGTTTCAATTAGACATTGGTATTAGGTTAGTGCAAAAATAATGTCGGTTTTTGACGTTAAAAATACATTATTTTTGCACCAACCTAATAGTATTAAATCTTCGTTAACCTCAATAAAAGAATGTTTAAACCATGCCATAAAGACAATGAAACCCTCACCTATATTAATGTTAACGCTAACCACCCCCAATGCCATTGTTGAGACAGGTGCCCACCACTGTCAGCACTATGATTTCTTGATTATCATTCAACATAAACATTTTTAATAAAAATAAAGAACTGTATGAAAATGCTCTCCATAAAAGTGTTTTTAAAAATAAATTAACTTATCTAACCGCCATAAGTAACATTGAAATATCTAAAGTGAATTGTTGATACAGAAATAGAGAAAAAAAAAAAAAAAAAGAAAAATTATATGGTTCAACCCTCCCCCCGCATTCTGGAAACTGTCAAATATTAATATCAAACAGTATTTTCTAAAGTTAATAAACATTTTCATTAAAACCCTCGAAGATCTTCAATAAAAAAAAACAATTAAAATTAGCTATTCCTGTACCAATAACATGAATAAAATTATCAACTTACAAAGCTATATTTTAAGAATTTTCTATGGGATAAACAACAAACCTGGTATTGAACCCTCCTGTAATTGTAGATATAAAGAAAATTGTCCAGTAGAGGGCAAATGTAGATCTACTAAGCTCATATGTCAAGCAACCATCCCCCCCCCAAAGAAAATATGAAAAATTATGTTTACATTGGGAATCTCCGTTGAGGAATGGGAACAGATTTTATGCCCATAGGCAATCTTTTACCAACCTTAAATTAAAACACCAGACAGCTCTTTCAAAGAAATTTTGGGAATTGAAGGAGAAAGGTTTGAACCCACAAATAGATTGGAAGATTATGTTTCGCACATACTCTGAACAGTCCTAGAGATAGGTGTAACTTATGTTTAGAAGAAAAAATTAGAATAATAAAATGAAATAATCAAAGCCAACTATTGGAGCAAAGTAATGAATAAGTATTAAAATGTCGACATAAAAACAAATTCAAATTTCCATAATATAGTTTTACTTTATGAACTACTATATTTCTCTAACTCTTCAAATGTGAATATATAATGAATTCTAATTTCTATATTTCCATTTTTACACCATATTATATCTTATAATTATCCCTAGTTCTAAGAATTCTTTCATTTTAATCCCTTACACCCCTCTATCTATATATTTTAGGATTGGTTTTAAATATAATTTTGTATTTTTAATTATAACTTTATATTTTCAAATATAACTTGTTTTTGATTTAAATTATCAGTAACGTTAAAAAATTTTTTATTTATTTTTTATTTCTAAATGTATAATTTATTTTATCTTATATTTTTTATTCCTAAATATTTTTATTCTTTAACATATCTTATTTTTAAATATAACTTGTCTTTCGAAGAGTATTTTTAAGTAAGATTTTGTATTTTTAAACATAACTTGATATAATTTTAAGTTTTTTTTAAAAAACCCTTTTTGTTCCGCTATTAGTTTCAAATTAACATTTCATTTTTCATATCACCCCAATTTAATGTCATATGGTTAATATCCAGGTTTAATTTTATAAAACCTCTTCCCTTTCACTGTCTCCTGACCACTGTCACGTGACTTTTGGCTGACTGAAACATTGAAATGAATAAATTCCATATTAGTTTTTCAACAGATTTTTTTTTTTTTTTTTGCTGTCATATTTAAATTTCTAATTCCAATATGAACTCAGTCTATACTGGGATTGAATAAAACTGACAAATTTTTCATCAGTTGAAATAAGCTTATTCCCCATATGAGGCAGTTTTAGATTTTGTGTACTATATATTTTTAAATAAAAACAGACCATTTTAAGGTTCCATGTAATAAATTATTTCACCACAGCCCTTTTAAAAGGACTGCGGATCATCAGACTTTACTTCCAAACAAAAAATGAAAAGAAAATTTACACATTTTTGACGGGCCGTATTAAACATATGTAAATTGAGGAAGTGAGGGGGGAGAGAGAGAAGACAAGAGTGAGTTAGCAGATATTGACACATTTAAATGGTTAACTTAACGGAAGTTATATATTGAAATCGAAGGGGTAGAGAAGAAAAAACTCAGAGAGAAAAAGAGAGAAGGAAGTTAAGAGAGAAGATGTCACTAATTTTCATTGTAAAAAACTAGAAACAGACGTTGTTATTTTGTTTTACTTTCAAAGTGTTATTTTGGGGGTTCATAAAGATTATAATGTTTGATATAAATTTGAATGTCTCTAGACTGTCTACAAATATTAATTATTTCACCACAGCCATAAAGTGGTCTGTTTTTATTTAAATTATTTGCTCTGGATTTACATTGAGCTCTCTGGATTTTATCCTCCTTAGGTTTACCCATATGGATTACCTAGTTTTCATAAACTAAATATATATATATATATATATATGAGAGAGACAGTTTGGTTGATGTGTGCATGGTGTACACACACCATCCATTCCCACCACCCTCTTAGTCTTGTCTGGGAGAATAAAAGTTCCCATTTTCACTCTACAACTGCCAACAACCTGATGACTATGTGAAAACATCAAACTTTTGTTGTGGTCAGACACTGTCTACCTGACAGCTGATTCTTAATTTAAAAAAAGCGCTGCCATTTTATATAGTGTTCAGCACATTTTCTTTCCAGTGCGCATTCACAGCAGACTCTTTTTAAGAGCTGCTTATTTCTATTATTATTATTATAATATATATTATATAAGGTTGGTGCAAAAATAATGTCGTTTTCTCATATATGTTACTATGTGAGAAAAAGACATTATTTTTGCACCAACCATATATATAAAATTTTGTGTGCAAGTGTACAAAACAGACAGATGCTCTCAAAAATGACTTCCAGTGAGTGAGTCATTAACTGGGGCAAAGAAAGGTGTATGAATCTTATCTTTAATCACCATAAAGAGACATTTTTTTTTTTTTGCCTTCCATTAGCAATGCTGATGCTAACCTCCAGAAAAGCAACTCATTGCACTTTCTTGGCAATTGCTCTAATGCACTTTCTCCTCTTGGTGATTTAACCACATGAAACTAAATGTAGTACTAAAGTTGCAACTAGGTTTTATCACTGTTATATTCTTAAAGAGGCTACAAACAGACAAAGGTGGTACTCAAGTGAAGGAACAGTAACACACACACATAGATGAAAGAAAGAGGACCTAGAAATTTTGAATTTGTAGGTCTGACGATATGGATCGTGATTACAATTCCAATGTAATAAATTATAACCATGGAACATTAGTGTTTGAGTCTTTTATATATATATATATATATATATATATATATAAGGAAATCAGCTGATTCTACAACATTGGTTTCAACCTTTTGGTATCTTCAAGCAATTTCAGTCAACTGATTTCCAAACGCATTATTTAAAAAAAAAAAAAAAAAAAAAAAAAAAAAAAAATAATAATAATAATAAAGTGAATGTGCACAGTGCATAAAGTGTGGTAAAAGAGGAGAAAATCAAGTTTATTGGAAATGTATCAGTGGGGGATTAAACAAAATATACATACATTCTTTTTATCCCACTTCAAATGAACTCAAAAGGAACTTTTTAGTATTGTATACAATGGTCATAATTTCTGATTAATGGTTTAAAAGACGTTTTCGGTCTAACGTTATAACTAATTTTTCTTGCTGACAAATGTTGCAGATGTTGCTATCATTGTTGCATGTGTGTGTTTGTGTGTGTGTTTTATTTATTTATATATATTTTTACAGCAAAAAATAAAAAAATTACCTCAACAGAGTATAGTCTATTTCAAGCCGTTCTATACACGGCTGTCATCAGCGCCTAAGTGTGTGTCTCAGAGCATTGTTTTAAATTTATTTTCAATATCAGTCCTTCTCTGATAGAGGCCTTGTTAATGAGAATTGATTTATGTTTGTGAATGGTGGGGGGTGTAAGGTATCTTATCCTTGGGGTAAGCGGGCTGGGAGTTGGAGTTTATTTATGGCCAGGAGCTTTCGTTGTTTGTAGTTTAATATCAGTTCCCCACTATGTGGCATTTCTTATACAAGCCCCAAGTGTGTTTTTTCTGGGATGCACAGTAAATAGTTTTTGTACTACAGGTGTCCAATATTATTAATAAGTGATGAAGGATTTAAACTTAAACCCGTTAAGATTAATGTAAATTAGTCGAGTTATAGATTTATAGATTGTGGCTAATACCTGAGCTCCCAATGGAATAAATCATGCTGTCCAACACACTTATATGCGTACATATCATCATACACACATATGTACGTATATGTACATTTACATGTCCATACATATATGCCACTATATGCACACACGTGTGTGTGTGTATATATATATATATATATATATATATATATATATATATGAGGTACTGAAAAGTAAGGCCCAAATATTTACTAATTTAACCGATTTATTACAATATAAATAAAACGGTGCCCATTACTAACAATAGTTATAGTTTTCCATGTAGTCACAAATAAGATCGATGTAAAATGTGCCACCTGTGCATGGACACATAAATAATTTCCTTGAGGAATATAGCACGAAGCAACTCAAGCCACTCATACACACCTGCTACATCAGTGTCATTTGCGTGGAAGTTTTTCCCAGATAAATGTCATTTGAGGAGCCTGAACAGGTGATAATTCGAAAACAGCAAGTCAGGACTATACTGCAAACATATATATCCTTTTTTTTAATCATTTTATAACAAGCAAGGCAATAAAGCCACAAGATGCAAGAGGCTACTGAGTGTGACAGAATATGATAAAAAAAATAAAAACATTATTAAGGAGTGAGAACAATAAAAGAACAGGAATAAGATAAAAGTTAATGATTGACATTGCATTTAAATTTTTGAAGATCACAGTTGACTGACTGGAATGCACAAAGCCAAAAGAAAACTCCACATGTGAGAAGTGCGAAAGAAGACACTGTTAACAAAGAATTTACCGTTGCATTTAGCCAACTATATATATATATATATATATATATATATATATATATATATATATATATATATATATAAAGAAATATACTCTTAAGGTGTGCTATATTTATGGGATAAAGTGCTCAATATCAGAGATAAAGCTTGTGTAAATATAAAAGTGAACACTGAAGTCAACACTTGTCGCTCTAAGTGTTGACTTCAATGTTCACTTTTATATTTACACATGCTCTATCTCTGATCAACTTGGATCATATACCAATGGATTTATTACCTGATCCTAGTAATATTAATTAAAATTGCCCCACAAAAAGAGCTCAATGTATTTATTATTACAGAGCAAATAATTAGTACACAATAAAATTTTAAATTACCCCATATGCAGAATAGGACTATTTCAACTGACGAAAACTTCATCAGTTTTATTCAACCCTGGTATAGACAGAGTTAGTGTCACAATTAGACAGTTAAATTTTTAATTTAATCAAGTGTATTGGTGGGGAATTAAATGATTATATATATATATATATATATATATATATGTGTGTGTGTGTTCTTTTTATCCCACTTCAAATTAACTGTAAAGGAACTTTTTAGTATGTATACAACAGGTCATAATAGGTTTCTTGGTTTGTAAATGTTATTATAGCTAATTTTTCTTGTTGATGAAAGGTTACAGATGTTAACACAAATATGTTTCCAATACACTTGATTTTCCCCCTCCTCCTCCTCCTCCACACCTTTTATCGCACCCCTCATGTGCTTATTCATTTTTGTTAAAAAAATAAAAAGTAAGTGTTCATAAATTTTTTATTGTTAAAAAATAAAGCATTAAGAAATCAATTGACTGAAATCACCTGAAGATACCGCAATTTTGAAATCCAAGTTGCAGAATTGGTTGATTTCTTAATTTTCTATACTGATTCATATGTATACCCTGTACCTGTAACGGTATTCACCCGAGGTGGGTTGAGCTGGCTGTGAATTTGAAATTCACAAGTGGTCCCCAATCCGCATGTATAGCACAAGATTTGATTATAGTGGTGAAGGTTTCGTGCAGGACCATCCACCCTTTTTGAAGGGTCGATTACAGAGACCTGGTGCACTACATGCCACAAGGTCCCCAAACAAACCTCCGCAGGTTTTGAATACAGAGTTCTCCTAGACCAGTTGCCATCCAAGGATATAGAACCCAGTCTGTCCTGCTATTTACCCATAGCTGGAGGGAGAAGAAGACGATTCACACCTTTGCCAAGGGTATTAGCATGTAAGTGAATGTAATGGATTCGGCTGGAATTCGAACACTGCTCTGATTCCTCAATCCAAGCCACTATCCATTACTCCACCGTGCCCCCGCATTCATATATATATATATATATATATATATATATATATATATCAGGTGCCTGTACTTTTTCACTAAAAAACAGCATAGCATGACAAAAAAAGGCCTCACACTTGATAAAAACAGTTTTAATCATCAAAATGTTTATGTTATTATTAAAAGGAAAGACCAAAGTATTTTTTTAAGTATTTTAATCCTTTCAAACACAGTGGAAATTTTGGTTAAATATCTTAGATTGTTTTCATTTTTTTTTTTAATTATAATAATTTATAAAGTTGCAAAAGTCTTAAGTAAATATGCAATAATAATGCATATAATATTAAGTAATATAAGTTTAAATGTAACGTCTATCATCTTCTGTATTGGTTTTTAGAATGTTATAAATATACAATTATTCTTTTAAATAAACAGTCTAATAGTATTTAATATTTGTGTTGTAAATTCTCAAGAAGAAAAAAAAATGTACAAATTCAATTTCATTATGTTTAGGTTCTATTCCAGGTCTAATCATTGAAAATAATAAACATTGCCGAAGAATGAAGGGAGTTATAATAAAAGCAATGTCATGAGAAAAACCATTCTTTTAACACTGTCTTATTGCATGCATGAGGGTCCATGGTTGCCAAAAAGTTTTCACAGTGGAAGCTGGATTGAATAGCCAAAATGACAGATCCATCTTGGAGTTGACAATTAATCTTAAGGGCACTTTCTGAACTAAACAACATAGTCTTGGTTGCCAACTGGTCTACTGCAGAAAGAAATGGCAACCTACTGCAGGAAAAAAAATCTGCCTTGTCAGTCATGTAGCGAAAGATACACGATCACCTAAGTGTGTATCACACATGGCACATAACTGACTGACTAGATTGGCAGTTAGGTCTCATTGTTTTACAGTCAAAATGGCAAGATGCAACCTCAACCTGCAAGTTCTTTACTAACAGTATCTTTTCTAACACTTCTCACCTGGCTTTTTGCTTTCTAAAAAGTTTAAATGTAATGTCTATCATTATCTTGTCTTCTTGATTCCTCCTCCTTTATTGTTCTTACTTCTTAATGTTTTTCTTATTCTTTCACATTCAGTATCCCTTCTGTCTTAGTGGCTTTAAAGTTGTTATGGAGTGGTTTCACGGTGGAGGCTTGTATTTGTACTAAGTCGATCCTAAAATAAGTTTGACATACAAAACGTTAGGCACTTGATATAATAGGTAATGATGCAGTAATCTAGTTGGAGTGGCTGATACTTTAATATCCGACTAACGGCCGTCCAACATCGACTGACCAACACTCTGCGACTGCTACTTATTATAGGTGGGAGAGTCTATTAACTATAGAATAGGTGTGTTCCATTATAACAATTGCCTTGCTTGAAATGATTTAAAAAAAAAAAAAAAAAAAAAAAAAAGATTTATACTTATTGCTAACTTATTTTCCATCTTGTATGTATATGAAATTTGCTATCTTTATACAGAAAGTGTGCTCAATAGAGATTGAGTATTTGTAAATACAACTAATTTGCACATAGAAATCTTGTTTTCTTCAGTCGATTGCATTAGGAACCCAACAATTTTGCAGCAATTGATGAACAACATTGGAAGTTCCATGGCCATATATATGTCATGAAAACACTTCAACGAGAGCACAGGATCACCTCGTCAGTGATGTTATGACTTGGGGTCATGACAAGTTTCGGGTTTTGCAACATCATACTTGTTCGCACAAGAGACCCTACCAAAATAGTACTATTCAGGCAGTTGATCCCGAGGCAAAAAATCCGCCAAGCACACAACAAAGGGACACATTAAGTAACAGCCATTGCTGATCTTGAAATCACAAGTGACCATCATTAATGACCTACGTCACTTGCTCCTCAGCCAAGATGATACAAAATGAGAATAGACAGCATGCTCGTCTTTTTTCCATCTTAGGTCCACCACACAGAAAGACCCACATTCTCAATGAATATATATATTCATTACAGTAGAGTACCTCATATCCGGACATGATTTTGATGTATATATTTGCACTATTTGGGTGATAGGTAACAGATTTGAAATTTGTTTTTCAAGAAATTTACTTTGGATAATTGCTTATGCTTATTTCACCTTCATGGCTTGTATTGGTGCAAAAGATGATGGGAATAAGAGGAAAGGATGTCAACAAGATACATGTGCAACAAGGTAGCAAGGAGATGCATGACTGTGATGAAACCTGGACTGAAATTGAAAAAGCTATTAAAGAGGTTGTCAGTTTTATGGAAAGAAAGCCAACATTCAGCTATAACTATTGCAATAACGCATGCAGACTTAAAAATTGTCTTCATTTAAAAACGAAATGCGGAAAAAGTTGAGAATGACATTAGAAGAGAAAGAATCATCATGCAACAGAGATTAAAAAATCCTCGTTACATTATTTGTTTTGCATACATGGCATAATTAATTTAATGAATTTTCATTAACATTACATAATTTATTTTTTTCCTTAAAATCAATTCTGTCATATTTCATTCACCATAAGCTTATTTTGTTTACTATAAAACATTGCAAATAAATGTTAAAGTTGATTTCAATTCTTTTATTTTTATCTAAATATAATCACTCATATCCAGGCTTTGTGACCAATTCCTCATATCCGGAAGGCCTTTTTAGTCAGATTGCCACAGATTCTTCTGTGTATCGCTTTCTCTCTCTCTCTCTATATATATATATATATATATATATATATATATATATATATCTATCTTTCTCTCTCTCTCTCACAATCTCTTTTGCAAGATATCTCTTTCTCTCACGCTTTCTCTTAATAAGCAGGAGAAAGCCTCAGCTAAATTCATATTTTAAGCACAGTGTGGAGCTCACTCCTTTTTTTTTTTTTTTTAAATTACTTTAATTGAACGTAACCCTAATAAGCTTTAATAACTGATTTTTAAAAAAAATAAATGTTAAACCCAATTTCATTTTAAATGTAACCCCCTCATATCTAGATTTTATAACCAATTCCTCATATCCAGAAGGCCTTCTTAGTCCAGGTGTCAGGAATTCTACTCTATTCCAAAAGTTATTATAGTAGACCTTCCCTATTTGAAATGGACACTCCATTTTTATTTATTAAACATTATCTCTTATATCTGCTGGCATGTGCATTAAAGTATTTAATACGCAGTATTCGCTATGATAACGTTTGAAGTAAAAAAGGGATGAAAAATATATCCATCAATACTTTTGAAATTGCTTTGTTTACATTTTGGATACGAAACTGAGAAAATAAGGGCTTTGAGTTACTGTACATATTTGAGTATACAGTGACCCCTCATTTATTGCAGTAGATTGTTTCCAAGACTGACCACAATAACTGAATTTCTGCGAAGTAGGGACGCCATATTTACAGTATTTATTTAACGTGTATTCGGACTTTAAAACTCTCCCTGTACTGTTAACAACCCACCGATTACAGTACTCTATTAATAACAAGGACAACTGTCAAGCAATAACACTTTAGATTAAAAAATGAAAGTAAAGATTGTTACTGTATTCAACACGATAGAAGTTGAAGTAGAATTTGAATGATGATGATGACTTCTACTGTGCAACCGATAATTGTATTTTACGTCTCTTCAGACTGCGGTGACCTTTCTATTTATGCTTGTTTTGTTGTTCCGAGACCAGGAAATAATATTTATTATTAATATTTTAATGAAAATTATTAGGTGTTCATATATCACAATTTTTCTAGAATTTTCCAGAAACTCCGATATATTTTCCATATATAAATTTTAAAAATCTGAAGTCATGAATCCACGTTAGTAGAACCGCAAATTAGCAAAGGATCACGGTAGTGCAAATTCTTCTGGTCACTTTTCGAAGCAAAAATAGGTGATCACACTATACACAGATAATTTTTATTCTAAGAGTTTAACCCTTTGAGGCCTACATTCCTGAACAATGTTAACCCTTCTGCCTGAGCTCCTGAGTCAAAATTCACAAATAATTGGTATTTCATGTTTTACAGTAGATATAAAAATAGTTACAAGTGTTTACCCACTGTTCAACCAGTGGCTGGGCATTACATCATTTTTCTCTACCACCAGTAAAGTGGTGGTCAGGGCTCAAACAGTTAATAACTGAATTTTTGGTGACCAGTTACACTATACACAGGTAAATTTTTACCAGAGCATTTAAGATTCATGCAAAAAAAAGTTCTGAGGGTTGCACTATACATGAAATATATATAATCTGAGTAAAGGGAGTGTGCTTTCCTTAAAAACAGAGAAGAGAACCTTGCTTACTGTGACATTCTTCACGGCCAAGTGGTAAAACATGTCACATCAAATTGTGGCTTTCCCTACAAAAGGTAGGAAGACACAGGTTCAATTCCTTCTAGAGAACATGTTTAAGATTTCTGTGGAGAGCCATGATTACCCATGTCCTGAAGTAACCTACCTAAAAGGATTGTGTGAATGGATAGCAGAGCAGAGACAAAGAGAAATAAAGAGTCAAACATTGCTTAGAGCTATAAGGAAGAGGAAGTTGTGGAGAGCCATGATTAATCATGTCCTGAAGTAATCTACTTAAAACGTTTGTGTGAATGGACAGCAGAATAGGGACAAAGATAGATGATAAAAAGTCAAATGGTGTTTAGTGCTATAAGAGGAAGTTGTGGAGAGCCATGATCACCTACATAGATGATAAAGGAGTCAACCTTCATACTATGACTTCTGGAAGTCATGTACCAATTAATGCTCACCATAAAATCTTATGAAGATTAAAATAAAAATCCAGAATTAATTACAGGTTGCTACTAATAAGTTGTTAATGTCCACTGTACTATTTTATCAGCATTAATGAATTAATCAAAAAAGAATAAGTAATTAACTTGGAATTCCAGAATTATGGCTCGAGAGATCCGAGGGTATGCTAAGTTCAATAAGTACATTGAAAGGTCGTTCAGGACAGAGGTTAAGTGAAAGTGGGGGTTGCAGGCATTCATTGTAGCATATATGAAAAGAGAAACTCAGGCTCTAAAAACACAATAGACTCCTGATGAAGGCCAGAGAGTACAGTACTGAAACTTTGTAGAGAAAATAATGCAAAAAAATTATTCCTGACCAACCACAATTCCCCCCCCCTAAATCTCCTTATAAATTCTGATTAGATTTGCACCATGGCATTCTATACAACTAAACCTCGACCCCAAATTTTTGAAATTCAAACATTTTGAAAAAGGTGTCTATTATCTAGTCTTTCTGCATTATGAGTAGGCCTTTATTACTTTATTTTGGTTCATTGATTTTGTTTTTTTATTTATTCTATTTTATCTATTCTAACGGATGTGACTTGGTTATTTGTTTTGGTTAATTTATTTTACTTATTTTATTGTCATTTTGTTTATTTTATTTTTTTCAGTTTTCAATTTTTAAGTAACATAGTAAAAATTTGTTTTCAATAAACAAATAAACAACTTCTGGTAGAATAACCGCCAAAAGACTACCCACAATGCACCACTGACCCATATATGCTTGAGGATTTTTCTTCTGAGTGAGTTATCTTCATTTTTATGAGTGTAGCATTTTTAAAATCAAAATTGTGTTTGAATTAATATATATATATATATATATATCAATATATTGGAGAAACAAGTAGAAATTTTTTTTAAAATTAAAAAAATGCATTTATAAGCATAAAAGAGACCTCACAAAAAGCAACTAATGCATTAGTCATACATAGAAATAAATTCAACCACAATTTTGATTTTAAAAATGCTACACTCATAAAAAAAAGAAAAGAACTCAGAAAGAAAATCCTCGAGAGTGCCGCCATTGAATATTATCCAAATATTAATCTACGCCCAGGCTTTTTCCCTTTTTCACCTTTCCTAACAAAATTACTACTCTCCCAAGCAAACGTACACAACAGTATCAAGAAATCAAAAGAAAATGGTTGAATCCATGAACACAACAATAAAAACAATAAAAACAATATCTCTACATGTGACAGTACTAGACATAATTTTAAGTTAACAGTATGAATATAATCATATTCTAAGGTTTTCCAGTTGCTAAGAACATTTTCTTTAGTTATTATTAGTTACTTTGTTTAATTAATTCATTTCATTTTTGCCTTGAGAAGTCCACATTGGATGAAACACATTGGCCAATATTACAGTTGTCTTTTATATATACAGTGCTGTTTGATAAAAGTGACTCACCTGATTTTTTTTTTTAATAAATGTTCTCTTCTCTGATGAAACGAAAGCTGAGCTAAATTCAAAGGATAAGCGATCTAAAATCCAAAGAAGAAGCTTTGAAATCTCTTTGAATTTAGCAGTAAGTACTGTCAAGCATCTGTTCAGTATAATGTTCTGGGGATGCTTTTCTTTTCATGGAACTGATTTCTTAAAACCTATTGAAAAGACACTCAGGAGCGAGCAGTACAAGAGAATTTTAGAGTCTTGTCTGTTACCTTCTGCTGAAAAGGTGCAAATTGACCCCACCAAGCTCATTTTTATGCAGGATAATGCTCCCTATCACAAATCAAAATTGATGAAGGAATACTTTGATGAGAAGCAGGTGAGTGTTATGACATGGGCGCGCCAATCTCCTGACCTCAACCCCATAGAAAACTTAAGGAGCATGTTGCTCAACTGCTTTCTCGAGAGCCTGTACTTTATAATGCTCCATAAGTTTTCTATGGGGTTGAGGTCAGGAGATTGGCGCGCCCATGTCATAACACTCACCTGCTTCTCATCAAAGTATTTTTATCGAACAGTACTGTGCATGTATATATATATATATATATATATATATATATATATATATATATATATATGTGTGTGTGTGTGTGTGTTTGCTTTTCCTATTGTTTTTCTTCTACCAATTTGTCTCATCCACAATTGCTCTGGGAATTTTATATATATATATATATATATATATATATATATATATATATATATATATATATATATATATAAAAAGGGTTAGATAAAGAGGTTTTAGATATTCCAACAAGAACAAAGTTTATAGAGTAAAAAGAACAGAGAAACCACTAACATTTTTGGTTGTAATGTGGATTCTTTTAAAAAATGTATATTATGCTTTATTTTCCATAATTTTGCAACACGAGTTTCAGGCTTTGTGACCTTCTTCTGGCAAAGAGTAGATATTTCCACATAATGAATTAATTTTCCTTATGTTTTTGATGTAAAACATTTTCTTTTTTGTGTGGTAGCGACACACACACACACACGTATATATATTGCACATTGAGAACTCACATTAATAAAATAGTGCCTTTAAGTATATATTTATAAATATATATATTACCCCTCACTGGTAGCACGACTGAGTTTCATGCACAGTGCAATCTTCAGGTGCAAAATAGAAAGTAACCATTACATAATTCAAATTCTTATAAAATATCTGATTAACACAATGCTGAAGCAGTTCATATATTATATAGGGATTACTGTTTTTTATTTAAAAGAAAAAAATATATATTGTAATTAAAAATTTAAAATCTTGGCATGGGTAAAACCAACTGTTCATTTTAATCCTAAAGTCCCACGCCACAATAGAACAACAACAAACAAGACTTTTAGCAACTCTAGAGGTTCTCCAAGGAAAGTTATGGAGGAGACTGGAACACAGAAAGAAACATATTTGCAGCCCAAAAGTGCACAAAATTCTTTACATCAGAACAAAGGGATGAAAGACTATAAACAGCCCCCCAACAAAAAAAAAAAAAAAAAAAAAAAACGTTTAAAGATATTTTTGTGTATAAATAAATGAATTTGAAGTTATATTGCTGTTATAGATTTATTTTTAACGTTTTAAATCCCAGGCAATCAATGCCTATATATATATATATATATATATATATATATATATATATATATATATATATACACACACACATATATATATATATATATATATATATATATAATAAAAATAAAAGCTAATGAGCCAGGTACTACCTACCTAGGTTTCACCACATCCACCCTGATGATCCCATATGGTGAAACCTAGGTAGGTAGTACCTGGCTAATTAGCTTTTATTTATTTAATTTTTGTTCTACTTAGCATACTGAGCACTCTTCATTTTAACTTATTACTTGCTGGGTTTTTTTTCTTTGTACCAGAAATTTAAGGTACTGGACAATTTCTTTTGCCCTGTTCGGAGGTTTCTGGTGCTTTCTTTTTTTTCTTTTTTGCAATTTTTACTTGACTGCCAATTATTTCTTTGAAAATTGTGCTATCCATTTTTTTTCACCCACTGAGTTTAAATAGATTTACATACACATATACATATACACGCACACATACATACATACACACACAGGTATGTATATGAACTTGGAGCAACACAATTTTGTGCTCATATTTTTTTACCCCCCTTATCAACTTAGGTACCTTTCAGCCAACACTTCATCAGGGACCAACGTTGGTAGAAATTGATTTAACAAAATTGGTCAGTACATATGCGGAAACTGGAGAAAAAAAAAAAAATGGTGCACAATTAAAATATAAATTCAAGCAACAAAGTAAATACTCCAACTCGAGTATAAAACAAGATAATCACTCACTAACCTCCAAATAAGTGTAAGGGCCGCAAAATTTTCTCCTTTTGCCTACAAAGAGATGGCTGCTGCAATTTAAAACAAACAGCTTCTAACATGAAGAGCACTACTCATTCTCTAATAGGTGCTGTGTCCAATTGCTGAATTGTGTACTGATTGTGATACACAGGTATGATTACTTTATATATTACACACACACACACACACACAGTGTGTATGTGAATACAGTCTGGGGTAGCAAAACTTACAATGAAATTGAAACTAAAATTTCCCAAAACCACAACAAATAATTTGAAACCAAATGCAGAACAAAGAATAGATTGTCAACTATTGAAACACACCTATTTTTCATGAACATTACAGAAAATAGCTTCACAGAAGAACAAACTGTCAACTGTGTCAGGCTTCCTTAATACACAAATCAAACCTAAAAGTCTCTGACACGGTGTGTCCTTGAGCATTGTTTGCAATATCAAAACATCGGCAATGGTAACCAGAGGAAACCTCACAGCTGTGAGGGTAACAAGCAGTATCAGAAATTTATTAATGCCCTTGTCTAAAATGTCAAAGGACCAAACAAGATGAATGATTAAAATAACTCCTTAGCTGAAGTGCACTCCAAGGCTGTCAGAATGGCTATACATGATGACCTGGGCCTTCAGAATGTCAAGGCAGCTCTTCATGGAGTCTTTGAAAACCAGGAGGCAAGAAAGGTACAAGAAAGTGCTTATATTAATAATAGATCCATTGTTAAAATATTTTGCAATAAGAATACTTGGCAATCATGAACCTTCGTGCCCGCAAGAAGACAAAGTGACAAAGAGACCTCCTCCCCAATGACACCACTTTTTTTTAACTACCTTAACTCTTCAGCAATGTTTATGGTTTTAAAAAGCGATGATTTTCTAATAATCACTTTTTAATAAAACCTAAACATTTGAAAATGAATTTATACATTTTCTTTGTTCTTGAGAATTGACGACAAAAATGATAAACATTATTTATTTATTAGATTTAGTTTGTCTATATTTCTGAGATGAGGTATTATTTACATTATTCGGACTATTGTCCTCATCTTTGTCGCCATATTTATTACAACGTTTTGGCCTTTCAGTATCTGTCTATATTTCTGAGATGAGGTATTATGTACACTATTTACATTATTTTGACTATTGTCCTCATCTTTGTCGTCATATTTATCAGAGTTTTTTCTTCTAGACCAGTTGCCATCCAAGGCTATAGAACCCAGTCTGTCCTGCTATTTATCCATAGCTGGAGGGAGAAGAAGAGGATTCACACCTTTCCCAAGGGTATTAGCACATAAGTGAATGTAATGGATTCAATTGGAATTCAAACTTGGCTCTCCGATTCCTCAATCCAAGCCACTATCCATTACTCCACCATGCATCCTAACTCCACCGTGCCTCTGAATTCAAAACCTGCGGAGGGTTGTTTGGGGGACCTTGTGGCATGTAGTGCTCCAGGTCTCTGTAATCGACCTTTCAAAAAGGTGTGGATGATCCTGCATGAAACCTTCACCACTCCAGCCTTCTTCAAGTGGTTGGAATGTTGAACTAAACCCTTTATTTGCTCACTAGGGTAGACTGTTCTAGATCCACGTGCCATGTTTAATGTATGTCAGTTATCAGCAATCTCCTGTTAATTTTCCCTCTGAAAGTTCTCCACTGCCTTAACCTGGTATTGAACTCACACTCTTTGGGTCCTGTCAATGGATCTAACCAACGACTTTATCCGCTGTGCCATGTGTCCTTAAACATGGCACGTGGAACTAGAACAGTCTACCCCAGTGAGTGAAATAAAAGGTTAAGTTCGACATTCCAACCACCTGAAGAAGGTCAGAGCGTACAACGGCCGAAGAAGAAGAGAGCCCAGTATTGAGCAGGATGTCTGAGGAAAGACCTAATCTAATATTCTGTTTGTTTGTTTAAAACTTAACGACCCATCGATCAGCAAGAGATCATTTAAGGTCAAAGTTGTTTTTTTCTTTTTCTTTAAATAAGGTTGAAATGCTTTCAAAAAGAATTTCACTTTCCTTTCCTTCTTTTTCAATGTTGTACTGCTTTTTGTTTTTAAAAATTCACTGTTTTCAGAGGTGTGTTGTTTGAAAATTCCTCACCTAGCAAGTATCCAAAGGTTTCCCCTTTCATCATCAGACACCAAATTGGAATTATATTATATAGTCCAACTTTCCTAAGGAAAGTCAAGATCAAATTGGGGTTTGATTTTTCGAAAAGTTCTTTCAAGTTGTTCACGTTGTAAAATAATTTTCGAATATGTGCCATGTCACCACAATCAAGCAGGAAGTGCTTCACAGTATAAGCCTCCTGGCATGGTATGCATTCCGGAGGATCTTCATCTTTTAGGAGGAAGGAGTGAGTTATGCGAGTGTGTCCTATGCGAATACGGGATAAAACCACTTCTTTGCATGATTTTCTGTGTTCAGTTAGTTGTTTCTTTAGAGAGGGTTTGATTTTAAATTTGTTGTTTTGACAGCTGTTCCAAGCATCTTGCCATTTCTTCAAAATAAAGTAATTTATTAGAGGTTTATAGTCAGTGTATGGAACCTTTATGTTACTTGTGTTAAGTTTCAGAGAGTTTTTTGCAGCCACATCAGCTTTTTCATTTCCATGAAAACCAGAGTGGCTGGGAATCCAACAGAAAATGATAGTTTTATTTTGTAAGATCGCATGTATTCTATGCAGGAGTTTGATGAGCAAAGGATTGTCTAATTTTTGGTTTTTTAATGATTCGAGTACTGATAATGAGTCTGCAAAAATAATGAATTTATTTGAGTTATGTTTAGTGATGAGGTCTAGAGCTAAATCAATGGCTGTAATTTCAGCACTAAAAATTGAGGAGTTGTTAGGTAATCTTTTCTGTAGAACAGTACTTTTAAAGATAGCCGCACATCCTACTTTGTTTTTGACTTTGGAGCCATCGGTATATATGTGGGCCCAATCCGAGTATTGTTCCAGAATATCATTCAGTTTTTCTACATAGTATAAGGGGTGTGTGTCAGATTTAGTGTGGGCAGCCAGTCTTAAAATGACTTTTGGTCGTTCCAATAGCCAAGGTGGATGTTTGGGTAGCTTGAATTCATGTATACTATTTTTGTCTATCAAACTGTCTGTAAGTGGTTTTATCATTTTTTCCATGTAAAGACCAAAAGGTTTGATAACATTTTCTTTTTTGTCAAACAGATGTTTATAGCTTGGGTTGAATGTGCATTGATAGGCCGAATTTGATGGATTGGATTTGAGTTTTAAGTAATATTGTATAGCTAATTTATCACGTCTCAGTTTTAGAGGAGCCTCATGAGCTTCAACATATAGGCTTTCTCTGGGAGATGTTTTAAAGGCACCAAGAGCAAGTCTTAGACCTGTGTGGTGGATGGGGTCAAGAATTTTTAGGTAGGATTTCCTAGCCATACCATATATGAAACTTCCATAATCCAATTTGGATCTTATTAGTGTTCTGTATAATTTTAGGAGTGATATGCGATCTGCTCCCCATTCTGTGTTAGCTATAACCCGCAAAAGTTGTAGTGTTTTGAAACATTTTTGTTTTAAGTATTTCAGATGGGGAATGAATGTGAGTTTTTTATCAAATATTATTCCCAGAAATTTGTGTTGTTCAGTCATTTCTATTTCAGTTTCTTCTAATTTAAGTGTTGGGTCGTTGTGCATTTTTCTTTGATTACAAAAATGCATACACTTTGTTTTGGTTTGTGAGAGTTTGAAACCATTTTCAATGGTCCATCGATTTATTTTATTTATGCATATCTGCAGTTGACGTTCTGAGGTATGCATATTTTTTGATCTATGGCAAATTAAAAGATCATCTACATATAAGGAACCATCAACTTCATTGTTCAAACAGGTTACAATGTTGTTAATTTTTTATGTTAAATAGAGTGACGGACAAGATGCATCCTTGTGGGACTCCTTCTTCTTGAATTTTTGAGTGAGAGATTCGATCCTATTCTTACTTTGAAGCTTCTGTCAGATAAAAAGTCTTATCAACAAGGATAATCTGCCTTTTAGGCCAAGATTGTATAAGTCTTTCATTATTCCCTGTCTCCATGTAGTTTCATAGGCCTTTTCTAAGTCAAAGAAAATGGCTATTACATGTTTTTTATTGATGAAAGCCTCTCTGATAAAGGTTTCTAAGCGGACTATGTTATCTATTGTTCCTCTTTTATTTCGAAAGCCACTCTGTAAGTTGGTAATTAAATTATTGATTTCCAGATACCAATTTAGTCTTCTATTTATTATTCTTTCAAATGTTTTGCATAAGCAGCTTGTTAATGTTATGGGTCTAAAGTTTTTTGGATCTGATTTGTCTTTTTCTGGTTTTGGTATGGGAATCACAATAGCCTGTTTCCAGCTATTAGGTAGTTTTCCCTTGAACCATATTTCATTAAAGATGTTTAACAAAAATTTAATGGATTTGGGAGGAAGTTGTTTTAAAAATTCGTAATGAATTTCATCAGGACCAGTAGCTGTATTATGTGATTCACTTATAGCATTTATAAGTTCGTCCTTCATAAAAGAAAGATTGTATTCTTCTTTGTTATTTGAATTAAAATTTAGTTTATTCTTTTTTTCTGTATCCTGCTTAATTTTTTGGAAGAGTTGTCTGTAGTTTTTGTTAGAGGAATTATTTTCAAAAGTTTCCGCAAGTATGTTTGTTATATCTTTTGTTTCTGTTATTTTTTTGTTATTTAACGTGAGATGGTTAAGAGAAGAAGATAAATTCTTTCCAGAGATTTTCCTTAGCATGTTCCAAACTTTTTTTGGTTTTGTATTATAGTTTATTTTGTTTACATAATCTTTCCAGGATTTCCTTTTGGCTTCCTTGATAACTATGTGCTACTGCTCTTTTTTGTTTGAAAAGATTTAAATTATGAGATGTAGGTTGAGAGTTAAATTTCCATAGTGCTGCTTTTCGTAGTCTTATTGCCTTTTTACATTCATCATTGAACCATGGTCTTTGTTGTTAGATCCATTGCTTTTTGGTATGCATGCTCTTGCAATGTCTATTAAAGTTTCTGTGAAGTATTTGATGGATTTGCTGGAGACTTCTTTGTCTGAAAGTTTTTGTTGGCATTTTTTTTTATATTCTCTCCAATCTGCTTTATTTAGCTTCCATCGATGAAGATGGTTTTCAATTTCTTTTGAATATGTCAACATAATTGGAAAATGGTCACTACCCCATGAATCATCTAGAACATTCCAATCGAAGTCCATAAGTGTAGACGAGTCACAAAGTGATAGGTCAAGCACTGAATAAGTGCCTGATGCAGGGTGTAGATATGTGTTAGATTTTTTATTTAGTAGGCATATGTCATTGTTGTTAATGATGTTTTCAAGATTTTTGCCTTTTTTATCAGAGTATTTAGATCCCCATATAACGTTATGACTATTAAAGTCACCTAGTAATAAATATGGTCTTGGTAGTTGATCTATTAGGTTGTTTAAATCAGTTTCGCTTATGGGATTGTGTGGTGGGATATAAATGGAGCAGATGTTGATGGTTCTGTGTAGAGTGGCCTTTGTAGCAACAGCTTGGATATGGGTCTTCAATTGTATTTTACTTTGAGGGATATCATTTCTAATTAGTATCGATACGCCCCCTGATGCCCTTTGATTGGGGTTATGAATGTAATTATATTGTGTATAGTTTTTTATTTTAATTTTATCATCAGTTTTTAGGAAGGTTTCCTGTAAGCAAATGATGGTGGGGAGATGATTCGTTATAAGCAGAAGTAACTCATTTATAATTGGCTTTAAGCCACGACAGTTCCTTTGTATAATTTTTTGAGTCATTCTGTCTTATTTGTATTTTGTTTTTTGTTGTGTTTTTAACCCTTGGCTTTCTTTTGGTTCTGTTTGTTTAGTTAGAGATGTTGCTTTTGTTTTTCCCTTTGATTCATTTGCTCTTTGTTTAGATGTAGACCGTTCCCTTGTTTGAGATGGGCTGATTGTTTTTTGCTTGTTTTTGTCGGGACTTTTTAAGCTTCTCTGTCTTGAATGTCTTTCTTGACTATCAGTTTCCATCAGTTCAAAATTATTTTCATTTTCAATTAAAACAATTTCTGTTTTCTTTTTGCTGTGTTGATTTTTTAATGGAGATTTCCTTTTTGGAGGTGAGGAGTTATTGAATTCGTTCGAGGTGTTTGGGAGATTTGGCATTTGCTGTTGCTTGTATTGTAATTTTTTTGTAACCTCTTTGGTTTCGACGATCTGGTATTGAGGATTTTTCTTTAGATCTGACTTGGTATCAGTTCTAGTTGTTAAACAGTTTAAATTTTTCTTTAATATCTCCAAAAGTGATCTTAATTCTTCTACCAGATCGGACAGATTATTTTGGGATGTTTCTTGTTTTTTAATCGAATTGTCTGTTCTTCTGACTATATTTGCATATGTTGATACGTTCAGAGAACTCTCGACTATTCTTCTTGCCTCCGGGTATGATATATTTTTTGTATGTTTAATCAAGGATATTTTTTTTCTTTATTCCAGACTTCACATTCTTTCGAGTCTGCTGCATGATTTTGTTTGCAGTTGGCACATTTAACTGGGAGTTTACAGTCAATGTGATCCCCGATTTCTCCACAAACTTTACATATTGATGGTCTGGTGCATCTATCCTTATGGTGCCCGAACTTTTGGCAGTTGTGGCATCTCAGAGGATTTGGTATATATATTTCCACTTTTTCTCTTATATATCCAATTTTTATTTCTTCTGGAGGTTTTGAAGTATTAAAAATTAGGATATGTGTGTTTGTAGGAATTATTTGGTTGTTTTTTTTAATTGATATTCTTTGAGCATCTATGACTCCTTTTTTTAAATTATTTTTTATTTCGTCCAGAGTACAGAGTGAGAGGTCTGGGATTCTTACCACACCCTTTGAGGAGTTCAAGGAAGTGTGGGGGTAGGCCTTTATTTTAAGCTTGGCAAAATTGTTTTGATTCAGTAACGTATTTGCAGAAGTTTTATTTGAAACTTCTACCAAAATGGTTTTGTTCCTTAGTTTTTTTTATTGAAGACGTTTTTATTAGGGATTTCATTGTTTTTTCCACAATGAATGGAGACAGTTTGGTGATAGGTGTATCCTCTACTGATTCCAAGACAATAAATCTAGGAAATTGATTTTGGTCAAGATCATTGTCAGACTCAGTTTCAGAGTATAGGCTCTCTGAACTGTCTTCTATGTGGGGCCTTTTATTTTTTATTTATAGCCATTGGATTTTTTTTTTTAAATTTCACCTTCCTTGCTCCCCACCCTCCTTGGAGCCCATCAGTGGGAGATGTTAGGGGGGAAACCCATTCGCCCTATTATCCCAGGGATACAAGGAAAGGTATACTCACACTAGTAAGTTGGCTGCTAGCATTTCAGGTTTAACTTTGTTTTCACAACCCGTTTTTTATGAAAATGTCTGTTAAAAACCCTATCTGTAACGGCTTTTTCTTACTAGTAGATTGACCCTTGCCACCGCCTTCTAATACTTACTTATAATCTATCTCTTGTTTGTGGTAAAAGAATAGACCGGTTTTGTATAACATAAGTGTTTTAGATAGATGGGTTTTAATGTGAGTAAGTATTAGTGCTTGACGTGACTAGCCGATTGATTGGATCGGGCCTCTCTGACCACCCGTCTAGCCCAGGTAAGGGCCAAAGTGATGTGTTGCATTACCATGTCCTTTTTGCACCTGGGCCATGGCTTGCTCAATCACCAGGATCCCATCCCCAGACGACACGGGTTGCCACCCACAGTCAACAGGTGGCCCCATTGAGGGACTTTTACCCTCTGCAGAGGTGCAGTTGACGTATTCTGAAGCCCCGCCAACAGGGCGCTCTAATATTCTGTGCATCATATATAACCACATGACTGATAATGTAAGGTCTCAATGAAAGACATCTATTTTTTCAGCATAGTGTAAATAACTTAAAACTTGTATGTTCTATGCATCACATGTGATGTACAGGTTTTTATCATGTGAAACACTATATATCAGCACATTCTATTTGCCGAATAAAACAAGTTGCCTTGCAGTAGTTATAAATCTGAAAACAAGTAATAGTGGACAGAAAAACAATTTTATTTTATTACTACTCAATATATATATATTTTATAAAAATATGAAATTTTCACTTTACAGCTTGCATTTGCAGCTGTGTCAATCAACATTTCCCCCTAAATCTGGGTCACTTTTCTATCGTTCAAACTGATCGACATACAATTCAAGTCGTTTATATGTGAATTAAATCCTCAATTCTTCCTATCGTTTTTTGGTATTGACCCTTCTCATTTCAATGTCTCTCAGCACATAACACTTTCTTATGTTTTAACGAAACTTTCTTCCATTTTAACACTGCAATGACAAATAGTATCACAGAATGTGCTGATATAATGTTTTGTATAATAAAAAAACCTGTGCAAATTGTAAGTTATTTACATTACGCTCTGTGCATCACATGTAATGTACAGGTTTTTATTATATGAAGTGCTATATATCAGCACATTCTATTTGCTGAATAAGCTGAGTTGCCTTACAGTAGTGAAAATATTAAAACAAGCAATAATGGGCAGAAAATCATTTAATTTTATTACTACTCAATCTATATTTTTTTTTTTATGAAAAATGAAATTTTCGCTTTACAGCTTGCATTTGAAGCTGTGTGTCAATCAACATTGCCCCCAAGTCTGGGTCACTTTTTCATTGTTCAAACTGCTCAACATACAATTCAAGTCATTTATGTGTGAATTAAATCCTCAATTCTTCTCACAGGTTTTTGGTATTAACCCTTCTCATTTCAATGTCTCTCAGCACATAACACTTTCTTATGTTTTAACAAAACTTTCTTTTGTTTTAACACCACAACAACAAATAGTATCACAGAATGTGCTGATATATAGTGTTTTGTATAATAAAAACCTGTGCAAGTTATTTACGCTCTGTGCATCACATGTAATGCACAGGTTTTTATTATGTGAAACACTATATATCAGCGAATTCTATTTGCCAAATAAGCTGAGTTGCCTTGCAGCAGTAGTTATAAATCTGAAAACAAGCATAAACCTTTGAATAGTACAACAGGAAAATGTCCTGGAGAGACAAAGAGTTAAATAGGTTCATCAAATCAAAATTTTCACATAGATATTATATATGGTACAAAACCTGTTTAGAAATCAACTGCTTCCTCAGATCAATGATTAAAAAGAGCTTCAAACAAGTGAGCTATGTAGATCTTTGTGAAGACCATTCTTCGTAGGACCTTATCGACTGGAACTGCAGAATCACAAAAAAAACCTGTACCAAATGAGAAAAACTACATCACTTAAGGACTTTCAAAAACGGCAATGACTAAAAATGGACAGCACATGTAATTGGAAGAGAAAATAATAATGTAATCAAGATGTGGACATTACACATTATTTCAAATAAAAGGTTAGGAAAGAAACCCCCATCAGTACTGGAAAGAGCTATAACAGCTACTGGACTTGAGAAACCTATTTTCGAGAAAAGGTTAGGAAGGTAGCCTCCATCTATACTGGAAAGAGCGATAACAGCTACTGGACTTGAGAAACCTATTTTCCTGAAAAATTGTCTTAATAGGAAGATTTTATAAATTTCAACTTAAAGTAGCACTGGCTCCTTAGCCAATGAGTCACAAATGTTTCCTTATAAGGAAACAGATAATATTACTATTCCCAACAAGACCTTCAATAGTTTCGAAACTTATAAATCGTTTCACCCCAAGTAAGGCAATAAACCAATAAAACAAGGTATTATCGAGCGAGAGAATATGAGGAAAAAAAAAAAAAAAAAAAAAAAAAAAACGAAACACTTAAGGAGAGAGAACAATAACAAAACAGAAATTAAAACTGAAGATAACGACTGATGTTGCATTAAAATTTTTGAAAATCAAAGTTGCTGGGAAAGAAGCCAGAAGAGAGTTCCACAAGCATGAAGTGCAAGAGAAGAAACTGTTAGCATAGAACTTATGGTTAAATCTAACCATGTCAACTGTAAAATGATGAGACCTTGCCACCAATCCAGTACTTTATTTAAATTCAAAAATAAAAACTATTAAAAAAGTAAGAAAACAATCAGAATAGACCTGAGGCTTACCCTTTGCAATTTCAACAATTGAGGTGCCAAGGAGGAAAGCTCATCAGAACAATTGCCATGAAAGAGAAAAAAGAGGTGTAACATAACAGTGGGAAAGCGACTGAAGCTGAGATGCCAGTCTTGGTTTTAATTGAAAATAATAGAATCCACATTTATTACGTTTCAGCCATTGTACACTCCAACCCTCTTCAGGTGGTTAGAATGTCGAACTGAACCCTTTATTTTGCTCACTGCGGCAGACTGTTCTATTTCCACATGCCATGTCTAATGGATGTCAATTGTCAGTTATCTCCTGTTAATTCCCCTCTCCGAGTTCTCCACTGCCTTAACCTGGATCTAACCAACACCTTTATCCACTGTGCCATGGCATGTGGATAAAGGCGTTGGTTAGATCCATTGACAGGACCCAAAGAGTGTGAGTTCAATACCAGGTTAAGGCAGTGGAGAACTTTCAGAGGGTAATTAACAAGAGATAGCTGATAACTGACATACATTAAACATGGCACGTGGATCTAGAACAGTCTACCCCAGTGAGCAAAATAAAGGGTTTAGTTCGACATTCCAACCAACTGAAGAAGGCCGGAGCATACAACAACTGAAATGTTGTAATAAATATGGCAACAAAGATGAGGAGAATAGACCGAATAATGTAAATAGTGTACGTAATACCTCATCTCAGAAATATAGACACATCACAAACAGGTTTCAGAGGTGAGGATTTTTTTGTATTATTCATAATAAGCATCGTCATTGTCCGCTGTTTCCCATTAGCACAAATTAATAAAATGGAGTTGAAAAATAATTATAGAATTATCTCAATAAATCAAAATAATCGGTTTAGTTAGATTTTAAAACTGTACAAGTTTATACAAATGAAAAATACTAAGTTTACTAAATTCATTTTTTTTTTTTTTTTATTATGAATAATGATAATAATGTAAAACAAATATATTCAAAGGATTCACTCATGGTTGGTTAATTTTGTTTAGTGGCAAATCAACTATGTGTTATTTAATGACCAAATCTAAATATTTTGAAAACAATTTTATGACTTCAACTACAGATAAAATCTATTGTTGGTAATTTTACTATAAAATGTAGTTAGCAAATATAAATATATATATATATATATATATATATTCTCGGTAAGTCTCTTTTTTATAAATATATGTTGTTGGTAAGTCTTTTTATACAAAAAAATGTATTGCTGATATTTTTACAATAAAAATATCTTTTTATACTTTCCTAGTGTTTTGTTTTTGTTTGGGGATTCCCTATTTACCCATACCTTGGGACCCTAACAAGTAGACCTAGGAACAACAACAATCCTACACTCCTCAAAACCAACAATCTCCCAATCAGATGTCTTGCTGCCAGATGTTGCTTAGTGCTATATATATATATATATATATATATAATAAGAAAGAACAGTAAGATATATAATCCAGTGTTCTTATTGATATTTTATTTTTACAAAATGGACTCCAAAATTCACTTAAGGATGAAATGGAACTACTGTTTTTAATTTTAATTACAAAATTAAATTTGAAGCTTTTAGCTTCCATTTTTGAAACATGGTTATTACTGTGTAGCAAAAAAAAAACATATTTTAAATCAGTTAATGAAGAATGAATTTAAAGCCAGATGGAGGCAGCATAAATGCTCTTTCAACAATATAAATAAAAGAAATCAGACATCTCTATCTAAATATTTTTGGCATTTGAAGGAAATGAATAAAACACCGAAAGTAAAATGGAAAATTATAAACAAAACTAGAACTTGTAAAACTTGGGAAGACCCATGCCCTTTATGCCTACATGAGAAACTACACATTAAGTTTCTAAATAATAAAAATCTATTAAACAATAGATATGAGTTAATAGTTTTTTGCCGACATCATCAAATCTTTGCATTGAATAATTAGCATATAATTTTTTTAAAATCCATAGTCCTAATAAATAGCTTAAATACCCTACAAAAAAGATAACCCTTTATGAAGTCGTCAAAAAACAAATGTTACGGCAGTTTTTTTTGGGTTTTTTATACACAAAACCCTTTCAGAAAAAATAAAATAAAAAAATAAATAAATCTCCATAGACACGTAAACCAGACTAGACAAATCATCTTCCATTTTAAATTTAGACACCCCAACCTTACCCTGACTTGACACCTATGAATGTAACTATACTGATACAAATTATTAACACCATGCGCCCCTCTTTATATGAACAATCATGCTGGGCTTCACCATGGAAATTTTGATTTCAATAATGAATCTGCTATTAAAACACGTAAATTTCAGAAATAAGTTATTCCAAAAAAAATTTCGCTTGAAGATGGAACAGAGCTTACTTTAATTCAATTTAATTCAAATAATTATATTGAAGTTTTCGGCTCTTGTTTTGAAACATGAGAACTTTTATGTAGCGTGTTGGAATCATATTTGTAAATAAATAATTATATATATCTTACTCATGCACCAATAGCTTAGGGTAAGATCTCTGATGCCAAATTGGTCGACATTCAATCCTGGTTTGAAGCAATTGGATGTCTAGCCGCATTGATGAGCTGTGATACAGAGAAACAGGCTTGTATGTAGATTTATATATATATATATATATATATATATATATATATCTAGATATAGATACACGTGTGTGTGCATGTGGGTATGTGTGTGATAAAAAGTATAGTTTTAAGGTACGATATATTTATAGGTTATATATACAGTTGGAAATTCAAGTGGACAAAAAAAAAAAAAAAAAAAAAAAAAAAACTCCAGAAAATTTATCATTGAAAATTCTTATACAGAATTTTGAGGCAGTCAAATAGAACTTCTATAACAAACTTTCTGTTGGTTTTATGAGCATTTGGTTAGTTTAAGTAAAGATCTTTTAAACATTTGATCAAACAAAAAAAGAAAGAATAGGAGAGAGTGTGATAAATGTTGAAATTACATGAAGATAGACTGAAAAACTGAGAAAATTAAAAGTCAAATGCGGTGAAAAATCATGTTTCTGAGATAATTCCAAAAAGAATCGAACCCAGAACTAGACAAAATTCGATAAGATTGAACAAACCCAAGACTGTTGTCCTTCCCCACCTCTCCCACAATAAGCAAGAGAAAATTAAGGTATCTGCAAAAATGTCATAACATAAAAACATATGTTAATAGAGAAATCTGGGTGGCCATCAAAATAGCATTCATGATTCACCTGGATCAGATAAAATAAAAACAAGTTTCGAGTCAGCCACCTAGAAGAGAAGAACCCCTACATGTTCCTCATTATAATTTGAGACATTCCTCCAGAGAAAATTCTGTATCCAAACATTAATTCAGATTCCCTTGGATACAAGTGGTAAGGAAAAATTAATTACTATTTTGAAATGAACATGGACAAAAAAGGCTATATGGTCTGCAGATCATTACAAAAAAAAAAAAAAAAAAAAAAAAAAAAATGCATAGACAGAGAAAAGAATAAACTTTCTCATTTTAAAGAGAGTGGAAATAATTTTTTTTTTTCCTATTCTAATTCTTGAGTTGCCTGGTCTAATAGAGAAATCACAGCATCGGACAAGCTGATAAATAAGGACTAATGACTGAAAACCTCTTTTGTCTTGACTGTGCCATCTGGAAGTTGGATTTACCACTCCAGTCCCAGGAAACTGAGCTGAAGTTGGCTGCTGAGAAAGTTGGAGACTAAAAGAGAAGGGAGACAGAGAGATCAACACCATCTATATAGAGTGATGGTATGAGGCAAAGTCTAAAGAGAGTAGGAGTTAAGGAGTAGCTTGATCCCGCTGACCACTCTCAAAAGGAGGCTGGACAACTCCAAATTCAGAAAACCACTTAGGTAAATGTATTTTCATACATGGAAATTTAGAAAAGGTTTACATTTAAGGTAGAAGACATCCAAACCCACCCCTGCTGGATGCAGGACTCCATATAAGTTGGAGATTTTGGACTCGGAGCGAATTAGGAGAACAGGGGATACAAGAATAGAGAGACACTTGAATATGCATCATCATTCACCGAGACCTCCTGACCTTGTGCCAGAAATGAAGACAAGAACTTAGAAATAAAGGAGATCCCAGTGTCATTTGATCATAACAACAAGTGGGAAGGGTTAAGACCGCTGTATGCAAAAAAATCATATGTAAATCAAATTCTTCCAAAGGATTCTTGTTTTTTGTGTAGCTCCCAAATTGTTGAACCATCTTCATTTCAAATCTGCTTCATCAACGATCACCTCACCCTCTGAGATCAAAAACATAACATGGCAGAGGAATGAATGGTCCTGAACAGACAAACGTCAACTAAGTCGAGTGGAACTGTGCCACCAACATGATACTGGTGACAAAACAAGTCACATGCTAACAACTGAAGAGTCAGCTAAATGGTAACCACGGCAGTCTGAAGAAACTTGAGGGCCGATGATTGGGTGACATAATTGGTTACTGCTGTCTAAAGCCAACAACAAGGGTGTTGCACATTTGATTGCCATTGACCAGGTTCGACGCCATGGGTGTTACACAAACACAGTGATAAATGCAAGGTATATAAAAAAATTTATACAAGAACAGCATGTATAAAATATGGAAACGGTACTTAAATTTCACTGTGAGCAGCGACTAAAAGTTTCATATGGACATAAAGGTTGTTAATGTTGCTGTTACACAAATGTCTGATAGTAAAAGAAGCAATATAATACTCATGAGTATTATATTGCTTCAGTTCTTTATCCTATCATTATATATATATATATATATATATATATATATATATATATATATATATATATATATATAAAATACTAGCAGCATGGCCCAGCATTGCCGTGCTTGATTCAAAAATTGTACGACTTGTACAGCAATCGCTATCACTTGACTTAAAATATTTTTGCCCTTCTTTGCCTTTAAAGGAGTGACCTCTGCTGTGCTGATGTTGCTACATGCCTTACTTCTTGCCTATCTAACACTGAATTTTTTTTAAGCTCTATACTAAACATTAAATCTGTTACGAAAAAAAGGACTAAACAAAATGAACACAAAACAATCAGCTTTAAAAAAGGACTCATAACTGGAAAAACCGAATGAAAAAAGAATGTTAATAAATACTTTTTCAGATCCAACCCAGTTCTGTGAAATCAGAATAAATGTTGAGTTTAAGCAAGCAAATGAGCCAATTGGAGTAAAGTGCCATGCAGATTTAAATTTTTCCCACTTGTGACGAATGCAGCTATCGATTTTTTTGCATGCTAGCATGCTATTTAACATTCATGTCAGTCAGCTGTTGGCTCTCACACTGGCCAATAGAATCTTCTTGCCTATTCGTGACAGCCAGCTATTGGCTCTCACTCTGGCCAGTACAAAATGGCCGCAAACTACATGAAAACTGCCGTAGAAACATGAGAAAAAAAAAAAAAAAAAAAAAAAAAAAACACATTGAGTATTTCAACTATCGATGGGAATTGGGAAATGCAAAGTCAGTCTTGGCCTTCCCGCTAACTTGGAGCATGTGCATGTAAATTTTGGTGTAAATCCGTTGAAAATTGTGGCCGTGCATTCATTACACACACATCCTGCCTTTTTTTATATATATATATATATATATATATATATATATATATATATATATATAAATAAATAAAATAGACAATTGGAAAATAGTACTTAAAATTCAAAATTGTCAACATGGAAAACTAAAAACACACTCTTAGTAAAAAAAAAAAATAAAATAAAAGGTACTAATATCCAGAAAGAAACTTACACGGGAGCGTCTTTTTTTAAGTTTAGTTTCTTGTAAGTAGACAACATTTTGCTTTCGTTTAGCCTCTCTTGCCTTGATAAAGTCAAATGATGAAACACATCAGGAAGGACTAAGTACTATTTTCCGATTGTCTATTTTATTCAATTTGTCTTCTCTGGCAGATGAGTGTGCTTAGAAACTAGTAGCCAACCATTACTAATAATATATTACTAATAAATGCATACAGGGTACAATGGATAAATTGTCGTCTAAATTAAGCAAAAAATGACATCTCATTTTAACAGATATATTTACCAAAATTATGTAAAAATATCTTTAAATACTAAAGAGTAAATTTATTCAATAAAATCGACATTATCTTCAACCACGGCCCCCAGATGATTTCAGAATCTTCTGCAATTCTTCTGGAGGGTCTCCTTGTTTAAGCTGGTGAAGGATGCCATAATCTTTGTCTTCAGTTCATCTTTGGTGTCAGGAGTTTTGTTGGGTCTCTCAACTGCACCCCCAAAAATAATCAATGAGATTGAAGTCTGGGGAGCAAGGTGGGTGTAGAAATTATCTGTCAGCTATGACTTGGTTCTTCTGCTTGTGTGGCATGGGGCAGAGTCCTGTTGCTAGCATAGGATATTCTAGTAGCCACCCTCTTGACCCAGGGTAGCACTAACTGTTCAAAGCACTGTGACGAGTCTGAGGCCCTCACCAACAAATTAGGGAGTTTTTTTTCGAGCTGCTGTACCTTCATAATCAACTCATCCAACACTTTCCAAATCCTCTGCACTGGCCTCAGATTGACACACAAACACTCTGAAATGTTCATATTGAAGCTTCCGGTGCAAATGCCAAGCAGTACAATATACTGTTTCCAAATTTCTGGCAGAGTGAATTGTGTCATGGTGCTCTTTTTCTTACAAATGGTGCCCAACTGACCCTACTATACTATGCAGTCAACACAATCGGAAACAACAGACATGCACAAAATTAAAAATGTAAAATGGCGACAATTTATCCATCGCACGCTGTATATTTCCCTAACCATTCAGTAGCAAACAGTAAGAACCAAATGTATGACTATTATGAGTATAAATTTTTAGTTATTTCGCCGATTTATTCCCACCAGCACACAACACATCACACAACGCGCAACACACAATGCACACATCACACAAAATGATAAGAAGACAGAGACTTTAATTATCCATTTCATTTATAACTTTTATTTTGTGAACACCAAGATGTTCAGTTCACCAGAATGAAATCTCCACAAATAAGCCATTTCCGCAGAATATTTTGTTCTGATAAGTTGGGCATCTTGGTGTTCACTAAATAAAAATTATAAACGAAATGGATAATTATAATCTCTGTCTTATTAATTATTGTCATTTAAGCCACTATTTTGCTGTATAGATGACACCTATATATATATATATATATATATATATATATGTGTGTGTGTGTGTGTACAAAATTAAGATCCTATAAATAAACAGTGAAATTTTATTTATATATATATATATATATAAGAGCTGCAAAAGTTGGTATACAGTATTATCAGTGGTTCAAGAATCTTTTTAAATCATTTTGTGTGCACTTTTTCTTATTATAATAACAATGCTCTGTAGTCTACATTGTGCTCTCTCTGGATTTATATCCCCCTTACAATTATCCCTTCCAGTCAAAAACTGGTAAAATGTATGTGTGAGTGTTCTGCCCAGATTTAGAAAAATCTATGACAGGTAATTATTTACCTGTAAAAATATGGACATGTCACCCAATTTGCAATGTTTGAAAACAAGGCTCAAATTTCAGACGCCAATGCAACATTATATTTTAGAGTTCAGGCAGAAAGAGTTTCATGGTTGTAGACAGACTATGCCAGACAATGAAAATTAAATTTGCAGGTTTTTCAAAGTTCATTTAAAAAAAAAAAAAAAAAAAAAAAAAAAATATATATATATATATATATATATATATATATATATATAGCTGGCCACTCATATTCAAGGATGTCTGTTTACTAGGGCAGTTAGCAAATCCCTGTAGCAGATGCTCACTCAGGTACATTTGTGTTTATTCAACACACACAGAGTGGATTATACTGCAACAATGCTGAGCAATCCTTAGTTACACCTTCTGGGAAAGAGTGTGTTATCTAGCGTGATCAAGAATTTGAACAAGGCTAGTTTGTGACTTTGTGCTAGCAAATATACATACACACAAAGGTTGCAAATGTAGGTATACAGTGATGAAAAAGTGCACACAAAATGATTTAAAAAGATTCTTGAACCACTGATAATACTGTATACCAACTTTTGCAGCTCTTTTATATATATATATATATATATATATATAAATAAAATTTCACTGTTTATTTATAGGATCTTTTAATTTTGTACACACACACACACACACATATATATATATATATATATATATATATATATATAGGTAGGTAGGTAGGTGTCATCTATACAGCAAAATAGTGGCTTAAATGACACTTTCTTCAGGGTGACTGCTCGACATATCCTTATCTGATGTTTTTTTTTTTTAACAGAAAGCATTATTGTTAACATATTAGTCAAATACATTTATGTCCTAGTTTTATACTGGTTTCTGAATCTGTCTTATCAAGAACATGGTGTATTACACACATTAGTGTAAGGTTTACATATAACAATATTGTAGTGTGTGTGGGTGGAGTGAAAGAGAAGGAGAAGTCAAGTGTATTTTCCAATATGCATATATGTTTATCAGGTAGTTTTTATGACTCAAAATTTGATCATTTGTAAAACAATCAAACAATTCAAGTTCAAGATTCATACTGGGTTTTAAAGCTCATCTAAGTCTTATCAATAAAGATAATTCATTACACAAATTAGAATACTGTTTAAATTATATATATATATATATATATATATATATATATATACATACATACACACACACACATGGCCAGTGTGCACTACCCTCAACCAAGGGTTGGGCAAGTCTGATTGAGGGCCCCAGGCATTGCTTTGTGACTCTTGCTATCTATTAACATTTGCTTTTTTTTTTTTTTTTTTTTTTTTTAACCTACATTTACAGTGGAACCTTGGTTCACAAGTTTAATTTGTTCCTGAAAGCCATTCGAAAACCGATTTGTTCGACATGCAAGACATTCAAGAACTAAGATTGCTCTGTAGATCTTACAAACTAAGCCAACTTCATGCAACCCTTGGAGATTTTGGCATGAATTTTAACCTACCCACAAAAAAAAAAAAAAAAAAAAAAAAATTACCTGCGTAATAGTCATTGAAAATACATGATTTTTAACCCTTTCAAAAAAGTTACCCATGCATACCTATATAGTTGCCTACTTTTTTGTGTAAAAAAAAACTGATCATACAACTTACACTATACTCAAGTATATATGATAACAAGTGCCTTTGGTACAATCCAAAAAGTACAGAGGGGAACATAAATTTAAAAACAATGTGGCACCTTAAGATTACTGTTATGCCTATAGTAATTGGAGCACTGCGAATGATAAAAAAAATATACTTACAAGAACATAACAAGAACTCCTTTTACCCCCCATTTAAAAATATATATATGTGTGTGTGTGTGTATGTATGTACATACATACATACATACAATTCACTACACGATATTAGAACTATTTGAAAGGGGCAAGGGCTACATGTGTCACATGACTTGATGGTAAATAGATATATGCTGGTTTGCCGCCATATTCTGAAATAAATTCAAGCAAAAAACAATTGAGTATAATAAAAAAAAAAATATACTTATTTTGAAAAAGACTACACCTGTTTTAAACTATTACTCCAAATTTTCAGACCATGTTTTAATTATGAAGCCCAGTGGAACAATAAACCTTCTCTCACCATCTTTATATACAAATTAATAAGTGTAATTTCTAATACAATTGATAATATTGTTACTGCGTCATTTTGTATTATGAACTACTTTGAAAATGAACACCAAGGGTTTATTGGTGGCCTAGTTGTTGTTGTTGTTGGTATTATTATTATTAAATGCCTTTGGACAGCATGTGAAAGAACAGATGTTAAAGAAAATTACAAAATAAGTAAATATAAAGATTGTGAGATTAAGAACAAACAAATCTGACAAAAATCTACAGTTATACCTATAATAATTGGAGCACTAGGTATAATAAAAAAGACATTAATACAATTCTTGGTAGACCCTGTTGTTTAAAAATGCATCTCTACTCAACAGAGTATTATCAATATGAAGAAAATATAAACACTATGTATCAAGTATCACTTAACATCATAATTTATGACTGAGTAGGGAGTTTGATCCTCACTGGGTGACCCATACTTCCAGCCTTGTGCCACATCTAAGTTACACTTAGCAAATCATTTGGGCACTTTGATGTGGTGTAATGGTTGGTAAGCTCGTCTCGTCAGATCAACTACAAGCTGACAACGTTATGCCTCCATTCATTTTCCCCACAGGGCCTCAGACTCAACATGGAGGGGCCTACATCAAGTGCCTTGAGGAGGTAGCGCTGCCCTGGTTCAAAAGGGTGGTTGCTGGCAAACCCTATGTCTGACAATATTTCTGTACCATGTCACACAAGCAGAAGAACCCAGTCATAGCTGTCAAATAATTTCTGCAACCACATGACTCACCAGACTGCAACCCTCTTGATTATTATGCGTGGAGCGCAGTTGAGTGAGAGACCAACAAAAACTCCTTGTAAGACCAAAGATGAACTGAAAGCAAGGATTATGGCAGCATTCGCCAACTTAAACAAGGAGACCGTCCAGAAGAGATGCAGGAGATTCCGAAGTCATCTGGAGGCTGTGGTTGAAGCCAATGCCAATTTTATTGAATAAATTTACTCTATAGTATTTCAATATATTTTTGTGTAATTTTGGTAAATATATCTGTAAAAATGAGATGTCAACATTATTTTATTTTTGCATAATTTAGACAACAATTTATTCATCGCACCCTGTATAGAGTTAAGAGAATCTATTTTTTATGAATTAAACTTTTCCAATTGCCAGATCATTTCACGTGACTGGATGACCTTACAATTAGAGGTTTTTTATCCAGGTATTCATATTTATTGGTTGGCTGGCAAAGTCAGTTGTTGTGCCAATCTGCTCGAGAGCAGTCCATTTACTACTATTTGCTACCTGACATGTAAACTATACTATAAAAACCCAGCAACGCCAAACTAAAGTCATTTTAAAGTATTTCTAACTTCTTGCTACTAAGTCTTTGTTTTCTGTCCTTTTTGCCATTGACCATAAAAACTAAAATTATAATAAACCCTTTTCTTTCTTTGTTGTAAAACTTAGTTGGTCTTCGGTTGTACCCTTTACTTCACTTTATCTTATTTTTATCTGGTTTGGTTTATGGCATATCAACACCTCAGTGGGTTATTTAATGCTGACAAGATTTTTATTGCTGCTAATATTTTTTCTTCAAAAATATATTGCTGGTAATAACGTTTTACAAAAATGTATTGCTTGTATTAAAACCTATTTTTACACTTTCATAGTGTTTTGAACCCAGTTTGGGGGTCAACTGTTTGCCCAAAGCTGGTATCCTAACAGGTGCTACCAACCTGGGTCAGGATGGATCCAGGAACACCAGCAATTAAGAGGTGGTTCCACACTCCTCAAAACCTCCTGATCAGTGGCCTTGTCGTTGGATGTAGTTTATCGTCTTACCCAGGACATGGATATAGTTTATCATCTTTCCCAGAACGCTATTTGTTTTGTGACACATGTGACAATAGTGCGACTTCAGAATTTTTTTGCATAAATTTTAAACCCTCCAGAAAAAAAAAAATTTACCTGTCTATAGTGCAAGTGGTCAGTGAAAATGCAGGATTTTTAATCTCTTGAAAAAAAAAAAAAAAAAAAAAAATTACCTGTGTATCAAAACTGATCACAAAATACACGATTATATATAATCAGAAAACCAAAACTACTATAATAATAATAATAATAAAAAAATAAAAAAAAAATAACTAGGAGTATCTGTAAAAATTTCCATTTCACTGAAGCAGATATTAAACTCATGGAAACATTATTATCTCATCTATCTTCTCTTTATTTCTCACTGAAGGCAAACAGCATCTCTGATATGTCTTTTCCATCTTTCCTCACAATCAAAATGGAACAGTCCATTATTTATGAGGCACTGGCGGGGTGTAATGTACATACAAAAGAACAAACAGAATAATAATAAAAAAAATATAAGCAGGAGGAGAAGAAAGAGAGAGGAGGAGGAGAAGAAAGAGAGAGGAGGAGGAGGAGAAAGAGAGAGGAGGAGGAGGAGAAAGAGAGAGGAGGAGGAGGAGAAAGAGAGAGGAGGAGGAGGAGAAAGAGAGAGGAGGAGGAGGAGAAAGAGAGAGGAGGAGGAGAAGAAAGAGAGAGGAGGAGGAGAAGAAAGAGAGAGGAGGAGGAGAAGAAAGAGAGAGGAGGAGGAGAAGAAGAAAGAGAGAGGAGGAGGAGGAGAAGAAAGAGAGAGGAGGAGGAGGAGAAGAAAGAGAGAGGAGGAGGAGAAGAAAGAGAGAGGAGGAGGAGAAGAAAGAGAGAGAACCCCTGAAAATCTCGCGCTTTTCTATTTGCATTTTCTGATGAATCTTAAGTTAATGATCGAGTAAGCTCCTGGCGATTTGTATGACAATAAATTATCCATAGAAATTCCTTTATTGCATCATTAAATATTTGAATTTAACAACTTTAACAAAACATTGCAATAACAATTATAAATCTGATTGTTGGTCATTATTTTAAGAAGTAAGGGGTTACAAATGAAAAAAATCTGAAATTGATAACTTTTTCAATTTCACTAAAACAGACATTAAAACACTTCTACCTATTTTTCATCTTCTCACTAAAACCAAGTAGTGTCTTCTCCCCTCTTTCCATGAGATCAAGACTGAATTGTGTCTGTTATTTATGACGTATTGATAGGGCGTAACGATTATACAAACTAACAAAAGAAGAAACAAGAAACAATTATAATAAGATAATCATGATCAAAGTAAGAAAAATACTTGTAGAAGAGAAAGAAAATAAGAAATTAACCAATTACTTGTATCATCTCTAACTTCACAAGACATGTAAAATCATACATTAAGCTGTGGAAAAACAGATTTGACTGTTTGCTTACACACACACACACACACACAAAAATATGTTTATATTTACAAATGCACTAATCCTATAACAAGACGCACATCAGCAAGACATTTGAGCACATTGTGTGCAGCAGAATGTACTTAGATCTAAGATTCTTACCGACAAGCCTAATTGATATTATGTAACACGATATACAACACCAATAACGGAATTGTCTATGGACCTGGGCTGCTGTAAACACCCAGAAAACATGTCCCAAACGTGTTTGCTTATAGCAAAGCCACATGCACTGACAAGTAAAAAGATGGAGTTAGATGGAGAGATCATGCTAATGCAGATTTTATAAGAATATGAAGTACTGCAGATTTTGTAAAAGTGAATTCTGCTAATCTATATTGCTTGATTTTGTTTAGCGGCATATCAACCTCTATTGGTTATCTAATAATCTAAATATTTTGGACACAATTACATGCCTTCAACTATAGATAATATTTGAAGATTTTTTTTATGTTTATACATTCCTTTTTATAGATACAAATATTTAAGTAAATGCTCTGTTTATAATAAACATTTACCGGCCTGAATGTCCGAGAAATTGTCATAGAAAATATGCGTCCTCCAACAGAAATCGAACCAGTTTCCTATACTGAACCATCATATAGCCTGACGTGCCTTTACCGATTTAACCACAGAGGAGCATTTAGGTTAGCAAGATCGATTTTACTGTTTTTAAACTACAATCTTCCAGGATTTTCTCATGTACATATCTGTACGTATATCTGCTCAATGCGTAAATGTAAACAAATGACGTCACACATTATGAAACGGACAAAGTCCGACAATTATTTTAATACTTTTTTTTTTTTTTTTACATTTACAGTAGAATGACCAACAACACATATTATAGATAATATGTATTGTTGGTCATTCTAAAGTAAATAGGTTTTGTTGGCAATTTTTTATAAAAATGAATTGCTAGTATTTTTACTATAAAAATGTACTTTTATACTTTCATAGTGTTTTTGTTTGGGGGGGGGTCACTATTTGCCCATAGCTGGGACCCTGACAGGTGCTACCACCCCAATTTGTTAAAGTGAAAATGTATTGAAAGTGTACTAATTTCAGAATTCTCATTAAATTTGCATCACAAAACTACTGCTATTATATAATGATGAAAACAAAAGTAAAAACAGCTAAATGGTGTTGGTTCAGATATGTTATCTAGACAGAAGAAATTTTTAGGAATTTATATAAAAGATTATGTTAACACAAGAAATCTTTAACAAAACAATGCAACTGTGTGCATTAGTCATTCATTGTAATGCATCTGGCCAAAGAAAAATAATTCTCTTTTAATAAACAGTAATTTACTGAGGTAGGAACGTATAGAAAGTGCACTGATTTCCGAGTCTCCTGTGGTAAATTTATGTCCAGGTTTTTACAACATTTCACCTTTCTTAAACTTTCTGTTGTCACAATATCAGGTATTTAAAAGCAACACTGAAAAAAAAAAAAAAAAAACCCTTAAGTATTAGGAAAGTGAAGGCAATCAGCTGAACTGTTGCAACCAGATTCAATTCAAATTTCATCTCCATGCATAATTTTTGGCAACATCTTCATTTATATTCCACCACTCTACCTATGTCTAATTTCATTAATGAGAATATTAATTTAGTCTGATGAAGTGAATCATATACACACACATCTCACTATATATTTCAAGACATTTTTATGTTTATACATTCTTTTTATAGATCAACAAGTCTTCCTTGCATGGAAGTATTGCTGCCATATATGGTCTGGCCCCCTTCTGTTTGCCTCAGGGTTCTTGATAGGCTCCAGAGGCGGATATGCAATGTAGTTGGCCCTGCTCTGGCATCTCATCTACAGTCACTTTCTCACAGATGCACCGTCGCCTCCCTCTGTCTGTTCTACAAATACTTTCATGGAAATTGCTCCGAGGAGCTGCATTCGCTGGTTCCCAGTCGTCATGAGTTCAAGCGCTCTACGAGGCTGGCATCCCGCTCTCACCCCATCACTGTCGAAACTTCTAAATGTAGCCGTCTCTTCTACTCCAATAGCTTCATGTCTCGCACCTCTCGCCTGTGGAACTCCCTTCCCTATTCCTGTTTCCCTGAGACCTATAATCTCCAGCTATTCAAGTGTAATGTCAATCGACATCTCCAGTTGCCTTGATCTATCCACCACCCTCCTCCTCATCCTTTCTTCTATCACTCCTATCTGATCTTGCTCTAAATTTTCTGTAACCCCTTGCGTCCTAGTGGCTTCCTGCCTTGCTTGGGGTGAAATGCTTAAAAAGGTACAAATATTTAAGTAAATGCTCTGTTTATAATAAACAGTATTAAACAACATTTACTGGCCGAAATGTCCAAGAAATTCTCAGAAAATATGTGTCCTCCAACAGGATTCAAACCTGTATCCTATACGGAACCATCATTTAACTTGAGGTGCCTTTACTGATTGGGCCATAGAGGTTAGCAAGGTTCCGTATAGAATACAGGTTCAAATCCTGTCGGAAGACAAATATTTTCTGTGAGAATTTCTTGGACATTAGGGCCAATAAATGTTATTTAATACTGTTTATTATAAACAGAGTATTTACTTAAATCTTTGTATCTATAAAAAGAATGTATAAACATAAAAATGTCTTGAAATAATTGTCGGACTTTGCCCATTTCATAATGTGTGACGTCATATATATATATATATATATATATGTATGAGAGAGTGACATACACACAGAGTGTATTGAAAAATCTTTGGGGGTGGGATCCTCATGCGAAAACAATAACAAAAATTCATATAAACATGTCTGCAAATACTTTGTTTTTGAGTTATTAAGTTTAAAGAAAGTTTATGGTAAATAGCACTGTTGCCATGCAGACTAGGTTACATTTGTCATTCATGTACATATGTTTATGATTTTTGGGTATTATTTTGATGTGAAGTACCCACCCCCAAAGTTTGTAAAAGTATTTTTGATACACCCTGTGTGTGTGTGTGTGTGTGTGTGTGCATATTATATATAATTTCAAACAATTGATCTTATAATCTCCAATAACCCTACAATCACACAACTAAATCATCTACAAAAGAAACAATGTAGTGTATCAATTTACATGCCTGTTCAGAGTTTGTATCTCTGATACTAATAATAAACCCACTACATACAATGGTTTTACTACAACCACACTCTCCCAGAGACTCCCTGTCACCTTTCTGATCTTTGTTTCATTAAACATTTCTTAGAAAAACATAGCCATGTACATAATATTAGACAAGAATTAGTCAATAACACAATACTCACACACACACACACAGAGTAAGAAGAAACAATATATTGGAGGCCATCTACTTTAAAACAAAGCAACTCAAACTCAACAAAATTATATTTCAAAAGAGTCACAACATATTACATTGCATCTCAATATTCATTCTGTTGACAACATTTCTTTCTCTCACGTGGTGATGCACGTCATAGAATTGCATTATAAATTCAAGACCTGCGTCTGCTATTCCAAAACCATTATTGTTACATAGCAAACTTCTATGTAAATAAAAGACAGTGCACATCTCTTGTTATGCCCATATAACCACTCTGATGATGGCTCATCAATGACTATTATAATAAAGAAATATCCAAATGTTGGGCAGATTTTGTTTATTTTCTTTTGAAACTAAAGCTGTTATACGACCCTTGGAATGGCTCATGATAAAACATAATAGACATTCATTGTCAGTTATATTTAACTATATATATATATATATATATTTGTTTATATGTTATTTTTATAGATACAAATATTTAAGTAAATGCTCTATTTATAATAAACAGTATTAACATCATTTACTGGCTTGTCCAAGAAATCCAAAAGTAAAATGCGTCTTCCAATAGGAATGAAACCTGTATTCTAAATAGATTGTACTGTACAATCTAACCGCCCACCGTGAACTGGACGTTGGGGACATCAGGCTGTACAGAGATGATGGGCTCATGGTAGTGAGGAGCTCCACAAGCTTTAAAACAGAGAAAATTAGAAAGGTAATTTACAATGAATTCGGGAAACTAAATTTAAAAACAATAGTCAACACTAAAATAAAAAAAGTAAACTTCCTAGACGTAACCCTAGACTTAACTAACAACGTTCACCTACCTTACAGAAAATCTAACACTAATCCCTTGTATGTACATCCTAAGTCAAACCACCCTCCATCTATAATTAACCATATACCCACATCAATAGAGAAAAGAATAAGTATGAACTCAGCAAATAAGGAAATATTCCAACAGCACAGTAGTTTTTACAACACAGCCCTGAAAAACAGCGGATACAAAAACTTTGACATAACCTATAGAAACGATAGTACCAATAATAAGAGAAACAGGAAAAGAAAGATCATCTGGTATACCCCACCGTACAACCAAATGGTCAGCACCAAACTAGGCCATAAGTTCCTAGCTTTAATTGGAAAGCACTTTCCCACTAATAGCAAACTTAGCAACATCTTTAACAAAAACACATTGAAACTGAGTTACAGCTGCACTGAAAATATAGAAAGAATCATAAAAAGACACAATAAGAAAATCCTAGAAAAACACGCATACCAAAACAGTAATAAAACACAAACTAAAACTAGATAAAAATAACGAAAAATTATGCAATTGTAGAAACCCTAAAAACTCCCTGTTGGAAAATAAATGCCTCACAAAATCCGTGGTATACCAATGCACTATCTCATCCATTGAGAGCCCTAACACTGATAAGATATACATAGGATCAACAAAGAATAATTTTAAAATTAGATGGAGGCAACACAAGAGCTCCTTCAACAATATTCAAAATAGAAATCAGACATCTCTATCCCAATATTTCTGGCATCTAAAGGAAACGAATAAAACACCAAAAGTAAAATGGAAAATAGTAAATAAAACAAGAACCTGTAGAACCTGGGATGACCCATGCCTCTTATGCTTACAGGAAAAACTACACATCATTAAATTCCTAAATAATGAAAAATTATTAAACCATAGGCAGGAGTTAACGGTTTTTTGCCGACATCAGACTTTCGCATTAGATAATTAGCATAAAAAAAAACAAAAAAAAAAAAAAACATAGCTAAGTAAAATTCTAAAAAGCTTAGCCAAACCTTTAAATAGGAAAAACCCTTTTTGTCGTCGTCAAAAAACTAAAAAAACAAATTGAAATTCAATGCAAAGCGATCTGTATATAAAACACCCACTTAAATAAACAAATAAATAAATAGATAGATAATCAGATAGACAATAATAAAAGACAATTCTCCAGACACATAACGACTGTAGGCGCGCCATAAAAATATCCTTCACTGGGAACCAACTAAAGGATGACCGTAAACATTAGCCTTGAAATAGATACCCTACCCAACCTTAGCAAAACCTCTCAGAGGATGATGAATCTACTGATAAGAATTAACTCCATGACCACTTAAAGAAGGAAAATAGTCTAGCCACTCCCACAATAACAAATTCTGTAACGGACCGTGCCTAAAAATACACGTAAACCGAGAGATAGCTTATTCCTAAAATTTCGCTTGAAGATGAAACGGGACTAAACACCACAATCCAACTTAATTTTATTAATTATTTGGATGATTTCGGCTCTCGTTTTTGAAACATGAGAACTCTTATGTAGCGAAGGAATCATATTTTTAAACAAAAAATATTATTATAATATAAGCTCTACTTCTGTATGGAGCACTGTCTTCTTAAAAATAAAAACAAAAATACTAAGGAACCCCGGATTATGCACCCAACATGTTCTTTTCTATTTTCTGCATACCTGCACAAGGATATATATATATATATATATATATATATATATATATATAAAATAAATAAATCTTCAGGTAAAATAAGAACAAATAGTATGATTCCACTATGTAATATTTAATTTAAAAGATGGCTCAATACAGAGTAGAGGTAAATATTATTAATTTTAAGAAATTAAAACAGGTTAAAAATTGCTACAATTATTATTACTATTATGTTTCAAGTAATTTAATATCAACACATTTATGATGTTGAAGCGTAATTGTAATTGTGTAGCGATTGTTAACATGTTTTAATACCCTGAAATAAATAAGTTTGCAATGATTAGGAGAAAAATTAAACCTGAGCTACTGATTGGTTAAAATAAACACCAACAGGAAAATATCTTGATCAGCTGATTGGCAGAAAATCCAGTAACTGCCCCTAAAAACCAATTGATAAGGCTTATGCAGAACTTGAATGCTAGTGAGGCTGGGCCCAATAGGAGAGGAAGTCTGTTGTCAAAAAGGCCTGAAACTTTCAACAACCCTATAAGACAACACTGAGGAGGCATTCTACAGAGCACTTACTATATATTGCTGAAATTATCTGTATGTATGTGAGAGCATGGGCATGTGGCCAAGTCGTTAGAACATTTGCTTTCTTACCATGTAACTATAGGTTCAAAATCTCACCATGGTTGATATCTCAGAAAGGAGAGTGCAGCACCTTTGGAAAGTACCTTAAAACAGGTTGACCCAAGTCTTGTGAGTGAACCTGGGTAGACAGAACTCTTGAAGGCCATCAACAGCTGTGCTAGCACAAAGCCACAAGTCATTGTGGCTGAGGGCTTGAGCATGCTGGCCTTGTTCAAATTGTTGATCACGCTAGATGACGCGTTCTTTCCTAGAAACTGTAACTAAGGTCTGCTCAGCATAGTTGCAGTATAAACCACAGGTGGGCTCTGTGGGTGTTGAGCAAACAAATGTGCCTGAGTGAGTGTCTGCAATAGGGATTGACTAGCTGCCCTAGTAGATGGGTATCTTCGAATGCGAGTGGCCAGCTATTATTTTACGTGAGAGCATTAAGAATAGTGTTAGGCAACTGAATTTTCCCTTCTCTTATTCAACTGCCTTGTTTATATATTTCTCCTATGCCTAATTTATAAAGGCCAGTAATTTAAATACAAATCTGTGTCAGCCAGTATATGGACTTGATTGGAGGATTCCAGTGACAGCTGTTAACCTAGTTCTGTGAAATGTTTTTAATGTTATCTCCAAGACTACTGTTTATGGCACATCAATAACTATATAATGGTCCTATAGTACCGAACAGTGTAGTGTAGATCAGTAAGTACATAGCTTGTTAGATGGTTATTAGCTGCAGACATTTTCACTTCATAAAATCTAGTCTTTGTGATTGATTGTGAAGCACTTTCTTGGGTGCAATGCCAAGAAAAGAGATTATGTTGGAAATATTTGTTACATAGAATAACAATCAGGGAGAGAGATAAGGAGGAATGATGCTAAATAGAGGGAGAGAGGTGATAGAGTGGGCAAAGAGAATGGATAGAAAAGGGAAGTGAGAGAGAAAAAAGTAATACAGAGGAGGAGGAGAGAAAAAAGTAATACAGAGGAGGAGGAGAGAGGGAGAAATACAGAGGAGGAGGAGGAGGAGGAGGAGAGAGGGAGAAATACAGAGGAGGAGGAGGAGGAGAGAGGGAGAAATACAGAGGAGGAGGAGGAGAGAGGGAGAAATACAGAGGAGGAGGAGGAGAGAGGGAGAAATACAGAGGAGGAGGAGGAGAGAGGGAGAAATACAGAGGAGGAGGAGGAGAGAGGGAGAAAGAGACAGAGGAGGAGGAGGAGAGAGGGAGAAAGAGACAGAGGAGGAGGAGGAGAGAGGGAGAAAGAGACAGAGGAGGAGGAGGAGGAGAGAGGGAGAGAAAGAGACAGAGGTGGAGGAGAGAGAGAGAGAAAGAGACAGAGGTGGAGGAGAGAGAGAGAGAAAGAGACAGAGGTGGAGGAGAGAGAGAGAGAAAGAGACAGAGGTGGAGGAGAGAGAGAGAGAAAGAGACAGAGGTGGAGGAGAGAGAGAGAGAAAGAGACAGAGGTGGAGGAGAGAGAGAGAGAAAGAGACAGAGGTGGAGGAGAGAGAGAGAGAAAGAGACAGAGGTGGAGGAGAGAGAGAGAGAAAGAGACAGAGGTGGAGGAGAGAGAGAGAAAGAGACAGAGGTGGAGGAGAGAGAGAGAGAAAGAGACAGAGGTGGAGGAGAGAGAGAGAGAAAGAGACAGAGGTGGAGGAGAGAGAGAGAGAAAGAGACAGAGGTGGAGGAGAGAGAGAGAAAGAGACAGAGGTGGAGGAGAGAGAGAGAAAGAGACAGGGGTGGAGGAGAGAGAGAGAAAGAGACAGACAAGTATACAGAGGAGAAGAGAGAAAGAGATAAATATACAGGGGACAGGGAGAAACAGGGCGAGAGATAAGGTTTGTGTATGTGTGTTCATTAACTTATGAAATGTGAGCAATTTGTAAAATTAATATTGCTTAATTTGGAAATATATTCGTCTCTTTGACATGGCTCAAAACGAAGATAACAACTTGTATAAAACAATGACTAAATGAAGTATTGCTGCCATATCTAAGCCAGAACTGTTTTAATCCTCTTTTTCCAGCCTTGCCAGTTATATTTTTATTAAACTTTCATTGAGTTCGAGTTCCTTTTCAATTATATTCAACCATTATACTTTTAGCAAATAGACACGAGAGCCGACTGAAATATTCATCAGTTGACCAAGATGTAAATGCAAGTAGACACACCAGAAGATAGACTAAAAGACTTTGCTTAATTTGGAAATATATTTTGTTCAAAAAGAATCCATTTAATGTACAAAAGATATATGTGCAGATGCATTCTTGTCTTAGCCAGTTTGAACGCCTGTTATTTCACAAGCACCTCCTCATGAAGCATTACTTTGCAAACTAATCTAACACCCTTTTTTTCATTTGGCTTCATGTCAAGATCATAAAGTCCGCAACCTCATGCCACATTTGTGAAAGGCACAATTTTTTCAAAGGCTCTACAGTATACGTTTTATCATATCTACAAGGGTCGGCTGCAAAGTTCATAGGCTGACCAAGATATGAATGTAAGTTGACATACCAGTTGGTAAACTAAAAGACATGCAAGTGTACCAGAATACAACAGCTATCTAACAAAAGCCTATGAACTTTTCAGCAAACCTTTGTACATACCATTTTTGAAAACACAGCCATCTTTTTAGTCAACTGGTTGCCAACCAAAAGCTAGAGATCCCCTGTCTATGCTACAATTAAATCCATAGCTGGGGGAGCTACATTGATACTTTTCCTCATATGGTATGTGCACAAAAGAGAACATAACAAACTCAGCTGGAATTTGAACTCATCAATTTCTCTTTCTGGATGCTGACCATTGCATTACCTGCATAGGTCACTACGACATTTGTGCCCTGTACTCACAGTCTTGTGTTTAGTAAATATCAATACAATGCAATCCTATGTATAATACAACACTTAACATTATGTTTGACATTTATAGGCTTAAAAGGTAAGGCACCAGTTTGAGAATCTGTTGATAAACCAACACGGAATTAAACAATCATCCAGTTAAAAAAAAAAAAAAAAAAAAGAAGCAAATTCATAATTTCGTTTTTAAATTCTGGAAGAGAGGAATTATCATGATCTACATTTGGACTAATATCCTTATCGCTGTTATCTCATTTGTTTTTACACTGCAAATTAATTCAAAATTACAATTATTTGTTATGTAAAGTTAATTTAATATTTTTCCTATATTTTTATTCATAACAAATATATTGGTGGTAAAATTTAATTTTTTACGCGTAATTTATGTTTTTCTTTCTAAAAGGTATTTAAAAAAAAAAAAAAAAAAAAAAAAAAAATTATTGCCACATTCACGACATTTCGGTCATTTTACACTCTGGCCTTCTTCAGGTGGTATACATAATTTCAAACTGAACCCTTGACTTTGTTTTAGTTCCACATGCCATGCTTTTTCTAGAGATCCCCAAGGACACATGGCCCAGTGAATAAAAGCCTTGGTTGAAGTAATACAGTGACTTGACCTAAAGAGTTCAGAGTTCAATACCTGGTTACAGCAGAGACAATTAAAACTTGGAGAGTTGAATTACTAAAAGGAATTAACTAAAATTGAGATAGCCATGAATGTTCTCAAATTTAAAAGCCTTGATAAACCAATGACCAAATATACCATGTATATGAACATACACACATTACATTACACAGACATACACACACACACATTACACAGACACAGACATACACACACATTACACAGACATACACACACTACATTACACAGACACAAACATACACACACTACATTACACAGACACAGACATACACACACTACATTACACAGACACAGACATACACACACTACATTACACAGACATATACACACACACATTACAGACATACACACACACACACACATTACATTACACAGACATACACACACACACATTACATTACACAGACACACACACACACACACATTACATTACACAGACATACACACACACACACACATTACATTACACAGACATACACACACACACACACATTACATTACACAGACATACACACACACACACACATTACATTACACAGACATACACACACACACACACATTACATTACACAGACATACACACACACACACACATTACATTACACAGACATACACACACACACACACATTACATTACACAGACATACACACACACACACACATTACATTACACAGACATACACACACACACACACACATTACATTACACAGACATACACACACACACACACACATTACATTACACAGACATACACACACACACACACACACACATTACATTACACAGACATACACACACACACACACACACATTACATTACACAGACATACACACACACACACACACATTACATTACACAGACATACACACACACACACACACACACATTACATTACACAGACATACACACACACACACACATTACATTACACAGACATACACACACACATTACATTACACAGACATACACACACACACACATTACACAGACATACACACACACACACACACATTACATTACACAGACATACACACACACACACAGACATTACATTACACAGACATACACACACACACACACAGACATACACACACACATTACATTACACATACACACTCCTATAAGAAGCTCATCCACCTTTGCCAGGTCTTGTTTTTTGTCCTGCAGGGTGACATACCACTCTCCTCACCAGCAGACAAGTTAGTCGGGGAGCTGGATTTGGTGCCAACCACCCATCAATCCAGTAGGTTGTATTGGGTTACATGTTACCAGTAGCAGGCCTAAGTCTAGCCCAACTTGAAATGCATACAAAATAAATAAATAATAATAGTACCTTATCAGACTTGTTCAACAAAACAAGTATATGTTACGATAATAGTTATTTTTAGTACGTACACAGGTTACAGTTGACATCCGTTTTTTGCCTTTTTTTTTTTTCTTAAATAGAATTAATGTCAACCAGTTTAGATCAAGACGTCCTAATAAAGAAAAATGTGCTTTGTCATATTTGGTCAGGAGGTGCCTAGACCTCATTTTCCAGGTTTGAGGGAGTCCAAAAGTGTCTCAGACAACTTCTGGGTGGTAAATTATTTCCCACCCTCCAACACTTTCTCTCACAGGTGGGATGTGGGGCAAGACCCTCACTGTTTTATTGCTATTTCCATGAAAAGTGTTTGGACGAACTACATTCCTTAGTTCCACTAGTTGTAAATTTCATGGTCCCACCATACCAATCACATTGTAACAAGCCAGTCTCATTTCCTCCAAGGAAGTTCCACTCAAACAAATTCTTCTCACAAACCACTGCTCTGAGGAACAGACTCTGAAGAGGAAGTTTACAGCCCCACCTTCGATCACTAAACCTGTTAAAGTCTAGGGTTAACCATTCTCTTCCCTTTCTGTCCACATAAACTTCCTCTTACTATAACCCTCTACCTCAAGTGGCCCTCAGGCCTTATACAGGGTGAACCTCACTTTAAAAAGGGAAAAAAAATGTCCACATTTCATATATAATCTTATTGATTAACAAAAAGATACAATTCTTTTGCTTTAGTGTAATCTTCTGTAACTGGTTACCATGGCAACCTTAAATAATTATTTTTTTTTTTTTTTTTTTTTAGATTTATTTCACTCCAAGCAAGGCAATAGAGCCACTAAGATGCAGGGGAGATGGGGTTACTGAGTGCTAAAGAATCTGAGAAAAAGAAAAACATTAAGGAGAGAGAACAATAACAGAAAAGGAATTAATACAGAAAATGACGATTGACATTGCATTTAAATTTTAATCATTTCTCTCCAAGCAAGGCAATAAAGCCACTAAGACACATCCGGGGGGGGGGTATTGAGTGTGAAAGAGTATGAGAAAAAAAAAAAAAACATTTATGGGGCGAGAACAATAAAAGGACAGTAATTACGAAGACAGAAGAATGATTGACATTGTATTTAAATTTTTTAAGATAAAGTTGACTAGAAAGCAAGAAGCCAGAAGAGAGTTCCACGGGCGAGAAGTATAATAGAAGAAACTATTAGCATAGAACTTACGGTTACACCTAGCCATTTCAACTGTAAAATGATGAAAAACTTGCTGCCAATCTAGTATTGCACTTAACTTCATAAAGTCTAAGTACCATAGACAAAAGTTCATCAGAACAATTACTATGAAAGTATTTATAGGAAAGGCAGAAGGAAGCTACATTATGACAGTGGGAAAGTGACTGATGCCAAATCAGGACCAATTACATTACAGACGAAAAAATATAAGGCGAATCAAAATATGTTTTGTTTTTTTTTGTTTTTTTACATGTGTTATTGTTAACATATACAAACTTTTGGAGCATGCAGTCACAACACTAAGGTTGAATTTTTTTGAAAATTTAAGTGTGTTTTTTTACTAATATGGCAATTTGAGAATTTTTCTGTCGAAGGAGTTTATCACTCAATGTTGCATGAATTAAATTGTTCAATAAATAGAGTAATGTCTCAGTTGTTATACCAAAAATTTTAACGTCGGATCAGTTCTTTTAAATCAAATATGTGGTGCAGTTCAATTTATATTACAATGAATCATTCATACAAAAAGTAGATTAGTAAAGTTAATGATATAAAATGGCGAAATCACTTTGAACAAAATTTTAAAGTTCCATTAACCTATAAATCACTCAATGAATGTTATGATCCTTGTTTTTAATAATAATGAGCTGTATAAGGTCTTTTTTTAATACTCGGGTACTTTCAACTGTACATTCAGTCATCCTCAGGCATGGAAATTATTTTGTTTTTAGTAAAATCCAGGTAGCATCAGAGACAAAAATCGAATTTGAATCAAAATGTTTTTTTAAATGTGTTATTTTTTTTTATATGAATGATTCATTGTAATATATATATATATATATATATATATATATCGTCCACAGAGGCTGTTTCTCTGTATCACAGCTCCTCAGTGTAGCTAGATGTCTGATTGCTTCAAGCCGGGATCGAAACCCAACCAATTTGACATCAGTCAGATATCTTACCTCTAGGCCATCATTGCACGGCAGAAAGGAAGGAAATTTCAACATTTTTCTCTATCTGAAATACGCTAGTGGCTCTGATATATAATATATAAATAAAAAGGTATATTTGGACAGCAAGTGTTCGTTCAAACACATTTGATTAAATAGAACCAACAAGGTCTGTCTATTTTTTTTTTTTTTATTGGATTTTTTCAATTTTTGAATATGGTGTTGTGTACTTGGATCAAAATTGTGGATAAACCGTCCAAAGTTTATGATGTTGTTTTGTTCAAGTAGACTATTTTAAACTTTCAGCTTTCTGAAGAATACCAAAATGCAGACAAGAGACTATTGCCTACCACATGGACACCACACTTATTCTTGAACTTGATTCTCTAAAGGAATAATAACAGTTATATAAATTATTTAAAGTATATTTTATTTATCTTATATCTATAATTCTCAAAATGAGTGCGTGCGCACATGTGCAATTGGATGTTGTTTATGCATTTCCACAGTTTTCATCCAATTTTGATGAAATTTTTTTTAGTCCAAATTGTTGGCAACAATGGCTCTCCACTACTTCCTATCCATTATAACTCTCAGCAACATTTTACTATTTACTATCTGTTCTTGGATATATATATCTTTCATAAAAATTTTAATAAAAATAGTTTAAATTATTACAATAATATTATTTATGATACAGTTCTCTTTCAGGCCACCCCCTCCATCCATTTGGAGATGTGTCTCAGTTGCACCCAAACGTTGTTACTAATATTGATTTTCAGGTGGGCTGATTTTAAACTTAAACTGCTCCAATTGAACGGCAAAAATTCCCAAAATTTAGCAAAGTCCGAATTTCTGTTTATAATTTCTTTGTGTCTGAATGGTTAACAGCACATCAGATCAAATGATGGTTCCCATTAAGGGTTACAGGTTCAATTCCTGACAGAGAAGCACATATTTTCTACTAAATTTCTTAAACATTCAGGCCAGTAAATGTAATTACTATTTAATTACAAAACAGACCACTTACTTAAAAAAAAAAAAAAAAAAAAAAAAAAAAAAAATCATATCTATAAAAACAACAGATAAACAAAATACATGTTAATTTTTTGACAGACTTAATTCCATTATATATATATATATATATATATATATAATAAAAAGGTAAAAGACAGTAGGAAAACTGTATTATCAACCAATGCGTTTTGTCCAATGTGGACTTTTTCAAGGCAAAAATGAAATGAATTTATTGAAAACAAAGTAATTACTAACAACAAACGTTTTCTAAATTCTAGCTGCTAAGGGCATTCTGTGTGTGTGCGTGTGTATATATATATATATATATATATATATATATATTAATTTCAATTAAAAAGGTGCAAATATAATTTATAAATTCATGATTCATTCATACAAAAAAAAACAAATATAAAGGTTAATGATTCAAATGGCATGAATACATCGTCGCAAACTTTATAAATAAGATACATCAACCCCGAACCTGTATATGAATGATATTTATAAATTCCAGTTGCACAAGGTCTTTTTAATTTTTACAAGCTTTCGTCTGTTCCTACAGACATCATCAGGTATGGAAATAGATTTGTTCTTGTTTTTTACTTCTCGGTAATAAGATGACAACGAAAATAGAGATGTAATCCGAAAAAATGTTATGAGAAATGTGTTATTGTTTTGGAACATGCGGTTGCAACACCGAGTTTGAATTTAAATTTTAAGGTTGTGCGTTTTTGTACAAATATAAAAAAAATCTACTTCCATACCTGATGATGTCTGTAGGAACAGACGAAAGCTTGTAAAAATTAAAAAGACCTTATGCAACTGGAATTTATAAACGGGGATCATATCATTCATTTACAAGTTCGGGGTTGATGTATCTTATTTATAAAGTTTGCGATGATGTATTCTAGCCATTTAAATCATTAACCTCTATATTTGTTTTTTGTATGAATGATTCATGAATTTATAACTTTTTTTTTTTTTTGCATCAAAAACTGATCATAAAAACTTGTACTATCCTTGAATAGATACATTACAAAAAAAAAAAAAATTTTAAAAAAGAGGAAATTTATTTTGTCACGTTTTCATTTTCTCTAAGCTTGAAAACACAGATAGAAAGCAGAAGTTTTGGCTTTTTTCCTTTTTGTAATGTATTTTAACAGAAATGATTTAAATCCATTAATAAAATGTCAGTTGGCCAAAATAACCATAATCAAATAGTTTACAGACATTCCAATTAACTGCTATTTTTATTAAATAACAGTCATCAACAAACAAATTCAGCATAAGACTACACTTGGTGAGTAATTCCCAGTATCATGTCTCCAGGATATCAAGGCAAAAATTGTACTTGATGGCATTTAAACAATGTAATGGTAATATTAGCTGTTCCTTATAAAGAAACATTCATTGGCTGAACAGCTAGTTACACCTTTCTTCACTCCCTGACAATCGGGCTAGGATCAAAGTGTAGTATCTGTTGTCATAATCTCTAATAGTAATAGGAATATTAACAGTTTCCTTATAAGGTGACATTTGGCATTTACTGAGCAGCTTCTACTACTTTTGGTTGAAATTTATAAAATCTCTCTTAAAACAATTTCTTAGGAAAACAGATTTCTCAAGTCCCGTAACTGTTATCGCACTTTCCAGCATTGATGGGAGTTTCCTTCCTAACCTTTTTTTGAAGTAGTGTGGAATGTTAACATCTTGATTACGCCATTATTTTCCTTTAGAGTTACATGTGCTATCCATTTTAGTTGTTGCCGCTGTTGGAAGTCTTCAAGTGATGTGATTTCTGTTATTTGGTACAGTTCTTTTCTTCGTGATTCTGTAGCAGGAGTCCGCAAGGTTTGAAGAATGGTCCTCTCTAAGACCTACAGGATTTATTCACTCAAAGCCATTTTTAACTATTGATCTAAGAAAGTGGTTCTATGCCGGCAACAGTTTAAATATCTCTAAAAGATTTTGGCTTCATGCATGACATCCATGTGAAAGTCTTGATCTAACAAGGCTATTGAAGAACAGAGTTTTTAGGTTAATGTTTCAGTTTTGTAGCAACTGACAGTGTTGTGTGAAACTAACCCTAGCAAACCCTATTCTATGTTCAATTTCCTTATCTCCAATAATAAATTTATTATAATTGATCCATATACTGTGATATTTGAAGTGTTTAATATTTATTAATTCCACATCCTGAATTTTGATGATGGATTCAGGGTTGCTACCATCACACCTTTCATTCCAAATCCAGATAAATAAATAGTATGAACAGGTATGAATGATAACTAACATTTTTAGGCATTTAAAACAACATGCCTGGCAACACACACACTCCCGGAAAATCCTCATTGAAAACACAAGTATACTTAAACATGAAAACAAACAAAAAACTCAAAATTCTCGAAGCTATATACATAAAACAGTTTAAACCTAACCTGAACAAAATAAACTACGAAATCTCCACAAATATTCTTAAATGCCTATAATTGATAACTGAAGCCATTGGTTTATACCAACGGCTTCCCATACTTAATACGTCTCATTTTCACTCTCGCATGGTCATGTGTGATGTCACGAGATGTGATGTGATTTTTGCTTCCACGTCTCATATACACGAGTTTGTCATTGCTTTGAAATTTCTCATGCAACAAAAACAGACTATCATTATTGTTTCATCCATGTATTGTTTGATATATTGAAATGTAATTGTCATCTTATGTAAGCTGAAAGCTTAGATTGGATTTAAACGTGTATCAATATGGTGATTTCCTTTCGTCTTTCAATGGTAATGTTATTAAGCTTATCAGACAATATGAAAGGAACTTACTTAAAATAAATAGACAAAACTTGTCTACATTATATATATATATATATATATATATATATATATATATATATATATATATATATAAGGTTGGTGCAAAAATAATGTCGTTTTTTACGTTAAAAAATAGGTCAAAGAACGACATTATTTTTGCACCAACCTAACACACACACACACACACACACGTGTGTGCATCTATAGCTAACGTGTGTGTGTGTTTATTATGGAATTCTTATATGAACTGGCCAAGAACTTTTCAGCATCACCTCATAGCAATTCAAAGCAAAAGAAGCCTGAAGCTTTTTTTCCGTACAGTTCTTTTCCTACCTCTTATGACCATTTAAGACGAAGATGTCCTTCAGCCAGTAATCCCCCAGATAAAGAAGCAATCAGTAGCCACTGCAGCTCAGTGGAAATTGCAAAAGGCTCTCATCCGGATATGAGTCACCTGAAAATACATCTCATGAAAGAGAGCCAACCACTATATGATCAATGTATGAAAGCAGAGCCCGGATTGCAATTTGCTGTGCGTCAGGTGAAACACCTCTGGCACTGTGCACCATAAATTGTCGTAGTCGAGGTGCAACATGGAACTAAGTCAGGAAATAGGAGGGAGAGGGTTTTCTATTTTTTTTTCTTTTTCTTCTCATCTTGATTTCTTTAGTTTTGCTAAGAGTCAAAGAAAGTATTTATTTTAAATGCCTTTCATTTTATTACTGTTTTTTTTTTTTTTTTTGTGGGGAGGGGTTAAGAATTTCCTCATAATTTAACTTTGATAGCTTTTGAAAAATATTGTCTTGTTTCTTTTATTAATAAAAATGAAATCCCGTTCGTTGAAATTCCCACCAGCACCACATACACTAAATAATCCAGCATCATTTATTTAAATACCAATATTCCTTTATGTAGATTAATTTCCTATGTACGTCCGGGTATATTAGGGCGGTAATCGATCAATTTTATTTTTGTTTGACCACGTCATGTCCTCTTTCTTTTATTAAATAACTTTACCGGATTTATTGAATTTTTGTCTCGGAAATTATGTTTATCGATTTTTTTTTTTTTTTTTTTACGAACGTTTGTATCATCGAGTAAAAAAAAAAAAAAAAAAAAGGTCTTTTTCTTTGCTTTTTCAATTTTCCTATGGGTGATTATATCATTTTTGAATGTATAGAACTTTATAAACAAACATTCATTCATTCTCTTCGCAATTAAATTCAAATCGGTAATAAACGAAACCCAGAAAAACATAATTGGAGATAATTTTGCTAAAAGCAAAATTCTAGCACCTGTTGCGGTACCGTTTCAAAAAGAAAGTTAATATACTTTTTTCTTTTAATTTATGCTCAGGCACACAAGACAAGAAGATTTATTTGGGCGACATGGTAAGAAAAACATTTTAACTTAATTAAATTAAATAACAAAAAAAAAAAAAAAAAAAAAAAAAAAAAATAGGAATAATAATTAAAAAGATCGACTGACATACCAAAAATAAGCAATTGCTTAACCTTGAAGGTCTTCTTGGCGATGTCATAACATTTACAGTACACATACACAAACGTTTATATGCATGTAAAAAAGAGTTCGATCCTCATTGGGTACTCTACTCCTGTACATTGTACTTGGCAAAGTTAAGCTAAGAAAAAAAAAAAAAAAAAAAAAGCGATTTTTGGCCTTTTTAGTCGGATTTAAAATAAATGAATGTATGATAAAAGACGTGCATTTTTTTGTGTAAAAAAAAAAAAAAAAAAAAAAAAAAAAAAAAAAAAAAAAAAATGTACATAGGTAAAAATAGTAATTCCACAGGAAAAGTTGAAAATCAAAATAACTTATTTAACAGAAAATATATTTTTCAACATACTCTCCATTTCGTTAAGGCACTTAATTCAGTTGTGAATAATTACACGAAGTGAATATGATTGTTATTGTTTTACATTGTACAATGAAAAAAAAAAAAAAAATTCCATATAATTCAGTTCTTAAGAACGTGCCAGGCTACGAACTTAAGAGTTACCCTCGGATATTAATTAATTAATTATTATTAATACAAGTTAATTAATAATATATTCAAAGAAATGTCTGAGAGAACGCGAAAAGGCTTTATTCAAGAAATGGTTTTGAATTGAAATTGAAATTAATTTCTGAGATGTTTTAGGAAGATTATTCACCACCTTTAATAACAGTGTTTAAAAAGAAACAAATTATTCTGTAAGAAACAAAAAAAATTCGTCTTCTAAAATAAATAATAATAGTTCCTGATAGCAACAACCATCCCGATTATATATAATTTAATTTAATTATAATCTTGAAAAGTTTGACCCCCGCGTTAAATGTTATCCTCAGGTAGTTGTTTTTGGGGTTTGGTTTTTTTTTAAATCTCTACAAAGAAAATAACCAATGGTAACTGATTGTATCACATTATTTAATTATATTTCTCGCTTCAGGTGCTTAGGAGGGAAAGTCTTCTTTTTTCTTTTCTACTGAATGGATTAAAAAGTGTGTTATTGTGATGGAGACCCTCCCCCAATTGCGGTATTGACGTAAAAAAAAAAAAAAAAAAAAAAAAAACATACACCCTAACAAATCTGAAGTTAAAGAGAGACGAGATAATAAAGAAGAAGATGGGATATGACGAATATAGATAATGAATGAATAGAAACATGTTGAACAAATAGAGAATGAAATGAATAAAGATTTTATGCGAGAGAGATAAACCGATATGGACAAAGAAAGTAAATGGATAAAAGATTTTTAAATGGATAAAGATAGAGATAGATATAGATATATATATATATATATATAAATGGATAAAGATATACATATATATAAATGGATAAAGATATATATATATATATATATATATATATATATATATATAAATGGATAAAGATATACATATATATAAATGGATAAAGATATATATATATATATATATATATATATATAAATGGATAAAGATATACATATATATAAATGGATAAAGATATATATATATATATATATATATATATATATATATATATAAATGGATAAAGATATATATATATATATATATATATATATAAAAATGGATAAAGATATATATATATATATATAAAAATGGATAAAGATATATATATATATATATATATATAAAAATGGATAAAGATATATATATATATATATATATATAAAAATGGATAAAGATATATATATATATATATATATATATATATAAAAATGGATAAAGATATATATATATATATATATATATATAAAAATGGATAAAGATATATATATATATATATATATATATAAAAATGGATAAAGATATATATATATATATATATATATATAAAAATGGATAAAGATATATATATATATATATATATATATAAAAATGGATAAAGATATATATATATATATATATATATATAAAAATGGATAAAGATATATATATATATATATATATATATAAAAATGGATAAAGATATATATATATATATATATATATATAAAAATGGATAAAGATATATATATATATATATATATATATAAAAATGGATAAAGATATATATATATATATATATATATATAAAAATGGATAAAGATATATATATATATATATATATATATAAAAATGGATAAAGATATATATATATATATATATATATATAAAAATGGATAAAGATATATATATATATATATATATATAAAAATGGATAAAGATATATATATATATATATATATATATAAAAATGGATAAAGATATATATATATATATATATAAAAATGGATAAAGATATATATATATATATATATATAAATGGATAAAGATATATATATATATATAAATGGATAAAGATATATATATATATATATAAATGGATAAAGATATATATATATATATAAATGGATAAAGATATATATATATATATATAAATGGATAAAGATATATATATATATATAAATGGATAAAGATATATATATATATATAAATGGATAAAGATATATATATATATATAAATGGATAAAGATATATATATATATATAAATGGATAAAGATATATATATATATATATATAAATGGATAAAGATATATATATATATATAAATGGATAAAGATATATATATATATATATATATATATATAAATGGATAAAGATATATATATATATATATATATATAAATGGATAAAGATATATATATATATATATATATAAATGGATAAAGATATATATATATATATATATATAAATGGATAAAGATATATATATATATATATATATAAATGGATAAAGATATATATATATATATATATATAAATGGATAAAGATATATATATATATATATATATAAATGGATAAAGATATATATATATATATATATATATAAATGGATAAAGATATATATATATATATATATATATAAATGGATAAAGATATATATATATATATATATATATAAATGGATAAAGATATATATATATATATATATATATATAAATGGATAAAGATATATATATATATATATATATATATAATGGATAAAGATATATATATATATATATATATAAATGGATAAAGATATATATATATATATATATATATATAAATGGATAAAGATATATATATATATATATATATATATAAATGGATAAAGATATATATATATATATATATATAAATGGATAAAGATATATATATATATATATATATAAATGGATAAAGATATATATATATATATAAATGGATAAAGATATATATATATATATATATATATATAAATGGATAAAGATATATATATATATATATATATATATAAATGGATAAAGATATATATATATATATATATATATATAAATGGATAAAGATATATATATATATATATATATAAATGGATAAAGATATATATATATATTTAAATGGATAAAGATATATATATATATTTAAATGGATAAAGATATATATATATATTTAAATGGATAAAGATATATATATATATTTAAATGGATAAAGATATATATATTTAAATGGATAAAGATATATATATTTAAATGGATAAAGATATATATATATATTTAAATGGATAAAGATATATATATATATATATATATATAGAGAGAGAGAGAGAGAGAGAGAGATAGAGATAGAGACAGACAAAGATATGAATATTGAATAAAAAGAGCTATATATGAATAAAAAAGATACAGAAATATATGTAGTAAATAAATTAATGAGTTAGAGAAAAATGAATAAAGAAAATATATGAAGTACATTAAAGAAAATTGAAAATATATGAATGAGTAATTGAAAAACCAGAACTATCGATAAAGATAGAGAAAGAAAATGAAGTTTAGAGAGTGAGATAATAAAGATTATTAGATACATTATAAACATTGGTGTGAAGAGATAAGGCGGAAAAAAAACAGAAATAAGAATGGCTATGATGATAGATTCTAAAATAAATACAATGCAAATAAACTAGAAAAAATACGGAAGACTGGGCATAATGAAGCTGGATTCGTGGATAGATAAAGAAAGATTAAAGAAGTAAGTGCTGAATAATATAATGAATAGATATAAAGAAACTGACATGGAAATTAAGATAACACGAAGAGGTACTGAAAAGTTCTTGGCTGGACCCGAAAAGGAATTCCAAATGAAATTCAGTGTTTTGGTCAGGTTTTTTGGGAAAAATGTCAGGGCGAGAACTTTTCAGCATCACCTGGCACTGGAATATTTGGATCGATAGACAGAAGTAGAAATGAGGAGAATATTATTGACTGATCGATTCTTTTTCTTCTTGCATCTCCTGTTGCTTTTTAAATAAAATATTCTCTTAACTTTTTAAAGTAATTTTTTGTGGGTGGATTCAGACCCCTAATTTTATTTTAATCGTTCTCTTTTTTTTAAAAAAAAAATGAAGATAAAAATATTATATTTATTTCCATGTCATTTTTGGCAGGTTTATCGCCTGTCTTGTCAGTGATTAGTATTACTATTAAAAAATATTTTTATCGTTTTTTTTTAAATTATTTAAAATGCTAAAAAAAAAAAAAAAAAAAAGTAACGGGCTTGCAGGCGGTGATGTTATCTTTAAAGTCCCCCTTCATAAAAAAGACCGGGATTGCATTTTTTTAAGCCCTTAAAAAATTCAAATATTTGCCAAATGAAATAAAACATAAAATTTTTTTTTTTTAAAATGTAGAAATTTATTTTTTAATTTAAAATGAGATTTGCATTTTAGAATTTCTTTTAACGAGTAACTTTTTTAGCATTACTTTTTTTTTAGCACATTGTAGCTATCTAAAAATTGAAAAGGGTCCCTAAAATCAATGCCATGCCCTTATTGTCAAAGAAAATACACTTGTAAAAAAATACAATTGTAAAAAAAAAAATCAGTTGTTTATGAGCTTGAAAACAATGAAGATTGTGTGTGGAAAAAAAAAATATGGCCTATTTATTTCAAGTCTTACTTAACAATAATCATTGTTTTTGAACATAAAAATAAGAAAAATACATATAAAAAATAAAAAAAAAAAGTAAACCTTTTTTTTTTTTTTTTTTAGACTAATTTTTTTTAAAGAAAAAAAAAAAAAAACAGACTTCTTCCCAGATGACTTTTCTTTTAGTTTTTTTAAGGAAAAAAAGAGGAAAACTTTACAGAAATTTTGCAAATGGAATTTCTGATGAAGAAAAGGAAGATAGCTAAAAAAAATACTTCCACTTAAGTGACTTATGCGATTTCTTTTTATGCGTATTTAAAAAAGAAATCTCTTATAGAGCACTCTTAGAAAAGGAAGATATATAGACTTTATGGAAGATATTTACTTTGATTCAATAAATTAATAATAGTTATTTAACAGGAAATATCAGTTTTCCTTTTTTTATTCTTTCTTGAAGCATTATTTTCAAGACTGTCAGAAGCACTCCCCACGCCAAAAAGAAAATAAATAAAATAATGTGGGAAAATAATAACTCATATAAAGAAAAAATAAATAAATTAAACATTTATTTACAGTGCATGGTAGATAATACTAATAGTGTCTTTTTCTAACAATTAAATCTTTAAAGTACTACAGTACACACTCACTATTAGTAATACAAATTAAATTTTACAATTTAATTTTATTAATATATATATTTTTTTATTAATAAAATTAAATTGTCAGGTAAATACCAAATTCAATTTGTATTACTAAAAATGATTAACGTGAGTGTGTACTGTAGTACTTAAAGATTTTAAGTTAAAATCTTTAAGTTAAAATTTTTAACTTTTTATTTTAAGTAATAGTTAGAAAAAGACACTATTATCTACCATGCACTGCACTGTAAATAAATGTTTAATTTATTTATTTTTTCTTTATATGAGTTCTTATTTTTTCCCACGTTTTATTTTATTTTTTTGGTGGGAGGAGTGCTTCTGACAGTCTTGAAAATAATGCTTCAAGAAAGAATAAAAAAAAAAGTAAGACTGATACTTCCTGTTGTTTAATTTATTGAATCAAAGTACATGAATCAAAAAAACACTTAAAAATAAAATAACATAGGTAATATAAACCTTTATTTCATGAAAAAAACTATATAAAAAAATTGCCTTCAATCTTTCAGACCTACAAAAAAAAAAAAAACAAATATATATATATATATATATATAAGTTACGCAAATACAGAAAACTCCAGTAAAGGACTTCCAGTTTTTCATGACTGAGATCTTAAGTGTCAGCATCAAAAATTAAAAATTTATTTTACACTTACTTACCTTTTTGACATTTACCAGTTATAATAATTAAACGTATCCAGGTGTTCCATAAAACAGGTAAGTTAAAAGAAAATAAATAAAATAAACAAGTGTTAGGCTCTAGAAAAAATTTTCCAGACTCTTTTTTCAATGTGGGATCCTTTCTCTAATTCCAACGAGGGGAAAAAAAGAGAGAGAAAGAAAGAAGGAAACAATAGAGAGACGATATATCCGTAAAAATCCGATTTCAACCACAAGATGTAAAAATCCGATTCCCGGCATTTACCTTTGAAATTCTCCGCAACTACCGGGACTACTATTTCCGAAATGAAGCCAGGATCAACTTTAGGGTGTCCTCTATCCAACGGTGGCGGTCCCTACTTTCAAAGGTCAGGACTTTCTTTTCTAAGGGCCTTTTTTAGTCCTGGGGGGTCTACCCGCTGTCAACGCATTTTGTCGTTATGTCCACTAACACGATCCACTCTCCCTCTCAGCGCTCCTTCCCTCCGTCTCCCACTCGCTTATCAGTCATTAAATCACTCTCTATATGAAATGTAATAATCAGAAATCCCACTCACTGTGTGAGTCATCAGCCGTTTCTCCTCTTTCTTTCTCACAACGTGGCACACCCACACTGGTTGTCGCTCTTTATTTCTCTCTCAATTACAAATAATAACTCTCCTTCTCTCTCTCTATAAGTGTCTTTTACCCTCACCCTTGTACTCATACTGTTTTTATTACCCACATTTTTTTTATAGCAATTTCCCAAATGCTTATTTTTTAAATTATTTTTCTCTGTATAGATGATGTCTCTAAACGTATTTTTACGTAGGATTTTAATGAATAAAATCATATATACGCAAAAAAGTGAATTCTTTACTTAGTGATGTCCCAAAATGAATGTGCCTTTCTTTACTATTTTTCTTTATAAAAATGGTGTCCCAATTTGATTATTTTAAAAAAATATCATCTAAATTCATTTTTTTGATTCTTAAAAAAAAACGGTACTCCGAACATTTTTATTTTATTAGAATTAGAATTTTTTTTTATTGGTATTAGCAAATTAAGAAGTTCTCGGAGCGAGGAAGCACACGTTGCACAAAATCTCTTCTTGTGTTTTTAATTTTAAACCCAGGATCGATGCTGCCTTGTCGGCGCCTGCCTGCTTTATGACAGTTGTTTAGTGTTACTAGTGTTAAAAAAACTCACAACGCTACCGATCAACGCCACGGATTAAAATAGTAATTTTTATTCTTATCTTGTGGAATCTAAGACTTATTTTTATGCAACGTTTGCAAGAATAGTACCAGCTAAAAACCAAAGAATACTACAAGCTACCATAAAAAAAATAATTAAAAAAATAGATTTTGTTTCTCTGTCGTAGTGTGTGTATATTGTGTGTTTATGTGTGTGTGATTGTGCATGTATGTGTTGCCTGACATAACAATAATTCAATAACATCTACATACTAATTGAACATGCTGCATACATACACACATTTTTCTGCAATGCTACGAAAATAAACGAATATATAATTAAAAATGAATTGGAAACACGGATAAACGCCTTTAAAAGCATTTATGAGTATTTCCTAAAAACGTTCCTTTTCTAATTGCTTTTTCTGCGAAAGAGTATTATTGTCTCAAGTCAAAAATGAAGTCGAAACGGGAAAAAAAACAAAAAAATATCTCAAAACCAGGAAAGCCTACCCTTGCGTGTCTGACAAAAAAGGGTTTAAAAACGTCTGCTACAAGGAAAATGGCTTAACTAACAAAAACACAAACTTCTTCCACTCAATTTTTAGCAACATTATTTAAATAAATATCTATATGTCAAAATTGTCATCTGCATTCAACTCTTTTCTCAGATAAAGGATCAAGAATGACTTCAAGCGATATCCTTCATGAAGAAGACGACCCTTCATCAGACCTACAAAAAAATGACAAAGAAGATTAACAAAATAAATAATATACACCACTTGAACTCTTATAACAGTGGCAACAACAAAAATAGGAAGGGCATTTCACTAGAAGAGAAAATAAATAATCAAGATTTTAACTTTACCAAACCAAAAACAAAAAAATTAGAAATAAACTTGCATCAATAGTTATTACGTTGGTGCAAAAATAATGACGTAATAATGTCGTTTTTTGACGTATTTTTTAACGTCAAAAAAACGACATTATTACGTCATTATTTTTGCACCAACCTAATAGAACAATAGTGGATTTGAGAACTCTTCCTCTTTTATGTGACCTTTTAGGACGTGGACTCTCTACAATTTCCTATCCTTCTTAGCTCTTAGTAACTTTTTGTCTCCTTATCACATCTGCTCCTTCATATGGCATCCATTTGCACAAACTCATTAGGTAGGTTATTCATTGTTTCCCCCCAGCCCCTTGTATTTCAATGTATCCTATGAGTTTCAAATTCTCAGAGCCTTCTTTTCTCATGTGTTCCAGAAATTTCAACTCTCTTGATGATTCTAAATGTAAATGTCTTTTTATTTCCATTTTCCTTAAAACTATCTTGTTGCTCACATGTTCTGTCTATAGTATTCTCAGCATCCTCCTGTAGAACCCCATTTCTGTTAACTCAAGTTCTTCTCTTCATCTGTGAAGAAAATTGTCCAGCAGTCACTGACATATAGAAGCATTTATATTACATTGCAGCTCAGCACTCTTCTTCATTTCTAATGAAATTTTCCTGTTTCTTAATAGTTTGCTTAGTGTTTAAAAGGCATTTTTTGCTATTTCCTTCATATTTCTAATTTCCTGAAAAAAATGAAACTCCCTGAAAAAGAGGCCAGGTATAGTAATGAATAGCAGCTTGGACTGAGTAATCAATGAACCGAGTTTGAATTCCAGTCAAGTTCATTATGAATCCATCTCTTCTCCCCTAGTTATGGGTTAAATAGCAGGTCAGATTGAGTCTTATAGCCTTGAGTGGCAACTAGTCTAAGTGAAGGGTTCCTTTGAATTCAAAACCTGCAGAGGTAATATATATATTAAGTAATATATATATATATATATATATTAAGTAATATATATATATATATTAAGTAATATATATATATATATTAAGTAATATATATATATATATATATTAAGTAATATATATATATATATTAAGTAATATATATATATATATATATATATATATATATATATATTAAGATATATATATTAAGTAATATATATATATATATTAAGATATATATATTAAGTAATATATATATATATTAAGTAATATATATATATATTAAGTATATATATATATATATATATATATATATATATGACTTAATATATATATATGTTAAGTAATATATATATATATTAAGTAATATATATATATATATATATATATATATATATTAAGTAACATGTATATATATTAACTAATATATCGATATATTAAGTAATAGATATATATATATTAAATAATATATATACATATATTAAATAATATATATATATATATATATTTGTAATATATATATAGCACTCGGAAATATAAAACATTTGGACAGTTTTTACACACTTTTTGTCCAGAAAAGAAAGCTCTTGCTCAAACACAAGAAAAATTAAATAAGAAGCTTAACCATAGTACCTTGTCTGTCATTTTTAATGAAACATGCATAAACGAAGGATTGTTGCCTAATTATACAACTATATATATATGTGTGTATGTGTGTGTGTGAATGTAAGAATTCAGATATAAATATATATATCTCTAAAGACAATGTTAATAAATGAAACTTCTTACATTAACATTTGTATTTTTTTTTCTAGTATCTCCTTTCTTAAAAGAAATGCTCTTTTCTCAAACCAACATGGTATAAATAGAATTTTTTTTTAAATTAAAGGAAAATGAGTAACTAGTGGCTTAAATAATAATAATAATAATATCAACAATAACAACAACAATAATAATAATAATAATAATAATTCACTTTTGTGAATCCATCCCCATACATATAAAAAAAAAACTCTATGATATGTATATATATATATATGTGTGTGTGTATATATATGCACAAATATATATCGATTGGTATTGATAAACATGCATGTGTGTACAAGTATAAAAAATAAAAAGGGCGCTATGCCTTGATGGATGTGTAGGTACACGTATGTAAGAATGTATATATGTATGTATGCATGTGTGCGTCTATGTCTATCTGTATATATATATATATATATATATATATATATATATATATATTAGGTTGGTGCAAAAATAATTTCGTTTTCTCACATAGTAACATATGTTAGAAAACGAAATTATTTTTGCACCAACCTAATATATATATATATATATATATATATATATATATATATATATATTGTGGCGGGGTGTAAAAAATTATATATATCCCTGAATTAAAACAATACCAAATGTCTCTGATACAGATATATATAGATAAATTAAAACAAGCAGAGAGGCAGATAGACTGTCTTCAAGTTTCAAGCCAGGAAGTGATAGGCTAGGGTAATTAATTTAATTTATGACACCCACTTATCCTCGGAGATCCCAAGACATGTTCGTCACACATAGTTTTGTTTTTCTTTAGTCAAAGTGATGCTGCCAAATAGAACATAAGCTTTCTCCAGTAAAACATGCACCCCCCCCACACACACACACACAGAAAGGGGGACGTTCAGAATTTTAAATTTAAATTTTTTTCATTTAAGACATGTTTTGGGTATATAATCTTTTATTCTTTTTCTTTTTTATTGTTTCAACCACTTTTGGGATAATATATATATATATATATATATATATATATATATATATATATATATATATGACAAATGACCACAACATATCAGACATACACACATACATGCAGGTGGTCACATGAGAGTGCATATACACACATACACACTATGAAAGGGAAAAAATCAAGCTTGCACCAATGAAAAATGCATATATAAAAGAAAAAAATGAGAAATATAATCAGTCAATTGCTGATACCCCTGACGAGTGGACGGAGTGATTCTCAGAGGGTTCATCTACAAAACTCTGGAATCAGGATGCTGAAGGTAAGACAAATCAGCTAAGTGATAAACTTTATATTTGTATTAATTCTCTTTATATATATATCTTTCTCTTTTATGTATATGGTCATAAACTACATCCAGCAGGATGTCCCCCCACCTCTCTCTCTCTCTCTCTCAATATATATATATATATATCCAGGTAAGATGAGAATGAATAGAGTACTATTCCAATGTTCATAACATTTAATTTAAAAGAGGGCTCAATACAAAGTAGAGAAATGTTCTTTATTTTACGTTATTATGTCAAAAACATAAAAACAGGCTACACAACTGCAGTCGTGATTTGATACATATCGAAACATAACTGCAATTGTGTAGCATTTTTTGACATATTCTTGATATAATATCCTAAAATAAAGTATATATGAATATATATATATATATATATATATATATATATATATATAAGGAGCCTATGTTGTAATCACATTAGACATACCAATTCATTCACTAACTCACTCACAGAATTTACTTTCAAAATCTACTACAATTATGTGGGAAAATCTGAATGGACCTTTCACTACAGAATGAATAATTATCGGAATTGGATCAGATTGGTTCCCCACGAAAGATTATTACCTGTAGAACATTTCTGCCTAGAAAAACAAGATTTTAAAAGCTATGCAAAATTTACGATAATTGGAAAAATAGAAAGAGACAGAAAGGATAACCTTAGAAAAATATTAAAGGAACATGAAGACAAATGGATTTTGTGCCTCAAAACATTTTGTTCAGACAGACTTAACAACAAATTTAATAACACAGATAGAATTAATATATAATCCCGTAAATCAAGCCCTACCTACATTTCTCAACCACACAAGGCAAACATTTTTGCAGAGGTGTTGAGGTCTCATACATATACACACACTCACACAAATATATTCACATACACACACCAAACACACTCCCAAAAAACTAAAAGATAACATACACTTAATGCACACATCCCATTCCCAGCAACCAATAAAACTGTCAAAATGACCAAGGAGGGAATTCTGAGACTCATGAATCTCCCAGCCTCTATCTTAAAAACAGCTTGAAAATGGCCATTTCATCAATACAAGGTCTGACCAAAATTAATGATAAAAAACAAAAAAAAAACTACAGATAAAGTTAACTACCTTCAGACACAGTCATTCACTCCTGTAGTAGTTCACTGTGAACAAGCAGGATTTTTTTTTTCTCCTGATGATGGACATGCTGGCTGAAACTATTCGAGAAACCTAAATTGAAATAATAAAACAAAAAATATTAACATACAACCTGGTGTGTCTGAAAAGTTTAATTTTGTAATATTTCTAATTGTTCAAAACACACACACACACACATAATATATATATAATTATATATATGTATCCTTGTGCAGGTATGCAGAAAATAGAAAAGAACACGTTGGATGCATAATCCGGGGTTCCTTAGTATTTTTGTTTTTATTTTTAAAAAACAGTGCTCCATACAGAAGTAGAGCTTATATTATAATAATATTTTTTGTTTAAAAATATGATTCCTTCGCTACATAAGAGTTCTCATGTTTCAAAAACGTGAGCCGAAATCATCCAAATAATTAATAAAATTAAGTTGGATTGAGGTGTTTAGTCACGTTTCATCTTCAAGCGAAATTTTAGGAATAAGCTATCTCTAGGTTTACGTGTATTTTTACAGAATTTGTTATTGTGGGAGTGGCTATACTATTTTCCTTCTTTAAGTGGTCAGGGAGTTAATTCTTATCAGTAGATTCATCATCCTCTGAGAGGTTTTGCTAAGGTTGGGTAGGGTATCCATTTCAAGGCTAATGTTTACGGTCATCCTTTAGTTGGTTCCCAGTGAAGGATATTTTTATGGCGCGCCTACAGTCGTTCTGTGTCTGGAGAATTGTCTCTTATTCTTATCTATCTGATTATCTATTTATTTATTTGTTTATTTAAGTGGGTGTTTAATATACAGATCGCTTTGCATGGAATTTCGGTTTGTTTTTTTTTTTGTTTTTTTTTTTGTTTTTTTTCCCTTAAATAAACAAATAAATAAATAGATAATCAGATAGACAAGAATAAGAGACAATTCTCCAGACACAGAACGACTGTAGGCGCGCCATAAAAATATCCTTCACTGGGAACCAACTAAAGGATGACCGTAAACATTAGCCTTGAAATGGATACCCTACCCAACCTTAGCAAAACCTCTCAGAGGATGATGAATCTACTGATAAGAATTAACTCCCTGACCACTTAAAGAAGGAAAATAGTATAGCCACTCCCACAATAACAAATTCTGTAAAAATACACATAAACCGAGAGATAGCTTATTCCTAAAATTTCGCTTGAAGATGAAACGTGACTAAACACCTCAATCCAACTTAATTTTATTAATTATTTGGATGATTTCGGCTCACGTTTTTGAAACATGAGAACTCTTATGTAGCGAAGGAATCATATTTTTAAACAAAAAATATTATTATAATATAATTATATATATATATATATATATATATATATATATATATATAAGATAATCCTAAGTTATATATTAGGTTGGTGCAAAAATAATGACGTTTTCTCACATATGTTACTATGTAAGAAAACGTCATTATTTTTGCACCAACCTAATATATATATATATATATATATATATATAATAAAAAGCCTTAAACACTAATATTCCATGGTCATAATTTATTCCATTGGAATCGTAAATACGATCCAATTCATCAGACCTACAAATTCAAAAAGAAAACAGAAAAAAACCTACTCCGGAAATAAAAATAGAATTTAGAGAGAGTGTAATTATGAGAGTGTGGGACGAATGTTAGTTCATAAGAGAGGGGTTTAACAGAGAGAGTTTTATTTAAAATTAGGTGTGAATGGAAGGGGGAAAATGACTGTTGTCGGATGTCTAAAACATTATAAGGATACACTTCGAGGTGACATACACACACCATGGCCGATCAAATCTTAAAGAAGGAGGGAGAGGTAAGGAAAGAAGTGGTGGGGAAGAAAGATGGGGCGGGTGAAATTAAAATTGCAAGGGACGCTGTGTAATTGAGAAAATTTGACAAAAATAATATCGACTGCAGGTTACAAATCAAATATTATAAACAATAAATATGACGATTATCTAATCTGGCGAGGACCTATATTTTTATGTTCAAAACGCATGCAAAACCACACATACACAATAACTTATACACGTATATACATACACATCACCGTGTACCTACATACACACATACATATATCCATGTACACATACACATATATCCACATATTCACACATACATACACACATACATATACATACACACACACATATACATATATCTGATTCAATATCTCTGATACTAAGCGCTTTCTAATAATTACCGTGCATATGATAAACAAATAATTACACCTACATATATACACACATACACATAAACACACACCTCCATATATACACATATATATACATATATATACATATATATATATATATATATATATATATATACACATATACATACATACATATACATGTACACACACACAGACATACATCCATATATATACATATATACATAGACACACACACACACATACATATACACAAACATCTACACGCATACATACATGTATATACTACACACACACACATACATACATATATACATATATATACACATACACACATACATATACATGTACACACACATACACATATAAATACATACACACATACATATACATATATATACATACGCACACATTTATACACATATATCCACCTATACCCTATACACACATTTTCCACATACATATACATAAATACACATGCACCCACATACACATATATACATACACACACATACAAAAAACAGATATATATACACACACATATATATATATATATATATATATATATATATATATATATACATACAAAAATGTACACACATATACCTACATATACACACATACATCCATAGGCATCCACTCCTTACACATTTACACACACTTGTACATATGAACATACGCATACATGCGCATAAACATATATACCTAAAACCTTACATTTCTATACAATTAAACAAAAAAACAATGTATCCCTGTATCTATCCGTCTAGCTATACATACATACACATATACACGCACATCTATACCCACATACACACATATATATACACATACATATATACACATACATATATATGGGTACATATATACCAAAACATACGCACACCCACACACATACATATACATACATATATATACATATATATATATACATATACACACATCCCTGCATATATATCCTTCTATATATACCTACACCCACATACGTATACATGAATATATACACATACACACACACATATCCATACATATACATACATATATATACCAATACACACACCCCTAAATATATACCTACATATACCCATAGCCAAGTACATACATACATACATACACATACATGCATATACACACACATACACACACACACACACACACACACACATATATATATATATATATATATATATATATACCCACATACATACAAATACATACATATAAATTAGAATTTAAGAACTAAATAAGTAAAATTTCAACAATTTGGGCGTAAAAAAAAACAAAAAAAAACCCATAGCGCATCACAAAAACATACACAATGATCTATATAGAGATAAACAAAATAAACATAATAGTCATTCCGTTAAAATGTCATGCCCGATGTTTTGAACCAAGATGGAACTGACATAAGTGACAGAAAGTTACAAAACGATGTTTATGTTTTGAATCTTTTCTTATGTCTACATTTAGAAAATATCTCATTACGAAGATTCAACAGTTCATCTTGATTTTTATCTTTGATAATAAAAATTTTTTCCGCCAAGCACAGATCACACCGATCGCGGAAGTTATTAGGTGTTTTGGCTCTTGATAGGTATCTCCATTTCAAAAGTGGGGTTAACCCCTTATCCACCAGATCCCAGTAGTGTTTGGATAAGGAAGTTTGACTTCTAAGGCATCTATATCTAAAAGAGTGTCTATGGTTGTATAGACGCTGCTTCCAATTACCGGCGGATATACCTATATATCATTTTTTCTCGTTTATATTTTCCTCGGGAAAGATAGTTGCCTCGTATATTACATTTTTGTAGTTACATTTACCCCCAATTGGGCAATGATCTTTATTCCTACAATTGCAGGTAGGGTTACTTGATTGAGTCACATTACAATGGTAGTTTCTAAGTATTCTGCAATTATGGGAAGATATGATTTTCTCCATATTTCTAACGCATGAGTAACTAATTTTCAGAGTCTTCCTATTGAAAATTTTACTTAATGGATGTTTACTGTGAAAATGTTTATCAATTAATTTCAGAAAAAAACTTCCTATATCAATATTAGAGAGCTTGCAATATGGTGGGTTGAACCATATTACCTTCCTCTTTCTATTTTTAGATCTGTTATTGTTCTGATTTCCAAGTTCTCCGTTATAGTTTAATTCCTGTCTAAAACCACTATTTTTGAGGGCCTGATTGTATATAAATTTATTATCATTAAAGACTTTTTGGCTAGAAGATAGCTTATTTATTCTATTATTCACAGTTTTAGGGATGTGGTCTATCACATGTTTAGGGTGGTTAGAGTGGACGTTGATATATAGGGGTGTTTGATCAACTTTATTGAAGGGTTTAAAGGTATCATTAGATAGATTTAGTGTAATATCCAAAAAGTTGACTATTTTCATGTTGGAAGATATTTCAATTTTAAGGCCTAAGTATTTGAAGGCCCCAATTATCTTCTTATGTAAGCTAGAAGTCAAGGGGCCATTGCTATTTGGGACAATGATTAGGCCGTCATCTCTATAAATTCCGACTTGGCTAAGGTTAACTACTCTACTCAAGGTGTCGAGAATATATATGCCCACCAGATCTGCAATTTGGGCGGAATCAGTCATTTTCCCGCTTCCACTCACACCTAATTTTAAATAAAACTCTCTCTGTTAAACCCCTCTCTTATAAACTAACATTCGTCCCACACTCTCATAATTACACTCTCTCTAAATTCTATTTTTATTTCCGGAGTTGTTTTTTCTGTTTTCTTATTGAATTTGTAGGTCTGATGAATTGGATCGTATTTACGATTCCAATGGAATAAATTATGACCATGGAATATTAGTGTTTAAGCCTTTTTATTATATCCTTACTCTGTCCTGGACATTGAGTTCTACCTGGATTTTATCCTCTCGGAAATTTTTTATTCTAAAATATACATGTGTATATATGCACCTGTGGATTTTGCATATATATGTATATTTACCACTAATATTATCTATATATATATATATATATATATATAAGATAATCCTAGGTTTGCCTGGCTCCTTAGGATTATCTTAGATTTACTCTACTTCATGTATGAAGCACTTTACCCATTTTGGAGTTTTTTTTCTTAGGACTTTGAGCTTGAAATCTGGATGATTATTTGTTTTCTCTTTAGTTTTATTATTTTGATTCTTTCTTTTTTTATTCCCCTTTTTCCTTGGGTACCGATTTGTTCTACTACAAGTCGAACTATCCAAGGTTTTTCCAAGCGAATACCACCATTTATATATATATATATATATATATATATATATATATATTCATATATACATATATATTTATATATATATATATATATATATATATATATATATATATCCAGTCGGATCCATTACATTCACTTACGAGCTAAGGTGTGGGAAAGGTATGAAACTTCTTCTTCTTCCTCCAGCTATGGGTAAATAGCAAGACAGACTGGGTTCTATAACCTTAGATGGCAACTGGTCTAGGAGAAGGACAACTCTGAATTCAAAACTTGCGGAGGGTCGTTTGGGGACCTTATGGTACTTAGTGCACCAGGTCTCTGTATTTGTCCCTTCAAAAAGTGTGGATGGTCCTGCACGAAGCCTTCACTATAATCAAATCTCATGGGCCGTTGTCGGGCTGTCGGTTTTCTGGAAACTGATTTGCTTGACCCTCATACGTCGAATTCGACGGGAGAGTCAACTATATATATATATATATATATATATATATATATATATATATATATATGTATTTATGTTTGGTTTATGTGTTTTTGGTAATCTGTATAATGTGTGTATTTTGGGATTGTATTCAATAGGTTTTATCCAAAACTAAAAATCATCAGCACACTGACTCTGATTGTACCAAAGGCTATAACCAGGGCCTAATCACAGCTACATACAAAAAAAAAACAAACGACACCATACTTCCTTGAAGATACATAAAAGCCCTGAAAGAATTAGCTAACAACAAAAACATCCATATATCTACTTCTGATAAGAGTGGTGGAATTGTAATCATGGATAAACACATTTACCAACAGAAAATGAGCGAACTCATTAATGATAATAACATCTATGAAAAAGTAAATGAAAACAAGGCCATAAAAGAAACAAAAATTCACAAGAAAGAAAAAAATACTACTCACAAATGAAGACTTCTCCTGGATATATATATATATATATCTTTTTTTTCAAATTTCTGAATAATTTCTTTTGTGTTATCAGTAAATTCATATTAACATTTTTTTTTAATTATTTTCACCTGATTACTTTTGAATGTCACTACATTATTTTTAATTCCAGCTTTCTCACATTTGATGGAACCAATTTCAAGTCACTGAAGGTGACATCATATTAACAGTCAAACTGGAATATATATATATATATATATATATATATATATATATATATGACAAATGACCAAACTGAAATGACAGGAATTCATTTATTTCTTTATTTGTGAATATAGTTGCTATGTTAAAGGTATGATGCCCCAGTTTTATCAAGAGTGCAAAAGTGGGCAGCGGAATTTAGGGAGTGGTTAGACTTGATCTAAGGTCTGGATGTCCTGCAACTGTCACCACCGTGGAAAACATTAACCGTGTTTACCACCTGGTGACAGATGACAGGCCAATGCTATAATATATAATAACCAATGCTATTAGCATTTCCCATAAAAGTTTTTGCACAACGAATTTAATGTAGGTTTCTGCTCAGTTGGTGCCACGTCTTCTGACACCTGACCAAAAGCACACCAGGTTGATCATATTACAGAAAAATCTCATGTTGCTTCAGGTAGATGAAAAATTTTCTTGTTCTGGTGATAAGTAATGATCACCTAACTCAATAAGGAGAGTAATTCACGGATAATAAAGAAAAGGAATCTGTTGCAAGTAGTGATCACCTACCTCCAGAAGGAGAATGTTATTCAAGACCATTTTAAGGGCAATGGGAAAGCAATCCACTATCTTTGCAAATAAAAAGAGTAATTCATGGATAATAAAGAAAAGGAATCTGTTGCAAGTGATGATCACCTACCTCCAGAAGGACAGTGTTATTTAAAACCATTATGAGGTCAGTGAAAAACCAATCCACTATCTTGCCCAATAAAAAAAGTAATTCACTGATAATAAAGAAAAGGAATCTGTTGCAAGTAATGACCACCTACCTCCAGAAGGACAATGTTATTTAAAACCATTTTGAGTGCAGTGGGAAACCAATCCACTATCTTTCCCAATAAAAAGAGTAATTCACTTATAATAAAGAAAAAGGATCAGTTGCAAGTAATGATCACCTACCTCCAGAAGGACAGTGTTATTTAAAATCATTTTGAGGGCAGTGTGAAACCAAGCCACTATCCTTCCCAATAAGGAGAGTAATTCATGGATAATAAAGAAAAGAGATCTGTTGCAAGTAATGATCACCTACCTCCAGAGGGACAATGTTATTTAAAACGATTTTGAGGGCAGTGGGAAACCAATCCACTTTCTTTCCCAATAAGGAGACTAATTAACAGATAATAAAGAAAAGGAATCTTTTGCAAGTAATGATCACCTACCTCCAGAAGGACAATGTTATTTAAAACCATTATGAGGTCAGTGAAAAACCAATCCACTATCTTTCCCAATGAAAAGATTATTTCACGGATAATAAAGAAAAGGGATCTGTTGCAAGTAATGATCACCTACCTCCAGAAGTACAATGTTATTTAAAACCATTATGAGGTCATTCAAAAACCAATCCACTATCTTTCCCAATAAAAAGAGTAATTCACTGATAATAAAGAAAAGAAATCTGTTGTAAGTAATGACCGCCTACCTCCAGAAGTACAATTATTTAAACCCATTTTGTGTGCAGTGGGAAACCAGTCCACTATCTTTCCCAATAAGGAAAGTAATTCACGGCTAATACAGAAAAGGGATCTGTTGCAAGTAATAATCGCCTACCTCCAGAAGGACAATGTTATTTAAAACCATTTTGAGGGCAGTGGGAAACCAATCCACTATCTTTCCCAATAAGGAGAGTAATTCACGGCTAATAAAGAAAAGGGATCTGTTGCAAGTAATGATCGCCTACCTCAAGAAGGACAATGTTATTTAAAACCATTATGTGGTCAGTGAAAAACCAATGCACTATCTTTCCCAATAAAAAGAGTAATTCACTGATAATAAAGAAAAAGAATCTGTTGCAAGTAATGATCACCTACCTCCAGAAGGACAATGTTATTTAAAATGATTTTGAGGGCAGTGAGAAACCAATCTACTATCTTTCCCAATAAGGAAAGTAATTCACGGATAATAAAGAAAAGGGATCAGTTGCAAGTAATGATCACCTACCTCCAGAAGGACAGTGTTATTTAATATCATTTTGAGGGCAGTGGGAAACCAGTCCACTATCTTTCCCAATAAGGAGTGTAATTCACAGATAATAAAGAAAAGGAATCTTTTGCAAGTAATGATCACCTACCTCCAGAAGGACAGTGTTATTTAAAACTATTTTGAGGACAGTGGGAAACCAATCCATTATCTTTCCCAATAAGGATAGTAATTCATGGATAATAGAGAAAAGCAATCTGTTGCAAATAATGATCACCTACCTCAAGAAGGACAATGTTATTTAAAACCATTTTGAGGGCAGTGGGAAACCAATCCACTATCTTTCCCAATAAGGGGAGTAATTCACGAATAATAAAGAAAAGGAATCTGTTGCAAGTATGGTTCACCGACCTCCAGAAGGACAATGTTGTTTAAAACCATTTTGAGGGCAGTGGGAAACCAATCCACTATCTTTCCCAATCAGGGGAGTAATTCATGGATAATAAAGAAAATCAATCTGTTGCAAGTAATGATCGTTTACCTCCTGAAGGACAATGCTATTTAAAATCATTTTGAGGGCAGTGGGAAACCAATCCACTATCTTTCCCAATAAGGAAATTCATTCACGGATAATAAAGAAAAGCAATCTGTTGCAAGTAATGATCACTTAACTCCTGAAGGACAGTGTTATTTAAAATGATTTTGAGGTCAGTGTGAAACCAATCCATTATTTTTCTCAATAAGGAGGGTAATTCATGGATAATAGAGAAAAGCAATCGGTTGCAAGTAATGATCACCTACCTCCAGAAGAACAGTTATTTAAAACCATTTTGATGGCCATGAGAAACCAATCCACTATCTTTCCCAATAAGCAGAGTAATTCACACATAATAAAGAAAAGGAATCTTTTGCAAGTAATGATCACCTACTTCCAGAAGGACAATGCTATTAAAACCATTTTGAGGGCAGTCGAAAACCAATCCACTATCTTGCACAATAAAAAGAGTAATTCACTGATAATAAAGAAAAGGAATCTGTTGCAAGTAATGGTCGCCTACCTCCAGAAGGACAATGTTATTGAAAACTATTTTGAGGGCAGTGGGAAACCAATTGAGTATATTTCCCAATAAGGTAAAGTAATTCATGGATAATAAAGAAATGAAAGGTGTTTCAATTAATAATCACTACATCCAGAAGGACCATGCTATTTAAAGCCAGATAGTTAGCAATGGGAGACCATTCCGTTATCTTTCCCTATAAGGCAAAGTAATTCATGGATAATAAAGAAAAGTGTCTGAGGTAAGGAAACCACTCCACTATCTTTCCCAAAAAGGTATTGCAATTCACAGATAATAACTAAAGGAGTCTATGGTGAGCTATGATCCTCTACTGATGGGACACTGAATTAAAAAAATGCTTTAATTCTCAAGCCCTGATAATTTAAGAACTGTGTGCTTTCGTTAAAGGTACTGAAACGAGCAATATAGTATTTGTAGTCAAAATGTTATCCAAATGGGCAATACAAATACAGAAGGATACATATGCTTATTTCATAGACTACATAACATCATTTGATCAGGTACAAAACCAGGAAAGAACATTTATTGGGACCAAACAGCCTACATACAGATAGAAATTAATCATCTACACAAATTTATTCAGGGCATAACACAAAGGATGCATCTTATTTAATACTAATTAATTACAGATTTATTTAGTCCTATTAGCTTAAAACCCGCACTATCATGTGCGCTTGCAGAGGGCACTTGATTGGGCCTTCATCAGGTAGGGAGGAGTAGATGTGATAGTCAACAATAAACTAGAGAAGAACTCAAAATTTATTGCTGCAGTTAAGTATTGCATTAAAATTTAAGCTTATCTTTTAAAAGTTCAACAATAATTCTTCTGTCAACACTTAATTTTAAAAAAAATTGATGTACGTAGGTCCTTACTTTCCATACAAACAATTATTTTTATTTCATGGGTGACTTTCACTGGATTTTGCAATTAATTTCTATTATTCCCAAATTTATTTCCATGTTATAAAAATTGTTATCGTACAAAAAAATTTCATCGCAAAATATCTTATAAAAAACTTGCTGTAAACAATCGCAGTAATGAAAAGTTGGGAATTCAAAATTTCAGGATTGCGGATCCTGATCCAGCCTGGAATGTTTTTAATTTGCTCATGGAGTCAGTCTGATTCCAAAATGGTATGATATGTTGAGCTACGGTCTCTAGGAGTAAAGTTGAAAAAGTGTGACACAATGACACACTGACATTCCCATTAATACCTGGCTACTGCAGTGGTAAGCATAAACTTGGAGAGTTGAGTTAAAGGAAGATAACTGAGACATCCGGAAGAGGCATGGCACATGGAACAAGAACAATTTACAATCTACAATGAAATAAAGAGTTCAGTTTGAAATTCCAGTCATCTGAAGAAGGCCAGAGTGTACAATGGCCGAAACGCTGTGAATATGGCAACAGAGATGATGACAATTGTCTGAACAACATAAATAATGTAAATAATTATAATACCTCATCTTAGAAATACAGACAGATATTGGTTATTTGTAACAAAGTGAGATCAGTCATTGCATTCACTTTCACACAAATAATCTGAGATAAGTATAAATCTTTTTTGTTTTTTTAATCATTTCAAGCAAGGCAATAAAGCCACTAAGACACAAGGGTTACTGACTGTGAAAGAATAAGAAAAACATTAAGAAACAAGAACAATAAAGGAGGAGGGATCAAGAAGACAAGATAATGATAGACATTACATTTAAACTTTTTAGAAAGCAAAAAGCCAGATGAGAAGTGTTAGAAAAGATACTGTTAGCAAAGAACTTATGGTTGCATCTTGCCATTTTGACTGTAAAACAATGAGACCTAATTGCCAATCTAGTCATTCATTTATGTGCCATGCGTGATACACGCTTAGACGATCATGTATCTTTCGCTACATGACTGACGAGGCAGATTTTTTTTCCTGCAGTAGGTTGCCATTTCTTTCTGCAGTAGACCAGTTGGCAACCAAGACTATGATGTTTAGTTCAGAAAGTGCCCTTAAGATTAATTGTCAACTCCAAGATGTATCCGTCATTTTGGCTATTCAAACCAGCATCCACTGTGAAAATTTTTCGGCAGTTTCCTTTTCTCCTACACTTAGGCAGTCATTCAAGTGTCATACATAATACTTGCTCGGGCAATAATGTCTCTTTTGATTCATGACTGACTAGGCAGAAGATTTTCCTGCAGTAAGCTGCTGTTTTTTTTTTTCTGTGATAGACTGATTGCCAACCAAGGCTATAGGACCCAGTCTATCCTTCTAGTTGAGGGAGAAAAGATAGATTCATACTTTTCCCAGAGGTATTTACATATAAGTGAATGTAATGAACCTGACCAGAATTTGAACTTGGATCTCTGATTTCTCATACTGAGCCATTATCCATTACATCACACTAACTGATCCATACACCAATGTATTTGAAATGTTTCTTCTCCAAAACACCCACATGATGTAGTTTAACTGTTTTGTGTCTAAGTTGGGGGAGGCCTAAAAATTCTCGTCCTGGGTAAGACAATAAATTACATCCGCGTCCTGGGTAAGACGATAAACTACGTCCAACAGGAAGGCCTCTGATCAGGAGGTTTTGAGGAGTGTGGAACCACCTCTTAATAACCCATTGAGGTAGATATGCCATAAAATCAAAACCTAAAAATTCTCTAGCCAGAAATCAGCAAAGTTACCTTTGTAAAACATCACAAGTTTTTTAACTGTATAACTGTGAGTACCATCCTGTGTTCTCACAACGTTACCCTTGAACCATAGCAAAATAGGGTACCTCAGGACCTAGTAGGCAGTAGCACCCATTTTTTCTTCAAATTCATAAGAGAATGCGGCTATGGCAACTAAGACTATGATGTTTAGTTCAGAAAGTGCCCTTAAGATTAATTGTCAACTCCAAGATGTATCTGTCATTTTGGCTATTCAAACCAGCATTCACTGTGAAAACTTTTCGGCAACCATGGACCTTCGTGCATGCAATAAGACGGTGTTAAAAGAATGGTTTTTCTCATGACATTGCTTTTATTATAACTCCCTTCATTCTTCGGCAATGTTTATTATTTTCAATGATTAGACCTGGAATAGAACCTAAACATAATGAAATTGAATTTGTACATTTTTTTTTGTTCTTGAGAATTTACAACACAAATATTAAATACTATTAGACTGTTTATTGAAAAGAATAATTGTATATTTACAACATTCTAAAAACTATTACAAATTAGAACTAATGCAATGCAATGTTTATCAAGGACAATAAAATAAGAGGAATAAGACAGATGATGATAGACATTACATTTAAACTTTTTGAAAATCAAAGTTGGCTGCAATGCAAAAAGCCAGGTGAGAAGTGTGAAAAAAGATTTGTTAGCAAAGAACTTATGGTTGCATTTTACCATTTTGTCTATAAAATGATGAGACCTAGTTGCCAATCTAGTACTGAACTTAAATTCATAATATCTAGGTACCATGGAACCATGGAGGAAAGTAATATTTATTTTGTAAAATTCAAATACGTGGCACAAGGCCAGAAAGTATGGGGAAGGCTGGTCTTCATCTGTTTTATAATTATAAGGCAGAAAAGTTAAAATTCTTCAGGAATGCAAGGCTCAAAGGGTTAAAGCTAGAAAACTAATGTCAGATGGTAAGAATGTTTTTGGAGATAATAATGATTTACTGATACAAGTTCTACTAATTAACCCATAGCTGGGGGAGAAGACTTGAATTAATATCGTGCGTCTTAAAAAGGACCTCCAATTGGTTGTGAACTGGGTCAGGAATTGGCTGGTCAACTTTAATGTTTCAAAAATAAAACTGCTCTCTATTAATCACCACAGAGATCCTTCCCTGCCTTCCATTAGAATGTCTGATGCTCAACTTCTCCAGAGCAACTCTCTGCAACTGCTCGGTCTCACGTTGACTGCTGACCTGAGATGGAACAAATACATTGAGTCAATTGCTTCGTCCACTGCAAGTAAAGTTGGCTCCCTGTGCCACACCAAGAAATTTTTTTCCCCGGAATCGATCCTCCAGGTCTACAAATCAACAATTCACCCTTGCATGGAGTATTGCTGCCATATATGGTCTGGTGCCCCTTCTGTTTGCCTCAGGGTTCTTGATAGGTTCCAGAGGCGGATATGCAATGTAGTTGGCCCTGCTCTGGCATCTTGTCTACAGTCACTTTCTCACAGACACGCAGTGGCCTCTCTCTGTCTGTATTACAAATACTTTCATGGCAATTGCTCCAAGGAGCTGCATTCACTGGTTCCCAGACTTCATGAGTTCAAGCGCCCTATGAGGCTGGTATCCTGCTCTCACCCCTTCACTGTCGAAACTCCTAAATGTAGCTGTCTTTTCTACTCTAATAGCTTCATGTCTCGCACCCATCGCCTGTGGAACTCCCTTCCCTATTCAAGTTTCCCTGAGAGCTATAATCTCCAACTATTCAAATGTAATGTCAATCGACATCTCCAGTTGCCTTGTACTATCCACTATCCACTACCCTTCTCCTCATCCTTTCCTCTATCACTCCTATCTGATCTTGCTCCAAATTTTCTGTAACCCCTTGCGTCCTAGTGGCTTCCCGCCTTGAAACGCTTAAAAAAAAAAAAAAAATACCTTTCCCAAGGTTATTTACGTGTAGGTGAACTTAACTTGGCTTTCCGATTTCTCCTCAGCATCACTATCTATTACACTGTCCACACATCATAAGAAAATATTAAGAGACTGTAAATTTTCCTTTGAAACAAATAAAGGAGTTGTGAACTGTTATGTAATACCTACTTTCCTATATGACAGTAAACAATGATTTGGTTTGGTTTGGTTTGTTTTATGGCTTGCCAACCTCAATGGGTTATTAATGCCGACAAAATTTTTATTGCTGGTAATATTTTTTTCTTCAAAAATCTATTTCTGATAATATTTTTTTAAAAAAAAATGTATAGCTGATAATATTTTTTTTCAAAAATGTATAGTTGGTAATATTTTTTTTTAAAAATGTATAGTTGGTAATATTTTATTTTTAAAAATGTATAGTTGGTAATATTTTTTTTTCAAAAATGTATAGTTGGTAATATTTTATTTTTAAAAATGTATAGTTGGTAATATTTTTTTTTCAAAAATGTATAGTTGGTAATATTTTTTTTTTTAAATGTATAGTTGGTAATATTTTTTTTCAAAAATGTATAGTTGGTAATATTTTATTTTTAAAAATGTATAGTTGGTAATATTTTTTTTTCAAAAATGTATAGTTGCAACAATTTTTTTTTTTAAAATGTATAGTTGGTAATATTTTTTTTTTAAAAATGTATGGTTGGTAATATTTTTTTTTAAAAAATGTATAGTTGGTAATATTTTATTTTTAAAAATGTATAGTTGGTAATATTTTTTTTTCAAAAATGTATAGTTGGTAATATTTTTTTTTTAAAATGTATAGTTGGTAATATTTTTTTTTCAAAAATGTATAGTTGGTAATATTTTATTTTTAAAAATGTATAGTTGGTAATATTTTTTTTTCAAAAATGTATAGTTGGTAATATTTTTTTTTTTAAATGTATAGTTGGTAATATTTTTTTTTCAAAAATGTATAGTTGGTAATATTTTATTTTTAAAAATGTATAGTTGGTAATATTTTATTTTTAAAAATGTATAGTTGGTAATATTTTTTTTTCAAAAATGTATAGTTGGTAATATTTTTTTTTTTAAAATGTATAGTTGGTAATATTTTTTTTTTTAAAATGTATAGTTGGTAATATTTTTTTTTTTAAATGTATAGTTGGTAATATTTTTTTTTCAAAAATGTATAGTTGGTAATATTTTTTTTTTAAAAATGTATAGTTGGTAATATTTTTTTTTTAAAAATGTATAGTTGGTAATATTTTATTTTTAAAAATGTATAGTTGGTAATATTTTTTTTTCAAAAATGTATCGTTGGTAATATTTTTTTTTTAAAATGTATAGTTGGTAATATTTTTTTTTCAAAAATGTATAGTTGGTAATATTTTATTTTTAAAAATGTATAGTTGGTAATATTTTATTTTTAAAAATGTATAGTTGGTAATATTTTTTTTTCAAAAATGTATAGTTGGTAATATTTTTTTTTTAAAAATGTATAGTTGGTAATATTTTTTTTTTAAAAATGTATAGTTGGTAATATTTTTTTTTTAAAAATGTATAGTTGGTAATATTTTTTTTTCAAAAATGTATAGTTGGTAATATTTTTTTTTTAAAAATGTATAGTTGGTAATAATGTATTTGTTGTAACCTAGAAAAGGTTATAATAAATATGCATACACCTGGTTCCCCCTCACAGTAATATCATTGGCTGGTGTCAGCCATAAATACTTTCTCTTGGCGACTGTCGAACTCTCTGCATTAGCAGAGAGGGACCCGGACAAAGCTTTGCCGAAGGGCAAGGTTTCGTCCAGGGTGGTAGACAGGCCTTGAACCCGTCTAAAGCGGGTTCAGAAAGGCCATATTTTTGGCCGAGCCTACGGGCTCGGAGATACCCACTTTAAACCGGCCTTGTGCCACATTTTATCCTTGTGGGTGGATAGATAAATACAGTCAGCCATAAATACAGACTGATGTGGAGGTACAGGAGGTACAGGAGGACACCTATTGGCTACGCCTATTGCCTACCACTACGATGAGGACCAGTTCATTATGGTTACCTGCTAGATTGTCCTACTTGGCTACAGTAGTCCAAAACCACTTTGCTATTTCAAGCAAATATATCCCTTTCCGGGACATATCAGGTTACTTGCTGAGGAATAATCAAAATGGAGGTTGATAATGAAATGGCAATCTTTATAACATCACCAAAATACAATAATCGCCAGTGGCGTGAAGTAGGTAAACCACTGGTAGTGGTGGACTACTTAGATAGCATATTACCCCCACTTACAATAGTGTCCAATGTATTTATGCAGATTGGGACATGCCCATTAGTGTTCATAGGTACGGTATATAACAATATTGCAGGTAATATTTTTTTTCTTCAAAAATTTATTGCTGGTAATAATTTTTTACAAAGTATTTCTGGTATTAAAACCTGTTTTTACACTTTCATAGTGCTTTGACCCCAGTTTGGAGGTTAACTATTTGCCCATAGCTGGGACCCTAATAGGTGCTACCACCCCTCGTCAGCGTGGATCTGAGAACACCAGCAATTAAGAGCTGGTTCCATGCTCCTCAAAACCTGATCAGTGACCTTGCTGTTGAACATATTTTATTGTCTTACCGAGAACACGGATCTAGTTTATCATCATACCCAGGATGGAGTAAATGCTGGATTATTTCCTCACAGATAATGAAAAGATTTCAGGCTACAGAGATGTGGTTTTATGGAAGGATGCAAAAAACTACCATGGACTGAAGATGTGAGCAGTGAGGAAGTTTTAATAAAAAAGCATACTTGTACTTAACATCAGAAAGAGACAGTTGCAATTTCTGGGACATATAATGAGGAAAGAGGCGTTAGAAAAGTTGACACTCACAAGGACACATACTGAAGGCATGAGAAACAGGGGGAAACAGTGAATAATCAGCTTAACAGATTTGTGTATGGTAAGTATGCTAAAAGGTAAGAAGTTACTTGGAGCAGCAAAAGATAGGAAGTTGTGGAGAGCTATGATTGCTGAAAGAAAATAGTACATAAAATGAAAAGTATTCTAACTGCATTATTTACAATGTCAGAATAGATTAAGCTTAGATAACTATATCTATATCCAAATTTTTCAGGAATCTATCCAGCCATTTCGAATATACTGGGAACAGGTTGTGCGGCCTTGATCTAACTTAGTAACCACTTCATTATATCAGCAAGTAACCTACTTATTGTATGTGTGTAAATGGATGACAGAACAGGGACTAGAAGAAATAGTGAAGAGGACAAACATTTAGAACTCCAAAAGATAGGAACTTGTGAAGACCCCATGATCACCCAAACCCTGAAGTGATATGTCACATAAATGTAACCAATGCAGCCACCCGTATCGAGGATGCCAGTCTACTAGGGTGGCTAACTAATCCCCATTGCAGACGCCTGCTCAGGCACATTTGTGTTTGTTCAACACCCACAGAGCCCACCGGTGGTTCTTACTGCAACTATGCTGAGCGGACCTTAGTTACAGTTTCTGAAAGGGAGCGCATTATCTAGCATGATCAAGTTTGAACAGGGTGAGCACACTCAAACCCTGGGTCACGATGACTTGTAACTTCATGCTAGCACAACCACCAACAGCTCCCAAACGTTCTGTTTACTCAATTTCACTCACACAGCTTGGGTCAACCTGTGGTATGGTTCTCAGGCACTTTCCAAAGGTGCTGCACACTGAGATCAGTCTGAAGGAGGCTATCCCAGGTTGTGGCCTCCTCCAGACTGATAGCATCAAGAAATCACCTTCCTGACAAATCGACCATGTTGAGATTCAAACCTGGGTCTCATGGTCAGAAAGAGGACATTCTAACCACTTTGCCACATGCCTATAATTACTGAAGGAAAAGAGATAGATTTACACCTTTTTCCATTGGCGGAAAGTGAACGTCACAGACTCACTTGGAATTTGAACCCAGTCATTTGATTCCATTTTCTAAAAGCTAACAGTTATGTCACTAACATATAAAAAATATTATTATATTATCATCCGGTTCACACTCCTCCTCAGTCTTTTGAACAAGATCAGAGGTTTCTCTATTGTTTCCTGTTTAGGATTGGTTTTCAGTTTTTCTAAAGTCTACTTCAAACTGTATACTTCTAACGTCTCTGTCTATAAGCTGAAATTTTATTTACAGTTTTTTTTTTTCAATAGGAGTAAGTATGTTTGCCTGTTGTTCGGTTCACACTCCTCCCCAGTCTTTTGAACAAGATTAGAGGCTTATCTATTGTTTCCTATTTAGGATTAGTTTTCAGTTCTTTCTAAAGTCTACTTCAAACTCTATACTTCTAACGTCTCTGCCTGAATGCTGAAATTTTATTTTCTATATTTTTCTTCTCAATAGGAGTTGATAGGTTTGCCTATTGTCTGCTTCACATGCCTTCCCAGTCTTTTGAACAGGAGCAGATGTTCTTTTTTCGCTTGTTTCCTTTTTAGGGTTGGGTTTCTGATTCCTTCCAAAGACTATTAGAACTCTTTACTTCTAACATCTCCACCTAAATCTCTGAAATTTAATTTACTATTTATTTTTATTTTTTTCTTTAATTGGAGTGGATAGATTCGCCTATCGTCTGGTTCATACGCCTCCCCAGTCTCTTAAATAGGAGTAGAGGTTCATATCTTGTTTCCTGTTTAGTATTGGGTTTCTGGTTCCTTCTAAAGCTTACTTCAACACAATGCTTCTAATGTCTCTGCATAGACATTGAAATTTTATTTCCTATTTATTTATTTATTATATTATTTTTTTATTTTCTCTCAATAGGAGTTGATAGATTTGCCTATCATTCAGTTCTCACTTCTCCTTGGTCATTTGAACAGAATTAGAGGGTCATTCCTTGTTTCCTGTTTAGTTTAGTATTGAGTTTCCCATTTCTTTTAAAGTCGTTTCATTTTCTTTCACATTCAGTAGCCGCTTGCGTCTTAGTGGCATTATCGCCTTGCTTGGACTGAATTTGTTAAAAATAAATAAATATAAAAATAAAATGATAATACGGACAAATTTAAAAAAAAAAATTGTAAAAGATAGACATTCAATCAAGGGCAATAACTGTGGCTAGAGTTATCTCCCTTGAAATTCAAGTGGACAAGTTAAAATGGTAGTTTAACGGTTATAGATTATTTTTACTATTGTTCACTCAATAAAAGGCCCAAGAGCCTTTCATGACAGAGAGTTATTAAATGAATTTGTTGTAATGGTTTACAGGGAGGAAACAAGAGGTAGAAACAATATCACTTGAGGACTTTCAACAGCCTCTCTCTAGAGCTTTCATACATTTCCCTCTCACACTTGTTTCCCACTCTCACACATACAATCTCACTAGAATTTTGTTTTTTTATATACATACAAAGATACATATATGAAAAAATAAATCTTTTTTAAAAATAAAATATACTTCATATAGAGTGCTAGATTTTATGAATTTAAGCACAGTACTAGATTGGCAGCAAGGTCTCAGCATTTTTATAGTTGAATTGGCTAGATGTAGTCGTAAGTTCTACACTAACAGTTTCTTCTCTTGCACTTTTCGCTTATTGAACTGTCTTCTGGCTTCATGCTTTCCACTTGACTGCGATTTTTTAAAATTTAAATGCAATGTCAATTGTTATCTTCTTTTATTGTTTTTCTCTCCTTAATAATAATTTTCTTTTGCTCATATTTTTTTAATTTGGATGTTTTTTTCCCTCTGCTAGTCTTGGTAATTTATATTTTCTTAACATCAGTCATTGATAATAATTTTTCTTATCAACTACTTTGTTTTATTTTACCAACAATTATATATATTCTGAAGAAGTGTCGGTCAAAACGTACCTAAAATTTGAAACATTGTGATACTTTTGTATCCTGTTTTAATAATAAATTATGATCCCTCTTTTTAAGATCATTTTATCCTGGTGTGGTAACAATAATCTATATATATATATAATTATTTATTTATTCAAAAATTATAACATAAATATGTTATAAAATCACTACAAAAATAGCTATTTTGTTTCAACACTTCTGGTGTTTTATCAAATGATGGTGTTGAATGTAGAATAAATGGTTTATATATATATATATATATATATCCAAATGAGAGAAAGAACAGATAGAGTAAAACTCCACTGTTCATAGCATTTACTTTTAAAAAAGTGCTCAATACAAAGTAGAGCAATCTATTATTATTATATTTTTATTATAACAGATTATAATAATAAATTTTGAAATTTTTACACAAAAGCTTTCATGTTTCAATACTATTGCCTGAAGAAGTTGAAACATAGTATTGAAACTTGAAAACTTTTGTGTTGTGATTTCAAAATGATTTTAATATAATATCTTATAATATATATATATATATATATATATATATATATATATATATATATAACACAAGAAGCACTCTGGAGAGAAAGAGCGAATTTGTAAACAATGACTACTACTGCTAATACTACAAAGCTCTTCCATGAATTGAGCCCTCTCGGTCATTGGTGTGTTTATTTGAAGAATAGGTGCGTGAAAATTCACCTTCATCTCTAAGGGGTGCTGATAGCTCAGGAGTAAATCAGTCGGCTTTCGATCCTGGCTAGAGGCAATCGGATGTCTAACCACACTGATGAGCTGTGATATAGCGAAACAGTTTGTCTGTGGATGATATATATATATATATATATTTAGATATAGATATAGATATAGATATAATTATTTATTCGAAAATTATAACATAAACATGTTATAAAATCACTACAAAAATAGCCATTTTGTTTCAACGTTTGAAACATGAGAACTCTTATGTAGCGAAGGAATCATATTTTTAAACAAAAAATATTATTATAATATATATATATATATATATATATATATATATAGTACAGGTAAGAGATCCCTTGGTATATAAGCTAGGTGGATCCTAGTAATATCAGATATTGATATTAAAACTGATCCACAAAGAGAGCTCAATGTATTTATTATAACAGAGCATATATTTTATAGAGCAAAAATCTAAAATTACCTCATGTGGGTATAGTCTATTTCAAACCAGCACAACCATATGCCATTCCTCTTCAGCCCTAGACTGTCTATTCGGAGACAGTCTACGGCTGAAGAGGACTGGCATATGGTTGTGCTAGTCTGAAATTGACTATACCCACATGAGGTAATTTTAGATTTTTTGCTCTATAAAACACACACACACACACACATATATATAAGTATAGGATTGGTGCTTATGGAATAAATTCCAATAACCAACAAATACTATTTTTAAAAGAGTGCTCAATACAGTGTAGAGTAAATATAATTATTTATTCAAAAATTATAACATAAGCATGTTATAAAATCACTACAAAAATAGCCATTTTGTTTCAACACTTCTGATGTCTTATGAAGTAATTGATTCTACATTCAACATCATTACTTGATAAGATGTCGTTTAAGAAAAACAACTTCCAGAAACGTCTGGACAAAATAGTCAAAACCATAAACGACAGCGACAAAATACTAGTTAAATCCGATAAGACGGGAAACTTTTACAAATTAACGGCTGACGACTATAACAAATTAATTAAAAAAAACTTAACGAAGACTTATAAAAAAGCCCAGAATAACAATATAAATATGGTTGACAGTATCAATAGAACAAGTAAAATGATTACTGATAAATTAAAAATAAGTGATAGAGTAGGCAAACTGGCCGAAAAAGAGTGCTACATCACCCTTAAGGACCACAAACACGGTTTTGAGGAAGACCCTACTACCAGAATGATAAACCCTACTAGACCCAACATAGGAAAGATAAGCAAAAAAATCCTGGAAAGGATCACTAGCCAAATTAAAAAACAACTTGGATTAACACTCTGGATCAACACCAAAGAAGTCATAAACTGGTTTACCAACATCGAAAATAAGCCCGAATGCACCCTAATCCAGTTCGATATTGTCGATTACTACCAGTCAATATCAAAAGACCTCTTCACGACTGCCCTGGAGTTTGCTACGGTATATACAGACTTAACTGAAGAAGAAACAAACATTATTCTCAATGCAAAGAAATCTGTCCTCATCCATAATGGGGACCAGTGGATAAAAAACACCAATGACAACTTTGACATTACCATGGGATCTCTAGACTCTGCAGAATCTTCGGACCTTGTCGGTCTATTTATACTGTACAACCTAACCGCCCACCGTGAACTGGACGTGGGGGACATCGGGCTGTACAGAGATGACGGGCTCATGGTAGTGAGGAGCTCCACAAGCTTTAAAACAGAGAAAATTAGAAAGGTAATTTACAATGAATTCGGGAAACTAAATTTAAAAACAATAGTCAACACTAAATTAAAAAAAGTAAACTTCCTAGACGTAACCCTAGACTTAACTAACAACGTTCACCTACCTTACAGAAAACCTAACACTAATCCCTTGTACGTACATCCTAAGTCAAACCACTCCCCATCTATAATTAAGCATATACCCACATCAATAGAGAAAAGAACAAGTATGAACTCAGCAAATAAAGAAATATTCCAACAGCACAGTAGTTTTTACAACACAGCCCTGAAAAACAGCAGATACAAAAACTTTGACATAACCTATAGAAACGTTAGTACCAATAATAAGAGAAACAGGAAAAGAAAAATCATCTGGTATACCCCACCGTACAACCAAATGGTCAGCACCAAACTAGGCCATAAGTTCCTAGCTTTAATTGAAAAGCACTTTCCCACTAATAGCAAACTTAGCAACATCTTTAACAAAAACACATTGAAACTAAGTTACAGCTGCACTGAAAATATAGAAAGAATCATAAAAAGACACAATAAGAAAATCCTAGAAAAACACACATACCAAAACAGTAATAAAACACATAAACTAAAACTAGATAAAAATAACGAAAAATTATGCGATTGTAGAAACCCTAAAAACTGCCCGTTGGAAAATAAATGCCGTGGTATACCAATGCACTATCTCATCCATTGAGAGCCCTAACACTGATAGGATATACATAGGATCAACAAAGAATAATTTTAAAATTAGATGGAGACAACACAAGAGCTCTTTCAACAATATTCAAAATAGAAATCAGACATCTCTATCCCAATATTTCTGGCATCTAAAGGAAACGAATAAAACACCAAAAGTAAAATGGAAAATAGTAAATAGAGCAAGAACCTGTAGAACCTGGGATGACCCATGCCTCTTATGCTTACAGGAAAAACTACACATCATTAAATTCCTAAATAATGAAAAATTATTAAACTATAGGCAGGAGTTAACGGTTTTTTGCCGACATCAACAGACTTTCGCATTAGATAATTAGTATAAAAAAAAAAAAAAAACATAGCTAAGTAAAATTCTAAAAAGCTCAGCCAAACCCTTAAATAGAAAAAACCCCTTTTTGTCGTCGTCAAAAAAAAAAAAAAAAAAAAAAAAAAAAACAAACCGAAATTCAATGCAAAGCGATCTGTATATTAAACACCCACTTAAATAAACAAATAAATAAATAGATAATCAGATAGACAAGAATAAGAGACAATTCTCCAGACACAGAACGACTGTAGGCGCGCCATAAAAATATCCTTCACTGGGAACCAACTAAAGGATGACCGTAAACATTAGCCTTGAAATGGATACCCTACCCAACCTTAGCAAAACCTCTCAGAGGATGATGAATCTACTGATAAGAATTAACTCCCTGACCACTTAAAGAAGGAAAATAGTATAGCCACTCCCACAATAACAAATTCTGTAAAAATACACGTAAACCTAGAGATAGCTTATTCCTAAAATTTCGCTTGAAGATGAAACGTGACTAAACACCTCAATCCAACTTAATTTTATTAATTATTTGGATGATTTCGGCTCACGTTTTTGAAACATGAGAACTCTTATGTAGCGAAGGAATCATATTTTTAAACAAAAAATATTATTATAATATAAGCTCTACTTCTGTATGGAGCACTGTTTTTTAAAAATAAAAACAAAAATACTAAGGAACCCCGGATTATGCATCCAACGTGTTCTTTTCTATTTTCTGCATACCTGCACAAGGATACATATATATAATTATATATATATTATGTGTGTGTGTGTGTGTTTTGAACAATTAGAAATATTACAAAATTAAACTTTTCAGACACACCAGGTTGTATGTTAATATTTTTTGTTTTATTATTTCAATTTAGGTTTCTCGAATAGTTTCAGCCAGCATGTCCATCATCAGGAGAAAAAAAAAATCCTGCTTGTTCACAGTGAACTACTACAGGAGTGAATGACTGTGTCTGAAGGTAGTTAACTTTATCTGTAGTTTTTTTTTTGTTTTTTATCATTAATTTTGGTCAGACCTTGTATTGATGAAATGGCCATTTTCAAGCTGTTTTTAAGATAGAGGCTGGGAGATATAAGCTCTACTTCTGTATGGAGCACTGTTTTTTAAAAATAAAAACAAAAATACTAAGGAACCCCGGATTATCCACCCAACGTGTTCTTTTCTATTTTCTGCACACCTGCACAAGGATACATATATATATATATATATATATATATATTACAGGTAATCTCTAACCTTATAGTTAAAAATAATAATTCACCTCCTAGCACAAAACTAAATAGAGCAAATATTATTTACGAATTTAAATGCCCATTAAGAAATTGTAATCCGGATCAATCAAAATTCATAAATTATTATATAGGCCATACTACAAGATGTTTGACACACAGACTCACTCTACATCTTTCTGACCATAGCTCAGCTAGGTTCTCATTTAAATATTCATGGAGACCTACTGGACACTATTCATAACATTGACAACACTAATATAATAGCATCATCTACATGCAAAAAAAGGCTAAAAATAATGGACGCCTTATTAATAAAAACAAAAAAACAACACTTATTAATATTAACTTTGAACATGGACACAATATCTTGACCGTGTTTTGAAAAATGAAAACATTTTATAAAACATTCATACAACAAACTATTTCTTATTTAACAGTTAAAATATTTAATCCTTGAAAATGGCTAAATGTATAGCAGAATGCGCTCAGATAAAAAGAACATTCTGACAGTTTTTATATAATTTATCATCCAAAAAGAAAAAAATTGTTAGATCGCATGAGAATTTGTATAAAAAACTAAATAAAAGCACCTTGTCTTGTCTGTTATATTTAATGAAATGTGCATATATAAAATAAACCGTCTGTGAAGGGGATGAATAGAAAGATTTTATTTGTAACACCCTCCAAGTGGGATACAAAAGAGCCCTGGTGATACGCCTTAGGCTCCTATCTGAGATATATTAGAATTGCTATCATCCTTCATAGTCAGTCAAAATGCTACTGAATCTTGTGTCTGTCTCTGTCATGAGTTAAGCCACCATGGAATATTCTCACCCACGGAATGTTACGGGGCTTCTATGGGCCCCTTAAGATAACAGTAAATTATTTGTCAAAAGGGAGATAATCGCCTTCTACACTCTCTTAAAAGGCCAGTGTATACTAGCGCTGAACCCCCTCAACAGGGGTCCAAATATGATAGGGGAAAGCTTGATTGATTGGCAGTGCTTTCTGACCCATGCTATCTTATCAACACCTATATTTATATATGTTACAAATTAACCGAAACAAAACTGACTATTAAAAGATGAAAAATTTTCAAGAAATTTTATTGGGTACTTTTTTTTCGTCCAAATCCATGAATTTTTTTTTGTTTTTTTTTTTTGCTCATTCTAAATCTTTATAAAAACACTATAAAATTCACTATTTTTATTGACAATTTTGAATGTGTTAAAATTATTCGACTTTTTAACAAGAAAAATCTCAAGTTGATGTTAAAAATTGTTGCAATATATTGTTGATTTATTTAAAACGGTATGATCTATTATGACATCTCTAATTTGTATTTAGATACATTATATTTATTTAAAATTTTTCTAGTTAAATTATTCAACTATATTGTATATATTCTATCAGTGTACATAATTAGGTTACAATAAAATTTCAGTATCTGTCTATATTTCTGAGATGGGGTATTATGTACACTATTTACATTATTGTCCTCATCTTTTTGTTGCCATATTTCTCACAACGTTTCAGACTTCTTAAGGTGGTTTGAACTGAACCCTTTATTTTGCTGGCTAGGGCAGGCTATTCTAGTTAGAGATCTAATAGATGTCAGTTATCAGTTATCTCCTGTTAATTCACCTCTCCAAGTTTTCCACTGAACTCACAACTCTTTGGGTCATGTCACTGGATCTAACCAACGCCTTTATCCACTGTGCCATGTGTCCTTAAGGACATCTTTGTATGAATTTCTAGGAATTATAAACTTAATGTCTTCAGCAACCATTTTCACCAGTGCTCATATTGCAATTTTTTTTTGCTGTTATCATTGCATGTTTTTTACCAGTTTTTTACGATGTTTTTTTACAATAAAATTTCTATTTTATACAAATAATAACTTGAGATGTAGTAGAGAGGGGTCTGTATCATACATTTGGAGAGCGTACCTTAGATTTGGGGAGGGAGGCACAAGACCCTTGAACTGGCCCTTCTCCCTTAGATTTCTCTAGTTAGCCTCTTAACTATTTATTGATTGTATATTTCCCTTTATAAGTAAATTTAAAAAAGAAAGAAATATAATTCAACATTTCTAACCAAAATAAGAAAAGCCGAACTTGATTTATTTCCTTTTGATCTCAAAAATATTTGTAGCCTTATTAAAGACACTAGCAGTATAACCCGACTTTGCCTGGGTCTTTCATTACTGGGAATTTTTGCCGTTTAATTGGAGCAGTTTAAATTTAAAGTCAGCCCACCCAAAAATCAACATTAGTAACAACAATTGGGCATAACTGAGGCACATCCCCAAATGGGGGGGGGGTAACAATTTGAATGGAGGGTGGCCCTGAAAAGGGCCGATTTTGCGTTTTCAATCTTGCAAGGAAGGAACCTCTTTCATGGACTGTCATAATAATAATATACGATAATTTTTATTTATGATATAAATATTTTTTTTTATAATTTTAATAATCTTTTGCATCAGATTTCAAATCCCTAAATTGATTGTACACTGTTTTTACAGACATTAAATTTTGCCTTTGATTTTTGCACAAAACCAGCACTGAAGAATTATCTATCAAACAAAAATATTTTCATTGAAATTTGATGAAAACTGTGAAAACGCATAAACTACACCTGATCACACACACACACACACACACACACACACACTATTATATTCCGTGCTAACGGGAATATATACTTGACAAATATGGTGGATAAATAAATAAAGGTTTATTCTAAAAACCAGTACAATAAGAAATAAGTTAACAGTTATGCGCACGATCGTCGCAAGTCAATCCAGTAGTGAGTGCTGCTATTGGAAGGTCGGTAGTTCTTGCTTAAGTCTGAGTCATACTCAACAGATCCCAGCTGGTATATTTAACAGCCCCCCCCCCCCGCGAGTCGTATGTAGCACAAGGCCGAGTTTATTGTGGGTTCTCCAAGCCCGTATGGCTTGGCCAAAAAATTCCCTTCGAACCCATATAAACGGGTTCAGGATCAGTCTACCTCCCCGAATGAGACTCTGCCCTTCGGCAGAGCCTAGTCCGGGTTCCTTTCTGCCCAAAGGCAGAGAGTTTGACCATCATAGCTGAAAAGATTTCAGCTGGAATATTCAGCCCCCCCCCCACGAGGGTTGCATGTGGCACAAGGCCGGGTTTAATGTGGGTTCTCCAAGCCCGTATGCTCGGGCAAAAATTCCCCCTTAGACCCCATAAAAAACGGGGTCGGGTCGGTCTACCACCCCAGACAAGACTCTGCCCTTCAGCATAGCCTCGTCTGGGTTCCTCTCTGCTCAGAGGCAGAGAGTTCAACTGAAAAGATTTCAGCTGGAATATTTAACGCAGGTTACATGTGGCACAAGGCCGGGTTTAACATGGGTTCTCCAAACCCGTAGGCTCAGCCAAAAATATTCCCTTTGAACATGTATAAATAGGTTCAGGGTCAGTTTACCTCCCCAAACGAGACTCTGCCCTTCGACTGAACCTTGAGAAAGAGCAGAGAGTTCAACCACACAGCCGAAAACATTTCGGCTGGACTCCGTCGTCTGTTGACTTACCGATACTTATAAGTAGTTACTACCTTTAGTGTAGCTACTCATGGGTGTGACAGGTTATTCCAGTTCCATTACATCACACACATTTTGACAATTACAGATATAGATATAATTAATTATATAAATTTAACTGCATAATAATAAATAATATTATTGTAATAATTTAAACTATTAAAGTTTTTATGAAAGATATATATCCAAGAACAGAGTTGCTGAGAGTTATAATGAACAAAAAGTAGTGGAGAGCCATTGTCGCCAACAATTTGAACTCAAAATTGGCACTGAAGAATTATCTGTCAAACTGTTATAGTACCTATTCTATTGTAATGGACTCTCCCAGAGACAATAAGTAGCAGTAGCGGTCGCCAGTTCGGCTCAGTGGTGTTGAGCGAGTCAGACGATATCGGACATTGAAGTACCAACCATCACAACTAGATTGCTGCGTCATTAACTCTTATTTCCAAGTTTCTAACGTTTTGTATGTCGAACCTAATTTAGGACGACTTATTGAAATACAAGTCTCCACTGTGAAAACTACTCTACAACACAAACAAAAAAAATTTCATCGAAATCTGACAAAAACTGTGGAAACGCACAAACAACATCTGATCACACACACACACATACATACACACACATTTTGAGAATTACAGATATAGATAACTAAAGCAATGGATGAAAAATCTGACACCGAAAAACAAAGGCACATTTGAATCGTGAAAGATGCCTTTGAAAAATAAGCAAAGTATTAAGAAACAGGAAAACAGTGCTGAACTGTTGTCTAGTGTCAAACCTCTTGTATGGCAGTGAATGTTGGACAATCTACCAACATAACACAGATGACTGACACAGAAAAACTAAAGGAGCTCCTAGAGAAGGTAGCAAAGGAAAGTGAGAAGAAAGGACTAATCATTAATTGTAAGAAGACATAATGTATGGTAGTCAGAAAGGGAAAAATTCATGAACAATGAATTGGAGAGGTTAACATGAAACAAATTCAAAAGTTTAAATCTCTGGGAAGTCTTTTCACAGATGGCAGGTCAATGTGTCACAGAAATCCAAAAGTGCATAGGAATAAGAAAAGATGTCTCCAAGGTAAGTGAACCATTGTTTTCCTCTGTCTCTCTTGCCTTAAATCTGTCCTGTGGTTATCACATTTTCCAAGCCCTCTTTCCTCACTAGAAATTTCAACTGTCTCTCCCTAATGTTAAGTATATCTCCTTTTTGTTTTCACTCTCTCTAGGACTTCGTCATTGCTCACATGTTTGGTCCATGGAATTCTCAGAATCTTTATGTAAAACCACATTTCAAGTCTCCCTCTTCTTCATCTGTGAGGAGATTTTCCACCATTCACAGCAATATAAAAGGACTGATATTACATAAGAGTTCAGTATTATTTACTTTGTTTCTGATGAAACTTTCCTGTTTCTTAATACTATACTTAGCTATCCTGTGAGTATCAAGTTTCCAAGCCCTCTTTCTTCATTATGTGCCCAGAAATTTCAGCTGTCTATTCCCAATGTTAAGCATAAGTGTAAATTTTAGTTGTTATTTTCTGTAGAACTTTCTCGTTACACACATGTTCGGTCCATGGTATTCTCAGAATGGTTGTGTAGAACGACACATTTCTCCTGCTTCAACTCTTTACTTCATCTGCGAGATTGTCCAGAATTCAATACCATACAGAAGGACAGATATTACATAACAGTTCAGTACTCTTTTCTCTGTTTCTGTTGCTTCAAGTCTCTTCTTCATCTATTAGGTGATTGTCCAGCATTCATTGCCATACAGGAGGACAGATATTACATAACAGTTCAGTACTCTTATCTTTGTTTCTGTTGCTTCAAGTTTCTTCTTCATCTGCGAAGAAATAGTCCAGTATTCAGTGCCATATAGGAGGACTGATGTTACATAACATTTCAGTACTCTTTTCTTTCTTTCTGTTGTTTCAATTCTCTTCTTCATCTGTGAGGAGATTGTCCAGCATTCTTTGGCATACAGGAGGACTGATATTACATAAAAATTCAGTACTCTATTCTTTCTTTCTGTTGCTTCAATTCTCTTCTTCATCTGTGAGGAGATTGTCCAGTATTCACTGCCATATAAGAGGACTTATATTATATAACAGTTCAGTAATCTTTTCTTTCTTTCTGTTGTTTCAAGTCTCTTCTTCATCTGTTAGGAGATTGTCCAGTATTCACTGCCATATAGGAGGACTGACATTATATAACAGTTCAGTATAATTTTCTTTGTTTCGGTTGCTTCAAGTCTCTTCTTCATCTGCGAAGAGATTGCCCAGCATTCAATGACATATATGGAGGACTGATGTTATATAACAGTTCAGTACACTTTTCTTTTATTCAGCTGCAAAGAGATTGTCCAGTATTCACTCCCATATAGGAGGACTGATATTATATAAGAGTTCAGTTCTCTTTTCTTTGTTTCTCTTGCTTCAAGTCTCTTATTCATCTGTGAGGAGATTGTCCAGCATTCATTGCCATATAGGAAGACTGATATTACATAACAGTTCCGTACTCTTTTCTTTGTTTCGGTTGCTTCAATTCTCTTCTTCATCTGTGAGGAGATTGTCCACTATTCACTGACATATAAGAGGACTGATATTATATAACAGTTCAGTATACTTTTCTTTGTTTCTGTTGCTTCAAGCCTCTTCTTCATCTGTGAGGAGATTGTCCAGCATTCACTGCTTTACAGGAGGACAGATATTACATAACAGTTCAGTACTCTTTTCTTTCTTTCTGTTGCTTTAAGTCTCTTCTTCATATGTGAAGAGATTGTCCAGTATTCACTGCCATATAAGAGGACTCATATTATATAACAGTTCAGTATTCTTTTCTTTGTTTCTGTTGCTTCAATTCTCTTCTTCATCTGTGAGGAGATTGTCCAGTATTCACTGCTATATAGGAGGACTGATATTATATAACAGTTCAGTATTCTTTTCTTTGTTTCTGTTGCTTCAAGTCTTTTCTTCATCTGTGAGGAGATATTCCAGCATTCAATGCCGTATAGAAGGACAGATATCACCTAACAGTTCAGTACTCTTCTCTTTGAGTCTCATGATATTTTCACGTTTCTTTATAAATACTTGGCTTCATTTTTGGTAGGCATCTTTTGCTATCCTAATGCACCTTTGGATTTCAGTGTTACACTTTCTGTATTCTTGTTTATAAAAAAAAAAGCAAACATGGACTTTCATGCCCACAAAACATGGAATGTCAAAAGGACAGCTTTTTTTCCATTGACACTGTGTTTACTTAAACTACCTTCGCTCATCAGCAATGTTTATTGTTTTAAAAAGCGGTGATTAGAATTAAATAAAACCTAAACATATGATGAAAGTGAATTCATACAACTTTTTGTTCTTGAGAATTTCCAACAGAAACATTAAACTCTATTGTTTCTTTACAAGAATAATTTATTGTTTATTTACAAGAATAATTTTATATTTACAACATTCTAAATACTTGTATTTACTATTTACATTTATTTTCATGAAGTAGAGATATTTTAATACATTTATCTGCAGTTAGTTGTGGAAACATATAATACATTTTATTAAACTTTATATTTATTTACATAACACTTTTAGTTAGAGTATTTTTTTGCATGTTTAAAGTATACTACCTGTGATTCGTTGAGTCACTGAAGGTTGAGATTATAAAACATTGAAGTTGCTTTCGACATTAAAAAAATCTCTGTTTGAAGAACGTTGAGATAAAAATACTTACTGTATAAACAAATCATATTTTAAAATCATACAAGAGAAACAATTTGTTTCTTACTGTGGACAGTGTTACCATAGTCTGAAGCGGTCTCTTTGAAGTTTGTCAGGGCTGTTGCTTTTAGCATGAGGTAGTGAAATTCACTAGTGAGAGTAGCGTGGTCCTCAATGGCAGTTGGTCATATCCGGTTTAGGACCAGATTTTGTGTGTTTTAGACACTTTCTCGTAAGAAAATTGACTCCAAAATTAAATTATTTATTTACTTTCCAATTGGCCAAAATAAGCTATGTGGTATGTCTTCCACTACATCCACACAATATTTTGGCAGTAGTGGCGTGGACCTTGATGACAGTTGCGCGTATCTTGTTTGGAGCCAGATTTTGTGCGTTCTCCACTTACTTCTCTCCCCTCTTCTTACACGCTAATAAATTTATATCTTTCTTTACCCACTCTCTATATATGACTTCTAACAAACACACAAGCGAACAAAATTCACAGCGTTTTATAGTAATATAGATAGCAGAAACAAATAAATAAAAATATAAATCGAGATTTAAGCCTAAAAGTCCTAGAAGTCGCGCACCATCCACGTTTTCATTAAAAAAAAACACATAAAAAACGCCTTTATTGATCTTAATCATAATAGATGCTCAAAATGTGCACCCCTTCCAATAAAACAAGCATCAATTCTCTTCATCAAACTGTCTTTCACTCTCCTGAGGCTTTTGCACCTTTGTTTACTCTTCTACTGTGATGAGGTTGGTGTGCGAATTCTGGGACACTTTGTATATATATATTTATATATATATATATATATATATATAGAGAGAGAGAGAGAGAGAGATAGATATAGAGATAGATAGATAGATAGATAGATAGATAGATAGATAGCAGAAACAAATAAATGAAAATATAAATCATGATTTATGCCTAAAATACTCGGAGATTATGATGTGGTGTGTGGGGGGGGGGGGCGATATTGCCCCCCCCCCCCCCCCAAAAAAAAATAATAATAATGAAAAAAAGAGGGGATGTTGTTATTTGCTGTTCACCCGATTTTCACCCAACAAGTTTGCAGGTAAACCAGTGGAGATCTTTCGGAATTCTACGACCCGATAACTACTTGCCAGGATCAAAAAAATCACAATGTGGCTGGTGAGTGGAATCGAATCGACGTTTGAAATGGGAGACTTAAATCTAACCAGTAATACTGGACCATACAAGACCAACAGCCGGTCTTGTAGATGACATCGACCCAGGGAAGTTAGGATACAGTGTGTCATGGACGCCTTGACCAGAGATCACATTACAACTGATACCGTGCGAGAGGATCGGCGTTACAGTGAAGTTAATATTTAAAATACAATAAAATAATATATACTGCCTTTTTGACAGAACTAACATCTAAACTATCAAGTGATAAAAAAAATGAACGAGAGGAGAAAATGCAAAACTGATAAATGTAAATTTAGGTAAGCAATAAAAGAAAGTAAAAATAAGACAAACAATTGTCAGGTAAGTTGTGAAAAAACAAATAATTGTGAAGGGACTTGTCTATGTCCCCCCCCCCCGCTCTTCCTGCTAGCATCGATAAACTCAAGCAGAGAATTACTTCCGCACTAGATAATGTTACTGGAGACATGCTACAGCGTGTTTGGCAAGAGCTTAACTACCGAATTGACATGTGCCGTGTCACTGGCAGTGCACATATTGAACACTTATAAAATCGGTCCCATAATAAACTTATGATGTTCAACACCTAAATTGTTCAGTTTCATTGAGCTAGACTTAGTAGTTTTCAAGATAATTGCTTTTAAAATGATGTCAAATTGTTTGGGACGCCCTGTGTAATTTGGGATTTAAGCTTAAAATACTCGGAAATTACAAAGTTATTATTTAACGCACGATAAAAAACATTTGTCCTGCCTTTTTGACAGAACTAACACCAAAACTATCAAATCAAGTGATGAAAAATTATCAAGAGTAGAAAATGTAAAGTTTATGCAAAAAAAGAAAGTAAAAATAATTCTAACTAACAATGCAATGAAATATTTATCATTTGCCAATTTATAAAGAAATAAATATGAAAACAATTTTTTATTCATTGATTTTATAAATATACACCAAATTATCAAAATATTTAAACCAACTATGAAGAAAGTTTATTTACCATTTTATAAAGTTTGAATCGACTGTCAATTAGCCGATGTTTTGCCAGCCATTCCAATAAATAATATAATAAATAGTATCTGTCTATATTTCTGAGATGAGGTATTATGTACACTATTTACATTATTCGGACTATTGTCCTCATCTTTGTCGCCATATTTATTACAATGTTTCGGCCTTTCAGTATCTGTCTATATTTCTGAGATGAGGTATTATGTACACTATTTACATTATTCAGACTATTGTCCTCATCTTTGTCGCCATATTTATTACAATGTTTCGGCCTTTCAGTATCTGTCTATATTTCTGAGATGAGGTATTATGTACACTATTTACATTATTCGGACTATTGTCCTCATCTTTGTCGCCATATTTATTACAATGTTTTGGCCTTTCAGTATCTGTCTATATTTCTGAGATGAGGTATTATGTACACTATTTACATTATTCGGACTATTGTCCTCATCTTTGTCGCCATATTTATTACAATGTTTCGGCCTTTCAGTATCTGTCTATATTTCTGAGATGAGGTATTATGTACACTATTTACATTATTCGGACTATTGTCCTCATCTATGCTGCCATATTTATTACAATGTTTTGGCCTTTCAGTATCTGTCTATATTTCTGAGATGAGGTATTATGTACACTATTTACATTATTCGGACTATTGTCCTCATCTTTGTCGCCATATTTATTACAATGTTTCGGCCTTTCAGTATCTGTCTATATTTCTGAGATGAGGTATTATGTACACTATTTACATTATTCGGACTATTGCCCTCATCTATGCTGCCATATTTATCACAACGTTTCGGACGTTTTACCCTCCAGCCTTCTGCAGGTGGTTGGAATGTCAAGTTGAACCCTTTATTTTGCTAACTGGGGTAGACTGTTCTAGTTCCATGTGCCATGGATGTCAGTTATCAATTATCTCTTGTTAATTCCCCTCTATAAGTTCTCCGCTGCCTTAACTAATGCCTTTATCCTCTGTGTCATGTCTTCAAGAACACATGGCACAGAGGATAAAGGCGTTAGTTAGATCCAGTGACAGGGCCCAAAGAGTGTGAGTTCAATACCTGGCTAAAGCAAAGGAGAACTTATAGAGGGGAATTAACAGGAGATAATTGATAACTTACATCCAGTGAGCGAAATAATGGGTTCAGTTCGACATTCCAACCACCTGAAGAAGGCCTGAACGTACAACGGCCGAAATGTAATAAATATGGTGACAAAATGAGGACAATAGTCCGAATAATTTAAATAGTGTACATATTAAATAGTGTTTATTATTAGGACCCTGAATAAGTTCTCACTGATTTTTCATGAAAAGTAATGTTTTATTTACAATAATTAGTAAGAAACATATCACTGAAATATTGTCCATCGCTAGCCACTACTTTTTCCTATCTTTCTGGCAGCATTTGCTGTTAACCATTCCATGTTGGAAAAACAACACGTCTTTTGAGGCTAATCACGAGTCGACTCATTTTATAAGAATGAAAGTGCTGCTCAGACAGACCATGTGCCATCAATTGGAACAATTGATAATCGGACCGGGCAATGTCTGGTCAATACATCAGGTGGTGTAGGAGTTCCCATTTAAGTGTTTCCAAGTAGGTTTTCATCAGTTTTGCAATATGTGGCCTAGTGTTGTCATATTGAAAAATCACTTTGTTGTGTCTCTGCTCGTATAACGGCCATTTTTTTTCTTCAATGCTTGGCTCAAACGCATCAATTGTAGTCGATAGTGATCTCTCGTGATGTTTTCGATCGGTTTGAGCAGCTCATAATACACTACACCTAGCTGATCCCACCAAATACAGAGCAGAAACTTCGAACCATGGATATTCAGCTTTGCCACTGATGTTGATGCATAACCGGGATCACCCCACAATCTTCTACACTTAGGATTATCGAAGTGTATCCATGTTTCATCACCGGTCATGATAAGATGCAAAAAACCTTTCCTTTTCTGCTGTTGAAGCAGCTGTTCACACGTGACATCTTTTGATGTCTCTCGGCTTCAACTCGTATGGCACCCAATGTCCCTGCTTTTGAATCGTTCATGTTTTCAAACGTTTAAAAACTGTTGTGTGATCAACTCTTAATGATTCTGCAAGTTCAGCGTTGTGCCCGACATGAGTCTTCATGACGTAATGCCTCTATTTCTTTGTCTTCAAACTTTTTCGGTGCGCAAGAGCATTCTTTATCTTCAACAACAAAATCATTATTTTTTTAAAGCATCTAAAACCAACCTCTGCATGTTGTTTCCGACAGAGCATGGTCGCCGTAATTCTCGACAAGAATTCTGTGTTTCAGATGCAGATTTCTTTTGAATAAAGTAGTGCTGTAAAATTCCTCGCAAATACACTTTCTTTGGCATGAAATCCGACACTGTTTATACTTCAACGAAATGATATACACTTAATTTCAAGCTTGCGTATACTATTTCCTTATGAGATGCATTACCATCTGAAACTACATGCACGCAGTTCTGGCAACACCATTTGTTGGAAACCAGCGGGAACTTATTCAAGGTCCTAATATTGTTGTTTCCAATTCTCATGAACAAAGAAAATGTATAAATTCCCTTTCATATGTTTAGGTTTTATTATAAATTCTAATCATCGCTTTTTAAACAATAAACATTTGAGGGGTGAAAGTAGTTAAATTAATAGCGATGTCAATGGAAAAACCGTCTTTTGACGGTTCTTAACTAAAAACTGTCTTTTTGTTTCTGCTTTATCTTTTTTATTAATTCGGGCACAAAGGTCCAAGTTTGTTAAAAAAAAAATATTCAAGAATTTGTATTGTTTGTGAAGAAAAACTTTAAGAATTTATAAATTAAGATTTGATCACATGAACAAATTAGACAGATTTAAATTTCCATGGACACATTTTCAGAACATATTCTATTGATTTATCAAATCTCAGACAAAATAAAAACATGTTTTTATTGGAAATTATTAATAAGATACAATATCCTGACGAGCAACTTCAAATAAATTTAATTAACTTATAATTTATGGGAAAATACTTTTTAAAAAGTAAATTTAAAATATGTATGAAATTATTTATCTGAAAAGTGTCAGCTCTTAAGTGTGTACATTTATTAGAAATATTATACTCTTCAAGTAACAGGCATTCAATTTTTTTTATCTACTACTACGTTCGCACATCAGGTATAAATAAAGGACAATATATCAAGTAGGTATCCTGAGTCAGTCCACATGATAGTCTGGACAGTAGTCGGATGTACAGTTTGTGACGACGCTGTCAGAAGGGTCACTAAGAAATCTTCTTGTGCCTAATCTATTTCCTTTTGTATGAAAACTGTTTTCACACATACAAAAAAACAAAAAATTAACTATAAAAGGAAAAACAAAATCTTTTCCCTTTACACTTTATCTGCTTTTCTTTATTTCCTCTGTGCACGAGTTGAATATTTTTACAAGACTAAAGTTACACTTTCACAAACGTAACACACTTGCATCAGAAATAAAATGTATAAAAGTATCCAACATGCAATATAATTTCTTCCATATAACTAGTTAATCTTCATGAAAATAAATTCAGCGAATTTGCAGTGTAATCCCTGCACACAGTTTCTAATAAAAATTTCCTGAATAAAATAAAAACAAAGAAAACATGGTCTCATGTCTCTTAAATAAATCATTTGTATATGAATGAAAAAAGACTCAAAAGTATTAAAAATAGTCTTTAGTTGAATTAAAGTCTTTGAGTTGTTGGTACACAGGAAAAGCTATAGTTTAGAAAAGACTTTTAAGTAGTTGGTCCACAAAAAAAAACAAAAAAAAAACTGTGGTTTAGAAAAGACTTTTATCGCTAGTGAAATTACACTTATACACTTATTATCTTTGTTGTTGTTGTTTGAAATTGCCAACACGCGTTTCTTTCAGAACACGCAGACTAGGGAGGTGGGGATTGCTATGTAGCCATGTCTTCTCTAGTGTTTGAATGGTGTGGAGTCAGTCACATCTCTGCTCACTCAAAGGCGAAATCTGTAAGAAATTTTCTCTGAAGGTAGGCTAAAAAAAAATAAGGCTTTAGTTTTCTCTGCTTGGACAAATATTTCACATAGTGATGTTAATTTCTAACCAATGGACACTTTGATTTCAAATTGTGTGCATTGTGTTGTAGAATCTTTTTGGTATGTTTGTATTATTGTCTGTTATTTGGTAAAAAAAAACAAAGTTTTGGTGTGTTTTAATATGGCTTGTGGATGTGGATATGTAATTGTGTTGTAAATAGTTTTTATTTCCTATATCCAGATAATCGAGAAGCTAGGTATAGAAATATAAGGGACATAATTCAGTATTTGGAATGTTAAATTTGTTTTGGGCATTAAAATCGATTAAATACAATATTCCAATTCTTTACGGCGGCTGAATACACAGTAATATTTGGTTGTGTGTGGCAATTAAAAAAGGGGGAAAATATTTTTGGTTTGTATTTTACTTGTGTTGTGGGTTGTAGACGAGTGAAAATGTATCAGAAGGTAATTTATGTAAGGCAAAGATTATGCATGTTTATCATGCATTACCCCACAACACATAGATCAAATAAAGAATATGAGGACAATTTGTATTGCAAGAAATTACTACACAGTGGTTAGAGATCCAACAATAAAGAGATTTCTATATATACAATAGATATACATGCAAGGAGAACAGAATGTTTGTTGATTGTGGCAATTGAGACAAGGTTATGAAGAATGTTCATGCAGAAATTTGGTCAATAAAAGTTAATGGTTTGGGTTTGTTAGTTAAATTAAAATAATTTGGTTTCTCCAAAGAAAAATCTCAAATGTGTTTGTTCAAATATTAGTGCGTATGCGTGTGTTACTTGTTAGAATTTAAGTTGTGAAGAGTTGTTTGCCTTTAACTGTTTGGCTAAATTGATGAATCGTACAATTACTGTTTGTGTAGCGAAAACGTTCACTTTTTAAGTCAATTGTAATTTGATTACCACGCAGACAATGGTCGATTGAGTGCTGTGTTGAGTTTGTTGAGAATTTTGAAGTGATGTTGAGTCAGTGAATTGACACACGTGGAGTTTGGCAGCATCTCACGAAACTTGATGACTGACTGACTTGAATTGAGTCATGCAGTTGTTTTTATAGTCTTTGGTGTTTAAAAATCAGCTCCAGGGAGCTCGGCGGGAACAAGGATCTGTTTTGACTTTGCTACAGTTTAGTGTTTCTTAACCAATAGAAGATTGAATTTACTGAAATGAAGTGGTGATTGGTTAAATCTTTTTTTAAGGGAAGAATACATCTTTCCGGAAGGGGTGGAAGGCTACTGTGGAAGATTCCACATTTGCAACAAAAAAAAAACAAAAAACAAACAAAAATTAATTTATCGTTTGGGTGAAAAACTAAAATTTTATAAAAAGTGGCTTTATTTGTAAACTGTTTCTTAAATAAGGGATATTTTTTTTCTATATTTTTATTAATTTATTTGGAAATTGCATTTAAAGATGTTTATTATTGTGATATTTCTTTTGATATCTGTTAAATCAATCTTCATTTTATTTTTTTATTTTGTTTCCCATGTCTCATAGTCGAGAGTTGTTGATATCATGTGACTTACTTTACAAAATGGTAGATGTGAGTAACAATTTTTTTGTGCAGATGTTGTTAGTTATCACTAAAAGAAATTGACTTCAGTCTAAACCTAAATAAATAGTGCATTAAGTATAAATGAAAATATGACGAAAACAATGACACAATAAATTTTAAATACTGCTTTGTTATATAATTTACACTGTTCAGACAGTAGTCCTCAACTTTATTGCCATATTCACCGTCAACATCTGCGTCTATTTCTCAGATGAGGTATTGTAACTATTTACACTGTTCCGACTGTTGTCCTCATCTTTATTGCCTTATTCACCTTCAACATCTGTGTCTATTTCTGAGATAAGGTATTGTAACTATTTACACTGTTCCGACTGCTGTCCTCATCTTTATTGCCTTATTCACCTTCAACATCTGTGTCTATTTCTGAGATAAGGTATTGTAACTATTTACACTGTTCCGACTGCTGTCCTCATCTTTATTGCCTTATTCACCTTCAACATCTGTGTCTGTTTCTGAGATAAGGTATTGTAACTATTTAAACTCTTCCAACTGCTGTCCTCATCTTTATTGCCTTATTCACCTTCAACATCTGTGTCTATTTCTGAGATAAGGTATTGTAACTATTTAAACTCTTCCAACTGCTGTCCTCATCTTTATTGCCTTATTGATCTTCAACATCTGTGTCTATTTCTGAGATAAGGTATTGTAATTATTTACACTAGTTGCATTGTTCGGACTGCTGTCCTCATCTTTCTTGCCTTATTCACCTTCAACATCTCTGTCTATTTCTGAGATAAGGTATTGTAACTATTTACACTCTTCCGACTGCTGTCCTCATCTTTATTGCCTTATTCACCTTCAACATCTGTGTCTATTTCTGAGATAAGGTATTGTAACAATTTACACTCTTCCGACTGCTGTCCTCATGTTTATAGCCTTATTCACCTTCTACCTCTCTGTCTATTTCTGAGATAAGGTATTGTAACTATTTACACTCTTCCAACTGATGTCCTCATCTTTATTGCCTTATTCACCTTCAACATCTGTGTCTATTTCTGAGATAAGGTATTGTAACTATTTACACTCTTCCGACTGCTGTCCTCATCTTTATTGCCTTATTCACCTTCAACATCTGTGTCTATTTCTGAGATAAGGTATTGTAACTATTTACACTCTTCCGACTGCTGTCCTCATCTTTATTGCCTTATTCACCTTCAACATCTGTGTCTATTTCTGAGATAAGGTATTGTAACTATTTACACTCTTCCGACTGCTGTCCTCATCTTTATTGCCTTATTCACCTTCAACATCTGTGTCTATTTCTGAGATAAGGTATTGTAACTATTTACACTCTTCCGACTGCTGTCCTCATCTTTATTGCCTTATTCACCTTCAACATCTGTGTCAGTCTCTGAGATAAGGTATTGTAACTATTTACACTGTTCCGACTGCTGTCCTCATCTTTATTGCCTTATTCACCTTCAACATCTGTGTCTATTTCTGAGATAAGGTATTGTAACTATTTACACTCTTCCGACTGCTGTCCTCATGTTTATTGTCTTATTCACCTTCTACCTCTCTGTCTATTTCTGAGATAAGGTATTGTAACTATTTACACTCTTCCGACTGCTGTCCTCATCTTTATTGCCTTATTCACCTTCAACATCTGTGTCTATTTCTGAGATAAGGTATTGTAACTATTTACACTCTTCCGACTGCTGTCCTCATCTTTATTGTCTTATTCACCTTCAACATCGGTGTCTATTTCTGAGATAAGGTATTGTAACTATTTACACTCTTCCGACTGCTGTCCTCATCTTTATTGCCTTATTCACTTTCAAAATCTGTGTCTATTTCTGAGATAAGGTATTGTAACTATTTACACTCTTCCGACTGCTGTCCTCATCTTTATTGCCTTATTCACCTTCAACATCTGTGTCTATTTCTGAGATAAGGTATTGTAACTATTTACACTCTTCCGACTGCTGTCCTCATCTTTATTGCCTTATTCACCTTCAACATCTGTGTCTATTTCTGAGATAAGGTATTGTAACTATTTACACTCTTCCGACTGCTGTCCTCATCTTTATTGCCTTATTCACCTTCAACATCTGTGTCAGTTTCTGAGATAAGGTATTGTAACTATTTACACTGTTCCGACTGCTGTCCTCATCTTTATTGCCTTATTCACCTTCAACATCTGTGTCTATTTCTGAGATAAGGTATTGTAACTATTTACACTCTTCCGACTGCTGTCCTCATGTTTATTGTCTTATTCACCTTCTACCTCTCTGTCTATTTCTGAGATAAGGTATTGTAACTATTTACACTCTTCCGACTGCTGTCCTCATCTTTATTGCCTTATTCACCTTCAACATCTGTGTCTATTTCTGAGATAAGGTATTGTAACTATTTACACTCTTCCGACTGCTGTCCTCATCTTTATTGTCTTATTCACCTTCAACATCGGTGTCTATTTCTGAGATAAGGTATTGTAACTATTTACACTCTTCCGACTGCTGTCCTCATCTTTATTGCCTTATTCACTTTCAAAATCTGTGTCTATTTCTGAGATAAGGTATTGTAACTATTTACACTCTTCCGACTGCTGTCCTCATCTTTATTGCCTTATTCACCTTCAACATCTGTGTCTATTTCTGAGATAAGGTATTGTAACTATTTACACTAGTTGCATTGTTCGGACTGCTGTCCTCATCTTTATTGCCTTATTCATCTTCAACATCTGTGTCTATTTCTGAGATAAGGTATTGTAACTATTTACACTCTTCCGACTGCTGTCCTCATCTTTATTGCCTTATTCACCTTCAACATCTGTGTCTATTTCTGAGATAAGGTATTGTAATTATTTACACTCTTCCGACTGCTGTCCTCATCTTTATTGCCTTATTCACCTTTAACATCTGTGTCTATTTCTGAGATAAGGTATTGTAACTATTTACACTCTTCCGACTGCTGTCCTCATCTTTATTGCCTTATTCACCTTCAACATCTGTGTCTGTTTCTGAGATAAGGTATTGTAACTATTTACACTGTTACGACTGCTGTCCTCATCTTTATTGCCTTATTCTCCTTCAACATCTGTGTCTATTTCTGAGATAAGGTATTGTAACTATTTACACTGTTCCGACTGCTGTCCTCATCTTTATTGCCTTATTCACCTTCAACATCCGTGTCTATTTCTGAGATAATGTATTGTAACTATTTACACTAGTTGCATTGTTCGGACTGCTGTCCTCATCTTTATTGCCTTATTCATCTCCAACATCTGTGTCTATTTCTGAGATAAGGTATTGTAACTATTTACACTAGTTGCATTGTTCGGACTGCTGTCCTCATCTTTATTGCCTTATTCATCTTCAACATCTGTGTCTATTTCAGAGATAAGGTATTGTAACTATTTACACTCTTCCGACTGCTGTCCTCATCTTTATTGCCTTATTCACCTTCAAAATCTGTGTCTATTTCTGAGATAAGGTATTGTAACTATTTACACTAGTTGCATTGTTCGGACTGCTGTCCTCATCTTTATTGCCTTATTCATCTTCAACATCTGTGTCTATTTCTGAGATAAGGTATTGTAACTATTTACACTCTTCCGACTGCTGTCCTCATCTTTATTGCCTTATTCACCTTCAACATCTGTGTCTATTTCTGAGATAAGGTATTGTAATTATTTACACTCTTCCGACTGCTGTCCTCATCTTTATTGCCTTATTCACCTTTAACATCTGTGTCTATTTCTGAGATAAGGTATTGTAACTATTTACACTCTTCCGACTGCTGTCCTCATCTTTATTGCCTTATTCACCTTCAACATCTGTGTCTGTTTCTGAGATAAGGTATTGTAACTATTTACACTGTTACGACTGCTGTCCTCATCTTTATTGCCTTATTCTCCTTCAACATCTGTGTCTATTTCTGAGATAAGGTATTGTAACTATTTACACTGTTCCGACTGCTGTCCTCATCTTTATTGCCTTATTCACCTTCAACATCCGTGTCTATTTCTGAGATAATGTATTGTAACTATTTACACTAGTTGCATTGTTCGGACTGCTGTCCTCATCTTTATTGCCTTATTCATCTCCAACATCTGTGTCTATTTCTGAGATAAGGTATTGTAACTATTTACACTAGTTGCATTGTTCGGACTGCTGTCCTCATCTTTATTGCCTTATTCATCTTCAACATCTGTATCTATTTCTGAGATAATTTATTGTAACTATTTACACTCTTCCGACTGCTGTCCTCATCTTTATTGCCTTATTCACCTTCAACATCTGTGTCTATTTCTGAGATAAGATATTGTAACTATTTACACTCTTCCGACTGCTGTCCTCATCTTTATTGCCTTATTCACCTTCAACATCTGTGTCTATTTCTGAGATAAGGTATTGTAACTATTTACACTGTTCAGACTGTTGGCCTCATCTTTATTGCCATATTCACCTTCAACATCTATGTTTATTTCTGAGATAAGGTATTGTAACTATTTACACTCTTCCGACTGCTGTCCTCATGTTTATTGCCTTATTCACCTTCAACATCTGTGTCTATTTCTGAGATAAGGTATTGTAACTATTTACACTCTTTCGACTGCTGTCCTCATCTTTATTGCCTTATTCACCTTCAACATCTGTGTCTATTTCTGAGATAAGGTATTGTAACTATTTACACTAGTTGCATTGTACGGACTGCTGTCCTCATCTTTATTGCCTTATTCATCTTCAACATCTGTGTCTATTTCTGAGATAAGGTATTGTAACTATTTACACTCTTCCGACTGCTGTCCTCATGTTTATTGCCTTATTCACCTTCAACATCTGTGTCTATTTCTGAGATAAGTTATTGTAACTATTTACACTCTTCCGACTACTGTCCTCATCTTTATTGCCTTATTCACCTTCAACATCTGTGTCAGTTTCTGAGATAAGGTATTGTAACTATTTACACTGTTCCGACTGCTGTCCTCATCTTTATTGCCTTATTCACCTTCAACATCTGTGTCTATTTCTGAGATAAGGTATTGTAACTATTTACACTCTTCCGACTGCTGTCCTCATGTTTATTGCCTTATTCACCTTCTACCTCTCTGTCTATTTCTGAGATAAGGTATTGTAACTATTTACACTCTTCCGACTGCTGTCCTCATCTTTATTGCCTTATTCACCTTCAACATCTGTGTCTATTTCTGAGATAAGGTATTGTAACTATTTACACTCTTCCGACTGCTGTCCTCATCTTTATTGCCTTATTCACTTTCAAACTCTGTGTCTATTTCTGAGATAAGGTATTGTAACTATTTACACTAGTTGCATTGTTCGGACAGCTGTCCTCATCTTTATTGCCTTATTCATCTTCAACATCTGTGTCTATTTCTGAGATAAGGTATTGTAACTATTTACACTCTTCCGATTGCTGTCCTCATCTTTATTGCCTTATTCACCTTCAAAATCTGTGTCTATTTCTGAGATAAGGTATTGTAACTATTTACACTAGTTGCATTGTTCGGACTGCTGTCCTCATCTTTATTGCCTTATTCATCTTCAACATCTGTGTCTATTTCTGAGATAAGGTATTTTAACTATTTACACTCTTCCGACTGCTGTCCTCATGTTTATTGCCTTATTCACCTTCAACATCTGTGTCTATTTCTGAGATAAGGTATTGTAACTATTTACACTGTTCAGACTGTTGGCCTCATCTTTATTGCCATATTCACCTTCAACATCTATGTTTATTTCTGAGATAAGGTATTGTAACTATTTACACTCTTCCGACTACTGTCCTCATCTTTATTGTCTTATTCACCTTCAACATCGGTGTTTATTTCTGAGATAAGGTATTGTAACTATTTACACTCTTCCGACTGCTGTCCTCATCTTCATTGCCTTATTCAACTTCAACATCTGTGTCTATTTCTGAGATAAGGTATTGTAAGTATTTACACTAGTTGCATTGTTCGGACTGCTGTCCTCATCTTTATTGCATTATTCATCTTCAACATCTGTGTCTATTTCAGAGATAAGGTATTGTAACTATTTACACTCTTCCGACTGCTGTCCTCATCTTTATTGCCTTATTCACCTTCAAAATCTGTGTCTATTTCTGAGATAAGGTATTGTAACTATTTACACTCTTCCGACTGCTCTCCTCATCTTTATTGCCTTATTCACCTTCAACATCTGTGTCTATTTCTGAGATAAGGTATTGTAACTATTTACACTAGTTGCATTGCTCGGACTGCTGTCCTCATCTTTATTGCCTTATTCATCTTCAACATCTGTGTCTATTTCTGAGATAAGGTAATGTAACTCTTTACACTCTTCCGACTGCTGTCCTCATCTTTATTACCTTATTCTCCTTCAACATCTGTGTCTATTTCTGAGATAAGGTATTGTAACTATTTACACTGTTCCGACTGCTGTCCTCATCTTTATTGCCTTATTCACCTTCAACATCCGTGTCTATTTCTGAGATAATGTATTGTAACTATTTACACTAGTTGCATTGTTCGGACTGCTGTCCTCATCTTTATTGCCTTATTCATCTCCAACATCTGTGTCTATTTCTGAGATAAGGTATTGTAACTATTTACACTAGTTGCATTGTTCGGACTGCTGTCCTCATCTTTATTGCCTTATTCATCTTCAACATCTGTATCTATTTCTGAGATAATTTATTGTAACTATTTACACTCTTCCGACTGCTGTCCTCATCTTTATTGCTTTATTCACCTTCAACATCTGTGTCTATTTCTGAGATAAGATATTGTAACTATTTACACTCTTCCGACTGCTGTCCTCATCTTTATTGCCTTATTCACCTTCAACATCTGTGTCTATTTCTGAGATAAGGTATTGTAACTATTTACACTAGTTGCATTGTTCGGACTGCTGTCCTCATCTTTCTTGCTTTATTCACCTTCAACATCTGTGTCTATTTCTGAGATAAGGTATTGTAACTATTTACACTGTTCAGACTGTTGGCCTCATCTTTATTGCCATATTCACCTTCAACATCTATGTTTATTTCTGAGATAAGGTATTGTAACTATTTACACTCTTCCGACTGCTGTCCTCATGTTTATTGCCTTATTCACCTTCTACCTCTCTGGCTATTTCTGAGATAATGTATTGTAACTATTTACACTCTTCCGACTACTGTCCTCATCTTTATTGTCTTATTCACCTTCAACATCTGTGTCTATTTCTGAGATAAGGTATTGTAACGATTTACACTCTTCCGACTGCTGTCCTCATCTTTATTGCCTTATTCACCTTCTACCTCTCTGTTTATTTCTGAGATAAGATATTGTAACTATTTACACTCTTCCGACTGCTGTCCTCATCTTTATTGCCTTATTCACCTTCAACATCTGTGTCTATTTCTGAGATAAGGTATTGTAACTATTTACACTCTTTCGACTGCTGTCCTCATCTTTATTGCCTTATTCACCTTCAACATCTGTGTCTATTTCTGAGATAAGGTATTGTAACTATTTACACTAGTTGCATTGTACGGACTGCTGTCCTCATCTTTATTGCCTTATTCATCTTCAACATCTGTGTCTATTTCTGAGATAAGGTATTGTAACTATTTACACTCTTCCGACTGCTGTCCTCATGTTTATTGCCTTATTCACCTTCAACATCTGTGTCTATTTCTGAGATAAGTTATTGTAACTATTTACACTCTTCCGACTACTGTCCTCATCTTTATTGCCTTATTCACCTTCAACATCTGTGTCAGTTTCTGAGATAAGGTATTGTAACTATTTACACTGTTCCGACTGCTGTCCTCATCTTTATTGCCTTATTCACCTTCAACATCTGTGTCTATTTCTGAGATAAGGTATTGTAACTATTTACACTCTTCCGACTGCTGTCCTCATGTTTATTGCCTTATTCACCTTCTACCTCTCTGTCTATTTCTGAGATAAGGTATTGTAACTATTTACACTCTTCCGACTGCTGTCCTCATCTTTATTGCCTTATTCACCTTCAACATCTGTGTCTATTTCTGAGATAAGGTATTGTAACTATTTACACTCTTCCGACTGCTGTCCTCATCTTTATTGCCTTATTCACTTTCAAACTCTGTGTCTATTTCTGAGATAAGGTATTGTAACTATTTACACTAGTTGCATTGTTCGGACAGCTGTCCTCATCTTTATTGCCTTATTCATCTTCAACATCTGTGTCTATTTCTGAGATAAGGTATTGTAACTATTTACACTCTTCCGACTGCTGTCCTCATCTTTATTGCCTTATTCACCTTCAAAATCTGTGTCTATTTCTGAGATAAGGTATTGTAACTATTTACACTAGTTGCATTGTTCGGACTGCTGTCCTCATCTTTATTGCCTTATTCATCTTCAACATCTGTGTCTATTTCTGAGATAAGGTATTTTAACTATTTACACTCTTCCGACTGCTGTCCTCATGTTTATTGCCTTATTCACCTTCAACATCTGTGTCTATTTCTGAGATAAGGTATTGTAACTATTTACACTGTTCAGACTGTTGGCCTCATCTTTATTGCCATATTCACCTTCAACATCTATGTTTATTTCTGAGATAAGGTATTGTAACTATTTACACTCTTCCGACTACTGTCCTCATCTTTATTGTCTTATTCACCTTCAACATCGGTGTTTATTTCTGAGATAAGGTATTGTAACTATTTACACTCTTCCGACTGCTGTCCTCATCTTCATTGCCTTATTCAACTTCAACATCTGTGTCTATTTCTGAGATAAGGTATTGTAAGTATTTACACTAGTTGCATTGTTCGGACTGCTGTCCTCATCTTTATTGCCTTATTCATCTTCAACATCTGTGTCTATTTCAGAGATAAGGTATTGTAACTATTTACACTCTTCCGACTGCTGTCCTCATCTTTATTGCCTTATTCACCTTCAAAATCTGTGTCTATTTCTGAGATAAGGTATTGTAACTATTTACACTCTTCCGACTGCTCTCCTCATCTTTATTGCCTTATTCACCTTCAACATCTGTGTCTATTTCTGAGATAAGGTATTGTAACTATTTACACTAGTTGCATTGCTCGGACTGCTGTCCTCATCTTTATTGCCTTATTCATCTTCAACATCTGTGTCTATTTCTGAGATAAGGTAATGTAACTCTTTACACTCTTCCGACTGCTGTCCTCATCTTTATTACCTTATTCACCTTCAACATCTGTGTCTATTTCTGAGATAAGGTATTGTAACTATTTACACTCTTCCGACTGCTGCTGTCCTCATCTTTTTTGTCTTATTTACCTTCAACATCTGTGTCTATTTCTGAGATAAGTTATTGTAACTATTTACACTCTTCCGACTGCTGTCCTCAACTTTATTGCCTTATTCACCTTCAACATCTGTGTCTATTTCTGAGATAAGGTATTGTAACTATTTACACTGTTCCGACTGCTGTCCTAATCTTTATTGCCTTATTCACCTTCAACATCTGTGTCTGTTTCTGAGATAAGGTATTGTAACTATTTACACTGTTCCGACTGCTGTCCTCATCTTTATTGCCTTATTCACCTTCAACATCTGTGTCTATTTCTGAGATAAGGTATTGTAACTATTTACACTGTTCCGACTGCTGTTCTCATCTTTATTCCCTTATTCACCTTCAACATCTGTGTCTATTTCTGAGATAAGGTATTGTAACTATTTACACTGTTCCGACTGCTGTCCTCATCTTTATTGCCTTATTCACCTTCAACATCTGTGTCAGTTTCTGAGATAAGGTATTGTAACTATTTACACTGTTCCGACTGTTGTCCTCATCTTTATTGCCTTATTCACCTTCAACATCTGTGTCTATTTCTGAGATAAGGTATTGTAACTATTTAAACTCTTCCAACTGCTGTCCTCATCTTTATTGCCTTATTGATCTTCAACATCTGTGTCTATTTCTGAGATAAGGTATTGTAACTATTTACACTAGTTGCATTGTTCGGACTGCTGTCCTCATTTTTATTGCCTTATTCATCTTCAACATCTGTGTCTATTTCTGAGATAATTTATTGTAACTATTTACACTCTTCCGACTGCTGTCCTCATCTTTATTGCCTTATTCACCTTCAACATCTGTGTCTATTTCTGAGATAAGATATTGTAACTATTTACACTCTTCCGACTGCTGTCCTCATCTTTATTGCCTTATTCACCTTCAACATCTGTGTCTATTTCTGAGATAAGGTATTGTAACTATTTACAATAGTTGCATTGTTCGGACTGCTGTCCTCATCTTTCTTGCCTTATTCACCTTCAACATCTGTGTCTATTTTTGAGATAAGGTATTGTAACTATTTACACTGTTCAGACTGTTGGCCTCATCTTTATTGCCATATTCACCTTCAACATCTATGTTTATTTCTGAGATAAGGTATTGTAACTATTTACACTCTTCCGACTGCTGTCCTAATGTTTATTGCCTTATTCACCTTCAACATCTGTGTCTATTTCTGAGATAAGGTATTGTAACTATTTACACTCTTCCGACTGCTGTCCTCATCTTTATTGCCTTATTCACCTTCAACATCTGTGTCTATTTCTGAGATAATGTATTGTAACTATTTACACTCTTCTGACTACTGTCCTCATCTTTATTGTCTTATTAACCTTCAACATCTGTGTCTATTTCTGAGATAAGGTATTGTAACTCTTTACACTCTTCCGACTGCTGTCCTGATCCTTATTGTCTTATTCACCTTCAATATCTGTGTCTATTTCTGAGATAAGGTATTGTAACTATTTACACTCTTCCGACTGCTGTCCTCATCTTTATTACCTTATTCACCTTCAACATCTGTGTCTATTTCTGAGATAAGTTATTGTAACTATTTACACTCTTCCGACTGCTGTCCTCATCTTTATTGCCTTATTCACCTTCAACATCTGTGTCTATTTCTGAGATAAGGTATTGTAACTATTTACACTGTTCCGACTGCTGTCCTAATATTTATGGCCTTATTCACCTTCAACATCTGTGTCTATTTCTGAGATAAGGTATTGTAACTATTTACACTGTTTCGACTGCTCTCCTCATCTTTATTGCCTTATTCACCTTCAACATCTGTGTCTATTTCTGAGGTAAGGTATTGTAACTATTTACAGTTCTGACTGCTGTCCTCATGTTTATTGCCTTATTCACCTTCAACATCTGTGTCTATTTCTGAGATAATGTATTGTAACTATTTACACTCTTCCGACTGCTGTCCTCAACTTTATTGCCTTATTCACCTTCAACATCTGTGTCTATTTCTGAGATAAGGTATTGTAACTATTTACACTCTTCCGACTGCTGTCCTCATCTTTATTGCCTTATTCACCTTCAACATCTGTGTCTATTTCTGAGATAAGTTATTGTAACTATTTACACTGTTTCGACTACTCTCCTCATCTTTATTGCCTTATTCACCTTCAACATCTGTGTCTATTTCTGAGATAAGGTATTGTAACTATTTACACTCTTCCGACTGCTGTCCTCATGTTTATTGCCTTATTCACCTTCAACATCTGTGTCTATTTCTGAGATAAGTTATTGTAACTATTTACACTCTTCCGACTGCTGTCCTCATGTTTATTGCCTTATTCACCTTCAACATCTGTGTCTATTTCTGAGATAAGGTATTGTAACTATTTATACTCTTCCGACTGCTGACCTCAACTTTATTGCCTTATTCACCTTCAACATCTGTGTCTATTTCTGAGATAAGGTATTGTAACTATTTACACTCTTCCGACTGCTGTCCTCATCTTTATTGCCTTATTCACCTTCAACATCTGTGTCTATTTCTGAGATAAGGTATTGTAACTATTTACACTGTTCAGACTGTTGGCCTCATCTTTATTGCCATATTCACCTTCAACATCTATGTTTATTTCTGAGATAAGGTATTGTAACTATTTACACTCTTCCGACTGCTGTCCTAATGTTTATTGCCTTATTCACCTTCAACATCTGTGTCTATTTCTGAGATAAGGTATTGTAACTATTTACACTCTTCCGACTGCTGTCCTCATCTTTATTGCCTTATTCACCTTCAACATCTGTGTCTATTTCTGAGATAAGGTATTGTAACTATTTACATTCTTCCGACTGCTGTCCTCATATTTATTGCCTTATTCACCTTCAACATCTGTGTCTATTTCTGAGATAAGGTATTGTAAGTATTTACACTCTTCCGACTGCTGTCCTCATGTTTATTGCCTTATTCACCTTCAACATCTGTGTCTATTTCTGAGATAAGGTATTGTAAGTATTTACACTCTTCCGACTGCTGTCCTCATGTTTATTGCCTTATTCACCTTCAACATCTGTGTCTATTTCTGAGATAAGGTATTGTAACTATTTACACTCTTCCGACTGCTGTCCTCATGTTTATTGCCTTATTCACCTTCAACATCTGTGTCTATTTCTGAGATAAGGTATTGTAACTATTTACACTCTTCCGACTGCTGTCCTCATGTTTATTGCCTTATTCACCTTCAACATCTGTGTCTATTTCTGAGATAAGGTATTGTAACTATTTACACTCTTCCGACTGCTGTCCTCATGTTTATTGCCTTATTCACCTTCAACATCTGTGTCTATTTCTGAGATAAGGTATTGTAACTATTTACACTCTTCCGACTGCTGTCCTCAACTTTATTGCCTTATTCACCTTCAACATCTGTGTCTATTTCTGAGATAAGGTATTGTAACTATTTACACTCTTCCGACTGCTGTCCTCATCTTTATTGCCTTATTCACCTTCAACATCTGTGTCTATTTCTGAGATAAGTTATTGTAACTATTTACACTGTTTCGACTACTCTCCTCATCTTTATTGCCTTATTCACCTTCAACATCTGTGTCTATTTCTGAGATAAGGTATTGTAACTATTTACACTCTTCCGACTGCTGTCCTCAACTTTATTGCCTTATTCACCTCCAACATCTGTGTCTATTTCTGAGATAAGGTATTGTAACTATTTACACTCTTCCGACTGCTGTCCTCATGTTTATTGCCTTATTCACCTTCAACATCTGTGTCTATTTCTGAGATAAGGTATTGTAATTATTTACACTCTTCCGACTGCTGTCCTCATGTTTATTGCCTTATTCACCTTCAACATCTGTGTCTATTTCTGAGATAAGGTATTGTAAGTATTTACACTCTTCCGACTGCTGTCCTCATGTTTATTGCCTTATTCACCTTCTACCTTACTGTCTATTTCTGAGATAAGGTATTGTAACTATTTACACTCTTCCGACTGCTCTCCTCATGTTTATTGGCTTATTCACCTTCAACATCTGTGTCTATTTCTGAGATAAGGTATTGTAACTATTTACACTCTTCCGACTGCTGTCCTCATGTTTATTGCCTTATTCACCTTCAACATCTGTGTCTATTTCCGAGATAAGGTATTGTAACTATTTACACTCTTCCGACTGCTGTCCTCATGTTTATTGCCTTATTCACCTTCTACCTTACTGTCTATATCTGAGATAAGGTATTGTAACTATTTACACTCTTCCGACTGCTGTCCTCATGTTTATTGCCTTATTCACCTTCAACATCTGTGTCTATTTCTGAGATAAGGTATTGTAACTATTTACACTCTTCCGACTGCTGTCCTCATCTTTATTGCCTTATTCACCTTCAACATCTGTGTCTATTTCTGAGATAAGGTATTGTAACTATTTACACTCTTCCGACTGCTGTCCTCATGTTTATTGCCCTATTCACCTTCTACCTTACTGTCTATTTCTGAGATAAGGTATTGTAACTATTTACACTCTTCCGACTGTTGTCCTCATGTTTATTGCCTTATTCACCTTCAACATCTGTGTCTATTTCTGAGATAAGGTATTGTAACTATTTACACTCTTCCGACTGCTGTCCTCATGTTTATTGCCTTATTCACCTTCAACATCTGTGTCTATTTCTGAGATAAGGTATTGTAACTATTTACACTCTTCCGACTGCTGTCCTCATGTTTATTGCCTTATTCACCTTCTACCTTACTGTCTATTTCTGAGATAAGGTATTGTAACTATTTACACTCTTCCGACTGCTGTCCTCATGTTTATTGCCTTATTCACCTTCAACATCTGTGTCTATTTCTGAGATAAGGTATTGTAACTATTTACACTCTTCCGACTGCTGTCCTCATCTTTATTGCCTTATTCACCTTCAACATCTGTGTCTATTTCTGAGATAAGGTATTGTAACTATTTACAGTTCTGACTGCTGTCCTCATCTTTATTGCCTTATTCACCTTCAACATCTGTGTCTATTTCTGAGATGAGGTATTGTAACTATTTACACTCTTCCGACTGTTGTCCTCATGTTTATTGCCTTATTCACCTTCAACATCTGTGTCTATTTCTGAGATAAGGTATTGTAACTATTTACACTCTTCCGACTGCTGTCCTCATCTTTATTGCCTTATTCACCTTCTACCTTACTGTCTATTTCTGAGATAAGGTATTGTAACTATTTACACTCTTCCGACTGCTGTCCTCATGTTTATTGCCTTATTCACCTTCAACATCTGTGTCTATTTCTGCGATAAGGTATTGTAACTATTTACACTCTTCCGACTGCTGTCCTCAACTTTATTGATTTATTCACCTTCAACATCTGTGTCTATTTCTGAGATAAGGTATTGTAACTATTTACACTCTTCCGACTGCTGCTGTCCTCATCTTTTTTGTCTTATTTACCTTCAACATCTGTGTCTATTTCTGAGATAAGGTATTGTAACTATTTACAATAGTTGCATTGTTCGGACTGCTGTCCTCATCTTTCTTGCCTTATTCACCTTCAACATCTGTGTCTATTTTTGAGATAAGGTATTGTAACTATTTACACTGTTCAGACTGTTGGCCTCATCTTTATTGCCATATTCACCTTCAACATCTATGTTTATTTCAGAGATAAGGTATTGTAACTATTTACACTCTTCCGACTGCTGTCCTAATGTTTATTGCCTTATTCACCTTCAACATCTGTGTCTATTTCTGAGATAAGGTATTGTAACTATTTACACTCTTCCGACTGCTGTCCTCATCTTTATTGCCTTATTCACCTTCAACATCTGTGTCTATTTCTGAGATAATGTATTGTAACTATTTACACTCTTCCGACTGCTGTCCTCATCTTTATTGCCTTATTCACCTTCAACATCTTTGTCTATTTCTGAGATAAGGTATTGTAACTATTTACAGTTCTGACTGCTGTCCTCATCTTTATTGCCTTATTCACCTTCAACATCTGTGTCTATTTCTGAGATGAGGTATTGTAACTATTTACACTCTTCCGACTGCTGTCCTCATGTTTATTGCCTTATTCACCTTCAACATCTGTGTCTATTTCTGAGATAAGGTATTGTAACTATTTACACTCTTCCGAGTGCTGTCCTCATCTTTATTGCCTTATTCACCTTCTACCTTACTGTCTATTTCTGAGATAAGGTATTGTAACTATTTACACTCTTCCGACTGCTGTCCTCATGTTTATTGCCTTATTCACCTTCAACATCTGTGTCTATTTCTGCGATAAGGTATTGTAACTATTTACACTCTTCCGACTGCTGTCCTCAACTTTATTGCCTTATTCACCTTCAACATCTGTGTCTATTTCTGAGATAAGGTATTGTAACTATTTACACTCTTCCGACTGCTGCTGTCCTCATCTTTTTTGTCTTATTTACCTTCAACATCTGTGTCTATTTCTGAGATAAGGTATTGTAACTATTTACAATAGTTGCATTGTTCGGACTGCTGTCCTCATCTTTCTTGCCTTATTCACCTTCAACATCTGTGTCTAATTTTGAGATAAGGTATTGTAACTATTTACACTGTTCAGACTGTTGGCCTCATCTTTATTGCCATATTCACCTTCAACATCTATGTTTATTTCTGAGATAAGGTATTGTAACTATTTACACTCTTCCGACTGCTGTCCTAATGTTTATTGCCTTATTCACCTTCAACATCTGTGTCTATTTCTGAGATAAGGTATTGTAACTATTTACACTCTTCCGACTGCTGTCCTCATCTTTATTGCCTTATTCACCTTCAACATCTGTGTCTATTTCTGAGATAATGTATTGTAACTATTTAAACTCTTCTGACTACTGTCCTCATCTTTATTGTCTTATTCACCTTCAACATCTGTGTCTATTTCTGAGATAAGGTATTGTAACTCTTTACACTCTTCCGACTGCTGTCCTGATCCTTATTGTCTCATTCACCTTCAACATCTGTGTCTATTTCTGAGATAAGGTATTGTAACTATTTACACTCTTCCGACTGCTGTCCTCATCTTTATTGCCTTATTCACCTTCAACATCTGTGTCTATTTCTGAGATAAGTTATTGTAACTATTTACACTCTTCCGACTGCTGTCCTCATCTTTATTGCCTTATTCACCTTCAACATCTGTGTCTATTTCTGAGATAAGGTATTGTAACTATTTACACTCTTCCGACTGCTGTCCTCATGTTTATTGCCTTATTCACCTTCAACATCTGTGTCTATTTCTGAGATAAGGTATTGTAACTATTTACACTCTTCCGACTGCTGTCCTCATGTTTATTGCCTTATTCACCTTCAACATCTGTGTCTATTTCTGAGATAAGGTATTGTAACTATTTACACTCTTCCGACTGCTGTCCTCATGTTTATTGCCTTATTCACCTTCAACATCTGTGTCTATTTCTGAGATAAGGTATTGTAAGTATTTACACTCTTCCGACTGCTGTCCTCATGTTTATTGCCTTATTCACCTTCTACCTTACTGTCTATTTCTGAGATAAGGTATTGTAACTATTTACACTCTTCCGACTGCTCTCCTCATGTTTATTGGCTTATTCACCTTCAACATCTGTGTCTATTTCTGAGATAAGGTATTGTAACTATTTACACTCTTCCGACTGCCGTCCTCATGTTTATTGTCTTATTCACCTTCAACATCTGTGTCTATTTCTGAGATAAGGTATTGTAACTATTTACACTCTTCCGACTGCTGTCCTCATCTTTATTGCCTTATTCACCTTCAACATCTGTGTCTATTTCTGAGATAAGGTATTGTAACTATTTACAGTTCTGACTGCTGTCCTCATCTTTATTGCCTTATTCACCTTCAACATCTGTGTCTATTTCTGAGATGAGGTATTGTAACTATTTACACTCTTCCGACTGCTGTCCTCATGTTTATTGCCTTATTCACCTTCAACATCTGTGTCTATTTCTGAGATAAGGTATTGTAACTATTTACAGTTCTGACTGCTGTCCTCATCTTTATTGCCTTATTCACCTTCAACATCTGTGTCTATTTCTGAGATGAGGTATTGTAACTATTTACACTCTTCCGACTGCTGTCCTCATGTTTATTGCCTTATTCACCTTCAACATCTGTGTCTATTTCTGAGATAAGGTATTGTAACTATTTACACTCTTCCGACTGCTGTCCTCATCTTTATTGCCTTATTCACCTTCTACCTTACTGTCTATTTCTGAGATAAGGTATTGTAACTATTTACACTCTTCCGACTGCTGTCCTCATGTTTATTGCCTTATTCACCTTCAACATCTGTGTCTATTTCTGAGATAAGGTATTGTAACTATTTACACTCTTCCGACTGCTGTCCTCAACTTTATTGCCTTATTCACCTTCAACATCTGTGTCTATTTCTGAGATAAGGTATTGTAACTATTTACACTCTTCCGACTGCTGCTGTCCTCATCTTTTTTGTCTTATTTACCTTCAACATCTGTGTCTATTTCTGAGATAAGGTATTGTAACTATTTACAATAGTTGCATTGTTCGGACTGCTGTCCTCATCTTTCTTGCCTTATTCACCTTCAACATCTGTGTCTAATTTTGAGATAAGGTATTGTAACTATTTACACTGTTCAGACTGTTGGCCTCATCTTTATTACCATATTCACCTTCAACATCTATGTTTATTTCTGAGATAAGGTATTGTAACTATTTACACTCTTCCGACTGCTGTCCTAATGTTTATTGCCTTATTCACCTTCAACATCTGTGTCTATTTCTGAGATAAGGTATTGTAACTATTTACACTCTTCCGACTGCTGTCCTCATCTTTATTGCCTTATTCACCTTCAACATCTGTGTCTATTTCTGAGATAATGTATTGTAACTATTTACACTCTTCCGACTGCTGTCCTGATCCTTATTGTCTCATTCACCTTCAACATCTGTGTCTATTTCTGAGATAAGGTATTGTAACTATTTACACTCTTCCGACTGCTGTCCTGATCCTTATTGTCTCATTCACCTTCAACATCTGTGTCTATTTCTGAGATAAGGTATTGTAACTATTTACACTCTTCCGACTGCTGTCCTCATCTTTATTGCCTTATTCACCTTCAACATCTGTGTCTATTTCTGAGATAAGTTATTGTAACTATTTACACTCTTCCGACTGCTGTCCTCATCTTTATTGCCTTATTCACCTTCAACATCTGTGTCTATTTCTGAGATAAGGTATTGTAACTATTTACACTCTTCCGACTGCTGTCCTCATGTTTATTGCCTTATTCACCTTCAACATCTGTGTCTATTTCTGAGATAAGGTATTGTAACTATTTACACTCTTCCGACTGCTGTCCTCATGTTTATTGCCTTATTCACCTTCAACATCTGTGTCTATTTCTGAGATAAGGTATTGTAACTATTTACACTCTTCCGACTGCTGTCCTCATGTTTATTGCCTTATTCACCTTCAACATCTGTGTCTATTTCTGAGATAAGGTATTGTAAGTATTTACACTCTTCCGACTGCTGTCCTCATGTTTATTGCCTTATTCACCTTCTACCTTACTGTCTATTTCTGAGATAAGGTATTGTAACTATTTACACTCTTCCGACTGCTCTCCTCATGTTTATTGGCTTATTCACCTTCAACATCTGTGTCTATTTCTGAGATAAGGTATTGTAACTATTTACACTCTTCCGACTGCTGTCCTCATGTTTATTGTCTTATTCACCTTCAACATCTGTGTCTATTTCTGAGATAAGGTATTGTAACTATTTACACTCTTCCGACTGCTGTCCTTATCTTTATTGCCTTATTCACCTTCAACATCTGTGTCTATTTCTGAGATAAGGTATTGTAACTATTTACAGTTCTGACTGCTGTCCTCATCTTTATTGCCTTATTCACCTTCAACATCTGTGTCTATTTCTGAGATGAGGTATTGTAACTATTTACACTCTTCCGACTGCTGTCCTCATGTTTATTGCCTTATTCACCTTCTACCTTACTGTCTATTTCTGAGATAAGGTATTGTAACTATTTACACTCTTCCGACTGCTGTCCTCATGTTTATTGCCTTATTCACCTTCAACATCTGTGTCTATTTCTGCGATAAGGTATTGTAACTATTTACACTCTTCCGACTGCTGTCCTCATCTTTATTGCCTTATTCACCTTCAACATCTGTGTCTATTTCTGAGATAAGGTATTGTAACTATTTACACTCTTCCGACTGCTGTCCTCATGTTTATTGCCTTATTCACCTTCAACATCTGTGTCTATTTCTGAGATAAGGTATTGTAACTATTTACACTCTTCCGACTGCTGTCCTCATGTTTATTGCCTTATTCACCTTCAACATCTGTGTCTATTTCTGAGATAAGGTATTGTAACTATTTACACTCTTCCGACTGCTGTCCTCATGTTTATTGCCTTATTCACCTTCTACCTTACTGTCTATTTCTGAGATAAGGTATTGTAACTATTTACACTCTTCCGACTGCTCTCCTCATGTTTATTGGCTTATTCACCTTCAACATCTGTGTCTATTTCTGAGATAAGGTATTGTAACTATTTACACTCTTCCGACTGCTGTCCTCATGTTTATTGTCTTATTCACCTTCAACATCTGTGTCTATTTCTGAGATAAGGTATTGTAACTATTTACACTCTTCCGACTGCTGTCCTCATCTTTATTGCCTTATTCACCTTCAACATCTGTGTCTATTTCTGAGATAAGGCATTGTAACTATTTACACTCTTCCAACTGCTGTCCTCATCTTTATTGCCTTATTCACCTTCAACATCTGTGTCTATTTCTGAGATAAGGTATTGTAACTATTTACACTCTTCCGACTGCTGTCCTCATCTTTATTGCCTTATTCACCTTCAACATCTGTGTCTATTTCTGAGATAAGGTATTGTAACTATTTACACTCTTCCGACTGCTGTCCTCATCTTTATTGCCTTATTCACCTTCAACATCTGTGTCTATTTCTGAGATAAGGTATTGTAACTATTTACACTCTTCCGACTGCTGTCCTCATGTTTATTGTCTTATTCACCTTCAACATCTGTGTCTATTTCTGAGATAAGGTATTGTAACTATTTACACTCTTCCGACTGCTGTCCTCATCTTTATTGCCTTATTCACCTTCAACATCTGTGTCTATTTCTGAGATAAGGTATTGTAACTATTTACACTCTTCCGACTGCGGTCCTCATCTTTATTGCCTTATTCACCTTCAACATCTGTGTCTATTTCTGAGATAAGCTATTGTAACTATTTACACTGTTCCGACTGCTGTCCTCATCTTTATTGCCTTATTCACCTTCAACATCTGTGTATATTTCTGAGATAAGCTATTGTAACTATTTACACTGTTCCGACTGTTGTCCTCATCTTTATTGCCTTATTCACCTTCAACATCTGTGTCTATTTCTGAGATAAGTTATTGTAACTATTTTCACTGTTCCGACTGCTGCCCTCATCTTTATTGCCTTATTCACCTTCAACATCTGTGTCTATTTCTGAGATAAGTTATTGTAATTATTTACACTCTTCCGACTGCTGTCCTCATCTTTATTGCCTTATTCACCTTCAACATCTGTGTCTATTTCTGAGATAAGGTATTGTAACTATTTACACTGTTCCGACTGCTGTCCTCATGTTTATTGCCTTATTCACGTTCAACATCTGTGTCTATTTCTGAGATAAGGTATTATAACTATTTACAGTTCTGACTGCTGTCCTCATCTTTATTGCCTTATTCACCTTCAACATCTTTGTCTATTTCTGAGATAAGGTATTGTAACTATTTACACTCTTCCGACTGCTGTCCTCATCTTTATTGCCTTATTCACCTTCAACATCTGTGTCTATTTCTGAGATAAGTTATTGTAACTATTTACACTGTTCCGACTGCTGTCCTCATCTTTATTGCCTTAATCACCTTCAACATCTGTGTCTATTTCTGAGATAAGGTATTGTAACTATTTACACTGTTCCGACTGCTGTCCTCATCTTTATTGCCTTATTCACCTTCAACATCTGTGTCTATTTCTGAGATAAGGTATTGTAACTATTTACAGTTCTGACTGCTGTCCTCATCTTTATTGCCTTATTCACCTTCAACATCTGTGTCTATTTCTGCGATAAGGTATTGTAACTATTTACACTCATCCGACTGCTGTCCTCATCTTTATTGCCTTATTCACCTTCAACATCTGTGTCTATTTCTGAGATAAGTTATTGTAACTATTTACACTGTTCCGACTGCTGTCCTCATCTTTATTGCCTTATTCACCTTCAACATCTGTGTCTATTTATGAGATAAGTTATTGTAACTATTTACACTGTTCCGACTGCTGTCCTCATCTTTATTGCCTTATTCACCTTCAACATCTGTGTCTATTTCTGAGATAAGTTATTGTAATTATTTACACTCTTCCGACTGCTGTCCTCATGTTTATTGCCTTATTCACCTTCAACATCTGTGTCTATTTCTGAGATAAGGTATTATAACTATTTACAGTTCTGACTGCTGTCCTCATCTTTATTGCCTTATTCACCTTCAACATCTGTGTCTATTTCTGAGATAAGGTATTGTAACTATTTACACTCTTCCGACTGCTGTCCTCATCTTTATTGCCTTATTAACCTTCAACATCTGTGTCTATTTCTGAGATAAGTTATTGTAACTATTTACACTGTTCCGACTGCTGTCCTCATCTTTATTGCCTTATTCACCTTCAACATCTGTGTCTATTTCTGAGATAAGGTATTGTAACTATTTACACTCTTCCGACTGCTGTCCTCATCTTTATTGCCTTATTCACCTTCAACATCTGTGTCTATTTCTGAGATAAGTTATTGTAACTATTTACACTGTTCCGACTGCTGTCCTCATCTTTATTGCCTTATTCACCTTCAACATCTGTGTATATTTCTGAGATAAGCTATTGTAACTATTTACACTGTTCCGACTGTTGTCCTCATCTTTATTGCCTTATTCACCTTCAACATCTGTGTCTATTTCTGAGATAAGTTATTGTAACTATTTTCACTGTTCCGACTGCTGCCCTCATCTTTATTGCCTTATTCACCTTCAACATCTGTGTCTATTTCTGAGATAAGTTATTGTAATTATTTACACTCTTCCGACTGCTGTCCTCATCTTTATTGCCTTATTCACCTTCAACATCTGTGTCTATTTCTGAGATAAGGTATTGTAACTATTTACACTGTTCCGACTGCTGTCCTCATGTTTATTGCCTTATTCACCTTCAACATCTGTGTCTATTTCTGAGATAAGGTATTGTAACTATTTACAGTTCTGACTGCTGTCCTCATCTTTATTGCCTTATTCACCTTCAACATCTGTGTCTATTTCTGCGATAAGGTATTGTAACTATTTACACTCATCCGACTGCTGTCCTCATCTTTATTGCCTTATTCACCTTCAACATCTGTGTCTATTTCTGAGATAAGTTATTGTAACTATTTACACTGTTCCGACTGCTGTCCTCATCTTTATTGCCTTATTCACCTTCAACATCTGTGTCTATTTATGAGATAAGTTATTGTAACTATTTACACTGTTCCGACTGCTGTCCTCATCTTTATTGCCTTATTCACCTTCAACATCTGTGTCTATTTCTGAGATAAGTTATTGTAATTATTTACACTCTTCCGACTGCTGTCCTCATGTTTATTGCCTTATTCACCTTCAACATCTGTGTCTATTTCTGAGATAAGGTATTATAACTATTTACAGTTCTGACTGCTGTCCTCATCTTTATTGCCTTATTCACCTTCAACATCTGTGTCTATTTCTGAGATAAGGTATTGTAACTATTTACACTCTTCCGACTGCTGTCCTCATCTTTATTGCCTTATTAACCTTCAACATCTGTGTCTATTTCTGAGATAAGTTATTGTAACTATTTACACTGTTCCGACTGCTGTCCTCATCTTTATTGCCTTATTCACCTTCAACATCTGTGTCTATTTCTGAGATAAGGTATTGTAACTATTTACACTCTTCCGACTGCTGTCCTCATCTTTATTGCCTTATTCACCTTCAACATCTCTGTCTATTTCTGAGATAAGTTATTGTAACTATTTACACTGTTCCGACTGCTGTCCTCATCTTTATTGCCTTATTCACCTTCAACATCTGTGTATATTTCTGAGATAAGCTATTGTAACTATTTACACTGTTCCGACTGTTGTCCTCATCTTTATTGCCTTATTCACCTTCAACATCTGTGTCTATTTCTGAGATAAGTTATTGTAACTATTTTCACTGTTCCGACTGCTGCCCTCATCTTTATTGCCTTATTCACCTTCAACATCTGTGTCTATTTCTGAGATAAGTTATTGTAATTATTTACACTCTTCCGACTGCTGTCCTCATCTTTATTGCCTTATTCACCTTCAACATCTGTGTCTATTTCTGAGATAAGGTATTGTAACTATTTACACTGTTCCGACTGCTGTCCTCATGTTTATTGCCTTATTCACGTTCAACATCTGTGTCTATTTCTGAGATAAGGTATTATAACTATTTACAGTTCTGACTGCTGTCCTCATCTTTATTGCCTTATTCACCTTCAACATCTTTGTCTATTTCTGAGATAAGGTATTGTAACTATTTACACTCTTCCGACTGCTGTCCTCATCTTTATTGCCTTATTCACCTTCAACATCTGTGTCTATTTCTGAGATAAGTTATTGTAACTATTTACACTGTTCCGAATGCTGTCCTCATCTTTATTGCCTTAATCACCTTCAACATCTGTGTCTATTTCTGAGATAAGGTATTGTAACTATTTACACTGTTCCGACTGCTGTCCTCATCTTTATTGCCTTATTCACCTTCAACATCTGTGTCTATTTCTGAGATAATTATTGTTACTATTTACACTGTTCCGACTGCTGTCCTCATCTTTATTGCCTTATTCACCTTCAACATCTGTGTCTATTTCTGCGATAAGGTATTGTAACTAGTTACACTCTTCCGACTGCTGTCCTCATCTTTATTGCCTTATTCACCTTCAACATCTGTGTCTATTTCTGAGATAAGGTATTGTAACTATTTACAGTTCTGACTGCTCTCCTCATCTTTATTGCCTTATTCACCTTCAACATCTGTGTCTATTTCTGCGATAAGGTATTGTAACTATTTACACTCATCCGACTGCTGTCCTCATCTTTATTGCCTTATTCACCTTCAACATCTGTGTCTATTTCTGAGATAAGGTATTGTAACTATTTACACTCTTCCGACTGCTGTCCTCATGTTTATTGCCTTATTCACCTTCAACATCTGTGTCTATTTCTGAGATAAGGTATTGTAACTATTTACACTCTTCCGACTGCTGTCCTCATCTTTATTGCCTTATTCACCTTCAACATCTGTGTCTATTTCTGCGATAAGGTATTGTAACTAGTTACACTCTTCCGACTGCTGTCCTCATCTTTATTGCCTTATTCACCTTCAACATCTGTGTCTATTTCTGAGATAAGGTATTGTAACTATTTACAGTTCTGACTGCTGTCCTCATCTTTATTGCCTTATTCACCTTCAACATCTGTGTCTATTTCTGCGATAAGGTAATGTAACTATTTACACTCATCCGACTGCTGTCCTCATCTTTATTGCCTTAATCACCTTCAACATCTGTGTCTATTTCTGAGATAAGGTATTGTAACTATTTACACTCATCCGACTGCTGTCCTCATCTTTATTGCCTTATTCACCTTCAACATCTGTGTCTATTTCTGAGATAAGCTATTGTAACTATTTACACTGTTCCGACTGCTGTCCTCATCTTTATTGCCTTATTCCCCTTCAACATCTGTGTCTATTTATGAGATAAGTTATTGTAACTATTTACACTGTTCCGACTGCTGTCCTCATCTTTATTGCCTTATTCACCTTCAACATCTGTGTCTATTTCTGAGATAAGTTATTGTAATTATTTACACTCTTCCGACTGCTGTCCTCATGTTTATTGCCTTATTCACCTTCAACATCTGTGTCTATTTCTGAGATAAGGTATTATAACTATTTACAGTTCTGACTGCTGTCCTCATCTTTATTGCTTTATTCACCTTCAACATCTGTGTCTATTTCTGAGATAAGGTATTGTAACTATTTACACTCTTCCGACTGCTGTCCTCATCTTTATTGCCTTATTCACCTTCAACATCTGTGTCTATTTCTGAGATAAGTTATTGTAACTATTTACACTGTTCCGACTGCTGTCCTCATCTTTATTGCCTTATTCACCTTCAACATCTGTGTCTATTTCTGCGATAATGTATTGTAACTAGTTACACTCTTCCGACTGCTGTCCTCATCTTTATTGCCTTATTCACCTTCAACATCTGTGTCTATTTCTGAGATAAGGTATTGTAACTATTTACAGTTCTGACTGCTGTCCTCATCTTTATTGCCTTATTCACCTTCAACATCTGTGTCTATTTCTGAGATAAGGTATTGTAACTATTTACACTCTTCCGACTGCTGTCCTCATGTTTATTGCCTTATTCACCTTCAACATCTGTGTCTATTTCTGAGATAAGTTATTGTAACTATTTACACTGTTCCGACTGTTGTCCTCATCTTTATTGCCTTATTCACCTTCAACATCTGTGTCTATTTCTGAGATAAGGTATTGTAACTATTTACACTCTTCCGACTGCTGTCCTCATCTTTATTGCCTTATTCACCCTCAACATCTGTGTCTATTTCTGAGATAAGGTATTGTAACTATTTACACTGTTCCGACTGTTGTCCTCATCTTTATTGCCTTATTCACCTTCAACATCTGTGTCTATTTCTGAGATAAGGTATTGTAAGTATTTACACTCTTCCGACTGCTGTCCTCATCTTTATTGCCTTATTCACCTTCAACATCTGTGTCTATTTCTGAGATAAGTTATTGTAATTATTTACACTCTTCCGACTGCTGTCCTCATCTTTATTGCCTTATTCACCTTCAACATCTGTGTCTATTTCTGAGATAAGGTATTGTAACTATTTACACTGTTCCGACTGCTGTCCTCATCTTTATTGCCTTATTCACCTTCAACATCTGTGTCTATTTCTGAGATAAGGTATTGTAACTATTTACACTCTTCCGACTGCTGTCATCATCTTTATTGCCTTATTCACCTTCAACATCTGTGTCTATTTCTGAGATAAGCTATTGTAACTATTTACACTGTTCCGACTGCTGTCCTCATCTTTATTGCCTTATTCACCTTCAACATCTGTGTCTATTTCTGAGATAAGTTATTGTAACTATTTACACTGTTCCGACTGCTGTCCTCATCTTTATTGCCTTATTCACCTTCAACATCTGTGTCTATTTCTGAGATAAGTTATTGTAATTATTTACACTCTTCCGACTGCTGTCCTCATGTTTATTGCCTTATTCACCTTCAACATCTGTGTCTATTTCTGAGATAATGTATTATAACTATTTACAGTTCTGACTGCTGTCCTCATCTTTATTGCCTTATTCACCTTCAACATCTGTGTCTATTTCTGAGATAAGGTATTGTAACTATTTACACTCTTCCGACTGCTGTCCTCATCTTTATTGCCTTATTCACCTTCAACATCTGTGTCTATTTCTGAGATAAGTTATTGTAACTATTTACACTGTTCCGACTGCTGTCCTCATCTTTATTGCCTTATTCACCTTCAACATCTGTGTCTATTTCTGAGATAAGGTATTGTAACTATTTACACTCTTCCGACTGCTGTCCTCATCTTTATTGCCTTATTCACCTTCAACATCTGTGTCTATTTCTGAGATAAGGTATTGTAACTATTTACACTCTTCCGACTGCTGTCCTCATCTTTATTGCCTTATTCACCTTCAACATCTGTGTCTATTTCTGAGATAAGTTATTGTAACTATTTACACTGTTCCGACTGCTGTCCTCATCTTTATTGCCTTATTCACCTTCAACATCTGTGTCTATTTCTGAGATAAGGTATTGTAACTATTTACAGTTCTGACTGCTGTCCTCATCTTTATTGCCTTATTCACCTTCAACATCTGTGTCTATTTCTGAGATAAGGAATTGTAACTATTTACACTCTTCCGACTGCTGTCCTCATGTTTATTGCCTTATTCACCTCCTACCTCTCTGCCTATTTCTGAGATAAGGTATTGTAACTATTTACAGTTCTGACTGCTGTCCTCATCTTTATTGCCTTATTCACCTTCAACATCTGTGTCTATTTCTGAGATAAGCTATTGTAACTATTTACACTCTTCCGACTGCTGTCCTCATGTTTATTGCCTTATTCACCTTCAACATCTGTGTCTATTTCTGAGATAAGGTATTGTAACTATTTACACTCTTCCGACTGCTGTCCTCATCTTTTTTGTCTTATTCACCTTCAACATCTGTGTCTATTTCTGAGATAAGGTATTGTAACTATTTACAGTTCTGACTGCTGTCCTCATCTTTATTGCCTTATTCACCTTCAACATCTGTGTCTATTTCTGAGATAAGGTATTGTAACTATTTACACTCTTCCGACTGCTGTCCTCATGTTTATTGCCTTATTCACCTTCAACATCTGTGTCTATTTCTGAGATAAGTTATTGTAACTATTTACACTGTTCCGACTGTTGTCCTCATCTTTATTGCCTTATTCACCTTCAACATCTGTGTCTATTTCTGAGATAAGGTATTGTAACTATTTACACTCTTCCGACTGCTGTCCTCATCTTTATTGCCTTATTCACCCTCAACATCTGTGTCTATTTCTGAGATAAGGTATTGTAACTATTTACACTGTTCCGACTGTTGTCCTCATCTTTATTGCCTTATTCACCTTCAACATCTGTGTCTATTTCTGAGATAAGGTATTGTAACTATTTACAGTTCTGACTGCTGTCCTCATCTTTATTGCCTTATTCACCTTCAACATCTGTGTCTATTTCTGAGATAAGGTATTGTAACTATTTACACTCTTCCGACTGCTGTCCTCATGTTTATTGCCTTATTCACCTTCAACATCTGTGTCTATTTCTGAGATAAGTTATTGTAACTATTTACACTGTTCCGACTGTTGTCCTCATCTTTATTGCCTTATTCACCTTCAACATCTGTGTCTATTTCTGAGATAAGGTATTGTAACTATTTACACTCTTCCGACTGCTGTCCTCATCTTTATTGCCTTATTCACCCTCAACATCTGTGTCTATTTCTGAGATAAGGTATTGTAACTATTTACACTGTTCCGACTGTTGTCCTCATCTTTATTGCCTTATTCACCTTCAACATCTGTGTCTATTTCTGAGATAAGGTATTGTAACTATTTACACTGTTCCGACTGCTGTCCTCATCTTTATTGCCTTATTCACCTTCAACATCTGTGTCTATTTCTGAGATAAGCTATTGTAACTATTTACACTGTTCCGACTGCTGTCCTCATCTTTATTGCCTTATTCACCTTCAACACCTGTGTCTATTTCTTAGATAAGTTATTGTAACTATTTTCACTGTTCCGACTGCTGTCCTCATCTTTATTGCCTTATTCACCTTCAACATCTGTGTCTATTTCTGAGATAAGTTATTGTAATTATTTACACTCTTCCGACTGCTGTCCTCATCTTTATTGCCTTATTCACCTTCAACATCTGTGTCTATTTCTGAGATAAGGTATTGTAACTATTTACACTGTTCCGACTGCTGTCCTCATCTTTATTGCCTTATTCACCTTCAACATCTGTGTCTATTTCTGAGATAAGGTATTGTAACTATTTACACTCTTCCGACTGCTGTCATCATCTTTATTGCCTTATTCACCTTCAACATCTGTGTCTATTTCTGAGATAAGGTATTGTAACTATTTACACTCTTCCGACTGCTGTCCTCATCTTTATTGCCTTATTCACCTTCAACATCTGTGTCTATTTCTGAGATAAGTTATTGTAACTATTTACACTGTTCCGACTGCTGTCCTCATCTTTATTGCCTTATTCACCTTCAACATCTGTGTCTATTTCTGAGATAAGTTATTGTAATTATTTACACTCTTCCGACTGCTGTCCTCATGTTTATTGCCTTATTCACCTTCAACATCTGTGTCTATTTTTGAGATAATGTATTATAACTATTTACAGTTCTGACTGCTGTCCTCATCTTTATTGCCTTATTCACCTTCAACATCTGTGTCTATTTCTGAGATAAGGTATTGTAACTATTTACACTCTTCCGACTGCTGTCCTCATCTTTATTGCCTTATTCACCTTCAACATCTGTGTCTATTTCTGAGATAAGTTATTGTAACTATTTACACTGTTCCGACTGCTGTCCTCATCTTTATTGCCTTATTCACCTTCAACATCTGTGTCTATTTCTGAGATAAGGTATTGTAACTATTTACACTGTTCCGACTGCTGTCCTCATGTTTATTGCCTTATTCACCTTCAACATCTGTGTCTATTTCTGAGATAAGGTATTGTAACTATTTACACTCTTCCGACTGCTGTCCTCATGTTTATTGCCTTATTCACCTTCAACATCTGTGTCTATTTCTGAGATAAGGTATTGTAACTATTTACACTCTTCCGACTGCTGTCCTCATGTTTATTGCCTTATTCACCTTCTACCTTACTGTCTATTTCTGAGATAAGGTATTGTAACTATTTACACTCTTCCGACTGCTCTCCTCATGTTTATTGGCTTATTCACCTTCAACATCTGTGTCTATTTCTGAGATAAGGTATTGTAACTATTTACACTCTTCCGACTGCTGTCCTCATGTTTATTGTCTTATTCACCTTCAACATCTGTGTCTATTTCTGAGATAAGGTATTGTAACTATTTACACTCTTCCGACTGCTGTCCTCATCTTTATTGCCTTATTCACCTTCAACATCTGTGTCTATTTCTGAGATAAGGTATTGTAACTATTTACACTCTTCCGACTGCTGTCCTCATCTTTATTGCCTTATTCACCTTCAACATCTGTGTCTATTTCTGAGATAAGGTATTGTAACTATTTACACTCTTCCAACTGCTGTCCTCATCTTTATTGCCTTATTCACCTTCAACATCTGTGTCTATTTCTGAGATAAGGTATTGTAACTATTTACACTCTTCCGACTGCTGTCCTCATGTTTATTGTCTTATTCACCTTCAACATCTGTGTCTATTTCTGAGATAAGGTATTGTAACTATTTACACTCTTCCGACTGCTGTCCTCATCTTTATTGCCTTATTCACCTTCAACATCTGTGTCTATTTCTGAGATAAGGTATTGTAACTATTTACACTCTTCCGACTGCTGTCCTCATCTTTATTGCCTTATTCACCTTCAACATCTGTGTCTATTTCTGAGATAAGCTATTGTAACTATTTACACTGTTCCGACTGCTGTCCTCATCTTTATTGCCTTATTCACCTTCAACATCTGTGTATATTTCTGAGATAAGCTATTGTAACTATTTACACTGTTCCGACTGTTGTCCTCATCTTTATTGCCTTATTCACCTTCAACATCTGTGTCTATTTCTGAGATAAGTTATTGTAACTATTTTCACTGTTCCGACTGCTGCCCTCATCTTTATTGCCTTATTCACCTTCAACATCTGTGTCTATTTCTGAGATAAGTTATTGTAATTATTTACACTCTTCCGACTGCTGTCCTCATCTTTATTGCCTTATTCACCTTCAACATCTGTGTCTATTTCTGAGATAAGGTATTGTAACTATTTACACTGTTCCGACTGCTGTCCTCATGTTTATTGCCTTATTCACGTTCAACATCTGTGTCTATTTCTGAGATAAGGTATTATAACTATTTACAGTTCTGACTGCTGTCCTCATCTTTATTGCCTTATTCACCTTCAACATCTTTGTCTATTTCTGAGATAAGGTATTGTAACTATTTACACTCTTCCGACTGCTGTCCTCATCTTTATTGCCTTATTCACCTTCAACATCTGTGTCTATTTCTGAGATAAGTTATTGTAACTATTTACACTGTTCCGACTGCTGTCCTCATCTTTATTGCCTTAATCACCTTCAACATCTGTGTCTATTTCTGAGATAAGGTATTGTAACTATTTACACTGTTCCGACTGCTGTCCTCATCTTTATTGCCTTATTCACCTTCAACATCTGTGTCTATTTCTGAGATAAGGTATTGTAACTATTTACAGTTCTGACTGCTGTCCTCATCTTTATTGCCTTATTCACCTTCAACATCTGTGTCTATTTCTGCGATAAGGTATTGTAACTATTTACACTCATCCGACTGCTGTCCTCATCTTTATTGCCTTATTCACCTTCAACATCTGTGTCTATTTCTGAGATAAGGTATTGTAACTATTTACACTCATCCGACTGCTGTCCTCATCTTTATTGCCTTATTCACCTTCAACATCTGTGTCTATTTCTGAGATAAGCTATTGTAACTATTTACACTGTTCCGACTGCTGTCCTCATCTTTATTGCCTTATTCACCTTCAACATCTGTGTCTATTTATGAGATAAGTTATTGTAACTATTTACACTGTTCCGACTGCTGTCCTCATCTTTATTGCCTTATTCACCTTCAACATCTGTGTCTATTTCTGAGATAAGTTATTGTAATTATTTACACTCTTCCGACTGCTGTCCTCATGTTTATTGCCTTATTCACCTTCAACATCTGTGTCTATTTCTGAGATAAGGTATTATAACTATTTACAGTTCTGACTGCTGTCCTCATCTTTATTGCCTTATTCACCTTCAACATCTGTGTCTATTTCTGAGATAAGGTATTGTAACTATTTACACTCTTCCGACTGCTGTCCTCATCTTTATTGCCTTATTCACCTTCAACATCTGTGTCTATTTCTGAGATAAGTTATTGTAACTATTTACACTGTTCCGACTGCTGTCCTCATCTTTATTGCCTTATTCACCTTCAACATCTGTGTCTATTTCTGAGATAAGGTATTGTAACTATTTACACTCTTCCGACTGCTGTCCTCATCTTTATTGCCTTATTCACCTTCAACATCTGTGTCTATTTCTGAGATAAGTTATTGTAACTATTTACACTGTTCCGACTGCTGTCCTCATCTTTATTGCCTTATTCACCTTCAACATCTGTGTATATTTCTGAGATAAGCTATTGTAACTATTTACACTGTTCCGACTGTTGTCCTCATCTTTATTGCCTTATTCACCTTCAACATCTGTGTCTATTTCTGAGATAAGTTATTGTAACTATTTTCACTGTTCCGACTGCTGCCCTCATCTTTATTGCCTTATTCACCTTCAACATCTGTGTCTATTTCTGAGATAAGTTATTGTAACTATTTTCACTGTTCCGACTGCTGCCCTCATCTTTATTGCCTTATTCACCTTCAACATCTGTGTCTATTTCTGAGATAAGTTATTGTAATTATTTACACTCTTCCGACTGCTGTCCTCATCTTTATTGCCTTATTCACCTTCAACATCTGTGTCTATTTCTGAGATAAGGTATTGTAACTATTTACACTGTTCCGACTGCTGTCCTCATGTTTATTGCCTTATTCACGTTCAACATCTGTGTCTATTTCTGAGATAAGGTATTATAACTATTTACAGTTCTGACTGCTGTCCTCATCTTTATTGCCTTATTCACCTTCAACATCTTTGTCTATTTCTGAGATAAGGTATTGTAACTATTTACACTCTTCCGACTGCTGTCCTCATCTTTATTGCCTTATTCACCTTCAACATCTGTGTCTATTTCTGAGATAAGTTATTGTAACTATTTACACTGTTCCGACTGCTGTCCTCATCTTTATTGCCTTAATCACCTTCAACATCTGTGTCTATTTCTGAGATAAGGTATTGTAACTATTTACACTGTTCCGACTGCTGTCCTCATCTTTATTGCCTTATTCACCTTCAACATCTGTGTCTATTTCTGAGATAATTATTGTTACTATTTACACTGTTCCGACTGCTGTCCTCATCTTTATTGCCTTATTCACCTTCAACATCTGTGTCTATTTCTGCGATAAGGTATTGTAACTAGTTACACTCTTCCGACTGCTGTCCTCATCTTTATTGCCTTATTCACCTTCAACATCTGTGTCTATTTCTTAGATAAGGTATTGTAACTATTTACAGTTCTGACTGCTGTCCTCATCTTTATTGCCTTATTCACCTTCAACATCTGTGTCTATTTCTGCGATAAGGTATTGTAACTATTTACACTCATCCGACTGCTGTCCTCATCTTTATTGCCTTATTCACCTTCAACATCTGTGTCTATTTCTGAGATAAGGTATTGTAACTATTTACACTCTTCCGACTGCTGTCCTCATGTTTATTGCCTTATTCACCTTCAACATCTGTGTCTATTTCTGAGATAAGGTATTGTAACTATTTACACTCTTCCGACTGCTGTCCTCATCTTTATTGCCTTATTCACCTTCAACATCTGTGTCTATTTCTGCGATAAGGTATTGTAACTAGTTACACTCTTCCGACTGCTGTCCTCATCTTTATTGCCTTATTCACCTTCAACATCTGTGTCTATTTCTGAGATAAGGTATTGTAACTATTTACAGTTCTGACTGCTGTCCTCATCTTTATTGCCTTATTCACCTTCAACATCTGTGTCTATTTCTGCGATAAGGTATTGTAACTATTTACACTCATCCGACTGCTGTCCTCATCTTTATTGCCTTAATCACCTTCAACATCTGTGTCTATTTCTGAGATAAGGTATTGTAACTATTTACACTCATCCGACTGCTGTCCTCATCTTTATTGCCTTATTCACCTTCAACATCTGTGTCTATTTCTGAGATAAGCTATTGTAACTATTTACACTGTTCCGACTGCTGTCCTCATCTTTATTGCCTTATTCACCTTCAACATCTGTGTCTATTTATGAGATAAGTTATTGTAACTATTTACACTGTTCCGACTGCTGTCCTCATCTTTATTGCCTTATTCACCTTCAACATCTGTGTCTATTTCTGAGATAAGTTATTGTAATTATTTACACTCTTCCGACTGCTGTCCTCATGTTTATTGCCTTATTCACCTTCAACATCTGTGTCTATTTCTGAGATAAGGTATTATAACTATTTACAGTTCTGACTGCTGTCCTCATCTTTATTGCTTTATTCACCTTCAACATCTGTGTCTATTTCTGAGATAAGGTATTGTAACTATTTACACTCTTCCGACTGCTGTCCTCATCTTTATTGCCTTATTCACCTTCAACATCTGTGTCTATTTCTGAGATAAGTTATTGTAACTATTTACACTGTTCCGACTGCTGTCCTCATCTTTATTGCCTTATTCACCTTCAACATCTGTGTCTATTTCTGCGATAATGTATTGTAACTAGTTACACTCTTCCGACTGCTGTCCTCATCTTTATTGCCTTATTCACCTTCAACATCTGTGTCTATTTCTGAGATAAGGTATTGTAACTATTTACAGTTCTGACTGCTGTCCTCATCTTTATTGCCTTATTCACCTTCAACATCTGTGTCTATTTCTGAGATAAGTTATTGTAACTATTTACACTCTTCCGACTGCTGTCCTCATGTTTATTGCCTTATTCACCTTCAACATCTGTGTCTATTTCTGAGATAAGTTATTGTAACTATTTACACTGTTCCGACTGTTGTCCTCATCTTTATTGCCTTATTCACCTTCAACATCTGTGTCTATTTCTGAGATAAGGTATTGTAACTATTTACACTCTTCCGACTGCTGTCCTCATCTTTATTGCCTTATTCACCCTCAACATCTGTGTCTATTTCTGGGATAAGGTATTGTAACTATTTACACTGTTCCGACTGTTGTCCTCATCTTTATTGCCTTATTCACCTTCAACATCTGTGTCTATTTCTGAGATAAGGTATTGTAACTATTTACAGTTCTGACTGCTGTCCTCATCTTTATTGCCTTATTCACCTTCAACATCTGTGTCTATTTCTGAGATAAGGTATTGTAACTATTTACACTCTTCCGACTGCTGTCCTCATGTTTATTGCCTTATTCACCTTCAACATCTGTGTCTATTTCTGAGATAAGTTATTGTAACTATTTACACTGTTCCGACTGTTGTCCTCATCTTTATTGCCTTATTCACCTTCAACATCTGTGTCTATTTCTGAGATAAGGTATTGTAACTATTTACACTCTTCCGACTGCTGTCCTCATCTTTATTGCCTTATTCACCCTCAACATCTGTGTCTATTTCTGAGATAAGGTATTGTAACTATTTACACTGTTCCGACTGTTGTCCTCATCTTTATTGCCTTATTCACCTTCAACATCTGTGTCTATTTCTGAGATAAGGTATTGTAACTATTTACACTGTTCCGACTGCTGTCCTCATCTTTATTGCCTTATTCACCTTCAACATCTGTGTCTATTTCTGAGATAAGCTATTGTAACTATTTACACTGTTCCGACTGCTGTCCTCATCTTTATTGCCTTATTCACCTTCAACACCTGTGTCTATTTCTTAGATAAGTTATTGTAACTATTTTCACTGTTCCGACTGCTGTCCTCATCTTTATTGCCTTATTCACCTTCAACATCTGTGTCTATTTCTGAGATAAGTTATTGTAATTATTTACACTCTTCCGACTGCTGTCCTCATCTTTATTGCCTTATTCACCTTCAACATCTGTGTCTATTTCTGAGATAATGTATTATAACTATTTACAGTTCTGACTGCTGTCCTCATCTTTATTGCCTTATTCACCTTCAACATCTGTGTCTATTTCTGAGATAAGGTATTGTAACTATTTACACTCTTCCGACTGCTGTCCTCATCTTTATTGCCTTATTCACCTTCAACATCTGTGTCTATTTCTGAGATAAGTTATTGTAACTATTTACACTGTTCCGACTGCTGTCCTCATCTTTATTGCCTTATTCACCTTCAACATCTGTGTCTATTTCTGAGATAAGGTATTGTAACTATTTACACTCTTCCGACTGCTGTCCTCATCTTTATTGTCTTATTCACCTTCAACATCTGTGTCTATTTCTGAGATAAGGTATTGTAACTATTTACACTCTTCCGACTGCTGTCCTCATCTTTATTGCCTTATTCACCTTCAACATCTGTGTCTATTTCTGAGATAAGTTATTGTAACTATTTACACTGTTCCGACTGCTGTCCTCATCTTTATTGCCTTATTCACCTTCAACATCTGTGTCTATTTCTGAGATAAGGTATTGTAACTATTTACAGTTCTGACTGCTGTCCTCATCTTTATTGCCTTATTCACCTTCAACATCTGTGTCTATTTCTGAGATAAGGAATTGTAACTATTTACACTCTTCCGACTGCTGTCCTCATGTTTATTGCCTTATTCACCTCCTACCTCTCTGCCTATTTCTGAGATAAGGTATTGTAACTATTTACAGTTCTGACTGCTGTCCTCATCTTTATTGCCTTATTCACCTTCAACATCTGTGTCTATTTCTGAGATAAGCTATTGTAACTATTTACACTCTTCCGACTGCTGTCCTCATGTTTATTGCCTTATTCACCTTCAACATCTGTGTCTATTTCTGAGATAAGGTATTGTAACTATTTACACTCTTCCGACTGCTGTCCTCATCTTTTTTGTCTTATTCACCTTCAACATCTGTGTCTATTTCTGAGATAATGTATTGTAACTATTTACAGTTCTGACTGCTGTCCTCATCTTTATTGCCTTATTCACCTTCAACATCTGTGTCTATTTCTGAGATAAGGTATTGTAACTATTTACACTCTTCCGACTGCTGTCCTCATGTTTATTGCCTTATTCACCTTCAACATCTGTGTCTATTTCTGAGATAAGTTATTGTAACTATTTACACTGTTCCGACTGTTGTCCTCATCTTTATTGCCTTATTCACCTTCAACATCTGTGTCTATTTCTGAGATAAGGTATTGTAACTATTTACACTCTTCCAACTGCTGTCCTCATCTTTATTGCCTTATTCACCCTCAACATCTGTGTCTATTTCTGAGATAAGGTATTGTAACTATTTACACTGTTCCGACTGTTGTCCTCATCTTTATTGCCTTATTCACCTTCAACATCTGTGTCTATTTCTGAGATAAGGTATTGTAACTATTTACAGTTCTGACTGCTGTCCTCATCTTTATTGCCTTATTCACCTTCAACATCTGTGTCTATTTCTGAGATAAGGTATTGTAACTATTTACACTCTTCCGACTGCTGTCCTCATGTTTATTGCCTTATTCACCTTCATCATCTGTGTCTATTTCTGAGATAAGTTATTGTAACTATTTACACTGTTCCGACTGTTGTCCTCATCTTTATTGCCTTATTCACCTTCAACATCTGTGTCTATTTCTGAGATAAGGTATTGTAACTATTTACACTCTTCCGACTGCTGTCCTCATCTTTATTGCCTTATTCACCTTCAACATCTGTGTCTATTTCTGAGATAAGGTATTGTAACTATTTACACTCTTCCGACTGCTGTCCTCATCTTTATTGCCTTATTCACCTTCAACATCTGTGTCTATTTCTGAGATAAGGTATTGTAACTATTTACACTCTTCCGACTGCTGTCCTCATCTTTATTGCCTTATTCACCTTCAACATCTGTGTCTATTTCTGAGATAAGGTATTGTAACTATTTACACTCTTCCGACTGCTGTCCTCATGTTTATTGTCTTATTCACCTTCAACATCTGTGTCTATTTCTGAGATAAGGTATTGTAACTATTTACACTCTTCCGACTGCTGTCCTCATCTTTATTGCCTTATTCACCTTCAACATCTGTGTCTATTTCTGAGATAAGGTATTGTAACTATTTACACTCTTCCGACTGCTGTCCTCATCTTTATTGCCTTATTCACCTTCAACATCTGTGTCTATTTCTGAGATAAGCTATTGTAACTATTTACACTGTTCCGACTGCTGTCCTCATCTTTATTGCCTTATTCACCTTCAACATCTGTGTATATTTCTGAGATAAGCTATTGTAACTATTTACACTGTTCCGACTGTTGTCCTCATCTTTATTGCCTTATTCACCTTCAACATCTGTGTCTATTTCTGAGATAAGTTATTGTAACTATTTTCACTGTTCCGACTGCTGCCCTCATCTTTATTGCCTTATTCACCTTCAACATCTGTGTCTATTTCTGAGATAAGTTATTGTAATTATTTACACTCTTCCGACTGCTGTCCTCATCTTTATTGCCTTATTCACCTTCAACATCTGTGTCTATTTCTGAGATAAGGTATTGTAACTATTTACACTGTTCCGACTGCTGTCCTCATGTTTATTGCCTTATTCACGTTCAACATCTGTGTCTATTTCTGAGATAAGGTATTATAACTATTTACAGTTCTGACTGCTGTCCTCATCTTTATTGCCTTATTCACCTTCAACATCTTTGTCTATTTCTGAGATAAGGTATTGTAACTATTTACACTCTTCCGACTGCTGTCCTCATCTTTATTGCCTTATTCACCTTCAACATCTGTGTCTATTTCTGAGATAAGTTATTGTAACTATTTACACTGTTCCGACTGCTGTCCTCATCTTTATTGCCTTAATCACCTTCAACATCTGTGTCTATTTCTGAGATAAGGTATTGTAACTATTTACACTGTTCCGACTGCTGTCCTCATCTTTATTGCCTTATTCACCTTCAACATCTGTGTCTATTTCTGAGATAAGGTATTGTAACTATTTACAGTTCTGACTGCTGTCCTCATCTTTATTGCCTTATTCACCTTCAACATCTGTGTCTATTTCTGCGATAAGGTATTGTAACTATTTACACTCATCCGACTGCTGTCCTCATCTTTATTGCCTTATTCACCTTCAACATCTGTGTCTATTTCTGAGATAAGGTATTGTAACTATTTACACTCATCCGACTGCTGTCCTCATCTTTATTGCCTTATTCACCTTCAACATCTGTGTCTATTTCTGAGATAAGCTATTGTAACTATTTACACTGTTCCGACTGCTGTCCTCATCTTTATTGCCTTATTCACCTTCAACATCTGTGTCTATTTATGAGATAAGTTATTGTAACTATTTACACTGTTCCGACTGCTGTCCTCATCTTTATTGCCTTATTCACCTTCAACATCTGTGTCTATTTCTGAGATAAGTTATTGTAATTATTTACACTCTTCCGACTGCTGTCCTCATGTTTATTGCCTTATTCACCTTCAACATCTGTGTCTATTTCTGAGATAAGGTATTATAACTATTTACAGTTCTGACTGCTGTCCTCATCTTTATTGCCTTATTCACCTTCAACATCTGTGTCTATTTCTGAGATAAGGTATTGTAACTATTTACACTCTTCCGACTGCTGTCCTCATCTTTATTGCCTTATTCACCTTCAACATCTGTGTCTATTTCTGAGATAAGTTATTGTAACTATTTACACTGTTCCGACTGCTGTCCTCATCTTTATTGCCTTATTCACCTTCAACATCTGTGTCTATTTCTGAGATAAGGTATTGTAACTATTTACACTCTTCCGACTGCTGTCCTCATCTTTATTGCCTTATTCACCTTCAACATCTGTGTCTATTTCTGAGATAAGTTATTGTAACTATTTACACTGTTCCGACTGCTGTCCTCATCTTTATTGCCTTATTCACCTTCAACATCTGTGTATATTTCTGAGATAAGCTATTGTAACTATTTACACTGTTCCGACTGTTGTCCTCATCTTTATTGCCTTATTCACCTTCAACATCTGTGTCTATTTCTGAGATAAGTTATTGTAACTATTTTCACTGTTCCGACTGCTGCCCTCATCTTTATTGCCTTATTCACCTTCAACATCTGTGTCTATTTCTGAGATAAGTTATTGTAACTATTTTCACTGTTCCGACTGCTGCCCTCATCTTTATTGCCTTATTCACCTTCAACATCTGTGTCTATTTCTGAGATAAGTTATTGTAATTATTTACACTCTTCCGACTGCTGTCCTCATCTTTATTGCCTTATTCACCTTCAACATCTGTGTCTATTTCTGAGATAAGGTATTGTAACTATTTACACTGTTCCGACTGCTGTCCTCATGTTTATTGCCTTATTCACGTTCAACATCTGTGTCTATTTCTGAGATAAGGTATTATAACTATTTACAGTTCTGACTGCTGTCCTCATCTTTATTGCCTTATTCACCTTCAACATCTTTGTCTATTTCTGAGATAAGGTATTGTAACTATTTACACTCTTCCGACTGCTGTCCTCATCTTTATTGCCTTATTCACCTTCAACATCTGTGTCTATTTCTGAGATAAGTTATTGTAACTATTTACACTGTTCCGACTGCTGTCCTCATCTTTATTGCCTTAATCACCTTCAACATCTGTGTCTATTTCTGAGATAAGGTATTGTAACTATTTACACTGTTCCGACTGCTGTCCTCATCTTTATTGCCTTATTCACCTTCAACATCTGTGTCTATTTCTGAGATAATTATTGTTACTATTTACACTGTTCCGACTGCTGTCCTCATCTTTATTGCCTTATTCACCTTCAACATCTGTGTCTATTTCTGCGATAAGGTATTGTAACTAGTTACACTCTTCCGACTGCTGTCCTCATCTTTATTGCCTTATTCACCTTCAACATCTGTGTCTATTTCTTAGATAAGGTATTGTAACTATTTACAGTTCTGACTGCTGTCCTCATCTTTATTGCCTTATTCACCTTCAACATCTGTGTCTATTTCTGCGATAAGGTATTGTAACTATTTACACTCATCCGACTGCTGTCCTCATCTTTATTGCCTTATTCACCTTCAACATCTGTGTCTATTTCTGAGATAAGGTATTGTAACTATTTACACTCTTCCGACTGCTGTCCTCATGTTTATTGCCTTATTCACCTTCAACATCTGTGTCTATTTCTGAGATAAGGTATTGTAACTATTTACACTCTTCCGACTGCTGTCCTCATCTTTATTGCCTTATTCACCTTCAACATCTGTGTCTATTTCTGCGATAAGGTATTGTAACTAGTTACACTCTTCCGACTGCTGTCCTCATCTTTATTGCCTTATTCACCTTCAACATCTGTGTCTATTTCTGAGATAAGGTATTGTAACTATTTACAGTTCTGACTGCTGTCCTCATCTTTATTGCCTTATTCACCTTCAACATCTGTGTCTATTTCTGCGATAAGGTATTGTAACTATTTACACTCATCCGACTGCTGTCCTCATCTTTATTGCCTTAATCACCTTCAACATCTGTGTCTATTTCTGAGATAAGGTATTGTAACTATTTACACTCATCCGACTGCTGTCCTCATCTTTATTGCCTTATTCACCTTCAACATCTGTGTCTATTTCTGAGATAAGCTATTGTAACTATTTACACTGTTCCGACTGCTGTCCTCATCTTTATTGCCTTATTCACCTTCAACATCTGTGTCTATTTATGAGATAAGTTATTGTAACTATTTACACTGTTCCGACTGCTGTCCTCATCTTTATTGCCTTATTCACCTTCAACATCTGTGTCTATTTCTGAGATAAGTTATTGTAATTATTTACACTCTTCCGACTGCTGTCCTCATGTTTATTGCCTTATTCACCTTCAACATCTGTGTCTATTTCTGAGATAAGGTATTATAACTATTTACAGTTCTGACTGCTGTCCTCATCTTTATTGCTTTATTCACCTTCAACATCTGTGTCTATTTCTGAGATAAGGTATTGTAACTATTTACACTCTTCCGACTGCTGTCCTCATCTTTATTGCCTTATTCACCTTCAACATCTGTGTCTATTTCTGAGATAAGTTATTGTAACTATTTACACTGTTCCGACTGCTGTCCTCATCTTTATTGCCTTATTCACCTTCAACATCTGTGTCTATTTCTGCGATAATGTATTGTAACTAGTTACACTCTTCCGACTGCTGTCCTCATCTTTATTGCCTTATTCACCTTCAACATCTGTGTCTATTTCTGAGATAAGGTATTGTAACTATTTACAGTTCTGACTGCTGTCCTCATCTTTATTGCCTTATTCACCTTCAACATCTGTGTCTATTTCTGAGATAAGTTATTGTAACTATTTACACTCTTCCGACTGCTGTCCTCATGTTTATTGCCTTATTCACCTTCAACATCTGTGTCTATTTCTGAGATAAGTTATTGTAACTATTTACACTGTTCCGACTGTTGTCCTCATCTTTATTGCCTTATTCACCTTCAACATCTGTGTCTATTTCTGAGATAAGGTATTGTAACTATTTACACTCTTCCGACTGCTGTCCTCATCTTTATTGCCTTATTCACCCTCAACATCTGTGTCTATTTCTGGGATAAGGTATTGTAACTATTTACACTGTTCCGACTGTTGTCCTCATCTTTATTGCCTTATTCACCTTCAACATCTGTGTCTATTTCTGAGATAAGGTATTGTAACTATTTACAGTTCTGACTGCTGTCCTCATCTTTATTGCCTTATTCACCTTCAACATCTGTGTCTATTTCTGAGATAAGGTATTGTAACTATTTACACTCTTCCGACTGCTGTCCTCATGTTTATTGCCTTATTCACCTTCAACATCTGTGTCTATTTCTGAGATAAGTTATTGTAACTATTTACACTGTTCCGACTGTTGTCCTCATCTTTATTGCCTTATTCACCTTCAACATCTGTGTCTATTTCTGAGATAAGGTATTGTAACTATTTACACTCTTCCGACTGCTGTCCTCATCTTTATTGCCTTATTCACCCTCAACATCTGTGTCTATTTCTGAGATAAGGTATTGTAACTATTTACACTGTTCCGACTGTTGTCCTCATCTTTATTGCCTTATTCACCTTCAACATCTGTGTCTATTTCTGAGATAAGGTATTGTAACTATTTACACTGTTCCGACTGCTGTCCTCATCTTTATTGCCTTATTCACCTTCAACATCTGTGTCTATTTCTGAGATAAGCTATTGTAACTATTTACACTGTTCCGACTGCTGTCCTCATCTTTATTGCCTTATTCACCTTCAACACCTGTGTCTATTTCTTAGATAAGTTATTGTAACTATTTTCACTGTTCCGACTGCTGTCCTCATCTTTATTGCCTTATTCACCTTCAACATCTGTGTCTATTTCTGAGATAAGTTATTGTAATTATTTACACTCTTCCGACTGCTGTCCTCATCTTTATTGCCTTATTCACCTTCAACATCTGTGTCTATTTCTGAGATAATGTATTATAACTATTTACAGTTCTGACTGCTGTCCTCATCTTTATTGCCTTATTCACCTTCAACATCTGTGTCTATTTCTGAGATAAGGTATTGTAACTATTTACACTCTTCCGACTGCTGTCCTCATCTTTATTGCCTTATTCACCTTCAACATCTGTGTCTATTTCTGAGATAAGTTATTGTAACTATTTACACTGTTCCGACTGCTGTCCTCATCTTTATTGCCTTATTCACCTTCAACATCTGTGTCTATTTCTGAGATAAGGTATTGTAACTATTTACACTCTTCCGACTGCTGTCCTCATCTTTATTGCCTTATTCACCTTCAACATCTGTGTCTATTTCTGAGATAAGGTATTGTAACTATTTACACTCTTCCGACTGCTGTCCTCATCTTTATTGCCTTATTCACCTTCAACATCTGTGTCTATTTCTGAGATAAGTTATTGTAACTATTTACACTGTTCCGACTGCTGTCCTCATCTTTATTGCCTTATTCACCTTCAACATCTGTGTCTATTTCTGAGATAAGGTATTGTAACTATTTACAGTTCTGACTGCTGTCCTCATCTTTATTGCCTTATTCACCTTCAACATCTGTGTCTATTTCTGAGATAAGGAATTGTAACTATTTACACTCTTCCGACTGCTGTCCTCATGTTTATTGCCTTATTCACCTCCTACCTCTCTGCCTATTTCTGAGATAAGGTATTGTAACTATTTACAGTTCTGACTGCTGTCCTCATCTTTATTGCCTTATTCACCTTCAACATCTGTGTCTATTTCTGAGATAAGCTATTGTAACTATTTACACTCTTCCGACTGCTGTCCTCATGTTTATTGCCTTATTCACCTTCAACATCTGTGTCTATTTCTGAGATAAGGTATTGTAACTATTTACACTCTTCCGACTGCTGTCCTCATCTTTTTTGTCTTATTCACCTTCAACATCTGTGTCTATTTCTGAGATAATGTATTGTAACTATTTACAGTTCTGACTGCTGTCCTCATCTTTATTGCCTTATTCACCTTCAACATCTGTGTCTATTTCTGAGATAAGGTATTGTAACTATTTACACTCTTCCGACTGCTGTCCTCATGTTTATTGCCTTATTCACCTTCAACATCTGTGTCTATTTCTGAGATAAGTTATTGTAACTATTTACACTGTTCCGACTGTTGTCCTCATCTTTATTGCCTTATTCACCTTCAACATCTGTGTCTATTTCTGAGATAAGGTATTGTAACTATTTACACTCTTCCAACTGCTGTCCTCATCTTTATTGCCTTATTCACCCTCAACATCTGTGTCTATTTCTGAGATAAGGTATTGTAACTATTTACACTGTTCCGACTGTTGTCCTCATCTTTATTGCCTTATTCACCTTCAACATCTGTGTCTATTTCTGAGATAAGGTATTGTAACTATTTACAGTTCTGACTGCTGTCCTCATCTTTATTGCCTTATTCACCTTCAACATCTGTGTCTATTTCTGAGATAAGGTATTGTAACTATTTACACTCTTCCGACTGCTGTCCTCATGTTTATTGCCTTATTCACCTTCATCATCTGTGTCTATTTCTGAGATAAGTTATTGTAACTATTTACACTGTTCCGACTGTTGTCCTCATCTTTATTGCCTTATTCACCTTCAACATCTGTGTCTATTTCTGAGATAAGGTATTGTAACTATTTACACTCTTCCGACTGCTGTCCTCATCTTTATTGCCTTATTCACCCTCAACATCTGTGTCTATTTCTGAGATAAGGTATTGTAACTATTTACACTGTTCCGACTGTTGTCCTCATCTTTATTGCCTTATTCACCTTCAACATCTGTGTCTATTTCTGAGATAAGGTATTGTAACTATTTACACTCTTCCGACTGCTGTCATCATCTTTATTGCCTTATTCACCTTCAACATCTGTGTCTATTTCTGAGATAAGCTATTGTAACTATTTACACTGTTCCGACTGCTGTCCTCATCTTTATTGCCTTATTCACCTTCAACACCTGTGTCTATTTCTTAGATAAGTTATTGTAACTATTTTCACTGTTCCGACTGCTGTCCTCATCTTTATTGCCTTATTCACCTTCAACACCTGTGTCTATTTCTTAGATAAGTTATTGTAACTATTTTCACTGTTCCGACTGCTGTCCTCATCTTTATTGCCTTATTCACCTTCAACATCTGTGTCTATTTCTGAGATAAGTTATTGTAATTATTTACACTCTTCCGACTGCTGTCCTCATCTTTATTGCCTTATTCACCTTCAACATCTGTGTCTATTTCTGAGATAAGGTATTGTAACTATTTACACTGTTCCGACTGCTGTCCTCATCTTTATTGCCTTATTCACCTTCAACATCTGTGTCTATTTCTGAGATAAGTTATTGTAACTATTTACACTCTTCCGACTGCTGTCATCATCTTTATTGCCTTATTCACCTTCAACATCTGTGTCTATTTCTGAGATAAGCTATTGTAACTATTTACACTGTTCCGACTGCTGTCCTCATCTTTATTGCCTTATTCACCTTCAACATCTGTGTCTATTTCTGAGATAAGTTATTGTAACTATTTACACTGTTCCGACTGCTGTCCTCATCTTTATTGCCTTATTCACCTTCAACATCTGTGTCTATTTCTGAGATAAGTTATTGTAATTATTTACACTCTTCCGACTGCTGTCCTCATGTTTATTGCCTTATTCACCTTCAACATCTGTGTCTATTTCTGAGATAATGTATTATAACTATTTACAGTTCTGACTGCTGTCCTCATCTTTATTGCCTTATTCACCTTCAACATCTGTGTCTATTTCTGAGATAAGGTATTGTAACTATTTACACTCTTCCGACTGCTGTCCTCATCTTTATTGCCTTATTCACCTTCAACATCTGTGTCTATTTCTGAGATAAGTTATTGTAACTATTTACACTGTTCCGACTGCTGTCCTCATCTTTATTGCCTTATTCACCTTCAACATCTGTGTCTATTTCTGAGATAAGGTATTGTAACTATTTACACTCTTCCGACTGCTGTCCTCATCTTTATTGCCTTATTCACCTTCAACATCTGTGTCTATTTCTGAGATAAGGTATTGTAACTATTTACACTCTTCCGACTGCTGTCCTCATCTTTATTGCCTTATTCACCTTCAACATCTGTGTCTATTTCTGAGATAAGTTATTGTAACTATTTACACTCTTCCGACTGCTGTCCTCATCTTTATTGCCTTATTCACCTTCAACATCTGTGTCTATTTCTGAGATAAGGTATTGTAACTATTTACAGTTCTGACTGCTGTCCTCATCTTTATTGCCTTATTCACCTTCAACATCTGTGTCTATTTCTGAGATAAGGAATTGTAACTATTTACACTCTTCCGACTGCTGTCCTCATGTTTATTGCCTTATTCACCTCCTACCTCTCTGCCTATTTCTGAGATAAGGTATTGTAACTATTTACAGTTCTGACTGCTGTCCTCATCTTTATTGCCTTATTCACCTTCAACATCTGTGTCTATTTCTGAGATAAGCTATTGTAACTATTTACACTCTTCCGACTGCTGTCCTCATGTTTATTGCCTTATTCACCTTCATCATCTGTGTCTATTTCTGAGATAAGTTATTGTAACTATTTACACTGTTCCGACTGTTGTCCTCATCTTTATTGCCTTATTCACCTTCAACATCTGTGTCTATTTCTGAGATAAGGTATTGTAACTATTTACACTCTTCCGACTGCTGTCCTCATCTTTATTGCCTTATTCACCCTCAACATCTGTGTCTATTTCTGAGATAAGGTATTGTAACTATTTACACTGTTCCGACTGTTGTCCTCATCTTTATTGCCTTATTCACCTTCAACATCTGTGTCTATTTCTGAGATAAGGTATTGTAACTATTTACACTGTTCCGACTGCTGTCCTCATCTTTATTGCCTTATTCACCTTCAACATCTGTGTCTATTTCTGAGATAAGCTATTGTAACTATTTACACTGTTCCGACTGCTGTCCTCATCTTTATTGCCTTATTCACCTTCAACACCTGTGTCTATTTCTTAGATAAGTTATTGTAACTATTTTCACTGTTCCGACTGCTGTCCTCATCTTTATTGCCTTATTCACCTTCAACATCTGTGTCTATTTCTGAGATAAGTTATTGTAATTATTTACACTCTTCCGACTGCTGTCCTCATCTTTATTGCCTTATTCACCTTCAACATCTGTGTCTATTTCTGAGATAAGGTATTGTAACTATTTACACTGTTCCGACTGCTGTCCTCATCTTTATTGCCTTATTCACCTTCAACATCTGTGTCTATTTCTGAGATAAGGTATTGTAACTATTTACACTCTTCCGACTGCTGTCATCATCTTTATTGCCTTATTCACCTTCAACATCTGTGTCTATTTCTGAGATAAGCTATTGTAACTATTTACACTGTTCCGACTGCTGTCCTCATCTTTATTGCCTTATTCACCTTCAACATCTGTGTCTATTTCTGAGATAAGGTATTGTAACTATTTACACTCTTCCGACTGCTGTCCTCATCTTTATTGCCTTATTCACCTTCAACATCTGTGTCTATTTCTGAGATAAGGTATTGTAACTATTTACACTCTTCCGACTGCTGTCCTCATCTTTATTGCCTTATTCACCTTCAACATCTGTGTCTATTTCTGAGATAAGTTATTGTAACTATTTACACTCTTCCGACTGCTGTCCTCATCTTTATTGCCTTATTCACCTTCAACATCTGTGTCTATTTCTGAGATAAGGTATTGTAACTATTTACAGTTCTGACTGCTGTCCTCATCTTTATTGCCTTATTCACCTTCAACATCTGTGTCTATTTCTGAGATAAGGAATTGTAACTATTTACACTCTTCCGACTGCTGTCCTCATGTTTATTGCCTTATTCACCTCCTACCTCTCTGCCTATTTCTGAGATAAGGTATTGTAACTATTTACAGTTCTGACTGCTGTCCTCATCTTTATTGCCTTATTCACCTTCAACATCTGTGTCTATTTCTGAGATAAGCTATTGTAACTATTTACACTCTTCCGACTGCTGTCCTCATGTTTATTGCCTTATTCACCTTCATCATCTGTGTCTATTTCTGAGATAAGTTATTGTAACTATTTACACTGTTCCGACTGTTGTCCTCATCTTTATTGCCTTATTCACCTTCAACATCTGTGTCTATTTCTGAGATAAGGTATTGTAACTATTTACACTCTTCCGACTGCTGTCCTCATCTTTATTGCCTTATTCACCCTCAACATCTGTGTCTATTTCTGAGATAAGGTATTGTAACTATTTACACTGTTCCGACTGTTGTCCTCATCTTTATTGCCTTATTCACCTTCAACATCTGTGTCTATTTCTGAGATAAGGTATTGTAACTATTTACACTGTTCCGACTGCTGTCCTCATCTTTATTGCCTTATTCACCTTCAACATCTGTGTCTATTTCTGAGATAAGCTATTGTAACTATTTACACTGTTCCGACTGCTGTCCTCATCTTTATTGCCTTATTCACCTTCAACACCTGTGTCTATTTCTTAGATAAGTTATTGTAACTATTTTCACTGTTCCGACTGCTGTCCTCATCTTTATTGCCTTATTCACCTTCAACATCTGTGTCTATTTCTGAGATAAGTTATTGTAATTATTTACACTCTTCCGACTGCTGTCCTCATCTTTATTGCCTTATTCACCTTCAACATCTGTGTCTATTTCTGAGATAAGGTATTGTAACTATTTACACTGTTCCGACTGCTGTCCTCATCTTTATTGCCTTATTCACCTTCAACATCTGTGTCTATTTCTGAGATAAGGTATTGTAACTATTTACACTCTTCCGACTGCTGTCATCATCTTTATTGCCTTATTCACCTTCAACATCTGTGTCTATTTCTGAGATAAGCTATTGTAACTATTTACACTGTTCCGACTGCTGTCCTCATCTTTATTGCCTTATTCACCTTCAACATCTGTGTCTATTTCTGAGATAAGTTATTGTAACTATTTACACTGTTCCGACTGCTGTCCTCATCTTTATTGCCTTATTCACCTTCAACATCTGTGTCTATTTCTGAGATAAGTTATTGTAATTATTTACACTCTTCCGACTGCTGTCCTCATGTTTATTGCCTTATTCACCTTCAACATCTGTGTCTATTTCTGAGATAATGTATTATAACTATTTACAGTTCTGACTGCTGTCCTCATCTTTATTGCCTTATTCACCTTCAACATCTGTGTCTATTTCTGAGATAAGGTATTGTAACTATTTACACTCTTCCGACTGCTGTCCTCATCTTTATTGCCTTATTCACCTTCAACATCTGTGTCTATTTCTGAGATAAGTTATTGTAACTATTTACACTGTTCCGACTGCTGTCCTCATCTTTATTGCCTTATTCACCTTCAACATCTGTGTCTATTTCTGAGATAAGGTATTGTAACTATTTACACTCTTCCGACTGCTGTCCTCATCTTTATTGCCTTATTCACCTTCAACATCTGTGTCTATTTCTGAGATAAGGTATTGTAACTATTTACACTCTTCCGACTGCTGTCCTCATCTTTATTGCCTTATTCACCTTCAACATCTGTGTCTATTTCTGAGATAAGTTATTGTAACTATTTACACTCTTCCGACTGCTGTCCTCATCTTTATTGCCTTATTCACCTTCAACATCTGTGTCTATTTCTGAGATAAGGAATTGTAACTATTTACACTCTTCCGACTGCTGTCCTCATGTTTATTGCCTTATTCACCTCCTACCTCTCTGCCTATTTCTGAGATAAGGTATTGTAACTATTTACAGTTCTGACTGCTGTCCTCATCTTTATTGCCTTATTCACCTTCAACATCTGTGTCTATTTCTGAGATAAGCTATTGTAACTATTTACACTCTTCCGACTGCTGTCCTCATGTTTATTGCCTTATTCACCTTCAACATCTGTGTCTATTTCTGAGATAAGGTATTGTAACTATTTACACTCTTCCGACTGCTGTCCTCATCTTTTTTGTCTTATTCACCTTCAACATCTGTGTCCCTTTCTGAGATAAGGTATTGTAACTATTTACACTAGTTGCATTGTTCGGACTGCTGTCCTCATCTTTATTGCCTTATTCATCCTCAACATCTGTGTCTATTTCTGAGATAAGGTATTGTAACTATTTACACTCTTTCGACTGCTGTCCTCATCTTTATTGCCTTATTCACCTTCAACATCTGTGTCTATTTCTGAGATAAGGTATTGTAACTATTTACACTCTTCCGACTGCTGTCCTCATCTTTTTTGTCTTATTCACCTTCAACATCTGTGTCCCTTTCTGAGATAATGTATTGTAACTATTTACACTAGTTGCATTGTTCGGACTGCTGTCCTCATCTTTATTGCCTTATTCATCCTCAACATCTGTGTCTATTTCTGAGATAAGGTATTGTAACTATTTACACTCTTTCGACTGCTGTCCTCATCTTTATTGCCTTATTCACCTTCAACATCTGTGTCCCTTTCTGAGATAAGGTATTGTAACTATTTACACTAGGTGCATTGTTCGGACTGCTGTCCTCATCTTTATTGCCTTATTCACCTTCAACATCTGCCTCTATTACTGAAATGAGGCATTCTATTTATATTGTTCAAAACTTGACATAGTTTGTATTCTAATAACCTAGCCAATTCTTGTTCAAATGGTAACAAATTTTAAGAAAATGTTTAAAACTAACTTGACTGTATGGACTTGTCACAATGTAATTTTATGATGAAGATGGATCGAGCATGCCTGTGATAATGACAATGTGCTGTTGAAATAGCCACCATGTTCATCTGACTGGATACCTTTTTATTTTCTACGGGGTTATGTGAAATGACATGTCTATATCTCTCCTCTTCCTACAAGCCTAGAGGAACTTAAGTAGACAAAGACTGAGGCGCTGGAGAATGTTATGCCAAACATGCTACAGCATGTTTGGCAGCAGCTGCACTACTGACTAGGCATCTGCCATGTCACAGATGGTGTGCATGTTGAATGCTTTAGAATATCACTTATAAAATCAACATCGCTTTTACTATTTTGTTTGAATTTTGATGAATAGAAATATTAATAGTATATTGTTAAAAATGTAGTCCATTTAAGTTTATTTGTCTGGGACATGTAATTAATCAGATATTCATATTTGAAATGATGTCAAGTTTTGGGGGGACACTATATTGTTTTTTTTTTTATACCAGTGGTACCAAAATGATATGGCACACCTCATAGGTGTGCTGGAGGAGGATAACAGGTGAGGCAGAATGATTGAAAATCACAAATTTAGAAACATTATTCGGACTATTGTCTTCCTCTTTGTCGCCATATTTATTATGTTTCAGCCATTTTACACTCTGGCCTTCTTCAGTATCTGTCTATATTTCTGAGATGAGGTATCATGTACACTATTTACATTATTCAGACTATTGTCCTCATCTTTGTCGCCATATTTATTACGTTTCGACCGTTGTACGCTCCAGCCTTCTTCAGCATCTGTCTATATTTCTGAGATGAGGTATTATGCACGCTATTTACATCATTCAGACTATTGTCATCTTTGTAGTCATATTTATTACAACGTTTCGGCTGTTGTACGCTCCAGGCTTCTTCAGGTGGTTGGAATGTCGAACTGAATCCTTCATTTCGCTCACTGGGGTAGACTGTTCTATTTCCACGTGCCGTGTTTAATGGATGTCAGTTATTTCCCCTCTATAAGTTATCCTCTGCCTTAACCAGGTATTGAACTCACACTCTTTGGGTCCTGTCACTGGATCTAACCAATGCCTTTAGCCACTGTGCCGTATGTCCTTGACATGAAGGTTAGAACTAAGGCCCATATTTTGTCTGAGCACTTTCCATGGAAATAGTGATAGAACAGCGAGAGGCTTGCAATGTTTTATCTGTGGGGAAGAGGCTGTAAAGCAGATAACAATTCATCACTCACAAGGACGTGTAGGGGCTTTTGGACTCAATCGAGACACCAAAGTGAAGGCTGGCCAGCTCCTGCCCGTATATATAGCAAATGTACTCCATTTTCGGCCTGATCTGGCTCTTGTAAAAGTAGAGGAGAGTCAGCTACTTACTGGAGTGATACTGGGAACTGACCATTTACCCAGTATCTTTAGTGATGGGTTGTCTGTACGAGTTCCATTTGAGGTCTGGGTTGATTTTAAGACAGTTGAGAGAACACCTATTCATCATGATATATGAAAATTCAGAGTTGACTATGATGGAATGTAACTAGTTTGTTTTATCTTCGTTGTAGTGTCTTCCCTCTAATGAGGCTATTGTGGACTCTTCCACTAAATATAAAGTTAGTGTTGTGGTGTGCTCCCTCTAATGAGGCTATTGTGGACTCTTCCACTTACTATAAAGTTAGTAGGAAAAGTAAGCCCTGGGGCAATAGTGATCTAAACTGTTCTACTGAGGCTGTGAACAGCTCCTGTCGGACTCTCTGCCTTTGGCAGAGAGGAACTCAGACAAAGTTGTGCCGAAGGGCAGTTTCATCTGGGGAGGTAGACAGACCCAAATCCTTTAAGCGGGTTCTGCGGAGATTTTTTGCCCAAGTCTAAACTCGGCCTTGTGCCACATATATCCCTCGTGAGGAGGGGGCTGTTAAATATTAACAGTGATCTAAACTGAACACTGGTCAACCGATACACACTCCCAAGTCGTGTAACATACTTGTGTTGTATTTACTGTTCAATACACTATTTATCTGCAACTTCTTGTTTTGTTATTTCTTAACCAATTACTTGGTCAGAACAATTTTCTTAGCAATTAGTCTTTTTTATTTACATTAGTGTTACCAGACAGACCAGTTTTGAATTCAGTTATCCTCCTTCTAGACTGGTTGATAACCAAGGCTCTGCTATTTTACGTGTGACATTGCCATATTTGAATTCAGATTTATCTTTATAAATAGACATGGCTGGTCAAGAAATAGGAATGAACTCCCAATATCACAACATATATAAATATGTGCAGCTCCTCAGGATCTCAATTCTAAAGTCTCTACATCACACATAGACAGATGAATGGTGGTGGATGATTTTGGAAATTCACAGTAGTCATTTTTCTACCTTTGATATTCTCGGTCAACCCCTTAATGCTAACCCCCACCGTCTAAAATCGTAAGCATCTAGTAGGTTTGTTGTGTACTTAACAAGACTCGAAGTCTCTTGTTAGACAATGCTTTCCTGTTGCTGTTTCACCAGAAATGAAACTATGAATTTGCTTGTTGGAAAAAATGGTCAACAGCAGAGTAGGATTAAAAGATTTTTGACTTCTTGATAAAAATAGACAGAAGTGAAAATAAACATCAAATGTAAAACGTGACTTTGGGCAGCCTTTTTGAGTGAGAGTATGAGGTCTATTCAAAAAGTATCAGTGCCCAGTGATTTTAAAACTCCCTTTTGAATATAGCTAAACACACCTTGAAATCTGGTTAAAAAAAGAAAAAAGTATTGTAACTGGTGCTATAAAAAAAAAACAAAAAAACTACAACACATATCAATTCAGTGTTTAATCTCCTTCAAAGTAGTCCCCCACTTTGGAGACACACATTACACAGTATCATTTTCATTGATGGAAGCCTTCATGTATAGAACTCATTTTTTTCAGCTGTCCTGTTACTTTCTCTTGGTTTACCAAAACATATTACAATCTTCTTCCTTTCAAGTAGTATTTGATTATTGAAGAAGAAAAAAGTCACAGAGGTGAGATCTGAGGAATATCGTGGTTGTTGGATCTGGGGAATGTTGTCCGTGGCCAAAAACTACTGCATAAGCCATGGGCATTGATGGGACTTCTGTAGTGTCTTGAGACAATCACATTCTATTAGGTTGGTGTAAAAATAATGACGTAATAATGTAGTTTTTTGACGTTAAAAAACGTCATTATTTTTGCACCAACCTAATATACACTTTCCTTCCAAGCACTGCTATAAACAAATGTGCGACAGTTTAGCTGTTATCATAGCAACAGTTTTGATACTTTTTAATTAGACCTTATACTAGGAATGTGTGTTTGAACATTCCACAAATTTTCAATTTGAAAATCGTCTGCTACTGCTGATTGATTGCAACTCTTGATGGTATGGGGCCTAAATTTCTTAGTAACTGCAACGAATGGCTGAAGTCTTTTTGTAGGTTCTCTCTCAATGATGTGAACTGAGGGAGACTCGGGTCTGCTTTGCTATTTCCATCACCGATGTGGATAGTTATGGTCCATTCTTTGCTGACTGTAAGCATTGGTTCATATGGAGAATCCAGCTTAACCTTTAGTTGCGCTTGAGATGCAAAATTTCTATTATGAATTTGAATTTTCATTTCTTTCTCAAAGAGTTACCTGTCAACACCCACCGAGTTCTCAGAATAAAAATAAAATCTACTAACATGTCCTTATTTCATAAATGTTAAATATATTAACTTTAACATGTTAAAGGAGATAAGATTGTGAATTTTTTTTTTAATACTAATGCTCACCCAATACAAGGGCTAAGAGCCACTCAAGGTAGAGGGTTACTGTGTGGACTTATACTAGCATAGGAAAGAACAGGGGTTACAAGTATAGAGTTGAAGTAGACTTTAGAAGGATCCGGAAGCACAATCCTAAACAAGGGATAAACCTCTACTCCTGTTCAAAAGACCAAGGAGGGGTGTGAACTGGATGATAGGTTTGCCTGTCTCTTTCTATTGCTGAAGGGGAGAAAATAATTAAATAGTGAATAAAATTTCAGATTTTCATACACTGGCAGTAGAGGCTTATAGAATAAGAGGCACAGCTTATGGAGATATGTGGAGGAAGATAACGGGTAACCCTAGACTTGAACAGGTTAAGGTTGTAGTGATCAGGGAAGCATCCTCTTGGGAGTCGGTTACACAAAGCAGGTAGAGGGCTACAAAAGAAGAGGCACAATTTATGTGGATATGTGGGGAAGATAACGCTTCATCATAGACTTGAACAGGTTAAGATTGTAGTGATCAAGGAAACATCCTTTTGGGAGTCGGTTCCACAAAGTGGTGGTTTGTGGGAGGCTGTTCAAATGGAACTTCCATTTCACCAATGGAATATGAAGGGAATGAGGGTGGTAATACAATGTGCATACCAGTAACCTTTAGCTGTAAATGTTAGAACTGCTAGAATGAATGGATATAGTTCATGTGAACACTTTCCATGGAAATAGTGATAGAACAGTGAGAGCCTTGTGATGTTTTGTCTATGGGAATGAGTTTGTAGGGTAGAAAATAACATGGACACACTTTTGGACTAATGAGACTGGAATTTGAAGACTGGGCATCATCTGCACATAAACCTCTACTCCTGTTCAAAAGACCAAGTAGAGGTGTGAACTGGATGATAGGCGAACCCATCTCTTCCTACTGCTGGAGTACTCCATTTTCTGTTTGATCTGGCTCTTGTAAAGGTAGAGGATAAGAGTCAGGCACTTATTGAAGTGATATAGGGAACTGACCATTTTTCCAGTATTGTGTATGTATGAGTTCCATTTGAGGTCAGTATTGAGTTTATATCCCAATAGTCGCTCAAGGAATAGAGTTTTTTTTGAGTGAACACGTTCATTGCAATAGGTTTGAGTGCAAGATAAAGATTTTAAAAATTTTCAGCCAACTTCTGGTTTGATACATTCCACCCTGATAAATGCTTGACTCTTGGGGTCACTCAAAAGTTACTTTCACATCCAGTTTTGGCTTTGATACATTGCATTTCAATAAATACTTGAATCTTAGGGTTATCCAAAAGTAAACTTCTAGTGATGTAAAACTCTGTTACGGTCTCGAACTATTCTGATGCCCTCTTCACAGTGCCAATTAATATTTTAGTAATCTTTCTTTAAGTTCTTAGCGGTATTTTTTTTAATGTTAGTTTAACCCTTTCACTGCCTGAATTCCCCATTTGCAGCTTTTGTGCACCAATAAAACTCATCACCGTGTTACAATATTTCTCCTAGACTAGTTGGCAATAAAGTCTGTTCTGTTTATTTAATCTGTAGTGGGGGTAAATAAAACCCTGAAAATAAAAATGAAATCTCAAAAATAAGCATTTAAACAGAATATATTTGCTCCAACAACATAAAAGAAATTTTTCTAGGAGCAAAAAAAAAATATTTTTTTTGCAATATGATTTAAAACTGAAAAACAAAATGTGATTTTCTAAGACATTTTTTTTTTTCATGATAAAATAAAAATTCGATCTGACATCATTGAAACATGAAAGGAAGAGAAATATCTGAACAAGAAAATTTATTTACATACAATGAAGATGGTGTGTTAAGAAATGAGGATTGGGTAGGGGTGGGAGTGTAAACAAATTCATTCTTCCCACAATTTATTCTCCATTAATATTAAGTAAATTTAATACCTGGGAAGTTTTCACTGGTAAGAATTCCTGAGGTCTATGGTTCAAACCCTTAACTGGTAATGCCCATTAAGTTGGCCAATATAGAAATTGAATTTTAACAAATAGGAATTTAGTTTTGGTCATAGTAATTCTAACAGAAGGCAACAAGTTGCTGTTATACTATTAATATTATAGAGGGACTGGATAAGGCAAATAAACAAATAAAACAAGCTGTAAAAATGACTAATTTTTAGTTCCAACCCCCACATCATATGAATGTTAGCACATTACTTAAATGTTTACAGAATAGGTTTATTATTTTTATCAATTTACCCCAAAGCAAGGCGTTAATGCCACCAAAATGCAAGGGGTTACTGGGAGTGAAAAAGAATGAGAATACTTTAGAAGGAACTGGAAACAAAGGAAAAACTGTTCAAAAGACCAGGGAAGAATGTGAACTGGGCAATAGGTATACCTCTCTACTCCTATTGTGGGGGGGGGGTGGTTAGAGTATTAAATAAAATTTTATTTAAGCGGAGACGTTAGAAATATAGAGTTGAAGTAGACTTCAGAAGGAACTGGAAACTTAATTCTTTTGGTTTGGAAAGTGAAGACGAAATTTTTTTAAAATATTTGTAATTCACTTAAAACAATAAAAAGAAAAAAGAAAATTAAATGCAGGAAAGAAAAAAAAAGTCATTACTCAATCTTATTTTCAAATTATATCAGATATCCGAGTTGGTCGTCAATAGTCTTAAAAGTTAATGGCGTCCAAAATTAGAAGGCATATTTGAATATGAGGCACAACTATTTTTCAACAATCTGTTCACACTCTAGTGTAGTACATAAGGAATGACTAGTTCCCATAAATAATAACTTACAGCGAAAGTAACTTGTAATGGATTCTTCAATAGACGATAGCACCTTTGTCATAAATAGATAACAATAATCTGAAGTGGGGAAACCAATACTAATGACTTATGTTTTTACCTTATTAACACGTTGACTGCCAACCCAAAGTCAGTATAGGGTCATGTGGGAGTTTTCACTATTTTTTTTTTTTTTTTTTTTTTTAACTATTTTCTAAAAGAATATGTTAGATTTCAATTAAAGCTTTAGTGTTTTTACATTTTTTCTAACCTCAGAAGCCATGTTACCAACTGGTGATGGCTACTTTCTTATGTATATAATATTCTTTTTCAGATTCTCATATTTTTTATATTATATATATATATTATATGAAGAAATATAGTCTTAAGGTGTGATATATTTATGGGATAAAGTGCTCAATATCAGAGATAGAGCGTGTGTAAATATAAAAGTGAACATAGAAGTCAACACTTAGAGGCGACAGTCTGTTTCATGCTATATGCTATCATCAGGCTTGACGATTGCATATAGCATGAAACAGACTGCCGCCTCTAAGTGTTGACTTCCATATATATATATATATATATATATATATATATATATATATATATATGAGGAGGTATGGCGGAGTAATGGTTAGCAGCTTGGATTGAAGAATTGGAGAGCTGAGTTTGAATCCATTAAATTCACTTACATGCTAATACCCTTGGGAAAGATATGAATCCTTTTCTTCTCCCTCCAGCTATGGGTAAATAGCAGGACAGACTGGATTCTATAGCCTTGGATGGCAACTAGTCTAGAAGATAGACAACTCTGAATTCAAAACCTGTGGAGGGTCATTTAGGGACCTTATGGTAAGTAGTGCACCACTGTAAGAAAAAAAAACAAAAAAAAAACCCTCCCATATATTTATAAAGCCATCAAGAAAAGTTAAGAGAACCAGAATGATAAGCATTTTGCAAAATTTTTCCAAGTCACAGACATTACTTTAGATAGAAATATTCATAAAATGTCTCCAACTTTTGGCAAAGCAACTTAATGTGATAATCTGTCACCAGTTTCTGGAGACGTGGCTTAAGCTGAAATGCCAGGTCACCAATATATGATGACATGACAGATGAAAAGTTAAATAAAATCTTTCACTATAGGAAACAGTATCTTCAAGTTTCTATAACATATTTGATATGCATACAAAATAACATCTATGTATTTAATACATGCATTACTATTTAACTGCTATAAACTTATTTTATAATTATAAATTGGCAAGATACCAAATTTTTGCAAAGGCTACTGATAGTATTTTTTTTTCTCTTCCTATAGATATCCAAGATAAAATATTTATATCTTACATTGTTTATTGCCTATAAAATGATTAAAAAAGAAAAAATAAACTAAAGCATTCAATAATGGTTAAGAGAAGCCACAGACATTGCTTTATATAGAAATATGCAGCCTCTCCCAAGGCTGGTGCGTACTACCCGAGTCATTTAATTGTAGGGGACCCAAGCCTGATTAGGGATCCAGGCAGTGTTTTGTGACCCTCACAATCTTATCAACAATTGTTTTTTTTTTTCTACCTACATTTATATACATTGAAAATTAAGCTAACCACAACTATTAAAGGATGAACAATTTACAGATTTTTAAGTAGTTATGTTTTTTTTTTCTGTCCAAATCCGTGAATTTGTTTTGCTCATGCTAAAAAACACTGTATAAAATTCAATATTTTTCATCCATAATGTTGAATCTGTTAAAATTATTCAACTTTTTAAGAAGAAAAATCTCAAGTTGAAGTTAAAAATTGCCACAAACCATTGTTGATTTATTTAAGATGGATCCACTGACATGTCTCTAATTTGTATTTAGATACATTGTATTTATTTTCAATTTTTCTAGTCGAATTGTTCACCTATATTGCATAGGATCCATTATTGTACATAATTAGGTTATAATAAAATTTGTATTTGATATGAAAATTGAGATGTAATAGATTCAGTGGCCCCCATATGATAGAAGGGGCCGTATCATAGATGGGGGAGGGGGAAGCACAATATTCTTCCACTGTCCCTGCTATTATGTATCGTTACAAATCTATAAGAATTTAAAATTGCACATGAACTTTATAAACTTTCTGTATATTATGACAAACTGATGGACAGACAGAATTTGCTGTTTATTTATTCAAGATGGAATGATCTATTATGGCAAGTCTCTAAATTGTATTTATTTTCAATTTTTCTAGTTGTATAGGATCCATTATGATTGTACATAATTAGGTTACAAAAAAATTTGTATTTTATATGAATACTACCTTATGAAAATTGATACATAAGTAGATTTTTTTTGGGGGGGAAGACACAAAACCCTTGCACTACCCCCTAGTATCTCCAATATTTGGCAAAGAAACTTAAAGTGATAATATAACTGTCACCAGTATATGGAGACATGGCTTATACTGAAATGACAGGTCACCAACATATGGTGATGTGGCAGTCAACGTGTTAGACAAGGCCTTCAAATATAAGCAAAAACAAACAATATTTTCTTTCAAAATAATTGATCTTTTGCTATTAGCAAAAGGATGTAATGATGTCTAGGGAAAAAGTAAGGAAAAAGGAAAAAGTAAAAGCTAGAAGGTTATCATCTAGCAAGGGGATTTTCTAAGAGCTTTCAAAGTATATAACAGCCAACTAGAATAAAAAATAAATAAAAAGTTTAAAATAAAATAAAATTAATAACAAAAAAAGACTTTTACACCTAAAAATAAAATGATTTTAAAAAAACAAAATACTTTCAACAAATGACTTCAAAACTCTTAATTTTTATATTGTTTGTTCAAAACCTGTGCTTAAAATTTTTGTCTGTTATGATGCAACATCATGAAGACAAATCATATATATATTAAATCATTTATAAAAAAAAAAAAAAATTAAATTTGACCCCCACCTTAAAAAAAACAAACAAACATATATATGTACATATATAGGGGTATGGCAGAAATACTTTTCACATTTTAAGCTGTCACCTGTGTAGTGTTAGCGAACTGAGCCAAGTGACAATGGTGTTTTCATCTAGCTAATGTCTTAAAATATTTTTTTTCCAGATACCATCATAGTTTGGACCAGTGCACATTGTTTGTTTGCTGTCCAAATATTATTATTATTTTTTTTTTTTTTAAGACTGTTGTAATAATGGATTCAACAGAGAAATTTTGTGTTCATTTCATGTTATGTCGCAATGATGCTGTCCTGGATTGAAATCAAGAATTTCAGGGTCATAGGTTAAAATAAAACCAACCTAGAAGACCTTGAACTGCCAGGTGATGGAAAACTTTAGAAATTGTCTACAACAGTGTATGGTGAATAGAGGTGACCATTTGGAGGATGTCATTTCCAAAACCAAATGAATAAAATTTATAGTTCTTTGTTTAAACAACAGTGAAATACTTTTTTTTTTTTTTTTTTAATAGCAGTAAACTTGGTCTTTTTGCCAACCTTTAAAATGTGGAAGTATTTCTGTTACACCCTATATATATATATATATATATATATATACATACACACACACACGAGGTGATTGATAACTCCCTATTTTATGTCGAATAGATTCTAATACCTAACTATAATTTTTATAGGATGGGAGGATCCATCATACATAAAATAGAGAGTTCTTTCAATTGCCATATATATATATATATATATATATATATATATATATATATATATATATATATATATATATATAACTGATTTTTTAAAATTTTTTTTAATCTAACATTTTCCTAGATAGTTTAAACTTAAAGATGTAGGCTACACGAGAGATTTAAAAATTTCAGTGTTGGTTTAAACGATAGCTGCTATTGTCACACACTTGGCCTATTTGCAAAGACCTGACATTTTTTTTTAATAAAGGATACAAATTAAAATAAGAAAAAAAAAAAAAAAAATGGAGAGGAGTGGGGGATTAAGGTGAAAAATAAATAAATTTATTTATGCTGAACTCATGTTTGTAGCTAATGACTGAACCATACAAAAGATAAGGGAGAGGTTAAAAAATGTAATTTGATTTTTTTTTTATCATAGGATTTTCTTATTCTCATTGCTGTTTTTTTTTTTTTTTCCAAAAAACAAAAAAAAAAAATTATAAACATTTTGATGAGATTATTCATAAATAACTCATCTAAAACTTTTCTCTCTCTCTTGTTTAATGAAAAAGAGAATTATCAGAAAAATGCATGTATATGTGTGTGCAAGACACACACACAAACACATATATATGTACATACATACACACACATACATACATACAAAATGATGTATGTATATGTAAAAACTAGCCAAAGTCAGGTGACTGATTTTGGAAATCTGTAAGGGGCAAGTTCTTTATTTGAATTTTTAAATTATTAATTTTTTTTTCTTTCTTTCTTTTCAAACATTTTTTTTTAACTCCTTTCATTATTTTTTTCTGCATTTTTTTTTTTTTTTTTAATATTTTATTTTAAAAAAATTGTTTCTTTTTAATTATTTTTTTATTTTTTTAAAAAGTCAATCTTATTTTCCTTGTTTGTTCTGGAATAAAAAGAAAAACAAAGAAAAAAAAGAAGGAAAGAAAAGAAAATTTTATATACACATTATATATATATATATATATATATATATATATATATATATGATGATTTAAAAAAAAAAAAAAAAAAAAAAAAAAACACAATAACCACCTATTTTATTCATCTATACTAGCTGGTGGGATGTGTAGTTCAAATGCACAATCCCTTAGTTTTAATCGTAACTTCTTTGGTGTGGTCTGCACTGGTCGTAGTGCTTGGTAGTGGTATTCTAAATCTGATTTCTGTTGTTTGCGTTTACCTAGATAGGAATGTTCCGAGTGCTTAGAGAGGTGGTGATGATGGTGATGGTGGTGGTGGTGGTGGTGGTGGCTGCTGCTACTTCTGTGTCGGTGTCTGTGTTTGTGGGAAGAGGAAGAGGAGGAGGAAGAAGAAGAGGAAGAGGAAGAAGAGGAGGAGGAGGAAGAGGAGGTATCACAATGTGCTTCCCGAGGTACTGAAGGTGCAGAGGAAGAACTGTCATCCAAGTTGAACAAAACACATTTTGTCTGGCTTGTCGTGTCCATTATAGGGTCCCGGCGCATGCGGATTGTCAGCTTAGGAATCTTGTACTGTGAGCCCACTTCAAGGCTGCTGTCGTAGTGGGTCCTGCAACGCGGGAAAGAGTGTTTGCTCTTCGTGCCAGCCAACTTGTGTTTGCCGGACGCATAAGACAAGGAATTACTATTCTTTTTACACTGTTTGCGGTTGCTGTCACTGTTGCTGCAATTGGTGTTAGAATTGCTTGAAGAGTGGCAAAACCGTTTCACATGCCGCGTCATCTCAGGATAACCAGATTTCATGCTGGGATCACGAATTCGCAGTTTCAAGCTTCCTGGGGCATTTAATAATGTGTAAGAGCCACTGTTCGACTCTGAGAACTTCTTCAACAAGTTCATGGAGGCTTTTGGAGCATTTTGTTTGGGGAGAATATCATACTTGTTTGCTGCCTGCTCAGGGGAAGGGATAAAGTCAGAGTGCAAGGAGCGTAAATCCAAACTGGACATCCTCTGAATAGGAGAAGGTGAAGAAAAAGCATAGGGATCATTCTGTTTGGGAGGAGTTCGCTGCAAGGCTATGCCATTATTTATGTTCAGAGAGGCACTCCTCTGTGGGGAGGATGGAGCAGTTGGGGGAGTAGTACTTTTCGGAATAGGGGTAAAGAGAGATGTAGAAAGGTTAGAAATTCTAGATTGTAAAAAGGTTTGTTTGAAAGAATCGTCCGACCGGGAACACTTTTGAGAGGCAGAATTGGTAGCAGTCTTCAGGTAAGAAGAATTCAGCACGCCTTGATTTGTTGTTGGTGCCAATGACTTCTCGTGAAAGCAGGAAGAGAGCTTTGATATGATTTGTGGAGAGTTAGAAATATTTTCAGAAGATTGTATAGTGGTACTAGGTGCGTAATAAAGCAAAGGAACATCTTCTCTTTTTACTCGTGAAGCAGAGACTATTTCTGAATTATTCAGACCAGCTGAAGAGAAGTGGTCAGTTTGTGAAGTTTTGGAAGGTGAGCGATTTTCAATTTTGACTCTGGAGAGGAGAGGGGGAGGCAGAGTTGAGATAACGTTCTGTTCAGAATCTCTCTGCGGGGATAAAACTTCTGTTTTTATGCTTCTGGGAGGTGAAGCTACTTCTATTTTGGTTGCCTTTTGAAAGAGAAGTGTGTCTGAATCAAGAGGCAAGTTCTCTGTATCTGCCAACTTGACCCTTTTTGCTTTTGAAGAAACCAACAGTTCAGACAAAACCTCAACGTTTAGTTTAGGGCCATTATCCCAATGGAGACTGGTCGGTGAGTTTTCTTCGTATGGCTTCTGCCGCAAACGTGGACTCGATCGGACAGAGTTGTTTTTCATAGAGGCAAGTTTATTTTTGTTTATGAAAGGCTTCTTGTTTTGTAAGACAATTTCTTGACAGAACACTCCCGAACTCTCTACTGGATCATCATTAGCTGGCAGGTTGACTGTGGAACTCTGTGAAGATGTTTCCAGCCCGTTGTCAAGCCCAGATCTGGTTGAACACGTCTCTTGAAGAGGAGATGCTGAATTCAAGTCAGCCAGCACATTGGAATGACTCCATAGTTTCTCAGCAGTATTTTCACCATTCAAGCATGGGGCTTTGTTTTTAATTTCCACTTCTACTGCTTTCATGTCATCTGATGGTACCAGTAATGAAAATGTCTTTTCGACATTATTTGTAATAAGAAAAGGGTTAACAGTAGTAGTGGTGGTAGTGGTAGTGGTGGTGAATGGAGTAGTATTAACAGTAGTAGTGGTGGTGGTGGAGGTGAGAGTAGTGGTGATAGTGCCCTCAGATTGTGATTTCTCAGGGGGTTGGATTTGAGGCTGCTGCTTATTATTCAGAGGTGGTGAAGACACTGATGATGACTTTGTGGCATCTGGCAACTTTTCTGCATCTTGCAAAATGCATGCTAACGGTGTTATTGATGGTGACAAGGTTGACGATGACGACGACGATGATATTAAAGGAGTAAGAGTTGAAATTGACTTGGCGTTCTCTTTCGCACTATCGGGTCTATGCTTTTCTTGGTTGAGGAGTGAATCCTCATTTGTCAATTTACCACCACTACTGTTGTGATTGTTGTCAACTTCCTTGTCCAATCCAAGTGAGATGTCAGTTGTTGGAGGCTCACCGTTAGCCTTGACATTTTTTGGTTCTGACTGATCCTGGTCTTTTTCTTTGGTTACACTCAAGACAGCTGATGACAATGACAAAGATGAGGCAGATGATGATGATGATGAAGAAGATGATGATGATGATGATATAGGAGCGGAAGATGACAGTGTCTTCTTTGTTTGCTCTGGTGGCTTCACAGACAAGTCAGCAGAGATTTCATCTCCAACCGAGATATCAGGGACGCGGGTAGTACCATCACAAGGTGTAGCTGTCACTTCTTCTGTAGATGCTGCAGCGGTGCCAACATTATTGTAACCGTTTTTGTGGATGGGTTTATTTAGGCTTTGCCTGACTCTCTTTTTCCGGACGTTCCTCTGGACAGAGTGCAGGACTGTGTTTTTGCCCAAGCTGTTTTTAGCATCATTCAAGTTTACTGTTCGATTGCCATTTATTGATATGGGTAACTGGCGTTCCAGCACCACTTTGGGCTCGGGTAGATTGATACCCTGGGAGAGAAGAATTTCAGCATCATAACGGGTTATGCCTCTTTTTTTCAGTTCTGCAGATTTTAGCAGATGACCATTCTTTTTCAAATTAGTGGAACGGAAGTCCCAGTTTTCTGAAAGAGAAAAGACAAGAACATTGGATAAGAAAGGATTTGGTTAAACATTTTCCCTCCTCTTCAAAAAGTAAGTTTTATAAGGAAGAGGGGGTGGGGGAAGACTACAGAGGTAAATTCAGCGTGGAGCAAATCTCCTGCAGGAAGACTTCTTCAGTTATTAAATATAAGTGTGAAAAAATAACTTTTTTTCATTCATTAAAAAAAGCTATGTCTGTGTTTCAGAAGACGGGAGGGAGAACAAGAAGAAAAAAGCAAAAAAGGAGAAATCGAAAAAAGAAGTAAAAAAAAAACAAAAAACAAACAAAACAAAAAAAACATGGATCTTTGTGCCCACAGAAAAAAACCCCAAAAAAACAAAAATAAAACTGTCAAAAAGATGCTTTTAATTTCACTACTCTTTGGCAATGTATATAATGACAATTAAAATTGTAATAAAACTTAAACATATGACAAAAGTGAATTTATAAATTTTTTTTTGTTGAGAATTTACAACAAAAATATTATAAACTATTTATTCATTAGATTGTTTAAGTATAATTTTATATCTACATTCTAAAACCTAATACAATTAAGACTAATGCAATATTTATCATTTACCAATTTATAAAGAAATAAATCGTCACCAGCATCTGTCCGTCTCAAGAGATGATGGAGTAGCATGGTGCACTACAAGCCTGGGTGGGGTATATGGAGAACTAGGGCAGCCCAGACGTCTAGTTCCCCCTCTCGGCCATGCTAGCAGAGTCCAAACGAGAGGATAAACCAATACAGTTTGGTACCAGTGCGGCTGCAGGAGTTGACAGAAGGTAGCACAAAGTGCCGTCCATCCACCTTAGGGGGCTCCATTCTGGGTTTGAATTCAGAGTTGTCCTTCTAAACCAGTTGCCATCCAAGGCTATAGAACCCAGTCTGTCCTGCTATTTATCCATAGCTGGAGGGAGAAGAAGAGGATTCACACCTTTCCCAAGGGTATTAGCACATAAGTGAATGTAATGGATTCAATTGGAATTCGAACTTGGCTCTCCGATTCCTCTATCCAAGCCGCTATCTATTACTCCACCATGCCTCCTCATAAAGAAATAAATATGAAATCAATTTTTTATTCATGAATTTATAAACATTTACTAAATTAAAATATGTAAACCAACTATGAGGAAATCCTTATTATTTACCATTTTATAAAGTTTGAATCAATTGGCAATTAGCCGATGTTTTGCCAACCATTCCAATAAATTATATCATAAATAAATCGTGTAAATAAACAATCTAATAAATAAATAGTGTTTATTTTGGTTGTCAATTCTCAAGTACAAAGAAAATTTATAAAATCACTTTCATATGTTTAGGTTTTATTAAAATTCTAATCATCGCTTTCTAAGACAATAAAAATTTCCAAGGATTGAAGGTCCTTAAAACAATAGTAGTGTCATGGTACAAATCACATTTTGACACTACATTTTCTTTTGCAGGTATGAAGGTCCATGTTTGCCAAAAAAAAAAAAAAAAAAAAAAAAAAAAATCCTACCAAGTATTTGTCTATTTTTATTGAAAACAATTTTTTCTTAAAACAAAAAGATTAATAGTAGGGTAGAGAAAAAAAAACGAAACAAAAGACACTACACTTTTGAATTGCACTCCTAAAGCAAATACTAGAGGTAGTCCACTATTTACATTATTCAGACTATTGTCCTCATATTTGTCACCATATTTATTACATTTCGGCCGTTGTACATGCCGGACTTCTTCAGGTGGTTGGAATGTCGAACTGAACGCTTTATTTCGCTCACTGGGGTAGACTGTTCTAGTTCCACGTGCCATATCAAGGACACATGGTACAGTGGATAAAGGCATTGGTTAGATCCAGTGACAGGACCCAAAAAGTTGAGAGTTCAATACCCGGTTAAGGCAGTGGAGAACTTTCAGAGGGAAATTAACAGGAAATAACTGATAACTGACATCCATTAAACATGGCACGTGGAACTAGAACAGTCTACCCAAGTGAGTGAAATAAAGCGTATTCATTCCAACCACCTGAAGACGGCTGGAGTGTACAACGACCGAAATATTGTCATAAATATGGCAACAAATATGAGGACAATAGTCCAAATAATGTAAATAATACCTCATCTCAGAAATATAGACAGTTACAGAGGTAGTCCACTTTTGAAAAATAATTCTAAAGACAAATTTACCATCCAAGCCTGCTTCATACAGAAATTATTTATCACCCAACCTAATATGCCCATTCAAGTTTCCTCTATCCTAACTTTTCTCCACATTTGTTTAATTATCACATAACAAATTTATCAATATGTTAATGATTATCTCAGAGATTATTGAAGAACCTTACCAATTTCAAGTTTTCAATAAGCCAGTTTCAACTTTTAAAATATTACAGTAAACATTTTTTTTTTTTAATTATTTCACCCCAAGCAAGGCAATAATGTCACTAAGATGCAATGGATTACTGGGAGTGAAAGAGAATGGGAAGACTTTAGAAGGAACTGGAAACTCAATACTAAACATGAAACAAGGTATAAACCCCCTACTTCTATTCAAAAGATAAGGATGTGATGTGAAGCAGGCGACAGACAAAACTATCTACCTGTCTTTAATAGACAAACATTAAAATCAAAGTTTCTAAATAAAACTAAATATAAAATGTTAGTTGGACATGTAAATAGTATGTAAAATATTCAACTAGCCTTCTAAGGAAATTCACTGGAGGAAGGAAAAAAAAAAAAATAAAAAAAAATGTAGTTATATATATATATATATATATATATATATATATTCCTCTTATATACATAAGAGCTGTGATACAGCAAAACAGTCTGTCTGTGGATAATTATATATATATGTATATATATATATATATATATATATAGGACTCTGTTGGTTCCGACATATGAGGATCTGACAGCTTATTGATTCAGTTATGAAAGTTTGTGCGATAATCTTAAGTGGCATTTAAGTGTATATATATATATATACTCTTGGGAAGTCTGAGTTTTCTGGAGAAAAGTGTAATTTTAAAAACAGTGGATCCTACTGCTATTAATGCATGGCTCTATGAATTGAGCTCTCCTGGCTACTGCCATATCTCGTATAGAAAACGTTAAAATTTCCCTTTCTCTCTGCCGTGCGATAATAGCTTAGGGGGTAGGATTTCTGACTGATGCCAAATTGGTTGAGTTTCGATCCCGGCTTGAAGCAATTGGATGTCTAGCCACACTGAAGAGCTGTGATACAGCGAAACTGTGAATGACTATATATATATATATATATATATATATATATATATATATATATATAGGTTGGGATCAAATATGGATTGGAATCTGACAATAAGATAAAGAGCAAAGAGGAAACTATCAATTTAATGTTTCACTTTTATTAAAGCTTCATCAGAGAAGGGGGTGCTGAAAAGTTTTCAACCCAACCAAATAAAAATTAAAAATAAACAAATAAAATTTCTTATGTGAGTTTTGGGAAGTCTTTTAAGTTGAGAACCTTTTAGCACACCATTGTGCATTTTTAATATACGTTATTTTATGATGTGAACTTGGTGTTATTTGAAGTTCCTATACTGAATTTGTCATGTGTCGGTAGGGGCTGCTATTAACGTAGTAAGCCAAGATCACACTCGATTGAAAAAGGTACGAATCTCTCTCTTTCTACTCCCTTCTCCTCAGCTATGTGCCAAGTGGCAGGGTAAACTGTGTTCTCTAGGCTTGCCTTGGCTGGCAACCAGTCTATGAGAAAGTAATTGTGGAGAAGGCAGGGAATCAATCCATTATCTTGCCTAAGATGCCATGGCAATGATGGAGAAAATGATCGTTAGTCATGTTTGCCTACATCCTGAAGGGACATGACATTAACAAAAAAAAAAAAAAAAAAAAAAAAACCCTAGTAAATACACAATTTAAATAACTTATGCTGAAAGCAATGATGTTTTTTGTCTGATCATACAAAGCATTCGAATACGATCAATACTTAGTTGGGTAATTTTCTTGTGACATTTTTAGTAATTAAATCACTCATTTTTTTTTTTTAAGAACTTCTAATAAATTTGACGTTAAGTTTAGATAAATTCTTTTCAATTGTAATCGTTACCAGTGGGTAATATTATATAGGAGTTGTTAGTCTTATCAAGATTTATATTACTGACGTCTCTAATTTTGTGAATATAGTGAGCTTTGTGGCTATTATTATATAGGAAATAATTAGGATATTAGGGAAGTTGGTAGATAATATGTGATTAGTTTTATCATGATTTATATTATTGACCTTTCTAATTCTGTGAATATGGTGAGCTTTCAGTATCTGTCTATATTTCTGAGATGACGTATTATGTACACTATTTACATTATTCAAACTATTGTCCTCATCTTTGTTGCCATATTTATTGTTTCAGCCTTCTTCAGGACACATGGCACAGTGGATAAAGGCATTAGTTAGATCCAGTGACAGGACCCAAAGAGTGTGAGTTCAATACCCAGTTAAGGCAGTGGAGAACTTTCAGAGGGGAATTAACAGGAGATAACTGACATCCATTAAACATGTCACTAGAACAGTTTAACCCAGTTAGCGAAAAAAAGGGTTCAGTTTGATATTCCAACCACCTGAAGAAGGCCGGAGCTTACAACGTCTGAAACGTAATAAATATAGTGACAAAGATGAGGACAATAGTCCGAATAATGTAAATAATGGTGAGCTTTATGGCGATCATTACAGGGTATTGAAGGAATTTTAAAGTATTTCTCTTCTTCATATAAATATTGAGGGTTACAAAAACCCTTTAGGAATATCAGCTCCTGTAAAAACTAATTTGTGACCGAGTTGAACTTGGATTTGATTAGTGAATAAACAATGCAAACAACTTTATATGTTGTTGACACCTTGCTGAAGATGGGATTAAATCGCTTTCCAAGTTACATTTGTAATATGTTTTTTAATTTTCTAAATAGTAACTTTATAACAATACTGGAGTCAAATTTAAATTAAAAAGAAAAATTTTTCATCTTCTTTCGAGAGACATCAGACACACAAAAAAAAAAAATATATAATATATATATATATATATATATATATATATATATATATATACATAAAAATCAGAAAGAAAAGCTGTAAAATAAAGAAAAGGTTCAACATTTTAAGAAACCATTTCCCGACATGGTCAGTAACAATTTTGCTAACAAAAGTTTTTAGACTCCACTAAAGACTTTATATATGGAATTAGGTTATTGTCAATTTATCAATAGACACATATTTTGATATACTCTGACATTAGGTTTTCATGAATTCTCAATCATATACACAAACAGGACTTTAATTAAACCAGATTAAAATAAGTATAGAAAGTTCCCTATATAGATTAAAGAACAGCAAACAAACTCAATAATATCAAAAGCCCCAACTCAGTTTCATGTAACAACAATGATCAGGCAGAAATAATAATTATATATTAATGCATGTTTCATTAAATAATATACACAAGTTTTGTCTATTTATTTTAAGTAAGTTCCATTCATATTGTCTGATAAGCTTAATCACATTATCATTGAAAGACAAAAGGAAAACACCATATTGATACATATTCAAATCCAATCTAAGCTTTCGGCTTACATAAACCATTATCAAAGATGACAATTTCAATATATCAAACAACACACGGACAAAACAACAATGATAGTCCGCTTTTGCTGCATGAAAAGTTTCAAAGCAATGACAAACCTGTGTATATGAGACACGGAGGCGAAATTGGGTTGCAGCTTGTGACGTCAATATATATATATATATATATATATATATATATATATATATATATATATATATATATATATTTCTATATAATTAATGGATTTATTTTATCCCAACATTTTTGTTACTTCAAATGCTATTTTTAGTGAATACCTGTATTTGAAATAGATGACCTGCTTTTATTTTTAAACAGTGTGTATTTCAGCGATTGGCCTGTGCACTCCAGAAATTTTAACAAAGAAAATTTGCTCTTCAGTAGACCTGCATCTCCCTTTGTAGAAGAAAGTACAGTTTGATCCAAGATGCCTTAGACCACTTTGTCACAGAGAGCCAACAGCTCAGCATTTCGGGGTTTCTCCTTCAAATATATTTTACTAATCTTCACTCAATACAAGGCCCAAGAGCCACTCAAGGTAGAAAGTTACTGTGTGGAGTTGTATTAGTGTAAGTAAGGACACGCATCATGAGTATAGAGTGAAAGTAGACTTTAGAAGGAACCATAAACCCAATCCTAAACAGGAAACAAGGGGTGAACCGCTACTCCTGTTTGAAAGACCAGGGAGGAGTGTTAACCTATCTACTCCTATTGGTGGAGGAGAGAGAGAGAGAAAAAAAAAAAGAAAGTAAAATAAATAGTAATAGTTCAGATGCAGTATGTATATATATATATATATATATATATATATATATATATATATAAGCGCTGAATATATCAATCAGCTAAGTGACAAATTGTATTAATCCTATATAATTATTATTATATATGTTGTCATTTGTTTATGTTAAGATATGCTTCGAGTAGATATGATCATACAAGAAAAATCATGGGAAATTTGTTGTTTAAAAACTTTGCTAACCAGATGCTTCCTATGTAGATATATGTTAAATATATAAACGCACACACACACAGAGTGCGATTGGTAAATTGTCACCATTTTATATTTTTAATTTTGCGTATGTACATTGTTTGCAATCTTGTCTGCACAGTATAGTAGGGTCAGTTGGGCACTGTCTTTGACAAAAAGAGAACCATGACACAAGTCACTCCATCAGAAATTTGGAGACGGCATGTTGTACTGCTTAGCATTCGTGCCAGAAACTCCTATACAAACATTTCAGAATGTTTGGGTGTCAATCTGAGACAGTGCAGAGGATTTAGAAAGAGTTGGAGGAGTCTAATGGTGATTATGAAGGTGTTTGGAGTGATCACAAGTGATGGTGACATTATGTTTCCATTCATTTTCCCACAGGGCCTCAGACTCAACACTGAGGCCTACGTTGAGTGACTTGAGGAAGTAGTGCTGCCCTGGGTCAAGAGGATGCGAGACTATGTCTGGCAACAGGACTTTGGACCATGCCACACAAGCAGGAGAACATAGCTGTCAGATGATTTCTATGACCACATCACCCCTTACATCTGGCCACCTAACTCTCCAGATTGCAACCCACTTGATTATTGTGCGTGTGGCACAGTTGAGCAAGAGACCAACAAAACTCCTCGTATAACCAAAGAGAAACTGAAGGCAAGGATTATGGCAGCATTCACCAACTTAAACAAGGAGACTTTCCAGAAGAGTTGTAGGAGATTTCAAAGTCATCTGGAATCCGTGGCTGAAGCCAATGGCAATTTTATTGAATAAATTTATTCTTTAGTAATTCAAGATATTTTTGCTTAATTTTGGTAAATATTAGGTTGGTGCAAAAATAATGACGGTTTTTGACGTATTTTTTAACGTCAAAAGCAGTCATTGTTTTTGCACCAACCTAATATATCTGTTAAAACAAGATGTCAGTGTTGTTATCCTTTTTGCATAATTCTGAACTGACTCAGTCTACATGGGTAGACTGTTCCTGTTTCACTGTTCATGTCTAGAGATATCATCTTGTCCTTATAGACTGTTCAGTTACTGCTTGCCGAAACATTGTGATAACAACAACAAAGATGAAGACAATAGTCCAAATATAGTGTAAATAATCTAACATACTTTTCTGCTTGATATGACTTATCATATTTCTTTATATTAATAAACTATGAAAATAAAAAAATATTGTCTTTCATAAGGAATAAAGAGAGAAACAAATATTGTTGACATTAATGAAGAGAGAAACAAACATGGCCGACATACCAAATACTTTTTTTTGTATACGGTTCTTATCAACACCTGTCTACTTATTAGTTATACTATCTATTGTGCTGAGTGTATTTGCAACCATATTGTTTCAAATAAGGGTTTTTAAGATGAGCAAAACTTTCTGAAAAGTGTATATGACCCCCATTGCTCCCTTTAGCCTTTAATTTTTGTTCAAAATTTCATATTGAACACATGAAAATAACAGTACATCAGATCGAGTGATCAAGCATTAGGAATGATACATGTAAACTTTAAAGCAAAATTTCTTATATTTTGTTTTTAATTGAAAAACAAAAATTAATACATGATTTTGATTATATTTTTCTAGCATCAAGGACATGTGTTTTTTTGTTTTTTTTTTTCTTCAGAAAAGAAGTCTCTAAAATTTGCTGTACATTCTTGAGGACAAAGGTTATTTATGCAAGAATTCCAGAATTCCTGCAAATTTTCTTGACTTATTTAAAAAAAAAGAAAAGAAAAAAAGAACTGTATCCTTGGTGCCAGCAAATATGGTATATTTCATGTTTAGCACTAATCAATCACAGACGGTATTTTCTCTTTTGTAAGTGATACTGCACTGCATACATTATAAATTCTATATGCTTACATTCAGAGTAACAAAATATAGCCAGATTTTTTTTTTTTTTTTTTTACTAGCAGATTAAATCAAGAATCCAGTTTCTTTGGCATTACCTATTTTTCCTACCAATGTTATTGCTAACTGTGAAAAACTAACAAACACATTAGATTAAGTCAGTGTTTCTCAACCATTTTACTTCAGGGCTGATTTGTAGAATAACTAAAACTCTGGGGCACACTTTAAATTTTAATAAGAAAAAAAATTAGCCATGAAATCTGAAAGTAATAATGAAGTCTCCTGAAATAAGCATTTATTTTTTAAAACATTACATTGTATACTTAAGCTTTTTAAAAATAAAAAAATTTTTAGATATAAAAATAATTAATAAATTATTCTTCTGTTAACTTGGGGCTCACCTGGCTACCTTTCAGGGTGCATTAGAGTGCCCAGGCATATCAGTTGAGAAACTGCATTAAGCTAACTGGTTTGGTACTGCAATTCAGATAATTCTGCCAAGTTAACATTCCGTCGTCTATCTGTTTATATTCCATGTATATACATGCAGAAACGATTCTGTCTGGCAAATTCTTTTACAAACATTCATTTTTCCAACAATTTATCAAAGCAAAGTTGCAAGCATTAAGGGAAGCTATTTATGCTGTGTTGATAGCAAAGACTGACTTATTACTATATAGAAAGGATTTGGGTCAAAGCTGGAGATTTTTTTTCCCTCCCTTAAGGGGCCATTAGGAAGTGTCTCAGCTATTTTTTGTGTTCTCTAATCACAGTGTTCAATTGAATGTGTCCAAATGCAAATAGTGTCATTTCAATTATGCAACAACATTTCACAAGGATACTACTTTGGAATTAAGGAAGTGAACGTTTCAAAGAGTCTGGTACAAATTTGAAAAGGGTTCAAAAGGAAAAGAAAAAAAAAATTCCAATTATATATATATATATATATATATATAAAAAGGAAAAATGAGGTAATATTTGATTGATTCCATAATGTGAAAAGGGTTGCAATAAATGATTAATAATTGCTTTCATAAAATAATAAAAAGTTTTTGACTAACTCTATAAGTGCTCCTAACTAGCACATAAATTAAATCAAACTTAGCACAAAAATAATGAAAATTGGGAAAAACAGCAGACAATTGCTAAAAAACCTCCTGATGAGTGGACTGAATAATTACAAGAGGGTTTAGCTATGAAAATGGTGACTTGAGGTGCTAAATATAACAACAATCAGCTAAGTAACAAATTTTATATTTGTATTATTCCTATAATATAAGATAAAATACAGTTTTAAGCTATGCTATATTTATGGGAACAAGTGCTCAATATATGGGATAGAGCATATGTAAATATAAAAGTGAACATTGAGGTCAACACCCAGCAGTGACAGTCTGGTGTTGACACACACACACATTTTATATTATATATATATATATATATATATATATGAATAAATAAAAATGTCAAAAATGCTTGGATTGTGTAATCATTCTTAACAAGTTCACATATATTAAAGTGAAAAGGTCCAACCAGTTGAATGTATTTTGTTCTCATCAGAAAAATGATCAGAAATGGAGGAAATATTTCTACTCTATTTAAATAGAAACTCTGATAATTATTTTAGATTTATATTCTGGAATTAAGATAGTAGATTCAGATATGAATCAAATTTGAAAATAAAAGGAAATCAATTGTGTTTTAAATGTACCCTCTCTCAAATCCCAGAGGCTCCAAGAGTATGGAACCATATCTTCAACATCTTCAGTGTGGCTGCTGTTGTTTCTATAATAAGTAGGTTTTTCATGGAATGGAGTTGCTAGCCACATGGAACAATCGGTTTTGAATTCAGAGTTGTCATTCTTCTAAACTGGTTGCCAAACTAAAGCCCTATTTGCATAATTATTTAACCCCTAGCTAGGAGGAGAAAAGATGAAGTCATACTTTTCCAAAGAGTATTTGCAGAAAAGTAAATATAATGAACTCAACTTGATTTTCAATAGGGTACATCAATTTCTTGCTCCAAGTCATGAAACCATTACCAAGTGTTGTCCATCCTAAATATAAATGTACTAAAAGGTCTGAGCGTCCTGGGTATGACGATAAACTACATCCCCGTCCTGGGTACGGCGATAAACTACATCCAACAGCAAGGTCTCAGATAATGTTTTCGAAAAAATAATGTTGCCAGCTATACGTTTTTTGTAAAAAATAATGTTGCCAGCTATACGTTTTTTGTAAAGGATAATGTTGCCAGCTATACGTTTTTGAAACAGTGTTGCCAGCAATACGTATTTTGTAAAAAATAATGTTGCCAGCTATACGTTTTTTGCAAGAAATAATGTTGCTAGCTATATGTTTTTAAAACAATAATGTTGCCAGCTATACATTTTTTATTCCATACAAAATAGACATTTAAAATTCATATAAACTGGATTTGGCATTAAATAACCCACAGTGGTTGATATGCCATAAAACCCAAACAAACAAACAAATAAAAGGTCTGAATATAGGCCACATATAAACTAGACAGTAAGAAGAACTAGTTCTTTAATAGCCACCAACAAACTCTCAGAATCATGGATTCAGTAAACATAGAATCCATTGTTCTGTTTTTAATTGTTTTTTTTTCTTCTTCTGAGTATGCAGCAATCAACATAATCACTCTAACATGTTCTAACTCAAAGTACTCAGTCTTGGGACCATAACTCATCATGTCACACTCATTGTAGTGAACCACCCTCATTCCCTTCACATTCCTTTGGTGAGATGCATGTTCAACTTGAGCAGCAGCTTCCCATAAAACACTGCCTTGTGCAATCAAATCCCAAGAGGAAGCTCCCCCAATCACTACAATCTTAACCTGTTGAAAGTAATGGCTCCACACATATCCGCATAAGCTGTGCTTCATTTGTGTAAACCTCTACCTTAAGTGACCCCTGAACCTTGTGCAGGGTGAACACCATAAAAATAGTCACTGGTTTGAAGACTTTTACACAATAAGCATAACAGATCTGGACACATGATCCACCTGGGGAGTTTCAAATTAATATTAGCTCAATCCCTACTGGCAGTACCTCTCCTTCAGGAGGCAGCTGGGGTCATTACCTGGCACCTGAGGCATCATCAACAGGGAAGTGCTGATGGTGCTTGAGCAATTTCTGAATGTCTTCCAAAATCCCACATTAAGCCTTGTCACATTGTTACAACGTGGATGTACGGATAAATATTTACTAGATAATCAACATATAATCATATAAAAAGTTAAAACCTCTGATTGGATGTCAACTATTTTAATATTTGATCCATTGATTTGATTTGATTTTTTTTATATGGTTTATTGACGCTTTGTGGGTTATTTAAATGTCAATAAGCCCGAATATAGTTTGGATTGTAATAATAATTTCTTTTTGAAATGGACAATTCTGACAATTATTTTAAGACATTTTTTATGTTTATACATTCTTTTTTATACATACAAATATGTAAGTAAATGCTGTTTATAATAAACAGTATTAATGACATTTCCTGGCCTGAATGTCTGAGAAATTTTCATAGAAAATATGTGTCCTACGACAGGAATCGAACCTATATCCTATAAAGAACCGTCATATAAACAGAGCATTTACTTAAATATTTGTATCTATAAAAAAGAATGTATAAACAAAAAAAATGTCTTAAAATAATTTCTTTTTCTTTTTGCAAGTGAATATTGTGATGATAATTATTTTTTCCAGATACAAGTGCTACTATTTAATCCTTAGCTGAGAGGGGGAGAGAATAGATGGCTTCATATCTTTCCCAAGGGTATTTGTGGTTAAGTGGATGTAATAAACTTGGCTAGAATTCAAACTCGGCTCAGATTTTCATTCTGAGCATGTAACCAATACACCACCCACACAGCCACTATTATTTGATTCAAACTAACAAGTACAACAAATATAATATTTTGCAGCTAATCACTTTCGGAGATGATGAACTGAAAGTGTGTGTGTGTGTGTGTGTGGGGGAATGTCTATAAAAAAAAACTTTTTATCATATGGTATCAATCAAATACTGACCTGAGAATTTTGAGAAAATTTCCAATGCTGAAATTATCTTCTGGTTGGTTTCTTTAGTAAACACAAAACCAGAAAAAAAAAAGTGCCAGTCCAAGAGAATGGTAAAGCAAAGAATCTTTTTGTCTTTTTATAAATAAGAGTAGCCAAAATAATATAAAAATTGTCAACATATTCTTTTTCTTTTGGAACCTGACAGCTTTCTAATTTGCTCAAAGGATTCTATCTTCAGTTGGGTTTCCAAAAAGGTTGGAGAGCAGATTTACTCAACTGTAATATCTGTTAATGAGTGGACTTTCTGGAAATTTCGCTGGCAACAGGTTTACAATTAGCTACAAAAATAAAAAATAATAAAAAAAAAAAAAAAAAAAAAGGAAAATAATCTACTTTACTAAATCTCTAATTAGATGAATGTTTTTTTAAATGGAAATTGAAAATTACTTTTTGCATGTTATGTCCCCATCCAACTTAAAAAAAAAAAAAAAAAAAAATGGTTGTTTTTTGTGAGCATCTATATGAATAATGAGATCTGATAAAAAACAAAAAATAAAGCAATATTAAATATGTACAGGGTTTGAATTTAGAAAATTCAAATTTTTCTTTCTTTTTATCTGTTGCTTTTTTATTAAAATGCTTGAGTGATGTGTACATTCTAAGATGATTAGTCAAGCAGCATATTAAAAAAAAAAAGAAAAAAAAAAAAAGGTTTTTAGTAGGATTTGAACCTTTATTCTCCCTGTTTGACTAGGATAGTGCTTTCTAGATTAGTCTATTAAAGGCAACCAGTAGATGTCATTCAAATTTAGCCAGCTGCATTCTTCATTATACGATTCAAGTCATCTGGGCAACTCCCCTGGTCAGGCAGACTCCCAATAAGGGGAGCTCAAATCTCACTGGAAGCCTCTTCATCTACAATTCATTTCTCTTGCTTAACTCAAAGATTGTAAAAACAACTAAAGATTTATAATAAAAGATAGCAAAAATAAAATGAAAGGAAAAGAAAAAAGTAAAAAAAAATTCATGCTTCATTAAAAAAGGATAATATAAGAATATACATAAAAATTACAATCAGAATATTTAAATAACACATAATGTAAATGCATATGTAAAAGAAGTAGAGATATCCCTATATGTGTGTGTGTGTGTGTGTGTGTGTGTGTGAATGTCAGTGTGTCAGACTTTCAACTTTACTCCTAGAGGCCATAGCCCAACATATCATACTATTTTGGAATCAGGCCAACTCTGTGAGTAAATTAAAATCATTTCGGGCCAGATCTGGACTCACAATCCTGAAATTTTTGATTACCAAGTTTTCATTACGGCATTTTTTTTATGTGATTTTCAGTGACAAATGTTTTTATATGATAAATTTTATAACTTGGAAAGAAATTTGGGAATAACTGAAATTAATTATGAAATCCAGTGAAAGTCAACCACGAAATAAAAATAATTGTTTGTACAGAAAATAAGGGCCTACATACATCAAATTACATTTAAGTTAAGTGGCAGCAGAAGAATTATCGTTGACCTTTTAAAAAGGTAAGCTTAGATATTAAAAGCAATGATCAATTTTGAGTTCTTCTGTAGTTTATTGTTGCCTATTGCATATGGCAGCAACATGCCTTGCAAAAAGAAATCACCACCAACTTTTGCAATCAAAAGAGCCGAAGCTGTAGCGAGGAAAAGAAAGTCCCATACAAATGAAAACTCCAGATCAAACAGCAGCCAGGAGAGCTTCTAATGCTGAGAATATGCAAAGACTTAGGGGCTTTCAAACTCCTGAACAAGCTGAAGGCCCAATCAAGAACCCTCTGCAGGAGCTAGCTTAAATTCCACCTGATAGGATGGCTTTTAAGCTAGTGTGTGTGTGAAAATAAAATATTGCACATTGAGGGCTGGTGCTAATAAAATAGTGCTCGATGTATAATAACAGAGTTATAATTTATATTAATAATACATTTACATTGTTTTTCTCACTGATAGCACAACTCCAAGTTTTGTGCGCAACACAATCACCAGGTGCTGATTGACCATTGCATAATTTCAGTACTGACACATATATACCACACTATAATCTATAATATAATACATCAGAGTAGAGTGTGTGTGTGTGTGCATATATATATATATATATATATATATATATATATATATATATATACATACACATGTTCATGAAGGAAAAACTGTAGAGGATTGGCACAAATAATAATCCTTAACATTCTAAATGCATATTATGAAGTGCACCGAGACCAGCTGTCTATTTCTGGTGTGGGGTGTTGAGTAAAATTACTGAAGAGCAACAAGTGGATCTAACCCTTGAAACAATCTAGAACTTCTTTTTAATATCAATTACAGTACACAGAAGATTCATTGGAAATGTTTTACATTATAGAAGTCATGTAATTTTTTAGAATAGAAAAATTACAATTAACCTCCCAAAAGAAATATTTGACTTGTCTATTGTTAATATTACACTCTTTACCCAGTAAGACTGCTGTCATGAATTGCAATGTTGCACAATTATTTTTATGAAATAGTCAAATCTTAGTTGTTTGCTAAAGAAAAGAAAGAAAAAAAAGAAAAAAAAAGAAAAAGAAAAGAAAAGAAAAAGAAAAGAAAAAGAAAAGAAAAAAAAGAAAGAAAAAAAATGAAAAAAAAATGAAAAAAAAAAGAAAAAAAAAGAAAAAAAAATGAAAAAAAAAAGAAAAAGAAAAAAAAAAGAAAAAAAAGAAAAAAAAAGAAAAAGCAAAAAAAAGCAAAGAGAACAGAACACCAAGAAAAGAACAAAAAAAAAAAAAAGAAAAAAAGAAAAAAAAAAGAAAATCTGTTTCATTCTGCAGTGACACTTATTAAGTAGATATTTGGGTAAGAGAAAAGAAATTAGGGTCCAAAACGATTTCCACATACAAAATATTGAATTACCTCCCTTAGATTACTTTACATTGCTGCATATTCTGAATGTACATTTATTTGTGTAAATGAAACAGAATGAAATATAACTTGACATTTGTGACCAAATGAGACAATTTTGTACAAAAGAATTCAAATCAAAAACATGTGACCTACCTCCTTTGGACCTGTAGTCTTACATCAGAAATAAAATGAAAATCAGAATTGGAATTACAGTGTAATTTGTTTAATTTATATTAAAACTATTTAATCAATGGAGAAGGAAGGGTGGGTGTGGCTTAGAAAAAAAAAAGGCTCATGGAGATATTTATTCTGCATTGGTTTCACAAAATCTGAACATGCATGAAAGGTGAGGTGAGCTGGAGAATAATCTAAGGGAAGTCATTCAGTATTTGTAATGCAGAAAGGGTTTCTAATGGTAATAGGGAGAGTAGCCGTTTCCTTATAAGGAAACATTTGACATTCATTGACTGGACAGTTAATGTTACTGTTGGTTGAAATAGATAAAATGTTTCTCTTGAAACAGTTTTTCAGGAAAATAGGCTTCTCAATTGCATTGTTATTGCACTTTCTAGTTTTAATACTAGAAAGTGCAATAACAATGCAATTGAGAAGCCTATTGAAGGACTGATTGATATTATTTTTTTTTTAGTGGCATATCAACATCTATGGGTTATTTAATTCTGAAATTTAAGTATTTTAAATGTAAATATATGCTTTCAATTACAGATAAAATGTATTGTTAGTCATTTTTCTATAAAAAAAGTATTTTTATAATTTTATAGTGTTTTGATTTTGTTTGGGGTTTCAGTATTTACTCATAGCCAGGACCTTAATGCTTGCTACTACTCAGGGTCAGAGTGGACCTGGGAACAAAAGCAATTAAGAGGTGGTTCTACACTCATCAAAACCTTCAATCTCCTGATCAGAAGCTATGCTGCCAGATGTAGTTTATCATCATACCCATGTAGTTTACTTCCTAGCCTTTTGCATAAGGTAGTTTGGATTTGAGAGATTTATTTTTCATTGTTTATCAACCCTTTGTGGGTTTTTTTTTTTTTTTTTTAAAGCTAAAACATTTTATGGATTGTAAGAATAATTATTCTTTTTGTAAGTGATTATTGCTTAAACAATTTTTTGACAACGATATTTCTAAATACAACTTCTATTTAATTCATAGCAGGGGGGGGGGAAGAGATGGATTCATACCCCTTTCCTAACGATATTTATGCATAAGTGAATGTAAGAAACCCCAAACAGGAATTCGAACTTGCCTCCCCAATTTTTCATTTCCATTACACTGTGCACACACCCAGAAGCGTGGATAGTCAATATTCTGATCATACTTGTTTCATTATTTCTTCTAGTTATCGTTATTTTCCATACTAGATGTTAGATTTGATCACCATATTTTCACTGCATATAAGATGCTTTAATGTATTACCCCCACCCCCAACCAAATGACAATTTCAGCCGTTGGTGAACTATTGTATTTGCTCATCAATATTTAACATTGTTAAATACTATAAATATGATTACTTAGTTGAAATACTGAGATTGTACTAACAAAAACATAGCATAAAATAGTATTACTGTATATATTCGAAGATAGGTCGCACTTTTTCCAACAAAATTTTCGTAAAAATCAGGTGTGTGACCTATCCAGTCAGCATCATAGAGAATCTAAGTAGACTGTGGCATGTGAGTAGTCCAGGTGAATACCCTGGGCTTGAGCATAAGCCAGAGCAAGGGATAAAATTAATTTTTCCCAACATTTTGATTTTACACAATCGCTTCTTGCAACAGTACTGTCATACATCGAATAAAATAAAAAACAACCCCCCCCGATTGATCTGCACTACTCATATTTACCATTTTTTATCTGATTTACGACAAAAGACTATCATTTTCAAGTGACTTTAGGGTTGAAGGGATTACCAGTATCCAAATTTTTGTCTGAGCAGAGCAGCTCTGCACTCAATAAGTCAATACAAATGAAAAGAATGTTTAACAGTTATGATGAAGAATTTTGGTGTTTCAGCCTTGATGAAGTTTAAGAACTATATCTAAATGAATAAACGCTTTTCTTATATTTTAATATATGTAAGCAACGTTTTGACTTAAAGGTGAATATTTAAAAATATTTAACAAATATTATTAGCCTCTAGAAGCCACACTTCTGGTAGACTTTAGGTAAGCTCTTGCAGAGGGCTGTTGGCCTTCAGCATCTTATGTATGTAAAAGTTATAAGAATTTAGAAATAATAAAATTCTTTTATCTTTATTCAACACCTTAATTCAGCATAATATTTCTTTGTATATATAACCAATCTTTGTAGTTTGTTTACATTTATTTTGCGCACCATTTTTCTTTTCTTTTAAAATCACCATTCTTTATGATCCCTTCACATAAAGTCACTCTTAAAAGACATAAAGGAACCTGAACTATCTAATATTTCACAGTATGTGTGCTAGAAAAAAAAAACAAAAAAAAAACACATGAGCAATGTACTGTGCCCCACTTAAGTTTTAATTACGGTTTAATTAGACAATATCAAGTGTAATGAAAAGCAAAATTAAAGTTAAACCTTTAATAAAGAATTATTTTTAAATTTTTCACTTTGTTCAATATTTAGATTAAACTTTAAATGAATTATTTAATTTTTTTAATTGCTTCTAACCACCATAGTTAATACCTGTTACTTCAGGTTGTGTATGATTTACCATGATCAAAAAAATAGATGGACTGACACATATACATTGCACTTTATTTATATATAGATATTTATGCTAAAAAGGGCTTTGTAACTCCCCAGATTATTGTGCAACCTATCTGCGAGTCAACTGCAAATACCCACTTTGACAAACTAAGAGTACGACCTATTTACTGGTACAACCTACCCGTCAGTATATACAATATTCTTAAGGTGTCTACTATAAATGATACTTTGATATCAGCAGTTTAACAAATAATGAAGCAAAGCATTAATCTCATGGGAATTTTGTTTCCTGTTAATATCCCAGAAGTACTGCATAAATAGCTTGTTTCAAATTTTGAAACACTGGACTTGTTTTACTTTCAAGGGCTCAGAATTGGATATAACTGGAGAGCTGACACTCACCCCACACTCCAAACTTATAACTCCTGCACTTGACATCCGATTTATAGGATGCTAGGTGGTTTTTGGAAATATTATATTATATTATATATGTAAAGTAAAAATGGAAGGTCTCATTAGATAATTGGGGGGTTCCACAGGCAGACACTAGTGGACATAAATTACCTCCTTCAGTGTTATATAAAAATCCGAGTGGCCAGGGCCCAGGTGTATTTTTGAATTTCTATAGCCATTGTTGTTATGGTTACTTTACAATAAGCAGGAAAATATGGTATACTCCAAAATTGCAACTGCATAATGCCCCCCACCACGCCCAATTTATCTTTAAAGGTAATTTGTTTGTTTATTTGGGTTTTATGACATATCAACCACTATGGGTTATTTAATGCCAAATCCAGTTTATATATATATATATATATATATATATATATATATATATATATATATGCCAAATATATGAATTTTAAATGCCTATTTTGTATGGAACATTTTTAGCAAGCTAGAGCTCATTTGCTTGTACACTGCAAAATAATCCTAGGTATTTTTGTTTAAGTCAAGAATTTCAATTTGATAAGGACATTTTATTTGCAAAATGGTAAAAGGTAGGATATGTTGTTTACACATCAGTCTACATCTTTGATAAGAGACCAATTCTTTTTAGAAAATCCAATATATTATTTGGTTCAGTTTTCGCAAATATCTTTAAAGGTAAGCAGACAATGGTAGAGATTAAGAAATCCTGTAATATCCTAAAAGCAGATTTATTTTAGTTGTTCATAATTACTAAAACTAGTAATTTAGTATAACTTAAGAATTATATCCATCCTTATTTACTAATTATATTAGTATACTAATATTAATAATGTACTAATATTAAAAAATATATACTAATATTAGTATGGCTGGCAACTTGTATTTGAGGATACCCGTCTACTAGGGTGGCTAGCCAGTCCCTATTGCAGACGCTTGCTCAGGCGCATTTGTGTTTATTAAACACCCACCGAGCCCACCTGTGGTTTATACTGCAACTATGCTGAGCAGACCTTAGTTACAGTTTCTGGGAAAGAGCATGTTATCTAGTGTGATCAACAATTTAAACAAGGCCAGCATGCTCAAGCCTTTGGCCACAATGACTTGTGACTTCATGTTAGCACAGCCATTGACAGCCCCAGGGGTTTCATCTACCCCATTTCACTCACAAGGCTTGTGTCAACCCAGACTAATATTAGTATACTTATATTAATTAGTATACTAATTTACTATAATTTTAAATAAAATTAACTATAAAATTTGCTGTCATTATCAGATGGGTAAATTTGATGAAATATTAAGCGAAATGATGTAGAAAGGTTGGATTATGTGAATGCTCCAAACTGGAAATCCCTGTCTGCTATGAAAAATCAGCATAGAAAGAAAAACAAAACTATGTCTAGCAGAAAGATGGCTTTTGGTTCCAACGGCTTAAAATCTCTTTGGATAAATAAACATTCAATGTCATCAATGACTTGGTGGAGATGAAATATCCTTTCATAATGCAATTGTATGCAAATATATAATTTTTTAGGAACGGATTTTTTAAAAATATTTTATTTTATTTATTTTAAATATTCAAAATATATTTTCTGCAAGCAAGTGAATTGTAATAAAATGGAAAGATTTATAATAAATAAATAATTTATAATTGTTATAATTGATTAATTTGTTTTTTACAGCTTATCAACCCCTTGTTGATTATTTAAGCTGAAACATATTTGATTGTAGGGGATTGGTTCACAGTACCCTGTGTTCCTAAGTGGGCCCCCCATTTAAGTACTGATTGGGCTCGACACTGCTTAACTATGGTGATCAAATGAGAAACGCTGTTTTCATAATAGTTTCACTGTTGAAGTCTTGAATAAGTAGGAGAGAGAGAGAGGGAGGGGGAAGCACCATAAGTTTATTCTGTAATCGTAAATATTTATAGCATTTGACTACTCTGAATTTTTCCAGTGATTTCTTACACTTGAGTAAGTAAGTGGTGTTGAGTATCACTAACCCAGCACCATCATGGATTTCATTCCAATTCTTTAATTTAATTTACAGATGTGAAATGAAAGAAGAAATTAAAAAATCAAAATCGTTTTCATGTAAACAACAACAAAACATAACAGGATAAAAACAGAAACAGGTGAAGGAAAAAAATAAATCAAATTACTCAACAAAAATACCAAGACCACTGACTATAAAAACATTTTGAAACAACAAAAAGATAGATAAGCAATTAGTAACTGAAACAAAACTTGCAGCGAAATAATTGTTACCTATTTACAAATGTGTGCAGGTGGTGTAATTGGAATAAGAAATCGGAGTGCAGAGTTCAAGTACATTACATTTACTTACGCACAAATACTCTTGGGAAAGGTATAAATCCATCTCTTCTCCCCGCAGCTATTGGTTAAATGGCAGAACAGACTGAGCTCTCTAGCCATAGTTGGTAACCAATTTAGGAGATAGACAACTCTGAATTTAAAACCGATAGAGATACCTTAAACAAGATCTTTATTAGGTTTCAGCCAAAGTGCTTAACCAGAAACAACTCACTGAATAAGAGTTGTGCATTGATTGATTTTTGTTTTTTATGGGTTATTTAAAGCAGCAACATATATTGGATTGTAGGTGTTTGCTTACAGTACCTAGTGCTCACCACCAAACGGCTCATCATATAAATACTGACCTGGGCTTGATGCTACTTAAATTTGGTGATCAATCAGGGAAACAATGTTTTTAGTGTGATTTAACCATCAGCAAGAGTTGTGCAAGGATCCATAAATGAAATGATGAATAATTTACAAATATGGTGGATAGTAGATTTGCTTATATTTGTGAATGAAAGTTTTAACTTTGAGTGAGCAATCCTCTAATATCAAACCATATCACATATGAAAAAAAATCGACAAACTATTTAGACGCATACAAATTATCTTAACTGCAAGTTAACGCAGGACCAGAAAATTTATTCCAATATAGATTCAGCCTGAAGAATAGGTGGGGAGATTGGGGGAGGGGGGGGTGAGAGGAGGAGGATTTTGAGTCATCATTACTAAGTGAACCAAGCTTCTCATTTAGCGGATGTTTATACTTGGTACTATTACAACCATACTGGTGGTCGTAATACTACCATACTGGTATGTCTTAATCTCAAAACTAGTTCCTCTCTAGCCTTTATTTCTATGCACGAGTCAAGAGTCTTCGAGCTAAATTAATTTTATAGAAAGTGGTCAAGAATCATGCAGATACTCAAATTTAGTAAACAAAAAGGAAGAATTTGTTCAAGAATAATAATAAAAAAAGAAAAAAAAAAAAAAAAAAAAGATGCCAATTTCACAAAATTTTGACATTCCGCTGAAACGTGGAATTTGAGGCATTTCAATCTCAAATTAATAATGCTAAACTCATTTGCTGTTTTCCTTTTGGCTTCTTGGAGAAAATTTTAAAAACACCAAGAGATGAAAAAATAGTTGAGAAGAATAAAGAAAAAAAACAAACAATCACTTCACAACTATCAAAAGAAAAGAGACATATTAAGTTATATCTATAAAAATACAGAAAAGAATTTTTACCATGTATCATTTTTCAAAACCTATTTTACAATTTTAAGGTCATAGAATATGTTCAGATCAGAATGTTTGCGCTTCTAATAAATTCACTATGTATTTTACAATTGCTAAACCATCTCTTAGAAAACTTGACTGCACTATCCTTGGACGGATGCAATTGGGGTTGACATAAGAGATTGCTCATGCAATATTTTATTTTACGTCAGAGTAATGGTAATATTAAGGTTATAGTTTAATTTCTAGAATAAAATTTAGATGAAAAGTAAAATTATTTCATGAAGTTTTATACAAAGAAGCAGTTTGGGGGATTTGACCAGACAAATTGGAATAAAAGCAAGCACACAAAATTGGTTTTTTCCCCCATTTAATTTTTCAGTTATTTTTTTTTTAGAATTTCTAGCTATTTTTTTTGTTTTCCATAATCTCAAAAAAGAAAGCCTTTAAAATTTTTTAAATAATCTGTATTCTTAGCGAATGACTCATGGTGAAAATAATTGAAAGTAAGATAGATATGACATCCAATACAACATATGCACATGCATCACAAATTTTGACAAGGTGGGGTTGTTTACTTTCCTAGGATATAATTCAGGAGTATTTTCTTCATTGATGCTGATTTCAGAATGATGTAGTTTTCAGTTAAATTGTTTTAGCTTTTTTTTTTTCTTTCTTAAACATTTCTTTTTTTTAATCTTTCTTTAAATTTCATCAAATTCAAGATTACACAAATTTATTAATTTTCTACGCTTCAGCAGCTCGTGAAAAAGGTCAATTTCATGAAAGAAAAAAAAAAAAAAGAAAAAAATTAGTTATTTTTCTTGGACAAAATACAGTTAAAAATTTCTTAAAAATTCCAGTGTGAAAATTTAAAGAGAATATTACATTTGATTGTAATGTTTAATGTTTCTTTAAAGGTTCCAGCTCCACATGTGGTTGCTTCTTACAAAAATTCTTCAGTATGGCAAGCCCTTGTCCAGCATCGTGTGAAAAGAAGAAAAATAATTTATTTACTTCATAAGATCTAGATATTGGGGAGGAGAAGGGAAAAATTTATATATTTATAGAGATAAATGGAAAACAGAAAAGAAATGCTTTTTCCTTTTCCTCTAAACACATTTTATATATCAAACTGGAAAACTGAAAGTTATAGAAGACAACAAACCAAATAAATTTCCCTAAGAGTGGAAAATACAGAAAAATCTGCTATTATTTCTGTAATTAATTGCAAGACATACCTATTCTATAAATGAAATTTTCCCATGGCTGCTCATACAATGCTTTTCATATCTTGTTTTAAGCTTTCATTTCATACTTAGTTTTATTTTTATTGAATTTTTTCTTAAATATGAGCAATGTGCTGAAAAAATTACAAACATTGCCGTCATGATAGGGGTAAACGAGTGTATGTGTGTGTATTTGGACAGCAATTCCTCTTTAAACAAGTTTCTTTAAAAACGACTGATAAGGTACTGTGGGTAACTTTTTTATTTAATTTTTCTCATAATTTTCTTCTTTTCTAAACATAAATTATGTAGAAATTGTCTGAATGTTCTGTATGTCCAAGCACTTTCAGCTATACTTTTAGCCATTATCAAGGATGATTTCATTTTTACTGCATGTATGGATTGTTTTATTGTGGCCGTATCCATACATTTAGTTAAAAGTAAAAATGAAATCATCCTTGATAATGGCTAAAAGTATACCCAAAAGCGTTTGGACATACAAAACATTCAGACAATTTCTATATAATTTATGTCCAGAAAAGAAGAAAATTTTAAGAACACAAGAAAAATTAAAGACAAAATTTAACAGCAGTACCTTGCTAGTTTATTTTAATGAAACTATATATATATATATATATATATATATATATATATATATATATATATCTCGACTTGGAACAGAAGTTTGGAACACTTTCAAGTGGATTTCAAAGACAATATTTAGACATTTGTACACATATGTACAATTTTGTCATCTTTGAGGCAGTTTCAGGATTCCTTCCACCCAGAACATGGCATTTTTATGGGTCATGAATTGGTCTAAAAGATTTTACAGAATTCCAGAGAATTAAAGTTTTTCTCCCTAAGAGAAGTGGTAATGTGAATGGTTCAAGGTCAAGTGAGTATGGCAAGCATAGTCTGTAAAGAGATGTGAGGTCTGGTGTGGTCCTGATGGAAAACAACACCCTTACAATTGGTCAATTCCAGATGCTTTTCATTGACAGCTACCTTCAATCGGTCCAACTGGGAACTGTACCTGTCTGAAGTTAACATCTGATTTTATGGAAGGAGCTTGTGATACACCATGTCCTTCCAATCCCACCAGATACACATCACCACTTTCTTCGGATGCAGACCAGATATTGGAGTGGTTAGCGATGGATTATTTCATTTCACATTGTTGTAAGCAATGTTTTTTTCATTGCCTGGGATTGTTCTTTACAAAAATGGGTCATTTTTGTTGATTAAGATACAGTCCAGTCAATTTTTTTTATGTTAAATTGTGAGGCACCCAAACATTGTCGCAATTCATATATCCAAGTGTTAGAATTCTCATATAAGATATGCAGAGTAACTTTGTGAGATTACATGTCGTATGACCTGGATTATTTTTAATTGGCATTTCAATTTAGTCATCATTAATGACTGCAGGAACATTTCCAGTTTTCCAGATCTTTCCCTTCTGAACCTAGCGAACCAATTCTGAACAGTACTCTCATCTATAGCGCCATTTCCAGAAATGGTATACTGGGTGTAACAGCATAATTGTCCATCCCACAAAATGTTTAATATCTAAACAACCACTAAACTAATTGAGTTTCTTTTTTCCAGGTTTTCAGATAAGACATTTAGCCATCTTGACACCATTTGTTGTAAGAATCACTGAAAAACCCTTTGAGTTCTTCAGCTAAAAAGAGCAGGTTAAAATCATATTGTGTCAGCCCAAATGTCTTCCCAACTGAGCAATGATGAGAGGAAAAAGATCATTCAGGCCTTCAGTAAGGGTACCAACATTCATACTCTGGATTCCATCTTCAAAGTCCATTTAAGAACCATCAAGAGAATGGTGAATAAGTTTAAGAGTGAACAGCAGAGAGGAAAACTGGATGAGGAGGTCACAGCAGGAAAAGGGATCATCATTTCAACTTAGAGCTAAAGAGATAAATTAGAAAAGATCCAACTAAATCCATCAGACGTTTGGCACGTGAAAGAGGAGTTTCAGCTATGACAGTCCAAAGAGCAGTGAAAAAAGACTTGAAAATGAAATTGTATGTGAAACCTGTGAGGCACCTTGTTACTCCAGGACAGAAAGTTAGGTTAGAGAGAGCAAAGATCATCTTGAATAAGTTGGAAAATGATCCTGGAATAATATATAATATTTGAACTTAATTTCAATACTTCACAAGCTTCTGATCCTTAGCTATGATTAATTAATGATGAACATGTCATTTTCGTTTATGATCAATTTCATCACGATACTTCTGTTAAGCTTAGAGAGTAATTATACATTCTTATTGATCAAAGTAGAGTCCAATAGTGTTATAAAAACCCCTTGGAGAATTCCAGTAAGATATCTTTAATCATTTCAGAACTTAATCTAACAATTGGACAATTTTGCTGTTACACCAGGTATGTAATTTTTGCAGTTTCTATATCATTTTTTCATTTCCAGAAATAAAAAGGCATCAAATGATGAAAATACATCTAAATTTTCCTCTATTTTTATCTTTAATGTAAAAATATTCAAATTCCTGTCTGAATTTCTGGTATGAGGAATTATTATTTACAGCAGACTATTGTCCTCGTGTTTCTTGTTATCACAAAATTTTGACTGTTGTGACCTGTGGCATTCATCAGGTGATTGCTGATTTGGGTAACCTACAGGGAATTTGGAACTATAAACCCTTTCATAATCCCCACATGAACTGTACAGAAAGATGTATTGAAATATCATCTCTTAGAATACATAGATATGTCAGTCTTGTGTGAAACAGAATCACGTTTAAATGCCACTACCCTTTGTTCCAACCATACACATAAAGAAAACACGGAGTTCAACACCAAGCAGCGACAGTCTGTTTCATGCCTCAACACAATCTTCATGTCCTGAAGATTAAGCTTAAACATGAAACAGACTGTCACTGCTTGGTGTTCACCTCAGTGTTCAATTTTATATTTACATATGCTCTATCCCTGATACTGAGCACTTTTATCTATAAATATAGAATACCTTAAAACTATATTTTTATGATTATATATATGTGGTGGTGGCTGTCAACTCGTAAGGCAAATATGACCATCACTGACATGTCCAGCCCTCCAGTTAAACTCCCTCCCCACAACACTGCAATCATCGGTTGTGGCTGATAAAGCCAGCCATCAATCTGCATTTCTTGTCACATATGTGGTATATCAAATCATTTCCAGGTGGCAACAGGAGACTTTGATGGTTTATACTGCAACTATGCTGAGCAGACCATAGTTACAGTTTCTGGGATATAGCATGTTATCTAGTGTGATCAACAACCTGAACACGGCCAGCACACTCGAACTGTCAGTCATGATGACTTGTGACTTTGTGCTAGCACAGCTATTGATGGTCCCGTCTACCCAATTTCACTCACAAGGCTTGGGTCAACCTGTGGTATGGTTTTCAGACACTTTCCAAAGGTGTTGCATGCTGGGATCAGCCTCCTCCAGACCGATAACATCAGGAAATCTCCTTCCTGACAAATCAACTGTGGTGAGATTTGAACCTGGGTCTCATGGTCAGAAAGTGAACGTTCTAACCACTTGTCCACGAGTATACATACATAGACAGATATACAACATATATGTATATATATATATATATATATATATATATATATATCTATCTATATATATATATATATACAAATACAGCCCTCTTCAGTTCTAAAGGGAGCATGATCAAAGATAGAAAATAGATCATTCCATCTAATCTGTCATTTTCCACTCTAAAGAACAAATTCATCTGTTTGTATGCCTGTTTCCCCTGTGACCTAAAAAGATGTTTAAAAAGTGTATTTAAAATATGGTGTCAGGTTATCAAAAAGATTTGATAGAGGTGCAACATATGCACAAAGAAGGCTGGCTATGCAACAACATTGAAGTGAAGATGGCGTTACCATACACCACGCACACACAAAAAAAATAAAAAAAATAAAAAAAAAATAAAAAAAATAAAAGGATAAAATGAAAACATGTAATTGCAAAGCAGAGAAAAGGTTCAAGACTAGTGTAGGAAAGATAACTAACCAATATTTGATTAATACCATATTGCATAAAAAATTATTTTATCAACCTTTTAGTACAACTGAGTACTTTCAAAACTGCAGAGAAAATTGATCAGATTAGTCAAATAACTAGAAGAGAAGATAAAATGTCAACTACATTCTTTTTGTTCTTTTCAAGTTTGTGCACATAAAGCTAAATTGATATTTTGGCAAAGCTTAACATTGGTACCAGCAAAACCAAAAACATATCAAAAGAACATTTTTTTCTTCTTTAATAGTACCATTACTGTATACTCTCTCGGCAAAGTATTAAAGATTTATTCTTGTAAATAAACAGTCTAATACATACTGTTTAAAAAAAAGAAAAAAAAAAAAAAAAGAAAAGTATGTCCACATTTTTTTTTTTTATCATTTCACTCCAAGCAATGTGATAATGCTACTGGGACATGAGGTTACAGAGAATGAAAGAGAATGAGAAAACTCTTGTGAGGAAAGGAAAATAAAGGAACAGGATTCAGGAAGAGAGTTGCATTTAAATTTTTGAAGATTGTGGGTGGCAGATAAACAAGAAATCTGAAGGTATTTCCACAGGTGCATGCTCACACACTATATATTAGTGGATTTATGTAATTAAAGCAAATGAAAGTAAGGCCCCCAAAATGCATTTTTTCAAAATTTATAATTACAGTTGTATTTATTTAATTTTTTTTTTCTCTTTTGTTCAAACATTTTTTATGAATTTTTGAATAAAACCTTGTTTTCATAGTTTTTTTTTCTTTATAAGGAAAATGATAAAATATTGCAATGGAGCTGCTTTACATATTTTTATAAACTTGTGAAAATTATTCTTGTAGATAAATGATCTAATAACATAATCCATTTGTTGCTGATTCTCAAGTAAAAAGAGAATGCATAAATTCAGTTTCATGTTTGGATTGTATTAAAATTCTAAAATGTTCTTTTCCAAACAAGAGAATACAGTTTGTTTTGTTTGTTTAGCGACATATCAACTCCTTATGGGTCATTTAATGCCAAAATTTAATTTTCTTGGGAGCACCATTTTTTTTATCGATTTATTTATTTATTTTTTTTTTTACAAAAATGTATTTCTATAGTTTCATAGTGTTTTGAACCAAGTTTGGGGGTTCACTATTTTCCCATAGCTGGGACTCTAATGGGTGCTACCACCACAGGTCAAGGTGGACCCTGGAAACAATGGCAATTAAAAGATGGTTTCCCCGCTCATCAAAACATCTGAATCAGAGGCCTTGCTGCCAGATTTAGTTTATTGTCATACCCAGGATGAAGAGCATACAGTAATAACAGTGTAATGGAAAAAAACTATCCTTTTAAACACAGTTTTTTTTTGTTTTGTTTTTTTTTTAATCAGGTATGAATGTTAAACTTCACCTTTTTTTAATCTTTTATAAATAAATTTTTCCTCCATCAAATCCCTATATTTTATATTTATTTTAACACTTTCCTGTATACAAAATTCACAGATACTTACACTTAATTTTATTAACTGTTAAACTTTCACATTAACCACAGCATTTTTAAGTAGCAAGGTTGTCATGATCATGATGCTTCCATCATTTTTCATTTGTTCTGATGATGTTCTTATTGAATGAAATAATAACAGAATAAAAGATTTTAAACATCCAACCAGTTTTCAATTATTTCATCTTGCGTACATTGTTTGGATATTTCATATCAGTCATTTTATCATACCTAATAATCTAAAGAATAATTTAAAGAAACACAGCTGCATTTAACTGCGACTTTGGTGTAAACAGCTGTTTTGAGAGTGTCTTGGCCTGAAGCTCAGATTGAAAGAGATATTATAGAGTGAGGCTTCCAGACCAGTGATCTGAAATGATCATTGTATAATAGTAACACATCATAAATTCAAGCAACAATTGTTATAAAGGAATAATCTTCAAATAAGCACTATACAGAAAAGACTCCCAAGAGGATGCTTCCCCGATCACTACAATCTGAACCACTTCAAGTCTAGGAACAACAGTTATCTATTCAAAATATCCTCATAATATGCACTTTATACCTCCCCCCTTTACACTCTTATAACAACCTGATTTGGTAACCTTCTACCTTGAGTGGCTCTTGGGCCCTGTATTAGGTAAACAATGGTAATGATAATATTAGCCATTTCCTTATAAGGAAACATTTGGCATTCATTAACCAAAAAAAAACAGTGCTACATGCAGTTGAATTTTACAAAATCTTACTACTAAAATAATATTTCAGGAAAATAGGCTTCTCAAGCCCAGTAAGTATTATTGCTCTTTCCGGTATTAATTGGGGTTTCCTTCCTAACCTTTTATTTGAAGTTGTGTGGAATGTCAACATCTTGATTATATCATTATTTTCTCTTCAAGTTACATGTGCTATCCCTTTTAATTGTTGCTGTTGTTGAAAGTCCTCAAGTAATGTGGTTTCTGTTACTTGGTACAGTTGTCTGTTATAGTATACAAATAAAATACACATGAGAGGTTATGTTAAGTAACTAAAACATCAAAAAGTTTTGATGAAATGCAAACTTTTTTTTGTTTAAATATTTCTATTGATGAAAATTTCTGTTATTCATGTAATAAGCATTTTCCGCAATTTAGTTTTGTCAAATATTGACCAAAGATATAATACATCCAGTTATATATAAAACAAAGCTATGTGAACAAAAAAAGAAGAAAATAAAATAAAAAATCTTGCTTCCAGAGCAAATCACAGTTCAACCAGGTTTAAAATATTATAATAGTTTATGGAACCCAAATTTTTACCTGATCAGCCATACCATCAAACCCATCTTGTTAAGGAGTCTTCCTTCAAAGAGGTTGGTAATGCTATGAAGAAACCTTCCTAGCAAGAGGATTTTGCAAAGAAAGAGAGAGAGAAAGAGAGAGAGAGAGCCCTCAATAAATTTGATGTCATTACCTACCATTTCCGGCCATAAAGGCCCCATGAATGCCTAACCCCATATTTTCTTGAACTGCTTGATTTTTCATTCTGTTGATCCGATCATTTGTGTCCCGAAATTTGTAACCTTGGTCTAACTCGGGGCTTCCTGGGGGATCTTTTGCTTGAAAAGCACCTTTTTTTCTTCTGGAAGAAAGAAGAATAAAAATAAACTCAATAGAATGAAAACAGTCTTTTAATTATTGAGAATTCTTTAAAATAATTTTTTTTTATTATAATTATCTGCTAATAATGTCTGTAAATTATTCTAGATTTTGTGTTTTTACTAGGGTATTAATTTTAAAAAAACTGATTTTATATAAAATCAAAGTGCAAAACTTTCACAGGGTTAAGGAAAGAACGATATTAAAAACAAAAAAAAAAAAAAAAAAAAAAAAAAAATTAAATTTATATTATCAGTTTGTGCTTAAGACAATTCTCTGATTCAATCCTGGGTATATATTACCAGTGGCAAACTGATCAGGGTGTCAACTTGATTTTTCATTCTCATTTTTGCTTTCTCTATCAGCTGCCCACTTCCCATCAGGGAAGTGGGTAGCTGATAGAGAAGGCCGTCCATATCAAGTAAAAATGCAATAAAGAAACAAACAGCTGTTTTAGTAATAAAAATGAATAAGAATTTTATAAAGTCATCTGCACACTTATTAGTTACTAAAGTCCAATGTCAGAGGACGTTTTGAAAGCTAAAAGTCAAAAAGACAATGTTAGGAAATTTGCTATCTGAGGAGAATTTGGAATCATGCTTGTTGCTATCCACTAAAAAGACTTTGTTAGATGAGATGCAGATGCTTTTATTGGCAGGTTTGCACAATCATCGAGTGAACACAAATGATTGCTCTTAATATGGTGAGCTGTGTGCAATGCTTTATTGTGCTTTTGAACTATTTGGTAATTTGTAAATTGTGCAGTAAACTATTTAAAAATATCAACCAATTACTTAAAAAAAAAATAAATAAAAAATTCAACTATAACATTCTGTATTTGCATTTGGTATCTACCATGAGCAATATGTTCAGTACATGTACAAAGGAATAGGCACTTTTTTTTGCAAAAAAGATTTACTTGTATCTTTCTTTCCATCTGTATTTTTTGAAAATTTAATTTATTCGTTATAAAAATTAAATGATAGCATTGTAGTTGTGGGTTGGTTCCCTTGTCTCCTGACAACCAGTATTTTTAGACCTAGTCCGCTACTGTATATTATGGCTACAATATGAGATGTTCGTTGGATAGGCCTGTTATGCTATATGAAGCTACATTCATGGGGTGTTCAAAGAATAATGAATTTACTATCAATGGCTTGCACATATGACTATCACATTACTTACCTCGTTAATACAGTGTTACTTATAACTCTGTACTAAAAATAAAATAAAAAGTAATGAAGTTGCTGTCTTCTTAAAGAATCACCCCAATTTTGACTATTACGAGAAAAAAAAAAAATAAGAAAAAATTAAGTCAACGAAGATAAAAAATATTCTTTGGTCTGTAGGATGCAGGGTTAATTTATTAAAAGTAAAGAAAAAATATTTGACAATTGTAAATAGAGTATTTAATGTTCAAGCCAAATTCCATTAATTTGGTAAAAGTTTTTTTTTTTTTTTTTTTTTTTTTAAAATAAAACAATTTTTGCTCTGGCTGGTATAATGGACTTTTGAATGTCTAGGATTTTTATTTATTTTTTTAATGGCACTATTTTCAGGTCATATGTGAATTTTTGCTCTGGCTGGTATAATGGACTTTTGAATGCCTAGAATGGTTTGTGTTATTAAATCCGTTTTTCATAGCTGAGTGCAAATCCAATGCAGTATAAAAAGAAATGATTGTTTTTGCATCAGATTTTTGTTCATCATATTTGAAATTTAGCATAAAGGATACATAAGTACTTTCTGAAAACCAATTCCATTTTAACTGTGACTGAAAAAACAAAAGAAAGTTAAACTGACTTACCGTTCACAAGTAACACACTCACATAAGCAGTTCTTATCACCAAAAAAATCCTCCCCATAATAGCAAGTAATTTCTTCATTTGGTTCTATGTCCCTAAGTACCTCTACACAGGCAGTGTCTCGACCAGTAGATACAAACTGAAAAGAAATTCATATTACCATGAAGATGGGGAGAAAGAAACATAACTAGAATTTTGCTTCTCTGGTTTTTAGATGTTTTATGATTTTTATAAAGCTAGTTGATGAAACGTTGGATATATATCATATTTTCTTGTGCACATGACCCCATGTTTCTGAAGCTAAAAATAGAATAAATTACATCCTTCAGTACAGTATGACCCTGTAGTACAACTATCCCTATGCATATCTTTTTTTCAAAAGTTGTACCATATACATTAATTTCTCAAAGTCGTACATATATTTCACTAAAATATTTAATTTTTCATGATATTAAATAGAAATGAATCAGATATTTAGCCATTCTGTGTTTCTTCTAATTTCCATTTCAAAATTTATTTTTGGATTGGGGGGGGGAGTTCTAACTAGACATACCTGGGAATACATTTTATGTATGTTTCTGGTTGATATGACTTGTATTTTTATGTATTAATAAACTATGAAAATAAAAATAGTTTTTCATTAAGAATGAAGAGAGAAACAATTCTTGCCGCCATATCAAATACCTTTTGTAAACAATTGTTATCAACACCTATTTTGTGATGTACAGTGGCTGTTAATAACTCAAGACTTCAATGTTAAAATAAAGCCGTATTTAATTACAACAACAAATAAATACTTAACAAGAACAAAAGTGAAAGTCAACCAAAGATAATTAACCATTTCAGTGAATACCTTGTTAGTAGCATGGATCAGCTTAACGTTCAGTAAATCCTAAATCAAAACCCAAATCATTGACGCACAATAATTCACACTAATTCAACTGGATAGTTCCACTCAATAGTCACTGCAGTCAGTAGCCTGACACTTATACAGCTGGCGGAAAACATATATTCATAAGTCCAGACTGTCACACTCGTACCTCAGTGTAGGTAGTTACTCATTTTCTTCCGATATGACAACCTACCTACTTTGTCTTTTATTACCTATTATGCTAAGTGTATCTGCAATCTTACTGTTTCAAATAAGGTTTTTTAAGCAGAGTAAAAATTTCTGAAAATGTGTACTTGTCTATAATATGCCACCCCTCTTTTGCCTTTAATTTTTGTTCAGAAATGTACAAGAAAATATGGTAACACCAATGTTTTTGGTATCATGATATTTAACAAATTGGAAGATAACTTTAGTGAATATAATAAAGTTAAATGTTTAATATAAACCACAGATTAGTTCTATAGGGGGTTGAAGAAAATGAAATGTAGATGTGAGTGATTGCAACACGGATAAGCGAGTTATCCATTTTCAAGTATACCTATCTACTAGGGTGTCTAGCTAATTCCTGTTGCAGACAGACACCCACAGGTACATTTGCATTTCTTCAACCCCCACGGAGCCTATCTGTGATTCATACTGCAACTATGCTAAGCAAACCTTAGTTTAAGTGTCTGGGGTGAGCATCATTGAACTAGGCCAGTACGCTCAAGCCCTCAGTCACGATGACTTGTGACTTCATACTAGCACAACTATTGATGGTTTCCAACTAGTTTTGTCTACCAATTTTCACTCACAAGGTCAGAACTCAAAAATTCAGGCCAAACACACGTGTTTGAAAAGTCAGGTACAAACAATTACTAATCCAGTATGTTTATTAGTATGCTACCAGGACCACTAGTCCAAGCATGTGGCACTTTTGGAATGTGCCTGAAAGCCACACCACGGGTTGACCCAAGCATTGCGAATGACATTGGATAGATGGAACTATTCGGAACACATTGAAAGTTGTGCTAGCACAAAGTCACAAGTCATTGTGACTGAGGGTTTGAGCATACTGGTGTTGTTCAAACAGCTGATCATGCCAGAGTATATGCTCTCTCCTGTATTTAAGGTTGACAGTATAGCTGCAGCATAAGCCACAAGTGGGCTCTGTGGGCTTAGAACAAAAACAAATGTACCTGAGCAGGTATCTGCAACAGGGATTAACTAGTCACCCCAGCAGATTGGTGTGGTTAGAAATGAGCAGCTGGACATTATTACTATGTATAAATTGACAACAGGATTAATCCAGTTTTCTCTCTGTAATGAACACCTTTAATGAACAGATTTTAAAAAGCTACTCTGTCCTAATAAATCTAATAATTGTACATTCATTCAATATGACTTCCAAACTTTTTATACAAAGTCAACACTGATTATTTTTTTTATTTTTTTTTTACACCTTACCAACCATTTGTAAGTTTTTAAAGGTGAAATTTTTTTTTAGTGAATATTGCATTCACAATTTATTTTAGAATAACAATGATTTTTTCTAGATAATATTACTATCCTATTATTTGATCCATGGTTGGAGAAGGTGAGCAGATGGATTCACACCTTTTGCAAAGGTGTTTGCATGTAAGTGAATGTAACAAACCTAATTACAATGTCAATAAACTGGAGCTGATGACTTATATCACCTGTGGCATAAGTCTTTTTTAGGAGACAACAATGTCAAAGGGAAAAGATAAACAAATTTGGACATGTAAGGACATGTAAGTACATTTACAATAACATAAAGGTTATGGTACGCCACATTTATCAGATTAAGACTGCATTTGTTGTTTATTCTAGGTTTGGTATGGTTTGTTTTACGTCATATCAACTTCAATGGATTATTTAATGCCGACAAGATTTTTATTGCTGGTAATATTGTTTTTTCAAAAATGTATTGCTGCAAATATATTTTTTCCTTCAAAAATGTACTGCTGGTGATATTTTTTTCTTAAAAAATTCCACCTATTTTTACACTTTCATAGTGTTTTGACTCCAGTTTTGGGGTTAGCTATTTGCCCATAGCTGGGACCTGGGATCACCAGCAATTAAGAGGTGGTTCCATGCTCCTCAAAACCTCCTGATGAGAGGCCTTGCTGTTGGATGCAGTTTAGCGTCTTACCCAGGATGCCTCATTTTTTTTTGGGGGGGGGGATTGCACGACCCATCTGCAGAAGTGCAGTTGGTGTATTCTGAAGCCCCAGCTGACAGAACTAGGTTCATTCTAATTGCAATGACAATCTATTGACACCTTTTGTCACTTTTGATTGAGGAAGAACTTGCACATCTTCCTGCCATGATACTTCATCAATAGCTGCTTGTCAAGCCTAAACAGTAGTGCACGCCATTGCGTGACACCTGGATTTAACTATCATGGAAGTTTGGTGTTAGCTTTGATTAATTACACATCTACCTGTTATGTTAAGCTTCAGGAAATATTCAATCATTTTCTAAGAAGGAAAATACACAACAATTAAGAAAACAATTTGATAAAGTGAAACTTAAGTCCATTGAAGTTCTTGTTCAAGAGGTCAGTAGGTAAAAATGGGAAATAAATGTAAATGGTCATTGTATATGGTAAATAGATGTATAGGTAGCATAACAGTTATCAAAATGGAAAGTTGTAGTTGTAGCATATCAACACCTCTATGGGTTTTTTATACTAAAATGTAAATATTTTGTATGCAATTTTATGGCTTCAGTTATATATATATATATATATATATATATATATATATATATATATATTGAATGCAATTTTATACCTTTAACTACAGATATTTTGTACACAATATTGTTAGAGTAAATGTATGTTTTTTTTTAGTTATATAGTTTGTAGACATGTGTAAACTTCTCTCTTGAGCAGTTTGTAACACCCTATTTATCATCTCTCAGTTGCGCCTCTGTCTTTGGGCAGAGTGCACTCAGGAGCGGCTCTGTCACAGGACAGAATCGCAATTGAGGAAATTTATACAGAGAGGTGCCCAGCTCTGGGGAACAGCTGCACAAGGCCACACCCTCTTATTGTACCAGAGAGAGGGATTGGTGCTTGCACCGAGGCCAACGCAACTGACAGTTGTGGGGGCTGCAAGCAATTTTGTTCCTGGCTTGGGTGTATGTGTTTGGGTCCCCACCTTAAAAAGACTATGTCACAACTTGTCTTAGTGGGGAGACAGAGTAAATACTTAGTTTTTAGATGATAAAATGTATTGTTGGTAATTTTAGTATAAAAATGTATTTCAGTGTTGTACTAATTGTCATTTTGCTATAAAAATGCACTGTCAGTAATTTTTCTATAAAGATGTATTGCTAAAATTTTTACTATAATTATGTATTTTTCTACTTTCCTAGTATATTGATTTTTGTTTGGGGGTTCACTATCTTTCCATATTTGGGACCCTAACAAGTGTTACTACCCTGGAACAACAGAAATTAAGAAGTGGTTCCATGCTCCTCAAAACCTTCAATCTCTTGATCAGAAGCTTTGCTGCCAGATGCAGTTTATTGTCATACCCAGGACGAACAGAGTATGAAAGAATAAGAAAAAGAAACACAATATCAAGGAGTGAGAACAATAGAAGAAGAGGAATCAAGAAGACAGCAGATAATTATTGACATTGCATTTATGTTTTTGAAGATCAAAGTTAACTGGAAAGCAAGTAGCTGGAAGAGAGTTCCATAAGTGAGAAAAGATTGAAAAGATTTAAAAGATTTAACAGTAAATGGGTGGGCATCTAGATGCCAATCTAGTAGCATGTTTAAATTCATGTAGTTGGGGCACTAGGGGAAAAATGCTCGTCAGCATATGTCATGAAAATATTTGTAGAAAAGACAGCGGGAAGCTGTGTCACATCAGTGAGAATGTGACTGAAGTCAAGAGGCTAAGTCAGGATCAAGTGATAATGACAGATTTAGTGAATTAAGGACATCATTTTTCTTCAAACTTACCTTACAATTTGGTCTGCAGTCATGATTAATAAAAGATGCAGGCCCCAGCCAAAGCTGGGCACAATTTTTACGACAGGAGAACATAACGCTGAAGTCATTTTCACCAGGTTTTAATAATTGCTCCTCTTCAGATTTGCTTAATTCTGCAATGCACCCAACAAGCATAGGAATTCGGTTCTGTTTCCACCTGAAGAGAGAAAAGAAAAAGAAAAAACAAATTTTAATTGGAAACAAACAGGTAAGCAAGTAGCATACATGTATTTTTCTAACAATCACGATATGAAGTTTATTTTCTTTTTTTATTTGCTGTTGACAGTTTGAATACATTTTTTTTTTATAGCAGCAATAAAATTGGTTAACAACAAAAATACAGAGAGAGAGAGAGAGAAATTTAAAATGTAACAAACTTGATAGTTTCTTTTTGTATGTATGAGCATTTACAATTTGGGGTGGGTAAACTTTTTTCGTGGAGGGCCACATTGTTGTCTAACCCGTCTAAAGCTGGTTATATTTCAATAACAGCGCAAGTTCCACAATGACAATTAATAATTGAGCACCCATCATATTATCTGTACATTTTTTTTAATTTTTTTTTTATTGGAGACAGTTTGTGAACAGAATACACAAATGTATGAGAAATCAGTCTAATATTTAATACATTGGCATAGCTAGTGTGTGACCCCCCCACCACCTACAAAATACAACATATTGCACAGAGACTTATATATATATATATATATTATATATACATTACACACACACACACAAGGGTGCGATGGGTATATTGTCATCATTTTATACTCTTAATTTTATGCAGGTGTGTTGTTTGTTTTTGATTTTGTCAAGTGCATAGTATAGTAGGGTCAATTGGCCACCGTTTGAGAAAAAGAGCACTATGATGCAATTCACTCTGCCAGATATTTGGAAACATCATGGTGCATTGTTTGGTATTCGCGCCAGTAGCACCAATGCAAACATTTCAGAGTGCTAGAGTGTCAATCTGAGGACAGTGTAGAGGATTCAGAAAGAGCTGGATGAGTCTAATGACGATTACGAAGGTACAGTAGCTTGCAAAATTCACTGATTGTTCTAATAAGAAAAGGACTCCTGAATTTGTTGGTGGAGGACTCAAACTCAACATCAAGTGCTTTGAGGAGGTGTGGAGGTAGTGCTGCCTTGGGTGGCTGCTGGAAGACCTTATGTTTGGCAACAGGCCTCCGCACCATGCCACACAAGCAGGAGAAATGACTGTCAGACAATTTCTGTAATGACATCACCCCTTAAATCTGGCCACCTAACTTCCAAGATTTTAACCCCCCTTCATTATTATGCGTGGGGCACAGATGAGTGAGAGACCAACAAAATTCTTTATAACACAAAAGATGAACTGAAGGCAAAGATTATGGTAGCATTCAACAAAGAGATCATCCAGAAGAGTTTCAGGAGATTCTGAAGTCGCCTGGAGGCCACGGTTGAAGCCAATGGCAATTTTATTGAATAAATTTACACTTTAGCATTTCAAGATAGTTTTGTGTAATTTTGGTAAATACATCTGTTGAAACAAGATGTCAGTGTTATTTTCATTTTTGTATAATTTAGACGATAATTTATGTGTCACACACTGTGTGTGTGTGTGTATATATATATATATATATATATATATATACTGTTTATATGTTGTTTTTATAGATACAATTATTTAAGTAAATGCTCTGTTTACAATAAACAGTATTAATTACTGGTCTGAATGTCTGAGAAATTGCTTAGAAAATATGTTTCTTTTGACAGAAATCGAACTTGTATACTACATGGAATTGTCATTTGACCTGACATGCTATACCATTAGCTACTGAGGAATCGTCTGCTTAACAAGGTCCAAATTACTGTTTTTAAACAACAAATTTCCCCACAATCTTAAAAAATTGTAACTGCTTAATGTATATCTTAATATTGATTTATAATATAAAAAGTTAAAATTTCTTAAATAAATTACTATCACAAAAGTAATCATTTAATTTTTAAAGTATGTGGATTACTTTTTTTAATATATTAAGTTGGATGAAAATTCCAATGGACAGATATTTTGTACTTGCATCTTTCAAATGTGGACAAGGTGTTTTTATAATTGTTTAACATTAACAGTTACAATTTCTTTTCAAATGACAAAAATGTGGTTTTGAACATTATGAGATTCAAACTTGTTTTTCATACACAATTTCTTTTTTATAAGCAACTTTACTTAAATTTAAGTAAATTTTAAGCAAGTCCGCTACTGACAACAGTGTGGCTTAAGAAACTGGGGAGAGAGAGAGAGAGAGAGAAAAAAAAAAATCATTTTATACAGTATTTAAGAAATCTAACAATTTTAATTGTTTACTTACATCAAAATATCATCCCTTTCTATTTATTAGACCAAATTTATAGGAGTAGATAGGTGAACATATCTACTCCAATGTGAATCTATTATCCAGTTCACATTCCTCCACTGTTTTTTGAACAGTAGTAGAGGTTTATATCTTGTTTCCTGTTTAGGATTGGGTTTCTGGCTCCTTCTAAAGCCTACTTTAACACTATATTTTTAATGTTTCCAACTCTGAAATGTTATTCACTAATTAAATCTTGACCTCTTCAAGTCTAAAGCTAGCCGTTATTGTTCCTGCATAGCCCCAAGAACTTCACTTCTTGCCCTTTCTTACAATCATACAACACCACACAGTAACCCTCTACCTTGAGTGGCTCTTGTATTGGGTTAACATTAGTAAGAATAAAAAAAATTAAGCAAATTGAGTAGTAATTCTTGCACAAACATTAAGCAACTTGAGTAATGAGTAAAAAAAAAAAAAGAAAAAAAAAAAGCTGTATTCGTTGCCTTGTACTGAATTCTGGAAGTTGGATTTGTTATAAATGTAACCTTTAGTTCTTTAGGTTCCAAACCCAAGTCAGGTTTCACCATTCGTTTTGTTGTAAATGTCTAATCTAATCCATACAACATTTCTGGTTATTTTCAAATTTTTACAGCCATTGTTATTCCCCAACATCTTGGCTCTCTTAGCTACTTACTGAAGAGTAAAGCATTTCAATGAATTTTTGGGTCCAAAAAGATTATGAAAGAAGTCATTCTACAAATAATGAATACATATCTTTAAGCAGAACCGTGTGAATGCAAATCAGTAGACAGTATTTTATGGTTAAACCTTAAAGTAACAATAATAGATAAATACTCTCAACTTGGTATCTGTATGCTGATGACACAACCATTTACTTCTGCCTTGATAGTAAGTCTGATCAGTAAGGTCAAACTGGCATCTGATCTCAAAAATGATCTAGTCTGTTGTTAACTGGTCCGGTGCTCCCGATATATATTTAGAGATCCTTGATAAAATCCAAAGAAGAATCAGCAATATTATTGGTCCTGACCTGGCACTTTGGCTTCAGTCACTTTCTCACAACTGTGCTTTTTCTATAAAAACTTTCAGGGTAATTGTTCAGATGAACTTTTTACTATGATACATAGACTTTATGAATTTAAGTTCAGTACTAGATTGGCAGCAAGTTCTCATTAATTTACAGTTGAATTGGCCAGATGTAACTGTAAGTTCTATGCTAACAGTTTCTTCTTTTGCACATCTCACTTCTTGTTTTCCAGCCAATTTTGATCTTCAAAAATTAAAACGCAATGTCTTCCTGATTACTCTTCTATTGTACCCATTTCTTCATAACGTTTTGTTTTCTAATTCTTTCACACCCAATAACCCCTCGTGTCTGAGTGGCTAGCATGATTAATAAAAATAAATGTCTTTATGTGGATATATGAATCACTTGATGTGTATGTAATCAGAGAGACAGGAAAAGAAATCTCAAGTTTCTTATTTAAGAAGAAAGGGTTTTAAAAAAGGAGGTGATGCCAGGAACAAAGAATTTACTTAATCATTAACTTACAGAATTAAGATTCATCAGAAAATTAAAATAGGAAAACCATGACATTTTCACAGGGACTTCTAATTTATAATAATAATTTATGACAATGACAATAATGGTTGATTAACTCGTTTTCTACTTCTTATGAACCCTTTGCACGTTATTTAAAGCCAGAAAATATTTAGATTGTAAGAATTTCTTTTTTTACATAATAGTCTAGGGATACAAATCTTGTTAATTAACCCATATCTGGGGGGGGGGGGGAAGAAGCGAATTTATATCTTTCCCAAAGATATTTGTGTGAAAGTGAATATAATGAACCTATTTGGAATTGGAACTTGGTACTCCGATAGACAATTCTGAGCCATTATCTACTACCCCACCCACACATCCAAGCTTCTAGCACCAGGTATTCCCAAGCAGTCACCCATCTAGATACTGACTAGGCTTGACGTTGTTTAATTCTGGGGATTGTACAGGAATCAGTGCTTCAACATGATGTGGCTGTAATCTTAAATGTAAGAAGTCATGGATAGTAAATGCCTTTATATGGATATATGAATCACTTTATATGTATGTAGAAAGGCAGAAAAAGAATTAAAAAAAAAAAAAAAAAAAAAAAAAAAAGGACAAAAAGAAAGTGTATTAAAAGCAAATTTATTGCTCACCATTTTCTAGTTGAACACACTTTACCTCCAACTTGACCATCACAGGAATATCGGTGACAGGGCATCAATTTGAACCCAGCGTTTTTGTCAAACATTCGTAAATAGCGGTACACCTGCAAAAACAAAGTTGAACATTGTTAATTGTAATTTTGAAAGAGTTAATAAAAATCTAAATTAGATTATAGCTGTAAAAATAGGACAATTTCATCACAAAAAAAAACTTTACGCAACTGAAATGTGATTTTACTAATGAATGTAAAGAATACCATAGAGAGACTATGTGACAAATGAGAATGTTATAAAGAAAATAGTTAATACAAAAGACCTATTACTAACAATCAGAGATGAAATTCTAGCAATATATAATGAGGGAAGAAGACTTGGGGAATTTAACACCCATAAGACATTAAAAGTAAGAGAAATATAAGCAGACAAATGCATGCTGGGATTTTTTCCTTAGCCAATAAAATAGGCCCATTTGCAAATATTGTAGAGACAAACAAAAAACAGGAGACACTGTAAAGGGACATTATATACATAGTATAGCTGGCCACTTGTATTTGAGGATACCCGTCTACTAGGACAGCTACCCAATCCCTTGCTCAGGTGCATTTATATTTATTCAATACCCACAAAGCCCACCTGTGGTTTATACTGTAACTATGCTGAGCAGACCTTAGTTACGGTTTCTAGGAAAGAGTGTTATCTAGTGCGATCAACAATTTGAACAAGGCCAGCACCCTTGGCCATGATGACTTGTGACTTTGTGCTTGCACATCTATCAACAACATCCAAGGGTTCTGTCTACTCAATTTCACTCACAAGACTTGGGTCAACCCGTGGTATGGTTTTCAGGCACCGCACGCTAGGATTGACTCCTCCAGGATGACTCCTTGACAAATTGAGATTCAAACCCTGGTTTCATGGCCAGAATGTTCACATTCTGGCCACATGCCCATAACTATATATATATATATATATATATATATATATATATATATATATATATATATATAGGATGCTATACAGAACGCACCGCTATCAACTCGATGCTTTTCATAAACGCTGTCTTCGTTCAATGTGCAGTTATACATGGCAGGACAAAATCTCTAATCCTGATCTTTTCATCAAACATGGCGTCAGTGGTATTGAATCCTTTCTGATGCAATCACAATACAGATGGGCTGGTTATGTCATCAGAATGTGTGATGATTGTATGCTGAAAATCCTCATGTACAGCCAACTTTTTCATGGTAAGCATAATATAGGCCATCCTTGGTTATGCTTAAAGGATAAACTTTTAAATGCTGCAAAGATCGCTATAGAGGAATACAAACTTGCTGTTGAAAACCAAGCAAACTGGAGAAACACCTGCTACCGAGGTATAACTAATTTTGAAAAGAATCATCTCAACTATCTGAGAGAATTAAGAACCAACACTGAAAAGGGGGAAAAAAAAATAAGAGGAAAAAACTGTTATTCATTACACCACTACACATACATGCTTACAGCACCTGGTATTCACAAGTGGTCACCCATCTAGACACCGACCATGTGCGATGTTGCTTAACTGGACAAGAATCGGAAAGTAGGGAGATACCATGGTATCAAGATATATAGTAAAACATGAGAGTACAATTATGGATTTTGTAATAAAATGTCATCAGAAAATTTACTAAGGACACTGAAATGTTCCCAGGGACTGAAATGTGGTCGTGTGAAGAAAGATAAGTAGATGGAATGAAAGGATAAACCACAAACTTTATTAAATGAAAACACAGTTTGGATGGTGAGTGGAGCTGCTGGATGTGTAATGATACGATGTGGGCCTCAGGGATCTGTGTAGCTTATCTTGGTGTCATGGCCGAAATCCCTGTACCCAAAATGTTCTGTCCCTCCAAAAAGCAGATGTGACAAAACCCCTTTTTTTCATTCCTCCAGTCAAAAGAAGATAACTTTTCTTAAAGATTTTTGTTAGGCCAACTGTGCCCTAACAGACACCAAAAATATTAATATATAGTCTAACTATAATTTCCAAATCCCAATAATTTTCTCGCAAACACAATACTGCTGTCATTGAACTGGAAGCTTCCAATAAATAAGAAGTTAAAAGCTTGGAATATATTAAAAACTTACATGTTCCCGGAATATTCTACGTTGATCTTTAGATTTTCCTGTAAGAAAATTTCGGACTACATCCTCAGATAGTAGACTGGAATATGTGTCCTCATAATTCTGTTCTTTCATAAATCTTTCTACTAACATTGCCAGCTCTTCTTGACGCCCTCGTAATGGTTTGTGCCTGGAAGAGAAAGAAAAAAAGAAAAGGAAATTAGAGTCTGTTAAAAAAAAAAAGAAAAGAAAAGATTTACTAAAAATAATGAATATTTAACTAATCTAGCGTGTAGTAAAAAATTCTTCAGTAAGATAAATGTTTTCCTTCTGTATAGATACAGATCATGCAGTTTGGAAGGTGGGGGATTTTTTTTTTTTTTTTTTTTTAAAGAACACATTATGTTTGAATAAAATATACAGGATTGCTAAAAATATTTTTAAAATACCATATATTTTAATTATTGGCTATACTTCATTGTTACAAACTGTTAAAAATTCAGAGCTGTACATCTAAATAGCTGCAAATCCATTCTCCTGCCAGTTGGCTTCCTCTGTTTCTCTTGGTCACTGCTAGTGATTTTATATGCATTTGAAGGTAGGTACACTAATCCATAGCCAGCACATTGGGATTATACCATAATCCTCATATGTAGCATGTCCAAGTTATTCCATCAACCGTTTCCTGTTACAAGTGATGGAATGAGCTTGCACTGGTTGTTCTTTGTATCATGGAGCCAATGGCATTGACAGGCATGTGCCCTCAGTCTTTTTGAAAGTCAGTGGACTTCTGCACATTTATATATACATTATCATTCTTTACAATAATTGTTGGCAGATGAGAAATATTTTAAAAGTATTTCATTTTTGAGAAAAAACAGAACTTTGGTATTTTCAGTTTTGTTTCGGTCAATTCTCATTGATCATTTATGCAACAGATGCATTGAAACTAGATAATTCTATATGTAAGTTTGTAAAAATTCTAATATATCTAAGCAGGTTATCTGATGGTCATGTGTATTTGTAATTGTGTATGTGTGTCTGTCTAGTAGGAGGCCTTCTGTTTTCACTTTTGTGTGGTTGTGGTCAGTCAGTGTTGTGAGGTGGTATTTTATTATTCTGGGGTCCCAATAGTTTACAATCAATCTGTTCTCATCTATATAATCTCTAATTTGCTTCAGAGTTGATCTCCAGCTGGTATTCGTCAAATCTTGAGAACTCTTTTTACGCCAGAGGTTGAATTTTCAAAATAAGACTTACCCCTATCACTCCTACCCCAAAGTATTAATCTGTGTGTGCATGTGGTATTTGGAGACAGAAGCTAATTGTTCCCCTTTCACCAAAACTCACAAACACCATGCTTTCCATTATGAACTGAAATTAACTTCTTATAAAGGCAATTTTAACTTAAGAAAAAAAAGATTCCATAAAAACACTGCTTGACATCTTTGATTTACTTGTTATCTTAAAACAAAATTGCCAGCTAAAGGAAAAGATCACTTTTTGTCACAAATCATTTTATGTATGACGGTCTCTCCAAAACACCATTTTTCCAGTCATTTCGATTACTTATGCATTTTTGCTAGGGATGAACATTTTATAGGTTGAATTCTATACAGGGCTGCCTAAAATATTGCTTATTACATATATTGTTGTCACTACACGTAGAAAATCATCAGGGCATTTCAACATGGTGCAATGATTAGCAAGCTTGTCTCACTAGATCAATTAAGACTGAGTAGTGAATTCCATCCTCATCAGGTGCTCTATACTTTCAGCCTTGTGCCACATCTAAGCTACGCTTGGAAAATCACTATATTACTGTCACCTTTGAAGTTTCCTATTTGTTCTTTATATTATCATCTTGTTAGATTACGATCTGCATTTGATATGATTAGTGAAAGTAAAAGTTTGTCACTTCGCTGACTGATGTTACCTCCAGCATCCAGACTTTCGTAGGTGAACCTATCTGTTCACTCTACAGAGAGTATCAAAAATTTACTACTTATATCTTTTGGATTCTTCCTTTTATATACATTTAACATTGGTGTAAGTTTTTTTCTGTATTTTTTTGTGTTCAAGTGTGAGTTTGTGCATGTGCAACCATGTGTCCATCTCTGCAGATATGCATTCACGTACATGCAGGGTACAGTGATCATTTGTCCTTTTTCTTTTTTTCCTTATTTCACCTTACAATTGCTCCTCAGCCTCCTCTCTTTTTTCTTTCTTCTCCTTTGACAGTTGTTGCCTCTGTCATGATTTGTTCCAACTCCAGGTATATAACAGCTTTAACTAATACATGTTTATGGAATTGCATAATATATTAAAGCTTACACATGCAACTAAAAAAAAAAAAATTACCATTTTCAATATAGACTGTATATCTAAAAATAAGGTGATTAATTGCATATAGATTGGTGTTTCAGCATAGGATCAAATTGTTTATTTTATTGATTTGTTATTTATCGACTTTCAATCATTTGCTGGTTATTTAAAGCCAGAAAATTTTTTTTTTTTAAGATTGTAAGATTTTTTTTGAGATAATAACGGTTTAGTGATACAAGTCTTACTAATTAACCCATAGATGAGGGAAGAAGAGGTGGATTCATACCTTTTCCAATATTTACACATAAGCAAATATAATGAACCCAACGAGAATTGGAACTCACCTCCTTTATTAACAATTCCAAGTTATTATCCATTAAACCACTTACACATCCAAGCAGTCACCTATCTAGGTACTGACCAAGCTTGATGTTGCTTAACTCCTGTGAATTTATGGGAATCGGTGTTCCAACATAACATGGATGAAAGCCTTGTATAGGATCAGAATATCAGTATGTTCCACCTAGGATCAGTGCAGTAGCTGTGCCTAATTTAGTATTTATAATTTAATCTTGCTGTTCAAACAGCAGAATGCTGGTGCAGTGGGTATGTCACTGCTAATCTCAAAGGTTACAGGTTCAAGTCAGGTTCACTTGTTATTTTATGTTTGCTTTAAAACAAGTTAAAAAAAACGAGACAGGCATACAGACAGACAGATGGATGGATGGACAGACAGATAGATAGAGGGATAGACAGACAGATGGATGGATAGACATATATAGATGGGTAGATCGATGGACAGACAGACATAGACGGGTAGATAGACAGGCAGATAGACGGGTAGATAGACAAACAGAGAGACATATAGATGGCTAGACAGACAAACAGACAGACAGACATATAGATGGCTAGACAGACAGACAGACAGACATATAGATGGCTAGACAGACAGACAGACATATAGATGGCTAGACAGACAGACAGACATATAGATGGCTAGACAGACAGACAGACATATAGATGGCTAGACAGACAGACAGACATATAGATGGCTAGACAGACAGACATATAGATGGCTAGACAGACAGACATATAGATGGCTAGACAGACAGACATATAGATGGCTAGACAGACAGACATATAGATGGCTAGACAGACAGACATATAGATGGCTAGACAAACAGACAGACATATAGATGGCTAGACAGACATATAGATGGCTAGACAGACAGACATATAGATGGCTAGACAGACAAACAGACAGACATATAGATGGCTAGACAGACAAACAGACAGACATATAGATGGCTAGACAGACAAACAGACAGACATATAGATGGCTAGACAGACAAACAGACAGACATATAGATGGCTAGACAGACAAACAGACAGACATATAGATGGCTAGACAGACAAACAGACAGACATATAGATGGCTAGACAGACAAACAGACAGACATATAGATGGCTAGACAGACAAACAGACAGACATATAGATGGCTAGATAGACAAATTTTCAATTGGTCTTTGAAGGTATTTTACAAAAGTGTAAGGATTCATATTCCTTCTCGCTAGTACTAAAAAAATCTTTAAAATACAAGAATTGTCTTAAAATGTTAACTATGACTGATAAAATGGGGAGAATCTAGATGAAATTTCAGAATTTCATCAAAATTAGTAACAAAAACTTATCCATAAATATCAAGGCAATATATCAATAAAATTTGAACAAAACGCAATCTGTATATATGGGTCAACATGACTGCAATTTTAAAGATCATGAAACATATGGGAGCATTCTATTTACTTAACAGATATTGCCAGCTGTTCTGCATCAGAATTAATCGTTTTAGGCAATACACAAAAGCAGGTTGTCATGTTTTTTTTTTTTTATTTGTAAAAACCTATTTTATGAAAAGCAGCCTGTTAAAGAATGAGGACGGGGAGTCTTTCTTGGGCTATTTCTATTTGATAATCTATCAAGAAATAACACAAGTATAAATCTAAATATGGCTAAATATTAAAAATTTTGTCGAGTCTACACAGAAAACTAGCCTCATTTTTAACCATGGATTTATGTGAATTTACTTAATCTTAACAATTGATAAGAGCTGCGACATTTACAGCCAACTGTTTTAAAAGTTATCCTTTGTTGTAGATTTGAATGATGCTTTATTATATGAGAGCTTTCTGACCTAAAAATGAAGCCAATAATGCAACAATACAAAGGACTTTTACAAGTGGCAGCATTCAGGCATCTTAATTTTAAATCAGCAGAAAATGAACTATATATTTAAAACATTTGTCTATATTTCTGATATGAGGTATTATGTACACTATTTACATTATTCAGTCTATTGTCCTCATCTTTGTCGCCATATTTATTACAATGTTTCGGCCGTTGTACGCTCCGGCCTTTTTCAGGTGGTTGGCATGTCGAACTGAACCCTTTATTTTGCTCACTATTCTAGTTCCACGTGCCATGTCTAATAGATGTCAGTTATCTCCTGTTAATTCCCCTCTCCCAAAGAGTGCGAGTTCAATTACCTGGTTAAGGCGATGGAGAATTTGGAGAGGGGAATTAACGGGAGATAATTGATAACTGACATCCATTAGACATGTAACGTGGAACTAGAACAGTCTACCCAAGTGAGCGAAATAAAGGGTTCAGTTCGACATTCCAACCACATGAAGAAGGCTGTAGCATACAACGGCTGAAACGTTGTAAGAAATATGGCAACAAAGATGAGGACAATAGTCCGAATAATGTAAATAGTATATTTAAAACAATGCAAAAGAATATACAGCTATTTATGTAGTAGGCATCCGTTTATCTAACAAGATAAAAGGTACTGTCCTGTTTGGTCAAAATTCAATCCTTTGGTGGTTAGATTGGGGGGGGGGCTTTCCAGGGAACAGGCCTGGGTGATGGTATATGGAGGCTGAGCACTACCCAGACTATATGGCTCCCATCTCAACTGTATTGACAAGATTCAAAGGAATACAGGGTATTACATTTGGGGCCAGCTTGGCTGCAGGAGTTGCTGGAAAGTTGTCGGTGTTTGTGGCTCCACTCTGGGCTTCCTGTCTCGATTTTCTTCCATAGCCTTTTCTATGTCAGGATATGACTGCAAAGCAGCGGTTTAAAATTAGGGTTTTCCTTCCCCCGAGATGAACTGCCTTCCTGGGCTATCGAGCTCCATCTACCTGAAGCAGCTGGTTAGGAGGCATCACTAGTTTGTCTTCCCCCATTCTCTGGCTTAGGGCTGAACTTAATTGTCAGAGGCCATTTGAGATGCATACCACGGAAGTATTTTATAGATGGTAATTTGTGTTGCTTTCTAGTGTTTTTGTTTACCTAACATTTTAAACATTTCAAAAACTGTTAATTTTTGGGAGCTTCTAAAACATATTGTATATAAATGTTTATATACATACTTTTATATATGTTCCAAATGTTGTCATAGCCAAGGGTGATAGATGGGGTCAAGTTGTCATAGCCAAGGGTGATAGATGGGGTCAAGTTCCCACAGCCATCTACCTCTTCACAAAATAGTGCAATGACATTAACTCAGAAAATATAAGCAATATAAAAGAGTTCTTTGTAAAAACATCAAGAAGTACTTTGTGTGTGTGTGTGTGTTTTCTTTTTGAATGTCATATCCCTTCAGGATGTAGGCAATCATAGCTCTCTACAGATCCTTTTTCTTTATTATCTGTGAACTGCCAGGACTTTTTGGGAAAGATAGTAAGAATGGTTTCTCTACGGTTTTGAATTCAGAGTTATCATTCTGAGACTATTGCTAACCAAGGAAGTCTGCTCTGCTATTTAAACCATAGCTGGGTGTGGAGTGAAGAGATGGATTCAGGCCTTACTCAAGAGCAGGTGTGTGAAAGTGAATGCAAGATACTAGGTGGGAATTCGAACTCTTTGCCAATACCATTTTCTGCACAGACAACCACTAAACTATACACACATCTATTTATCTGGGTGCTAAAACTGAAGAAGATGGTGCCAATACCCACTTGAAATGCTTTTACAACAATATAACTGACCTTATTTCATCATTAAATTACCTCTACTCAATGAACAGTGGAAGGATGTAGTTTTATTTGGAAGCCATGCTTAGGTCAGAATATTATTATTCCTACCATGATTCTCAATATCTATTATTATTTTTTAATCTAGTCACTCCAAACAAGACAATAATGCTACTACAATGCAAGAGGCTACTGGTAGTAAAAGGGAATGAAAAGACTTCAGAAGGAACCAGAAACTCAATCTTAAACAAGAAACAAGGCATAAACCCCTATTCCTGTTCTAAAGACCATGGAGGAGTGAAAACTGGACGATAAGCAAACATAGATATTCCTATTAAAGAAAAAATAAAAATAAATAGTAAATAAAATTTCAGTGTTTTGGTGAAGATGTTACAAGTATAGAGTTGAAGTAGACTTTAGAAGGAACCGGAAACCCATTCCTAAATGAGAAACAAAGGATAAATCTCTACATTTCAAAAGACTGGGGAGAAGCATGAACCTAACAATAGGCAAATCTATCTACTCCTATTTTTTTAAGATTAATAAATGATAATTCCTGGTTCTTGTAAAAAACTTATCTAAAAAAAACAAAACAAAAAAAATAATACAGGATTTCAGTCCCTTAGAAACTACATAGTTTTCTTCAACTTCCAGCACTTACAGATTTTCAAAGCCAAAGAAAGAGGATGGTTTTGAGTGATTAAAACAAACTTATAAGTGTTCATAAATAAATCATAAATCATAATGCTTGCTAGTTTTGATAAACTTTGCTCAAAGATAAAAGCTAATCTGTTAGGTATCCTAAAATGAATAACTACACCAAAGGTATGTGAACAACAGTGATATAATCTACAAATAGCACTTCTTGTGAATACAAAAATGTGCTTGTAAGTAATACACAAAACTAAAATTTCGGTCTATATTTCTGAGATGAGATACGGCAACTATTTACATTGTTTGGACTGTTTCGGACATCTTTATTGGCATATACATGACATTTCGGCCATTGTATGCTCCAGACTTCTTCAGGTGATATACATTGGAATTTCAAACTGAACTCTTTATTTAGTCCACTGGGATAGACTGTTCTGGTTCCACGTGCCATGTCTTTTCTAGATAAATCAGTTTCAGTTATTTCCCTTTAGTAAGTAAACTCTCCAAGTTTTTGTTCACCTCTTCTGTAGCCAGGTATTGAACTCATATGGCCCAGTGGATAAAAACATTGGTTGACATAATCCTCTGACTTAACCCAAAGAGATGTGAGTTCAATATCTGGCCACAGCAGAGGTGAACAAAAACTTGGAGAGTTGAGTTGCTAAGGGAATTAATTGATACCGAGATATCCAGAAAAGGCATGGCACGCGGAACTGGAACAATCTATCCTAAGGACTAAATAAAGAGTTCAGTTTGAAATTCCAATGTATATCATCTGAAGAAGGTTGGAGCATAAAACGGCTGAAACATTATGAATACGGCAATAAAGATGAGGACAAGTCTGCACAATATAGTGTAAAAAGACTTTTTAAAAAGGTTTTTCTAAAATTAACAAGTTAATGATGATTGTGTAAGCTATTTTAATTAGAGCAAGGCATGATAATTGTGCCAATATCCGACAAGGAAATTTACTTACTTGGTGTTCATCTTGTGAGTAATAAATCCAAGGTATGGATCAAGGATCAGGCTGGTTCCTAGATCGTCATTCTCACACAGTTCTTTTGCTGTCATGCCCGTTGAGGGTGTGTAACGCGAACCGCTTCCTTCAACAACCATTTTAATGCGGTTCTAAAAGTTAAAAGAAAAAAAAAAAAACAAAAAAACAATTAGTAAAAAAAAGAACAAAAGCAACCACAAAGTTTATACAAGTTTTAAATTTATAAACATTCTGGCAACTTTATGCTGAATTAGAGTTACAAACATTAACTTTCCCTGATACACCAAACTGATTTTTTATCTCTTTAAATATGAACAGGTTTTTGCCAAGTCTCTCCTAATGCAAACTATGCTGTAGGAAATTATTTATTTACTGGTTTGGTTCATACAAAAAAAAAAAACAAAAAAAAAAACAGAACAGATATATTAATCTCACACACATGCAAGTCATGAGACTATGTTAGTTGGTTGATTTTGTTTAGTGGCACATCAATCTTTATGGGTTATTTAATGCTGAAATCTAAATATTTTGAACATAATTTTATGGTTTCAACTAAATATATTTTGAATGTAATTTCATGCCTTCACCTACAGATAAAATATATAGTTGGAAATCCTACTATAAAATTGAATTGTTGGTAAGTTTTTTATATTAAAATGCATTGCCAGGAATTTTACTGTAAAAATGTATTTTTATACTTTCATAGTGTTTTGTTGCTTGGGGGTTCACCATTTACCCATAGATGGGGCCCTAACAGGGACCACCCCAGATCAGGGTGGCCCTAGAAAAAAAAACAGCATTTAAGAGGTGGCTCCACACTTCTCAAAACCTCCAATCTCTCAATCAGGTCTTGCCGCCAGACGTAGTTTATCGTCATACCTAGGAATGATTAAACTATGTAAATTATTTTTTGGTAAGTATATCTGGTACTACTGTACAAGAATGGTCCCACAGAAGCATGTACAAGTGAAACAATGTCTTAAAAATATTTTTCTTTTCCTTCTAAAATGGTATATATTTTAGAATTAAATATTTTTATTGTAAATATTCCCATATACACATGTATGTATGTATGTATGTATGTATGTCTGTCTCTGTGTGTGCAGTACATAATGGAAAGTGATCAAAAACCATGACAGAGCTAACATATGTGTTTGCATGGAGAGCTGTTTGTAACCTTAAGTTTCATGCTTTCGTGATCTTCAGACAACAAAGAATTTGAAGATCGCGAAAGCATGAAACCTAAGGTCCCAAACAACTCTCCATGCAATCACACACTCATATATGAGTACACGGTTGGTATAGATGGGATAAAATTCTGATAAACAAAAATACTATTTTTTAAAGTAAGTGCTAAAGTAAGTGCATAAGATATTAGTCTTGTTGCGGTTGTATATTTTGTATGCCTTTCTTCTTGCAATAATAACATAATCCGCAATAGTAAATCACATGAAAACAGATACATAATACATACTACCAACCAATTCTGTCAAGTCCACTATCCAGAATAACCTATCCCATCTAAATAATCTTGAAATAGTCACAAACACTTCCAAAACCATTATCGATATACTAAGATCTTCAAACAATAATAGCACTAATATTTCTGAAGCAGGCATTTATAGAATAAATTGCCAAAACTGTTCCTCTCAATATATTGGAGAAACAAGTAGAAGTTTGAAAAAACGCATTTATGAGCACAAAAGAGACCTCACAAAAAATAACTTAGCTAATGCACTAGTCATACATAGAAATAAATTCAACCATAATTTTGATTTTAAAAATGCTACACTCATAAAAAAAGAAAATAACTCACTCAGAAGGAAAATTCTGGAGAGTGCCGCCATAGAAAATTACCCAAATATTAATCTACGCCCAGGTTTTTTCCCTATTTCACCTTTCTTAACAAAATTAATGCTCTAACAAACAAATATACACAACAGATTCATAAAATCAAAAGAAAATGGTTGAATACATCAACAAAGATATAATGACAATATTCTCCACGACATAAGCACATATAAGTCACTGACGTTATTTTTCAGTTAAAAATATGAAAATAGCGTTTCTCTACATTCCAGTTGCTAGGTACATTCTGTTTTTGTTTTTATTAGTTACTTTGTTCATTTAATTTCATTTTCGTATTTTGCTTTGATAAAGTCCACATTGGACGAAACACGTCAGCAATTACCAGTTTTCCTATTGTCATTTTTATTCATAAATATTGTCTCTCTACTGGTTAATTTGGAGAAATTTTCATATATATATATATATATATATATAAAAAAAAGAATTAAGGACTTATTTTAATCCGAGATTTTTATTACTTCAAACATTATTATAGTGGGCACTTCATATTTGACATAGATGCCCCATTTTCTTTATTAAGATTTCTCAAATACACATGCTGATAGACGTAATACATACTGTTTAATAAATAAAAATGGAGTGTCTATTTCAAATACAAAGTAGACACTATAATAACATTTGAAGCAACAATTAAAGAATTTATTTTTAATCCATCATTTTTATTACTCCAGATGTTATTATAATGGACAGTTCTTATTTGAAGTAGAGGGTGTGCATTCTTTAAAAAGGGAAAATAGAGAGTCTCACTTGCTCTGCTATTTTTTGTGGCTGAGTAGTAGATGGTGGTTTCCACTACAAAGGGGGACGCATGTTCAATCTTTGTCAGAGAACACATTTTCTTTACTAAGATTTCTTGAATTGAGGACAATAGTCTGAATTTAAATATTGTCAATACAACATTGACAATATTTAAATTCAGACTATTGTCCTCATTTTTTGTTATTAAGTTTTGGCTGTTGTGCCTTCCAGCCTTCTTCAGGTGTATATCGATCTGGATAACCTACAGGGAATTCTGAACTGAATGCTTTATTTAATCTACACAAGTAGACAATTCTAGTTCCACTGCCCATGTCTAGGGATATCTTGTCAAGTTCTTATTTTTTACTACTGCTCAGTTATTGATCACCCTGTTTGCACCAAGTCCAAGTATACACCATCCGGGACAAGAAGTGAACATGCAATTATTATTTGGTGACATAGTAATTTGAGTTAAATCCCTGGGTTGGGAGGTGCATATTTTTTTTATCTCCAAATTTATGATTTTATTGCTCAGTCCAAGGTAGGAGTTGTCCATACTGTGTGGAAGGAGAATGTATTATTCCAATGGCTTATTTTACTATTCAATCAAATAGTGAGTATGTGTGTTAGCATGCTTGTATATACATTAAATGACATAAGCACATATAAGTCACACATGCACAACACAGACATACATATTATATATGCGCATGCACAGTATATGATGCTCAAAGAATGAGCTCTTATTAATATAGATTTTGTATTTGTCAAGTTTTTATCCGTTTAAAATTCATTTGACCGAATCAATGGATATCATTTTAATATAAACAAAACTGAATTGGTTGGCACAAAGTAAAAAAAAAAAACAAAAAAAAACTTTACTGTTGCGATATATTTGTAATGTTAGTTAATTTGAGAGGAATTTTTGTTGTAACTTTTAATGTGAAAGTCCTTTTTTTGTGACTGAATCAATGCTGTTTTTATCATATATGATGACATGCACTGTTTTTGAGACTGTTGTCAGGTACACAGTGGAAAATAAGTTCATGATTTTTAAACTGACACCACATCAATGAATTCTCAGCATTGCAAGTAGTACAGTGGTTACCAGCATGGAAAGTGGAATCAGTAAACCATGTTCAAATCCACGCCTAGTCTGTTGCATTCACTTTTAAGCAAATGCCCTTGGAAAGGCATGACTCAATTTCTTTTCCCTCCAGCTATGAAAGCCATATAGCCAATCTAGGAGAACTACTCTGAATTCAGAACTACTGTGGAGAAGTGTAAACCACTTCAGCAAAAAAAAAAAAAAAAGAAAAAAAAAGGTCATAATAATTCACAGATAATAAAAGAAAGGAATCTATGGAGAGCCATGATTTTTTTTTGGCTTAACATTTTACAGGTTATTTAAAGCCAGAAAATAATTTTACATTGTAACATTTTTTTGTTTTTCAGATAATGATTTACTGATACAAGTTCTACTAATTAACCCATAGCTGGGAGGAGAAGAGGTGGATTCATTCCTGACTGGAATTAGCTCTATGATTTGCAATTCCACTCATTTATCTACTACACCACTTGCACATCTATGCTTGTAGCACCTAGTATTCCCAAGCAGTCACCCATCTAGTTACTGACCAAGCTCAACATTGCTTACTGAGAACTGGTATTTCAACAAGATATGGCCATGAGCCTATCCTAAAGGGACATGGTATAAAAAATGGATTCAGATTTTATTATGTGTAGGCAAAAGTAATCCATTAATTTTCAAATGATATCTTGCTTTTATTGTATAATGTTTTTTTTAATGGTATTAAAAAAAGGACTGCAAGGTTTAAGTAATTTTGCAAATGCCTTGGTTATATTTTGTTCATGAGTAATCTAGGATTTTTATTTAGACAATTAACTCTACTGCTCTATGTTAGGAAGAATTCTGCATTTTAATTATTAAAATTACAAATATCCAAAAAAGGTTAATATAAAAAAAAAGAAAAAAAAGAAAGGAATGTATTAGCAAGTTGTTATCACTATTTACTGATATATTCCATTATTATGCTAATAGCTATGTGTTATCATAAAAATGGAATATCTCATTATTAAAAGATCTAGTTAAAAGACTGATAAATATATAATGTCACATTGTGTCTAATATATTATAGAATAGATTTTTATCCATCTGAGCCTAGTTAGGTATTCAAATTCTGTGTAAAATATTTTCCGAGCTTTTCAATACTGCCCTCTTGGTAACACTGACCACTCATCTGGAGCGTCCCTGCCTAACTTCCCACTTAGAACTGATTCTCTGTTGAGTGATATGCATATAACCCATTCCATGGTTTCTGCTATCATCTCTAACCTGAATCCCCACAAAGCATGTGAACCTGATGCTATCCCTGTAATAGTCATTACAAAGTATGCTTCTGAACTAGTTCCTGTCGTCTCTAAAATGTATAATGAATGCCTTGTAGCCGCTTGCTTTCCTACCTGCTGGAAGTCATCGTCTGTTGTTATAGTTTTTAAGAATTCTGGTGAACCCTCTGAGCCATCTAACCTTTAGTCTATTAGAGTCTATTGTGCTCTAGATAAAAACTGGGCTCTATTGGCAAGGTCTGGCATTCTAAACTTCTGCACAAGCTGAAAAGTTATAATATCACTGGGTACATTTTTGAGCTGATCCAGTCGTTCCTATCAAATTGTGAATTGTAAGTTCTCCTGAATGGTCATACATCTACATTCTTTCATACTAATGCGGATGTCCCCCCAGGACTCCATCCTTGGTCCTATACTGTTTTTAATCTCTATTAACGACCTTCCCAATGACATCAGCCCTCAACTTGGCATCTACACTAATGATACTACCATTTACTCCTGCCTCAATAGTATAGCTGATCAGTCCAAGGTCAAAATGGCAGCTGGTGTCCGAAATGACCTCAAGACAGTTGTTAACCGAGGCAAAAGATGGCTTGTTAATTTTAATGCCTTCAAAACTAAACTTCTCTCCATTAATCATCTGAGAGACCCCTCTCTGCTTTCGATCAGCATGGGTGATTCTATCCTCCAGGAAAGTGACTTGTTGCGCCTTCTCAGGCTAACGTTCTCAGCTGACATGAAGGGGAAAGACTATATTTAATCTAATGCTAGGTCAGCTGCTAAGAAAGTTGGTTCACTGTGTAGGGCATGACAATTTTTCTCTCTGGAATCTATCTTGCACATCTATCAGTCTACCATTTTCCCATGCTTAGAATGTTGCTGCCTTATATGGTCCAGTGCACCCACTGATCTGGTAGCGTGGCTTCAGTCACTTGTCTGCAGCCATAAGATTGCCTCTCTAAGACTTTTTTATAAATACTTTCATGGTAATTGTTTGGATGAGCTCTTTGCTATGGTACATAGACTGTATCAATTGAAGTGCAATACTAGACTGGCGACAAGATCTCATCAATTTACAGTTGAGCTAGCTAGATGTAACTGTAACTGTGCTGAAAGCTTTTTTTCTCACACCTCTTGTCTGTGGCACTCCCTTCTGGCCCCATCCTTTCCAGTCAACTTTAATCTGCAAAAGTTTAAATGTAATGTCAATCACTATCTATTGTCCTCCTGATTTCTCTTTCTACTCTTTACTAATGTTTCTGTTCCTAATTTCTCCAAACACTGAAACCATTTGCTTGTTAGTGGCTGTACTGCCTTGCTTGGGGTGATACTGACTTTTATATATATATATATATATATATATATATATATATATATATATATATATATGTGTGTGTGTGTGTGTGTGTGTCTGTCTATACATACATACATACATACATACAAATTCTCTTCCATTATAATTTAGGATAAATATATTCTATTATGCAGTTTGTTTATATTTGAGTATGGGCTTATATAATCTCATGGGCCATGTCCCATTAGGGTATAGGTGATCATGACTATCCACAGCTTTCTGTCTTCTGTAGCTCTAAGCAATGTTTACTCCTTACCAGTCTCCATTGTCATATATTTACAGTAGGTAGGTTACTCGCTATCTCCTTCTGCCCCTCTTGCTTTCAATATGTACTGTGAGTGTTAAATTCTCTCAGCCACCTTTCCTCATTAGAAATTTCAACTGTCTTTTTCTGATTGTAAGTACAAGTGTTTATATCTTATATGAATTCTTATGATTTCTCCTAAATTATAAAAAAATAGAAAACACAGATTCTGTACTTAAAACCTTTTTACTTCCTTAACAAAAAAAAAAAAAAAAAAAAAAAAAAAAAAACGACACTTCATCCAGATGAGAATTTATTTTCATATTCCAAAATAACAGAAAGTGCAATTAATAATTACATAAACAAAAGTTAACACTATTTACATTGCTTGGACTATCATCCTCATCTTTGTTGCCATATTTATCACAACGTTTCGGCCATTGTATGCTCTGGCCTTCTTCAGGTGGTTGGAATGTCGAACTGAACCCTTTATTTTGCTTGCTGGGGTAGACTGTTCTAGTTCCACGTGCCATGTGTAATGGATGTCAGTTATCAGTTATCTTCTGTTAATTCCCCTCTCCAAGTTCTCCACTGCCTTAACCAGGTATTGAACGCACACTCTTTGGGCCTGTCACTGGATCCAACTAATGCCTTTATCCACTGTGCCATGTGTCATTGTATGTGTACATAATACCTCATTTCAGAAATATAGACAGATCCAAAAGTTAAATCTTTTGTTTAAAATGAGTGCTTGTTTACAATCTTCACTTTTTTTACTTCTAATTTTAAATATAAATTAAAAGTGAAAATTAAAAATAAACACTTTGTTCAGAAATGAAGGACCATTTTGCAGAGATAAAAAAACTTTTTTTCTTTATTCTTTTAACCAATTCACCCTAAGCAAGCAATAATACCACTAAGATGCAAGAGGCTCCCGGGAGTGAAAAAGAATGAGAAGACTTTAGAAAAGACGAGAAACCCAATTGTAAATAGCAAACAATGGATAAACCGCTATTCCTGTTCAAAAGATGTCAATATTCTCCTTTATGACACAGTTTGAAACATTGGTTCTCACATAATCATCAAAGTTAAGCAATGTTGAACCTGGTCAGTACAGAGATGGGTGACTACGTAGGAATACCAGCTGATGTGCGGGTGGTGTAATGGATATTAGTTTGGAATTGGAAATCAGTGAGATAAGTTCCAATTCCACTCTGGTTTCGTATATTCACTTACGTGCAAATACTCTTGGGAAAGGTATGAATTCACTTCTCCCCCTCAGCTATGGGTTAATTAGTAGAACTTGTATTAGTAAAAATTATTATCTCCAAAACCTCTAAAAATATTTTCTGGCTTTAAATAACCTGCAAAAACCAAATCAATCTTTATGACACTTTGCAAGAAAACATCCTCACATATCATTTCAATTTTCACAGCATTATGATCATTTCCCTTAGCAGAATCTTTGACAGTTATAGCTATCATGCTGAACTATATATATATATATATATATATATATATGATGATGATTGCAGCCTCTTGTCAAAAGAATTTCATCTTTTCATTGACTACCACATGACAATGTAAACATGCATTCCTGCCTCAGTCTTGCAGAAATGTTAATGTCAGACTTAACTATCCATCTTTCAGAGTGAGCAACTAAAATATAGCTTTGTGCATTATGGAATGTCTAGTCAAACCATTTTCCCATGCTTGTAGGGTAGTTATATTATAGTGAATATGATAGCAAAACTTTCTCACAAGCTGCTCAATATAAACTTAAAACATTATTATATAGTGGATACTTGTATTTTAAATAGATGCCCCATTGTTATTTTCATTTTAACTATCAGACTGTAGCTCCAGCAGGAACTGAACCTTCATCATGCTTTGTAGGAGAAACCACCGTTTGATCTTGTGTGTTTTACTGCTCAGCTAAGAAAAGCATTATAGTACAGAAAGACTGTATCTTCCCTTTTAAGGAAAGTGCACTTTCTCACCAAGATATTTTTCTTGAAAAACTATATATCTGCTCAGTTTCATATCCAAAACATAATTTCTAAAGAATGAATGCCTTTATTTTTAATCCTACATTTTTATTACTTCAAACATTATAATAGTAGATACTAGAGTACGAAACAGATGCCCCATTTTTTTTTATTTTTACTTTAAACAGTATTATGTCTATAAGCCTGCACATTACATTGCATTCAAGAGATTTCAATAAAAAAAAATATGCTCTATAGCAAGAATTGAACACATGAAAAATAAAAATATTGGATTAAAAATAAATCTTTTAATTATACATATGCACACGCAGAGGATGTGGTGAAAAGTTCTCAGTTGGACCATGAAGAATGATCTGGATCCATGAAACATACATGCTACTAGGTCTGAAAATGAACATTTTTTTCATGTGATGTGTTTTGTCCCTTAGGACTTCTTTGAATTAAAGTGATGGTTATGTAATTACATATGTGGATGAAATGCTGAAATTTTCAACTTTTAAATTAAAACTTTTTTGTTTTCTGATATATAAAAATTTATATAATTTTTCCCCCGCACACACACACATATATATATATATAGATAGATAGATATAAAAATAATGCTTGAAGTAATCAATATGGCCTGAAGATTGCATTCAAGCATGAATGAAATTGTTGCCGCTCAGTGTTGATCTCAGCAACCCCTTTTGTATTTACATACGTTTTATCCTTGATATTGAGCACTTTTGCCCATAAATATAGCATTGTTTAAAACTATGTTTTTGTTATTATAAACACACACATATACATATAATTAAGTGATTTATTTTTTTTAATCCAATCTTATTTCTAATTACTATAAACATTATTTTTAGTGGGTACAAGTACACGCCATTTTCCATTGTTAAAAACAAAACAAGAAAAATGGAGACATTCTTTCTGCTATGGATCATTCTGGAATAATTTTACTTTCAACTCCCTTTAATATCATTTGCCAAATTCTCAAATTTTATCACTCACAAACTTCTGAGACAACATTTTTACACCACTTGAGAAAAAGCCTTGCGATTCAGTCAGTACTTTGTATTAGGTTGGTGCAAAAATAATGTCTATTTTTGATGTATTTTCAACGTCAAAAAACGATATTATTTTTGCACCAACCTAATAGTTAGCTTAATAATGAATTTAGATAAAAATCCATCACTTTACCATTCAAGATGAATGTTTTACTGAAATACAGTGCTAGTATTAAAAAGAAGAAATAATTATATCACAAGATTTGAATTAATTGTATAACAAGTGATTCTAATATCTTATCGATCAATCGTTATCCCTTTCATTCATCATAACTGTTTTAACAGTAATCATCTATTTTGAGTGGCTCTTGAGCCTTGAATTGGGTGAACTTTAGTATAATAAAAGCATGTTACATATTTATGGAAACATCAGCATTTAAATCACTAGATATCTTTCAGCTGGTTGTTCTTTCTGTATATTTAATATTTTTAAGAGTCTTGTAAAATCTTTTTTCTTTTTTTAAATCTGATATTTTTTTTTTCATCGTTAAACTCATAAACTGAATGTTTTTATATCATACAAAATTTTTTTGTCAGAGTTATCTCCCTTGCACTAGCGATTTATTTATATGATAATAAAAAAATAAAAAGAAATTAAAAAAAAAAAAACACACATTTTCTGGCCCAGCAGGACTGAATGTTTGAAATTTGATATGCTCTAGCTTCAAAGGGGTCACCCCCTTAAGTAATACCTTTCCCACAGGAGGTGGCTAGGTCATTACCTAGTTCTTGAGGCATAATCAAAAAAGAAGCATCAAGTAAGCTTGAGCAATTTTTCTCTCTAGTCTATGTAGGTGTGGCCAGCCACTTTAAACTCAGCCTTGTGTCACATTCTGTTCAAGTGGGTGTGTGGATAAATATCTACTTAGAAATCTACATGTAAAAATCTAATAAATAATAAAGACTTAAAATATAACACTATCATTTTTTCATGCTACTGCTATGGATAGACTAGTAAAATAATAAAATTAAGCTGAATTGTAGAGAAAGAAAAATTACAAATTAAGACAGAAAATTTACAAGAGGTTTTTAAGTAATTTTAACTATGCTAAAATTAAGATTAAAGACCATAAAAATAGACAAATGTCTATTATACTTTTGAGAAGACAATATGGAGAGCCAATAAATAAGCCTTTCTTTTTATACTATTCAGCTAGAGTAAAGAAGTTATTTCCCTTGCCATGTAGAGAATATACCAAAGTATTTTGACAGTACAAAGAAAAAAGAAATAGCTGAGTGGATTAAAGTGTTGATTAGTGAATTTTGTGATATAATAATTGCAAGTTCAATCCCTGGACAAAGTAGAAATGGGATGAACAATAACTGAGCAGTATTAAATAAGAACTAGAAGTCATATCCCTGGATATGGGTAATGGAATGAGAACAGTCTGTCCCTGTGTATTAAATAAAGGTCTGAAATTCCCTAGATTGATGATGAAAACGTTTTGATATTAGCAAAAATGGAGACAACAGACCACATGTAAATTATGATAACTTCTCATGCAAAAAAAAAACCCAAAACAAAAAAACAAAAAACAAAAAAAAACCTAAAATTTCAAACTAATGTAAAGGAAGAAAAAGATTGGGTTAATTTTTACAGATTATCAAACTTTTGCATGTTATTTAAAACCAGAAAGTATTTTTAGATTGTAAGATTCTTTTTTTTTCTTTTTTTTTTTTTTTAAAGACAATAATGATTTACTGATACAAGTCCAACTAATTAATCCATAGCTAGTTGAAGGAGGTGGATTTGTACCTTTCCCAAGGGTATTTGTGTGCAAGTGAATATAACAAACCCAACTGGATTTCCAATTCCATCACACCACCCCCACATCAAAGCTTACAGCACCTGGTATTCGCAAGCAGTTACCCATCTAGGTACTGACCAGGTACAATGTTGTTTAACTATTGGTGATTGTATGAGAACCGGTGTTTCAATGTGATATGGGCATGAAAAAAAAGAAAACCAGATGCTAATATTACTAATGAATATTTTGTTAAAGAATTTTTTCAGACATCTTTTTCCAATTTTTAAAATATGCCTGCCAATACCCATATAAAAAAAGTTTCAAAAAAAAAAAAAAAAAAAAAAAAAAAAAAGAAAAAGAAAAAAGTAGCCCATCTTAAACAATAATGTGGTGCATTTTCCTTTGTTGTAAGTATCACTTACAACCAAAAAAAAAAAAAAAATCTTTTAACATTAATAATGTTGGTAAGTTTTAATAAAAAAATTATATCTCCTTTACAGAAACTCTCATACATTATGGAGGTTACCAAAACGGATATATTTTTTTTTTTCATAAAGACTTAATTTAATATTCAAATTAGGAAAAGACTAGAAAAAAGCTTTACTAAAATAATTTTCAAAATAAGTTAAAATAGTAAATAATTAACTTTGCAGTCACAAAATGTCAAAAATCAGATTTACTTACCAATTTTTACTTAACTATACATTCCAATTCATTGTTAAAATTTCTGAAATAAATAAAAATTTACATCAGTTATTTTTACGTTTTTAATAGTCAAGATAATTTAACATTTTTTTTTTTAAAAGTCAGATTCTGAAAAGTGGGTCGAGCCGAGAACTTTTCAGCACCCATATATATATATATATATATATATATATATATATATACACACACACACACACATACATACATACATATATATATATATAACACAATATAAGTGATACAGTTTAACAGCTTAACATTAAAGGTAACTTAGCTTCATATATGCAGAAATGAAAACATTGCAATCCAATGAAAGACTAAAAAGGAAGAGAATATCCTAAAAAAATTGTTATACATTTTAAACATTAATACACTTACATAATATTTCTTTATAATGCTAATATCAACAACAAAAAATACATTTCTTTCTAGCAAAGTAAACATCCTTTCATTCATAAAAGAGCCTTTAAAAATCCAGCCAATTCAAATTTAGCCAATCTACAAAGAATAAAACATATGGTAAGTCGATTCACTGCTTACCCTACTATTCCAAGGTAGTAGGGTCTGTATGAATGCGTAATTTAAAAATGGTCTTTCACTTTGTCATTGGTTGATGGCTCCTGCCTGTTGACCTACATTCCAAGCCAGAGAGAAAGAGAGAGACTTTACATAAGAGATATAGATGCTGAAATATATACATACAGTTAAAAATCTTGCCTGTCAACTTTTTTCCCCACCTCTTCATACATCACAATTCTTTTTGCTTTATGCAAATTAATTCCTCTTTGCACTAACTAGATCATAATTATTGCACACAAGTTATTCCACATTAGAATTCTTGTTGTTTTTATTAGTAACTGAGATTTTACAAATAGCAGATATAATAATATAATATATATATATATATATATATATATATATATATATACTATTCCCCACCAGGAGTATGACTGAGTTTCATGCACCATGCAAGACTCTACTCAGCCCATGAAGATTGTTTTGTGCCTGAAACTGAGTTGTATTACCAGTGAGGGATATATTTATTAATATATGCTTAATAGCTCTGTTATATTACAATAAGCACTATTATATTAACAATGTGCGATATCATATTATATATATATATATATATATATATATATATATATATATAAGCAAAGATGAAAATATGACTTCAAAGACATAAATAATTGATACAATATTCATATTATTGTTAAAAAATAGAATTGAAAAGTTTCACTGCAATTTATTTTTTGGAGATTATTTTAGAAATATAAAAATATTTTCTTGTAAAGCTACAGTTCACTTTCTAATCTGATCAGCTAGATTTGTTAGAGATGTTTAAAATTTACAAACAGAGATCTCTTCTTGTAAAATGCAACAATTTAACCTCATCAATATGGCAGATTATCAATCTGGAGTCTGGACTGACCATGATATTAAATTTCTTCAATTTCAGCTCGAATTATCAGAGTATGATATAAATTGGAATTTATTTTATCTCAGATATATGATTGACAAATTTGTCAACTAGAAATAAAAATGATTTCTAATTAGCATATACATAAATTCAGAAGAAATTATATTACTGCATGGAACAAACTAATATAATAATAAAATTATGCAAAGCATATTTGTATATACTTTACAATATTTAATGCTGCTAGTGCAAGGGAGATGTATATTTATCTCCCTTGCATTGACGACTACAGGTGCCAGTGTCTGTTCTAACAATGGCAGACTGTTCAAACATATGTATGAGACCAGTCAATGAGTTTTTCCATTAGATAACAGCAAAAATAATTGTTAAAAAAATATTTAAAGACTTCCATATGAAAACCTGATAATAGTAAGGACATAACATCAATTTCGTATATGCCATATATTCATTTTTGATGGCATGGATAAACTAGTATTATTATAACTAATTTGAATTTAGATTTGAAGTAAAAACTGTCCAAATATTCTATATATTTGAGTGTTTTCAGCTATTCTATTAGCCATTATCAAACATATTTTTGTTTTTATTTTTAAATGAATACATAGATTTTCATGTGTATCTATAGTAATGTGAATGTTTTTTCCAAACAATGTTAGCATGGTGTGGCCGTGTTCATAGTTGATATTATTGCCTATACACTGCTCAATTAGGATACATTTAAATGCACATGGAAACCTACCAAACTGTCTGCAACATACTCATAAAAAATATGATTATAATAACCACATCCACATAAAAATAATGGAAACCTTAATAAAAAAAAAAAAAAAAAAAAAAAAAAAAAAGCTGACACTCAATAATATCAACTATGAACATGGCCACAACGTGCTGACCATGTTAAAAAAAAAAAGAAGAAAAAAAAAAAAATTTCCATTACTATAGATCACACATATATAAAAATTTACATATTCACTTAAAAAAAAAAAAAAAAAGATCCTAATAGAATAGCCAAAAGCTCTGAGATATATAGAACATTTGGCCTGTTTTTACACACTTTTATGTTCAGAATAGAAAACACTTATACGAATGCAAGAAAAATTGAATAAAAAGCTTAATCACAGTACTTTGTCAGTCATCTTTACTTTAATGAAACGTGTATAAAAGAGGGATTGCTGCCCAAATACACAATATATTATATGACTAAAAAGATAAAAGGAAAACTTTTCTATATTGACGTGCTTCACCCTCTGATGGACTTTATCAAGGCAAATGTAAGGACTTTATTTTGCAACATGTATTTATAAACAGAAGTAAAATTTTTTAAAAATTTAAATTTAAGAACGTTCATAAATATTCCTGAGGCTAAAACTGTAAAAGTCAAATTAAACTCTACAGAATGCTAAATGATGTAATTTAATAAATGAAAGAGAGTAAAATTTTTCAAACAATTAAAATTCAAGCTTTATTTCCTCAAGTCAATAGATTATTTACGTAATTGATTATGTGTGTGTATGAGAGGAAAAGAGATTTTATGTAAACATATTTTAAAAACATTCCTAATAAAAAAAAAATAAAAATATATAGCACCTGTCAATGATGAAATTATTTTACGTGTAAATGAACATTTTTGCCTAGGATCATAGTGTACTGTAGTATCTGTGTGCTATGTGAGAATTGTTATACACAAATATATAGGTGCACATTATATATGGAGATATATTCACACACATAAACAGACTTATTTTTTTTTATAGCTAGTCTTACTCTTGAATGTTGCTACTTGCTAGATATGAAATCCCAAAAGTAGGGACAATAACTCTACATTAGAGAAAAGGACCCTCCAGTGGCAAATCATTAATCAAACAGATGTGAATGACAATCTCATTATTAGTCATTAATCAAATAATCAGGGTCTAGCATTATTAAAAAAAAAAAAAAGAAGAAAAATAAAAAAAGCAACCAAAATTTGGAATTAACAACTAAAACCCACGTTCAGGTATCATTAAGAGTGAAAGTAATAGAATAGATTAAAAAAAAAAAGAAAGAAAAAGAGACAAAAAAAAAAAAAAAAAAAAAAAATCCTAAGTCCCTAAATCCATACTTTAGGATCAATGTCTAGGGAAAGAGGAAACTTGTTGTTGTTGAATAAATACAGCTGGATTTTTAGTCGACTGACGACGCGCCTACTTCTTAAATCCCAAACATGCTGTGGGACCCACTCAATTAAAAAAAAAGAAAAAGAAAAAAAGAGGGGAGCATGCACAATAGAAAAGAAGAAGGCTATCAGTGATATCAAACAATAGCACAATTTCTAAGTAGTTGGGATTAATGACACACACACACACACACACACACACACCACATAAAAGTAAAACAAGAACTATATTGCAATCATCATAAAAACGTTACATAAATTTAAAATAAATAAGTAATTTCTGAGGACTTAAACAATCGAATGGACTATTCATGCAATTTGGTGGCACCCATCGTCTCATATGTCTTGGAATTTTATATTATTTTGCAAAGATATATAGAATGAATTTCTTTAGAGAAGGATTCCTGAAAACGTCTGCTATTATTCAGAGACAATACTAATTATTATTATGCAAACGGAAACCCAGAATTAGTAATAATAATTGTGTGTGTGCATGCGCGTGAAATTTCTTCAAAAAGGGACTACCGTTTTCCGCTTATTAAAATTAGGCAGTTCTAAAAACTAAAAAGTATTTACTTTAGTCATAAATGAATTGAGGGTGGTCTTGTGCATAGCTACAACTCTTATCATTACTACTTACTTATTCAAGTGAAAATTTGACTAATTTCAGAAAACACCGAGGCACTGGGTTGATTTTTTTTTAATTAAAAAAAATCCACATCAGTTGACTTGTTAAGACTAAGAGATATGTAAAAAAAAAGAAAAAAAAAGAAGCATAATTAACATGAGAAAATGCAAAGATTTAAATTTTATTTAAATAAAAGTACAAAAAATGAAACAACGTTAGATTTTTCTGTTGTACTTGGACGAAAATAATTAGTGGCTAACTACTGAAGAGACAGATTTTCAAGTGCAACCCTGTCAAAGAAAATAAATCAAGAATTTTATGTTTTAGTAGTTTTAGAGTTCTGTTGAAGTGTGAAAAAGTCCCCCACAATAAGAAATAGAAAAATTACAGAACACTCAGAACAGTATGCAAGAATTATAAAAAAGAAACAACTTCAATAAGAAGGAGATATTTATTTCTGAAAATTATAATTTAAAATCCTAATCATTTAAAATTAAAAAAACAAAAAACAACCCATTTAGACACTGACAAGATCGTTCAAGTTTAATAACTGCGACCTTTCTTTTTTAAATATTTGAATTTTGAATAATAGAAGAAAAAAAACAAACAAAAAACACTTTCAATTACTCGATATTTTTCCAACTTAGAAATAGCTTTTTCCTAAAGTTTTATATTTTTAAAATTTGGCAAATTTTGATTAAAGTTCGTTAGTGTCAGTTTTCTTAACGCATTCAAAGACATTTTAACGGCTGTAATTGGCCTACTTCCTTCCTTCTTTCTTTCCAAATGAAAGCAACAGAATAAATAAATATCAAATATAAGTGTAAAAGCGGGTTTTTTATTTATTAAAGAACTGCAATCATTTTTAGGATAATAAAGAAAAATACTTCATATTTCTAAATAACAGAAAGAGAAAAAATGAGTAAAGAGTTAAAAATAAAATGCAACACGATTTAAAAAGCTAAATAGATTCTTCAAATAAAAATAGGAATAAAAAAGGAGTTATATAAAAAAAAAACTTAACTAGCGTATCCGATTGATGTGGGGGTAAGAAAAAGAAATAAATAGATTTTTTTTACCAATAAATTCTGATTTGCAATCGTCAGTTTTTTTGTGTTTTTTTAAAACCAAAGACCGAAAGAAAAATCGGAAAGCATATGATTCCTGAAAATCCCTTTTTAACGATTCGTTATTTGAATGACTTAAAAAAAAAGAAAAAAGAAAAAAAAAGTTTTCTTAAAAAGGGAAGTAACGAGGCAATATTTTTTTTGTGAAGAGAAAAAAAAATATTTCCTGCCTGAAAAATATATGTAAATAAATAATCATACTTAAACATGACAATCGTTTATTATTGTTATTAAATTAATTATTAAGTAAAAGAACGAAAAGATAATATATCGTATGTTTAATTATTAAACTTTAAATAGATTTTCAATTTTCGTGAACAAAAATGTGAAATAAACAAAAAAGCCCTTTTCTAATCGAAATCGATCTTAATCTTAATTTTAAGTTTTAAGATGTATCGGTTTCGATTTTTTGAAGTTAAAAGTAGAAGATTACAAAAACACTGAAAAGTGAAAATGTAACATTTATATATTTTAAATAAACCAAAACACAACCAAACATTTTTAAGTAAATTAAAATTTAAATGTAAAACTTTAGTAAACAAATTAACAAAGTTAAAGTTAAATATTTCAAATGAGCAATATTCTTTCTTTTTTTAGCAACTTGTAGAATAAAAAAAAAAGAAAGTTTTTTTTATAACTGATAGATTGAAATGATTTGCTATTAAAATTAAAACATTGGTGGATATAAAAAAATTACATATTTTCAGAGTTGCTTTTAAAAACTTAAAAAAAAAAAAAAAAAAAAAAAAAATCAAGATATAAATTTATAAAACTTTGGATAAATAATAAATATCCCCCAACATACATTTTCAACAAGTTACTTATTAGTTTTAATTAAAAAATGCAAAAATTTTGATGGATGAATTTTCAAATCCAAAAAGAAGGATCTGTATATGAGGTTAGGTTAAAAAATACAAGTGGCATAATTCATTGTTTGCGATGCAGTAATTGTTTAGCTTGTTCAAATCAACAATAACCTTTTTTTAACAAGGTAAAGATAAAAAAATAATAATTCAAACTAAAAAGTATTTAAAAGTATTCAACTGTGAAGAGTTTTGGCAATTGCTAATTTTTTTTAAATAAAAAAATAAAATAAAAATTCCTCTTTCTTTTGTTCAATATTATTATTCAATAAAAGATCATGTGAATGGATAGCTATATAGCATTTTTAAAATTAGGACTGTCCCTGCCCACATTCGTCTCGTGCCGGGTTGGTGACACGTGTTAATTATGAATATGATCAAGGTTCACAAATAATTCTACAACTCTTTAAGTGGATAAGAGATTTATTTTTTTACTTATTCTAATTAAGTCATTTTTTTAATGAATATTAAAATATTTCAATAACCTAAAAAATAAAACAATTTCAAAAAATAATTTCATTATTTTTCATTTCATAAATATTGAAAATATATTTTTCAATATGTTTAAAAAAAAAAAAAAAAGAGACATAAATTAAAAGCGTATTCTGTTATTCACAATGAGACAAACAAAAGAGGGAAAAAAAAAACACTATTTAAAATTAAAAATGAACGAATTCACTGCGAACAAAATCGATTTCTGATCGGACAAAGATCAATAATGACTGAATTACCACTGAAAGTAAGTTCTAAAATAGTGGACATCAATAATCTAGAAATAACAAATATCGCGAATAAATCGATGTTTTTTTTTTCCTTCCAAAAGAAAAAACGTTAGGAAAAACCAATGAAACTTAAAAAAGCATTGTAGGTTGTTTTGACGACGTAACCTTCTGAGGCGATCATAGTAGTAGGGGTAGTAACGGAAAAATATTTTTTAAATTTGTAAGTTGAAATGTCGAATCCCCAATAGAAAGAAAATCACGAAAATGAAACAGTCGGATGTACAGTGTCAGCTGAGAAGACTTACTCAACAAAAAGCCTAGAAATACCAACTTATAAGCAAAGCTCCAGTTTTTCCCAAATTAGTGACCAAAAAGAAAATCAACATCAACATTATCTTATGAGCCATGACCCACCTTCAGCAACAGAATAACACACGGTCAGAATTTGTAACTTTCACAACAAATCATATTTGAATTTTAGCACAACTTGGACAATGGAAACGATAAAGAAGAAAACACACGATTACTTTCCGTTAACTACTGCGCTATGAGTAGGTAATTGTTTATATCATAAACTAGTTAAAGAAAAAATAAAATAGCTTTTAAATACCTCCATTAACGAAGGGAATATGAATGCAAAAAAAATGTAATTTTTCAAGTTCAGGTCATATTTAAATTCAAAAGAAGAAAAAAAAAAAGAAAGAAATTGTGGAGTTATAGGAAATAAGGAGTAATAATGAAACCTTTTCTAGATCTATATGCCCATTTATAGGCTTATTTTTCTTTTAATCTTTAATCTTATAGTCAACGAAAGATGATAATGAAAGAACGTCCTCGTCCGAGGAGCTATGACACCCATACATAAGTAGCAGTAACAGTCATCGTCATAGTCGTTGTGGTCCTAAGCTAATATAGAATTAAGTAAAGTAGCACTAGTGTGGACAGCAATGGTTAGCAGCAGTAGTACTAGTAACATCACTTATTCATAGTGTGTTGTTACTACTAATTTGTTTACGATGATGGAGAGAGTAATTTCCTTTACTCTTCTCAAACAAGAAGAAATATGGAAGCTGGGAAAAAGAAGAACGAGAAATTCGAGTGTTGTAAATGAATCAAGGAGTATGGCTAGATTTTTAAAAGAAAAAAAAAACATGGTTTTTATAATATTGTTATCATGAAAAATCAGACACTTGTTTTGTTATGTCATTATGATTAAAAAATACTTCAACTAATAAATTTAAAAAAAAAATACACAATGCCTTAACGAAACGGAAGAACAGTACGAAACATAATGGAAAAGGAAAGCATATCTTGTGATTTATCGATACGTTTCGGTTTACCATCTTTTGAAGGCTATGAAACTAAATCTAAACATCTTTAAAACCCTTAACAAAACGTGTCTGCACTACAATTGTTGAATTAAAAACTTCAGTTTCATTGTTCATTCAATTGGAATAAAAACCCGATTTTGAAAAGTAATATTGTCTTTTTTTTTTATTGATTACAACTACAAGGAAATTAAAAAGACAAGTATGGATGGATATTAACTTAAGTGACTAAAAAAGTGTATTTACTTGCAGTAGGTGTCTAGTTTTTTAAATTGGGGAACCATGTAGTTAGTTTCATTTCGTTATCTTTTTTTTTTTTTTTTTTTTTTTTTAAATAAAAATAGATTTTGAACAACAATTAGGCACTGATTTTCTTTTTTTAAAATCTGGTGATACTCCCTCCGCAAATTTATTCAAATTAAAAAAAAATCTTTCCGTTTATGATTTACTTCCTGTTGTTTCTTGACTTTTGAAAATCAGAAAATGGAGTGCTTTTTTCTTCTTTCTATCTTTATTCCCGGAAAAAGGCTTGTTTATTTTTTTATTTATTTATTTATTTTTTTAAAATACGAAAATGCATGTTTTTTTTTGTTGTTGTTTATTCTTTATCACGTGTTTTCACTTGTGAAAAGAAAACTTAACCTAACCACCCACTTATTTTCACATTCATGAGTCACGGTTATAAAAAAGAAAAGTGGACGAAATAAAAAGGTTACGAATAAGATAAAAAAAAAAAAAAAAAAAAAAGAAAAAAAGTGTAACTTATTTATCAGTTAATAAATCATATGATGATAAAAAAAAAAAAATGTACTTTTGCTAAGGTATTTATTTTTTAAAAAGATAAATATTTTTTTTTTATTCTACAATTTACAACCAGGTCCACATTCGAAAAACAAGCCCCGTAAATTAGGTAAAGTACTAAAGTTGATTTTAGCGTTCCAAACGAATTTTGCATATAGTGATTTATCTCCCTTACATTGGATATAATTTTAATGTTCTATTTATGTTATAAAGAAAAATCGTTTGAAACGTTAAAACCGATTATTATAGCGAACATTTAGGCATATTTTTTATTTTAATTTCATGATGAGAAAGAAAAATAATTTGTACGTAAGCAAATTTAGAAACGATCCCCACCCATTTTAAAAAAAAATATCAATTCTAATGTTTATCGTTATTTTTTTTTTGTTAATAACCTTTTTTTATTTACATTAAGAAATATTTAATTAAAAGGAATATTTTAAAAAAGGCATGGAAAGGAAAGACAAGGACACGAAAGCGAGATATTATGAACGGAGGATAGAAGAAAAAAAACACACATTCATTACTTTCTGAACGTTATCTCCCTCTTTTCAAATCCTTAACTTTTCTTTAATGTCAGTCTCCTTGTACATAAAGAAAAATCTTTATGCTTTTTTTTTTTTTTTTAAATTTCCTTTCCTCATATTCCGAATAACATTCATTTATAAAATGAATGTTATTTGCAATTTCGGAATATGAAGAAGATAGGAGATAAAAAAAAAAATAATAAAGTTCTTTATGTACAAGGAGACTGACATAATTCAAGAAAAGGTAAGGATTTTAAATTTAACTTAAGAGAGAGATAACGTTCAAAAATTTCAAAAGTATTTATTGTTTACGTTTCAGATTTTCTTTTTAAATTTTAAGATAAATTAGAGAGAATCTAAGAAATAAATAAGTTTTTAAATTGAAATAAAGGTGGAAAGAAAAAAAAGCTGCAAGTCGACAAAGACGTTTACGGTTTTCCTGTATTCGTCTCGTATTTGAAAGTGACATTAAAAAGAAGTTTCGACACCCAATTAAAGAGTAGTTTATTTATATATATGCACACACACACACACACACACTATTTTTATTTATTTTAGGGAAACGGAAGAATTATAACTTGAGGGTAAGGGGAAGAGAAAACCAAAACAAAAAGGAGACCTCTCACCCTGACGGTAGCAATGTGTTTGGCAAGGGAAAGGAGAGAAAGAAGAGATCAGCTTTTGAACAGAGCCAGTTCCGAAGAGGCAAGTCACGTGACCGAACTTGACATCTCTTCTTCCAACTAATGTCGGTTCGAAACGGCTTTACATCCAAACTCGCTCGTTTCATTTGAATTTTCATTACTTCAAAATTTTACAATAATTAATAAGAGTAAAAATAAAATTTAAAAATAATGATGCTTTTTGTTTTCACTTGAATCTCGTTTTAAAGAAAAAGGTGAAAAAAAAACAGTAAAGTTTTTATTTTTTTTTTTTTTTTAGGAACGTTTTACGGTAAAAGAAAAAAGTCAAACTGGTAAAAAAAATACAAACAAAAAAGTGGGGAGGGCAAAGACCATTTTAAAAAACAAAAAGATAAACAAAGTTTTGTTGAAAGAAAAAACTAAAATTGAAAAATATAAAAACATTTCTCCCTTTAACGCATTAAATTTTTTTAAATGAGTTTAAAAAACGTTTATATTTTTTAGGGAAAAAATATTTTTATTTTTTTTTAAAGATTTTTTTTTTTAATTAATATTATTATTTATTACTAAATAGTATTTAAATTAAATCGAAATTTTAGCATAATATTTCCAAATATTTAAATATTTTTAAAATATTTTAAATCAATTAAAAAAAAAAAAAAAAAATGTTATATATCTCCAAATAATAAGTTTTAAGATCTTTCCTCGCCGTCCCAAAACTGGGGGATCATTTTTTAATCTTGTTTTTACTCAAAATAGACCCCCATTTTATGGCCAACCCGTTTCTACAAAAAGAAACGACTGACAACGTGCACAGAGAATTAGTGTTTACTTTTTTTTCTTTTTAAAAATCTAGGAAGAATTTTTTTTTTCTATAATTCTGTTAAAATAGATTCAAAATTAAAATAAAAGACACTTTTAAAATTGAAATATATTTAGGTTCTGTTTTTTAAAAAGATAAAAGGCGAATAAGGAGAGAAATCTAAAAGAAAAAGAAGAAAGCAAGCAGACGAGCAGGTTTAGATATGGACAAGACGTTCAGAAGAAAGAAAAGGGGAAAATGAATTCTAAAAAGGCTTTATTTTGGACATAAAACCTCTGAAAAGTGGGGTGGAAAAAAAAGAAAAAATATACCAGAAAGTTATTTTAATATTTGCTTGAGAAGATTAAATCTTGAACACTTCGAAAAGAAAAAAAAAAGTACGAAATATCTTTTTTTTTTTTAATAAAAAGAAGACACAGTTATAGGTTGGACGAAAAATCAGGGGTCAATCTACATAACAAAATCAATTACAGATTGAACCCCGACTTTTAAAAAGTCTTCTAAACAGCAAAAGGCTAGGAAAAACGGACAAACGAATAGTTTTAAAGCGGAAATTAAAATGTCGACATGAAATTAGAAATCATTTCGTCGGGAGAAATAAAAAAAGTTAGAACTAAAGAAATTAACGATACTTTAATTAAAATTTAATCCGATTTAATAATATATAACATAACCTTTTGCAAGAAAAACATGAATAATAATTAAAAACATTCAAATGTCCACCAAAATAATTATTATTATTTTTTTAAAAAACCAATTTAAATATTTACACAACAGACACACATATATATATACACATAGATAAACCAGAAGTCACAAAATGGGGGATCAACTTTCAATACATTTTTCATTATAAACTGATCCCCCAATTTTCGATTATCTTCCTGAAGGAAAAGAGGGGAAAGGAAAAAAAATCCAAAACTGGTGTTTATAGATCGAGGAAATACGGAACGTTCGGTTCGAAGCCGAGCAGAAAATTGGTAAAAGATCCGTGTCGATGGAGAGACGAGAAAGAGCAATTCAGGATCGTTAAAAATATTGAAAGAAAAGGTTACCTAATTTCTCCAAGTTCAGTTAGAACGGTGATGTTCTGTAGTCATTACATTGCAATATGGCTGTCGTCGTTTGGGTCCGGTTAACATGCAGTCAAAAAATAGTTCCTTGTTGAAAAAGCGATTTCGACCCCAAAAGAAACTTTAAATAAACTTTTAAAGACAAATCCAAGACAGAAAGACAATAATCTATTTACACCTAGTTATTTCGAATAAAAATATAACGTTTTTATCCGAATCAAAAAAAAATCTCTCTTCTTTTCTTTCTCGCCGATCGTGCGATGCGCAGGGATACATTACGAGTGTTCTTTGCTCAGGAATTGTTTGAGAAAGCGATCACAAAATGGGGGATTGGTTTTTAGTATCTTTTTAATGTAAATCAATCCCCAACTTTTGGGCCGTAAGAAGAAGGTCTTGTATTTTATTTATTTATTAAAACGATGCTGTACACTTTTTTTTTGGGGAAGAAGGAAGGAAGAAGAGAGAAAGTTGAATAAAAACAATTGAAAAATCTCACGAATTTCCAGTTAAAGCCATTTTATCTAATAATCAAAAGCTTAAGCAATTTAAATTTCTTTAGTGGATTTAGTTTTAAGATCTTTTTTGAAGTTTAAAAAAAATAAAGCATACCTTTTAAAAAAGGTTTCATGAGATAACTGACTTTTACTTTTTGAGTTACCTAGTTTTTTTTTTACTTTTGTATCGGAGAAAAGAAAAAATGGATAATATTGTGAAATATTTATCGAAATAAAGAAAATAAGTATTATTCTTGCGATTAAAACATTGTCGCGAGGAAATAAAATAAATAAATACGATAGGTATCAACTGTTTTAATTTAAAACAGTTGATTTGAAAAATCACTTTGCTTCAACCATTAATTTGATAATTAGCCCTTGTTTTTTTTAATTAATTAAAAGGAACTAAAAGAAAATTGTCAATATTTTCCTTATCTGTCACTTTAATTAGAAAAATAAAGGAAACAAGACTTTAAAACGTTAAAAAAAAAAGTACTCCTTTTTTTTTAGTTTTAAGTTTTTTTTTTACTGTTCCCTCTCAGTTTTATTTTTCTTTCTATTAAAAAAAAAGACGAAAGTAAAGAAAATACCCTTATTTTTTAAACTAAAGTGAAACTTTAAAAATAAAATTTTTTTTTTCTATTTCCTTATGCTTTTTTTTTTTTTAAACAATTAATTAGATAAAAAAAAGTGTTAAAAATATATATCAGCTGGTATTTGTTTCTTTTTAATTTAAACTAATAAAGTCTTAATTTTTATTTAAACAAAATAAAAAAAATAAAAATAAAATAAAATCGGTGATGGGGATTTATATCGTAAAATAATAAATTTAACTTGGATGTTTGTAGAGATTTCAGTAGAGACGTACGTACGCTTCACGTGTAGTGCGCGCAAACACAGTCGCACTTATTGTAACAAACACGAACAGGCGCATGTTCAGTTAAAAAATGAAATTACACGGGAAATTTAAAAAAAATAATTCATTTAAAAAACAAAAACTAATAGAAAGATGAGAAATAGTAATAGAAGTAAATAAAGATACAAATCATTTAAATCGTTCGTTTAAATCGCGCACAAGACAAGTGTGCTAATAATATAGCCTAATTACTTTTTATTTACTGAAGTAAAAAAAAGTAAAAACTAAACAAATTATTGAAATAAAGATCGTTATATGAGGGTTAGCAAAAAAGTAAACAAATTTTACAAATACACCATTTTATTAACTGCTAATAATTAAAAAAAAAAACTGTAAAAAAGTGAACTCCAATGTTACAAACAATAGGTTACCTGCTAACTTAGAAAATTCTTATATTCCGACTTTTACGTAGCATCGAACCGCGTCACTGACGACCAAACAAACAATAATCTCTTTTTAATAATCAAGCAAATTGATTAAAGCTTAACTTGGCTTGAAACTGAGTAACATAAAGTTAAGACTAGGCTGTGGAGCGCCAGTCTTAAAATCGGGGAGGACTTAAATCAGAATCTGGATATGACTGGATTCTATCATTGACCATCGATTGACTATGAATAGAAAGAGAGTCAGAGTAAGGGAAAAATGTTTGTTATGTTTAGGCAAGTAGGAAGTAAGTAAAAAATTAAAACGAAATGAGGCAAATTTTTATTTATTTAGCCAGCTGTAACACACACATGAATATATTGGTTATGAATAGAACTTCAATCACTGACGACAAATGAACCTTCCTTGCAGAACCGCACTTAAAATGTAAGGCTTTTTAGACAAATGTCTAAAAGAGTTGAGAGGTGGTAGCACCTGTTAGGATACCAACTATAGGCAAATAGTGACCCCCACCCCACCCCAACAAAACACTATGAAAGTATAAAAATATATTTTTAATACTAAATACCAGCAATAAAAAGACCAGCAGTAATAGTAAAAATGGCCAGCAAGACATTTTAGCTGTAGTTGAAGGCATACAACTGCATTCAAAATATATTTATTTGAAGGCATAGAGTTGCGTTCAAATTATTTAGATTTCGGTATTAAATAACCCATACAGGTGTTGATATGCCATTAAACAAAATCAAGCAAAACAAGAGAGTTGAGGGATCAAACATACTACACCAACAAGCAAAATCTTTACGGTGCACTATGACAAACAGTTGTATGCGAAAAACGTGGAAGAAAAGGTGGCATAGAAGAAAAGTAATAAAGTACGCTGTGTTAGGGCAGAAAAGAACTTAAAGGAAAAGAAAAATGCATGAAAGAAAAGTCAAATACATTTTGAAAAAAATAACAGAAAAAACACGGAGAAAAGAGAATAAATTAGAGTAGACATTGCTAACAAAGAAAATCTCGTTGTCGGAAGGTATAAAAAGAAAGTCAGGTTAGGGAAGAAATTGGTAATATTTTTTTAAAAAAGTCATGGAACAGCAAGTAACAAATAAGATTTTGTTAGGGAAAAATAAAAGAAAGAACAAATGAATAAATTAAATACTTATTCTTAGGAATAGTAAAAAAAGTTAAATGAAAAAACTATTAAAGTTGTCATAAAGAACGCTTTGTTGAAAAAGGGAAAAATCATAGGAAATAAGTCATAAAGTACGCATTTTTTAAAAAACGAAAATATCAAAGAAAAAACTATTAAAGAAAAGCCATAAAGTACGTTTGTTGAGAAAGAAAAAAATCATAGCAAATAAGAAAGTTGCATTTCAAAAACGAAAAATCTCAAAGATAAAAATCTAAAGGAAAGTCATAAAGTACACTTTGTCGAGAAAGTAAAAATCATAGGAAATAAGAAAGTCAAAGTACACATTTTTAAAAAAGGAAAATATCAAGGAAAAAACTATTAATGAAAAAGTCATAAAGTAGGCGTTGTCGGTTGTTGCGAAAGAAAAAAATCACAGAAAATACGAAAGTCGTAAGGTATGCATTTTTAAAAACGAAAATCTCAAGGATAAAAATCTATTAAAGGAGAGTCATAAAGTACGTTTTGTTGATAAAGAAAAATCATAGCAAATAAGTACGTATTTTTAAAAACGAAAATATCAAAAAAAAAAACAACAAAACGTTTAAAGTCATAAAGTATGCCTCGTTGAGAAAGGAAAAATCATAATAAATAAAAAAAGTTGCATTTTAGAAACGAAAAATCTCTACACATTTTTTAAAAACAAAAATTTCAAGGATAAAAATCTATTAAAGGGAAAATAAAGTACGCTTTGTTGAGAAAGAAAAAATCATAGCGAATAAGAAAGTCATAAAGTACGCATTTTAAAAAACAAAAATCTCAAGGACAAAAATCTATTAAATGAAAGTCATAAAGTACGCTTTGATGAGAAGGAAAAATCATATCAAATAATAAAGTCATAAAGTACGCATTTTTTAAAAACGAAAATCAAGGATAAAAAATAATCTATTAAAGGAAAGTCATAAAGAACATTTGTTGAGAATGAAAAATCATAGCAAATATGAAAGTCATAAAGTACACATTAAAAAACTATTAATGAAAAAGTCATAAAGTAGGCTTTGTTGAAATAGGAAAAATCAGAAAATACGAAATTCGTAAGGTATGCAATTTTAAAAACGAAAATTTCAAGGATAAAAATCTATTAAAGGAAAGTCATAAAGTACACTTTGTTTAAAAAGAAAACGTAGCAAATAAGAAAGTCATAAAGTACACATTTTTAAAAACCATAATATATAAAAAAAAAACTATTAGAGTAAAGTCATAAAGTAAGCCTCGTTGAGAAAGGAAAAATCATAGCAAACAAGAAAGTACCATTTTAAAAACGAAAAATCACTACGTATTTTTGAAAAACGAAAATTTCAAGGATAAAATCTATTAAAGGAAAGTCGTAAAGTAAACATTGTTGAGAAATAAAAAAAAAATCATAGCAAATAAGAAAGTCATAAAGTACGCATATTTTGAAAACGAAAATCTCAAGGATAAAAATCTATTAAAGGAATGCCATAAAGTACACTTTGTATAGAAAGAAAAAATCATAGAAAATAAGAAAGTCATAAAGTACGCATGTTTAAAAACGAAAATATCAAAAAAAAAAAATCCTATTAAGGTAAAGTCATAAAGTACGCCTCGTTGAGAAAGGAAAATCACAGCAAATAAGAAAGTCGCATTTTAAAAACGAAAATCTTAAGCATAAAAATCTATTAAAGGAAAGTCATAAAGCACGCTTGGCTGAGAAAGAAAAAATCATAGCAAAAACAAAGTCCTAAAGTACGCATTTTTAAAAACGAAAATCTCCAGGATGAAAATCTATTAAATGAAAGTCATAAAGTACACTTCGTTGATAAAGAAAAAAATCATAGCAAATAAGTGATAAAGTACGCATTTTTTAAAAACGAAAATCAAGGATAAAAATCTATTAAATGAAAGTCATAAAGTAAGGTTTGATGAGAAGGAAAAATCATAGCAAATAAGAAAGTCATAAAGTACGCATTTTTCAAGGATAAAAATCTAGTAGAGGGATGTCATAAAGTATACTTTGTATAGAAAGAAAAGAACATATCAAATAAGAAAGTCATAAAGTAAGCATTTTTAAAAACGAAAATATAAAAAAACTCTGTTAAAGTAAAGTCATAAAGTACGCGTCGTTGAGAAAGGAAAAATCATAGGAAAATAAGAAAGTCGCATTATAAAAACTAAAAATCTCAGTACGCATTTTTTTAAAAACGAAAATCTCAAGGACAACAATCTATGAAAGGAACGTCATAAATTACGCTTTGTTGAGAAAGAAAAAAATCACAGGAAAACAGAAAGTCATAAAGTACGCATTTCTTAAAACGAAAATCACCAGGATGATAATCTATTAAAGGAAAGTCATAAAGTACACTTCGTTGAGAAAGAAAATATCATAGCAAATAAGAAAGTCATAAAGTACACATTTTTCAAAAATGAAAATCTGAAAGATAAAAATCTATTAAAGGAAAGTCATGAAGTAAATTTTGTTGAGAAAGAAAAAATCATAGCATATAAGAACGCCATAAAGTACGCATTTTTTTAAAACGGAAATCTCAAGGATAAAAATCTATTAAAGGAAAGTCATAAAGTACTCATTGTTGAGAATGAAAAATCATATCAAATAAGAAAGTCATAAAGTACGCATTTTTAAAAACGAAAATATCAAGAAGAAACGATTAAAGATAAGTCATAAAGTACGTTTGTTGAGAAAGGAAAATCATAGAAAATAAGAAAGTCGCATTATAAAAACGAAAAATCTCAGTACGCATTTTTTAAAAACGAAAATCTAAAGGATAAAAATCTATTAAGAGAAAGTCATAAAGTACACCTTGTGAGAAAGAAAAAATCATAGCAAATAAGAATGCCATGAAGTACACATTTTTTAAAAACTAATATATCTCAAGGATAAAAATCTATTAAATGAAAGTCATAAAGTATGCTTTGTTGGGAAAGATAAAATCATATCAAAAAAACAAAGCCATAAAGTACGCATTTTTCAAAAATAAAAATCTCAAGGATAAAAATCTATTACAGGAAAGTAATAAAGTACACTTTGTTGAGAAAGGAAAAGTCATAGGAAATAAGAAAGTCATAAAGTACGCATTTTTTAAAACGAAAATCACCAGGATGAAAATCTATGAAAGGAAATCATAAAGTACACTTTGTTGAGAAAGAAAATATCATAGAAAATAAGAAAGTCATAAAGTACGCATTTTTCAAAAACGAAAATCTGAAAGATAAAAATCTATTAAAAATAGTCATAAAGTACACTTCGTTTAAAAAAAAAATTATAGCAAATAAGAAAGTCATAAAGTACGCACTTTTAAAAACAAGATAAAAAAAAAAGAAAAAAAGTTTAAAGTAAAGTCATAAATTAAGCGTCGTGGAGAAAGAAAAATAATGGGAAATAAGTCCCATTTTAAAAACGAAAAATCACAGTACGCATTTTTAAAAACGAAAGACTCAAGGATAAAAAACTATTAAAGGAAAATTCATAAAGTACACTTTGTTGAGAAAGTAAAAATCATAGGAAATAAAAAAGTCATAAAGTACGCATTTTTTAAAAACGAAAATCAAGGATAAAAATCTATTAAAGGAAAGTCATAAAGTACGCTTTGTTGAAAAGGAAAAATATAGAAAATGAGAAACATCAAACACGCATTTTTTAAAAACGAAAATCACAAGGATAAAAATCTAGGAAAGGAATGTTATAAAGTACAATAAGAAAAAATCATAGCAAATAACAATAGGGGTAGCATGCAAGGGAGTCGGCTCATATAACTGGGATTTCCTTGAAATATTTTGTCAGCGAAAAGTGGGTGATCACTGTATAGGTCTTTTCTCTTTGAGCTTAGTATTTAGATTTAGCTTGTATAATTAACATTATGAACAGGGAAGAACACCTCCAAAAACTGTTAAAAAATATTTTAATTCTAATAGTCGTACGATGTAATGGACTCGAATCATACAATGGGGATTTCCTTGAAAAATTTTGAGGACGCAAAGTGGGTGATCACTGCATATTTCTCTTCTCTTTGCACTTTATATTTACATTTACATTCGATATTTAACATTATGGACAGGGAAGAACCTTCTCTAAAAACTGATTGAAAATATTTTTCATTCTAATTAATATAATAGACGTAGGATGTAATGGACTCGAATCATACAACACGGATTTCCTTGAAATATTTTGTGGGCGCAAAGTGGGCGATCACTGAATATTTCTCTTCTCCATGCACATTATATTTACATATACATTCTATATATAAAACATTATGGACAGGGAAGAACCACCTCTAAAAACTGTTTAAAAATTGTGAGGGCGAGAAGTGGGTGATCACTGCATATTACTCTTCGCTTTGCACTTTATATTTACATTTACATTCGACATTTAATATTATGGACAGTGAAGAACCTACTCTAAAAACAGTTTAAAATATTTTTCATTATAATAGATATAAAAGTCGTAGGAGGTAATGGACTCGAATAATATAACAGGGATTTAAATTGAAAAATTGTGTGGGCGCAAAGTGGGTGATCACTGCATATTTCTCTTCTGTTTGCACTTTACATTTATATTCTATATTTAACATTATGGACAGGGAAGAACCTCCTCTAAAAAATTCTTTGAAAATATTTTTCATTATAATAGATATAAAAGTCGTTGGAGGTAATGGACTCGAATCATACAACAGGGATTTAATTGAAAAATTGTGTGTGTGCAAAGTGGGTGATCACTGCATATTTCTCTTCTCTTTGGACTTTATATTTACATTTACATTTTATATTTAACATTATGGACAGGGAAGAACCTCCTCTAAAAACTGTTTAAAAATATTTTTCATTATAATTCATATAATAGTCATAGGATGAAATGGACTCGAATCATACAACAGGGATTTAATTGAAAAATAGTGTGGACGCAAAGTGGGTGATCACTGCATATTTCTCTTCTCTTTGCACTTTATATTTACATTTACATCTATATTTAACATCATGGACAGGGAAGAAACTACTCTAAAAACTGTTTGAAAATATTTTACATTATAATTCATATAAAAGTCGTAGGAGGTAATGGCCCCCAATCATACAACAGGGATTTAATTGAAAAATTGTGTGTGCGCAAAGTGGGTGATCACTGCATATTTCTCTTCAGTTGGCACTTTATATTTACATTTATATTCTATATTTAACATCATGGACAGGGAAGAACCTCCTCTAAAAACTGTTTAAAAATATTTTTCATTATAATTCATATAAAAGTCGTAGGAGGTAATGGCCCCCAATCATACAACAGGGATTTAATTGAAAAATGGTGTGTGCGCAAAGTGGGTGATCATTGCATATTTCTCTTCTCTTTGCACTTTATATTTACATTAGCATTCTATATTTAACATTATGCACAAGGAAGAACCTCCTCTAAAAACTGTTTAAAAATATTTTTCGTTATAATTCATATAAAAGTCGTAGGAAGTAATGGACTCGAATCATACGACAGGGATTTAATTGAAAAATTGCGTGGGCGCAAAGTGGGTGATCACTGCATATTTCTCTTCTCTTTGCACATTATATTTACATTTACTTTCTATTTTCAACATTATGGACAGGGAAGAACCTCCTCTAAAAACTATTTAAATATATTTTTCATTATAATTCATACAATAGTCATAGGATGTAATGGACTCGAATCATATAACAGGGATTTAATTGAAAAATGGTGTGGGCGCAAAGCGGGTGATCACTGCATATTTCTCTTCTGTTTGCACTTTATATTTACATTTATATTCTATATTTAACATCATGGACAGGGAAGAACCTCCTCTAAAAAATTCTTTGAAAATATTTTTCATTATAATAGATATAAAAGTCGTTGGAGGTAATGGACTCGAATCATACAACAGGGATTTAATTGAAAAATTGTGTGTGCGCAAAGTGGGTGATCACTGCATATTTCTATTCTCTTTGCACTTTATATTTACAATTACATTCTATATTTAACATTATGGACAGGGAAGATCCTCCTCTAAAAACTGTTTAAAAATATTTTTCATTATAATTCATATAAAAGTCATAGGATGTAATGGACTCGAATCATAAAACAGGGATTTAATTGAAAAATTATGTGTGCGCAAAGTGGGTGATCACTGCATATTTCTCTTCTCTTTGCACATTATATTTACATTTACTTTCTATGTTCAACATTATGGACAGGGAAGAACCTCCTCTAAAAACTATTTAAATATATTTTTCATTATAATTCATACAATAGTCATAGGATGTAATGGACTCGAATCATACAACAGGGATTTAATTGAAAAATTGTCTGGGCGCAAAGCGGGTGATCACTGCATATTTCTCTTCTGTTTGCACTTTATATTTACATTTATATTCTATATTTAACATCATGGACAGGCAAGAACCTCCTCTAAAAAATTCTTTGAAAATATTTTTCATTATAATAGATATAAAAGTCGTTGGAGGTAATGGACTCGAATCATACAAGAGGGATTTAATTGAAAAATTGTGTGTCTGCAAAGTGGGTGATCACTGCATATTTCTCTTCTCTTTGCACTTTATATTTACATTTACATTTTATATTTAACATTATGGACAGGGAAGAACCTCCTCTAAAAACTGTTTAAAAATATTTTTCATTATAATTCATATAATAGTCATAGGATGAAATGGACTCGAATCATACAACAGGGATTTAATTGAAAAATAGTGTGGACGCAAAGTGGGTGATCACTGCATATTTCTCTTCTCTTTGCACTTTATATTTACATTTACATCTATATTTAACATCATGGACAGGAAAGAACCACCATTAAAAACTTTTAAAAATATTTTTCATTATATTTCATATAAAAGTCGTAGGATGTAATGGACTCGAATCATATAACAGGGATTTAATTGAAAAATTGTGTGTGCACAAAGTCGGTGATACCTGCATATTTCTCTTGTCTTTGCAATTTAAATTTACATTTATATTCTACATTTAACATCATGGACAGGGAAGAACCTCCTCCAAAAACTGTTTTGAAAATATTTTTCATTCTAATTCATATAATATTCTTAGGATGCAATGAACTCAAATCATACAACAGGGATTTCCTTGAAAAATTGTGTCGGTGCAAAGTGTCGGATCACTGCATGTTCTCCTCCTTGCACATTATATTTACATTTGCATCTATATTCAACATTATGGTGAGGGAAGAACCACCTCTAAATCTCTTTAAAATATTTTCCTTCTAATTCATAGAATAGTTGTAGGATGTAATGGACACAAATCATACAACAGGAATTTCTTGAAAAATTGTGTGTGCGCAAAGTGGGTGATCACTCTATATTTCTCTTCTATTTGCACTTTATATTTACATTTACATTCGATATTTAACATTATGGACAGGGAAGAACCTCCTCTAAAAACTGTTTAAAAATATTTTTCATTATAATTCATATAAAAGTCGTAGGATATAATGGACTCGAATCATACAACAGGGATTAATTGAAAAATTGTGTGTGCGCAAAGTGGGTGATCACTGCATATTTCTCTTCTCTTTGCACTTTATATTTACATTTATATTCTATATTTAACATCATGGACAGGGAAGAACCTCCTATAAAATGTGTTTAAATATATTTTTCTTTATAATTCATATAATAGTCGTAGGATGTAATGGACTCGAATTATACAATCGGGATTTAACGGAAAAATTGTGTGTGCGCAAAGTGGGAGATCACTGCATATTTCTCTACTATTTGCACGTCATTTTTACATTTAAATTCTATATTTAATATCATGGATAGGGAAAAAACTCCTCTAAATCTGTTTAAAAATATTTTTCATTATAATTCATATAAAAGTCGTAGGATGTAATGGAGTCGAATCATACAACAGGGATTTAATTGAAAAATTGTGTGTGCGCAAAGTGGGTGATCACTGCATATTTCTCTTCTCTTTGCACATTATATTTACATTTACATTCTATATTTAACAATATGGACAGGGAAGAACCTCCTGTAAAATCTGTTTAAAAATATTTTACATTATAATTCATATAATAGCCATAGGATTTAATGGACTCGAATCATATAACAGGGATTTAATTGAAAAATTGTGTGGGCGCAAAGCGGGTGATCACTGCATATTTCTCTTCTGTTTGCACTTTATATTTACATTTATATTCTATATTTAACATCATGGACAGGCAAGCACCTCCTCTAAAAAATTCTTTGAAAATATTTTTCATTATAATAGATATAAATGTCGTTGGAGGTAATGGACTCGAATCATACAAGAGGGATTTAATTGAAAAATTGTGTGTGTGCAAAGTGGGTGATCACTGCATATTTCTCTTCTCTTTGCACTTTATATTTACAATTACATTCTATATTTAACATTATGGACAGGGAAGAACCTCCTCTAAAAACTGTTTAAAAATATTTTTCATTATAATTCATATAATAGTCATAGGATGAAATGGACTCGAATCATACAACAGGGATTTAATTGAAAAATAGTGTGGACGCAAAGTGGGTGATCACTGCATATTTCTCTTCTCTTTGCACTTTATATTTACATTTACATCTATATTTAACATCATGGACAGGAAAGAACCACCATTAAAAACTTTTAAAAATATTTTTCATTATATTTCATATAAAAGTCGTAGGATGTAATGGACTCGAATCATATAACAGGGATTTAATTGAAAAATTGTGTGTGCACGAAGTCGGTGATACCTGCATATTTCTCTTGTCTTTGCAATTTAAATTTACATTTATATTCTACATTTAACATCATGGACAGGGAAGAACCTCCTCCAAAAACTGTTTTGAAAATATTTTTCATTCTAATTCATATAATATTCTTAGGATGCAATGAACTCAAATCATACAACAGGGATTTCCTTGAAAAATTGTGTCGGTGCAAAGTGTCGGATCACTGCATGTTCTCCTCCTTGCACATATTTACATTTGCATCTATATTCAACATTATGGTGAGGGAAGAACCACCTCTAAATCTCTTTAAAATATTTTCCTTCTAATTCATAGAATAGTTGTAGGATATAATGGACTCGAATCATACAACAGGGATTAATTGAAAAATTGTGTGTGCGCAAAGTGGGTGATCACTCTATATTTCTCTTCTATTTGCACTTTATATTTACATTTACATTCGATATTTAACATTATGGACAGGGAAGAACCTCCTCTAAAAACTGTTTAAAAATATTTTTCATTATAATTCATATAAAAGTCGTAGGATATAATGGACTCGAATCATACAACAGGGATTAATTGAAAAATTGTGTGTGCGCAAAGTGGGTGATCACTGCATATTTCTCTTCTCTTTGCACTTTATATTTACATTTATATTCTATATTTAACATCATGGACAGGGAAGAACCTCCTATAAAATGTGTTTAAATATATTTTTCTTTATAATTCATATAATAGTCGTAGGATGTAATGGACTCGAATTATACAATCGGGATTTAACGGAAAAATTGTGTGTGCGCAAAGTGGGAGATCACTGCATATTTCTCTACTATTTGCACGTCATTTTTACATTTAAATTCTATATTTAATATCATGGATAGGGAAAAAACTCCTCTAAATCTGTTTAAAAATATTTTTCATTATAATTCATATAAAAGTCGTAGGATGTAATGGAGTCGAATCATACAACAGGGATTTAATTGAAAAATTGTGTGTGCGCAAAGTGGGTGATCACTGCATATTTCTCTTCTCTTTGCACATTATATTTACATTTACATTCTATATTTAACAATATGGACAGGGAAGAACCTCCTGTAAAATCTGTTTAAAAATATTTTACATTATAATTCATATAATAGCCATAGGATTTAATGGACTCGAATCATATAACAGGGATTTAATTGAAAAATTGTGTGTGCACAAAGTCGGTGATCACTGCATATTTCTCTTCTCTTTGCAATTTATATTTACGTTTATATTCTATATTTAACATCATGGACAGGGAAGAGCCTCCTCCAAAAACTGTTTTTAAAAATATTTTTCATTCTAATTCATATAATATTCTTAGGATGCAATGAACTCAAATTATACAACAGGGATTTCCTGGAAAAATTGTGTGGGCACAAAGTGGGTGATCACTCTATATTTCTCTTCTATTTGCACAAATATTTTCCTTCTAATTCATATAATAGTGATAGGATGTACTGGACTCGAATCATACAACAGGGATTTCCTTGAAAAATTGCGCGGGTGCCAAGTGGGTGATCACTGCATATTCCTCTTCTGCTTGCACGTTATATTTACATTTACATTCTATATTTAATATTATGGACAGGGAAGGACCACCTCTAAAATCTGATTAAAATATTTTTCATTCTAATTCATATCATAATCGTAGGATGTAATGGACTCGAATCATACAACAGGGAATTCCTTGAAAAAATTGTGTGGGCGCAATGTGGGTGATCAATGCATATTCCTCTTCTCCTTGCACATTATTTTTACATTTACATTCTATATTTAACATTATGGAGTGGGAAGAACCACCTTTAAAAAATTTTTAAATATATTTTTCATTCTAATTCATAGAATAGTCGTAGTATGTAATAGACTCGAATCATACTATAGGGATTTCCTTGAAAAATTCTGTGGGTGCAAAGAGGGTGATCACTGCATATTTCTCTTCTCTTTGCACATTACATTTACATTCTATATTTAACATTATGGACAGGGAAGGACCACCTCTAAAGACTTTTTAAAAATATTTTTCATTCTAATTCATAGGATAGTCGTAGGATGTAATGGACTTGAATCATACAACAGGGATTAACTTGAAAAATTGTGTGGGCGCAAAGTGGGTTATCACTGCGTATTCCTCTTCTCTTTGCACTTTATATTTACATTTACATTCTATATTTAACATTATGGACAGGGATGATCCACCTCTAAAAACCTGTTAATAATATTTTTTATTCTAATTTTTATAACAGTCGTAGGATGTAATGGACTCGAATCATACAACAGGGATTTCCTTGACAAATTGTTTGGGCGCAAAGTGGGTGATCACTGCATATTTCTCTTCTCCTTGCACTTTATATTTACATTTACATTCTATATTTAACGTTATGGAGAAGTCAGCCACCTCCTCTGAATCCTGCTTAAAATTTTTTTCCATTCTATTTCATGGAATTGGAGTAGCATGCAATTGAGTCGACTGAAATTACTGGGATTTACTATTAAAATTTTGTGGGCACAATATGGATGATCACTGTCTTATTATATTTACATTTAGATTGTATATTTGACATTATGGAGAGGCAAGTACACACCTCTAAAACCTGCTTAAAAATATTTTTCATTCTAATTCATGGAAGAAGTATAGCATGCAATGGAGTCGTCTTATAGAACTGAGAGTTACTACGAAAAATTTGTGGGCACAAAATGGGTGATTACTGCATTTTTCTCTTCTGTTTGTGCATTTTATTTACATTTACCTTCTATATTTGACATTATGAAGAGGCAAGACCCCCTTCTAAATCCTGCTTAAAAATATTTTTCATTCTAATTCATAAAGACGCGTACTATGCAATGGAGTCATCTCATACAACTATGAGTTACCAGAATAATTTTGTGGACACAAAATGGGTGATCACTGACTTATTCCCTTCTGTTTGTGCTTTATGTTTATATTTACCTTCTACATTTAACATTATAGAGAAGCAAGCCCCCCTCTAAATCCTGCAGAAAATTATCTTTCATTCTAATTCAGAAGAGTAGCGTGCAATGGAGTCGTCTCATACAACTGCCAGTTACTCGAAGAATTCTGTGGGCACAAAATGGGTGAACACTTTTATTATTTTCGGTTTTTGCTTTATATTTACATTTACCTTCTATATTTAACATTATGGAGAGGCAAGTACCCCCTCTAAAAACTGCTTAAAATTATTTTTCGTCGTAATTCATAGAAGAAGAGGAGCATGTAATGGAGTCGTCTCATACAACTGTGAGTCACTATAAAAATTTTGTGGGCACAAAATGGGTGATCACTGCCTTATTCTCTTCTGTTTGTGCTTTATATTTACATTTACCTTCTATATGCAATGTGCGAGAAAACGGGAAAAAGAAACTAAAAAAACAAACGCCTTCTTATGACACAAAAGACGAACGCTATTTTGCGAACCAAAAACGAACGACTTCTTGCGACACAACTTTATGACAGCAAACGAGAAAAACGTCTCCCACAACTGCTGCTGCCGGACGACTGACCGCAACGGCTTTTGTCGCCCAAGAAAGATTATTTATTTGTACGATTTGTACAAAATGTGGCACAAGGCCGAAAAGGGGTTTGGGGAAGAACGGTCTTCTTCTGTCTTAATTCTAAACTTAGCTAGTCCCAGACACGGACCCAAACATACCAACAATGTCCCAATCACCAAAACAACACATTGACTCCTACCTTTCTTACTCACTGTGTCCACCATAATACCTCAAATTCTCTATGAAATCCTAACTAGTCCCCATATGTACATTTTCAATGTCTGTGGGGGGAGAGGATAAAACAACAATTTAAAAATCCCCAATGATTATTTACAATATGATTTAACACTATTTACAATACATAAAACAAAACAAAATAGGGTTAGTAATACCCCCCCACAATCCCTAAATGTGGCAGAAACATCAGTTAACTGGGCGAAATAATTGCGGGATTATAATATAAAAACAAACACGCCCACAAGCACGCCCACAAACACGCACTCATTAAGACACAATAACAAATACGAAAACACACACACGAAAACGAAAGTTATCCCGCAACAACCAGAGAACTAACATTACTGACCACCTCACGAGGGAGAGGATGGGGAATTAAACAAAAGAAAAATAGGGACAGAAATAAAAGGGGCCAATGAGCATGCATACCCAAGCTAAGTTAACCAGAAAATGGGAAACTAAAGATTCAAAATAAAAAAACCCCAAAAAACCTAAACTAGTCTAATATCGGGGCGGGTTGCCTCTGTTCAACCCTGTTAGGACAAAATCCTGTACCTAACCGACATCCAAGTGCCACTCCAGGTCAGCCCCTTTCACTCTACACATTCGCGCAAGATTTACCCACCTTTTGCCGAATTCTGAGTCGCCGCCTTTCCTTCCTAATCTTGACTTTAAGCAGATGCCTAAAGTACAAGATCAGTTAGGAAGAGGTGAACTTCTCGCCTCCATAGAATCCCTTCTGACGTGTCGACCAAATCATGACTCTCATAACTCCTAGCAAGCAGTGGAACACATAAAGTTCAGCCTTCGTCAATGGCGGTGCCACATTGCTACAAACAGAAGAGGCCTCAAGGACAAAGAACTTTCCGTGCAACATGCGAACCATGAGGCCTTCAACAAACTTACACAACGGAGCTACCAACTTGCAATGAAAAAAGACGTGACCTAGGGTCTCGATTTCCCCACTACAGCGTCGGCAGTTTGGATATTTCTCCAAGTCCGCTGCGCAAAGCTTTTTAGCGACCCAGAGGGCCCCACGCATCACCAGCCAGGTGAGGGATGCCTCATCGTTATTGAGACATTTCAACCCGGGAGCACAAGGCCAGATCGAGCGAGCCTCCTGCTTCGTAAGACCGAGATCGTCAATCAGATCATCATGAACGACCCCCACTAACTAACACGTGATATAATGCCCTACGAGACAACGCCTGGACGTTGGAGAGGCCATCCGACGCCCGTAAGAGGCGTTTCAGAGCAAGACGACATTCACGATAGAAGGAGCACTTGGCTCGGGGTAAACTGCGGGTCTCCTCCTCGCACGAGTGCACACTTCTCAAGGATGGGAAATTTCGACTGGCCTCTTCCTTCCAGAAGGCGCCCTCCTCACCCGGTCCGCGACACAAACGATCTAGGAACCCGATGCGAAGCATATAGAGACGGATCTCGATGCTAGGCATACCTAGATCGCCTTCAGATGGATGAAGGCAACAGATCTCCCGAGAGACTCTGGCAGCCTTGCCTCCCCAAAAGAAGGAGAACAAGAGCTTCACTAACGCCAGCAAAGTGTCAGAAGGAAGTGGAAGTACAGATAGTTGGTAAAGGAGAATCGGGTAGATATGTGAAACACATAACTCCGCCCTCCCCTTTAGGGAAGGATTCCTCCGAGACCACAAATTAATTGCGATCTCGGCCTTCCCTTGTACCTCCGACCAATTCATTCCCAACTGGCTATCTGGACCGAACCAGACGCCGAGTATCTTGACCGGTCCATCCGTCCAGTGGAAAGGTCCGGGAAGAGAAACTCCCTTCCACGCATCCAACCGCAAGCCAACAGACTTATCGCAGTTGATCTTGGCCCCTGTCACCATTTCATAACCACTGATTTCTTTGCTGACTTCGTTAATCTCGGTTCTGCTTGACACAAGAACCGAAACGTCGTCAGCATAGGCAGAATACCTGGCCGAGGTGGTAGCACCAGGTAGGGAAATTCCGCGTAGGACCGGATTCGCCTTTAACTTGCGAAGGAAAGGTTCCAACACAAGAACGTAATGCATGGGCGAAAGCGGACAACCCTGACGAATAGATCGAGACAATACGAAAGGTTCCGATCTTACCCCGTTCACTTCCACCAGCGCCGGGGAGTCGCATACAGAAGACGGATCCAGGGGCGAAAGTACGGCCCGAAACCGGCAGCCGAAAGAATAGCCTCCAGAAATCGATGGTCAACCCTATCAAAGGCCTTGGACTGATCCAAATTGATCAGCGCGGCTTCACTGTCGACTTTCTCGATGATCAAGCGGACCATATGAAGGTTGTCCTGAATAGTCCTGCCCTTCACAGCACAAGTCTGTTCGGAGCCAATCAGACGACACAGGACAAGCTGCAAACGGTTAGATAAGATCTTTACCAAAATCTTTAACTCTGTATTTAACATAGTTAAAGGGCGAAAATTACCTATCCCATCCCCACCGTTTTTGTCCTTACGCAGCAACTTGATCACACCCCTGGTGAAGCGTTGAGGTATAGACCCCTGCTTCATCCAGTTGTTGAAAATCAGTTCCAGCAAAGGAACAAAAACGGGCGACTGCCTCAAGTAGACTTCGTTTTCCGACCGCCTAAATCCAGACAGTTAGGGATGGACTTGAGGGCATTCTGATCTAACATGATATCGAAAGTCCATCCCCCGTACAAGCTGTCGGAGAGAGCCCCTAAAATTTGGCCGTGCTGCATAAAAAATGCAGCCAGGTGCTCTCCCGATACCTGAGGAGGGACCTCAAATACGGCCACGCTGGTCCTTCGCCGGCCCTCGTATTTTGTCCTTAGCATAAGGTCTTTCGTAATTAGTTCTTTCTTAGCCATTGCCAGGCAATCTTCAGGTGTGGGCAGCAGTACGTCCCACATGAAAAACCCAGCACCTTTAATAACTCTTTATGGTTTTATCCCCAGATGTCTTTTGTGGAGCGACAAATTTTGCACGAACGCTTGTCCACCACGAAAACCGACACCATTCTCTTTTCGAACACTTTAAGCTCTTGGACGTCTTCAAGAAGCCCATCTTCATTTACAAGATGAGCATATCCCTTAGCCTTTTCCAAGAAATCCGCTATGTTCACTATACAACTTGGGGAGGACATCCAGCAAGAGGGCGATTCCTCGGCTGTCTTAGCTTGTGCCTCCTTCGGCACCTCGTCTGTTGAGCTTTGGCTTGAGACCTGCCTGGTCTCTCCCTTCTTAGTGCTACTAGCATGCTTCGCACTATCTTGGTCTTTCACATTAGGGGCAGTATTTGCCTGTTTCGAAGCTTTCGGTTTATCCGGAGGATCGGCCTTAGCAGCCGCCCCCAAAAGTTCTTTTTTTAATTCCTGACCGACTTAATTCGGCCATTTTTAAAACAGCTGGAAACTTCCACTAGCAGGTCTTACCTATTTTTATGTCCAACAATGGGGAAAGGAGTTGGGATAAGAGAAAATAATAAAATTAGAAGAAGTTAAACAAATAAAGAAAAGCCTGGATACACCAGAAAATTTAAAAAAAATACAAGAAACAATAGATTTTAAACAAGGGCTATTAAATAAATAAACTGGGAAAACTAAAAAATCCAAATTAGAAATAAAATAAAAAACAAACTAGATCATCTGAAAAGAAAGAATAAAATAAATAGTCAGGTAGGGCTTTTAAAAAAAATCAAAATGGTGCCCAAAGGCTGCCGAGAATAAAAGAAAAAACAATAAAAGAAACTCCTCTCGTTTTTTGGTCAACAAATACATTCAAATGTAATATACAGAAAGAAAAAGAAAAGAAAGAAAAAGTCTGGTTTGAAACCAAATTAAAAATTAAACGTTTGCGGGCGAAGTCGCTAAAGAAATAAATCAAATGAAAAAGAAATAAAAGTATTAAACTAGTCAAACCAAAAATAAAAGATTGCGACCGAAGTCGATAATTAAATAAAAACGAGGGAGGGTACAAACTAAAAAGGAAATAAAAACAAAACTTTCTTTCTTTTTCTCACACGGTACTTTTTAAAAACGAGAACTGAAAAGAAATAAACAGAAATAAAAAACAGTAATCCGGTAAGAAGACTTGTCAAACCGGACTAAAACAAAAAAATAAGAATGTGGGCCGAAGCCCAGAAAAAAAATGGATCAAACAAAAGAAATGAAAGAAAGAAAAATAAAACTTAAGAAATAAGTTAAATTTACAGAAGAAAGTTAGTTAATTAAGCAATAACAATTTCGTCAAAAGAAAATCCTCGTGGGCCAAAGAAAGTTCGTTGAATTAAACAACAAAACAAGTTCGTCAATCAAAAAATAGAATCCAAAAATCTCGACGCTTCCGGTCAAAAAAAAAAAAAAGGGCTGACAAGCAAAATTTTTTAGGAATTGTTGTCCAAAAGAAGCCAAACGACATGCGCATCATCCTATAGTCCTCGGTCGAGTGCATTATAGGACTCCAAGGTGAGCCTGGCGACAACACACACGCAGTTTGAGGAGGTTTCCGTTACATTTAACATTATGGAGTGGCAAGCCACCCCCCCGCCCTAAATCTTGCTTCAAATAATTTTTCATTCTAATTCATAGAAATGGAGTAGCGTGCAAGGGAGTCATCTCATACAACTCTGAGTTAGTAGAAAAATTTTGTGGGCACAAAATGGGTGATCAGTGTCTTATTCACTTCTGTTTGTGCTTTATATTTACCTTCATCTTCTATATTTAACATTATGTAGAGGCAAGGCCCCACTCTAAATCTTTCTTCAAATTATTTTTTATTCTAATTCCTACAAATGGAGTAGCGTGCAATGGTGTCGTCTCATACAACTGTGAGTTAGTAGAAAAGTTTTGTGGGCACAAAATGGGAGATCAGTGTCTTATTCTCTTCTGTTTGTGCTTTATATTTACCTTTATCTTCTATATTTAAAATTATGTAGAGGCAAGGCCACCCTCTAAATCCTGCTTCAAAATATTTTTCATTCTAATTCATAGAAATGGAGATGCATGCAATGGAGTCGTCTCATACAACTGTGAGTTACTAGAAAAATTTTGAGGCACAAAAAAGGTGATCACTGACTTATTCTCTTCTGTGCATAAATATATTTTTCATTCTAATTCATGGAAGAAGAGGAGCATGCAATGGAGTTGTCTCATACAACTGTCAGTTACTAGAAAAATTTTGTAGGCACAAATTGTGTGATCCCTGTCTTATTCACTTTTAATATATAACATTATAGAGAGGCAAAACCCCCCTCTAAAACCTGCTTAAAATTATTTTTCATTCTAATTCATGGCAGAAGAAGAGCATGCAATGGAGGCATCTCATACAAGTGTGAGTTACTACAAAAATTTTGTGAGCAAAAAAAGGGGAGATCAATGTCTTCTTCTCTTCTGTTTGTGCTTTGTATTTACATATATCTCCTATATTTAACATTATGGAGAGGCAAGACCCGCCTCTAAATCCTGCTTGAAATTATTTTTCTTTGTATGAAGTGACACCATTGCACACTACTCCATTTCTATGAATTAGAATGAAAATTCTCTTCTGTTTGGGCTTTATATTTACCTTTATCTTCTATATTTAACATTATGTAGAGGGAAGGCCCCCCTCTAAATCTGGTTTGAAATTAGTTTTCATTCTAATTCATAGAAATGGAGTAGCGTGCAATGGTGTTGTCTCATACAACTGTGAGTTAGTAGAAAAATTTTGTGGGCACAAAATTGGTGATCAGTGTATTATTCTCTTCTGTTTGTGTCTTATATTTACCTTTTTCTTCTATATTTAACATTATGTAGAGGCAAAAACCCCCTCTAAATCTTGTTGAAATTATTTTTCATTCTAATTCATAGAAATGGAGTAGCGTGCAATGGTGTCGTCTCATACAAGTGTGAGTTAGTAGAAATATTTTGTGGGCACAAAATGGGTGATCAGTGTCTTAATCTCTTCTGTTTGTGCCTTATATTTACCTTTTTCTTCTATATTTAACATTATGTAGAGGCAAGGCCCCCCTCTAAATCTGGTTGAAATCATTTTTCATTCTAATTCATTGAAATGGAGTAGCGTGCAATGGTGTCGTCTCATACAAGTGTGAGTTACTAGAAAAATTTTCTGGACACAGAATGGGTGATCAGTGTCTTATTCTCTTCTGTTTGTGCCTTATATTTATCTTTTTCTTCTATACTTAACATTATGTAGAGGCAAAGCCCCCCTCTAAATCTGGCTTGAAATTATTTTTCATTTTAATTCATAGAAATGGACTAGCGTGCAATGGTGTTGTCTCATACAACTCTGAGTTAGTAGAAAAATTTGGTGGGCACAAAATTGGTGATGAGTTCCTTATGTGACGTCGTCCCCTGGTCGCAGCGCCAACCATGACGTTCTATCCTAGTCTACGACGGCACCAACTGTGACGTCCCTAAACAGCACCAGTTGTGACGTCCTCACCGTGGCGCCAGCTGTTCGCTCCTCGCTGCTCCGTTCGGGTGTCGCTGCTCCAAATGTGACGTTCTAACCTTTTGGTGATTCGGGTGGGAATCTGGTTAGATTTGATATCAGCCTCGTCGTTCCCAACTTGCTTCCAACGCCTGGTTACCAAGATAACTGCACTGATCCCCCAATCCGCCTACCCACGTTGTGAATTGTTCTTAGGCAGACGAGATCAAACAGTGGTTGGGGCCGTACTGCAAACCGAGTTCAACGGGGGTGATACCACACAAATATGCATAAAAGACAATAAAATGAAAACTCAAAAGTTCAAAGTATCAAAGAAAAAGGTAACAAGCTTTATGTCTAGTTGTTCGATACATAGGACTGCATCTATCTCCCGACCCGTTCTATGGATTGTGACGCGTCGTTTTCCGCTAGGCAAGTTTTAACACTTCAAGTAGTCTGCTCTCTAAGAAATTTGTGTTTCGGTGGGTCTTTGGCCGAAAGTCAAAAAAAAAAAAAACTTATTTCGGTGATCTGGATCTAAGTGGCTCTTCAAAATAATTGTTCTTGGGTTGAAGAGCCGTCCGGAATGTGCGTGAATCTTGGTCAGCTATCTGCGAGTATTTTTTCAACTGGAGACTGACTCTGGGAACTGCTGGGACTCGACTCAACTCTGCTCGTTGTGGCTTCGTTTATATGGGCGCTGATCAAAACCGGGGTGAGTTTGTCGGCGCCGAGGTTTCCTCGATAATTCTAAATACATATCCACCTCTCTGGTTATGAATTTCCACCTTTTTCCATTTTTGGGAACCTTTCCTCACTCCCACCTTCTCATCATACTTCAGAGGGGCGTGAACTGCCCTCCCCACATCTTCATAGCAACCTCTCTTACTCATCCTCCAGATGGGCTGCAACAGCATTCCTCGTGCGTCACGTGATCACCACTCGACCAATGATGTCTTAGTCGGGCGTGGACGAATCTGCGGCTTTGTTTCAGGAAGAAAAAATATCTTGCTTAACTAAAAAAAAATTATCTCTTCTCTTTCCCTTTTCTTCCTCTTAATCGCCGTTATCATTTCTCTGGCCGCGAACGGAACAATATGACAATGGCGGTCATAACTCTTGTTCTACACGTGGTTTACGTCAGGTATTTTATCGCTAATTATCAGAATGGGTGGTCTTCTTAACACGGTCTCAAAAAGAATCGTCTTCAAAGTTTCAGTCAGTCTGTTGCCTCGAAGAAAGAAAACAAAACACTTCTAGGTTCCCATTCATTTTCCTTCGGTACATATTTCTGATAACATAATTTTATTATCGCAGGCCAAGGATGTTCTGTCGAAGGAAAATCGGTCAACGGACACTCGTAGGTGGTCCTTAATTTTTCATATCTGTCCAAAGTCCCTTTAGTTGCCTGTTTTTCGTCACTTATCGAAATAACATTTTCATTTGAATTTTTTTACTTTGGCCAGCCGGTTGGTAGTTGATAATAAGATGTCTTCCCGTACCAATAGTTTATTTTCATATCCTTAGATAACACAGCCGATGCCAAAACATATCTGATTCTTTCTTTCTTTCCCTTTCTTTTTACTCAGAATTTCCTTGTCATTATAATGACACTCTTTCGCCATTTGTTACTTATCAAAATATCCTTTTATTCATTGTCTCTTAGCCGTGTGTGTGTTCTTGCTTATCACCCACGATTCGGTCCTTAGCCTCTCCTTTTTCCTCTTTTCTTTCTTTTTCCTTTCTGCCTCGCTACTTGGTGCCACAATCCTCCCCTAACAGATTTGTCATTTACCCGTAAATGACACCTAAGCCCAAATATACCATTTAACATGCATCCTGCATTTGTCCCATGCAGTTCTGTACTACTTTCCTACATGCAACGTAATGTTCTCTTTCAAGTTCTTCTGTTTTACATGCAATGTAATGTTCTTTTTCATCTTCTTCTGTTCTACATGCAATGTAATCTTCTCTTTCAAGTTCTTCTGTTCTACATGCAATGTTATGTTCTTTTTCATCTTCTTCTGTTCTACATGCAAATGTAATGTTCTCTTTCAAGTTCTTCTGTTCTACATGCAATGTAATGTTCTTTTTCAAGTTCCTCTATTCTATATGTAATGTAATGTGTGCGTGTGCCTGTGGGTGCAGATGTGGTTACTATGGCTTGTTCTTCTTGGTCAATGTTTTCCTCTCCGCTGTGGGAGGTTTTTCCGCCGCATGTGGCGGTCTCACGCCAGCCTCCTCCGCTGGTCTTCCTGCAATTTCTTCACCGATTCTGTATGAGTAAGGAACACTGCTCGGCATCTCCCTCTCGAGTTGCTGCATGCGCATTGGATTGTCGTTCGTTAATCTCCTCTTACTCTTAATCTTCCATACTACTATACCCCCGATGGCTATAACTATGAATGTACCCATCACTATTGACCAACTTATCGCGATCTGCTCATCGCTATCCCAAGCCATACCTTAATTTCCCAACGCACATAACTTGTCCCTCAATTGATCCATATCGATCTTTTCTATCGGCTTCATTAGTTCTGGCATTTTATTCAAGGTAACATTGGAGAATCCCTTCACTATTGGCTCCCATAATTCTGTACAATTGACTAAGCCTCTGCCAATCATTTCTATGATGTAATCTTTCTCTTCATATCTTTCTTCTCCCTGGTAATAGTGGGTAAGGACATAGATATCCCAAATGCCGAACATCCCATGGGTAACTTTAACAGGGATAATGGTGGCCTTACTCTTAATGTCCTTGTGGACTCTCCCCCACACACCCTAGACAAGCTGATAGGTTTCTGTGTGGCTACTGCCCACACCCCGTCTGAAACACTGATAGCTTGTGGTAATGCCGTGTTTGCTAATACCTCCACTTGGCAGGTTCTCTTAATTCCTTCTCTCTTCCCTTCAAACAATTCTAGTATGCACATTTTGCGGTTACCAGTTATATAGATAGGGCTTAACGAGGTACAAGTCCCTAGAGCATCATCTCTACACTTTCTAGCTTCTTCAGCTGTTAGCAACATGAATTTCGTTCTCCCTGAATTTAAAGCTATGTATTCTGTTTCCACCTTGTACCTTGCTATCATTCCCAAACCTTGATCTCTTCTGGGGTAGGGAATGGGTAAATTTATAACCTGGTATATCTCGAATATACTCTCTCTATCTAACAACGGAACAGATATCACAACCAATAGTCGTCTATTTTCCAACAAGGTCACACATCCCAGTGCATTATAATATTTCCACAATTCTTTGGTGGGGTCCACTGGCAGCCTTAAATGGTGGGGTAACTCGGCCTGTATTCCGAGTAGCACTTCCCTTAGGCGACCCGGGTTTACTATGCTTGGGGAGAGGTGTCCCAATGACAGCATGTCTAATTGCGCTCTCACGTGTTCCAGCAAGGTCGTCAACGACTGACTAGTTTGTCGTACCTTATTCGTAATTGTCATCAGTTGGAAATATTTTTGCATGAATCCGCTCATTTCTTGTAATTCGATCATTACAGTTTCTGTATCATTAATTACCTCTTGTCTCAACCCTGCCAGGTTATCTATTAACCAATTGATTCTGGCTCTGTTTTTGGCCACCTCTAACCTTGTCACATTTAATATGGTCACACTCTCCCTTGCCACTTGAGCAAGCGTCCTCTGGTTTACTTCCACATCTCCCAGTTTCCTTCTTATGAATTTAACGTCATCTTCAGTCACTGTTCCAAACAGGACATTTAACGCTTTTCCTACAATCGGAACTACTGATCTCTTTTCCCGCGTCTGCAGTAACTCTATTTCCTTCAGGTAATTTTGCATGTCCCTCCATTGAGCCTCTATCATAGTGGCCTCTGATTCTAGGGAGTGTAGTAAACTAAGATACTCTTTTTCCTTGGGATAATCTTGCCCTACCTTCAACCGGGCTGCATCCAGCTGCGTTAGCTCATTTCTTAACTTATTTAGTAGCGACTCGTATGGTTTCAAATCTATCACGAATGTGATCAGCCATTTAGACCTAGTTATTATTACTTCACTCGTCTTTTTAAAAATGGTGTTTCGGCTGTGCTTCCCAGCCTCCGACATCGTCACCATCAGTGTGGCTATCATCATCATCATCATCAGCCCTTTCATCTTGAACATTCCTGTAAGGTAACAAAATTCTCTTGTTGTTATTCTTCACAACCATTCAGTCTTGCTCAATTCATCACCCAATTATTCCATAATTTCTTACTACTTTCAGCTCTTCCCTCCTCTAACTAACTCCTAGCAGACAGAATGGCCCGGACAGGTGTGCGTGGCGCCCACTCCCAAAGGTCGTACTTCATGACACCACTGATGGCCAGTCAGCAATGCCAATAATCTTCTTCCGTCCTTCGTGAGATGCAGCCCGCGACTCCATCCCCTCCATCCACATCCACCACAGTCAGCCAGCAGGTTTTTGGATGAGCCAGTGTCGTTACCTGTCGACACCGAATGTTTCTATTCTGCACAGCCTTCTTTGTTCTACTGAGATTTGGGGTTCTTCACCCTTCTTGATCTCATCTTCCGAGGTGGTCCCTGTTCAACCTCTAACCTTCCCTCTGTGTTTAATTCCCGTCCAGGAGGTGTTTTGTCCTCTTCTTCCTCCCCTGATTCTTCCTTCTGTTTAGAGTCCTCGCCTTGGACGTCTTTAATACCTCCTGACTCTATGTCTAGATCTCTCCTGTTCCTTAGCTTTTCCTTGAGCTGGGAAAGGGGTATTTGATCCTCTTCCTCTCACTCGCTGGGCCCTTCGTCCTGTTCAGGGTGCCTCTTTTTAGAGCCCTTGGCTGCTTGATTGGATCTCCTCGTCTTTCTCTTCCTTTCCTTTGGACATGGGGGTGCGATGGCGACCTCGCAGAGTCTTCTCTGCACCGATTCAGTCGACGACTGAACACCGCTGATATCCGCCGAGGGTTCCAACCCCGTCACTCGGATCGCTTCGTCTATCTGGCCAAGTCGATCTATCTCCTCATTTTCTTCGGAATCTTCCTGCGTCTTCATTTCTTCCGGCTCAACCAGAGTTACCTTCCTTGTCCTGGTCTTAGGCCTCGGCTCGCTCATTTCCAGGTTAGCTATTTCAGCCTTCTTTAGATCATTGGCATGGACCCTCCTTGCTCGTCCTGCCACTTGATCCCATATTACATATGATACTGGACCCGTCTGCTCTACTATCCGGTAGTACGGTTCCCATCTTTGGTCCAGCTTTCCTTCTCTCTGGTGGATTTTATAGTAGACAGGGTCTCCAACCTTCAATTCTACTCCCTTTCTTTCAGCATTCACTCTCTCATTTCTTTTCTTCTGGGCCCTCTTTATTCTTCTTCTGGCCTGAACAAATATTTTATGTTGTTGTTCTAGCAACAGCTGATGATGATCTTCTCCCATATACTTTCTTCGGGGCTTCAATAGGTTATCAACAGGCAGGACCACGTCTCTGCCAAACAACATAAAGTAAGGAGAAAATCTGGAGGTTTCGTTTATCGTAAACCTCACGGCCGCCAGAGCCTGTGTCAAATACAAGTCCCAGTTTCCAGTGTTCTCTCTGACCAGCTTGGCCAATACATCTCCCAAGGTTCTATGAAACCTTTCCACTTTAGCATTTCCTTGGGGGTGATATGGAGATGTTTTTACATGCTCTATATTCAAACCTGTCAGCACTTCTCTCATTATGCTGTTTACATTCTCCGCGCCATTATCTGTTACCAACTGCACAGGGGCGCCATACCTAGGGAAGATTTCACATATTATCAAACCGGCCACAGTTCTAGCCTTCTTGTCTGGTACTGCAAATGCCTCAGGCCAATTTGTTAGCCAATCGACAAAACTCACTATGTAGTTGTTTCCCTGCGCAGTTTCCCCATATGGTCCTCACTTTCTCGAAGGGGAAGTTCGGCACGTCCGTCTCCTCCAATGGTGTCATTTCCTGCCTTCTGCTCTGCGACTGGCACACTACGCAGCTCCGAACATAGTGACCTCTCCGTACAATTTGGGCCAATAGTACTTTCTTCCTATTAGATCACATGTCCTATCAATTCCCATGTGACCCAACCTCTCGTGGCACTGTTCCAATACCTCTGGTCTTAAACTTTTGGGCACATACAACTTGGGCTTGACTTTTTCATCCCTGCCTGAGAGATAATACAGCCTTTCCTCTATTATGGCATACTTGGTGGTCTCTCCTGCCTTCACCTTTTCTGTCAGGGCAGCTATTTCACTGTCTGCCTGCTCCTTCTCAATTCCTTCTGTCCAGTAGGGATCGGTTATTATCTGTGTGTCCCCTTCTTCGTCCGATTCTAACATAGGGCGATCTTTTAGCTTATTAGAGTTAATTACTCCTATTCTATAGGCTTTATCATCTACTCCCTGCTCTACTTTTACAGATCTTTCTTCCAATTGTTTCGGTATTCTTGAGAGTAAATCTGCGCACGTGTTTTCCTTCCCTGCCAATTACTCTATCTTACAGTGGTAGCCACTTAAGTGCCCACTGTTGAATCTTCTTATTATTTGTCCACTCTGCCTGCAATAGGTACTGCAGATGTTTGTGGTCTGTTTTTACAGTAAAGACCGCACCATTCAAGTAGTAGTCCAGTTTTTGGAGAGCATACATGATAGCATATGCTTCTCTTTCTATTACTGGCCATCTCTGTTGTGTCTCTGAGAGCTTATGAGAGAGAAAGTATATCGGTACTTCCTCTGGTATGCCTGGCACTGGTCCTTCTTTATTGGGACACGGCTGGGTAAGAACTGCTCCTACACACTGCTCACTGGCATCAGTGTATAGTACCATGGGCTTGCTGAGGTCTGGGTACCTCAGCAGTGGGACGGCTGTCAACTGTTCTTTTAACGTATCAAATGCCTGTTGACAATCCTCTGTCCACTTGAACCTAGCGTATTTCTTCGTCAGGGCTACTAGTGGTATGGCAATTCTCGAAAATGCCGGGACGAAGCATCGGTAGTAACCTATATCTCCTATAAAACCTCTTACCTGTCTCACTGTCTTAGGTTCTGGCATTTCCCTTATGACTTTCACCTTATCCATGTCGGGTTTAATACCGTCTCCGTTTATAACAAAGCCCAAATATCTAGTCTCCTCCTTCAGAAACTGACACTTCGACAATTCCAATTTTAAGCCGTGTTTTCTTAACCTTCCCAACACTTGTTTTAGATGGAAAAAGTGTTGTTCTACTGTCTCCGAAAATATTAAGATATCGTCCAAATATGCCATGGCAAAGCTCTCGTATCCTCCTAACACAATTGACATCAGCTGTTGGAAGATTCCCGGGGCATTAGCTAAACCGAATGGCATCATTCTGAACTGAAACAGTCCTAGGTGACACGCAAATGCGGCCTTCTCCTTGTCAGCCTCATCAAGGGCTACCTGCCAATACCCGAACCTCAAGTCCAACGTAGAGAAGTACTTTGCCTTCCCTAATAATGCCAATATGTCATCTATTAGTGGCAATGGCACCGCCAACGGCTTCGATATAGAATTCAGTTTCCTAAAATCTACACAAAAACAGTGCCCGCCATCTTTCCTACCTACTATTACGATTGGGAAGCTCCAAGGGGAGATCGATCTTTCGATCATCCCAGCTTCCAACATCTCTTCTACTGCCTCTTCTACAAGGGGTCTTTTATGAATAGGTGTCCGGTAGGGTTTTAATTTCACAGTGGGGTGATCTCCGGTGTCGATTTTCATTTTGACTGTGTGAGTCTGGCCCAATTCTTTGTCTGACTGGGCTACCACATCTCGATTATCCCTCAGCAGACCTCCCACCCTGGTTCTAAATTGATCCGGTGCTAATATATCTTCGTCCACTATTCCTTCTGTTTGCTCTACAAGTTTTCTTCGTTCCTCTTCGAATCTCACCCGATTCAGAGTCCGTAGGGTTAGCGCTTTCCCTATCTCTCCCCCTCTCCTAACCTTTATAGTCTTTTGGGCCTGGTTCACCATCATAATGGGCACTAATTCAGCTGCCTCCACCACCGTCTCATACAGAGTTACCTCATTCTCTTCTAGGCCCTTCCCTTCCACAGGGACCAACTGCAGGGGTCCTTTTCCTATTTTCTTCCCTGACATTAACCTACCCTTTCCCGACACCGCCGTTCCAGGGGGTAGCTTTACATCTTCCTCCACCACTATTGTTATATCTTCTTCCGGTGGGCATCCCAATGGCGTTCTCTCGCCATTCACTATCAGCACAGTGGGGTTGAACTCTATCTGGGCCCTCTGGCTCCGGAGCCAATCTTCTCCCAAGATTGCCTCCGTACACAGGTCGGGGGTTACGTAAAAATTTTGGGTGCTTCTTAATTTCCTAATCCTCACAGGGAGCCTCACCATCCCTTTTATCTTCAGGGGGGCTCCATCTGCTTGCGTGACCTCTATGTCCGCTTCCCGTAACCTACTCTTCCGTTTCACCCGCCTGTATGCTTTCTCTCTCAGCAATGACACAGATGCTCTTGTGTCTACCAGAGCTTTCATCGCCTTACCCCCTATCTCTGCTCTACAGGACAGCTCCTTCTCTTGCGTCAGCGAAGAGAACACTTGGGCTTTCCTCTTCCTGGGCCCCCACCCTTAGGTCATCCCAGCCATAGGCGCCGGCAGCAATAAATCACCTTCATTATTCTTACGGGGGGAAGTTCTGCGCTTTTCGCACCTGGGCGGGCCCGGCTGGACCTCTCCCAGTCTCCCGCGGCTGTTCCTAAGGATACAGCTTCTCTTCCAGTGCCCTGGTCTCCTACAAAACCAGCACCTTCTTGCCGGACAGTTTGCCGCAAAGTGGCCCACCTGACCACATGTCCAACATTTTGCTCTTTTTCTCTTCAACTGGGCTAACCTCTCGTTTACTCCCGGGGGGACCTGTCCTCTACCCAAGCGGCTCGCCCGACCACTGGTCCAAGCTTTTATTTCCCTTCTTTTTAACTGGGCCACCCTCCCTCTTAATTCCGGGGTGGCCCGCTGGCTTTTCCCTGGTCTTGTCTCTTGGGCTCGGCCTTCTTTGTTAATATCGGTGGGGCGCCTTTTCTCAGCCCGCACCACTTGGCCAGGTGTCCTCTCTTTCCACACCTGGTGCACCTGTCCTGTTCGAAGTCTGGGGGCAAACCCCACTTCGTCGGACATTCCACCGCTCTGTGGTCCTCGTGCCCACAGGTCCAGCAGACCAGCCCGTATCTACCCGGCGTGGGCTTATAAAATCCATGCCTGGTTGACCATGCCTTTCTATTGGGGTCTTCTTCCCACACCTCAGGCTGACCTACTTCTAGCTTGACCCTCCGATTCCACGCGGGGGGTCTTCCGCCTTTCCCCCTTTTTCCGACCTCTTGACTTAGTATCTGGTTCCTTCCACACCTTTTCACCTTTTCCCATACGCCCTGGCTCTCCTTGGCCAGCTCTATTGCTGCCGATAGTCTCACCGGCCCTTCTTTCAGCACGTCGTGACGAACACGCTCGTCACTTAGGGCCTCCACATACAGGTCTGCTAACTGGGCCTGCATGACCGCATTGTCTCTAACTACTTCTGGGAAGGCCAATGATGACAGCTTCCCCGCTCGGGCCCCCAATTCTCCAGGGGTTTCGTCCCGCAGCTGTGTCAGCTTTAAGAGGGGCCTCATGGCCTCTATAGCCGTGCCCTCGTCGGTGAATTCCTTGGTCAATAGTCCCTTTAATCTTTCCCAAGACAAGTGGGGTTGACTCTCCAAGAGCTCCTTCATAAACTCAGAGGATTTCCCCTTTGTGTCATCATATGCCAGATACAGGGTCTCCTGATCTGTGAGTTCATATATAATTCGGCTCTTCTCCAGGATTGCCAGCCAGTTTTTGAAATCTTTCCCACTGCCGTCAAATGCTGGGACCCTCGGTCCACCCAACAACTTTCTCAGGTCAGCTGACAACCCTTGTCTAACCCCCTATTCATCCCCCACTGCTCTATCTGAATCATAGACATATTTAAAGAGAAAGACAATCTACGCAGCAACAATCGAGGTTGGGAAATCAAGCAAAGTGTCCTACCTTACAGACGATTCTGTTCTCGTTCCTCTCGGTCCCGGGTCGTTTTGAGTCATATTCGAAATTTCTCAGCAACAGTGGTCGGTCCAGGATCCTGTCCTGCTGTCACGGTACTAATTGTGGCAGTGGCTGTTCCAGGGTCCTATCCTGGTCACGGCACCAGTTGTGACGTCGTCCCCTGGTCGCAGCGCCAACCGTGACGTTCTATCCTAGTCTACCACGGCACCAACTGTGACGTCCCTAAACAGCACCAGTTGTGACGTCCTCGCCGCGGCGCCAGACGTTCGCTCCTCGCTGTTCCGTTCGGGTGTCGCTGCTCCAAATGTGACGTTCTAACCTTTTGGTGATTCGGGTGGGAATCTGGTTAGATTTGATATCAGCCTCGTCGTTCTCAACTCGCTTCCAACGCCTGGTTACCAAGGTAACTGCACTGATCCCCTAGTCCGCCTACCCACGTTGTGAATTGATCTTAGGCAGACGAGATCAAACAGTGGTTGGGGCCGTACTGCAAACCGAGTTCAACGGGGGTGATACCACACAAATATGCATAAAAGACAATAAAATGAAAACTCAAAAGTTCAAAGTATCAAAGAAAAAGGTAACAAACTTTATGTCTAGTTGTTCAATACATAGGACTGCATCTATCTCCCGACCCGTTCTATGGATTGTGACACGTCGTTTTCCGCTCGGCAAGTTTTAACACTTCAAGTAGTCTGCTCTCTAAGAAATTGGTGTTTCGGTGGGTCTTTGGCCGAAAGTCAAAAAAAAAAAAACTTATTTCGGTGATCTGGATCTAAGTCGCTCTTCAAAATAATTGTTCTTGGGTTGAAGAGCCGTCCGGAATGTGCGTGAATCTTGGTCAGCTATCTGCGAGGCTTGCTTCAACTGGAGACTGACTCTGGGAACTGCTGGGACTCAACTCAACTCTGCTCGTTGTGGCTTCGTTTATATGGGCGCCGACCAAAACCGGGGTGAGTTGGTCGGCGCCGAGGGGTTCCTCGATAATTCTAAATACATATCCACCTCTCTGGTTAGGAATTTCCACCTTTTTCCATTTTTGGGAACCTTTCCTCACTCCCACCTTCTCATCATACTTCAGAGGGGCGTGAACTGCCCTCCCCACATCTTCGTAGCAACCTCTCTTACTCATCCTCCAGATGGGCTGCAACAGCCTCCCTCGTGCGTCACGTGATCGCCACTCGACCAATGATGTCTTAGTCGGGCGTGGACGAATCTGCGGCTTTGTTTCAGGAAGAAAAAATATCTTGCTTAACTAAAAAAAAATTATCTTTTCTCTTTCCCTTTTCTTCCTCTTAATCGCCGTTATCATTTCTCTGGCCGCGAACGGGACAATATGACAATGGCGGTCATAACTCTTGTTCTACACGTGGTTTACGTCAGGTATTTTATCGCTAATTATCAGAATGGGTGGTCTTCTTAACACGGTATCAAAAAGAAACATCTCCAAAGTTTCAGTCAGTCTGTCGCCTCGAAGAAAGAAAAAAAAACACTTCTAGGTTCCCATTCATTTTCCCTCGGTACATATTTCTGATAACATAATTTTATTATCGCAAACCAAGGATGTTCTGTCGAAGGAAAATCGGTCAACGGACACTCGTAGGTGGTCCTTAATTTTTCATATCTGTCCAAAGTCCCTTTAGTGGCCTGTTTTTCGTCACTTATCGAAAAAACATTTTAATTTGAATTTATATACTTTGGCCAGCCGGTCTGTAGTTGATAATAAGAAGTCTTCTCGTACCAATAGTTTGTTTTCATATCCTTAGATAACACAGCTGATACCAGAACATATCTGATTCTTTCTTTCTTTCCCTTTCTTTTTACTCAGAATTTCGTGTCATTGTAATGAAACTCTTTCGCCACTTGTTACTTATCAAAATATCATTTTATCCATTGTCTCTTAGCTGTGTGTGTGTTCTGGCTTATCACCCACGATTTGGTCCTTAGCCCCCCCCTTTCCTCTTTTCTTTCTTTTCCCTTTCTGCCTCGTTAAATGGTGCCAGACTTATTCTCTTCTGTTTGTGCCTTGTATTTATCTTTTTCTTCTATATTTAACATTATGTAGAGGCAAGGCCCCCCTCTAAAATTGGCTTGAAATTATTTTTCATGCTAATTCATAGAAATGGAGTAGCGTGCAATGGTGTCGTCTCATACAACTGTTAGTTTGTAGAAAAATTTTGTAGTCACAAATTGGTGATCAGTGTCTTATTCTCTTCTGTTTGTGCCTTGTATTTACCTTTTTCTTCTATATTTAACATTGTGTAGAGACAAGGCCCCCCTCTAAATCTGGTTGAAATTATTTTTCATTCTAATTCAATGAAATGGAGTGGCGTGCAATGGTATCGTCTCATACAATTGAGTATCAGTAGAAAAAGTTTGTGGGCACAAAATGGGTGATTAGTGTCTTATTCTCTTCTGTTTGTGCCTTATATTTACCTTTTTCTTCTATATTTAACATAATGAAGAGGCAAGGCCCCACTCTAAATCTGGCTTGTTATTATTTTTTATTTTAATTCATAGAAATGGTGTAGCGTGCAATGGTGTCGTCTCATACAACTGTGAGTTAGTAGAAAAAATTTGTGGGCGCAAAATGGGTTATCAGTGACTTATTCTCTTCTGTTTGTGCCTTGTCTTTACCTTTTTCTTCTATATTTAACATCATGTATAGGCAAGGCCCCCCACTAAATCTCGGTTGAAATTATTTTTCATTCTAATTCATAGAAATGGGGTAGCGTGCAATGGTGTCGTCTCATACAACTGTGAGTTAGTAGAAAAAATTTGTGGACACACAATGGGTGATCAGTGTCTTATTCTCTTCTGTTTGTGCCTTGTCTTTACCTTTTTCTTCTATATTTTACATTATGTATAGACAAGGCCCCCTCTAAATCTCGGTTGAAATTATTTTTCATTCTAATTCATAGAAATGGGGTAGCGTGCAATGGTGTCGTCTGAGACAACTGTGAGTTAGCAGAAAAAATTTGTGGACACAAAATGGGTGATCAGTGTATTATTCTCTTCTGTTTGTGCCTTGTCTTTACCTTTTTCTTCTATATTTAACATAATGAAGAGGCAAGGCCCCACTCTAAATCTGGCTTGTAATTATTTTTTATTTTAATTCATAGAAATGGTGTAGCGTGCAATGGTGTCGTCTCATACAACTGTGAGTTAGTAGAAAAAATTTGTGGGCGCAAAATGGGTTATCAGTGACTTATTCTCTTCTGTTTGTGCCTTGTCTTTACCTTTTTCTTCTATATTTAACATTATGTATAGGCAAGGCCCCCCACTAAATCTCGGTTGAAATTATTTTTCATTCTAATTCATAGAAATGGGGTAGCGTGCAATGGTGTCGTCTCATACAACTGTGAGTTAGTAGAAAAAATTTGTGGACACACAATGGGTGATCAGTGTATTATTCTCTTCGGTTTGTGCCTTGTCGTTACCTTTTTCTTCTATATTTAACATTATGTATAGGCAAGGCCCCCTCTAAATCTCGGTTGAAATTATTTTTCATTCTAATTCATAGAAATGGGGTAGCGTGCAATGGTGTCGTCTGAGACAACTGTGAGTTAGCAGAAAAAATTTGGGGACACAAAATGGGTGATCAGTGTATTATTCTCTTCTGTTTGTGCCTTGTCTTTACCTTTTTCTTCTATATTTAACATTATGAAGAGGCAAGGCCCCACTCTAAATCTGGCTTGTAATTATTTTTTATTTTAATTCATAGAAATGGTGTAGCGTGCAATGGTGTCGTCTCATACAACTGTGAGTTAGTAGAAAAAATTTGTGGGCTCAAAATGGGTGATCAGTGTGTCATTCTCTTTTGTTTGTGCCTTGTCTTTACCTTTTTCTTCTATATTTAACATTATGTAGAGGCAAGGCCACCCTCTAAATTTAGCTTGAAATTTTTTTCATTCTAATTCATAGAAATGGGGTAGCGTGCAATGGTGTCGTCTCATAAAACTGTGAGATAGTAGAAAAAATTTGTGGGCACAAAATGGGTGATCAGAGTCTTATTCACTTCTGTTTGTGCCTTGTCTTTACCTTTTTTTCTATATTTAATATTATGTAGAAGAAAGCCCCCCACTCCAAATCTGGCTTGAATATATGTTTCATTCTAATTCATAGAAATGGGGTAGTGTGCAATGGTGTCGTCTCATACAACTGTGAGTTAGTAGAAAAAATTTGTGGTCACAAAATGGGTGATCAGTGTCTTATTCTCTTCTGTTTGTGCCTTGTCTTTACCTTTTTCTTCTATATTTAACTTTATGTACAGGCAAGGCCCCCCTCTAAATCTGGATTGAAATTATTTTTCATTCTAATTCATAGAAATGGAGTAGCGTGCAATGGTGTCGTCTCATACAACTGTGAGTTAGTAGAAAAATTTGTGGGCAGAAAATGGGTGATCAGTGACTTATTCTCTTCTGTTTGTGCCTTGTCTTTAGCTTTTTCTTCTATATTTAACATTATGTAGAGGCAAGGCCCCCCTCTAAATCTGGATTGAAATTATTTTTCATTCTAATTCATAGAAATGGAGTAGCATGCAATGGTGTCGTCTCATACAAATGTGATTTAGTAGAAAAATTTGTGGGCACAAAATGGCTGATCAGTGTCTTATTCTCTTCTGTTTGTGCCTTGTCTTTACCTTTTTCTTCTATATTTAACATTATGTAGAGGCAAGGCCCCCCTCTAAATCTGGATTGAAATTATTTTTCATTCTAATTCATAGAAATGGAGTAGCATGCAATGGTGTCGTCTCATAAAACTGTCAGTAAGTAGAAAAATTTGTGGGCACAAAATGGGTGATCAGTGTCTTATTCTCTTCTGTTTGTGCCTTGACTTAGCTTTTTCTTCTATATTTAACATTATGTAGAGGCAAGGCCCCCCTCTAAATCTGGATTGAAATTATTTTTCATTCTAATTCATAGAAATGGAGTAGCGTGCAATGGTGTCGTCTCATACAACTGTGAGTTAGTAGAAAAATTTGTGGGCACAAAATGGGTGATCAGTGTCTTATACTCTTCTGTTTGTGCCTTGTCTTTACATTTTTCTTCTATATTTAACATTATGTAGAGGCAAGGCCACCCTCTAAATCTGGATTGAAATTATTTTTGATTCTAAATCATAGAAATGGAGTAGCATGCAATGGTGTCGTCTCATACAACTGTGAGTTAGTAGAAAAATATGTCGGCACAAAATGGGTGATCAGTGTCTTTTTCTCTTCAGTTTGTGCCTTGTCTTTAGCTTTTTCTTCTATATTTAACATTATGTAGAGGTAAGGCCCCCCTCTAAATCTGGATTGAAATTATTTTTCATTCTAATTCATAGAAATGGAGTAGCGTGCAATGCTGTCGTCTCATACAACTGTGATGTAGTAGAAAAATTTGTGGGCACAAAATGGGTGATCAGTGATTTATTCTCTTCTGTTTGTGCCTTGTCTTTACCTTTTTCTTCTATATTTAACATTATGTAGAGGTAAGGCCCCCCTCTAAATCTGGATTGAAATTATTTCTCATTCAAATTCTTAGAAATGGAGTAGCGTGCAATGGTGTCGTCTCATACAACTGTGAGTTAGTAGAAAAATTTGTGGGCACAAAATTGGTGATCAGTTTCTTATTCTCTTCTGTTTGTTCCTTGTCTTTAGCTTTTTCTTCTATATTTAACATTATGTAGAGGCAAGGCCCCCCTCTAAATCTGGATTGAAATTATTTTTCATTCTAATTCATAGAAATGGAGTAGCGTGCAATGGTGTCGTCTCATACAACTGTGAGTTAGTAGAAAAATTGGTGGGCACAAAATGGGTGATCAGTGACTTATTCTCTTCTGTTTGTGCCTTGTCTTTACCTTTTTCTTCTGTATTTAACATTATGTAGAGGCAAGGCCCCCCTTTAAATCTGGATTGAAAGTATATTTCATTCTAATTCATAGAAATGGAGTAGCGTGCAATGGTGTCGTCTCATACAACTGTGAGTTAGTAGAAAAATTTGTGAGGACAAAATGGGTGATCAGTGTCTTATTCTCTTCTGTTTGTGCCTTGTCACTACGTTTTTCTTCTATATTTAACATTATGTAGAGGCAAGGCCCCCCTCTAAATCTGGATTGAAATTATTTTTCATTCTAATTCATAGAAATGGAGTAGCGTGTAATGGTGTCGTCTCATACAACTGTGAGTTAGTAGAAAAATTTGTGGGCACAAAATGGGTGATCAGTGTCTTATTCTCTTCTGTTTGTGCCTTGTCTTTAGCTTTCTCTTCTATATTTAACATTATGTAGAGGCAAGGCCCCCCTCTAATGTGGATTGAAATTGTTTTTCATTCTAATTCATAGAAATGGAGTAGCGTGCAATGGTTTCGTATCATACAACTGTGAGTTAGTAGCAAAATTTTTTGCCCAAAATTGGTGATCAGTGTCTTATTCTCTTCTGTTTGTGCCTTTTCTTTAGCTTTTTCTTCTACATTTAACATTATGTAGAGGCAAGCCCCCCATCTAAATCTGGATTGAAATTATTTTTCATTCTAATTCATAGAAATGGAGTAGCGTGCAATGGTGTCGTCTCATACAACTGTGACTTAGTAGAAAAACTTGTCGGCACAAAATGGGTGATCAGTGTCTTATTGTCTTCTGTTTGTGCCTTGTCTTTACCTTTTTCTTCTATATTTAATATTATGTAGAGGCAAGGCCCCCCTCTAAATGTGGATTGAAATTATTTTTCATTCTAATTCATAGAAATGGAGTAGCGTGCAATGGTGTCGTCTCATACAACTGTGAGTTAGTAGAAAAATTTGTGGGCACAAAATGGGTGATCAGTGTCTTATTCTCTTCTGTTTGTGCCTTGTCTTTAACCTTTTCTTCTATATTTAACATTATGTAGAAGCAAGGCCCCCCTCTAAATCTGGATTGAAATTATTTTTCATTCTAATTCATAGAAATGGAGTAGCGTGCAATGGTGTCGTCTCATACAACTGTGAGTTAGTAGAAAGAATTTGTGGGCACAAAATGGGTGATCAGTGTCTTATTCTCTTCTGTTTGTGCCTTGTCTTTACCTTTTTCTTCTATATTTAACATTATGTAGAGGCAAGCCCCCCCTCTAAATCTGGATTCAAATTATTTTTCATTCTAATTCATAGAAATGGAGTAACGTGCAATGGTGTCGTCTCATACAACTGTGAGTTAGTAGAAAAATTTGTGGGCACAAAATGCGTGATCAGTGTCTTATTCTCTCCTGTTTGTGCCTTGTCTTTAGCTTTTTCTTCTATATTTAACATTATGTAGAGACAAGGACCCACTCTAAATCTGGATTGAAATTATTTTTCATTCTAATTCATAGAAATGGAGTAGCGTGCAATGGTGTCGTCTCATACAACTGTGAGTTAGTAGAAAAAATTGTCGGCACAAAATGGGTGATCAGTGTCTTATTCTCTACTGTTTGTGCCTTGTCTTTACCTTTTCTTCTATATTTAATATTATGTAGAGGCAAGACCCCCCTCTAAATCTGGATTGAAATTATTTTTCATTCTAATTCATAGAAATATAGTAGCGTGCAATGGTGTCGTCTCATACAATAGTGAGTTAGTAGAAAAATTTGTAGGGACAAAATGGGTGATCAGTGTCTTATTCTCTTCAGTTTGTGCCTTGTCTTTAGCTTTTTCTTCTATATTTAACATTATGTAGAGGCAAGGCCCACTTCTAAATCTGGATTGAAATTATTTTTCATTCTAATTCATAGAAATGGAGTAGCGTGCAATGGTGTCGTCTCATACAACTGTGAGTTAGTAGAAAAATTTGTGGGCCCAAAATGGGTGATCAGTGTCTTATTCTCTTCTGTTTGTGCCTTGTCTTTACCTTTTTCTTCTATATTTAACATTATGTAGAGGCAAGGCCCCCCTCTAAATCTGGATTGAAATTATATTTCATTCTAATTCATAGAAATGGAGTAGCGTGCAATGGTGTCGTCTCATACAACTGTGAGTTAGTAGAAAAATTTGTGAGAACAAAATGGGTGATCAGTGTCTTATTCTCTTCTGTTTGTTCCTTGTCTCTACCTTTTTCTTCTATATTTAACATTATGTAGAGGCAAGGCCCCCCTCTAAATCTGGATTGAAATTATTTTTCATTCTAATTCATAGAAATGGAGTAGCGTGTAATGGTGTCGTCTCATACAACTGTGAATTAGTAGAAAAATTTGTGGGCACAAAATGGGTGATCAGTGTCTTATTCTCTTCTGTTTGTGCCTTCTCTTTAGCTTTCTTTTCTATATTTAACATTATGTAGAGGCAAGGCCCCCCTCTAATGTGGATTGAAATTGTTTTTCATTCTAATTCATAGAAATGGAGTAGCGTGCAATGGTTTCGTCTCATACAACTGTGAGTTAGTAGCAAAATTTTTGGCCCAAAATTGGTGATCAGTGTCTTATTCTCTTCTGTTTGTGCATTTTCTTTAGCTTTTTCTTCTACATTTAACATTATGTAGAGGCAAGACCCCCTCTAAATCTGGATTGAAATTATTTTTCATTCTAATTCATAGAAATGGAGTAGCGTGCAATGGTGTCGTCTCATACAACTGTGAGTTAGTAGAAAAACTTGTCGGCACAAAATGGGTGATCAGTGTCTTATTCTCTTCTGGTTGTGCCTTGTCTTTACCTTTTTCTTCTATATTTAATATTATGTAGATGCAAGGCCCTCCTCTAAATCTGGATTGAAATTATTTTTCATTCTAATTCATAGAAATGGAGTAGCGTACAATGGTGTCGTCTCATACAACTGTGAGTTAGTAGAAAAACTTGTGGGCACAAAATGGGTGATCAGTGACTTATTCTCTTCTGTTTGTGCCTTGTCTTTAGCTTTTTCTTCCATATTTAACATTATGTAGAGGCAAGGCCCCCCTCTAAATGTGGATTGAAATTATTTTTCATTCTAATTCATAGAAATGGTGTAGCGTGCAATGGTGTCGTCTCATACAACTGTGAGTTAGTAGCTAAATTTGTGGGCACAAAATGGGTGATCAGTGTCTTATTCTCTTCTGTTTGTGCCTTGTCTTTACCTTTTCTTCTATATTTAATATTATGTAGAGGAAAGGCCCCCCTCTAAATCTGGATTGAAATTATTTTTCATTCTAATTCATAGAAATGGAGTGGCGAGCAATGGTGTCGTCTCATACAACTGTGAGTTAGTAGAAAAATTTGTAGGCACAAAATGGGTGATCAGTGTCTTATTCTCTTCAGTTTGTGCCTTGTCTTTAGCTTTTTCTTCTATATTTAACATTATGTAGAGGAAATGCCCACTTCTAAATCTTGATTGATTTTATTTTTCATTCTAATTCATAGAAATGGAGTAGCGTGCAATGGTGTCGTCTCATACAACTGTGAGTTAGTAGAAAAATTTGTGGGCACAAAATGTTTGATCAGTGTCTTATTCTCTTCTGTTTGTGCCTTGTCTTTAGCTTTTTCTTCTATATTTAACATTATGTAGAGGCAAGGCCCCCCTCTAAATGTGGATTGAAATTATATTTATTCTAATTCATAGAAATGGAGTAGCGTGCAAAGGTGTCGTCTAATATAACTGTGAGTTAGTAGCTAAATTTGTGGGCACAAAATGGGTGATCAGTGTCTTATTCTCTTCTGTTTGTGCCTTGTCTTTACCTTTTTCTTCTATATTTAACATTATGTAGATGCAAGGACCCCTCTAAATCTGGATTGAAATTATTTTTCATTCTAATTCATAGAAATGGAGTAGCATGCAATGGTGTCGTCTCATACAACTGTGAGTTAGTAGAAAAATTTGTCGGCACAAAATGTTTGATCAGAGTCTTATTCTCTTCTGTTTGTGCCTTGTCTTTAGCTTTTTCTTCTATATTTAACATTATGTAGAGGCAAGGCCCCCCCATCTAAATCTGGATTGAAATTATTTTTCATTCTAATTCATAGAAATGGAGTAGCGTGAAATGGTGTCGTCTCATACAACTGTGAGTTAGTAGAAAAATTAGTGGGCACAAAATAGGTGATCAGTGTCTTATACTCTTCTGTTTGTGCCTTGTCTTTACCTTTTTCTTCTATATTTAACATTATGTAGAGGCAAGGCCCCCCTCTAAATCTGGATTGAAATTATTTTTCATTTCAATTCATAGAAATGGAGTAGCGTGCAATGGTGTCGTCTCATACAACTGTGAGTTAGTAGAAAAATTTGTGGGCACAAAATCGGTGATCAGTGTCTTATTCTCATCTGTCTGTGCCTTGCCTTTACCTTTTTCTTCTATATTTAACATTATGTAGAGGCTGGGCCCCCCTCTAAATCTGGCTTGTAATTATTTTTCATTCTAATTCATAGAAATGGAGTAGAGTGAAATGCTGTCGTCTCATACAACTGTGAGTTAGTAGAAAAAATTTCTGGGCACAAAATGGGTGATCAGTGTCTTATTCTCTTCTGTTTGTGCCTTGTCTTTACCTTTTTCTTCTATATTTAACATTATGTAGAGGCAAGGCCCCCCTCTAAATCTGGATTGAAATTATTTTTCATTTTAATTCATAGAAATGGAGTAGCGTGCAATGGTGTCGTCTCATACAACTGTGAGTTAGTAGAAAAATTTGTGGGCACAAAATGTTTGATCAGAGACTTATTCTCTTCTGTTTTTGCCTTGTCTTTAGCTTTTTCTTCTATATTTAACATTATGTAGAGGCAAGGCCCCCCATCTAAATCTGGATTGAAATTATTTTTCATTCTAATTCATAGAAATGGAGTAGCGTGAAATGGTGTCGTCTCATACAACTGTGAGTTAGTAGAAAAATTAGTGGGCACAAAATGGGTGATCAGTGTCTGATACTCTTCTGTTTGTGCCTTCTCTTTAGCTTTCTTTTCTATATTTAACATTATGTAGAGGCAAGGCCCCCCTCTAATGTGGATTGAAATTGTTTTTCATTCTAATTCATAGAAATGGAGTAGCGTGCAATGGTTTCGTCTCATACAACTGTGAGTTAGTAGCAAAATTTTTGGCCCAAAATTGGTGATCAGTGTCTTATTCTCTTCTGTTTGTGCATTTCCTTTAGCTTTTTCTTCTACATTTAACATTATGTAGAGGCAAGCCCCCCCTCTAAATCTGGATTGAAATTATTTTTCATTCTAATTCATAGAAATGGAGTAGCGTGCAATGGTGTCGTCTCATACAACTGTGAGTTAGTAGAAAAATTTGTGAGGACAAAATGGGTGATCAGTGTCTTATTCTCTTCTGTTTGTTCCTTGTCTTTACCTTTTTCTTCTATATTTAACATTATGTAGAGGCAAGGCCCCCCTCTAAATCTGGATTGAAATTATTTTTCATTCTAATTCATAGAAATGGAGTAGCGTGCAATGGTGTCGTCTCATACAACTGTGAGTTAGTAGAAAAACTTGTGGGCACAAAATGGGTGATTAGTGACTTATTCTGTTATTTTTGTGCCTTGTCTTTACCTTTTTCTTCTATATTTAACATTATGTAGAGGCAAGGCCCCCCTCTAAATGTGGATTGAAATTATATTCATTCTAATTCATAGAAATGGAGTAGCGTGCAAAGGTGTCGTCTAATATAACTGTGAGTTAGTAGCTAAATTTGTGGGCACAAAATGGGTGATCAGTGTCTTATTCTCTTCTGTTTGTGCCTTGTCTTTACCTTTTTCTTCTATATTTAACATTATGTAGATGCAACGACCCCTCTAAATCTGGATTGAAATTATTTTTCATTCTAATTCATAGAAATGGAGTAGCGTGCAATGGTGTCGTCTCATACAACTGTGAATTAGTAGAAAAATTTGTGGGCACAAAATTGGTGATCAGTGTCTTATTCTCTTCTGTTTGTGCCTTGTCTTTAGCTTTTTCTTCTATATTTAACATTATGTAGAGGCAAGGCCCCACCATCTAAATCTGGATTGATATTATTTTTCATTCTAATTCATAGAAATGGAATAGCGTGAAATGGTGTCGTCTCATACAACTGTGAGTTAGTAGAAAAATTTGTGGGCACAAAATGTTTGATCAGAGTCTTATTCTCTTCTGTTTTTGCCTTGTCTTTAGCTTTTTCTTCTATATTTAACATTATGTAGAGGCAAGGCCCCCCATCTAAATCTGGATTGAAATTATTTTTCTTTCCAATTCATAGAAATGGAGTAGCGTGAAATGGTGTCGTCTCATACAACTGTGAGTTAGTAGAAAAATTAGTGGGCACAAAATGGGTGATCAGTGTCTGATACTCTTCTGTTTGTGCCTTCTCTTTAGCTTTCTTTTCTATATTTAACATTATGTAGAGGCAAGGCCCCCCTCTAATGTGGATTGAAATTGTTTTTCATTCTAATTCATAGAAATGGAGTAGCGTGCAATGGTTTCGTCTCATACAACTGTGAGTTAGTAGCAAAATTTTTGGCCCAAAATTGGTGATCAGTGTCTTATTCTCTTCTGTTTGTGCATTTCCTTTAGCTTTTTCTTCTACATTTAACATTATGTAGAGGCAAGCCCCCCCTCTAAATCTGGATTGAAATTATTTTTCATTCTAATTCATAGAAATGGAGTAGCGTGCAATGGTGTCGTCTCATACAAATGTGAGTTAGTAGAAAAACTTGTCGGCACAAAATGGGTGATCAGTGTCTTATTCTCTTCTGGTTGTGCCTTGTCTTTACCTTTTTCTTCTACATTTAATATTATGTAGAGGCAAGGCCCCCCTCTAAATCTGGATTGAAATTATTTTTCATTCTAATTCATAGAAATGGAGTAGCGTACAATGGTGTCGTCTCATACAACTGTGAGTTAGTAGAAAAACTTGTGGGCACAAAATGGGTGATCAGTGATTTATTCTCTTCTGTTTGTGCCTTGTCTTTAGCTTTTTCTTCCATATTTAACATTATGTAGAGGCAAGGCCCCCATCTAAATCTGGATTGAAATTATATTTCATTCTAATTCATAGAAATGGAGTAGCATGCAATGGTGTCGTCTCATACAACTGTGAGTTAGTAGAAAAATTTGTGAGGACAAAATGGGTGATCAGTGTCTTATTCTCTTCTGTTTGTTCCTTGTCTTTACCTTTTTCTTCTATATTTAACATTATGTAGAGGCAAGGCCCCCGTCTAAATCTGGATTGAAATTATTTTTCATTCTAATTCATAGAAATGGAGTAGCGTGCAATGGTGTCGTCTCATACAACTGTGAGTTAGTAGAAAAATTTGTGGGCACAATATGGGTGATCAGTGTCTTATTCTCTTCAGTTTGTGCCTTGTCTTTACCTTTTTCTTCTATATTTAATATTATGTAGAGGCAAGGCCCCCCTCTAAATCTGGATTGAAATTATTTTTCATTCTAATTCATAGAAATGGAGTAGCGTGCAATGGTGTCGTCTCATACAACTGCAAGTCAGGAGAAAAATTTTGGGGCACAAATTGGGTGATCAATGACTTATTCCCTTTGTTTGAGCCTTGTCTTTAGCTTTGTCTTCTATATTTAACATTATGTAGAGGCAAGGCCGTCCTCAAAATCTGGATTGAAATTATATTTCATTCTAATTCATAGAAATGGAGTAGCGTGCAATGGTGTCGTCTCATACAACTGTGAGTTAGTAGAAAAACTTGTGGGCACAAAATGGGTGATCAGTGACTTATTCTCTTCTGTTTGTGCCTTGTCTTTAGCTTTTTCTTCTATATTTAACATTATGTAGAGGCAAGGCCCCCCTCTAAATGTGGATTGAAATTATATTCATTCTAATTCATAGAAATGGAGTAGCGTGCAAAGGTGTCGTCTAATATAACTGTGAGTTAGTAGCTAAATTTGTGGGCACAAAATCGGTGATCAGTGTCTTATTCTCTTCTGTTTGTGCCTTGTCTTTACCTTTTTCTTCTATATTTAACATTATGTAGAGGCAAGGACCCCTCTAAATCTGGATTGAAATTATTTTTCATTCTAATTCATAGAAATGGAGTAGCGTGCAATGGTGTCGTCTCATACAACTGTGAATTAGTAGAAAAATTTGTGGGCACAAAATTGGTGATCAGTGTCTTATTCTCTTCTGTTTGTGCCTTGTCTTTAGCTTTTTCTTCTATATTTAACATTATGTAGAGGCAAGGCCCCCCCATCTAAATCTGGATTGAAATTATTTTTCATTCTAATTCATAGAAATGGAATAGCGTGAAATGGTGTCGTCTCATACAACTGTGAATTAGTAGAAAAATTTGTGGGCACAAAATGTTTGATCAGAGTCTTATTCTCTTCTGTTTTTGCCTTGTCTTTAGCTTTTTCTTCTATATTTAACATTATGTAGAGGCAAGGCCCCCCATCTAAATCTGGATTGAAATTATTTTTCATTCTAATTCATAGAAATGGAGTAGCGTGAAATGGTGTTGTCTCATACAACTGTGAGTTAGTAGAAAAATTAGTGGGCACAAAATGGGTGATCAGTGTCTTATACTCTTCTGTTTGTGCCTTGTCTTTACCTTTTTCTTCTATATTTAACATTATGTAGAGGCAAGGCCCCCCTCTAAATCTGGATTGAAATTATTTTTCATTTTAATTTATAGAAATGGAGTAGCGTGCAATGGTGTCGTCTCATACAACTGTGAGTTAGTAGAAAAATTTGTGGGCACAAAATGGGTGATCAGTGTCTTATTCTCATCTGTCTGTGCCTTGCCTTTACCTTTTTCTTCTATATTTAACATTATGTAGAGGCTGGGCCCCCCTCTAAATCTGGCTTGTAATTATTTTTCATTCTAATTCATAGAAATGGAGTAGCGTGCAATGCTGTCGTCACATACAACTGTGAGTTAGTAGAAAAAATTTGTGGGCACAAAATGTGTGATCAGTGTCTTATTCTCTTCTGTTTGTGACTTGTCTTTACCTTTTTCTTCTATATTTAACATTATGTAGAGGCAAGGCCCCCCTCTAAATCTGGATTGAAATTATTTTTCATTTTAATTCATAGAAATGGAGTAGCGTGCAATGGTGTCGTCTCATACAACTGTGAGTTAGTAGAAAAATTTGTGGGCACAAAATGGGTGATCAGTGTCTTATTCTCATCTGTCTGTGCCTTGCCTTTACCTTTTTCTTCTATATTTAACATTATGTAGAGGCTGGGCCCCCCTCTAAATCTGGCTTGTAATTATTTTTCATTCTAATTCATAGAAATGGAGTAGCGTGCAATGCTGTCGTCTCATACAACTGTGAGTTAGTAGAAAAAATTTGTGGGCACAAAATGGGTGATCAGTGTCGTATTCTCTTCTGTTTGTGCCTTGTCTTTACCTTTTTCTTCTATATTTAACATTATGTAGAGGCAAGGCCCCCCTCTAAATCTGGATTGAAATTATTTTTCATTTTAATTCATAGAAATGCAGTAGCGTGCAATGGTGTCGTCTCATACAACTGTGAGTTAGTAGAAAAATTTGTGGGCACAAAATGTTTGATCAGAGTCTTATTCTCTTCTGTTTTTGCCTTGTCTTTAGCTTTTTCTTCTATATTTAACATTATGTAGAGGCAAGGCCCCCCTCTAAATCTGGATTGAAATTATATTTCATTCTAATTCATAGAAATGGAGTAGCGTGCAATGGTGTCGTCTCATACAACTGTGAGTTAGTAGAAAAATTTGTGGGCACAAAATTGGTGATCAGTGTCTTATTCTCTTCTGTTTGTGCCTTGTCTTTAGCTTTTTCTTCTATATTTAACATTATGTAGAGGCAAGGCCCCCCTCTAAATCTGGCTTGAAATTATTTTTCATTCTAATTCATAGAAATGGAGTAGCGTGAAATGGTGTCGTCTCATACAACTGTGAGTTAGTAGAAAAAGTTGTGGGCACAAAATGTTTGATCAGAGTCTTATTCTCTTCTGTTTTTGCCTTGTCTTTAGCTTTTTCTTCTATATTTAACATTATGTAGAGGGAAGGCCCCCCATCTAAATCTGGATTGAAATTATTTTTCTTTCTAATTTATAGAAATGGAGTAGCGTGAAATGGTGTCGTCTCATACAACTGTGAGTTAGTAGAAAAATTAGTGGGCACAAAATGGGTGATCAGTGTCTTATACTCTTCTGTTTGTGCCTTGACTTTACCTTTTTCTTCTATATTTAACATTATGTAGAGGCAAGGCCCCCCTCTAAATCTGGATTGAAATTATTTTTCATTTTAATTCATAGAAATGGAGTAGCGTGAAATGGTGTCGTCTCATACAACTGTGAGCTAGTAGAAAAATTTCTGGGCACAAAATGTTTGATCGGAGTCTTATTCTCTTCTGTTTTTGCCTTGTCTTTAGCTTTTTCTTCTATATTTAAGTTTGTAGAGGCAAGGCACCCCTCTAAATCTGGATTGAAATTATTTTTCATTCTAATTCATAGAAATGGAGTAGCGTGCAATGGTGTCGTCTCATACAACTGTGAATTAGTAGAAAAATTTGTGGGCACAAAATTGGTGATCAGTGTCTTATTCTCTTCTGTTTGTGCCTTGTCTTTAGCTTTTTCTTCTATATTTAACATTATGTAGAGGCAAGGCCCCCCCATCTAAATCTGGATTGAAATTATTTTTCATTCTAATTCATAGAAATGGAATAGCGTGAAATGGTGTCGTCTCATACAACTGTGAATTAGTAGAAAAATTTGTGGGCACAAAATGTTTGATCAGAGTCTTATTCTCTTCTGTTTTTGCCTTGTCTTTAGCTTTTTCTTCTATATTTAACATTATGTAGAGGCAAGGCCCCCCATCTAAATCTGGATTGAAATTATTTTTCATTCTAATTCATAGAAATGGAGTAGCGTGAAATGGTGTTGTCTCATACAACTGTGAGTTAGTAGAAAAATTAGTGGGCACAAAATGGGTGATCAGTGTCTTATACTCTTCTGTTTGTGCCTTGTCTTTACCTTTTTCTTCTATATTTAACATTATGTAGAGGCAAGGCCCCCCTCTAAATCTGGATTGAAATTATTTTTCATTTTAATTTATAGAAATGGAGTAGCGTGCAATGGTGTCGTCTCATACAACTGTGAGTTAGTAGAAAAATTTGTGGGCACAAAATGGGTGATCAGTGTCTTATTCTCATCTGTCTGTGCCTTGCCTTTACCTTTTTCTTCTATATTTAACATTATGTAGAGGCTGGGCCCCCCTCTAAATCTGGCTTGTAATTATTTTTCATTCTAATTCATAGAAATGGAGTAGCGTGCAATGCTGTCGTCACATACAACTGTGAGTTAGTAGAAAAAATTTGTGGGCACAAAATGTGTGATCAGTGTCTTATTCTCTTCTGTTTGTGACTTGTCTTTACCTTTTTCTTCTATATTTAACATTATGTAGAGGCAAGGCCCCCCTCTAAATCTGGATTGAAATTATTTTTCATTTTAATTCATAGAAATGGAGTAGCGTGCAATGGTGTCGTCTCATACAACTGTGAGTTAGTAGAAAAATTTGTGGGCACAAAATGGGTGATCAGTGTCTTATTCTCATCTGTCTGTGCCTTGCCTTTACCTTTTTCTTCTATATTTAACATTATGTAGAGGCTGGGCCCCCCTCTAAATCTGGCTTGTAATTATTTTTCATTCTAATTCATAGAAATGGAGTAGCGTGCAATGCTGTCGTCTCATACAACTGTGAGTTAGTAGAAAAAATTTGTGGGCACAAAATGGGTGATCAGTGTCGTATTCTCTTCTGTTTGTGCCTTGTCTTTACCTTTTTCTTCTATATTTAACATTATGTAGAGGCAAGGCCCCCCTCTAAATCTGGATTGAAATTATTTTTCATTTTAATTCATAGAAATGCAGTAGCGTGCAATGGTGTCGTCTCATACAACTGTGAGTTAGTAGAAAAATTTGTGGGCACAAAATGTTTGATCAGAGTCTTATTCTCTTCTGTTTTTGCCTTGTCTTTAGCTTTTTCTTCTATATTTAACATTATGTAGAGGCAAGGCCCCCCTCTAAATCTGGATTGAAATTATATTTCATTCTAATTCATAGAAATGGAGTAGCGTGCAATGGTGTCGTCTCATACAACTGTGAGTTAGTAGAAAAATTTGTGGGCACAAAATTGGTGATCAGTGTCTTATTCTCTTCTGTTTGTGCCTTGTCTTTAGCTTTTTCTTCTATATTTAACATTATGTAGAGGCAAGGCCCCCCTCTAAATCTGGCTTGAAATTATTTTTCATTCTAATTCATAGAAATGGAGTAGCGTGAAATGGTGTCGTCTCATACAACTGTGAGTTAGTAGAAAAAGTTGTGGGCACAAAATGTTTGATCAGAGTCTTATTCTCTTCTGTTTTTGCCTTGTCTTTAGCTTTTTCTTCTATATTTAACATTATGTAGAGGGAAGGCCCCCCATCTAAATCTGGATTGAAATTATTTTTCTTTCTAATTTATAGAAATGGAGTAGCGTGAAATGGTGTCGTCTCATACAACTGTGAGTTAGTAGAAAAATTAGTGGGCACAAAATGGGTGATCAGTGTCTTATACTCTTCTGTTTGTGCCTTGACTTTACCTTTTTCTTCTATATTTAACATTATGTAGAGGCAAGGCCCCCCTCTAAATCTGGATTGAAATTATTTTTCATTTTAATTCATAGAAATGGAGTAGCGTGAAATGGTGTCGTCTCATACAACTGTGAGCTAGTAGAAAAATTTCTGGGCACAAAATGTTTGATCGGAGTCTTATTCTCTTCTGTTTTTGCCTTGTCTTTAGCTTTTTCTTCTATATTTAAGTTTGTAGAGGCAAGGCACCCCTCTAAATCTGGATTGAAATTATTTTTCATTCTAATTCATAGAAATGGAGTAGCGTAAAATGGTGTCGTCTCATACAACTGTGAGTTAGTAGAAAAAGCTGAGGGCACAAAATGTGAGATCAATGTCTTATTCTCTTCTGTTTGTGCCTTGTCTTTATCTTTTTCTTCTATATTTAACATTCTGTAGAGGCAAGGCCCCCATCTAAAGCTGGATTGAAATTACTTTTCATTCTAATTCATAGAAATGGAGTAGCGTGAAATGGTGTCGTCTCATACAACTGTGACTTAGTAGAAAATGTTGTGGGCACAAAATGGGTGATCAATGTCTTATTCTCTTCTGTTTGTGCCTTGTCTTTAGCTTTTTATTCTATATTTAACATTATGTAGAGGCAAGGCCCACTTCTAAATCTGGATTGAAATTATTTTTCATTCTAATTCATAGAAATGGAGTAGCGTGCAATAGTGTCGTCTCATACAAATGTGAGTTAGTAGAAAAATTTGTGGGCACAAAATGGGTGATCAGTGATTTATTCTCTTCTGTTTGTGCCTTGTCTTTATCTTTTTCTTCTATATTTAACATTATGTAGAGGCAAGGCCCCCCTCTAAATCTGGATGGAAATTATTTTTCATTCTAATTTATAGAAATGGAGTAGCGTGCAATGGTGTCGTCTCATTCAACTGTGAGATAATAGAAAAATTTGTCAGCACAAAATTGGGTGATCAGTGTCTTATACTCTTCTGTTTGTGCCTTGTCTTTACCTTTTTCTTCTATATTTAACATTATGTAGAGGCAAGGCCCCCATCTAAATCTGGATTGAAATTATTTTTCATTCTAATTCATAGAAATGGAGTAGCGTGAAATGGTGTCGTCTCATACATCTGTGAGTTAGAAAAATTTGTGGGCACAAATTGGGTGATCAGTGTCTTATTCTCTTCTGTTTGTGCCTTGTCTTTAGCTTTTTCTTCTATATTTAACATTATGTAGAGGCAAGGCCCCCTCTAAATCTGGATTGAAATTATTTTTCATTCTAATTCATAGAAATGGAGTAGCGTGCAATGGTGTCGTCTCATACAACTGTGAGTTAGTAGAAAAATTTGTGGGCACAAAATGGGTGATCAGTGATTTATTCTCTTCTGTTTGTGCCTTGTCTTTAGCTTTTTCTTCTATATTTAACATTATGTAGAGGCAAGGACCCCCTCTAAATCTGGATTGAAATTATTTTTCATTCTAATTCATAGAAATGCAGTAGCTTGAAATGGTGTCGTCTCATACAACTGTGAGTTAGTAGAAAAATTTGTGGGCACAAAATGTTTGATCAGTGTCTTATTCTCTTCTATTTGTGCCTTGTCTTTAGCTTTTTCTTCTATATTTAAGTTTGTAGAGGCAAGGCACCCCTCTAAATCTGGATTGAAATTATTTTTCATTCTAATTCATAGAAATGGAGTAGCGTGAAATGGTGTCGTCTCATACAACTGTGAGTTAGTAGAAAAATTTGTGGGCACAAAATGGGTGATCAGTGTCTTATTCTCTTCTGTTTGTGCCTTGTCTTTAGCTTTTTCTTCTATATTTAACATTATGTAGAGGCAAGGCCCCCCTCTAAATCTGGATTGAAATTATTTTTCATTCTAATTCATAGAAATGGAGTAGCATGCAATGGTGTCGTCTCATACAACTGTGACTTAGTAGAAAAAGTTGTGGGCACAAAATGGGTGATCAATGTCTTATTCTCTTCTGTTTGTGCCTTGTCTTTATCTTTTTCTTCTATATTTAACATTATGTAGAGGCAAGGCCCCCATCTAAATCTGGATTGAAATTATTTTTCATTCTAATTCATAGAAATGGAGTAGTGTGAAATGGTGTCGTCTCATACAACTGGGAGTTAGTAGAAAAAGTTGTGGGCACAAAATGGGTGATCAATGTCTTATTCTCTTCTGTTTGTGCCTTGTCTTTATCTTTTTCTTCTATATTTAACATTATGTAGAGGCAAGGCCCCCTTCTAAATCTGGATTGAAATTATTTTTCATTTTAATTCATAGAAATGGAGTAGCGTGCAATGGTGTCGTCTCATACAACTGTGTGTTAGTAGAAAAATTTGTGGGCACAAAATGGGTGATCAGTGTCTTATTCTCTTCTGTTTGTGCCTTGTCTTTAGCTTTTTATTCTATATTTAACATTATGTAGAGGCAAGGCCCACTTCTAAATCTGGATTGAAATTATTTTTCATTCTAATTCATAGAAATAGAGTAGCGTGCAATAGTGTCGTCTTATACAACTGTGAGTTAGTAGAAAAATTTGTGGGCACAAAATGGGTGATCAGTGATTTATTCTCTTCTGTTTGTGCCTTGTCTTTAGCTTTTTCTTCTATATTTAACATTATGTAGAGGCAAGGCCCCCCTCTAAATCTGGATGGAAATTATTTTTCATTCTAATTTATAGAAATGGAGTAGCGTGCAATGGTGTCGTCTCATTCAACTGTGAGATAATAGAAAAATTTGTGAGCACAAAATTGGGTGATCAGTGTCTTATACTCTTCTGTTTGTGCCTTGTCTTTACCTTTTTCTTCTATATTTAACATTATGTAGAGGCAAGGCCCCCATCTAAATCTGGATTGAAATTATTTTTCATTCTAATTCATAGAAATGGAGTAGCGTGAAATGGTGTCGTCTCATACATCTGTGAGTTAATAGAAAAATTTGTGGGCACAAATTGGGTGATCAGTGTCTTATTCTCTTCTGTTTGTGCCTTGTCTTTAGCTTTTTCTTCTATATTTAACATTATGTAGAGGCAAGGCCCCCTCTAAATCTGGATTGAAATTATTTTTCATTCTAATTCATAGAAATGGAGTAGCGTGCAATGGTGTCGTCTCATACAACTGTGAGTTAGTAGAAAAATTTGTGGGCACAAAATGGGTGATCAGTGATTTATTCTCTTCTGTTTGTGCCTTGTCTTTAGCTTTTTCTTCTATATTTAACATTATGTAGAGGCAAGGACCCCCTCTAAATCTGGATTGAAATTATTTTTCATACTAATTCATAGAAATGCAGTAGCTTGAAATGGTGTCGTCTCATACAACTGTGAGTTAGTAGAAAAATTTGTGGGCACAAAATGTTTGATCAGTGTCTTATTCTCTTCTGTTTGTGCCTTGTCTTTAGCTTTTTCTTCTATATTTAAGTTTGTAGAGGCAAGGCCCCCCTCTAAATCTGGATTGAAATTATTTTTCATTCTAATTCATAGAAATGGAGTAGCGTGCAATGGTGTCGTCTCATACAACTGTGAGTTAGTAGAAAAATTTGTGGGCACAAATTGGGTGATCAGTGTCTTATTCTCTTCTGTTTGTGCCTTGTCTTTATCTTTTTCTTCTATATTTAACATTATGTAGAGGCAAGGCCCCCCTCTAAATCTGGATTGAAATTATTTTTCATTCTAATCATAGAAATGGAGTAGCGTGCAATGGTGTCGTCTCATACAACTGTGAGTTAGTAGAAAAACTTGTGGGCACAAATTGGGTGATCAGTGTCTTATTCTCTTCTGTTTGTGCCTTGTCTTTAGCTTTTTCTTCTATATTTAACATTATGTAGAGGCAAGGCCCCCATCTAAATCTGCATTGAAATTATTTTTCATTCTAATTCATAGAAATGGAGTAGCGTCAAATGGTGTCGTCTCATACAACTGTGAGTTAGTAGAAAAATTTGTGGGCACAAAATGGGTGATCAGTGTCTTATTCTCTTCTGTTTGTGCCTTGTCTTTAGCTTTTTCTTCTATATTTAACATTATGTAGAGGCAATGCCCCCCTCTAAATCTGGATTGAAATTATATTTCATTCTAATTCATAGAAATGGAGTAGCGTGCAATGGTGTCGTCTCATACAACTGTGAGTTAGTTGAAAAATTTGTGGGCACAAAATTGGTGATCAGTGTCTTATTCTCTTCTGTTTGTGCCTTCTCTTTAGCTTTTTTTTCTATATTTAAGTTTGTAGAGGCAAGGCCCCCCTCTAAATCTGGATTGAAATTATTTTTCATTCTAATTCATAGAAATGGAGTAGCGTGCAATCGTGTCGTCTCATACAACTCTGAGTTAGTAGAAAAATTTGTGGGCACAAAATGGTTGATCAGTGTCTTATACTCTTCTGTTTGTGCCTAGTCTTTACCTTTTTCTTCTATATTTAACATTATGTAGAGGCAAGGCCCCCATCTAAATCTGGATTGAAATTATTTTTCATTCTAATTCATAGAAATGGAGTAGCGTGAAATGGTGTCGTCTCATACAACTGTGAGTTAGTAGAAAAATTTGTGCGCACAAAATGGGTGATCAGTGTCTTATTCTCTTCTGTTTGTGCCTTGTCTTTAGCTTTTTCTTCTATATTTAACATTATGTAGAGGCAAGGCCCCCCTCTAAATCTGGATGGAAATTATTTTTCATTCTAATTTATAGAAATGGAGTAGCGTGCAATGCTGTCGTCTCATTCAACTGTGAGATAATAGAAAAATTTGTGGGCACAAAATGGGTGATCAGTGTCTTATACTCTTCTGTTTGTGCCTTGTCTTTACCTTTTTCTTCTATATTTAACATTATGTAGAGGCAAGGCCCCCATCTAAATCTGGATTGAAATTATTTTTCATTCTAATTCATAGAAATGGAGTAGCGTGAAATGGTGTCGTCTCATACATCTGTGAGTTAGTAGAAAAATTTGTGGGCACAAATTGGGTGATCAGTGTCTTATTCTCTTCTGTTTGTGCCTTGTCTTTAGCTTTTTCTTCTATATTTAACATTATGTAGAGGCAAGGCCCCCTCTAAATCTGGATTGAAATTATTTTTCATTCTAATTCATAGAAATGGAGTAGCGTGCAATGGTGTCGTCTCATACAACTGTGAGTTAGTAGAAAAATTTGTGGGCACAAAATGGGTGATCAGAGATTTATTCTCTTCTGTTTGTGCCATGTCTTTAGCTTTTTCTTCTATATTTAACATTATGTAGAGGCAAGGCCCCCCTCTAAATCTGGATTGAAATTATATTTCATTCTAATTCATAGAAATGGAGTAGCGTGCAATGGTGTCGTCTCATACAACTGTGAGTTAGTTGAAAAATTTGTGGGCACAAAATTGGTGATCAGTGTCTTATTCTCTTCTGTTTGTGCCTTTTCTTTAGCTTTTTTTTCTATATTTAAGTTTGTAGAGGCAAGGCCGCCCTCTAAATCTGGATTGAAATTATTTTTCATTCTAATTCATAGAAATGGAGTAGCGTGCAATCGTGTCGTCTCATACAACTGTGAGTTAGTAGAAAAATTTGTGGGCACAAATTGGGTGATCAGTGTCTTATTCTCTTCTGTTTGTGCCTTGTCTTTATCTTTTTCTTCTATATTTAACATTATGTAGAGGCAAGGCCCCCCTCTAAATCTGGATTGAAATTATTTTTCATTCTAATCATAGAAATGGAGTAGCGTGCAATGGTGGCGTCTCATACAACTGTGAGTTAGTAGAAAAATTTGTGGGCACAAATTGGGTGATCAGTGTCTTATTCTCATCTGTTTGTGCCTTGTCTTTTGCTTTTTCTTCTATATTTAACATTATGTAGAGGCAAGGCCCCCATCTAAATCTGCATTGAAATTATTTTTCATTCTAATTCATAGAAATGGAGTAGCGTGAAATGGTGTCGTCTCATACAACTGTGAGTTAGTAGAAAAATTTGTGGGCAAAAATTGGGTGATCAGTGTCTTATTCTCTTCTGTTTGTGCCTTGTCTTTAGCTTTTTCTTCTATATTTAACATTATGTAGAGGCAAGGCCCCCCTCTAAATCTGGATTGAAATTATATTTCATTCTAATTTATAGAAATGGAGTAGCGTGCAATGGTGTCGTCTCATACAACTGTGAGTTAGTTGAAAAATTTGTGGGCACAAAATTGGTGATCAGTGTCTTATTCTCTTCTGTTTGTGCCTTGTCTTTAGCTTTTTTTTCTATATTTAAGTTTGTAGAGGCAAGGCCCCCCTCTAAATCTGGATTGAAATTATTTTTCATTCTAATTCATAGAAATGGAGTAGCGTGCAATCGTGTCGTCTCATACAACTGTGAGTTAGTAGAAAAATTTGTGGGCACAAATTGGGTGATCAGTGTCTTATTCTCTTCGGTTTGTGCCTTGTCATTATCTTTTTCTTCTATATTTCACATTATGTAGAGGCAAGGCCCCCCTCTAAACCTGGATTGAAATTATTTTTCATTCTAATCATAGAAATGGAGTAGCGTGCAATGGTGGCGTCTCATACAACTGTGAGTTAGTAGAAAAATTTTTGGGCACAAATTGGGTGATCAGTGTCTTATTCTCTTCTGTTTGTGCCTTGTCTTTTGCTTTTTCTTCTATATTTAACATTATGTAGAGGCAAGGCCCCCATCTAAATCTGCATTGAAATTATTTTTCATTCTAATTCATAGAAATGGAGTAGCGTGAAATGGTGTCGTCTCATACAACTGTGCGTTAGTAGAAAAATTTGTGGGCAAAAATTGGGTGATCAGTGTCTTATTCTCTTCTGTTTGTGCCTTGTCTTTAGCTTTTTCTTCTATATTTAACATTATGTAGAGGCAAGGCCCCCCTCTAAATCTGGATTGAAATTATTTTTCATTCTAATTCATAGAAATGGAGTAGCGTGCAATCGTGTCGTCTCATTCAACTGTGAGTTAGTAGAAAAATTTGTGGGCACAAAATGGGTGATCAGTGTCTTATACTCTTCTGTTTGTGCCTTGTCTTTACCTTTTTCTTCTATATTTAACATTATGTAGAGGCAATTCCCCCATCTAAATCTGGATTGAAATTATTTTTCATTCTAATTCATAGAAATGGAGTAGCGTGAAATGGTGTCGTCTCATACAACTGTGAGTTAGTAGAAAAATTTGTGGGCACAAAATGGGTGTTCAGTGTCTTATTCTCTTCTGTTTGTGCCTTGTCTTTAGCTTTTTCTTCTATATTTAACATTATGTAGAGGCAAGGCCCCCCTCTAAATCTGGATTGAAATTATATTTCATTCTAATTCATAGAAATGGAGTAGCGTGCAATGGTGTCGTCTCATACAACTGTGAGTTTGTTGAAAAATTTGTGGGCACAAAATTGGTGATCAGTGTCTTATTCTCTTCTGTTTGTGCCTTGTCTTTAGCTTTTTCTTCTATATTTAACATTATGTAGAGGCAAGGCACCCCACTAAATCTGGCTTGAAATTATTTTTCATTCTAATTCATAGAAATGGAGTAGCGTGAAATGGTGTCGTCTCATACAACTGTGAGTTAGTAGAAAAATTTGTGGGCACAAAATGTTTGATCAGAGTCTTATTCTCTTCTGTTTTTGCCTTGTCTTTAGCTTTTTCTTCTATATTTAACATGATGTAGAGGCAAGGCCCCCCCATCTAAATCTGGATTGAAATTATTTTTCATTCTAATTCATAGAAATGGAGTAGCGTGAAATGGTGTCGTCTCATACAACTGTGAGTTAGTAGAAAAATTAGTGGGCACAAAATGGGTGATCAGTGTCTTATACTCTTCTGTTTGTGCCTTGTCTTTAGCTTTTTCTTCTATATTTAACATTATGTAGAGGCAAGGCCCCCTCTAAATCTGGATTGAAATTATTTTTCATTCTAATTCATAGAAATGGAGTAGCGTGCAATGGTGTCGTCTCATATAACTGTGAGTCAGTAGAAAAATTTGTAGGCACAAAATGTTTGATCAGAGTCATATTCTCTTCTGTTTGTGCCTTGTCTTTACCTTTTTCTTCTATATTTAACATTATGTAGAGGCAAGGCCCTCCTCAAAATCTGGATTGAAATTATTTTTCATTCTAATTCATAGAAATGGAGTAGCGTGCAATGGTGTCATCTCATACAACTGTGTGTTAGTAGAAAAATTTGTGGGCACAAAATGGGCGATCAGTGAAATATCCTCTTCTGTTTGAGCCTTGTCTTTAGCTTTTTCTTCTATATTTAACATTATGTAGAGGCGAGGCACCCCTCTAAATCTGGATTGAAATTATTTTTCATTCTAATTCATAGAAATGGAGTAGCGTGCAATGGTGTCGTCTCATACAACTGTGAGTTAGTAGAAAAATTTGTGGGCACAAAATGGGTGATCATTGTCTTATTCTCTTCTGTTTGTTCCTTGTCTTTAGCTGTTTCTTCTATATGTAACATTATGTAGAGGCAAGGCCCCCCTATAAATCTGGATGAAATTATATTTCATTCTAATTCATAGAAATGGAGTAGCGTGCAATGGTGTCGTCTCATACAACTGTGTGTTACTAGAAAAATTTGTGGGCACAAAATGGGTGATCAGTGTCTTATTCTCTTCTGTTTGTGCCTTGTCTTTACCTTTTTCTTCTATATTTAAAATTATGTAGAAGCAAGGCCCCCCTCTAAATCTGGATTGAAATTATTTTTCATTCTAATTCATAGAAATGGAGTAGCGGGCAATGGTGGCGTCTCATACAACAGTGAGTTAGTAGAAAAATTTGTGGGCACAAAATGGGTGATCAGTGTCTTATTCTCTTCTGTTTGTGCCTTGTCTTTACCTTTTTCTTCTATATTTAAAATTATGTAGAAGCAAGGCCCCCTCTAAATCTGGATTGAAATTATATTTCATTCTAATTCATAGAAATGGAATAGCGTGCAATGGTGTCGGCTCATACAACTGTGTGTTAGTAGAAAAATTTGTGGGCACAAAATGGGTGATCAGTGTCTTATTCTCTTCTGTTTGTGCCTTGTCTTTAGCTGTTTCTTCTATATGTAACATTATGTAGAGGCAAGGCCCCCCTATAAATCTGGATGAAATTATATTTCATTCTAATTCATAGAAATGGAGTAGCGTGCAATGGTGTCGTCTCATACAACTGTGTGTTACTAGAAAAATTTGTGGGCACAAAATGGGTGATCAGTGTCTTATTCTCTTCTGTTTGTGCCTTGTCTTTACCTTTTTCTTCTATATTTAAAATTATTTAGAAGCAAGGCCCCCTCTAAATCTGGATTGAAATTATTTTTCATTCTAATTCATAGAAATGGAATAGCGTGCAATGGTGTCGTCTCATACAACTGTGTGTTAGTAGAAAAATTTGTGGGCACAAAATGGGTGATCAGTGTCTTATTCTCTTCTGTTTGTGCCTTGTCTTTATCTTTTTCTTCTATATTTAACATTATGTAGAGGCAAGGCCCCCCTCTAATCTGGATTGATATTATTTTTCATTCTAATTCATAGAAATAGAGTAGTGTGCAATGGTGTCGTCTCATACAACTGTGAGTTAGTAGAAAAATTTGTGGGCACAAAATGGGTGATCAGTGACTTATTCTCTTCTGTTTGAGCCTTGTCTTTAGCTTTTTCTTCTATATTTAACATTATGTAGAGGCAAGCCCCCCCTCTAAATCCGGATTGAAATTATTTTTCATTCTAATTCATAGAAATGGAGTAGCGTGCAATGGTGTCGTCTCATACAACTGTGAGTTAGTAGGAAAATTTGTGGGCACAAAATGTTTGATCAGAGTCATATTCTCTTCTGTTTGTGCCTTGTCTTTACCTTTTTCTTCTATATTTAACATTATGTAGAAGCAAGGGCCCCTCTAAATCTGGATTGAAATTATTTTTCATTCTAATTCATAGAAATGGAGTAGCATGCAATGGTGTCGTCTCATACAACTGTGAGTTAGTAGAAAAACTTGTGGGCACAAAATGTTTGAACAGAGCCTTATTCTCTTCTGTTTGTGCCTTGTGTTTAGCTTTTTCTTCTATATTTAACATTATGTAGACGCAAGGCCCTCCTCAAAATCTGGATTGAAATTATTTTTCATTCTAATTCATAGAAATGGAGTAGCGTGCAATGGTGTCATCTCATACAACTGTGAGTTAGTAGAAAAATTTGTGGGCACAAAATGGGTGATCAGTGTCTTATTCTCTTCTGTTTGTGCCTTGTCTTTAGCTTTTTCATCTATATTTAACATTATGTAGAGGCAAGGCCCCCCTCTAAATCTGGATTGAAATTATTTTTTTTCTAATTCATAGAAATGGAGTAGCGTGCAATGGTGTTGTCTCATATAACTGTGAGTTAGTAGAAAAATTTGTGGGCACAAAATGGGCGATCAGTGTCTTATTCTCTTCTGTTTGTGCCGTGTCTTTAGCTTTTTCTTCTATATTTAACATTATGTAGAGGCAAGGCCCCCCTCTAAATCTGGATTGAAATTATTTTTCATTCTAATTCATAGAAATGGAGTAGCGTGCAATGGTGTCGTCTCATACAACTGTGAGTTAGTAGAAAAATTTGTGGGAACAAAATGGGTGATCAGTGACTTATTCTCTTCTGTTTGTGCCTTGTCTTTAGCTTTTTCTTCTATATTTAACATTATGTAGAGGCAAGGCCCCCCTCTAAATCTGGATTGAAATTATTTTTCATTCTAATTCATAGAAATGGAGTAGCGTGCAATGGTGTCGTCTCATACAACTGTGAGTTTGTAGAAAAATTTGTGGGCACAAAATGTTTGATCTGAGTCTTATTCTCTTCTGTTTGTGCCTTGTGTTTAGCTTTTTCTTCTATATTTAACATTATGTAGAGGCAAGGCCCTCCTCAAAATCTGGATTGAAATTATTTTTCATTCTAATTCATAGAAATGGAGTAGCGTGCAATGGTGTCGTCTCATACAACTGTGTGTTAGTAGAAAGATTTGTGGGCACAAAATGGGTGATCAGTGACTTATCCTCTTCTGTTTGAGCCTTGTCTTTAGCTTTTTCTTCTATAGTTAACATTATGTAGTGGCTAGGCCCCCCTGTAAATCTGGATTGAAATTATTTTTCATTCTAATTCATAGAAATGGAGTAGCGTGCAATGGTGTCTTCTCATACAACTGTGAGTTAGTAGAAAAATTTGTTGGCACAAAATGGGTGATCAGTGACTTATTTTCTTCTGTTTGAGCCTTGTCTTTAGCTTTTTCTTCTATATTTAACATTATGTAGAGGCGAGGCCCCCCTCTAAATCTGGATTGAAATTATTTTTCATTCTAATTCATAGAAATGGAATAGCGTGCAATGGTGTCGTCTCATACAACTGTGTGTTAGTAGAAAAATTTGTGGGCACAAAATGGGTGATCAGTGTCTTATTCTCTTCTGTTTGTGCCTTGTCTTTATCTTTTTCTTCCATATTTAACATTATGTAGAGGCAAGGCCCCCCTCTAATCTGGATTGATATTATTTTTCATTCTAATTCATAGAAATAGAGTAGTGTGCAATGGTGTCGTCTCATACAACTGTGAGTTAGTAGAAAAATTTGTGGGCACAAAATGGGTGATCAGTGACTTATTCTCTTCTGTTTGAGCCTTGTCTTTAGCTTTTTCTTCTATATTTAACATTATGTAGAGGCAAGCCCCCCTCTAAATCCGGATTGAAATTATTTTTCATTCTAATTCATAGAAATGGAGTAGCGTGCAATGGTGTCGTCTCATACAACTGTGAGTTAGTAGGAAAATTTGTGGGCACAAAATGTTTGATCAGAGTCATATTCTCTTCTGTTTGTGCCTTGTCTTTACCTTTTTCTTCTATATTTAACATTATGTAGAAGCAAGGGCCCCTCTAAATCTGGATTGAAATTATTTTTCATTCTAATTCATAGAAATGGAGTAGCATGCAATGGTGTCGTCTCATACAACTGTGAGTTAGTAGAAAAACTTGTGGGCACAAAATGTTTGAACAGAGCCTTATTCTCTTCTGTTTGTGCCTTGTGTTTAGCTTTTTCTTCTATATTTAACATTATGTAGAGGCAAGGCCCTCCTCAAAATCTGGATTGAAATTATTTTTCATTCTAATTCATAGAAATGGAGTAGCGTGCAATGGTGTCGTCTCATACAACTGTGAGTTAGTAGAAAAATTTGTGGGCACAAAATGGGTGATCAGTGACTTATTTTCTTCTGTTTGAGCCTTGTCTTTAGCTTTTTCTTCTATATTTAACATTATGTAGAGGCGAGGCCCCCCTCTAAATCTGGATTGAAATTATTTTTCATTCTAATTCATAGAAATGGAGTAGCGTGCAATGGTGTCGTCTCATACAACTGTGAGTTAGTAGAAAAATTTGTGGGCACAAAATGTTTGATCTGAGTCTTATTCTCTTCTGTTTGTGCCTTGTGTTTAGCTTTTTCTTCTATATTTAACATTATGTAGAGGCAAGGCCCTCCTCAAAATCTGGATTGAAATTATTTTTCATTCTAATTCATAGAAATGGAGTAGCGTGCAATGGTGTCGTCTCATACAACTGTGTGTTAGTAGAAAGATTTGTGGGCACAAAATGGGTGATCAGTGACTTATCCTCTTCTGTTTGAGCCTTGTCTTTAGCTTTTTCTTCTATAGTTAACATTATGTAGTGGCTAGGCCCCCCTGTAAATCTGGATTGAAATTATTTTTCATTCTAATTCATAGAAATGGAGTAGCGTGCAATGGTGTCTTCTCATACAACTGTGAGTTAGTAGAAAAATTTGTTGGCACAAAATGGGTGATCAGTGACTTATTTTCTTCTGTTTGAGCCTTGTCTTTAGCTTTTTCTTCTATATTTAACATTATGTAGAGGCGAGGCCCCCCTCTAAATCTGGATTGAAATTATTTTTCATTCTAATTCATAGAAATGGAATAGCGTGCAATGGTGTCGTCTCATACAACTGTGTGTTAGTAGAAAAATTTGTGGGCACAAAATGGGTGATCAGTGTCTTATTCTCTTCTGTTTGTGCCTTGTCTTTATCTTTTTCTTCTATATTTAACATTATGTAGAGGCAAGGCCCCCCTCTAATCTGGATTGATATTATTTTTCATTCTAATTCATAGAAATAGAGTAGTGTGCAATGGTGTCGTCTCATACAACTGTGAGTTAGTAGAAAAATTTGTGGGCACAAAATGGGTGATCAGTGACTTATTCTCTTCTGTTTGAGCCTTGTCTTTAGCTTTTTCTTCTATATTTAACATTATGTAGAGGCAAGCCCCCCCTCTAAATCCGGATTGAAATTATTTTTCATTCTAATTCATAGAAATGGAGTAGCGTGCAATGGTGTCGTCTCATACAACTGTGAGTTAGTAGGAAAATTTGTGGGCACAAAATGTTTGATCAGAGTCATATTCTCTTCTGTTTGTGCCTTGTCTTTACCTTTTTCTTCTATATTTAACATTATGTAGAAGCAAGGGCCCCTCTAAATCTGGATTGAAATTATTTTTCATTCTAATTCATAGAAATGGAGTAGCATGCAATGGTGTCGTCTCATACAACTGTGAGTTAGTAGAAAAACTTGTGGGCACAAAATGTTTGAACAGAGCCTTATTCTCTTCTGTTTGTGCCTTGTGTTTAGCTTTTTCTTCTATATTTAACATTATGTAGAGGCAAGGCCCTCCTCAAAATCTGGATTGAAATTATTTTTCATTCTAATTCATAGAAATGGAGTAGCGTGCAATGGTGTCTTCTCATACAACTGTGAGTTAGTAGAAAAATTTGTGGGCACAAAATGGGTGATCAGTGACTTATTTTCTTCTGTGTGAGCCTTGTCTTTAGCTTTTTCTTCTATATTTAACATTATGTAGAGGCGAGCCCCCCCTCTAAATCTGGATTGAAATTATTTTTCATTCTAATTCATAGAAATGGAGTAGCGTGCAATGGTGTCGTCTCATACAACTGTCAGTTAGTAGAAAAATTTGTGGGCACAAAATGGGCGATCAGTGTCTTATTCTCTTCTGTTTGTGCCGTGTCTTTAGCTTTTTCTTCTATATTTAACATTATGTAGAGGCAAGGCCCCCCTCTAAATCTGGATTGAAATTATTTTTCATTCTAATTCATAGAAATGGAGTAGCGTGCAATGGTGTCGTCTCATACAACTGTGAGTTAGTAGAAAAATTTGTGGGCACAAAATGGGTGATCAGTGACTTATTCTCTTCTGTTTGTGCCTTGTCTTTAGCTTTTTCTTCTATATTTAACATTATGTAGAGGCAAGGCCCCCCTCTAAATCTGGATTGAAATTATTTTTCATTCGAATTCATAGAAATGGAGTAGCGTGCAATGGTGTCGTCTCATACAACTGTGAGTTAGTAGAAAAATTTGTGGGCACAAAATGGGTGATCAGTGACTTATTCTCTTCTGTTTGTGCCTTGTCTTTAGCTTTTTCTTCTATATTTAACATTATGTAGAGGCAAGGCCCCCCTCTAAATCTGGATTGAAATTATTTTTCATTCTAATTCATAGAAATGGAGTAGCGTGCAATGGTGTCGTCTCATACAACTGTGAGTTAGTAGAAAAATTTGTGGGCACAAAATGTTTGATCTGAGTCTTATTCTCTTCTGTTTGTGCCTTGTGTTTAGCTTTTTCTTCTATATTTAACATTATGTAGAGGCAAGGCCCTCCTCAAAATCTGGATTGAAATTATTTTTCATTCTAATTCATAGAAATGGAGTAGCGTGCAATGGTGTCGTCTCATACAACTGTGTGTTAGTAGAAAGATTTGTGGGCACAAAATGGGTGATCAGTGACTTATCCTCTTCTGTTTGAGCCTTGTCTTTAGCTTTTTCTTCTATAGTTAACATTATGTAGTGGCTAGGCCCCCCTGTAAATCTGGATTGAAATTATTTTTCATTCTAATTCATAGAAATGGAGTAGCGTGCAATGGTGTCTTCTCATACAACTGTGAGTTAGTAGAAAAATTTGTTGGCACAAAATGGGTGATCAGTGACTTATTTTCTTCTGTTTGAGCCTTGTCTTTAGCTTTTTCTTCTATATTTAACATTATGTAGAGGCGAGGCCCCCCTCTAAATCTGGATTGAAATTATTTCTCATTCTAATTCATAGAAATGGAGTAGCCTGCAATGGTGTCGTCTCATACACCTGTGAGTTAGTAGAAAAATTTGTGGGCACAAAATGTTTGATCAGAGACTTATTCTCTTCTGTTTGTGCCTTGTCTTTAGCTTTTTCTTCTATATTTAACATTATGTAGAGGCAAGGCCCCCCTCTAAATCTGGATTGAAATTATTTTTCTTTCTAATTCATAGAAATGGAGTAGCGTGCAATGGTGTCGTCTCATACAACTGTGAGTTAGTAGAAAAATTTGGCGGCACAAAATGGGTGATCAGTGTCGTATTGTCTTCTGTTTGTGCCTTGTCTTTACCTTTTTCTTCTATATTTAACATTATGTAGAGGCAAGGCCCCCTCTAAATCTGGATTGAAATTATTTTTCATTCTAATTCATAGAAATGGAGTAGTGTGCAATGGTGTCGTCTCATACAACTGTGAGTTAGTAGAAAAATTTGTGGGCACAAAATGGGTGATCAGAGATTTATTCTCTTCTGTTTGTGCCTTGTCTTTAGCTTTTTCTTCTATATTTAACATTATGTAGAGGCAAGGACCCCCTCTAAATCTGGATTGAAATTATTTTTCATTCTAATTCATAGAAATGCAGTAGCTTGAAATGGTGTCGTCTCATACAACTGTGAGTTAGTAGAAAAATTTGTGGGCACAAAATGTTTGATCAGTGTCTTATTCTCTTCTGTTTGTGCCTTGTCTTTAGCTTTTTCTTCTATATTTAAGTTTGTAGAGGCAAGGCCCCCCTCTAAATCTGGATTGAAATTATTTTTCATTCTAATTCATAGAAATGGAGTAGCGTGAAATGGTGTCGTCTCATAAAACTGTGAGTTAGTAGAAAAATTTGTGGGCACAAAATGGGTGATCAGTGTCTTATTCTCTTCTGCTTGTGCCTTGTCTTTAGCTTTTTCTTCTATATTTAACATTATGTAGAGGCAAGGCCCCCCTCTAAATCTGGATTGAAATTATATTTCATTCTAATTCATAGAAATGGAGTAGCGTGCAATGGTGTCGTCTCATACAACTGTGAGTTAGTTGAAAAATTTGTGGGCACAAAATTGGTGATCAGTGTCTTATTCTCTTCTGTTTGTGCCTTGTCTTTAGCTTTTTTTTCTATATTTAAGTTTGTAGAGGCAAGGCCCCCCTCTAAATCTGGATTGAAATTATTTTTCATTCTAATTCATAGAAATGGAGTAGCGTGCAATCGTGTCGTCTCATACAACTGTGAGTTAGTAGAAAAATTTGTGGGCACAAATTGGGTGATCAGTGTCTTATTCTCTTCTGTTTGTGCCTTGTCTTTATCTTTTTCTTCTATATTTAACATTATGTAGAGGCAAGGCCCCCCTCTAAATCTGGATTGAAATTATTTTTCATTCTAATCATAGAAATGGAGTAGCGTGCAATCGTGGCGTCTCATACAACTGTGAGTTAGTAGAAAAATTTGTGGGCACAAATTGGGTGATCAGTGTCTTATTCTCTTCTGTTTGTGCCTTGTCTTTTGCTTTTTCTTCTATATTTAACATTATGTAGAGGCAAGGCCCCCATCTAAATCTGCATTGAAATTATTTTTCATTCTAATTCATAGAAATGGAGTAGCGTGAAATGGTGTCGTCTCATACAACTGTGAGTTAGTAGAAAAATTTGTGGGCAAAAATTGGGTGATCAGTGTCTTATTCTCTTCTGTTTGTGCCTTGTCTTTAGCTTTTTCTTCTATATTTAACATTATGTAGAGGCAAGGCCCCCCTCTAAATCTGGATTGAAATTATATTTCATTCTAATTCATAGAAATGGAGTAGCGTGCAATGGTGTCGTCTCATACAACTGTGAGTTAGTTGAAAAATTTGTGGGCACAAAATTGGTGATCAGTGTCTTATTCTCTTCTGTTTGTGCCTTGTCTTTAGCTTTTTTTTCTATATTTAAGTTTGTAGAGGCAAGGCCCCCCTCTAAATCTGGATTGAAATTATTTTTCATTCTAATTCATAGAAATGGAGTAGCGTGAAATGGTGTCGTCTCATACAACTGTGAGTTAGTAGAAAAATTTGTGGGCACAAAATGGGTGATCAGTGTCTTATTCTCTTCTGTTTGTGCCTTGTCTTTAGCTTTTTCTTCTATATTTAACATTATGTAGAGGCAAGGCCCCCCTCTAAATCTGGATTGAAATTATATTTCATTCTAATTCATAGAAATGGAGTAGCGTGCAATGGTGTCGTCTCATACAACTGTGAGTTTGTTGAAAAATTTGAGGGCACAAAATTGGTGATCAGTGTCTTATTCTCTTCTGTTTGTGCCTTGTCTTTAGCTTTTTCTTCTATATTTAACATTATGTAGAGCCAAGGCACCCCTCTAAATCTGGCTTGAAATTATTTTTCATTCTAATTCATAGAAATGGAGTAGCGTGAAATGGTGTCGTCTCATACAACTGTGAGTTAGTAGAAAAATTTGTGGGCACAAAATGTTTGATCAGAGTCTTATTCTCTTCTGTTTTTGCCTTGTCTTTAGCTTTTTCTTCTATATTTAACATTATGTAGAGGCAAGGCCCCCCCATCTAAATCTGGATTGAAATTATTTTTCATTCTAATTCATAGAAATGGAGTAGCGTGAAATGGTGTCGTCTCATACAACTGTGAGTTAGTAGAAAAATTAGTGGGCACAAAATGGGTGATCAGTGTCTTATACTCTTCTGTTTGTGCCTTGTCTTTAGCTTTTTCTTCTATATTTAACATTATGTAGAGGCAAGGCCCCCTCTAAATCTGGATTGAAATTATTTTTCATTCTAATTCATAGAAATGGAGTAGCGTGCAATGGTGTCGTCTCATATAACTGTGAGTTAGTAGAAAAATTTGTAGGCACAAAATGTTTGATCAGAGTCATATTCTCTTCTGTTTGTGCCTTGTCTTTACCTTTTTCTTCTATATTTAACATTATGTAGAGGCAAGGCCCTCCTCAAAATCTGGATTGAAATTATTTTTCATTCTAATTCATAGAAATGGAGTAGCGTGCAATGGTGTCATCTCATACAACTGTGTGTTAGTAGAAAAATTTGTCGGCACAAAATGGGCGATCAGTGAATTATCCTCTTCTGTTTGAGCCTTGTCTTTAGCTTTTTCTTCTATATTTAACATTATGTAGAGGCGAGGCACCCCTCTAAATCTGGATTGAAATTATTTTTCATTCTAATTCATAGAAATGGAGTAGCGTGCAATGGTGTCGTCTCATACAACTGTGAGTTAGTAGAAAAATTTGTGGGCACAAAATGGGTGATCATTGTCTTATTCTCTTCTGTTTGTTCCTTGTCTTTAGCTGTTTCTTCTATATGTAACATTATGTAGAGGCAAGGCCCCCCTATAAATCTGGATGAAATTATATTTCATTCTAATTCATAGAAATGGAGTAGCGTGCAATGGTGTCGTCTCATACAACTGTGTGTTACTAGAAAAATTTGTGGGCACAAAATGGGTGATCAGTGTCTTATTCTCTTCTGTTTGTGCCTTGTCTTTACCTTTTTCTTCTATATTTAAAATTATGTAGAAGCAAGGCCCCCCTCTAAATCTGGATTGAAATTATTTTTCATTCTAATTCATAGAAATGGAGTAGCGGGCAATGGTGGCGTCTCATACAACTGTGAGTTAGTAGGAAAATTTGTGGGCACAAAATGTTTGATCAGAGTCATATTCTCTTCTGTTTGTGCCGTGTCTTTACCTTTTTCTTCTATATTTAACATTATGTAGAAGCAAGGCCCCCTCTAAATCTGGATTGAAATTATTTTTCATTCTAATTCATAGAAATGGAGTAGCGTGCAATGGTGTCGTCTCATACAACAGTGAGTTAGTAGAAAAATTTGTGGGCACAAAATGGGTGATCAGTGTCTTATTCTCTTCTGTTTGTGCCTTGTCTTTACCTTTTTCTTCTATATTTAAAATTATGTAGAAGCAAGGCCCCCTCTAAATCTGGATTGAAATTATTTTTCATTCTAATTCATAGAAATGGAATAGCGTGCAATGGTGTCGGCTCATACAACTGTGTGTTAGTAGAAAAATTTGTGGGCACAAAATGGGTGATCAGTGTCTTATTCTCTTCTGTTTGTGCCTTGTCTTTAGCTGTTTCTTCTATATGTAACATTATGTAGAGGCAAGGCCCCCCTATAAATCTGGATGAAATTATATTTCATTCTAATTCATAGAAATGGAGTAGCGTGCAATGGTGTCGTCTCATACAACTGTGTGTTACTAGAAAAATTTGTGGGCACAAAATGGGTGATCAGTGTCTTATTCTCTTCTGTCTGTGCCTTGTCTTTACCTTTTTCTTCTATATTTAAAATTATTTAGAAGCAAGGCCCCCTCTAAATCTGGATTGAAATTATTTTTCATTCTAATTCATAGAAATGGAATAGCGTGCAATGGTGTCGTCTCATACAACTGTGTGTTAGTAGAAAAATTTGTGGGCACAAAATGGGTGATCAGTGTCTTATTCTCTTCTGTTTGTGCCTTGTCTTTATCTTTTTCTTCTATATTTAACATTATGTAGAGGCAAGGCCCCCCTCTAATCTGGATTGATATTATTTTTCATTCTAATTCATAGAAATGGAGTAGCGTGCAATGGTGTCGTCTCATATAACTGTGAGTTAGTAGAAAAATTTGTAGGCACAAAATGTTTGATCAGAGTCATATTCTCTTCTGTTTGTGCCTTGTCTTTACCTTTTTCTTCTATATTTAACATTATGTAGAGGCAAGGCCCTCCTCAAAATCTGGATTGAAATTATTTTTCATTCTAATTCATAGAAATGGAGTAGCGTGCAATGGTGTCATATCATACAACTGTGTGTTAGTAGAAAAATTTGTCGGCACAAAATGGGCGATCAGTGAATTATCCTCTTCTGTTTGAGCCTTGTCTTTAGCTTTTTCTTCTATATTTAACATTATGTAGAGGCGAGGCACCCCTCTAAATCTGGATTGAAATTATTTTTCATTCTAATTCATAGAAATGGAGTAGCGTGCAATGGTGTCGTCTCATACAACTGTGAGTTAGTAGAAAAATTTGTGGGCACAAAATGGGTGATCATTGTCTTATTCTCTTCTGTTTGTTCCTTGTCTTTAGCTGTTTCTTCTATATGTAACATTATGTAGAGGCAAGGCCCCCCTATAAATCTGGATGAAATTATATTTCATTCTAATTCATAGAAATGGAGTAGCGTGCAATGGTGTCGTCTCATACAACTGTGTGTTACTAGAAAAATTTGTGGGCACAAAATGGGTGATCAGTGTCTGATTCTCTTCTGTTTGTGCCTTGTCTTTACCTTTTTCTTCTATATTTAAAATTATGTAGAAGCAAGGCCCCCCTCTAAATCTGGATTGAAATTATTTTTCATTCTAATTCATAGAAATGGAGTAGCGGGCAATGGTGGCGTCTCATACAACTGTGAGTTAGTAGGAAAATTTGTGGGCACAAAATGTTTGATCAGAGTCATATTCTCTTCTGTTTGTGCCGTGTCTTTACCTTTTTCTTCTATATTTAACATTATGTAGAAGCAAGGCCCCCCGTAAATCTGGATTGAAATTATTTTTCATTCTAATTCATAGAAATGGAGTAGCGTGCAATGGTGTCGTCTCATACAACTGTGAGTTAGTAGAAAAATTTGTGGGCACAAAATGGGTGATCAGTGTCTTATTCTCTTCTGTTTGTGCCTTGTCTTTACCTTTTTCTTCTATATTTAAAATTATGCAGAGGCAAGGCCCCCTCTAAATCTGGATTGAAATTATTTTTCATTCTAATTCATAGAAATGGAGTAGCGTGCAATGGTGTCGTCTCATACAACAGTGAGTTAGTAGAAAAATTTGTGGGCACAAAATGGGTGATCAGTGTCTTATTCTCTTCTGTTTGTGCCTTGTCTTTACCTTTTTCTTCTATATTTAAAATTATGTAGAAGCAAGGCCCCCTCTAAATCTGGATTGAAATTATTTTTCATTCTAATTCATAGAAATGGAATAGCGTGCAATGGTGTCGGCTCATACAACTGTGTGTTAGTAGAAAAATTTGTGGGCACAAAATGGGTGATCAGTGTCTTATTCTCTTCTGTTTGTGCCTTGTCTTTATCTTTTTCTTCTATATTTAACATTATGTAGAGGCAAGGCCCCCCTCTAATCTGGATTGATATTATTTTTCATTCTAATTCATAGAAATAGAGTAGTGTGCAATGGTGTCGTCTCATACAACTGTGAGTTAGTAGAAAAATTTGTGGGCACAAAATGGGTGATCAGTGACTTATTCTCTTCTGTTTGAGCCTTGTCTTTAGCTTTTTCTTCTATATTTAACATTATGTAGAGGCAAGCCCCCCCTCTAAATCCGGATTGAAATTATTTTTCATTCTAATTCATAGAAATGGAGTAGCGTGCAATGGTGTCGTCTCATACAACTGTGAGTTAGTAGGAAAATTTGTGGGCACAAAATGTTTGATCAGAGTCATATTCTCTTCTGTTTGTGCCTTGTCTTTACCTTTTTCTTCTATATTTAACATTATGTAGAAGCAAGGGCCCCTCTAAATCTGGATTGAAATTATTTTTCATTCTAATTCATAGAAATGGAGTAGCATGCAATGGTGTCGTCTCATACAACTGTGAGTTAGTAGAAAAACTTGTGGGCACAAAATGTTTGAACAGAGCCTTATTCTCTTCTGTTTGTGCCTTGTGTGTAGCTTTTTCTTCTATATTTAACATTATGTAGAGGCAAGGCCCTCCTCAAAATCTGGATTGAAATTATTTTTCATTCTAATTCATAGAAATGGAGTAGCGTGCAATGGTGTCTTCTCATACAACTGTGAGTTAGTAGAAAAATTTGTGGGCACAAAATGGGTGATCAGTGACTTATTTTCTTCTGTTTGAGCCTTGTCTTTAGCTTTTTCTTCTATATTTAACATTATGTAGAGGCGAGGCCCCCCTCTAAATCTGGATTGAAATTATTTTTCATTCTAATTCATAGAAATGGAGTAGCGTGCAATGGTGTCGTCTCATACAACTGTCAGTTAGTAGAAAAATTTGTGGGCACAAAATGGGTGATCAGTGTCTTATTCTCTTCTGTTTGTGCCTTGTCTTTAGCTTTTTCATCTATATTTAACATTATGTAGAGCCATGCCCCCCTCTAAATCTGGATTGAAATTATTTTTTTTCTAATTCATAGAAATGGAGTAGCGTGCAATGGTCTCGTCTTATACAATGTGAGTTAGTAGAAAAATTTGTAGGCACAAAATGGGTGATCAGTGATTAATTCTCTTCTGTTTGTGCCTTGTCTTTACCTTTTTCTTCTATATTTAACATTATGTAGAGGCAAGGCCCCCCTCTAAATCTGGATTGAAATTATTTTAAATTCTAATTCATAGGAATGGAGTAGCGTGCAATGGTGTCGTCTCATACAACTGTGAGTTAGTAGAAAAATTTGTGGGCACAAAATGTTTGATCAGAGACTTATTCTCTTCTGTTTGTGACTTGTCTTTAGCTTTTTCTTCTATATTTAAAATTACGTAGAGGCAAGGCCCCCCTCTAAATCTGGATTGAAATTATTTTTCATTCTAATTTATAGAAATGGAGTAGCGTGCAATGGTGTCGTGTCATATAACTGTGAGTTAGTAGCAAAATTTGTGGGCACAAATTCGGTGTTCAGTCTCTTATACTCTTCTGTTTGTGCCTTGTCTTTACCTTTTTCTTCTATATTTAACATTATGTAGAGGCAAGACCCCCCGCTAAATCTGGATTGAAATTATTTTTCATTCTAATTCATAGAAATGGAGTAGCGTGCAATGGTGTCGTCTCATATAACTGTGAGTTAGTAGCAAAATTTGTGGGCACAAATACGGTGTTCAGTGTCTTATACTCTTCTGTTTGTGCCTTGTCTTTACCTTTTTCTTCTATATTTAACATTATGTAGATGCAAGGCCCTCCTCAAAATCTGGATTGAAATCATTTTTCATTCTAATTCATAGAAATGGAGTAGCGTGCAATGGTGTCGTCTCATACAACTGTGAGTTAGTAGAAAAATTTGTGGGCACAAAATGTTTGATCAGTGTCTTATTCTCTTCTGTTTGTGCCTTGTCTTTAGCTTTTTCTTCTATATTTAACATTATGTAGAGGCAAGGCCCCCCTCTAATCTGGATTGATATTATTTTTCATTCTAATTCATAGAAATAGAGTAGTGTGCAATGGTGTCGTCTCATACAACTGTGAGTTAGTAGAAAAATTTGTGGGCACAAAATGGGTGATCAGTGACTTATTCTCTTCTGTTTGAGCCTTGTCTTTAGCTTTTTCTTCTATATTTAACATTATGTAGAGGCAAGCCCCCCCTCTAAATCCGGATTGAAATTATTTTTCATTCTAATTCATAGAAATGGAGTAGCGTGCAATGGTGTCGTCTCATACAACTGTGAGTTAGTAGGAAAATTTGTGGGCACAAAATGTTTGATCAGAGTCATATTCTCTTCTGTTTGTGCCTTGTCTTTACCTTTTTCTTCTATATTTAACATTATGTAGAAGCAAGGGCCCCTCTAAATCTGGATTGAAATTATTTTTCATTCTAATTCATAGAAATGGAGTAGCATGCAATGGTGTCGTCTCATACAACTGTGAGTTAGTAGAAAAACTTGTGGGCACAAAATGTTTGAACAGAGCCTTATTCTCTTCTGTTTGTGCCTTGTGTGTAGCTTTTTCTTCTATATTTAACATTATGTAGAGGCAAGGCCCTCCTCAAAATCTGGATTGAAATTATTTTTCATTCTAATTCATAGAAATGGAGTAGCGTGCAATGGTGTCTTCTCATACAACTGTGAGTTAGTAGAAAAATTTGTGGGCACAAAATGGGTGATCAGTGACTTATTTTCTTCTGTTTGAGCCTTGTCTTTAGCTTTTTCTTCTATATTTAACATTATGTAGAGGCGAGGCCCCCCTCTAAATCTGGATTGAAATTATTTTTCATTCTAATTCATAGAAATGGAGTAGCGTGCAATGGTGTCGTCTCATACAACTGTCAGTTAGTAGAAAAATTTGTGGGCACAAAATGGGTGATCAGTGTCTTATTCTCTTCTGTTTGTGCCTTGTCTTTAGCTTTTTCATCTATATTTAACATTATGTAGAGCCATGCCCCCCTCTAAATCTGGATTGAAATTATTTTTTTTCTAATTCATAGAAATGGAGTAGCGTGCAATGGTCTCGTCTTATACAATGTGAGTTAGTAGAAAAATTTGTAGGCACAAAATGGGTGATCAGTGATTAATTCTCTTCTGTTTGTGCCTTGTCTTTACCTTTTTCTTCTATATTTAACATTATGTAGAGGCAAGGCCCCCCTCTAAATCTGGATTGAAATTATTTTAAATTCTAATTCATAGGAATGGAGTAGCGTGCAATGGTGTCGTCTCATACAACTGTGAGTTAGTAGAAAAATTTGTGGGCACAAAATGTTTGATCAGAGACTTATTCTCTTCTGTTTGTGACTTGTCTTTAGCTTTTTCTTCTATATTTAAAATTACGTAGAGGCAAGGCCCCCCTCTAAATCTGGATTGAAATTATTTTTCATTCTAATTTATAGAAATGGAGTAGCGTGCAATGGTGTCGTGTCATATAACTGTGAGTTAGTAGCAAAATTTGTGGGCACAAATTCGGTGTTCAGTCTCTTATACTCTTCTGTTTGTGCCTTGTCTTTACCTTTTTCTTCTATATTTAACATTATGTAGAGGCAAGACCCCCCGCTAAATCTGGATTGAAATTATTTTTCATTCTAATTCATAGAAATGGAGTAGCGTGCAATGGTGTCGTCTCATATAACTGTGAGTTAGTAGCAAAATTTGTGGGCACAAATACGGTGTTCAGTGTCTTATACTCTTCTGTTTGTGCCTTGTCTTTACCTTTTTCTTCTATATTTAACATTATGTAGATGCAAGGCCCTCCTCAAAATCTGGATTGAAATCATTTTTCATTCTAATTCATAGAAATGGAGTAGCGTGCAATGGTGTCGTCTCATACAACTGTGAGTTAGTAGAAAAATTTGTGGGCACAAAATGTTTGATCAGTGTCTTATTCTCTTCTGTTTGTGCCTTGTCTTTAGCTTTTTCTTCTATATTTAACATTATGTAGAGGCAAGGCCCCCCTCTAAATCTGGATTGAAATTATTTTTCTTTCTAATTCAGAGAAATGGAGTAGCGTGCAATGGTGTCGTCTCATACAACTGTGAGTTAGTAGAAAAATTTGTGGGCACAAAATGTTTGATCAGAGACTTATTCTCTTCTGTTTGTGACTTGTCTTTAGCTTCTTCTTCTATATTTAACATTATGTAGAGGCAAGGCCCCCCTCTAAATCGGCACTGAAATTATTTTAAATTCTAATTCATAGAAATGGAGTAGCGTGCAATGGTGTCGTCTCATACAACTGTGAGTTAGTAGAAAAATTCATGGGCACAAAATGGGTGATCAGTGACATATTCTCTTCTGTTTGTGCCTTGTTTTAGCTTTTTCTTCTATATTTAACATTATGTTGAGGCAAGGCCCCCTTCTAAATCTGGATTGAAATTATTTTTCATTCTAATTCATAGAAATGGAGTAGCGTGCAATGGTGTCGTCTCATACAACTGTGAGTTAGTAGAAAAATTTGTGGGCAAAAATCTTTGATCAGAGTCTTATTCTCTTCTGTTTGTGCCTTGTCTTTAGCTTTTTCTTCTATATTTAACATTATGTAGATGCAAGGCCCTCCTCAAAATCTGGATTGAAATTATTTTTCATTCTAATTCATAGAAATGGAGTAGCGTGCAATGGTGTTGTCTCATACAACTATGAGTTAGTAGAAAAACTTGTGGTTACAAAATGGGTGATCAGTGTCTTATTCTCTTCTGTTTGTGCCTTGTTATTACCTTTTTCTTCTATATTTAACATTATGTAGAGGCAAGGCCCCCTCTAAATCTGGATTGAAATTATTTTTCGTTCTAATTCAGAGAAATGGAGTAGCGTGCAATGGTGTCGTCTCATACAACTGTGAGTTAGTAGAAAAATTTGTGAGCACAAAATGTTTGATCAGAGTCTTTTTCTCTTCTGTTTGTGCCTTGTCTTTAGCTTTTTCTTCTATATTTAACATTATGTAGAGGCGAGGCCCCCCTCTAAATCTGGATTGAAATTATTTTTCATTCTAATTCATAGAAATGGAGTATCGTGCAATGATGTCGTCTCATACAACTGTGAGTTAGTAGAAAAATTTGTGGGCACAAAATGTTTGATCAGAGACTTATTCTCTTCTGTTTGTGCCTTGTCTTTAGCTTTTTCTTCTATATTTAAAATTACGTAGAGGCAAGGCCCCCCTCTAAATCTGGATTGAAATTATTTTTCATTCTAATTCATAGAAATGGAGTAGCGTGCAATGGTGTCGTGTCATATAACTGTGAGTTAGTAGAAAAATTTGTGGGCACAAATTCGGTGTTCAGTGTCTTATACTCTTCTGTTTGTGCATTGTCTTTACCTTTTTCTTCTATATTTAACATTATGTAGAGGCAAGGCCCCCCTCTAAATCTGGACTGAAATTATTTTAAATTCTAATTCATAGAAATGGAGTAGCGTGCAATGGTGTCGTATCATACAACTGTGAGTTAGTAGAAAAATTCATGGGCACAAAATGGGTGATCAGTGACATATTCTCTTCTGTTTGTGCCTTGTTTTAGCTTTTTCTTCTATATTTAACATTATGTAGATGCAAGTCCCTTCTCAAAATCTGGATTGAAATTATTTTTCATTCTAATTCATAGAAATGGAGTAGCGTGCAATGGTGTCGTCTCATACAACTGTGAGTTAGTAGAAAAATTTTGGGCAAAAATCTTTGATCAGGGTCTTATTCTCTTCTGTTTGTGCCTTGTCTTTAGCTTTTTCTTCTATATTTAACATTATGTAGATGCAAGGCCCTCCTCAAAATCTGGATTGAAATTATTTTTCATTCTAATTCATAGAAATGGAGTAGCGTGCAATGGTGTCGTCTCATACAACTATGAGTTAGTAGAAAAACTTGTGGTTACAAAATGGGTGATCAGTGTTTTATTCTCTTCTGTTTGTGCCTTGTTATTACCTTTTTCTTCTATATTTAACTTTATGTAGAGGCAAGGCCCCCTCTAAAGCTGGATTGAAATTATTTTTCATTCTAATTCATAGAAATGGAATAGCGTGCAATGGTGTCGTCTCATACAACTGTGAGTTAGTAGAAAAATTTGTGGGCACAAAATGGGTGATCAGTGACTTATTCTCTTCTGTTTGAGCCTTGTCTTTAGCTTTTTCTTCTTTATTTAACATTATGGAGAGGCAAGGCCCCCCTCTAAATCTGGATTGAAATTATTTTTCATTCTAATTCATAGAAATGGAGTAGCGTGCAATGGTGTCGTCTCATACAACTGTGAGTTAGTAGAAAAATTTGTGGGCAAAAATGTTTGATCAGAGTCTTTTTCTCTTCTGTTTGTGTCTGGTCTTTAGCTTTTTCTTCTATATTTAACATTATGTAAATGCAAGGCCCTCCTCAAAATCTGGATTGAAATTATTTTTCATTCTAATTCATAGAAATGGAGTAGCGTGCAATGGTGTCGTCTCATACAACTGTGAGTTAGTAGAAAAATTCGTGGGCACAAAATGGGTGATCAGTGACATATTCTCTTCTGTTTGTGCCTTGTCTTTAGCTTTTTCTTCTATATTTAACATTATGTGGAGGCAAGGCCCCCTTCTAAATCTGGATTGAAATTATTTTTCATTCTAAATCATAGAAATGGAGTAGCGTGCAATGGTGTCGTCTCATACAACTGTGAGTTAGTAGAAAAATTTGTGGGCACAAAATGTTTGATCAGAGTCTTATTCTCTTCTGATTGCGACTTGTCTTTAGCTTCTTCTTCTATATTTAACATTATGTAGAGGCAAGGCCGCCCTCTAAATCTGGATTGAAATTATTTTAAATTCTAATTCATAGAAATGGTGTAGCGTGCAATGGTGTCGTCTCATACAACTGTGATTTAGTAGAAAAATTTGTGGGCACAAAATGTTTGATCAGAGATTTATTCTCTTCTGTTTGTGCCTTGTCTTTAGCTTTTTCTTCTATATTTAAAATTACGTAGAGGCAAGGCCCCCCTCTAAATCTGGATTGAAATTATTTTTCATTCTAATTCATAGAAATGGAGTAGCGTGCAATGGTGTCGTCTCATATAACTGTGAGTTAGTAGCAAAATTTGTGGGCACAAATTCGGTGATCAGTGCCTTATACTCTTCTGTTTGTGCCTTGTCTTTACCTTTTTCTTCTATATTTAACATTATGTAGAGGCAAGGCCCCCCTCTAAATCTGGATTGAAATTATTTTTCATTCTAATCATAGAAATGGAGTAGCGTGCAATGGTGGCGTCTCATACAACTGTGAGTTAGTAGAAAAATTTGTGGGCACAAATTGGGTGATCAGTGTCTTATTCTCTTCTGTTTGTGCCTTGTCTTTTGCTTTTTCTTCTATATTTAACATTATGTAGAGGCAAGGACCCCCTCTAAATCTGGATTGAAATTATTTTTCATTCTAATTCATAGAAATGGAGTAGCGTGCAATGGTGTCGTCTCATAAAACTGTGAGTTAGTAGAAAAATTTGTGGGCAAAAATGTTTGATCAGAGTCTTATTCTCTTCTGTTTGTGCCTGGTCTTTAGCTTTTTCTTCTATATTTAACATTATGTAGATGCAAGGCCCTCCTCAAAATCTGGATTGAAATTATTTTTCATTCTAATTCATAGAAATGGAGTAGCGTGCAATGGTGTCGTCTCATATAACTGTGAGTTAGTAGCAAAATTTGTGGTCACAAATTCGGTGATCAGTGCCTTATACTCTTCTGTTTGTGCCTTGTCATTACCTTTTTCTTCTATATTTAACATTATGTAGAGGCAAGACCCCCCGCTAAATCTGGATTGAAATTATTTTTCATTCTAATTCATAGAAATGGAGTAGCGTGCAATGGTGTCGTCTCATATAACTGTGAGTTAGTAGCAAAATTTGTGGGCACAAATTCGGTGTTCAGTGTCTTATTCTCTTCTGTTTGTGCCTTGTCTTTAGCTTTTTCTTCTATATTTAACATTATGTAGATGCAAGGCCCTCCTCAAAATCTGGATTGAAATTATTTTTCATTCTAATTCATAGAAATGGAGTAGCGTGCAATGGTGTCGTCTCATACAACTGGGAGTTAGTAGAAAAAATTGGGGGCACAAAATGGGTGATCAGTGTCTTATTCTCTTCTGTTTGTGCCTTGTCTTTAGCTTTTTCTTCTATATTTAACATTATGTAGAGGCAAGGCCCCCCTCTAAATCTGGATTGAAATTATTTTTCATTCTAATTCATAGAAATGGAGTAGCGTGCAATGGTGTAGTCTCATACAACTGTGAGTTAGTAGAAAAATTTGTAGGCACAAAATGTTTGATCAGAGACTTATTCTCTTCTGTTTGTGCCTTGTCTTTAGCTTTTTCTTCTATATTTAACATTATGTAGAGGCAAGGCCCCCCTCTAAATCTGGATTGAAATTATTTTTCATTCTAATTCATAGAAATGGAGTAGCGTGCAATGGTGTCGTCTCATACAACTGTGAGTTAGTAGAAAAATTTGTGGGCACAAAATGTTTGATCAGAGTCTTATTCTCTTCTGTTTGCGACTTGTCTTTAGCTTCTTCTTCTATATTTAACATTATTTAGAGGCAAGGCCCTCCTCAAAATCTGGATTGAAATTATTTTAAATTCTAATTCATAGAAATGGAGTAGCGTGCAATGGTGTCGTCTCATACAACTGTGAGTTAGTAGAAAAATTTGTGGGCACAAAATGTTTGATCAGAGTCTTTTTCTCTTCTGTTTGTGCCTTGTCTTTACCTTTTTCTTCTATATTTAAAATTACGTAGAGGCAAGGCCCCCCTCTAAATCTGGATTGAAATTATTTTTCATTCTATTTCATAGAAATGGAGTAGCGTGCAATGGTGTCGTCTCATATAACTGTGAGTTAGTAGCAAAATTTGTGGGCACAAATTCGGTGATCAGTGTCTTATACTCTTCTGTTTGTGCCTGGTCTTTAGCTTTTTCTTCTATATTTAACATTATGTAGAGGCAAGGCCCCCCTCTAAATCTGGATTGAAATTATTTTTCATTCTAATTCATAGAAATGGAGTAGCGTGCAATGGTGTAGTCTCATACAACTGTGAGTTAGTAGAAAAATTTGTGGGCAAAAATCTTTGATCAGAGTCTTATTCTCTTCTGTTTGTGCCTTGTCTTTAGCTTTTTCTTCTATATTTAACATTATGTAGATGCAAGGCCCTCCTCAAAATCTGGATTGAAATTATTTTTCATTCTAATTCATAGAAATGGAGTAGCGTGCAATGGTGTCGTCTCATACAACTGTGAGTTAGTAGAAAAAATTGGGGGCACAAAATGGGTGATCAGTGTCTTATTCTCTTCTGTTTGTGCCTTGTCTTTAGCTTTTTCTTCTATATTTAACATTATGTAGAGGCAAGGCCCCCCTCTAAATCTGGATTGAAATTATTTTTCATTCTAATTCATAGAAATGGAGTAGCGTGCAATGGTGTAGTCTCATACAACTGTGAGTTAGTAGAAAAATTTGTAGGCACAAAATGTTTGATCAGAGACTTATTCTCTTCTGTTTGTGCCTTGTCTTTAGCTTTTTCTTCTATATTTAACATTATGTAGAGGCAAGGCCCCCCTCTAAATCTGGATTGAAATTATTTTTCATTCTAATTCATAGAAATGGAGTAGCGTGCAATGGTGTCGTCTCATACAACTGTGAGTTAGTAGAAAAATTTGTGGGCACAAAATGTTTGATCAGAGTCTTATTCTCTTCTGTTTGCGACTTGTCTTTAGCTTCTTCTTCTATATTTAACATTATTTAGAGGCAAGGCCCTCCTCAAAATCTGGATTGAAATTATTTTAAATTCTAATTCATAGAAATGGAGTAGCGTGCAATGGTGTCGTCTCATACAACTGTGAGTTAGTAGAAAAATTTGTGGGCACAAAATGTTTGATCAGAGTCTTTTTCTCTTCTGTTTGTGCCTTGTCTTTACCTTTTTCTTCTATATTTAAAATTACGTAGAGGCAAGGCCCCCCTCTAAATCTGGATTGAAATTATTTTTCATTCTATTTCATAGAAATGGAGTAGCGTGCAATTGTGTCGTCTCATATAACTGTGAGTTAGTAGCAAAATTTGTGGGCACAAATTCGGTGATCAGTGTCTTATACTCTTCTGTTTGTGCCTGGTCTTTAGCTTTTTCTTCTATATTGAACATTATGTAGATGCAAGGCCCTCCTCAAAATCTGGATTGAAATTATTTTTCATTCTAATTCATAGAAATGGAGTCGCGTGCAATGGTGTCGTCTCATACAACTGTGAGTTAGTAGAAAAATTTGTGGGCAAAAATGTTTGATCAGAGTCTTATTCTCTTCTGTTTGTGCCTGGTCTTAACTTTTTCTTCTATATTTAACATTATGTAGATGCAAGGCCCTCCTCAAAATCTGGATTGTAATTATTTTTCATTCTAATTCATAGAAATGAAGTAGCGTGCAATGGTGTCGTCTCATACAACTGTGAGTTAGTAGAAAAATTTGTGGGCACAAAATGGGTGATCAGTGACTTATTCTCTTCTGTTTGAGCCTTGTCTTTAGCTTTTTCTTCTATATTTAACATTATGTAGAGGCAAGGACCCCCTCTAAATCTGGATTGAAATTATTTTTCATTCTAATTCATAGAAATGGAGTAGCGTGCAATGGTGTCGTCTCATACAACTGTGAGTTAGTAGAAAAATTTTTGGGCAAAAATGTTTGATCAGAGTCTTATTCTCTTCTGTTTGTGCCTTGTTATTACCTTTTTCTTCTATATTTAACATTATGCAGAGGCAAGGCACCCTCTAAATCTGGATTGAAATTATTTTTCATTCTAATTCATAGAAATGGAGTAGCGTGCAATGGTGTCCTCTCATACAACTGTGATTTTGCAGAAAAATTTGTGGGCACAAAATGGGTGATCAGTGACTTATTCTCTTCTGTTTGAGCCTTGTCTTTAGCTTTTTCTTCTATATTTAACATTATGTAGAGGCAAGGCCCCCCTCTAAATCTGGATTGAAATTATTTTTCATTCTAATTCATAGAAATGGAGTAGCGTGCAATGGTGTCGTCTCATACAACTGTGAGTTAGTAGAAAAATTTGTGGGCACAAAATGGGTGATCAGTGACTTATTCTCTTCTGTTTGAGCCTTGTCTTTAGCTTTTTCTTCTATATTTAACATCAGTAGAGGCAAGGCCCCCTCTAAATCTGGATTGAAATTATTTTTCATTCTAATTCATAGAAATGGAGTAGCGTGCAATGGTGTCGTCTCATACAACTGTGAGTTAGTAGAAAAATTTGTGGGCACAAAATGGGTGATCAGTGACTTATTCTCTTCTGTTTGTGCCTTGTCTTCAGATTTTTCTTCTATATTTAACATTATGTAGAGGCAAGGCCCCCCTCTAAATCTGGATTGAAATTATTTTAAATTCTAATTCATAGAATTGGAGTAGCGTGCAATGGTGTCGTCTCATATAACTGTGAGTTAGTAGCAAAATTTGTGGGCACAAATTCGGTGATCAGTGTCTTATACTCGTCTGTTTGTGCCTTGTCTTTACCTTTTTCTTCTATATTTAACATTATGTAGAGGCAAGACCCCCCTCTAAATCTGGATTGAAATTATTTTTCATTCTAATTCATAGAAATGGAGTAGCGTGCAATGGTGTCGTCTCATACAACTGTGAATTAGTAGAAAAACTTGTGGGCACAAAATGGGTGATCAGTGTCTTATTCTCTTCTGTTTGTGCCTTTTTCTTCTATATTTAACAGTATGTCTTATTCTCTTCTGTTTGTGCCTTTTTCTTCTATATTTAACAGTATGTAGAGGCAAGGCCCCCTCTAAATCTGGATTGAAATTATTTTTCATTCTAATTCATAGAAATGGAGTAGCGTGGAATGGTGTAGTCTCATATAACTGTGAGTTAGTAGCAAAAAAACTTGTGGGCACAAAATGGGTGATCAGTGTCTTATTCTCTTCTGTTTGTGCCTTTTTCTTCTATATTTAACAGTATGTCTTATTCTCTTCTGTTTGTGCCTTTTTCTTCTATATTTAACAGTATGTAGAGGCAAGGCCCCCTCTAAATCTGGATTGAAATTATTTTTCATTATAATTCATAGAAATGGAGTAGCGTGCAATATTGTCATCTCATACAACTGTCAGTTAGTAGAAATGGGTGATCAGTGACTTATTCTCTTCTGTTTGAGCCTTGTCTTTAGCTTTTTCTTCTATATTTAACATTATGTAGAGGCAAGGCCCCCCTCTAAATCTGGATTGAAATTATTTTTCATTCTAATTCATAGAAATGGAGTAGCGTGCAATGGTGTAGTCTCATATAACTGTGAGTTAGTAGCAAAATTTGTGGGCACAAATTCGGTGATCAGTGTCTTATACTCTTATGTTTGTGCCTTGTCTTTACCTTTATCTTCTATATTTAACATTATGTAGAGGCAAGACCCCCCTCTAAATCTGGATTGAAATTACTTTTCATTCTAATTCATAGAAATGGAGTAGCGTGCAATGGTGTCGTCTCATACAACTGTGAGTTAGTAGAAAAATTTGTGGGCACAAAATGGGTGATCAGTCACTTATTTTCTTCTGTTTGAGCCTTGTCTTTAGCTTTTTCTTCTATATTTAACATTATGTAGAGGCAAGGCCCCCTCTAAATCTGGATTGATATTATTTTTCATTCTAATTCATAGAAATGGAGTAGCGTGCAATGGTGTCGTCTCATACAACTGTGAGTTAGTAGAAAAAATTTTGGGCAAAAATGTTTGATCAGAGTCTTATTCTCTTCTGTTTGTGCCTTGTCTTTAGCTTTTTCTTCTATATTTAACATTATGTAGATGCAAGGCCCTCCTCAAAATCTGGATTGAAATTATTTTAAATTCTAATTCATAGAAATGGAGTAGCGTGCAATGGTGTCGTCTCATACAACTGTGAGTTAGTAGAAAAATTTGTGGGCACAAAATGTTTGATCAGAGACTTATTCTCTTCTGTTTGTGCCTTGTCTTTAGCTTTTTCTTCTATATTTAAAATTACGTAGAGGCAAGGCCCCCCTCTAAATCTGGATTGAAATTATTTTTCATTCTAATTCATAGAAATGGAGTAGCGTGCAATGGTGTCGTCTCATACAACTGTCAGTTAGTAGAAATGGGTGATCAGTGACTTATTCTCTTCTGTTTGAGCCTTGTCTTTACCTTTTTCTTCTATATTTAACATTATGTAGAGGCAAGGCCCCCTCTAAATCTGGATTGAAATTATTTTTCATTCTAATTCATAGAAATGGAGTAGCGTGCAATGGTGTAGTCTCATATAACTGTGTGTTAGTAGCAAAATTTGTGGGCACAAATTCGGTGATCAGTGTCTTATACTCTTCTGTTTGTGCCTTGTCTTTACCTTTTTCTTCTATATTTAACATTATGTAGAGGCAAGACCCCCGGCTAAATCTGGATTGAAATTATTTTTCATTCTAATTCATAGAAATGGAGTAGCGTGCAATGGTTTCGTCTCATACAACTGTGAGTTAGTAGAAAAACTTGTGGGCACAAAATGGGTGATCAGTGTCTTATTCTCTTCTGTTTGTGCCTTGTTATTACCTTTTTCTTCTATATTTAACATTATGTAGAGGCAAGGCCCCCCTCTAAATCTGGATTGAAATTATTTTTCATTCTAATTCATAGAAATGGATTAGCGTGCAATGGTGTCGTCTCATACAACTGTAAGTTAGTAGAAAAATTTGTGGGCCCAAAATGGGTGATCAGTGACTTATTCTCTTCTGTTTGTGCCTTGTCTTTAGCTTTTTCTTCTATATTTAACATTATGTATAGGCATGGCCCTCCTCTAAATCTGGATTGAAATTATTTTTCATTCTAATTCATAGAAATGGAGTAGCGTGCAATGGTTTCGTCTCATACAACTGTGAGTTAGTAGAAAAATTTGTGGGCACAAAATGGGTGATCAGTGACTTATTCTCTTCTGTTTGAGCCTTGGCTTTAGCTTTTTCTTCTATATTTAACATTATGTAGAGGCAAGGCCCCCCTCTAAATCTGGATTGAAATTATTTTAAATTCTAATTCATAGAAATGGAGTAGCGTGCAATGGTGTCGTCTCATACAACTGTGAGTTAGTAGAAAAATTTGTGGGCACAAAATGTTTGATCAGAGACTTATTCTCTTCTTTTTGTGCCTTGTCTTTAGCTTTTTCTTCTATATTTAAAATTACGTAGAGGCAAGGCCCCCCTCTAAATCTGGATTGAAATTATTTTTCATTCTAATTCATACAAATGGAGTAGCGTGCAATGGTGTCGTCTCATATAACTGTGAGTTAGTAGCAAAATTTGTGGGCACAAATTCGGTGATCAGTGTCTTATACTCTTCTGTTTGTGCCTTGTCTTTACCTTTTTCTTCTATATTTAACATTATATAGAGGCAAGACCCCCCGCTAAATCTGGATTGAAATTATTTTTCATTCTAATTCATAGAAATGGAGTAGCGTGCAATGGTGTCGTCTCATACAACTGTGAGTTAGTAGAAAAACTTGTGGGCACAAAATGGGTGATCAGTGTCTTATTCTCTTCTGTTTGTGCCATGTTATTACCTTTTTCTTCTATATTTAACATTATATAGAGGCAAGGCCCCCTCTAAATCTGGATTGAAATTATTTTTCATTCTAATTCATAGAAATGGAGTAGCGTGCAATGGTGTCGTCTCATACAACTGTCAGTTAGTAGAAATGGGTGATCAGTGACTTATTCTCTTCTGTTTGAGCCTTGTCTTTAGCTTTTTCTTCTATATTTAACACTATGTAGAGGCAAGGCCTCTCTCTAAATATGGATTGAAATTATTTTTCATTCTAATTCATAGAAATGGAGTAGCGTGCAATGGTGTAGTCTCATATAACTGTGTGTTAGTAGCAAAATTTGTGGGCACAAATTCGGTGATCAGTGTCTTATACTCTTCTGTTTGTGCCTTGTCTTTACCTTTTTCTTCTATATTTAACATTATGTAGAGGCAAGACCCCCCGCTAAATCTGGATTGAAATTATTTTTCATTCTAATTCATAGAAATGGAGTAGCGTGCAATGGTGTCGTCTCATACAACTGTGAGTTAGTAGAAAAACTTGTGGGCTCAAAATGGGTGATTAGTGTCTTATTCTCTTCTGTTTGTGCCTTGTTATTACCTTTTTCTTCTATATTTAACATTATGTAGAGGCAAGGACCCCTCTAAATCTGGATTGAAATTATTTTTCATTCTAATTCATAGAAATGGAGTAGCATGCAATGGTGTCGTCTCATACAACTGTGAGTTAGTAGAAAAATTTGTGGGCACAAAATGGGCGATCAGTGACTTATTCTCTTCTGTTTGTGCCTTGTCTTTACCTTTTTCTTCTATATTTAACATTATGGAGAGGCAAGGCCCCACTCTAAATCTGGATTGAAATTATTTTTCATTCTAATTCATAGAAATGGAGTAGCACGCAATGGTGTCCTCTCATACAACTGTGAGTTAGTAGAAAAATTCATGGGCACAAAATGGGTGATCAGTGACATATTCTCTTCTGTTTGTGCCTTGTCTTTAGCTTTTTCTTCTATATTTAACATTATGTAGAGGCAAGGCCCCCTTCTAAATCTGGATTGAAATTATTCTTCATTCTAATTCATAGAAATGGATTCGCGTGCAATGGTGTCGTCTCATACAACTCTGAGTTAGTAGAAAAATTTGTGGGCACAAAATGGGTGATCAGTGACTTATTCTCTTCTGTTTGTGCCTTGTCTTTAGCCTTTTCTTCTATATTTAACATTATGTAGAGGCATGGCCCTTCTCTAAATCTGGATTGAAATTATTTTTCATTCTAATTTATAGAAATGGAGTAGCGTGCAATGGTTTCGTCTCATACAACTGTGAGTTAGTAGAAAAATTTGTGGGCACAAAATGTTTGATCAGAGTCTTATTCTCTTCTATTTGTGCCTTGTCTTTAGCTTTTTCTTCTATATTTAACATTATGTAGAGGCAAGGCCCCCCTCTAAATCTGGATTGAAATTATTTTAAATTCTAATTCATAGAAATGGAGTAGCGTGCAATGGTGTCGTCTCATACAAATGTGAGTTAGTAGAAAAATTTGTGGGCACAAAATGTCTGATCAGAGATTTATTCTCTTCTGTTTGTGCCTTGTCTTTAGCTTTTTCTTATATATTTAAAATTACGTAGAGGCAATGCCCCGCTCTAAATCTGGATTGAAATTATTTTTCATTCTAATTCATAGAAATGGAGTAGCGTGCAATGGTGTCGTCTCATACAACTGTGAGTTAGTAGAAAAATTTGTGGGCACAAAATGGGTGATCAGTGACTTATTCTCTTCTGTTTGTGCCTTGTCTTTAGCTTTTTCTTCTATATTTAACATTATGTAAAGGCAAGGCCCCCTTCTAAATCTGGATTGAAATTATTTTTCATTCTAATTCATAGAAATGGATTAGCGTGCAATGGTGTCATCTCATACAACTGTGAGTTAGTAGAAAAATTTGTGGGCACAAAATCTTTGATCAGAGACTTATTCTCTTCTATTTGTGACTTGTCTTTAGCATTTTCTTCTATATTTAACATTATGTAGAGGCAAGGCCCTCCTCAAAATCAGGATTGAAATTATTTTTCATTCTAATTCATAGAAATGGAGTAGCGTGCAATGGTGTCGTCTCATACAACTGTGAGTTAGTAGCAATATTTGTGGGCACAAAATGGGAGATCAGTGACTTATTCTCTTCTGTTTGTGCCTTGTCTTTACCTTTTTCTTCTATATTTAACATTATGGAGAGGCAAGGCCCACCTCTAAATCTGGATTGAAATTATTTTTTATTCTAATTCATAGAAATGGAGTAGCGTGCAATGGTGTCAACTCATACAACTGTGTGTTAGTAGAAAAATTTGTGGGAACAAAATGGGTGATCAGTGTCTTATTCTGTTCTGTTTGTGCCTTGTCTTTACCTTTTTCTTCTATATTGAACATTATGTAGAGGCAAGGCCCCCCTCTAAATCTGGATTGAAATTATTTTTCATTCTAATTCATAGAAATGGAGTAGCGTGCAATGGTGTCGTCTCATACAACTGTGAGTTAGTAGAAAAATTTGTGGGCACAAAATGGGTGATCAGTGTCTTATTCTCTTCTGTTTGTGCCTTGTCTTTACCTTTTTCTTCTATATTTAACATTATGGAGAGGCAAGGCCCCACTCTAAATCTGGATTGAAATTATTTTTCATTCTAATTCATAGAAATGGAGTAGCGTGCAATGGTGTCGTCTCATACACCTGTGAGTTAGTAGCAATATTTGTGGGCACAAAATGGGAGATCAGTGTCTTATTCTCTTCTGTTTGTGCCTTGTCTTTACCTTTTTCTTCTATATTTAACATTATGGAGAGGCAAGGCCCCACTCTAAATCTGGATTGAAATTATTTTTCATTCTAATTCATAGAAATGGAGTAGCGTGCAATGTTGTCGTCTCATACAACTGTGAGTTAGTAGAAAAATTTGTGGGCACAAAATGGGTGATCAGTGACTTATTCTCTTCTGTTTGTGCCTTGTCTTTAGCTTTTTCTTCTATATTTAACATTACGTAGAGGCAATGCCCCCCTCTAAATCTGGATTGAAATTATTTTAAATTCTATTTCATAGAAATAGAGTTGACTGCAATGGTGTCGTCTCATACAACTGTGAGTTAGTAGAAAAATTTGTGGGCACAAAATGGGAGATCAGTGTCTTATTCTCTTCTGTTTGTGCCTTGTCTTTACCTTTTTCTTCTATATTTAACATTATGGAGAGGCAAGGCCCGACTCTAAATCTGGATTGAAATTATTTTTCATTCTAATTCATAGAAATGGAGTAGCGTGCAGTGGTGTCGTCTCATACAACTGTGAGTTAGTAGAAAAATTTGTGGGCACAAAATGGGTGATCAGTGACTTATTCTCTTCTGTTTGTGCCTTGTCTTTACCTGTTTCTTCTATATTTAACATTATGTAGAGGCAAGGCCCCCTTTAAATCTGGATTGAAATTATTTTTCATTCTAATTCATAGAAATGGAGTAGCGTGCAATGGTGTCGTCTCATATAACTGTGAGTGAGTAGAAAAATTTGTGGGCACAAAATGGGTGATCAGTGACATATTCTCTTCTGTTTGTGCCTTGTCTTTAGCTTTTCTTCTATATTTAACATTATGTAGAGGCAAGGCCTTCCTCAAAATCTGGATTGAAATTATTTTTCATTCTAATTCATAGAAATGGAGTAGCGATCAATGGTGTCGTCTCATACAACTGTGAGCTAATAGAAAAATTTGTGGGCACAAAATGGGTGATCAGTGATTTATTCTCTTCTGTTTGAGAATTGTCTTTAGCTTTGTCTTCTATATTTAACATTATCTACAGGGCAGGCCCCCCTCTAAATCTGGATTGAAATTATTTTTCATTCTAATTCATAGAAATGGAGTAGCGATCAATGGTGTCGTCTCATACAACTGTGAGTTTGTAGAAAAATTTGTGGGCACAAAATGGGAGATCAGTGTCTTATTCTCTTCTGTTTGTGCCTTGTCTTTACCTTTTTATACTATATTTAACATTATGTAGAGGCAAGGCCCCCCTCTAAAACTGGATTGAAATTATTTTTCATTCTAATTCATAGAAATGGAGTAGCGTGCAATGGTGTCGTCTCATACAACTGTGAGTTAGTAGAAAAATTTGTGGGCACAAAATGTTTGATCAGAGTCTTATTCTCTTCTGTTTGTGACTTGTCTTTAGCTTTTACTTCTATATTTAACATTATGTAGAGGCAAGGCCCTCCTCAAAATCTGGATTGAAATTATTTTTCATTCTAATTCATAGAAATGGAGTAGCGTGCAATGGTGTCGTCTCATACAACTGTGAGTTAGGAGAAAAATTTGTGGGCACAAAATGGGTGATCAGTGACTTATTCTCTTCTGTTTGTGCCTTGTCTTTATCTTTTTCTTCTATATTTAACATTATGAAGATGCAAGGCCCCCCTCTAAATCTGGATTGAAATTATTTTTCATTCTAATTCATAGAAATGGAGTAGCGTGCAATGGTGTCGTCTCATACAACTGTGAGTTAGTAGAATAATTTGTGAGCACAATATGTTTGATCAAAGACTTATTCTCTTCTGTTTGTGCCTTGACTTTAGCTTTTTCTTCTATATTTAACATCATGTACAGGCAAGGCCCTCCTCAAAATCTGGATTGAAATTATATTTCATTCTAATTCATAGAAATGGAGCAGCCTGCAATGGTGTCGTCTCATACAACTGTGAGTTAGTAGAAAAATTTGTGGGCACAAAATGGGTGATCAGTGTCTTATTCTCTTCTGTTTGTGCCTTGTCTTTACTTTTTCTTCTATATTTAACATTATGTAGAGGCAAGGCCCCCCTTTAAATCTGGATTGAAATTATTTTTCATTCTAATTCATAGAAATAGAGTAGCGTGCAATGGTGTCGTCTCATACAACTGTGAGTTAGTAGAAAAATTTGTGGGCACAAAATATTTGATCAGAGTCTTATTCTGTTCTGTTTGTGACTTGTCTTTAGCTTTTACTTCAATATTTAACATTATGTAGAGGCAAGGCCCTCCTCAAAATCTGGATTGAAATTATTTTTCATTCTAATTCATAGAAATGGAGTAGCGTGCAATGGTGTCGTCTCATACAACTGTGTGTTAGTAGAAAAATTTGTGGGCACAAAATGGGTGATCAGTGTCTTATTCTCTTCTGTTTGTGCCTTGTCTTTACCTTTTTCTTCTATATTTAACATTATGTAGAGGCAAGGCCCACCTCTAAATCTGTATTGAAATTATTGTTTATTCTAATTCATAGAAATGGAGTAGCGATCAATGGTGTCGTCTCATACAACTGTGAGCTAGTAGAAAAATTTGTGGGCACAAAATGGGTGATCAGTGTCTTATACTCTTCTGTTTGTGCCTCGTCTTTACCTTTTCCTTCTATATTTAACATTATGTAGAGGCAAGGCCCCCCTCTAAATCTGGATTGAAATTATTTTTCTTTCTAATTCATAGAAATGGAGTAGCGTGCAATGATATCGTCTCATACAACTGTGAGTTAGTAGAAAAATTTGTGGGCACAAAATGGGTGATCAGTGACTTATTCTCTTCTGTTTGTGCCTTGTCTTTACCTTTTCCTTCTATATTTAACATTATGTAGAGGCAAGGCCCCCCTCTAAATCTGGATTGAATTTATTTTTCATTCTAATTCATAGAAATGGAGTAGCGTGCAATGGTGTCGTCTCATACAACTGTGAGTTAGTAGAAAAATTTGTGGGCACAAAATGGGTGATCAGTGTCTTATTCTCTTCTGTTTGTGCCTTGTCTTTACCTTTACCTTCGATATTTAACATTATGTAGAGGCAAGCACCCCCCCCTAAATCTGGATTGAAATTATTTTTCATTCTAATTCATAGAAATGGAGTAGCGTGCAATGGTGTCGTCTCATACAACTGTGAGTTAGTAGAAAAACTTGTGGGCACAAAATGGGTGATCAGTGTCTTATTCTCTTCTGTTTGTGCCTTGGCTCTATCTTTTTCTTCTATATTTAACATTATGTAGAGGCAAGGCCCTCCTCCAAATCTGGATTGAAATTATTTTTCATTCTCATTCATAGAAATGGAGTAGTGTGCAATGGTGTCGTCTCATACAACTGTGAGTTAGTAGAAAATTTTGTGGGCACAAAATGGGTGATCAGTGACTTATTCTCTTCTGTTTGAGCCTTGTCTTTAGCTTTGTCTTCTATATTTAACATTATCTACAGGGCAGGCCCCCCTCTTAATCTGGATTGAAATTATTTTTCATTCTAATTCATAGAAATGGAGTAGCGTGCAATGGTGTCGTCTCATACAACTGTGAGTTAGCAGAAAATTTTGTGGGCACAAAATGGGTGATCAGTGTCTTATTCTCTTCTGTTTGTGCCTTGTCTTTACCTTTTTCTTCTATATTTAACATTATGTAGAGGCAAGGCCCACCTCTAAATCTGGATTGAAATTATTGTTCATTCTAATTCATAGATATGGTGTAGCGATGAATGGTGTCGTCTCATACAACTGTGAGTTAGTAGAAAAACTTGTGGGCACAAAATGTTTGATCAGAGTCTTATTCTCTTCTGTTTGTGCCTTGTCTTTATGTTTTTCTTCTATATTTAACATTATGTAGAGGCAAGGCCCCCCTCTAAATCTGGATTGAAATTATTTTTCATTCTAATTCAGAGAAATGGAGTAGCGTGCAATGGTGTCGTCTGATACAACTGTGAGTTAGTAGAAAATTTTGTGAGCACAAAATGGGTGATCAGTGTCTTATTCTCTTCTGTTTGTGCCTTGTCTTTACCTTTTTCTTCTATATTTAACATTATGAAGAGGCAAGGCCCCCCTCTAAATCTGGATTGAAATTATTTTTCATTCTCATTCATAGAAATGGAGTAGCGTGCAATGGTGTCGTCTCATATAACTGTGAGTTAGTAGAAAAACTTGTGGGCACAAAATGGGTGATCAGTGACTTATTCTCTTCTGTTTGTGCCTTGTCTTTAGCTTTTTCTTCTATATTTAACATTATGTAGAGGCAAGCCCCCCCCCCTAAATCTTGATTGAAATTATTTTTCATTCTAATTCATAGAAATGGAGTAGCGTGCAATGGTGTCGTCTCATACAACTGTGAGTTAGTAGAAAAATTTGTGGGCACAAAACGGGTGATCAGTGTCTTATTCTCTTCTGTTTGTGCCTTGTCTTTAGCTTTTTCTTCTATATTTAACAATATGTAGAGGCAAGGCCCCAATCTAAATGTGGATTGAAATTATTTTTCATTCTAATTCATAGCAATGGAGTAGCGATCAATGGTGTCGTCTCATACAACTGTGAGATAGTAGAAAAATTTGTGGGCACAAAATGGGTGATCAGTGACTTATTCTCTTCTGTTTGAGCCTTGTCTTTAGCTTTGTCTTCTATATTTAACATTATGTACAGGGCAGGCCCCTCTCTAAATCTGGATTGAAATTATTTTTCATTCTAATTCATAGAAATGGAGTAGCGTGCAATGATATCGTCTCATACAACTGTGAGTTAGTAAAAAAATTTGTGGGCACAAAATGGGTGATCAGTGACTTATTCTCTTCTGTTTGTGCCTTGTCTTTACCTTTTCCTTCTATATTTAACATTATGTAGAGGCAAGGCCCCCCTCTAAATCTGGATTGAAATTATTTTTCATTCTAATTCATAGAAATGGAGTAGCGTGCAATGGTGTCGTTTCATACAACTGTTAGTTAGTAGAAAAATTTGTGGGCACAAAATGGGTGATCAGTGTCTTATTCTCTTCTGTTTGTCCCTTGTCTTTATCTTTTTCTTCTATATTTAACATTATGAAGAGGCAAGGCCCCCCTCTAAATCTGGATTGAAATTATTTTTCATTCTAATTCATACAAATGGAGTAGCGTGCAATGGTGTCGTCTCATACAACTGTGAGTTAGTAGAAAAATTTGTGGGCACAAAATGGGTGATCAGTGTCTTATTCTCTTCTGTTTGTGCCTTGTCTTTATTTTTTTCTTCTATATTTAACATTATGTAGAGGCAAGGACCCCCTCTAAATCTGGATTGAAATTATTTTTCATTCTAATTCATAGAAATGGTGTAGAGTGCAATGGTGTCGTCTCATACAACTGTGAGTTAGTAGAAAAATTTGTGGGCACAAAATGTGTGATCAATGACTTATTCTCTTCTGTTTGAGCCTTGTCTTTAGCTTTGTCTTCTATATTTAACATTATCTACAGGGCAGGCCCCCCTCTAAATCTGGATTGAAATGATTTTTCAATCTAATTCATAGAAATGGAGTAGCGTGCAATGGTGTCGTCTCATACAACTGTGAGCTAGTAGAAAATTTTGTGGGCACAAAATGGGTGATCAGTGACTTATTCTCTTCTGTTTGAGCCTTGTCTTTAGCTTTTTCTTCTATATTTAACATTATGTAGAGGCAAGGCCCCCCTCTAAATCTGGATTGAAATTATTTTTCATTCTAATTCATAGAAATGGAGTAGCGTGCAATGGTGTCGTTTCATACAACTGTTAGTTAGTAGAAAAATTTGTGGGCACAAAATGGGTGATCAGTGTCTTATTCTCTTCTGTTTGTGCCTTGTCTTTATCTTTTCTTTCTATATTTAACATTATGTAGAGGCAAGGCCCCCCTCTGAATCTGGATTGAAATTATTTTTTATTCTAATTCATAGAAATGGAGTAGCGTGCAATGGTGTCGTCTCATACAACTGTGAGTTAGTAGAAAAATTTGTGGGCACAATATGTTTGATCAGAGTCTTCTTCTCTTCTGTTTGTGCCTTGTCTTTAGCTTTTTCTTCTATATTTAACATCATGTACAGGCAAGGCCCTCCTCAAAATCTGGATTGAAATTATATTTCATTCTAATTCATAGAAATGGAGCAGCCTGCAATGGTGTCGTCTCATACAACTGTGAGTTAGTAGAAATATTTGTGGGCACAAAATGGGTGATCAGTGTCTTATTCTCTTCTGCTTGTGCCTTGTCTTTACTTTTTCTTCTATATTTAACATTATGTAGAGGCAAGGCCACCCTTTAAATCTGGATTGAAATGATTTTTCAATCTAATTCATAGAAATGGAGTAGCGTGCAATGGTGTCGTCTCATACAACTGTGAGCTAGTAGAAAATTTTGTGGGCACAAAATGGGTGATCAGTGACTTATTCTCTTCTGTTTGTGCCTTGTCTTTACCTTTTTCTTCTATATTTAACATTATGTAGAGGCAAGGCCCACCTCTAAATCTGGATTGAAATTATTGTTCATTCTAATTCATAGATATGGAGTAGCGATCAATGGTGTCGTCTCATACAACTGTGAGCTAGTAGAAAAATTTGTGGGCACAAAATGGGTGATCAGTGTCTTATACTCTTCTGTTTGTGCCTTGTCTTTACCTTTTCCTTCTATATTTAATATTATGTAGAGGCAAGGCCCCAATCTAATTGTGGATTGAAATTATTTTTCATTCTAATTCATAGCAATGGAGTAGCGATCAATGGTGTCGTCTGATACAACTGTGAGTTAGTAGAAAAATTTGTGGGCACAAAATGGGTGATCAGTGACTTATTCTCTTCTGTTTGAGCCTTGTCTTTAGCTTTGTCTTCTATATTTAACATTATGTACAGGGCAGGCCCCTCTCTAAATCTGGATTGAAATTATTTTTCATTCTAATTCATAGAAATGGAGTAGCGTGCAATGATATCGTCTCATACAACTGTGAGTTAGTAAAAAAATTTGTGGGCACAAAATGGGTGATCAGTGACTTATTCTCTTCTGTTTGTGCCTTGTCTTTACCTTTTTCTTCTATATTTAACTTTATGTAGAGGCAAGGCACCCCTCTAAATCTGGATTGAAATTATTTTTCATTCTAATTCATAGAAATGGAGTAGCGTGCAATGGTGTCGTTTCATACAACTGTTAGTTAGTAGAAAAATTTGTGGGCACAAAATGGGTGATCAGTGTCTTATTCTCTTCTGTTTGTGCCTTGTCTTTATCTTTTCCTTCTATATTTAACATTATGTAGAGGCCAGGCCCCCCTCTGAATCTGGATTGAAATTATTTTTTATTCTAATTCATAGAAATGGAGTAGCGTGCAATGGTGTCGTCTCATACAACTGTGAGTTAGTAGAAAAATTTGTGGGCACAATATGTTTGATCAGAGTCTTCTTCTCTTCTGTTTGTGCCTTGTCTTTAGCTTTTTCTTCTATATTTAACATCATGTACAGGCAAGGCCCTCCTCAAAATCTGGATTGAAATTATATTTCATTCTAATTCATAGAAACGGAGCAGCCTGGAATGGTGTCGTCTCATACAACTGTGAGTTAGTAGAAATATTTGTGGGCACAAAATGGGTGATCAGTGTCTTATTCTCTTCTGTTTGTGCCTTGTCTTTACTTTTTCTTCTATATTTAACATTATGTAGAGGCAAGGCCACCCTTTAAATCTGGATTGAAATTATTTTTCATTCTAATTCATAGAAATAGAGTAGCGTGCAATGGTGTCGTCTCATACAACTGTTAGTTAGTAGAAAAATTTGTTGGCACAAAATGGGTGATAAGTTACTTTTTCTGTTCTGTTTGAGCCTTGTCATTACCTTTTTTTGATATTTAACATTATGTATAGGCAAAGCCCCCCTCTAAATCTGGATTGAAATTATTTTTCATTCTAATTCATAGAAATGGAGTAGCATGCAATCGTGTCGTCTCATACAACTGTGAGTTAGTAGAAAAATTTGTGGGCACAAAATGGGTGATCAGTGTCTTATTCTCTTCTGTTTGTGCCTTGTCTTTACTTTTTCTTCTATACTTAACATTATGGAGAGGCAAGGCCCCCCTTTAAATCTGGATTGAAATTATTTTTATTCTAATTCATAGAAATAGAGTAGCGTGCAATGGTGTCGTCTCATACAACTGTTAGTTACTCGAAAAATTTGTTGGCACAAAATGGGTGATAAGTTACTTATTCTGTTCTGTTTGAGCCTTGTCATTACCTTTTTCTTCTATATTTAACATTATGTAGAGGCAAGGCCCCCCTCTAAATATGGATTGAAATTATTTTTCATTCTAATTCATAGAAATGGAGTAGCATGCAATGGTGTCGTCTCATACAACTGTGAGTTAGTAGAAAAATTTGTGGGCACAAAATGGGTGATCAGTATCTTATTCTCTTCTGTTTGTGCCTTGTCTTTAGCTTTTTCTTCTATATTTAACATTATGTAGAGGCAAGCCCCCCCTCTAAATCTGGATTGAAATTATTTTTCATTCTAATTCATAGAAATGGAGTAGCGTGCAATGGTGTCGTCTCATACAACTGTGAGTTAGGAGAAAAATTTGTGGGCACTATATGTTTGATCAGAGTCTTATTCTCTTCTGTTTGTGCCTTGCCTTTAGCTTTTTCTTCTATATTTAACATCATGTACAGGCAAGGCCCTCCTCAAAATCTGGATTGAAATTATATTTCATTCTAATTCATAGAAATGGCGGAGCCTGCAATGGTGTCGTCTCATACAACTGTGAGTTAGTAGAAAAATTTGTGGGCACAAAATGGGTGATCAGTGACTTATTCTCTTCTGTTTGTGCCTTGTCTTTACTTTTTCTTCTATATTTAACATTATGTAGAGGCAAGGCCACCCTTTAAATCTGGATTGAAATTATTTTTCATTCTAATTCATAGAAATAGAGTAGCGTGCAATGGTGTCGTCTCATACAACTGTTAGTTAGTAGAAAAATTTGTTGGCACAAAATGGGTGATAAGTTACTTTTTCTGTTCTGTTTGAGCCTTGTCATTACCTTTTTCTTGATATTTAACATTATGTATAGGCAAAGCCCCCCTCTAAATCTGGATTGAAATTATTTTTCATTCTAATTCATAGAAATGGAGTAGCATGCAATGGTGTCGTCTCATACAACTGTGAGTTAGTAGAAAAATTGGTGGACACAAAATGGGTGATCAGTGTCTTATTCTCTTCTGTTTGTGCCTTGTCTTTAACCTTTTCTTCTATATTTAACATTATGTAGAAGCAAGGCCCCCCTCTAAATCTGGATTGAAATTATTTTTCATTCTAATTCATAGAAATGGAGTAGTGTGCAATGGTGTCGTCTCATACAACTGTGAGTTAGTAGAAAGAATTTGTGGGCACAAAATGGGTGATCAGTGTCTTATTCTCTTCTGTTTGTGCCTTGTCTTTACCTTTTTCTTCTATATTTAACATTATGTAGAGGCAAGCCCCCCCTCTAAATCTGGATTAAAATTATTTTTCATTCTAATTCATAGAAATGGAGTAGCATGCAATCGTGTCGTCTCATACAACTGTGAGTTAGTAGAAAAATTTGTGGTCACAAAATGGGTGATCAGTGTCTTATTCTCTTCTGTTTGTGCCTTGTCTTTACTTTTTCTTCTATACTTAACATTATGGAGAGGCAAGGCCCCCCTTTAAATCTGGATTGAAATTATTTTTCATTCTAATTCATAGAAATAGAGTAGCGTGCAATGGTGTCGTCTCATACAACTGTTAGTTACTAGAAAAATTTGTTGGCACAAAATGGGTGATAAGTTACTTATTCTGTTCTGTTTGAGCCTTGTCATTAGCTTTTTCTTCTATATTTAACATTATGTAGAGGCAAGGCCCCCCTCTAAATATGGATTGAAATTATTTTTCATTCTAATTCATAGAAATGGAGTAGCATGCAATCGTGTCGTCTCATACAACTGTGAGTTAGTAGAAAAATTTGTGGGCACAAAATGGGTGATCAGTGTCTTATTCTCTTCTGTTTGTGCCTTGTCTTTACCTTTTTCTTCTATATTTAACATTATGTAGAGGCAAGGCCCCCCTCTAAATCTGGATTGAAAGTATTTTTCATTCTAATTCATAGAAATGGAGTAGCATGCAATGGTGTCGTCTCATACAACTGTGAGTTAGTAGAAAAATTTGTGGGCACAAAATGGGTGATCAGAGCCTTATTCTCTTCTGTTTGTGACTTGTCTTTAGCTTTTACTTCTATATTTAACATTATCTAGAGGCAAGGCCCTCCTCAAAATCTGGATTGAAATTATTTTTCATTCTAATTCATAGAAATGGAGTAGCGTGCAATGGTGTCGTCTCATACAACTGTGAGTTAGTAGAAAAATTTGTGAGCACAAAATGGGTGATCAGTGTGTTATTCTCTTCTGTTTGTGCCTTGTCTCTACCTTTTTCTTCTATATTTAACATTATGTAGAGGCAAGGCCCCCCTCTAAATCTGGATTGAAATTTTTTTTCATTCTAATTCATAGAAATGGAGTAGCGTGCAATGGTGTCGTCTCATACAACTGTGATTTAGTAGAAAAATTTGTGGGCACAAAATGGGTGATCAGTGTCTTATTCTCTTCTGTTTGTGCCTTGTCTTTACCTTTGTCTTCTATATTTAACATTATGTAAAGGGAAGGTCCCCCTGTATATCTGGATTGAAATTATTGTTCATTCTAATTCATAGAAATGGAGTAGCGGTCAATGGTGTCGTCTCATACAACTGTGAGCTAGTAGAAAAATTTGTTGGCACAAAATGGGTGATCAGTGACTTATTCTCTTCTGTTTTAGCCTTGTCTTTAGCTTTGTCTTCTATATTTAACATTATGTACATGGCAGGCCCCCATCTAAATCTGGATTGAAATTATTTTTTATTCTAATTCATAGAAATGGAGTAGCATGCAATGGTGTCGTCTCATACAACTGTGAGTTAGTAGAAAAATTTGTGGGCACAAAATGGGTGATCAGTGTCTTATTCTCTTCTGTTTGTGCCTTGTCTTTAACTTTTCTTTCTATATTTAACATTATGTAGAGGCAAGGCCCCCCTCTAAATCTGGATTGAAATAATTTTTCATTCTAATTCATAGAAATGGAGTAGCGTGCAATGGTGTCGTCTCATACAACTGTGAGTTAGTAGAAAAATTTGTGGGCAAAAAATGGTTGATCAGTGTCTTATTCTCTTCTGTTTGTGCCTTGTCTTTACCTTTTTCTTCTATATTTAACATTATTTAGAGGCTAGGCCCACCTCTAAATCTGGATTGAAATTATTTTTCATTCTAATTCATAGAAATGGAGTAGCGTGCAATGGTGTCGTCTCATACAAATGTGATTTAGTAGAAAAATTTGTGGGCACAAAATGTTTGATCAGAGATTTATTCTCTTCTGTTTATGCCTTGTCTTTAGCTTTTTCTTCTATATTTAACATTATGTAGAGGCAAGGCCCCCCTCTAAATCTGGATTGAAATTATTTTTCATTCTAATCCATAGAAATGGAGTAACGTGCAATGGTGTCGTCTCATACAACTGTGAGTTAGTAGAAAAATTTGTGGGCACAAAATGGGTGATCATTGTCTTATTCTCTTCTGTTTGTGCCATGTCTTTAGCTTTTTCTTCTATATTTAACATTATGTAGAGGCAAGGCCCCCCTCTAAATCTGGATTGAAATTATTTTTCATTCTAATTCATAGAAATGGAGTAGCGTGCAATGGTGTCGTCTCATACAAATGTGAGTTAGTAGAAAAATTTGTGGGCACAAAATGGGTGATCAGTGTCTTATTCTCTTCTGTTTGTACCTTGTCTTTAGCTTTTTCTTCTATATTTAACATTATGTAGAGGCACGGCCCCCCTCTAAATCTGGATTGAAATTATTTTTCATTCTAATTCATAGAAATGGAGTAGCGTGCAATGGTGTCGTCTCATACAACTGTGAGTTAGTAGAAAAATTTGTGGGTACAAAATGTTTGATCAGAGACTTATTCTCTTCTGTTTATGCCTTGTCTTTAGCTTTTTCATCTATATTTAACTTTATGTAGAGGCAAGGCCCCCCTCTAAATCTGGATTGAAATTATTTTTCATTCTAATTCATAGAAATGGAGTAGCATGCAATGGTGTCGTCTCATACAAATGTGATTTAGTAGAAAAATTTGTGGGCACAAAATGTTTGATCAGAGTCTTTTTCTCTTCTGTTTATGCCTTGTCTTTAGCTTTTTCTTCTATATTTAAGATTATGTAGAAGCAAGGCCCCCTCTAAATCTGGATTGAAATTATTTTTCATTCTAATTCATAGAAATGGAGTAGCGTGCAATGGTGTCGTCTCATACAACTGTCTGTTAGTAGAAAAATTTGTGGGCACAAAATGTTTGATCAGAGACTTATTCTCTTCTGTTTATGCCTCGTCTTTAGCTTTTTCTTCTATATTTAACATTATGTAGAGGCAAGGCCCCCCTCTAAATCTGGATTGAAATTATTTTTCATTCTAATTCATAGAAATGGAGTAGCATGCAATGGTGTCGTCTCATACAAATGTGATTTAGTAGAAAAATTTGTGGGCACAAAATGTTTGATCAGAGTCTTTTTCTCTTCTGTTTATGCCTTGTCTTTAGCTTTTTCTTCTATATTTAAGATTATGTAGAAGCAAGGCCCCCTCTAAATCTGGATTGAAATTATTTTTCATTCTAATTCATAGAAATGGAGTAGCGTGCAATGGTGTCGTCTCATACAACTGTCTGTTAGTAGAAAAATTTGTGGGCACAAAATGTTTGATCAGAGACTTATTCTCTTCTGTTTATGCCTCGTCTTTAGCTTTTTCTTCTATATTTAACATTATGTAGAGGCAAGGCCCCCCTCTAAATCTGGATTGAAATTATTTTTCATTCTAATTCATAGAAATGGAGTAGCGTGCAATGGTGTCGTCTCATACAACTGTGAGTTAGTAGAAAAATTTGTGGGCACAAAATGCTTGATCAGTGTCTTTTTCTCTTCTGTTTGTTTCTTGTCTTTAGCTTTTTCTTCTATATTTAACATTATGTAGAGGCAAGGCCCCCCTCTAAATCTGGATTGAAATTATTTTTCATTCTAATTCATAGAAATGGAGTAGCGTGCAATGGTGTCGTCTCATACAACTGTGAGTTAGTAGAAAAATTTGTGGGCAAAAAATGGGTGATCAGTGTCTTATTCTCTTCTGTTTGTGCCTTGTCTTTAACTTTTTCTTCTATATTTAACATTATGTAGAGGCAAGGCCCCCCTCTAAATCTGGATTGAAATTATTTTTCATTCTAATTCATAGAAATGGAGTAGCGTGTAATGGTGTCGTCTCATACAACTGTGAGTTAGTAGAAAAATTTGTGGGCACAAAATGTTTGATCAGAGTCTTATTATCTTCTGCTTATGCCTTGTCTTTAGCTTTTTCTTCTATATTTAACATTATGTAGAGGCATGGCCCCCATCTAAATCTGGATTGAAATTATTTTTCATTCTAATTCATAGAAATGGAGTAGCGTGTAATGGTGTCGTCTCATACAAATGTGATTTAGTAGAAAAATTTGTGGGCACAAAATGTTTGATCAGAGTCTTATTCTCTTCTCTTTTTGCCTTGTCTTTAGCTTTTTCTTCTATTTTTAACATTATGTAGAGGCAAGGCCCCCTCTAAATCTGGATTGCAATTATTTTTCATTCTAATTCATAGAAATGGTGTAGCGTGCAATCGTGTCGTCTCATACAACTGTGAGTTAGTAGAAAAATTTGTGGGCACAAAATGGGTGATCAGTGTCTTATTCTCTTCTGTTTGTGCCTTGTCTTTACTTTTTCTTCTATATTTAACATTATGTTGAGGCAAGGCCCCCCTCTAAATCTGGATTGAAATTATTTTTCATTCTAATTCATAGAAATGGAGTAGCGTGCAATGGTGTCGTCTCATACAACTGTGAGATAGTAGATAAATTTGTGGGCACAAAATGTTTGATCAGAGTCTTATTCTCTTCTTTTTTTGCCTTGTCTTTAGCTTTTTCTTCTATATTAACATTATGTAGAGGCAAGGCCCCCCTCTAAATCTGGATTGAAATTATTTTTCATTCTAATTCATAGAAATGGAGTAGCGTGCAATGGTGTCGTCTCATACAACTGTGAGTTAGTAGAAAAATTTGTGGGCACAAAATGTTTGATCAGAGTCTTATTATCTTCTGCTTATGCCTTGTCTTTAGCTTTTTCTTCTATATTTAACATTATGTAGAGGCAAGGCCCCCCTCAAAATCTGGATTGAAATTATTTTTCATTCTAATTCATAGAAATGGAGTAGCGTGCAATGGTGTCGTCTCATACAACTGTGAGTTAGTAGAAAAATTTGTGGGCACAAAATGTTTGATCAGAGACTTATTCTCTTCTTTTTATGCCTTGTCTTTACATTTTTCTTCTATATTTAACATTATGTAGAGGCAAGGCCCCCCTCTTAATCTGGATTGAAATTATTTTTCATTCTAATTCATAGAAATGGAGTAGCGTGCAATGGTGTCGTCTCATACAAATGTGATTTAGTAGAAAAATTTGTGGGCACAAAATGTTTGATCAGAGTCTTATTCTCTTCTTTTTATGCCTTGTCTTTATATTTTTCTTCTATATTTAACATTATGTGGAGGCAAGGCCCCCCTCTAAATCTGGATTGAAATTATTTTTCATTCTATTTCATAGAAATGGAGTAGCGTGCAATGGTGTCGTCTCATACAAATGTGATTTAGTAGAAAAATTTGTGGGCACAAAATGTTTGATCAGAGTCTTATTCTCTTCTGTTTATGCCTTGTCTTTACCTTTTTCTTCTATATTTAACATTATGTAGAGGCAAGGCCCCCCTCTAAATCTGGATTGAAATTATTTTTCATTCTAATTCATAGAAATGGAGTAGCGTGCAATGCTGTCGTCTCATACAAATGTGATTTAGTAGAAAAATTTGTGGGCACAAAATGTTTGATCAGAGGCTTATTCTCTTCTCTTTTTGCCTTGTCTTTAGCTTTTTCTTCTATATTTAACATTATGTAGAGGCAAAGCCCCCCTCTAAATCTGGATTGAAATTATTTTTCATTCTAATTCACAGAAATGGAGTAGCGTGCAATGGTGTCGTCTCATACAACTGTGAGTTAGTAGAAAAATTTGTGGGCACAAAATGGGTGCTCAGTGTCTTATTCTCTTCTGTTTGTGCCTTGTCTTTACTTTTTCTTCTATATTTAACATTATGTAGAGGCAAGGCCCCCCTCTAAATCTGGATTGCAATTATTTTTCATTCTAATTCATAGAAATGGAGTAGCGTGCAATCGTGTCGTCTCATACAACTGTGAGTTAGTAGAAAAATTTGTAGGCACAAAATGGGTGATCAGTGTCTTATTCTCTTCTGTTTGTGCCTTGTCTTTACTTTTTCTTCTATATTTAACATTATGTAGAGGCAAGGCCCCCCTCTAAATCTGGATTGAAATCATTTTTCATTCTAATTCATAGAAATGGAGTAGCGTGCAATGGTGTCGTCTCATACAACTGTGAGTTAGTAGAAAAATTTGTGGGCACAAAATGTTTGATCAGTGTGACGGGTACACACCTGGCCCAGGGTTGAATCCTTTGGTTACGGCGCCAACTGTGACGTCGCTCCTCCTGGTCGCTCCTCCTGGTTCCAAGCGTGCCGCTCCAACCTCTTGGTTAGATGATCACCAGCCTCGCCTTTCCCAACCCGCTTCAAATACCTGGTGGCTAAATCAACTGTACTGATCTCCGGTCTGTCTACCCACGCTGTGTTTAGATCTTAGACAGACGGGACCAGCAGGGATTGGGCCGTATGCAAGTTGAGTCCGACGGGGGTGGCAAAACACAAGTAAAAAAAAAAACTCACGAGACAAAAAAATTACTGATAAAAAAAAAGGGTGACAACCTTTTATATCTAATGTCCGTTACATAAAGAAAAATTGTTCTCATTCCCGACCCGCTCTGTGGACTATGGTACCAAGCTTCTATCATACCACTTAACGATTTCGAATTGTCTACTCTCCAGAATTGTGTATGTCGGAGTGTGGTTTAGTTCGACACTGGGGCTAATTTCTATCAATCATTCGCAGTTGATTCTTCTCTTCGACTTGAGTTGTATTTCTTCACTTCGATCTGGTTGGGTCGAATTCTGTTCTCGGCTGGGCTTGATTTTAACTTCTTCTTCTTCTTCCGTCCAGTAACTCTTTGGCCTTGTCTTCGACTTGGCTGCAACTTCTCCGCGGCTTTCGAGTAATCTTCTCCTTCGTCGACTTAGATAGAACTTCTCTTGTCTTTGACTTGGGCCGGAAGGATTTCTTGTTTTCGACTTGGGCTGGAAGGATTTCTTGTTTTCGACTTGGGCTGGAAGGATTTCTTGTTTTCGACTTGGGCTGGAAGGATCTCTTGTTTTCGACTTGGGCAGGAAGGATTTCTTGTTTTCGACTTGGGCCGGAAGGATTTCTTGCCGCAACCCAGCCGCAACCCTCCGTCGTCCGAGGTGATCTCTTCTCGCTGCCGTCCGGGGCTGAACTCATCTTTTTGTCGATTGGGGTCCTGCTTTTATTGACGCCGCAGCAAACCGGGGTGGGTCTGTCGGCGTCAGGGCTCTCTCGATAATCCCAAAAGTCGCATTAGTTCTGATTTCCCATTATCGCTATTATTTTCACCCCTACTTCCTCACAGTGCCTCTGGGGGGAAGACGCATACCCATCTCTCCCGGTCTCTCGTATGTCAGGTGACCGTTTTCGACCAATGGTTCTTGATCGAGCATTCTCCCTACTCTTTCCGCATATCACGTGACCGCTTTCGGCTAATGAGACTGTGGTGGGACGCCTCCCGTCTCCAATCGGGCGTGGCTTACATCGTTCTTGTTCTAAAAAAAACAAAATCTAATTTGGCCTTTTTCACACGTACGAAAAATGATAATCTTGGCTTTTTCTCACCTGGGTTCTGTCAAAACAGCCTGCCGCTAATTAGATGTGACTTCAGGAAAGAATATTGGCGCTATCTGTGAGCCGAGACAATCGTTTTCTTTCCTTCTTTGTTTTTGGTCAGACCTGATAGTCAAAAATCTTAATTATCTGAATTGAAAATGTCTCCACTTCATCATCGTGGGGTTCCAATTTTTTTACAGGTCAGAATCTGTATACAGTTCCACCGGTCACCCTCTCAACACAAAAAAAACACCTTTCCTCCGATTAAAATTTCGTTTCCATTGTTCTAAAAAATCTTTATTGTTTCAGCCAACCTTAACAACTTCCATCCTACGCGGACATGGAATTAGTTCAAGTGCTTGACCTGATAATTTTAACACTTGTTAGGTGCTGGTCGTACGTGTGTGTTTTCGCTTACGACCTGGTTTCGTATTATGTTTCTGTCTTTCCTCTTCTTTTTGTTTTATTTTATTATCTCCAAACTCTATTTCTTCAACCAAATATGACAATTTCTATTTCCCTGGATTTCGGTCAGGTAATTTGACCTGATATATTTTGACACCTGTCTTGTCTTAGTTTTACTTATGACCGGGTTTTGTTTTATCTATTCCTCTTTCTCTTTCTTTTTATTATTTTTTTTTTCTTCTTCTCTTTGGATCGCCTAAATACAGTTAGAGAATTATTCTCAAAACTCAATTATCTTCGTTTCTAAATAACTAACAACTGGTTAATAAACCAAATAAAAATTAAATCATATTTCTATGAATAACTCTTTTTAGTCTTTCTAAAAAATGCAGGGTGCCACATCAGAGTCTTATTCTCCTCTGTTTGTGCCTTGTCTTTAGCTTTTTCTTCTATATTTAACATTATGTAGAGGAAAGGCCCCCCTCTAAATCTGGATTGAAATTATTTTTCATTCTAATTCATAGAAATGGAGTAGCGTGCAATGGTACCATCTCATACAATTGTGAGTTAGTAGAAAAATTTGTGGACACAAAATGGGTGATCAGAGCCTTATTCTCTTCTGTTTGTGCCTTGTCTTTACCTTTTTCTTCTATATTTAACATTATGTAGAGGCAAGGCCCCCCTCTAAATCTGGATTGAAATTATTTTTCATTCTAATTCATAGAAATGGAGTAGCATGAAATGGTGTCGTCTCATACAACTGTGAGTTAGTAGAAAAATTTGTGGGCACAAAATGGGTGATCAGTGTCTTTTTTGCTTCTGTTTGTGCCTTGTCTTTAGCTTTTTCTCCTATATTTAAGATTATGTAGAGGCAAGGCCCCCCTCTAAATCTGGATTGAAATTATTTTTCATTCTAATTCATAGAAATGGAGTAGCGTGCAATGGTGTCAACTCATACAACTGTGAGTTAGTAGAAAAATTTGTGGGCACAAAATATTTGATCAGAGTCTTATTCTCTTCTGTTTATGCCTTGTCTTTAGCTTTTTCTTCTATATTTAACATTATGTAGAGGCAAGGCCCCCCTCTAAATCTGGAATGAAATTATTTTTCATTCTAATTCATAGAAATGGAGTAGCGTGCAATGGTGTCGTCTCATACAACTGTGAGTTAGTAGAAAAATTTGAGGGCACAAAATGGGTGATCAGTGTCTTATTCTCTTCTGTTTGTGCCTTGTCTTTAGCTTTTTCTTCTATATTTAACATTATGTAGAGGCAAGGCCCCCCTCAAAATCTGGATTGAAATTATTTTTCATTCTAATTCATAGAAATGGAGTAGCGTGCAATGGTGACGTCTCATCCTACTGTGAGTTAGTAGAAATATTTGTGGGCACAAAATGGGAGATCAATGACTTTTTCTGTTCTGTTTGAGCCTTGTCTTTAACTTTTTCTTCTATATTTAACATTATGTAGAGGCAAGGCCCCCCTCTAAATCTGGATTGAAATTATTTTTCATTTTAATTCATAGAAATGGAGTAACGTGCAATGGTGTCGTCTCATACTACTCTGAGTTAGTAGAAAAATTTGTGGGCACAACATGGGTGATCAGTGTCTTATTCTCTTCTGTTTGTGCCTTGTCTTTACCTTTTTCTTCTATATTTAACATTATGTAAAGGCAAGGCCCCACTCTAAATCTGGATTGAAATTATTTTTCATTCTAATTCATAGAAATGGAGCAGCGTGCAATGGTGTCGTCTCATACAACTGTGAGTTAGTAGAAAAATTTGTGGGCACAAAATGGGTGATCAGTGTCTTATTCTCTTCTGTTTTTGCCTTGTCTTTAGCTTTTTCTTCTATATTTAACATTATATAGAGGCAAGGCCCCCCTCTAAATCTGGATTGAAATTATTTTTCATTCTAATTCATAGAAATGGTGTAGCGTGCAATGGTGTCGTCTCATACAACTGTGAGTTAGTAGAAAAATTTGTGGGCACAAAATGCGTGATCAGTGTCTTATTCTCTTCTGTTTTTGCCTTGTCTTTAGCTTTTTCTTCTATATTTAACATTATGTAGAGGCAAGGCCCCCTTCTAAATCTGGATTGAAATTATTTTTCATTCTAATTCATAGAAATGGAGTAGCGTGCAATGGTTTCGTCTCATACAACAGTGAGTTAGGAGAAAAAATTTGTGGGCACAAAATGGGTGATCAGTGTCTTATTCTCTTCTGTTTGTGCCTTGTCTTTAGCTTTTTCTTCTATATTTAACTTTATGTACAGGCTAGGCCCCTTTCTAAATCTTGGTTGAAATAATTTTCATTCTAATTCATAGAAATGGAGTAGCGTGCAATCGTGTCGTCTCATACAACAGTGAGTTAGGAGAAAAAATTTCTGCGCACAAAATGGGTGATCAGTGTCTTATTCTCTTCTGTTTGTGCCTTGTCTTTAGCTTTTTCTTCTATATTTAACTTTATGTAGAGGCTAGGCCCTCCTCTAAATCTTGGTTGAAATTATTTTTCATTCTAATTCATAGAAATGGAGTAGTGTGCAATGGTGTCATCTCATACAACAGTGAGTTAGGAGAAAAAACTTGTGGGCACAAAATGGGTGATCAGTGTCTTATTATCTTCTGTTTGTGCCTTGTCTTTAGCTTTTTCTTCTATATTTAACTTTATGTAGATGCTAGGCCTTTTTCTAAATCTTGGTTGAAATTATTTTTCATTCTAATTCATAGAAATGGAGTAGCGTGCAATGGTGTCGTCTCATACAACAGTGAGATAGGAGAAAAAATTTGTGGGCACAAAATGGGTGATCAGTGTCTTATTCTCTTCTGTATGAGCCTTGTCTTTAGCTTTTTCTTCTTAATTTAACTTTATGAAGAGGCTAGGCCCCTTTCTAAATCTTGGTTGAAATTATTTTTCATTCCAATTTATAGCAATGGAGTAGCGTGCAATGGTGTCATCTCATACAACAGTGAGTTAGGAGAAAAAAATTATGGGCACAAAATGGGTGATCAGTGTCTTATTCTCTTCTGTTTGTGCCTTGTCTTTAGCTTTTTCTTCTATATTTAACTTTATGTAGAGGCTAGGCCCCTTTCTAAATCTTGGTTGAAATCATTTTTCGTTCTAATTCATAGAAATGGAGTAGCGTGCAATGGTGTCGTCTCATACAACAGTGAGTTAGGAGAAAAAATTTGTGGGCACAATATGGGTGATCAGTGTCTTATTCTCTTCTGTTTGTCCCTTGTCTTTAGCTTTTTCTTCTATATTTAACTTTATGTAGAGGCTATGCCCCCCTCTAAATCTTGGTTGAAATTATTTTTCATTCTAATTCATAGAAATGGAGTAGCGTGCAATGGTTTCGTCTCATACAACAGTGAGTTAGGAGAAAAAATTTGTGGGCACAAAATGGGTGATCAGTGTCTTATTCTCTTCTGTTTGTGCCTTGTCTTTAGCTTTTTCTTCGATATTTAACTTTAAGTAGAGGCTAGGCCCCTTTCTAAATCTTGGTTGAAATTATTTTTCATTCTAATTCATAGAAATGGAGTAGCGTGCAATGGTGTCGTCTCATACAATAGTGAGTTAGGAGAAAAAATGTGTTGGCACAAAATGGGTGATCAGTGTCTTATTCTCTTCTGTTTGTGCCTTGTCTTTAGCGTTTTCGTCTATATTTAACTTTATGTAGAGGCTAGTCCCCTTTCTAAATCTTGGTTGGAATTATTTTTCATTCTAATTCATAGAAATGGAGTAGCGTGCAATGGTGTCGTCTCATACAATAGTGAGTTAGGAGAAAAATTGGGTTGGCACAAAATGGGTGATCAGTGTCTTATTATCTTCTGTTTGTGCCTTGTCTTTAGCTTTTTCTTCTATATTTAAATTTATGTAGATGCTAGGCCCCTTTCTAAATCTTGGTTGAAATTATTTTTCATTCTAATTCATAGAAATGGAGTAGCGTGCAATAGTGTCGTCTCATACAACAGTTAGATAGGAGAAAAAATTTGTGGGCACAAAATGGGTGATCAGTGTCTTATTCTCTTCTGTTTGTGCCTTGTCTTTAGCTTTTTCTTCTATATTTAACTTTATGTAGAGGCTAGGCCCCTTTCTAAATCTTGGTTGAAATTATTTTTCATTCTAATTCATAGAAATGGAGTAGCGTGCAATGGTGTCGTCTCATACAACAGTGAGTTAGGAGAAAAAATTTGTGGGCACAAAATGGGTGATCAGTGTCTTATTCTCTTCTGTTTGTGCCTTGTCTTTAGCTTTTTCTTCTATATTTAACTTTATGTAGAGGCTAGGCCCCTTTCTAAATCTTGGTTGAAATTATTTTTCGTTCTAATTCATAGAAATGGAGTAGCGTGCAATGGTGTCGTCTCATACAACAGTGAGTTAGGAGAAAAAATTTGTGGGCACAAAATGGGTGATCAGTGTCTTATTCTCTTCTGTTTGTCCCTTGTCTTTAGCTTTTTCTTCTATATTTAACATTATGTAGAGGCTATGCCCCCCTCTAAATCTTGGTTGAAATTATTTTTCATTCTAATTCATAGAAATGGAGTAGCGTGCAATGGTTTCGTCTCATACAACAGTGAGTTAGGAGAAAAATTTTGTAGGCACAAAATGGGTGATCAGTGTCTTATTCTCTTCTGTTTGTGCCTTGTCTTTAGCTTTTTCTTCGATATTTAACTTTAAGTAGAGGCTAGGCCCCTTTCTAAATCTTGGTTGAAATTATTTTTCATTCTAATTCATAGAAATGGAGTAGCGTGCAATGGTGTCGTCTCATACAATAGTGAGTTAGGAGAAAAAATGTGTTGGCACAAAATGGGTGATCAGTGTCTTATTCTCTTCTGTTTGTGCCTTGTCTTTAGCTTTTTCTTCAATATTTAACTTTATGTAGAGGCTAGTCCCCTTTCTAAATCTTGGTTGGAATTATTTTTCATTCTAATTCATAGAAATGGAGTAGCGTGCAATGGTGTCGTCTCATACAATAGTGAGTTAGGAGAAAAAATGGGTTGGCACAAAATGGGTGATCAGTGTCTTATTCTCTTCTGTTTGTGCCTTGTCTTTAGCTTTTTCGTCTATATTTAACTTTATGTAGAGGCTAGTCCCCTTTCTAAATCTTGGTTGGAATTATTTTTCATTCTAATTCATAGAAATGGAGTAGCGTGCAATGGTGTCGTCTCATACAATAGTGAGTTAGGAGAAAAATTGGGTTGGCACAAAATGGGTGATCAGTGTCTTATTCTCTTCTGTTTGTGCCTTGTCTTTAGTTTTTTCTTCTATATTTAACTTTAAGTAGAGGCTAGGCCTCCCCTCTAAATCTTGGTTGAAATTATTTTTCATTCTAATTAATAGAAATGGAGTAGCGTGCAATCGTGTCGTCTCATACAACAGTGAGTTAGGAGAAAAAATTTGTGCGCACAAAATGGGTGATCAGTGTCTTATTCTCTTCTGTTTGTGCCTTGTCTTTAGCTTTTTCTTCTATATTTAACTTTATGTAGAGGCTAGGCCCCTTTCTAAATCTTGGTTGAAATTATTTTTCATTCTAATTAATAGAAATGCAGATGCGTGCAATGGTGTCATCTCATACAACAGTGAGTTAGGAGAAAAAATTTGTGGGCACAAAATGGGTGATCAGTGTCTTATTATCTTCTGTTTGTGCCTTGTCTTTAGCTTTTTCTTCTATATTTAAATTTATGTAGATGCTAGGCCCCTTTCTAAATCTTGGTTGAAATTATTTTTCATTCTAATTCATAGAAATGGAGTAGCGTGCAATAGTGTCGTCTCATACAACAGTTAGATAGGAGAAAAAATTTGTGGGCACAAAATGGGTGATCAGTGTCTTATTCTCTTCTGTTTGTGCCTTGTCTTTAGCTTTTTCTTCTTTATTTAACTTTATGTAGAGGCTAGGCCCCTTTCTAAATCTTGGTTGAAATTATTTTTCATTCCAATTTATAGAAATGGAGTAGCGTGTAATGGTGTCATCTCATACAACAGTGAGTTAGGAGAAAAAATTTGTGGGCACAAAATGGGTGATCAGTGTCTTATTCTCTTCTGTTTGTCCCTTGTCTTTAGCTTTTTCTTCTATATTTAACTTTATGTAGAGACTATGCCCCCCTCTAAATCTTGGTTGAAATTATTTTTCATTCTAATTCATAGAAATAGAGTAGCGTGCAATGGTTTCGTCTCATACAACAGTGAGTTAGGAGAAAAAATTTGTGGGCACAAAATGGGTGATCAGTGTCTTATTCTCTTCTGTTTGTGCCTTGTCTTTAGCTTTTTCTTCGATATTTAACTTTAAGTAGAGGCTAGGCCCCTTTCTAAATCTTGGTTGAAATTATTTTTCATTCTAATTCATAGAAATGGAGTAGCGTGCAATGGTGTCGTCTCATACAATAGTGAGTTAGGAGAAAAAATGTGTTGGCACAAAATGGGTGATCAGTGTCTTATTCTCTTCTGTTTGTGCCTTGTCTTTAGCTTTTTCGTCTATATTTAACTTTATGTAGAGGCTAGTCCCCTTTCTAAATCTTGGTTGGAATTATTTTTCATTCTAATTCATAGAAATGGAGTAGCGTGCAATAGTGTCGTCTCATACAACAGTGAGTTAGGAGAAAAAATTTGTGGGCACAAAATGGGTGATCAGTGTCTTATTCTCTTCTGTTTGTGCCTTGTCTTTAGCTTTTTCTTCTATATTTAACTTTATGTAGAGGCTAGGCCCCTTTCTAAATCTTGGTTGAAATTATTTTTCGTTCTAATTCATAGAAATGGAGTAGCGTGCAATGGTGTCGTCTCATACAACAGTGAGTTAGGAGAAAAAATTTGTGGGCACAAAATGGGTGATCAGTGTCTTATTCTCTTCTGTTTGTCCCTTGTCTTTAGCTTTTTCTTCTATATTTAACTTTATGTAGAGGCTATGCCCCCCTCTAAATCTTGGTTGAAATTATTTTTCATTCTAATTCATAGAAATGGAGTAGCGTGCAATGGTTTCGTCTCATACAACAGTGAGTTAGGAGAAAAAATTTGTAGGCACAAAATGGGTGATCAGTGTCTTATTCTCTTCTGTTTGTGCCTTGTCTTTAGCTTTTTCTTCGATATTTAACTTTAAGTAGAGGCTAGGCCCCTTTCTAAATCTTGGTTGAAATTATTTTTCATTCTAATTCATAGAAATGGAGTAGCGTGCAATGGTGTCGTCTCATACAATAGTGAGTTAGGAGAAAAAATGTGTTGGCACAAAATGGGTGATCAGTGTCTTATTCTCTTCTGTTTGTGCCTTGTCTTTAGCTTTTTCTTCTATATTTAACTTTATGTAGAGGCTAGTCCCCTTTCTAAATCTTGGTTGGAATTATTTTTCATTCTAATTCATAGAAATGGAGTAGCGTGCAATGGTGTCGTCTCATACAATAGTGAGTTAGGAGAAAAAATGGGTTGGCACAAAATGGGTGATCAGTGTCTTATTCTCTTCTGTTTGTGCCTTGTCTTTAGCTTTTTCTTCTATATTTAACTTTATGTAGAGGCTAGGCCCCTTTCTAAATCTTGGTTGAAATTATTTTTCATTCTAATTAATAGAAATGCAGTTGCGTGCAATGGTGTCATCTCATACAACAGTGAGTTAGGAGAAAAAATTTGTGGGCACAAAATGGGTGATCAGTGTCTTATTATCTTCTGTTTGTGCCTTGTCTTTAGCTTTTTCTTCTATATTTAAATTTATGTAGATGCTAGGCCCCTTTCTAAATCTTGGTTGAAATTATTTTTCATTCTAATTCATAGAAATGGAGTAGCGTGCAATAGTGTCGTCTCATACAACAGTGAGATAGGAGAAAAAATTTGTGGGCACAAAATGGGTGATCAGTGTCTTATTCTCTTCTGTTTGTGCCTTGTCTTTAGCTTTTTCTTCTTTATTTAACTTTATGTAGAGGCTAGGCCCCTTTCTAAATCTTGGTTGAAATTATTTTTCATTCCAATTTATAGAAATGGAGTAGCGTGTAATGGTGTCATCTCATACAACAGTGAGTTAGGAGAAAAAATTTGTGGGCACAAAATGGGTAATCAGTGTCTTATTATCTTCTCTTTGTGCCTTGTCTTTAGCTTTTTCTTCTATATTTAAATTTATGTAGAGGCTAGGCCTTTTTCTAAATCTTGGTTGAAATTATTTTTCATTCTAATTCATAGAAATGGAGTAGAATGCAATGGTTTCATCTCATACAACAGTGCGTTAGGAGAAAAAATTTGTGGGCACAAAATGGGTGATCAGTGACTTATTATCTTCTGTTTGTGCCTTGCCTTTAGCTTTTTCTTCTATATTTAACTTTATGTAGAGGCTAGGCCCCTTTCTAAATCTTGGTTGAAATTATTTTTCATTCTAATTCATAGAAATTGAGTAGCGTGGAATGGTGTCGTCTCATACAACAGTGAGATAGGAGAAAAAATTTGTCGGCACAAAATGGGTGATCAGTGTCTTATTCTCTTCTGTTTGTGCTTTGTCTTTAGCTTTTTCTTCTATATTTTACTTTAAGTAGAGGCTAGGCCCCCCCTCTAAATCTTGGTTGAAATTATTTTTCATTCTAATTAATAGAAATGGAGTAGCGTGCAATCGTGTCGTCTCATACACCAGTGAGTTAGGAGAAAAAATTTGTACGCACAAAATGTGTGATCAGTTATTTTATTCTCTTCTGTTTGTGCCTTGTCTTTAGCTTTTTCTTCTATATTTAACTTTATGTAGAGGCTAGGCACCCCTCTAAGTCTTGGTTGAAATTATTTTTCATTCTAATTCATAGAAATGGAGTAGCGTGCAATGGTGTCGTCTCATACAACAGTGAGTTACGAGAAAAAATTTGTGCGCACAAAATGTGTGATTAGTTTTTTTATTCTCTTCTGTTTGTGCCTTGTCTTTAGCTTTTTCTTCTATATTTAACTTTATGTAGAGGCTAGGCCCCTTTCTAAATCTTGTTTGAAATTATTTTTCATTCTAATTCATAGAAATGGAGTAGCGTGCAATGGTGTCATCTCATACAACAGTGAGTTAGGAGAAAAAATTTGTGGGCACAAAATGGGTGATCAGTGTCTTATTCTCTTCTGTTTGTGCCTTGTCTTTAGCTTTTTCTTCTATATTTAACTTTATGTAGAGGCTAGGCCCCTTTCTAAATCTTGGTTGAAATTATTTTTCATTCTAATTCATAGAAATGGAGTAGCGTGCAATAGTGTCGTCTCATACAACAGTTAGATAGGAGAAAAAATTTGTGGGCACAAAATGGGTGATCAGTGTCTTATTCTCTTCTGTTTGTGCCTTGTCTTTAGCTTTTTCTTCTTTATTTAACTTTATGTAGAGGCTAGGCCCCTTTCTAAATCTTGGTTGAAATTATTTTTCATTCCAATTTATAGAAATGGAGTAGCGTGTAATGGTGTCATCTCATACAACAGTGAGTTAGGAGAAAAAATTTGTGGGCACAAAATGGGTGATCAGTGTCTTATTCTCTTCTGTTTGTCCCTTGTCTTTAGCTTTTTCTTCTATATTTAACTTTATGTAGAGACTATGCCCCCCTCTAAATCTTGGTTGAAATTATTTTTCATTCTAATTCATAGAAATAGAGTAGCGTGCAATGGTTTTGTCTCATACAACAGTGAGTTAGGAGAAAAAATTTGTGGGCACAAAATGGGTGATCAGTGTCTTATTCTCTTCTGTTTGTGCCTTGTCTTTAGCTTTTTCTTCGATATTTAACTTTAAGTAGAGGCTAGGCCCCTTTCTAAATCTTGGTTGAAATTATTTTTCATTCTAATTCATAGAAATGGAGTAGCGTGCAATGGTGTCGTCTCATACAATAGTGAGTTAGGAGAAAAAATGTGTTGGCACAAAATGGGTGATCAGTGTCTTATTCTCTTCTGTTTGTGCCTTGTCTTTAGCTTTTTCGTCTATATTTAACTTTATGTAGAGGCTAGTCCCCTTTCTAAATCTTGGTTGGAATTATTTTTCATTCTAATTCATAGAAATGGAGTAGCGTGCAATAGTGTCGTCTCATACAACAGTGAGTTAGGAGAAAAAATTTGTGGGCACAAAATGGGTGATCAGTGTCTTATTCTCTTCTGTTTGTGCCTTGTCTTTAGCTTTTTCTTCTATATTTAACTTTATGTAGAGGCTAGGCCCCTTTCTAAATCTTGGTTGAAATTATTTTTCGTTCTAATTCATAGAAATGGAGTAGCGTGCAATGGTGTCGTCTCATACAACAGTGAGTTAGGAGAAAAAATTTGTGGGCACAAAATGGGTGATCAGTGTCTTATTCTCTTCTGTTTGTCCCTTGTCTTTAGCTTTTTCTTCTATATTTAACTTTATGTAGAGGCTATGCCCCCCTCTAAATCTTGGTTGAAATTATTTTTCATTCTAATTCATAGAAATGGAGTAGCGTGCAATGGTTTCGTCTCATACAACAGTGAGTTAGGAGAAAAAATTTGTAGGCACAAAATGGGTGATCAGTGTCTTATTCTCTTCTGTTTGTGCCTTGTCTTTAGCTTTTTCTTCGATATTTAACTTTAAGTAGAGGCTAGGCCCCTTTCTAAATCTTGGTTGAAATTATTTTTCATTCTAATTCATAGAAATGGAGTAGCGTGCAATGGTGTCGTCTCATACAATAGTGAGTTAGGAGAAAAAATGTGTTGGCACAAAATGGGTGATCAGTGTCTTATTCTCTTCTGTTTGTGCCTTGTCTTTAGCTTTTTCTTCTATATTTAACTTTATGTAGAGGCTAGTCCCCTTTCTAAATCTTGGTTGGAATTATTTTTCATTCTAATTCATAGAAATGGAGTAGCGTGCAATGGTGTCGTCTCATACAATAGTGAGTTAGGAGAAAAAATGGGTTGGCACAAAATGGGTGATCAGTGTCTTATTCTCTTCTGTTTGTGCCTTGTCTTTAGCTTTTTCTTCTATATTTAACTTTATGTAGAGGCTAGGCCCCTTTCTAAATCTTGGTTGAAATTATTTTTCATTCTAATTAATAGAAATGCAGTTGCGTGCAATGGTGTCATCTCATACAACAGTGAGTTAGGAGAAAAAATTTGTGGGCACAAAATGGGTGATCAGTGTCTTATTATCTTCTGTTTGTGCCTTGTCTTTAGCTTTTTCTTCTATATTTAAATTTATGTAGATGCTAGGCCCCTTTCTAAATCTTGGTTGAAATTATTTTTCATTCTAATTCATAGAAATGGAGTAGCGTGCAATAGTGTCGTCTCATACAACAGTGAGATAGGAGAAAAAATTTGTGGGCACAAAATGGGTGATCAGTGTCTTATTCTCTTCTGTTTGTGCCTTGTCTTTAGCTTTTTCTTCTTTATTTAACTTTATGTAGAGGCTAGGCCCCTTTCTAAATCTTGGTTGAAATTATTTTTCATTCCAATTTATAGAAATGGAGTAGCGTGTAATGGTGTCATCTCATACAACAGTGAGTTAGGAGAAAAAATTTGTGGGCACAAAATGGGTAATCAGTGTCTTATTATCTTCTCTTTGTGCCTTGTCTTTAGCTTTTTCTTCTATATTTAAATTTATGTAGAGGCTAGGCCTTTTTCTAAATCTTGGTTGAAATTATTTTTCATTCTAATTCATAGAAATGGAGTAGAATGCAATGGTTTCATCTCATACAACAGTGCGTTAGGAGAAAAAATTTGTGGGCACAAAATGGGTGATCAGTGACTTATTATCTTCTGTTTGTGCCTTGCCTTTAGCTTTTTCTTCTATATTTAACTTTATGTAGAGGCTAGGCCCCTTTCTAAATCTTGGTTGAAATTATTTTTCATTCTAATTCATAGAAATTGAGTAGCGTGGAATGGTGTCGTCTCATACAACAGTGAGATAGGAGAAAAAATTTGTCGGCACAAAATGGGTGATCAGTGTCTTATTCTCTTCTGTTTGTGCTTTGTCTTTAGCTTTTTCTTCTATATTTTACTTTAAGTAGAGGCTAGGCCCCCCCTCTAAATCTTGGTTGAAATTATTTTTCATTCTAATTAATAGAAATGGAGTAGCGTGCAATCGTGTCGTCTCATACACCAGTGAGTTAGGAGAAAAAATTTGTACGCACAAAATGTGTGATCAGTTATTTTATTCTCTTCTGTTTGTGCCTTGTCTTTAGCTTTTTCTTCTATATTTAACTTTATGTAGAGGCTAGGCACCCCTCTAAGTCTTGGTTGAAATTATTTTTCATTCTAATTCATAGAAATGGAGTAGCGTGCAATGGTGTCGTCTCATACAACAGTGAGTTACGAGAAAAAATTTGTGCGCACAAAATGTGTGATTAGTTTTTTTATTCTCTTCTGTTTGTGCCTTGTCTTTAGCTTTTTCTTCTATATTTAACTTTATGTAGAGGCTAGGCCCCTTTCTAAATCTTGTTTGAAATTATTTTTCATTCTAATTCATAGAAATGGAGTAGCGTGCAATGGTGTCATCTCATACAACAGTGAGTTAGGAGAAAAAATTTGTGGGCACAAAATGGGTGATCAGTGTCTTATTCTCTTCTGTTTGTGCCTTGTCTTTAGCTTTTTCTTCTATATTTAACTTTATGTAGAGGCTAGGCCCCTTTCTAAATCTTGGTTGAAATTATTTTTCATTCTAATTCATAGAAATGGAGTAGCGTGCAATGGTGTCATCTCATACAACAGTGACTTAGGAGAAAAAATTTGTGGGCACAAAATGGGTGATCAGTGTCTTATTATCTTCTGTTTGTGCCTTGTCTTTAGCTTTTTCTTCTATATTTAACTTTATGTAGAGGCTAGGCCCCTTTCTAAATCTTGGTTGAAATTATTTTTCATTCTAATTCATAGAAATGGAGTAGCGTGCAATGGTGTCGTCTCATACAACAGTGAGTTAGGAGAAAAAATTAGTTGGCACAAAATTGGTGATCAGTGTCTTATTCTCTTCTGTTTGTGCCTTGTCTTTAGCTTTTTCTTCTATATTTAACTTTATGTAGATGCTAGGCCCCTTTCTAAATCTTGATAGAAATTATTTTTCAATTCTAATTCATAGAAATGGAGTAGCGTGCAATGGTGTCATCTCATACAACAGTGAGTTAGGAGAAAAAATTTGTGGGCACAAAATGGGTGATCAGTGTCTTATTCTCTTCTGTTTGTGCCTTGTCTTTAGCTTTTTCTTCTATATTTAACTTTATGTAGAGGCTAGGCCCCTTTCTAAATCTTGGTTGAAATTATTTTTCATTCTAATTCATAGAAATGGAGTAGCGTGCAATGGTGTCATCTCATACAACAGTGAGTTAGGAGAAAAAATTTGTGGGCACAAAATGGGTGATCAGTGTCTTATTCTCTTCTGTTTGTGCCTTGTCTTTAGCTTTTTCTTCTATATTTAACTTTATGTAGAGGCTAGGCCTTCCTCTAAATCTTGGTTGAAATTATTTTTCATTCTAATTAATAGAAATGGAGTAGCGTGCAATGGTGTCGTCTCATACAACAGTGAGTTAGGAGAAAAAATTTGTGGGCACAAAATGGGTGATCATTGTCTTATTCTCTTCTGTTTGTGCCTTGTCTTTAGCTTTTTCTTCTATATTTAACTTTATGTAGAGGCTAGGCCCCTTTCTAAATCTTGATTGAAATTATTTTTCATTCTAATTCATAGAAATGGAGTAGCGTGCAATGGTGTCATCTCATACAACAGTGAGTTAGGAGAAAAAATTTGTGGGCACAAAATAGGTGATCAGTGTCTTATTCTCTTCTGTTTGTGCCTTGTCTTTAGCTTTTTCTTCTATATTTAACATTATGTAGAGGTTAGGCCCCTTTCTAAATCTTGTTTGAAATTATTTTTCATTCTAATTCATAGAAATGGAGTAGCGTGCAATGGTGTCATCTCATACAACAGTGAGATAGGAGAAAAAATTTGTGGGCACAAAATGGGTGATCAGTGTCTTATTCTCTTCTGTTTGTGCCTTGTCTTTAGCTTTTTCTTCTATATTTAACTTTAAGTAGAGGCTAGGCCTCCCCTCTAAATGTTGGTGGAAATTATTTTTCATTCTAATTAATAGAAATGGAGTAGCGTGCAATGGTGTCGTCTCATACAACAGTGAGTTAGGAGAAAAAATTTGTGGGCACAAAATGGGTGATCATTGTCTTATTCTCTTCTGTTTGTGCCTTGTCTTTAGCTTTTTCTTCTATATTTAACTTTATGTAGAGGCTAGGCCCCTTTCTAAATCTTGATTGAAATTATTTTTCATTCTAATTCATAGAAATGGAGTAGCGTGCAATGGTGTCATCTCATACAACAGTGAGATAGGAGAAAAAATTTGTGGGCACAAAATGGGTGATCAGTGTCTTATTCTCTTCTGTTTGTGCCTTGTCTTTAGCTTTTTCTTCTATATTTAACTTTATGTAGAGGCTAGGCCCCTTTCTAAATCTTGGTTGAAATTATTTTTCATTCTAATTCATAGAAATGGAGTAGCGTGCAATGGTGTCATCTCATACAACAGTGAGTTAGGAGAAAAAATTTGTGGGCACAAAATGGGTGATCAGTGTCTTATTCTCTTCTGTTTGTGCCTTGTCTTTAGCTTTTTCTTCTATATTTAACTTTATGTAGAGGCTAGGCCCGCCTCTAAATCGTGGGTGAAATTATTTTTCATTCTAATTTATAGAAATGGAGTAGCGTGCAATGGTGTCGTCTCATACAACAGTGAGTTAGGAGAAAAAATTTGTGGGCACAAAATGGTTGATCAGTGCCTTATTCTCTTCTGTTTGTGCCTTGTCTTTAGCTTTTTCTTCTATATTTAACTTTATGTAGAGGCTAGGCCCCTTTCTAAATCTTGGTTGAAATTATTTTTCATTCTAATTCATAGAAATGGAGTAGCGTGCAATGGTGTCCTCTCATACAACAGTGAGTTAGGAGAAAAAATTTGTGGGCACAAAATGGGTGATCAGTGTCTTATTCTCTTCTGTTTGTGCCTTGTCATTAGCTTTTTCTTCTATATTTAACTTTATATAGAGGCTAGGCCCCCCTCTAAATCTTGGTTGAAATTATTTTTCATTCTAATTCATAGAAATGGAGTAGCGTGCAATGGTGTCATCTCATACAACAGTGAGTTAGGAGAAAAAATTTGTGGGCACAAAATGGGTGATCAGTGTCTTATTCTCTTCTGTTTGTGCCTTGTCTTTAGCTTTTTCTTCTATATTTAACTTTATGTAGAGGCTAGGCCTTCCTCTAAATCTTGGTTGAAATTATTTTTCATTCTAATTAATAGAAATGGAGTAGCGTGCAATGGTGTTGTCTCATACAACAGTGAGTTAGGAGATAAAATTTGTGGGCACAAAATGGGTGATCATTGTCTTATTCTCTTCTGTTTGTGCCTTGTCTTTAGCTTTTTCTTCTATATTTAACTTTATGTAGAGGCTAGGCCCCTTTCTAAATCTTGATTGAAATTATTTTTCATTCTAATTCATAGAAATGGAGTAGCGTGCAATGGTGTCATCTCATACAACAGTGAGTTAGGAGAAAAAATTTGTGGGCACAAAATGGGTGATCAGTGTCTTATTCTCTTCTGTTTGTGCCTTGTCTTTAGCTTTTTCTTCTATATTTAACTTTATGTAGAGGCTAGGCCTTCCTCTAAATCTTGGTTGAAATTATTTTTCATTCTAATTAATAGAAATGGAGTAGCGTGCAATGGTGTCGTCTCATACAACAGTGAGTTAGGAGAAAAAATTTGTGGGCACAAAATGGGTGATCATTGTCTTATTCTCTTCTGTTTGTGCCTTGTCTTTAGCTTTTTCTTCTATATTTAACTTTATGTAGAGGCTAGGCCCCTTTCTAAATCTTGATTGAAATTATTTTTCATTCTAATTCATAGAAATGGAGTAGCGTGCAATGGTGTCATCTCATACAACAGTGAGTTAGGAGAAAAAATTTGTGGGCACAAAATAGGTGATCAGTGTCTTATTCTCTTCTGTTTGTGCCTTGTCTTTAGCTTTTTCTTCTATATTTAACATTATGTAGAGGTTAGGCCCCTTTCTAAATCTTGTTTGAAATTATTTTTCATTCTAATTCATAGAAATGGAGTAGCGTGCAATGGTGTCATCTCATACAACAGTGAGATAGGAGAAAAAATTTGTGGGCACAAAATGGGTGATCAGTGTCTTATTCTCTTCTGTTTGTGCCTTGTCTTTAGCTTTTTCTTCTATATTTAACTTTAAGTAGAGGCTAGGCCTCCCCTCTAAATGTTGGTGGAAATTATTTTTCATTCTAATTAATAGAAATGGAGTAGCGTGCAATGGTGTCGTCTCATACAACAGTGAGTTAGGAGAAAAAATTTGTGGGCACAAAATGGGTGATCATTGTCTTATTCTCTTCTGTTTGTGCCTTGTCTTTAGCTTTTTCTTCTATATTTAACTTTATGTAGAGGCTAGGCCCCTTTCTAAATCTTGATTGAAATTATTTTTCATTCTAATTCATAGAAATGGAGTAGCGTGCAATGGTGTCATCTCATACAACAGTGAGATAGGAGAAAAAATTTGTGGGCACAAAATGGGTGATCAGTGTCTTATTCTCTTCTGTTTGTGCTTTGTCTTTAGCTTTTTCTTCTATATTTTACTTTAAGTAGAGGCTAGGCCCCCCCTCTAAATCTTGGTTGAAATTATTTTTCATTCTAATTAATAGAAATGGAGTAGCGTGCAATCGTGTCGTCTCATACACCAGTGAGTTAGGAGAAAAAATTTGTACGCACAAAATGTGTGATCAGTTATTTTATTCTCTTCTGTTTGTGCCTTGTCTTTAGCTTTTTCTTCTATATTTAACTTTATGTAGAGGCTAGGCACCCCTCTAAGTCTTGGTTGAAATTATTTTTCATTCTAATTCATAGAAATGGAGTAGCGTGCAATGGTGTCGTCTCATACAACAGTGAGTTACGAGAAAAAATTTGTGCGCACAAAATGTGTGATTAGTTTTTTTATTCTCTTCTGTTTGTGCCTTGTCTTTAGCTTTTTCTTCTATATTTAACTTTATGTAGAGGCTAGGCCCCTTTCTAAATCTTGTTTGAAATTATTTTTCATTCTAATTCATAGAAATGGAGTAGCGTGCAATGGTGTCATCTCATACAACAGTGAGTTAGGAGAAAAAATTTGTGGGCACAAAATGGGTGATCAGTGTCTTATTCTCTTCTGTTTGTGCCTTGTCTTTAGCTTTTTCTTCTATATTTAACTTTATGTAGAGGCTAGGCCCCTTTCTAAATCTTGGTTGAAATTATTTTTCATTCTAATTCATAGAAATGGAGTAGCGTGCAATGGTGTCATCTCATACAACAGTGACTTAGGAGAAAAAATTTGTGGGCACAAAATGGGTGATCAGTGTCTTATTATCTTCTGTTTGTGCCTTGTCTTTAGCTTTTTCTTCTATATTTAACTTTATGTAGAGGCTAGGCCCCTTTCTAAATCTTGGTTGAAATTATTTTTCATTCTAATTCATAGAAATGGAGTAGCGTGCAATGGTGTCGTCTCATACAACAGTGAGTTAGGAGAAAAAATTAGTTGGCACAAAATTGGTGATCAGTGTCTTATTCTCTTCTGTTTGTGCCTTGTCTTTAGCTTTTTCTTCTATATTTAACTTTATGTAGATGCTAGGCCCCTTTCTAAATCTTGATAGAAATTATTTTTCAATTCTAATTCATAGAAATGGAGTAGCGTGCAATGGTGTCATCTCATACAACAGTGAGTTAGGAGAAAAAATTTGTGGGCACAAAATGGGTGATCAGTGTCTTATTCTCTTCTGTTTGTGCCTTGTCTTTAGCTTTTTCTTCTATATTTAACTTTATGTAGAGGCTAGGCCCCTTTCTAAATCTTGGTTGAAATTATTTTTCATTCTAATTCATAGAAATGGAGTAGCGTGCAATGGTGTCATCTCATACAACAGTGAGTTAGGAGAAAAAATTTGTGGGCACAAAATGGGTGATCAGTGTCTTATTCTCTTCTGTTTGTGCCTTGTCTTTAGCTTTTTCTTCTATATTTAACTTTATGTAGAGGCTAGGCCTTCCTCTAAATCTTGGTTGAAATTATTTTTCATTCTAATTAATAGAAATGGAGTAGCGTGCAATGGTGTTGTCTCATACAACAGTGAGTTAGGAGATAAAATTTGTGGGCACAAAATGGGTGATCATTGTCTTATTCTCTTCTGTTTGTGCCTTGTCTTTAGCTTTTTCTTCTATATTTAACTTTATGTAGAGGCTAGGCCCCTTTCTAAATCTTGATTGAAATTATTTTTCATTCTAATTCATAGAAATGGAGTAGCGTGCAATGGTGTCATCTCATACAACAGTGAGTTAGGAGAAAAAATTTGTGGGCACAAAATAGGTGATCAGTGTCTTATTCTCTTCTGTTTGTGCCTTGTCTTTAGCTTTTTCTTCTATATTTAACTTTATGTAGAGGCTAGGCCCCTTTCTAAATCTTGGTTGAAATTATTTTTCATTCTTATTCATAGAAATGGAGTAGCGTGCAATGGTGTCATCTCATACAACAGTGAGTTAGGAGAAAAAATTTGTGGGCACAAAATGGGTGATCAGTGTCTTATTCTCTTCTGTTTGTGCCTTGTCTTTAGCTTTTTCTTCTATATTTAACTTTATGTAGAGGCTAGGCCTTCCTCTAAATCTTGGTTGAAATTATTTTTCATTCTAATTAATAGAAATGGAGTAGCGTGCAATGGTGTCGTCTCATACAACAGTGAGTTAGGAGAAAAAATTTGTGGGCACAAAATGGGTGATCATTGTCTTATTCTCTTCTGTTTGTGCCTTGTCTTTAGCTTTTTCTTCTATATTTAACTTTATGTAGAGGCTAGGCCCCTTTCTAAATCTTGATTGAAATTATTTTTCATTCTAATTCATAGAAATGGAGTAGCGTGCAATGGTGTCATCTCATACAACAGTGAGTTAGGAGAAAAAATTTGTGGGCACAAAATAGGTGATCAGTGTCTTATTCTCTTCTGTTTGTGCCTTGTCTTTAGCTTTTTCTTCTATATTTAACATTATGTAGAGGTTAGGCCCCTTTCTAAATCTTGTTTGAAATTATTTTTCATTCTAATTCATAGAAATGGAGTAGCGTGCAATGGTGTCATCTCATACAACAGTGAGATAGGAGAAAAAATTTGTGGGCACAAAATGGGTGATCAGTGTCTTATTCTCTTCTGTTTGTGCCTTGTCTTTAGCTTTTTCTTCTATATTTAACTTTAAGTAGAGGCTAGGCCTCCCCTCTAAATGTTGGTGGAAATTATTTTTCATTCTAATTAATAGAAATGGAGTAGCGTGCAATGGTGTCGTCTCATACAACAGTGAGTTAGGAGAAAAAATTTGTGGGCACAAAATGGGTGATCATTGTCTTATTCTCTTCTGTTTGTGCCTTGTCTTTAGCTTTTTCTTCTATATTTAACTTTATGTAGAGGCTAGGCCCCTTTCTAAATCTTGATTGAAATTATTTTTCATTCTAATTCATAGAAATGGAGTAGCGTGCAATGGTGTCATCTCATACAACAGTGAGATAGGAGAAAAAATTTGTGGGCACAAAATGGGTGATCAGTGTCTTATTCTCTTCTGTTTGTGCCTTGTCTTTAGCTTTTTCTTCTATATTTAACTTTATGTAGAGGCTAGGCCCCTTTCTAAATCTTGGTTGAAATTATTTTTCATTCTAATTCATAGAAATGGAGTAGCGTGCAATGGTGTCATCTCATACAACAGTGAGTTAGGAGAAAAAATTTGTGGGCACAAAATGGGTGATCAGTGTCTTATTCTCTTCTGTTTGTGCCTTGTCTTTAGCTTTTTCTTCTATATTTAACTTTATGTAGAGGCTAGGCCCGCCTCTAAATCGTGGGTGAAATTATTTTTCATTCTAATTTATAGAAATGGAGTAGCGTGCAATGGTGTCGTCTCATACAACAGTGAGTTAGGAGAAAAAATTTGTGGGCACAAAATGGTTGATCAGTGCCTTATTCTCTTCTGTTTGTGCCTTGTCTTTAGCTTTTTCTTCTATATTTAACTTTATGTAGAGGCTAGGCCCCTTTCTAAATCTTGGTTGAAATTATTTTTCATTCTAATTCATAGAAATGGAGTAGCGTGCAATGGTGTCCTCTCATACAACAGTGAGTTAGGAGAAAAAATTTGTGGGCACAAAATGGGTGATCAGTGTCTTATTCTCTTCTGTTTGTGCCTTGTCATTAGCTTTTTCTTCTATATTTAACTGTATATAGAGGCTAGGCCCCCCTCTAAATCTTGGTTGAAATTATTTTTCATTCTAATTCATAGAAATGGAGTAGCGTGCAATGGTGTCATCTCATACAACAGTGAGTTAGGAGAAAAAATTTGTGGGCACAAAATGGGTGATCAGTGTCTTATTCTCTTCTGTTTGTGCCTTGTCTTTAGCTTTTTCTTCTATATTTAACTTTATGTAGAGGCTAGGCCTTCCTCTAAATCTTGGTTGAAATTATTTTTCATTCTAATTAATAGAAATGGAGTAGCGTGCAATGGTGTTGTCTCATACAACAGTGAGTTAGGAGATAAAATTTGTGGGCACAAAATGGGTGATCATTGTCTTATTCTCTTCTGTTTGTGCCTTGTCTTTAGCTTTTTCTTCTATATTTAACTTTATGTAGAGGCTAGGCCCCTTTCTAAATCTTGGTTGAAATTATTTTTCATTCTTATTCATAGAAATGGAGTAGCGTGCAATGGTGTCATCTCATACAACAGTGAGTTAGGAGAAAAAATTTGTGGGCACAAAATGGGTGATCAGTGTCTTATTCTCTTCTGTTTGTGCCTTGTCTTTAGCTTTTTCTTCTATATTTAACTTTATGTAGAGGCTAGGCCTTCCTCTAAATCTTGGTTGAAATTATTTTTCATTCTAATTAATAGAAATGGAGTAGCGTGCAATGGTGTCGTCTCATACAACAGTGAGTTAGGAGAAAAAATTTGTGGGCACAAAATGGGTGATCATTGTCTTATTCTCTTCTGTTTGTGCCTTGTCTTTAGCTTTTTCTTCTATATTTAACTTTATGTAGAGGCTAGGCCCCTTTCTAAATCTTGATTGAAATTATTTTTCATTCTAATTCATAGAAATGGAGTAGCGTGCAATGGTGTCATCTCATACAACAGTGAGTTTGGAGAAAAAATTTGTGGGCACAAAATAGGTGATCAGTGTCTTATTCTCTTCTGTTTGTGCCTTGTCTTTAGCTTTTTCTTCTATATTTAACATTATGTAGAGGTTAGGCCCCTTTCTAAATCTTGTTTGAAATTATTTTTCATTCTAATTCATAGAAATGGAGTAGCGTGCAATGGTGTCATCTCATACAACAGTGAGATAGGAGAAAAAATTTGTGGGCACAAAATGGGTGATCAGTGTCTTATTCTCTTCTGTTTGTGCCTTGTCTTTAGCTTTTTCTTCTATATTTAACTTTAAGTAGAGGCTAGGCCTCCCCTCTAAATGTTGGTGGAAATTATTTTTCATTCTAATTAATAGAAATGGAGTAGCGTGCAATGGTGTCGTCTCATACAACAGTGAGTTAGGAGAAAAAATTTGTGGGCACAAAATGGGTGATCATTGTCTTATTCTCTTCTGTTTGTGCCTTGTCTTTAGCTTTTTCTTCTATATTTAACTTTATGTAGAGGCTAGGCCCCTTTCTAAATCTTGATTGAAATTATTTTTCATTCTAATTCATAGAAATGGAGTAGCGTGCAATGGTGTCATCTCATACAACAGTGAGATAGGAGAAAAAATTTGTGGGCACAAAATGGGTGATCAGTGTCTTATTCTCTTCTGTTTGTGCCTTGTCTTTAGCTTTTTCTTCTATATTTAACTTTATGTAGAGGCTAGGCCCCTTTCTAAATCTTGGTTGAAATTATTTTTCATTCTAATTCATAGAAATGGAGTAGCGTGCAATGGTGTCATCTCATACAACAGTGAGTTAGGAGAAAAAATTTGTGGGCACAAAATGGGTGATCAGTGTCTTATTCTCTTCTGTTTGTGCCTTGTCTTTAGCTTTTTCTTCTATATTTAACTTTATGTAGAGGCTAGGCCCGCCTCTAAATCGTGGGTGAAATTATTTTTCATTCTAATTTATAGAAATGGAGTAGCGTGCAATGGTGTCGTCTCATACAACAGTGAGTTAGGAGAAAAAATTTGTGGGCACAAAATGGTTGATCAGTGCCTTATTCTCTTCTGTTTGTGCCTTGTCTTTAGCTTTTTCTTCTATATTTAACTTTATGTAGAGGCTAGGCCCCTTTCTAAATCTTGGTTGAAATTATTTTTCATTCTAATTCATAGAAATGGAGTAGCGTGCAATGGTGTCCTCTCATACAACAGTGAGTTAGGAGAAAAAATTTGTGGGCACAAAATGGGTGATCAGTGTCTTATTCTCTTCTGTTTGTGCCTTGTCATTAGCTTTTTCTTCTATATTTAACTTTATATAGAGGCTAGGCCCCCCTCTAAATCTTGGTTGAAATTATTTTTCATTCTAATTCATAGAAATGTAGTAGCGTTCAATGGTGTCGTCTCAAACAACAGTGAGTTAGGAGAAAAAATTTGTTGGCACAAAATGGGTGATCAGTGTCTTATTCTCTTCTGTTTGTGCCTTGTCTTTAGCTTTTTCTTCTATATTTAACTTTATGTAGAGGCTTGGCCCCTTTCTAAATCTTGGTTGAAATTATTTTTCATTCTAATTCATAGAAATGGAGTAGCGTGCAATGGTGTCATCTCATACAACAGTGAGTTAGGAGAAAAAATTTGTGGGCACAAAATGGGTGATCAGTGTCTTATTCTCTTCTGTTTGTGCCTTGTCTTTAGCTTTTTCTTCTATATTTAACTTTATGTAGAGGCTAGGCCTGCCTCTAATCTTGGTTGAAATTATTTTTCATTCTAATTAATAGAAATGGAGTAGCGTGCAATGGTGTCGTCTCATACAACAGTGAGTTAGGAGAAAAAATTTGTGGGCACAAAATGGGTGATCATTGTCTTATTCTCTTCTGTTTGTGCCTTGTCTTTAGCTTTTTCTTCTATATTTAACTTTATGTAGAGGCTAGGCCCCTTTCTAAATCTTGATTAAAATTATTTTTCATTCTAATTCATAGAAATGGAGTAGCGTGCAATGGTGTCATCTCATACAACAGTGAGTTAGGAGAAAAAATTTGTGGGCACAAAATAGGTGATCAGTGTCTTATTCTCTTCTGTTTGTGCCTTGTCTTTAGCTTTTTCTTCTATATTTAACTTTATGTAGAGGCTAGGCCCCTTTCTAAATCTTGGTTGAAATTATTTTTCATTCTAATTCATAGAAATGGAGTAGCGTGCAATGGTGTCATCTCATAGAACAGTGAGTGAGGAGAAAAAATTTGTGGGCACAAAATGGGTGATCAGTGTCTTATTCTCTTCTGTTTGTGCCTTGTCTTTAGCTTTTACTTCTATATTTAACTTTATGTAGAGGCTAGGCCCCTTTCTAAATCTTGGTTGAAATTATTTTTCATTCTAATTCATAGAAATGGAGTAGCGTGCAATGGTGTCATCTCATACAACAGTGAGTTAGGAGAAAAAATTTGTGGGCACAAAATGGGTGATCAGTGTCTTATTCTCTTCTGTTTGTGCCTTGTCTTTAGCTTTTTCTTCTATATTTAACTTTATGTAGAGGCTAGGCCTGCCTCTAATCTTGGTTGAAATTATTTTTCATTCTAATTAATAGAAATGGAGTAGCGTGCAATGGTGTCGTCTCATACAACAGTGAGTTAGGAGAAAAAATTTGTGGGCACAAAATGGGTGATCATTGTCTTATTCTCTTCTGTTTGTGCCTTGTCTTTAGCTTTTTCTTCTATATTTAACTTTATGTAGAGGCTAGGCCCCTTTCTAAATCTTGATTGAAATTATTTTTCATTCTAATTCATAGAAATGGAGTAGCGTGCAATGGTGTCATCTCATACAACAGTGAGTTAGGAGAAAAAATTTGTGGGCACAAAATAGGTGATCAGTGTCTTATTCTCTTCTGTTTGTGCCTTGTCTTTAGCTTTTTCTTCTATATTTAACATTATGTAGAGGTTAGGCCCCTTTCTAAATCTTGTTTGAAATTATTCTTCATTCTAATTCATAGAAATGGAGTAGCGTGCAATGGTGTCATCTCATACAACAGTGAGATAGGAGAAAAAATTTGTGGGCACAAAATGGGTGATCAGTGTCTTATTCTCTTCTGTTTGTGCCTTGTCTTTAGCTTTTTCTTCTATATTTAACTTTATGTAGAGGCTAGGCCCCTTTCTAAATCTTGGTTGAAATTATTTTTCATTCTAATTCATAGAAATGGAGTAGCGTGCAATGGTGTCATCTCATACAACAGTGAGTTAGGTGAAAAAATTTGTGGGCACAAAATGGATGATCAGTGCCTTATTCTCTTCTGTTTGTGCCTTGTCTTTAGCTTTTTCTTCTATATTTAACTTTATGTAGAGGCTAGGCCCCTTTCTAAATCTTGATTGAAATTATTTTTCATTCTAATTCATAGAAATGGAGTAGCGTGCAATGGTGTCATCTCATACAACAGTGAGTTAGGAGAAAAAATTTGTGGGCACAAAATAGGTGATCAGTGTCTTATTCTCTTCTGTTTGTGCCTTGTCTTTAGCTTTTTCTTCTATATTTAACATTATGTAGAGGTTAGGCCCCTTTCTAAATCTTGTTTGAAATTATTCTTCATTCTAATTCCTAGAAATGGAGTAGCGTGCAATGGTGTCATCTCATACAACAGTGAGATAGGAGAAAAAATTTGTGGGCACAAAATGGGTGATCAGTGCCTTATTCTCTTCTGTTTGTGCCTTGTCTAGTTTTTCTTCTATATTTAACTTTATGTAGAGGCTAGGCCCCTTTCTAAATCTTGGTTGAAATTATTTTTCATTCTAATTCATAGAAATGGAGTAGCGTGCAATGGTGTCCTCTCATACAACAGTGAGTTAGGAGAAAAAATTTGTGGGCACAAAATGGGTGATCAGTGTCTTATTCTCTTCTGTTTGTGCCTTGTCATTAGCTTTTTCTTCTATATTTAACTTTATATAGAGGCTAGGCCCCCCTCTAAATCTTGGTTGAAATTATTTTTCATTCTAATTCATAGAAATGTAGTAGCGTTCAATGGTGTCGTCTCAAACAACAGTGAGTTAGGAGAAAAAATTTGTTGGCACAAAATGGGTGATCAGTGTCTTATTCTCTTCTGTTTGTGCCTTGTCTTTAGCTTTTTCTTCTATATTTAACTTTATGTAGAGGCTAGGCCCCTTTCTAAATCTTGGTTGAAATTATTTTTCATTCTAATTCATAGAAATGGAGTAGCGTGCAATGGTGTCATCTCATACAACAGTGAGTTAGGTGAAAAAATTTGTGGGCACAAAATGGATGATCAGTGTCTTATTCTCTTCTGTTTGTGCCTTGTCTTTAGCTTTTTCTTCTATATTTAACTTTATGTAGAGGCTAGGCCCCTTTCTAAATCTTGATTGAAATTATTTTTCATTCTAATTCATAGAAATGGAGTAGCGTGCAATGGTGTCATCTCATACAACAGTGAGTTAGGAGAAAAAATTTGTGGGCACAAAATAGGTGATCAGTGTCTTATTCTCTTCTGTTTGTGCCTTGTCTTTAGCTTTTTCTTCTATATTTAACATTATGTAGAGGTTAGGCCCCTTTCTAAATCTTGTTTGAAATTATTCTTCATTCTAATTCCTAGAAATGGAGTAGCGTGCAATGGTGTCATCTCATACAACAGTGAGATAGGAGAAAAAATTTGTGGGCACAAAATGGGTGATCAGTCTCTTATTCTCTTCTGTTTGTGCCTTGTCTTTAGCTTTTTCTTCTATATTTAACTTTATGTAGAGGCTAGGCCCCTTTCTAAATCTTGGTTGAAATTATTTTTCATTCTAATTCATAGAAATGGAGTAGCGTGCAATGGTGTCATCTCATACAACAGTGAGTTAGGAGAAAAAATTTGTGCGCACAAAATGGATGATCAGTGTCTTATTCTCTTCTGTTTGTGCCTTGTCTTTAGCTTTTTCTTCTATATTTAACTTTATGTAGAGGCTAGGCCCGCCTCTAAATCTTGGTTGAAATTATTTTTCATTCTAATTAATAGAAATGGAGTAGCGTGCAAGGGTGTCGTCTCATACAACAGTGAGTTAGGAGAATAAATTTGTTGGCACAAAATGGGTGATCATTGTCTTATTCTCTTCTGTTTGTGCCTTGTCTTTAGCTTTTTCTTCTATATTTAACTTTATGTAGAGGCTAGGCCCCTTTCTAAATCTTGATTGAAATTATTTTTCATTCTAATTCATAGAAATGGAGTAGCGTGCAATGGTGTCATCTCATACAACAGTGAGTTAGGAGAAAAAATTTGTGGGCACAAAATGGGTGATCAGTGCCTTATTCTCTTCTGTTTGTGCCTTGTCTAGTTTTTCTTCTATATTTAACTTTATGTAGAGGCTAGGCCCCTTTCTAAATCTTGGTTGAAATTATTTTTCATTCTAATTCATAGAAATGGAGTAGCGTGCAATGGTGTCCTCTCATACAACAGTGAGTTAGGAGAAAAAATTTGTGGGCACAAAATGGGTGATCAGTGTCTTATCCTCTTCTGTTTGTGCCTTGTCATTAGCTTTGTCTTCTATATTTAACTTTATATAGAGGCTAGGCCCCACTCTAAATCTTGGTTGAAATTATTTTTCATTCTAATTCATAGAAATGTAGTAGCGTTCAATGGTGTCGTCTCAAACAACAGTGAGTTAGGAGAAAAAATTTGTTGGCACAAAACGGGTGATCAGAGTCTTATTCTCTTCCGTTTGTGCCTTGTCTTTAGCTTTTTCTTCTATATTTAACTTTATGTAGAGGCTAGGCCCCTTTCTAAATCTTGGTTGAAATTATTTTTCATTCTAATTCATAGACATGGAGTAGCGTGCAATGGTGTCGTCTCATACAACAGTGAGTTAGGAGAATAAATTTGTTGGCACAAAATGGGTGATCATTGTCTTATTCTCTTCTGTTTGTGCCTTGTCTTTAGCTTTTTCTTCTATATTTAACTTTATGTAGAGGCTAGGCCCCTTTCTAAATCTTGATTGAAATTATTTTTCATTCTAATTCATAGAAATGGAGTAGCGTGCAATGGTGTCATCTCATACAACAGTGAGTTAGGAGAAAAAATTTGTGGGCACAAAATAGGTGATCAGTGTCTCATTCTCTTCTGTTTGTGCCTTGTCTTTAGCTTTTTCTTCTATATTTAACTTTATGTAGAGGCTAGGCCCCTTTCTAAATCTTGGTTGAAATTATTTTTCATTCTAATTCATAGAAATGGAGTAGCGTGCAATGGTGTCATCTCATACAACAGTGAGTTAGGAGAAAAAATTTGTGGGCACAAAATAGGTGATCAGTGTCTCATTCTCTTCTGTTTGTGCCTTGTCTTTAGCTTTTTCTTCTATATTTAACTTTATGTAGAGGCTAGGCCCCTTTCTAAATCTTGGTTGAAATTATTTTTCATTCTAATTAATAGAAATGGAGTAGCGTGCAATGGTGTCGTCTCATACAACAGTGAGTTAGGAGAAAAAATTTGTGGGCACAAAATGGGTGATCAGTGCCGTATTCTATTCTGTTTGTGCCTTGTCTTTAGCTTTTTCTTCTATATTTAACTTTCTGTAGAGGCTAGGCCCCTTTCTAAATCTTGGTTGAAATTATTTTTCATTCTAATTCATAGAAATGGAGTAGCGTGCAATGGTGTCCTCTCATACAACACTGAGTTAGGAGAAAAAATTGTGGGCACAAAATGGGTGATCAGTGTCTTATTCTCTTCTGTTTTTCTTGTCATTAGCTTTTTCTTCTATATTTAACTTTATATAGAGGCTAGGCCCCCCTCTAAATCTTGGTTGAAATTATTTTTCATTCTAATTCATAGAAATGTAGTAGCGTTCAATGGTGTCGTCTCATACAACAGTGAGTTATGAGAAAAAATTTGTGCGCACAAAATGTGTGATCAGTGTCTTATTCTCTTCTGTTTGTGCCTTGTCTTTAGCTTTTTCTTCTATATTTAACTTTAAGTAGAGGCTAGGCCCCCCTCTAAATCTTGGTTGAAATTATTTTTCATTCTAATTAATAGAAATGGAGTAGCGTGCAAGGGTGTCGTCTCATACAACAGTGAGTTAGGAGACAAAATTTGTGGGCACAAAATGGGTGATCAGTGCCTTATTCTCTTCTGTTTGTGCCTTGTCTAGTTTTTCTTCTATATTTAACTTTATGTAGAGGTTAGGCCCCTTTCTAAATCTTGTTTGAAATTATTCTTCATTCTAATTCCTAGAAATGGAGTAGCGTGCAATGGTGTCATCTCATACAACAGTGAGATAGGAGAAAAAATTTGTGGCCACAAAATGGGTGATCAGTCTCTTATTCTCTTCTGTTTGTGCCTTGTCTTTAGCTTTTTCTTCTATATTTAACTTTATGTAGAGGCTAGGCCCCTTTCTAAATCTTGGTTGAAATTATTTTTCATTCTAATTCATAGAAATGGAGTAGCGTGCAATGGTGTCATCTCATACAACAGTGAGTTAGGAGAAAAAATTTGTGCGCACAAAATGGATGATCAGTGACTTATTCTCTTCTGTTTGTGCCTTGTCTTTAGCTTTTTCTTCTATATTTAACTTTATGTAGAGGCTAGGCCCGCCTCTAAATCTTGGTTGAAATTATTTTTCATTCTAATTAATAGAAATGGAGTAGCGTGCAAGGGTGTCGTCTCATACAACAGTGAGTTAGGAGAATAAATTTGTTGGCACAAAATGGGTGATCATTGTCTTATTCTCTTCTGTTTGTGCCTTGTCTTTAGCTTTTTCTTCTATATTTAACTTTATGTAGAGGCTAGGCCCCTTTCTAAATCTTGATTGAAATTATTTTTCATTCTAATTCATAGAAATGGAGTAGCGTGCAATGGTGTCATCTCATACAACAGTGAGTTAGGAGAAAAAATTTGTGGGCACAAAATGGGTGATCAGTGCCTTATTCTCTTCTGTTTGTGCCTTGTCTAGTTTTTCTTCTATATTTAACTTTATGTAGAGGCTAGGCCCCTTTCTAAATCTTGGTTGAAATTATTTTTCATTCTAATTCATAGAAATGGAGTAGCGTGCAATGGTGTCCTCTCATACAACAGTGAGTTAGGAGAAAAAATTTGTGGGCACAAAATGGGTGATCAGTGTCTTATCCTCTTCTGTTTGTGCCTTGTCATTAGCTTTGTCTTCTATATTTAACTTTATATAGAGGCTAGGCCCCACTCTAAATCTTGGTTGAAATTATTTTTCATTCTAATTCATAGAAATGTAGTAGCGTTCAATGGTGTCGTCTCAAACAACAGTGAGTTAGGAGAAAAAATTTGTTGGCACAAAACGGGTGATCAGAGTCTTATTCTCTTCCGTTTGTGCCTTGTCTTTAGCTTTTTCTTCTATATTTAACTTTATGTAGAGGCTAGGCCCCTTTCTAAATCTTGGTTGAAATTATTTTTCATTCTAATTCATAGACATGGAGTAGCGTGCAATGGTGTCGTCTCATACAACAGTGAGTTAGGAGAATAAATTTGTTGGCACAAAATGGGTGATCATTGTCTTATTCTCTTCTGTTTGTGCCTTGTCTTTAGCTTTTTCTTCTATATTTAACTTTATGTAGAGGCTAGGCCCCTTTCTAAATCTTGATTGAAATTATTTTTCATTCTAATTCATAGAAATGGAGTAGCGTGCAATGGTGTCATCTCATACAACAGTGAGTTAGGAGAAAAAATTTGTGGGCACAAAATAGGTGATCAGTGTCTCATTCTCTTCTGTTTGTGCCTTGTCTTTAGCTTTTTCTTCTATATTTAACTTTATGTAGAGGCTAGGCCCCTTTCTAAATCTTGGTTGAAATTATTTTTCATTCTAATTCATAGAAATGGAGTAGCGTGCAATGGTGTCATCTCATACAACAGTGAGTTAGGAGAAAAAATTTGTGGGCACAAAATAGGTGATCAGTGTCTCATTCTCTTCTGTTTGTGCCTTGTCTTTAGCTTTTTCTTCTATATTTAACTTTATGTAGAGGCTAGGCCCCTTTCTAAATCTTGGTTGAAATTATTTTTCATTCTAATTAATAGAAATGGAGTAGCGTGCAATGGTGTCGTCTCATACAACAGTGAGTTAGGAGAAAAAATTTGTGGGCACAAAATGGGTGATCAGTGCCGTATTCTATTCTGTTTGTGCCTTGTCTTTAGCTTTTTCTTCTATATTTAACTTTCTGTAGAGGCTAGGCCCCTTTCTAAATCTTGGTTGAAATTATTTTTCATTCTAATTCATAGAAATGGAGTAGCGTGCAATGGTGTCCTCTCATACAACACTGAGTTAGGAGAAAAAATTGTGGGCACAAAATGGGTGATCAGTGTCTTATTCTCTTCTGTTTTTCTTGTCATTAGCTTTTTCTTCTATATTTAACTTTATATAGAGGCTAGGCCCCCCTCTAAATCTTGGTTGAAATTATTTTTCATTCTAATTCATAGAAATGTAGTAGCGTTCAATGGTGTCGTCTCATACAACAGTGAGTTATGAGAAAAAATTTGTGCGCACAAAATGTGTGATCAGTGTCTTATTCTCTTCTGTTTGTGCCTTGTCTTTAGCTTTTTCTTCTATATTTAACTTTAAGTAGAGGCTAGGCCCCCCTCTAAATCTTGGTTGAAATTATTTTTTATTCTAATTAATAGAAATGGAGTAGCGTGCAAGGGTGTCGTCTCATACAACAGTGAGTTAGGAGACAAAATTTGTGGGCACAAAATGGGTGATCAGTGCCTTATTCTCTTCTGTTTGTGCCTTGTCTAGTTTTTCTTCTATATTTAACTTTATGTAGAGGCTAGGCCCCTTTCTAAATCTTGGTTGAAATTATTTTTCATTCTAATTCATAGAAATGGAGTAGCGTGCAATGGTGTCCTCTCATACAACAGTGAGTTAGGAGAAAAAATTTGTGGGCACAAAATGGGTGATCAGTGTCTTATCCTCTTCTGTTTGTGCCTTGTCATTAGCTTTGTCTTCTATATTTAACTTTATATAGAGGCTAGGCCCCCCTCTAAATCTTGGTTGAAATTATTTTTCATTCTAATTCATAGAAATGTAGTAGCGTTCAATGGTGTCGTCTCAAACAACAGTGAGTTAGGAGAAAAAATTTGTTGGCACAAAACGGGTGATCAGAGTCTTATTCTCTTCCGTTTGTGCCTTGTCTTTAGCTTTTTCTTCTATATTTAACTTTATGTAGAGGCTAGGCCCCTTTCTAAATCTTGGTTGAAATTATTTTTCATTCTAATTCATAGACATGGAGTAGCGTGCAATGGTGTCGTCTCATACAACAGTGAGTTAGGAGAATAAATTTGTTGGCACAAAATGGGTGATCATTGTCTTATTCTCTTCTGTTTGTGCCTTGTCTTTAGCTTTTTCTTCTATATTTAACTTTATGTAGAGGCTAGGCCCCTTTCTAAATCTTGATTGAAATTATTTTTCATTCTAATTCATAGAAATGGAGTAGCGTGCAATGGTGTCATCTCATACAACAGTGAGTTAGGAGAAAAAATTTGTGGGCACAAAATAGGTGATCAGTGTCTCATTCTCTTCTGTTTGTGCCTTGTCTTTAGCTTTTTCTTCTATATTTAACTTTATGTAGAGGCTAGGCCCCTTTCTAAATCTTGGTTGAAATTATTTTTCATTCTAATTCATAGAAATGGAGTAGCGTGCAATGGTGTCATCTCATACAACAGTGAGTTAGGAGAAAAAATTTGTGGGCACAAAATGGGTGATCAGTGTCTTATCCTCTTCTGTTTGTGCCTTGTCATTAGCTTTGTCTTCTATATTTAACTTTATATAGAGGCTAGGCCCCCCTCTAAATCTTGGTTGAAATTATTTTTCATTCTAATTCATAGAAATGTAGTAGCGTTCAATGGTGTCGTCTCAAACAACAGTGAGTTAGGAGAAAAAATTTGTTGGCACAAAACGGGTGATCAGAGTCTTATTCTCTTCCGTTTGTGCCTTGTCTTTAGCTTTTTCTTCTATATTTAACTTTATGTAGAGGCTAGGCCCCTTTCTAAATCTTGGTTGAAATTATTTTTCATTCTAATTCATAGACATGGAGTAGCGTGCAATGGTGTCGTCTCATACAACAGTGAGTTAGGAGAATAAATTTGTTGGCACAAAATGGGTGATCATTGTCTTATTCTCTTCTGTTTGTGCCTTGTCTTTAGCTTTTTCTTCTATATTTAACTTTATGTAGAGGCTAGGCCCCTTTCTAAATCTTGATTGAAATTATTTTTCATTCTAATTCATAGAAATGGAGTAGCGTGCAATGGTGTCATCTCATACAACAGTGAGTTAGGAGAAAAAATTTGTGGGCACAAAATAGGTGATCAGTGTCTCATTCTCTTCTGTTTGTGCCTTGTCTTTAGCTTTTTCTTCTATATTTAACTTTATGTAGAGGCTAGGCCCCTTTCTAAATCTTGGTTGAAATTATTTTTCATTCTAATTCATAGAAATGGAGTAGCGTGCAATGGTGTCATCTCATACAACAGTGAGTTAGGAGAAAAAATTTGTGGGCACAAAATAGGTGATCAGTGTCTCATTCTCTTCTGTTTGTGCCTTGTCTTTAGCTTTTTCTTCTATATTTAACTTTATGTAGAGGCTAGGCCCCTTTCTAAATCTTGGTTGAAATTATTTTTCATTCTAATTAATAGAAATGGAGTAGCGTGCAATGGTGTCGTCTCATACAACAGTGAGTTAGGAGAAAAAATTTGTGGGCACAAAATGGGTGATCAGTGCCGTATTCTATTCTGTTTGTGCCTTGTCTTTAGCTTTTTCTTCTATATTTAACTTTCTGTAGAGGCTAGGCCCCTTTCTAAATCTTGGTTGAAATTATTTTTCATTCTAATTCATAGAAATGGAGTAGCATGCAATGGTGTCCTCTCATACAACAGTGAGTTAGGAGAAAAAATTGTGGGCACAAAATGGGTGATCAGTGTCTTATTCTCTTCTCTTTTTCTTGTCATTAGCTTTTTCTTCTATATTTAACTTTATATAGAGGCTAGGCCCCCCTCTAAATCTTGGTTGAAATTATTTTTCATTCTAATTCATAGAAATGTAGTAGCGTTCAATGGTGTCGTCTCATACAACAGTGAGTTATGAGAAAAAATTTGTGCGCACAAAATGTGTGATCAGTGTCTTATTCTCTTCTGTTTGTGCCTTGTCTTTAGCTTTTTCTTCTATATTTAACTTTAAGTAGAGGCTAGGCCTCCCCTCTAAATGTTGGTGGAAATTATTTTTCATTCTAATTAATAGAAATGGAGTAGCGTTCAATGGTGTCGTCTCATACAACAGTGAGTTAGGAGAAAAAATTTGTGCGCACAAGATGGGTGACCAGTGTCTTATTCTCTTCTGTTTGTGCCTTGTCTTTAGCTTTTTCTTCAATATTTAAATTATGTAGAGGCAAGGCCCCCCTCTAAATCTGGATTGAAATTATTTTTCATTCTAATTCATAGAAATGGAGTAGCGTGCAATGGTGTCGTCTCATACAACAGTGAGTTAGGAGAAAAAATTTGTGAGCACAAAATGGGTGATCAGTGTCTTATTCTCTTCTGTTTGTGCCTTGTCTTTTGCTTTTTCTTCTATATTTAACTTTAAGTAGAGGCTAGGCCCCCCTCTAAATCTTGGTTGAAATTATTTTTCATTCTAATTAATAGAAATGGAGTAGCGTGCAATGGTGTCGTCTCAAACAACAGTGAGTTAGGAGAAAAAATTTGTTCGCACAAAATGGGTGATCAGTGTCTTATTCTCTTCTGTTTGTGCCTTGTCTTTAGCTTTTTCTTCTATATTTGACTTTACGTAGAGGCTAGGCCCCTTTCTAAATCTTGGTTGAAATTATTTTTCATTCTAATTCATAGAAATGGAGTAGCGTGCAATAGTGTCGTCTCATACAACAGTGAGATAGGAGAAAAAATTTGTGGGCACAAAACGGGTGATCAGTGTCTTATTCTCTTCTGTTTGTGCCTTGTCTTTAGCTTTTTCTTCTATATTTAACTTTATGTAGAGGCTAGGCCCCCCTCAAAATCTTGGTTGAAATTATTTTTCATTCTAATTCATAGAAATGGAGTAGCGTGCAATGGTGTCGTCTCATACAACAGTGATTTAGGAGAAATAATTTGTTGGCACAAAATGGGTGATCAGTGTCTTATTCTCTTCTGTTTGTGCCTTGTCTTTAGCTTTTTCTTCTATATTTAAACTTATGTAGAGGCTAGGCCCCTTTCTAAATCTTGGTTGAAATTATTTTTCATTCTAATTGATAGAAATGGAGTAGCGTGCAATGGTCTCGTCTCATACAACAGTGAGATAGGAGAAAAAATTTGTGGGCACAAAATGGGTGATCAGTGTCTTATTCTCTTCTGTTTGTGCCTTGTCTTTAGCTTTTTCTTCTATATTTAACTTTATGTAGAGGCTAGGCCCCTTTCTCAATCTTGGTTGAAATTATTTTTCATTCTAATTGATAGAAATGGAGTAGCGTGCAATGGTGTCATCTCATACAACAGTGAGTTAGGAGAAAAAATTTGTGGGCACAAAATGGGTGATCAGTGTCTTATTCTCTTCTGTTTGTGCCTTGTCTTTAGCTTTTTCTTCTATATTTAACTTTATGTAGAGGCTAGGCCCTTTCTGAATCTTGGTTGAAATTATTTTTCATTCTAATTCATAGAAATGGAGTAGCGTGCAATGGTGTCGTCTCATACAACAGTGAGTTAGGAGAAAAAATTTGTGGGCACAAAATGGGTGATCAGTGTCTTATTCTCTTCTGTTTGTGCCTTGTCTTTAGCTTTTTCTTCTATATTTAACTTTAAGTAGAGGCTAGGCCTCCCCTCTATACCTTGGTGGAAATTATTTTTCATTCTAATTAATAGAAATGGAGTAGCGTTCAATGGTGTCGTCTCATACAACAGTGAGTTAGGAGAAAAAATTTGTGCGCACAAGATGGGTGACCAGTGTCTTATTCTCTTCTGTTTGTGCCTTGTCTTTAGCTTTTTCTTCTATATTTAAATTATGTAGAGGCAAGGCCCCCCTCTAAATCTGGATTGAAATTATTTTTCATTCTAATTCATAGAAATGGAGTAGCGTGCAATGGTGTCATCTCATAAAACAGTGAGTTAGGAGAAAAAATTTGTGGGCACAAAATGGGTGATCAGTGTCTTATTCTCTTCTGTTTGTGCCTTGTCTTTAGCTTTTTCTACTATATTTAACTTTATGTAGAGGCTAGGCTCCATTCTAAATCTTGGTTGAAATTATTTTTCATTCTATTTCATAGAAATGGAGTAGCGTGCAATGGTGTCCTCTCATACAACAGTGAGTTAGGAGAAAAAATTTGTGAGCACAAAATGGGTGATCAGTGTCTTATTCTCTTCTGTTTGTGCCTTGTCTTTAGCTTTTTCTTCAATATTTAAATTATGAAGAGGCAAGGCCCCCCTCTAAATCTGGATTGAAATTATTTTTCATTCTAATTCATAGAAATGGAGTAGCGTGCAATGGTGTCGTCTCATACAACAGTGAGTTAGGAGAAAAAATTTGTGAGCACAAAATGGGTGATCAGTGTCTTATTCTCTTCTGTTTGTGCCTTGTCTTTTGCTTTTTCTTCTATATTTAACTTTAAGGAGAGGCTAGGCCCCCCTCTAAATCTTGGTTGAAATTATTTTTCATTCTAATTAATAGAAATGGAGTAGCGTGCAATGGTGTCGTCTCAAACAACAGTGAGTTAGGAGAAAAAATTTGTTCGCACAAAATGGGTGATCAGTGTCTTATTCTCTTCTGTTTGTGCCTTGTCTTTAGCTTTTTCTTCTATATTTAACTTTACGTAGAGGCTAGGCCCCTTTCTAAATCTTGGTTGAAATTATTTTTCATTCTAATTCATAGAAATGGAGTAGCGTGCAATAGTGTCGTCTCATACAACAGTGAGATAGGAGAAAAAATTTGTGGGCACAAAACGGGTGATCAGTGTCTTATTCTCTTCTGTTTGTGCCTTGTCTTTAGCTTTTTCTTCTATATTTAACTTTATGTAGAGGCTAGGCCCCCCTCAAAATCTTGGTTGAAATTATTTTTCATTCTAATTCATAGAAATGGAGTAGCGTGCAATGGTGTCGTCTCATACAACAGTGATTTAGGAGAAATAATTTGTTGGCACAAAATGGGTGATCAGTGTCTTATTCTCTTCTGTTTGTGCCTTGTCTTTAGGTTTTTCTTCTATATTTAACATTATGTAGAGGCTAGGCCCCTTTCTAAATCTTGGTTGAAATTATTTTTCATTCTAATTGATAGAAATGGAGTAGCGTGCAATGGTGTCCTCTCATACAACAGTGAGTTAGGAGAAAAAATTTGTGGGCACAAAATGGGTGATCAGTGTCTTATTCTCTTCTGTTCGTGCCTTGTCATTAGCTTTGTCTTCTATATTTAACTTTATATAGAGGCTAGGCCCCCCTCTAAATCTTGGTTGAAATTATTTTTCATTCTAATTCATAGAAATGTAGTAGCGTTCAATGGTGTCGTCTCAAACAACAGTGAGTTAGTAGAAAAAATTTGTTGGCACAAAATGGGTGATCAGTGTCTTATTCTCTTCTGTTTGTGCCTTGTCTTTAGCTTTTTCTTCTATATTTAACTTTATGTAGAGGCTAGGCCCCTTTGTAAATCTTGGTTGAAATTATTTTTCATTCTAATTCATAGAAATGGAGTAGCGTGCAATGGTGTCATCTCATGCAACAGTGAGTTAGGAGAAAAAATTTGTGGGCACAAAATGGGTGATCAGTGTCTTATTCTCTTCTGTTTGTGCCTTGTCTTTAGCTTTTTCTTCTATATTTAACTTTATGTAGAGGCTAGGCCCCTTTCTCAATCTTGGTTGAAATTATTTTTCATTCTAATTGATAGAAATGGAGTAGCGTGCAATGGTGTCATCTCATACAACAGTGAGTTAGGAGAAAAAATTTGTGGGCACAAAATGGGTGATCAGTGTCTTATTCTCTTCTGTTTGTGCCTTGTCTTTAGCTTTTTCTTCTATATTTAACTTTATGTAGAGGCTAGGCCCTCCTCTAAATCTTGGTTGAAATTATTTTTCATTCTAATTCATAGAAATGGAGTAGCGTTCAATGGTGTCGTCTCATACAACAGTGAGTTAGGAGAAAAAATTTGTGCGCACAAGATGGGTGACCAGTGTCTTATTCTCTTCTGTTTGTGCCTTGTCTTTAGCTTTTTCTTCTATATTTAAATTATGTAGAGGCAAGGCCCCCCTCTAAATCTGGATTGAAATTATTTTTCATTCTAATTCATAGAAATGGAGTAGCGTGCAATTGTGTCATCTCATAAAACAGTGAGTTAGGAGAAAAAATTTGTGGGCACAAAATGGGTGATCAGTGTCTTATTCTCTTCTGTTTGTGCCTTGTCTTTAGCTTTTTCTACTATATTTAACTTTATGTAGAGGCTAGGCCCCTTTCTAAATCTTGGTTGGAATTATTTTTCATTCTAATTCATAGAAATGGAGTAGCATGCAATGGTGTCCTCTCATACAACAGTGAGTTAGGAGAAAAAATTGTGGGCACAAAATGGGTGATCAGTGTCTTATTCTCTTCTGTTTTTCTTGTCATTAGCTTTTTCTTCTATATTTAACTTTATATAGAGGCTAGGCCCCCCTCTAAATCTTGGTTTAAATTATTTTTCATTCTAATTCATAGAAATGTAGTAGCGTTCAATGGTGTCGTCTCATACAAGAGTGAGTTAATGAGAAAAAATTTGTGCGCACAAAATGTGTGATCAGTGTCTTATTCTCTTCTGTTTGTGCCTTGTCTTTAGCTTTTTCTTCTATATTTAACTTTAAGTAGAGGCTAGGCCTCCCCTCTAAATGTTGGTGGAAATTATTTTTCATTCTAATTAATAGAAATGGAGTAGCGTTCAATGGTGTCGTCTCATACAACAGTGAGTTAGGAGAAAAAATTTGTGCGCACAAGATGGGTGACCAGTGTCTTATTCTCTTCTGTTTGTGCCTTGTCTTTAGCTTTTTCTTCAATATTTAAATTATGTAGAGGCAAGGCCCCCCTCTAAATCTGGATTGAAATTATTTTTCATTCTAATTCATAGAAATGGAGTAGCGTGCAATGGTGTCGTCTCATACAACAGTGAGTTAGGAGAAAAAATTTGTGAGCACAAAATGGGTGATCAGTGTCTTATTCTCTTCTGTTTGTGCCTTGTCTTTTGCTTTTTCTTCTATATTTAACTTTAAGTAGAGGCTAGGCCCCCCTCTAAATCTTGGTTGAAATTATTTTTCATTCTAATTAATAGAAATGGAGTAGCGTGCAATGGTGTCGTCTCAAACAACAGTGAGTTAGGAGAAAAAATTTGTTCGCACAAAATGGGTGATCAGTGTCTTATTCTCTTCTGTTTGTGGTTTGTCTTTAGCTTTTTCTTCTATATTTAACTTTACGTAGAGGCTAGGCCCCTTTCTAAATCTTGGTTGAAATTATTTTTCATTCTAATTCATAGAAATGGAGTAGCGTGCAATAGTGTCGTCTCATACAACAGTGAGATAGGAGAAAAAATTTGTGGGCACAAAACGGGTGATCAGTGTCTTATTCTCTTCTGTTTGTGCCTTGTCTTTAGCTTTTTCTTCTATATTTAACTTTATGTAGAGGCTAGGCCCCCCTCAAAATCTTGGTTGAAATTATTTTTCATTCTAATTCATAGAAATGGAGTAGCGTGCAATGGTGTCGTCTCATACAACAGTGATTTAGGAGAAATAATTTGTTGGCACAAAATGGGTGATCAGTGTCTTATTCTCTTCTGTTTGTGCCTTGTCTTTAGCTTTTTCTTCTATATTTAACATTATGTAGAGGCTAGGCCCCTTTCTAAATCTTGGTTGAAATTATTTTTCATTCTAATTGATAGAAATGGAGTAGCGTGCAATGGTCTCGTCTCATACAACAGTGAGATAGGAGAAAAAATTTGTGGGCACAAAATGGGTGATCAGTGTCTTATTCTCTTCTGTTTGTGCCTTGTCTTTAGCTTTTTCTTCTATATTTAACTTTATGTAGAGGCTAGGCCCCTTTCTCAATCTTGGTTGAAATTATTTTTCATTCTAATTGATAGAAATGGAGTAGCGTGCAATGGTGTCATCTCATACAACAGTGAGTTAGGAGAAAAAATTTGTGGGCACAAAATGGGTGATCAGTGTCTTATTCTCTTCTGTTTGTGCCTTGTCTTTAGCTTTTTCTTCTATATTTAACTTTATGTAGAGGCTAGGCCCTTTCTAAATCTTGGTTGAAATTATTTTTCATTCTAATTCATAGAAATGGAGTAGCGTGCAATGGTGTCGTCTCATACAACAGTGAGTTAGGAGAAAAAATTTGTGGGCACAAAATGGGTGATCAGTGTCTTATTCTCTTCTGTTTGTGCCTTGTCTTTAGCTTTTTCTTCTATATTTAACTTTAAGTAGAGGCTAGGCCTCCCCTCTATACCTTGGTGGAAATTATTTTTCATTCTAATTAATAGAAATGGAGTAGCGTTCAATGGTGTCGTCTCATACAACAGTGAGTTAGGAGAAAAAATTTGTGCGCACAAGATGGGTGACCAGTGTCTTATTCTCTTCTGTTTGTGCCTTGTCTTTAGCTTTTTCTTCTATATTTAAATTATGTAGAGGCAAGGCCCCCCTCTAAATCTGGATTGAAATTATTTTTCATTCTAATTCATAGAAATGGAGTAGCGTGCAATGGTGTCATCTCATAAAACAGTGAGTTAGGAGAAAAAATTTGTGGGCACAAAATGGGTGATCAGTGTCTTATTCTCTTCTGTTTGTGCCTTGTCTTTAGCTTTTTCTTCAATATTTAAATTATGAAGAGGCAAGGCCCCCCTCTAAATCTGGATTGAAATTATTTTTCATTCTAATTCATAGAAATGGAGTAGCGTGCAATGGTGTCGTCTCATACAACAGTGAGTTAGGAGAAAAAATTTGTGAGCACAAAATGGGTGATCAGTGTCTTATTCTCTTCTGTTTGTGCCTTGTCTTTTGCTTTTTCTTCTATATTTAACTTTAATTAGAGGCTAGGCCCCCCTCTAAATCTTGGTTGAAATTATTTTTCATTCTAATTAATAGAAATGGAGTAGCGTGCAATGGTGTCGTCTCAAACAACAGTGAGTTAGGAGAAAAAATTTGTTCGCACAAAATGGGTGATCAGTGTCTTATTCTCTTCTGTTTGTGCCTTGTCTTTAGCTTTTTCTTCTATATTTAACTTTACGTAGAGGCTAGGCCCCTTTCTAAATCTTGGTTGAAATTATTTTTCATTCTAATTCATAGAAATGGAGTAGCGTGCAATAGTGTCGTCTCATACAACAGTGAGATAGGAGAAAAAATTTGTGGGCACAAAACGGGTGATCAGTGTCTTATTCTCTTCTGTTTGTGCCTTGTCTTTAGCTTTTTCTTCTATATTTAACTTTATGTAGAGGCTAGGCCCCCCTCAAAATCTTGGTTGAAATTATTTTTCATTCTAATTCATAGAAATGGAGTAGCGTGCAATGGTGTCGTCTCATACAACAGTGATTTAGGAGAAATAATTTGTTGGCACAAAATGGGTGATCAGTGTCTTATTCTCTTCTGTTTGTGCCTTGTCTTTAGCTTTTTCTTCTATATTTAACATTATGTAGAGGCTAGGCCCCTTTCTAAATCTTGGTTGAAATTATTTTTCATTCTAATTGATAGAAATGGAGTAGCGTGCAATGGTCTCGTCTCATACAACAGTGAGATAGGAGAAAAAATTTGTGGGCACAAAATGGGTGATCAGTGTCTTATTCTCTTCTGTTTGTGCCTTGACTTTAGCTTTTTCTTCTATATTTAACTTTATGTAGAGGCTAGGCCCCCCTCTAAATCTTGGTTGAAATTATTTTTCATTCTAATTCATAGAAATGGAGTAGCGTGCAATGGTGTCCTCTCATACAACAGTGAGTTAGGAGAAAAAATTTGTGGGCACAAAATGGGTGATCAGTGTCTTATTCTCTTCTGTTCGTGCCTTGTCATTAGCTTTGTCTTCTATATTTAACTTTATATAGAGGCTAGGCCCCCCTCTAAATCTTGGTGGAAATTATTTTTCATTCTAATTAATAGAAATGGAGTAGCGTTCAATGGTGTCGTCTCATACAACAGTGAGTTAGGAGAAAAAATTTGTGCGCACAAGATGGGTGACCAGTGTCTTATTCTCTTCTGTTTTTCTTGTCATTAGCTTTTTCTTCTATATTTAACTTTATATAGAGGCTAGGCCCCCCTCTAAATCTTGGTTTAAATTATTTTTCATTCTAATTCATAGAAATGTAGTAGCGTTCAATGGTGTCGTCTCATACAAGAGTGAGTTATGAGAAAAAATTTGTGCGCACAAAATGTGTGATCAGTGTCTTATTCTCTTCTGTTTGTGCCTTGTCTTTAGCTTTTTCTTCTATATTTAACTTTAAGTAGAGGCTAGGCCTCCCCTCTAAATGTTGGTGGAAATTATTTTTCATTCTAATTAATAGAAATGGAGTAGCGTTCAATGGTGTCGTCTCATACAACAGTGAGTTAGGAGAAAAAATTTGTGCGCACAAGATGGGTGACCAGTGTCTTATTCTCTTCTGTTTGTGCCTTGTCTTTAGCTTTTTCTTCAATATTTAAATTATGTAGAGGCAAGGCCCCCCTCTAAATCTGGATTGAAATTATTTTTCATTCTAATTCATAGAAATGGAGTAGCGTGCAATGGTGTCGTCTCATACAACAGTGAGTTAGGAGAAAAAATTTGTGAGCACAAAATGGGTGATCAGTGTCTTATTCTCTTCTGTTTGTGCCTTGTCTTTTGCTTTTTCTTCTATATTTAACTTTAAGTAGAGGCTAGGCCCCCCTCTAAATCTTGGTTGAAATTATTTTTCATTCTAATTAATAGAAATGGAGTAGCGTGCAATGGTGTCGTCTCAAACAACAGTGAGTTAGGAGAAAAAATTTGTTCGCACAAAATGGGTGATCAGTGTCTTATTCTCTTCTGTTTGTGGTTTGTCTTTAGCTTTTTCTTCTATATTTAACTTTACGTAGAGGCTAGGCCCCTTTCTAAATCTTGGTTGAAATTATTTTTCATTCTAATTCATAGAAATGGAGTAGCGTGCAATAGTGTCGTCTCATACAACAGTGAGATAGGAGAAAAAATTTGTGGGCACAAAACGGGTGATCAGTGTCTTATTCTCTTCTGTTTGTGCCTTGTCTTTAGCTTTTTCTTCTATATTTAACTTTATGTAGAGGCTAGGCCCCCCTCAAAATCTTGGTTGAAATTATTTTTCATTCTAATTCATAGAAATGGAGTAGCGTGCAATGGTGTCGTCTCATACAACAGTGATTTAGGAGAAATAATTTGTTGGCACAAAATGGGTGATCAGTGTCTTATTCTCTTCTGTTTGTGCCTTGTCTTTAGCTTTTTCTTCTATATTTAACATTATGTAGAGGCTAGGCCCCTTTCGAAATCTTGGTTGAAATTATTTTTCATTCTAATTGATAGAAATGGAGTAGCGTGCAATGGTCTCGTCTCATACAACAGTGAGATAGGAGAAAAAATTTGTGGGCACAAAATGGGTGATCAGTGTCTTATTCTCTTCTGTTTGTGCCTTGTCTTTAGCTTTTTCTTCTATATTTAACTTTATGTAGAGGCTAGGCCCCTTTCTCAATCTTGGTTGAAATTATTTTTCATTCTAATTGATAGAAATGGAGTAGCGTGCAATGGTGTCATCTCATACAACAGTGAGTTAGGAGAAAAAATTTGTGGGCACAAAATGGGTGATCAGTGTCTTATTCTCTTCTGTTTGTGCCTTGTCTTTAGCTTTTTCTTCTATATTTAACTTTAAGTAGAGGTTAGGCCTCCCCTCTATACCTTGGTGGAAATTATTTTTCATTCTAATTAATAGAAATGGAGTAGCGTTCAATGGTGTCGTCTCATACAACAGTGAGTTAGGAGAAAAAATTTGTGCGCACAAGATGGGTGACCAGTGTCTTATTCTCTTCTGTTTGTGCCTTGTCTTTAGCTTTTTCTTCTATATTTAAATTATGTAGAGGCAAGGCCCCCCTCTAAATCTGGATTGAAATTATTTTTCATTCTAATTCATAGAAATGGAGTAGCGTGCAATGGTGTCATCTCATAAAACAGTGAGTTAGGAGAAAAAATTTGTGGGCACAAAATGGGTGATCAGTGTCTTATTCTCTTCTGTTTGTGCCTTGTCTTTAGCTTTTTCTACTATATTTAACTTTATGTAGAGGCTAGGCTCCATTCTAAATCTTGGTTGAAATTATTTTTCATTCTATTTCATAGAAATGGAGTAGCGTGCAATGGTGTCGTCTCATACAACAGTGAGTTAGGAGAAAAAATTTGTGAGCACAAAATGGGTGATCAGTGTCTTATTCTCTTCTGTTTGTGCCTTGTCTTTAGCTTTTTCTTCAATATTTAAATTATGAAGAGGCAAGGCCCCCCTCTAAATCTGGATTGAAATTATTTTTCATTCTAATTCATAGAAATGGAGTAGCGTGCAATGGTGTCGTCTCATACAACAGTGAGTTAGGAGAAAAAATTTGTGAGCACAAAATGGGTGATCAGTGTCTTATTCTCTTCTGTTTGTGCCTTGTCTTTTGCTTTTTCTTCTATATTTAACTTTAAGGAGAGGCTAGGCCCCCCTCTAAATCTTGGTTGAAATTATTTTTCATTCTAATTAATAGAAATGGAGTAGCGTGCAATGGTGTCGTCTCAAACAACAGTGAGTTAGGAGAAAAAATTTGTTCGCACAAAATGGGTGATCAGTGTCTTATTCTCTTCTGTTTGTGCCTTGTCTTTAGCTTTTTCTTCTATATTTAACTTTACGTAGAGGCTAGGCCCCTTTCTAAATCTTGGTTGAAATTATTTTTCATTCTAATTCATATAAATGGAGTAGCGTGCAATAGTGTCGTCTCATACAACAGTGAGATAGGAGAAAAAATTTGTGGGCACAAAACGGGTGATCAGTGTCTTATTCTCTTCTGTTTGTGCCTTGTCTTTAGCTTTTTCTTCTATATTTAACTTTATGTAGAGGCTAGGCCCCCCTCAAAATCTTGGTTGAAATTATTTTTCATTCTAATTCATAGAAATGGAGTAGCGTGCAATGGTGTCGTCTCATACAACAGTGATTTAGGAGAAATAATTTGTTGGCACAAAATGGGTGATCAGTGTCTTATTCTCTTCTGTTTGTGCCTTGTCTTTAGCTTTTTCTTCTATATTTAACATTATGTAGAGGCTAGGCCCCTTTCTAAATCTTGGTTGAAATTATTTTTCATTCTAATTGATAGAAATGGAGTAGCGTGCAATGGTCTCGTCTCATACAACAGTGAGATAGGAGAAAAAATTTGTGGGCACAAAATGGGTGATCAGTGTCTTATTCTCTTCTGTTTGTGCCTTGTCTTTAGCTTTTTCTTCTATATTTAACTTTATGTAGAGGCTAGGCCCCCCTCTAAATCTTGGTTGAAATTATTTTTCATTCTAATTCATAGAAATGGAGTAGCGTGCAATGGTGTCCTCTCATACAACAGTGAGTTAGGAGAAAAAATTTGTGGGCACAAAATGGGTGATCAGTGTCTTATTCTCTTCTGTTCGTGCCTTGTCATTAGCTTTGTCTTCTATATTTAACTTTATATAGAGGCTAGGCCCCCCTCTAAATCTTGGTTGAAATTATTTTTCATTCTAATTCATAGAAATGTAGTAGCGTTCAATGGTGTCGTCTCAAACAACAGTGAGTTAGTAGAAAAAATTTGTTGGCACAAAATGGGTGATCAGTGTCTTATTCTCTTCTGTTTGTGCCTTGTCTTTAGCTTTTTCTTCTATATTTAACTTTATGTAGAGGCTAGGCCCCTTTGTAAATCTTGGTTGAAATTATTTTTCATTCTAATTCATAGAAATGGAGTAGCGTGCAATGGTGTCATCTCATGCAACAGTGAGTTAGGAGAAAAAATTTGTGGGCACAAAATGGGTGATCAGTGTCTTATTCTCTTCTGTTTGTGCCTTGTCTTTAGCTTTTTCTTCTATATTTAACTTTATGTAGAGGCTAGGCCTGCCTCTAAATCTTGGTTGAAATTATTTTTCATTCTAATTAATAGAAATGGAGTAGCGTGCAATGGTGTCGTCTCATACAACTGTGAGTTAGGAGAATAAATTTGTTGGCACAAAATGGGTGATCATTGTCTTATTCTCTTCTGTTTGTGCCTTGTCTTTAGCTTTTTCTTCTATATTTAACTTTATGTAGAGGCTAGGCCCCTTTCTCAATCTTGGTTGAAATTATTTTTCATTCTAATTGATAGAAATGGAGTAGCGTGCAATGGTGTCATCTCATACAACAGTGAGTTAGGAGAAAAAATTTGTGGGCACAAAATGGGTGATCAGTGTCTTATTCTCTTCTGTTTGTGCCTTGTCTTTAGCTTTTTCTTCTATATTTAACTTTATGTAGAGGCTAGGCCCTCCTCTAAATATTGGTTGAAATTATTTTTCATTCTAATTCATAGAAATGGAGTAGCGTGCAATGGTGTCGTCTCAAACAACAGTGAGTTAGGAGAAAAAATTTGTTCGCACAAAATGGGTGATCAGTGTCTTATTCTCTTCTGTTTGTGCCTTGTCTTTAGCTTTTTCTTCTATATTTAACTTTATGTAGAGGCTAGGCCCCCCTCTAAATCTTGGTTGAAATTATTTTTCATTCTAATTCATAGAAATGGAGTAGCGTGCAATGGTGTCCTCTCATACAACAGTGAGTTAGGAGAAAAAATTTGTGGGCACAAAATGGGTGATCAGTGTCTTATTCTCTTCTGTTCGTGCCTTGTCATTAGCTTTGTCTTCTATATTTAACTTTATATAGAGGCTAGGCCCCCCTCTAAATCTTGGTTGAAATTATTTTTCATTCTAATTCATAGAAATGTAGTAGCGTTCAATGGTGTCGTCTCAAACAACAGTGAGTTAGTAGAAAAAATTTGTTGGCACAAAATGGGTGATCAGTGTCTTATTCTCTTCTGTTTGTGCCTTGTCTTTAGCTTTTTCTTCTATATTTAACTTTATGTAGAGGCTAGGCCCCTTTGTAAATCTTGGTTGAAATTATTTTTCATTCTAATTCATAGAAATGGAGTAGCGTGCAATGGTGTCATCTCATAAAACAGTGAGTTAGGAGAAAAAATTTGTGGGCACAAAATGGGTGATCAGTGTCTTATTCTCTTCTGTTTGTGCCTTGTCTTTAGCTTTTTCTACTATATTTAACTTTATGTAGAGGCTAGGCTCCATTCTAAATCTTGGTTGAAATTATTTTTCATTCTATTTCATAGAAATGGAGTAGCGTGCAATGGTGTCATCTCATACAACAGTGAGTTAGGAGAAAAAATTTGTGAGCACAAAATGGGTGATCAGTGTCTTATTCTCTTCTGTTTGTGCCTTGTCTTTTGCTTTTTCTTCTATATTTAACTTTAAGTAGAGGCTAGGCCCCCCTCTAAATCTTGGTTGAAATTATTTTTCATTCTAATTAATAGAAATGGAGTAGCGTGCAATGGTGTCGTCTCAAACAACAGTGAGTTAGGAGAAAAAATTTGTTCGCACAAAATGGGTGATCAGTGTCTTATTCTCTTCTGTTTGTGCCTTGTCTTTAGCTTTTTCTTCTATATTTAACTTTATATAGAGGCTAGGCCCCCCTCTAAATCTTGGTTGAAATTATTTTTCATTCTAATTCATAGAAATGGAGTAGCGTGCAATGGTGTCCTCTCATACAACAGTGAGTTAGGAGAAAAAATTTGTGGGCACAAAATGGGTGATCAGTGTCTTATTCTCTTCTGTTCGTGCCTTGTCATTAGCTTTGTCTTCTATATTTAACTTTATATAGAGGCTAGGCCCCCCTCTAAATCTTGGTTGAAATTATTTTTCATTCTAATTCATAGAAATGTAGTAGCGTTCAATGGTGTCGTCTCAAACAACAGTGAGTTAGTAGAAAAAATTTGTTGGCACAAAATGGGTGATCAGTGTCTTATTCTCTTCTGTTTGTGCCTTGTCTTTAGCTTTTTCTTCTATATTTAATTTTATGTAGAGGCTAGGCCCCTTTGTAAATCTTGGTTGAAATTATTTTTCATTCTAATTCATAGAAATGGAGTAGCGTGCAATGGTGTCATCTCATACAACAGTGAGTTAGGAGAAAAAATTTGTGGGCACAAAATGGGTGATCAGTGTCTCATTCTCTTCTGTTTGTGCCTTGTCTTTAGCTTTTTCTTCTATATTTAACTTTATGTAGAGGCTAGGCCTGCCTCTAAATCTTGGTTGAAATTATTTTTCATTCTAATTAATAGAAATGGAGTAGCGTGCAATGGTGTCGTCTCATACAACAGTGAGTTAGGAGAATAAATTTGTTGGCACAAAATGGGTGATCATTGTCTTATTCTCTTCTGTTTGTGCCTTGTCTTTAGCTTTTTCTTCTATATTTAACTTTATGTAGAGGCTAGGCCCCTTTCTAAATCTTGATTGAAATTATTTTTCATTCTAATTCATAGAAATGGAGTAGCGTGCAATGGTGTCATCTCATACAACAGTGAGTTAGGAGAAAAAATTTGTGGGCACAAAATAGGTGATCAGTGTCTCATTCTCTTCTGTTTGTGCCTTGTCTTTAGCTTTTTCTTCTATATTTAACTTTATGTAGAGGCTAGGCCCCTTTATAAATCTTGTTTGAAATTATTTTTCATTCTAATTCATAGAAATGGAGTAGCGTGCAATGGTGTCATCTCATACAACAGTGAGTTAGGAGAAAAAATTTGTGGGCACAAAATGGGTGATCAGTATTTTATTCTCTTCTGTTTGTGCCTTATCTTTAGCTTTTTCTTCTATATTTAACTTTATGTAGAGGCTAGGCCCCTTTCTAAATCTTGGTTGAAATTATTTTTCATTCTAATTCATAGAAATGGAGAAGCGTGCAATGGTGTCATCTCATACAACAGTGAGTTAGGAGAAAAAATTTGTGGGCACAAAATGGGTGATCAGTGTCTTATTCTCTTCTGTTTGTGCCTTGTCTTTAGCTTTTTCTTCTATATTTAACTTTATGTAGAGGCCAGGCCCGCCTCTAAATCTTGGTTGAAATTATTTTCCATTCTAATTAATAGAAATGGAGTAGCGTGCAATGGTGTCGTCTCATACAACAGTGAGTTAGGAGAAAAAATTTGTGGGCACAAAATGGGTGATCAGTGCCTTATTCTCTTCTGTTTGTGCCTTGTCTTTAGCTTTTTCTTCTATATTTAACTTTCTGTAGAGGCTAGGCCCCTTTCTAAATCTTGGTTGAAATTATTTTTCATTCTAATTCATAGAAATGTAGTAGCGTTCAATGGTGTCGTCTCATACAACAGTGAGTTATGAGAAAAAATTTGTGCGCACAAAATGGGTGATCAGTGTCTTATTCTCTTCTGTTTGTGCCTTGTCTTTAGCTTTTTCTTCTATATTTAAATTATGTAGAGGCTAGGCCCCCCTCTAAATCTTGGTTGAAATTATTTTTCATTCTAATTAATAGAAATGGAGTAGCGTGCAATGGTGTCGTCTCAAACAACAGTGAGTTAGGAGAAAAAATTTGTTCGCACAAAATGGGTGATCAGTTTCTTATTCTCTTCTGTTTGTGCCTTGTCTTTAGCTTTTTCTTCTATATTTAAATTATGTAGAGGCAAGGCCCCCCTCTAAATCTGGATTGAAATTATTTTTGATTCTAATTCATTGAAATGGAGTAGCGTGCAATGGTGTCATCTCATAAAACAGTGAGTTAGGAGAAAAAATTTGTGGTCACAAAATGGGTGATCAGTGTCTTATTCTCTTCTGTTTGTGCCTTGTCTTTAGCTTTTTCTACTATATTTAACTTTATGTAGAGGCTAGGCTCCATTCTAAATCTTGGTTGAAATTATTTTTCATTCTATTTCATAGAAATGGAGTAGCGTGCAATGGTGTCGTCTCATACAACAGTGAGTTAGGAGAAAAAATTTGTGAGCACAAAATGGGTGATCAGTGTCTTATTCTCTTCTGTTTGTGCCTTGTCTTTTGCTTTTTCTTCTATATTTAACTTTAAGTAGAGGCTAGGCCCCCCTCTAAATCTTGGTTGAAATTATTTTTCATTCTAATTAATAGAAATGGAGTAGCGTGCAATGGTGTCGTCTCAAACAACAGTGAGTTAGGAGAAAAAATTTGTTCGCACAAAATGGGTGATCAGTGTCTTATTCTCTTCTGTTTGTGCCTTGTCTTTAGCTTTTTCTTCTATATTTAACTTTATGTAGAGGCTAGGCCCCTTTCTAAATCTTGGTTGAAATTATTTTTCATTCTAATTCATAGAAATGGAGTAGCGTGCAATGGTGTCATCTCATACAACAGTGAGTTAGGAGAAAAAATTTGTGGGCACAAAATAGGTGATCAGTGTCTCATTCTCTTCTGTTTGTGCCTTGTCTTTAGCTTTTTCTTCTATATTTAACTTTATGTAGAGGCTAGGCCCCTTTCTAAATCTTGTTTGAAATTATTTTTCATTCTAATTCATAGAAATGGAGTAGCGTGCAATGGTGTCATCTCATACAACAGTGAGTTAGGAGAAAAAATTTGTGGGCACAAAATGGGTGATCAGTATTTTATTCTCTTCTGTTTGTGCCTTATCTTTAGCTTTTTCTTCTATATTTAACTTTATGTAGAGGCTAGGCCCCTTTCTAAATCTTGGTTGAAATCATTTTTCATTCTAATTCATAGAAATGGAGAAGCGTGCAATGGTGTCATCTCATACAACAGTGAGTTAGGAGAAAAAATTTGTGGGCACAAAATGGGTGATCAGTGTCTTATTCTCTTCTGTTTGTGCCTTGTCTTTAGCTTTTTCTTCTATATTTAACTTTATGTAGAGGCCAGGCCCGCCTCTAAATCTTGGTTGAAATTATTTTCCATTCTAATTAATAGAAATGGAGTAGCGTGCAATGGTGTCGTCTCAAACAACAGTGAGTTAGGAGAAGAAATTTGTTCGCACAAAATGGGTGATCAGTGTCTTATTCTCTTCTGTTTGTGCCTTGTCTTTAGCTTTTTCTTCTATATTTAACTTTATGTAGAGGCTAGGCCCCCCTCAAAATCGTGGTTGAAATTATTTTTCATTCTAATTCATAGAAATGGAGTAACGTGCAATGGGGTCGTCTCATACAACAGTGATTTAGGAGAAATAATTTGTTGGCACAAAATGGGTGATCAGTGTCTTATTCTCTTCTGTTTGTGCCTTGTCTTTAGCTTTTTCTTCTATATTTAACATTATGTAGAGGCTAGGCCCCTTTCTAAATCTTGGTTGAAATTATTTTTAATTCTAATTCATAGAAATGGAGTAGCGTGCAATGGTGTCGTCTCATACAACAGTGAGATAGGAGAAAAAATTTGTGGGCACAAAATGGGTGATCAGTGTCTTATTCTCTTCTGTTTGTGCCTTGTCTTTAGCTTTTTCTTCTATATTTAACTTTATGTAGAGGCTAGGCCCCTTTCTAAATCTTGGTTGAAATTATTTTTCATTCTAATTGATAGAAATGGAGTAGCGTGCAATGGTGTCATCTCATACAACAGTGAGTTAGGAGAAAAAATTTGTGGGCACAAAATGGGTGATCAGTGTCTTATTCTCTTCTGTTTGTGCCTTGTCTTTAGCTTTTTCTTCTATATTTAACTTTATGTAGAGGCTAGGCCCCTTTGTAAGTCTTGGTTGAAATTATTTTTCATTCTAATTCATAGAAATGGAGTAGCGTGCAATGGTGTCGTCTCATACAACAGTGAGTTAGGAGAAAAAATTTGTGGGCACAAAATGGGTGATCAGTGTCTTATTCTCTTCTGTTTGTGCCTTGTCTTTAGCTTTTTCTTCTATATTTAACTTTAAGTAGAGGCTAGGCCTCCCCTCTAAATCTTGGTGGAAATTATTTTTCATTCTAATTAATAGAAATGGAGTAGCGTTCAATGGTGTCGTCTCATACAACAGTGAGTTAGGAGAAAAAATTTGTGCGCACAAGATGGGTGACCAGTGTCTTATTCTCTTCTGTTTGTGCCTTGTCTTTAGCTTTTTCTTCTATATTTAAATTATGTAGAGGCAAGGCCCCCCTCTAAATCTGGATTGAAATTATTTTTGATTCTAATTCATTGAAATGGAGTAGCGTGCAATGGTGTCATCTCATAAAACAGTGAGTTAGGAGAAAAAATTTGTGGGCACAAAATGGGTGATCAGTGTCTTATTCTCTTCTGTTTGTGCCTTGTCTTTAGCTTTTTCTACTATATTTAACTTTATGTAGAGGCTAGGCTCCATTCTAAATCTTGGTTGAAATTATTTTTCATTCTATTTCATAGAAATGGAGTAGCGTGCAATGGTGTCGTCTCATACAACAGTGAGTTAGGAGAAAAAATTTGTGAGCACAAAATGGGTGATCAGTGTCTTATTCTCTTCTGTTTGTGCCTTGTCTTTGGCTTTTTCTTCTATATTTAACTTTAAGTAGAGGCTAGGCCCCCCTCTAAATCTTGGTTGAAATTATTTTTCATTCTAATTAATAGAAATGGAGTAGCGTGCAATGGTGTCGTCTCAAACAACAGTGAGTTAGGAGAAAAAATTTGTTCGCACAAAATGGGTGATCAGTGTGTTATTCTCTTCTGTTTGTGCCTTGTCTTTAGCTTTTTCTTCTATATTTAACTTTATGTAGAGGCTAGGCCCCTTTCTAAATCTTGGTTGAAATTATTTTTCATTCTAATTCATAGAAATGGAGTAGCGTGCAATAGTGTCGTCTCATACAACAGTGAGATAGGAGAAAAAATTTGTGGGCACAAAATGGGTGATCAGTGTCTTATTCTCTTCTGTTTGTGCCTTGTCTTTAGCTTTTTATTCTATATTTAACTTTATGTAGAGGCTAGGCCCCCCTCAAAATCTTGGTTGAAATTATTTTTCATTCTAATTCATAGAAATGGAGTAGCGTGCAATGGTGTCGTCTCATACAACAGTGATTTAGGAGAAATAATTTGTTGGCACAAAATGGGTGATCAGTGTCTTATTCTCTTCTGTTTGTGCCTTGTCTTTAGCTTTTTCTTCTATATTTAACATTATGTAGAGGCTAGGCCCCTTTCTAAATCTTGGTTGAAATTATTTTTCATTCTAATTGATAGAAATGGAGTAGCGTGCAATGGTCTCGTCTCATACAACAGTGAGATAGGAGAAAAAATTTGTGGGCACAAAATGGGTGATCAGTGTCTTATTCTCTTCTGTTTGTGCCTTGTCTTTAGCTTTTTCTTCTATATTTAACTTTATGTAGAGGCTAGGCCCCTTTCTCAATCTTGGTTGAAATTATTTTTCATTCTAATTCATAGAAATGGAGTAGCGTGCAATGGTGTCGTCTCATACAACAGTGAGTTAGGAGAAAAAATTTGTGGGCACAAATTGGGTGATCAGTGCCTTATTCTCTTCTGTTTGTGCCTTGTCTTTAGCTTTTTCTTCTATATTTAACTTTATGTAGAGGCTAGGCCCCCCTCTAAATCTTGGTTGAAATTATTTTTCATTCTAATTCATAGAAATCGAGTAGCGTGCAATGGTGTCGTCTCATACACCCGTGAGTTAGTAGAAAAAATTGGTAGGCACAAAATGGGTGATCAGTGTCTTATTCTCTTCTATTTGTGCCTTGTCTTTAGCTTTTTCTTCTATATTTAACTTTATATAGAGGCTAGGTCCCCCTCTAAATCTTGGTTGAAATTATTTTTCATTCTAATTCATAGAAATGGAGTAGCGTGCAATGGTGTCGTCTCATACAACAGTGAGTTAGGAGAAAAAATTGGTGGGCACAAAATGGGTGATCAGTGTCTTATTCTCATCTGTTTGTGCCTTTCTTTAGCTTTTTCTTCTATATTTAACTTTATATAGAGGCTAGGCCCCCCTCTAAATCTTGGTTGAAATTATTTTTCATTCTAATTCATAGAAATGGAGTAGCGTGCAATGGTGTCGTCTCATACAACAGTGAGTTAGGAGAAAAAATTGGTAGGCACAAAATGGGTGATCAGTGTCTTATTCTCTTCTATTTGTGCCTTGTCTTTAGCTTTTTCTTCTATATTTAACTTTATGTAGAGGCTAGGCCCCTTTCTAAATCTTGGTTGAAATTATTTTTCATTCTAATTCATAGAAATGGAGTAGCGTTCAATGGTGTCCTCTCATACAACAGTGAGTTAGGAGAAAAAATTTGTGGGCACAAAATGGGTGATCAGTGTGTTATTCTCTTCTGTTTGTGCCTTGTCTTTAGCTTTTTCTTCTATATTTAACTTTATGTAGAGGCTAGGCCCCCCTCAAAATCTTGGTTGAAATTATTTTTCATTCTAATTCATAGAAATGGAGTAGCGTGCAATGGTGTCGTCTCATACAACAGTGATTTAGGAGAAATAATTTGTTGGCACAAAATGGGTGATCAGTGTCTTATTCTCTTCTGTTTTTGCCTTGTCTTTAGCTTTTTCTTCTATATTTAACTTTATGTAGAGGCTAGGCCCCTTTCTAAATCTTGGTTGAAATTATTTTTCATTCTAATTCATAGAAATGGAGTAGCGTGCAATGGTGTCGTCTCATACAACAGTGAGTTAGGAGAAAAAATTGGTGGGCACAAAATGGGTGATCAGTGCCTTATTCTCTTCTGTTTGTGCCTTGTCTTTAGCTTTTTCTTCTATATTTAACTTTATGTAGAGGCTAGGCCCCTTTCTAAATCTTGGTTGAAATTATTTTTCATTCTAATTCATAGAAATGGAGTAGCGTGCAATGGTGTCCTCTCATACAACAGTGAGTTAAGAGAAAAAATTTGTGGGCACAAAATGGGTGATCAGTGTCTTATTCTCTTCTGTTTGTGCCTCATCTTTAGCTTTTTCTTCTATATTTAACTTTATATAGAGGCTAGACCCCCCTCTAAATCTTGGTTGAAATTATTTTTCATTCTAATTCATAGAAATGGAGTAGCGTGCAATGGTGTCGTCTCATACAACAGTGAGTTAGGAGAAAAAATTGGTGGGCACAAAATGGGTGATCAGTGTCTTATTCTCTTCTGTTTGTGCCTTGTCTTTAGCTTTTTCTTCCATATTTAACTTTATGTAGAGGCTAGGCCCCTTTCTAAATCTTGGTTGAAATTATTTTTCATTCTAATTCATAGAAATGGAGTAGCATGCAATGGTGTCGTCTCATACAACAGTGAGTTAGGAGAAAAAATTTGTGGGCACAAAATGGGTGATCAGTGTCTTATTCTCTTCTGTTTGTGCCTTGTCTTTAGCTTTTTCTTCTATATTTAAATTTATGTAGAGGCTAGGCCCCTTTCCAAATCTTGGTTGAAATTATTTTTCATTCTAATTCATAGAAATGGAGTAGCGTGCAATGGTGTCGTCTCATACAACAGTGAGTTAGGAGAAAAAATTTGTGGGCACAAAATGGGTGATCAGTGTCTTATTCTCTGCTGTTTGTGCCTTGTCTTTAGCTTTTTTTTCTATATTTAACTTTATGTAGAGGCTAGGCCCCCCTCTAAATCTTGGTTTAAATTATTTTTCATTCTAATACATAGAAATGGAGTAGCGTGCAATGGTGTCGTCTCATACAACAGTGAGTGAGGAGAAAAAATTTGTGGGCACAAAATTGGTGATCACTGTCTTATTCTCTTCTGTTTGTGCCTTGTCTTTAGCTTTTTCTTCTATATTTAACTTTATGTAGAGGCTAGGCCCCTTTCTAAATCTTGGTAGAAATTATTTTTCATTCTAATTCATAGAAATGGAGTAGCGTGCAATGGTGTCATCTCATACAACAGTGAGTTAGGAGAAAAAATTTGTTGGCACAAAATGGGTGATCAGTGTCTTATTCTCTTCTGTTTGTGCCTTGTCTTTAGCTTTTTCTTCTATATTTAACTTTAAGTAGAGGCTAGGCCCCCCTCTAAATCTTGGTTGAAATTATTTTTCATTCTAATTAATAGAAATGGAGTAGCGTGCAATGGTGTCGATTCATACAACAGTGAGTTAGGAGAAAAAATTTGTGTGCACAAAATGGGTGACCAGTGTCTTATTCTCTTCTGTTTGTGCCTTGTCTTTAGCTTTTTCTTCTATATTTAACTTTATGTAGAGGCTAGGCCCCGCTCTAAATCAGGGTTGAAATTATTTTTCATTCCAATTCATAGAAATGGAGTAGCCTGCAATGGTGTCGTCTCATACAACAGTGAGTCAGGAAAAAAAATTTGTGGGCACAAAATGGGTGATCAGTGCCTTATTCTCTTCTGTTTTTGCCTTGTCTTTAGCTTTTTCTTCTATATTTAACTTTATGTAGAGGCTAGGCCTCTTTCTAAATCTTGGTTGAAATTATTTTTCATTCTAATTCATAGAAATGGAGTAGCGTGCAATGGTGTCGTCTCATACAACAGTGAGTTAGGAGAAAACATTTGTGGGCACAAAATGGGTGATCAGTGACTTATTCTCTTCTGTTTGTGCCTTGTCTTTAGCTTTTTCTACTATATTTAACTTTATATAGAGGCTAGGCCCCCCTCTAAATCTTGGTTGAAATTATTTTTCATTCTAATTCATAGAAATGGAGTAGCCTGCAATGGTGTCGTGTCATACAACAGTGAGTTAGGAGAAAAAATTGGTGGGCACAAAATGGGTGATCAGTGTCTTATTCTCTTCTGTTTGTGCCTTGTCTTTAGCTTTTTCTTCTATATTTAACTTTATGTAGAGGCTAGGCCCCTTTCTAAATCTTGGTTGAAATTATTTTTCATTCTAATTCATAGAAATGGAGTAGCGTGAAATGGTGTCGTCTCATACAACAGTGAGTTAGGAGAAAAAATTGGTGGGCACAAAAAGGGTGATCAGTGCCTTATTCTCTTCTGTTTGTGCCTTGTCTTTAGCTTTTTCTTCTATATTTAACTTTATGTAGAGGCTAGGCCCCTTTCTAAATCTTGGTTGAAATTATTTTTCATTCTAATTCATAGAAATGGAGTAGCGTGCAAAGGTGTCCTCTCATACAACAGTGAGTTAAGAGAATAAATTTGTGGGCACAAAATGGGTGATCAGTGTCTTATTCTCTGCTGTTTGTGCCTTGTCTTTAGCTTTTTTTTCTATATTTAACTTTATGTAGAGGCTAGGCCCCCCTCTAAATCTTGGTTTAAATTATTTTTCATTCTAATTCATAGAAATGGAGTAGCGTGCAATGGTGTCGTCTCATACAACAGTGAGTTAGGAGAAAAAATTTGTGGGCACAAAATTGGTGATCAGTGTCTTATTCTCTTCTGTTTGTGCCTTGTCTTTAGCTTTTTCTTCTATATTTAACTTTATGTAGAGGCTAGGCCCCTTTCTAAATCTTGGTAGAAATTATTTTTCATTCTAATTCATAGAAATGGAGTAGCGTGTAATGGTGTCATCTCATACAACAGTGAGTTAGGAGAAAAAATTTGTTGGCACAAAATGGGTGATCAGTGTCTTATTCTCTTCTGTTTGTGCCTTGTCTTTAGCTTTTTCTTCTATATTTAACTTTATGTAGAGTCTAGGCCCCCCTCTAAATCTTGGTTGAAATTATTTTTCATTCTAATTCATAGAAATGGAGTAGTGTGCAATGCTGTCGTCTCATACAACAGTGAGTTAGGAGAAAAAATTTGTGGGCACTAAATGGGTGATCAGTGTCTTATTCTCTTCTGTTTGTGCCTTGTCTTTAGCTTTTTCTTCTATATTTAACTTTAAGTAGAGGCTAGGCCCCCGTCTAAATCTAGGTTGAAATTATTTTTCATTCTAATTAATAGAAATGGAGTAGCGTGCAATGGTGTCGTCTCATACAACAGTGAGTTAGGAGAAAAAATTTGTGGGCACAAAATGGGTGATCAGTGCCTTATTCTCTTCTGTTTTTGCCTTGTCTTTAGCTTTTTCTTCTATATTTAACTTTATGTAGAGGCTAGGCCCCTTTCTAAATCTTGGTTGAAATTATTTTTCATACTAATTCATAGAAATGGAGCAGCGTGTAATGGTGTCCTCTCATACAACAGTGAGTTAGGAGAAAAAATTTGTGGGCACAAAATGGGTGATCAGTGTCTTATTCTCTTCTGTTTGTGCCTTGTCTTTAGCTTTTTCTTCTATATTTAACTTTATGTAGAGGCTAGGCCCCTTTCTAAATCTTGGTTGAAATTATTTTTCATTCTAATTCATAGAAATGGAGTAGCGTGCAATGGTGTCGTCTCATACAACAGTGAGTTAGGAGAAAAAATTTGTGGGCACAAAATGGGTGATCAGTGTCTTATTCTCTTCTGTTTGTGCCTTGTCTTTAGCTTTTTCTTCTATATTTAAATTTATGTAGAGGCTAGGCCCCTTTCTAAATCTTGGTTGAAATTATTTTTCATTCTAATTCATAGAAATGGAGTAGCGTGCAATGGTGTCGTCTCATACAACAGTGAGTCAGGAGGAAAAACTTGTGGGCACAAAATGGGTGATCAGTGTCTTATTCTCTTCTGTTTGTGCCTTGTCTTTAGCTTTTTCTTCTATATTTAACTTTATATAGAGGCTAGGCCCCCATCTAAATCTTGGTTGAAATTATTTTTCATTCTAATTTATAGAAATGGAGTAGCGTGCAATGGTGTCGTCTCATACAACAGTGAGATAGGAGAAAAAATTTGTGGGCACAAAATGGGTGATCAGTATCTTATTCTCTTCTGTTTGTGCCTTGTCTTTAGCTTTTTCTTCTATATTTAACTTTATGTAGAGGCTAGGCCCCTTTCTAAATCTTGGTTGACATTATTTTTCATTCTAATTCATAGAAATGGAGTAGCGTGCAATGGTGTCGTCTCATACAACAGTGAGTTAGGAGAAAAAATTTGTGGGCACAAAATGGGTGATCAGTGTTTTATTCTCTTCTGTTTGTGCCTTGTCTTTAGCTTTTTCTTCTATATTTAACTTTATGTAGAGGCTAGGCCCCTTTCTAAATCTTGGTTGAAATTATTTTTCATTCTAATTCATAGAAATGGAGTAGCGTGCAATGGTGTCCTCTCATACAACAGTGAGTTAGGAGAAAAAATTTGTGGGCACAAAATGGGTGATCAGTGTCTTATTCTCTTCTGTTTGTGCCTTGTCTTTAGCTTTTTCTTCTATATTTAACTTTATGTAGAGGCTAGGCCCCTTTCTAAATCTTGGTTGAAATTATTTTTCATTGTAATTCATAGAAATGGAGTAGCGTGCAATGGTGTCGTCTCATACAACCGTGAGTTAGGAGAAAAAATTTGTGGGCACAAAATGGGTGATCAGTGTCTTATTCTCTTCTGTTTGTGCCTTGTCTTTAGCTTTTTCTTCTATATTTAACTTTATATAGAGGCTAGGCCCCCCTCTAAATCTTGGTTGAAATTATTTTTCATTCTAATTTATAGAAATAGGGGTAGCGTGCAATGGTGTCGTCTCATACAACAGTGAGATAGGAGAAAAAATTTGTGGGCACAAAATGGGTGATCAGTATCTTATTCTCTTCTGTTTGTGCCTTGTCTTTAGCTTTTTCTTCTATATTTAACTTTATGTAGAGGCTAGGCCCCTTTCTAAATCTTGGTTGAAATTATTTTTCATTCTAATTCATAGAAATGGAGTAGCGTGCAATGGTGTCGTCTCATACAACAGTGAGTTAGGAGAAAAAATTTGTTGGCACAAAATGGGTGATCAGTGTCTTATTATCTTCTGTTTGTGCCTTGTCTTTAGCTTTTTCTTCTATATTTAACTTTATGTAGAGGCTAGGCCCCTTTCTAAATCTTGGTTGAAATTATTTTTCATTCTAATTCATAGAAATGGAGTAGCGTGCAATGGTGTCCTCTCATACAACAGTGAGTTAGGAGAAAAAATTTGTGGGCACAAAATGGGTGATCAGTGTCTTATTCTCTTCTGTTTGTGCTTGTCTTTAGCTTTTTCTTCTATATTTAAATTTATATAGAGGCTAGGCCCCCCTCTAAATCTTGGTTGAAATTATTTTTCATTCTAATTCATAGAAATGGAGTAGCGTGCAATGGTGTCGTCTCATACAACAGTGAGTTAGGAGAAAAAATTGGTGGGCACAAAATGGGTGATCAGTGTCTTATTCTCTTCTGTTTGTGCCTTGTCTTTAGCTTTTTCTTCTATATTTAACTTTATGTAGAGGCTAGGCCCCTTTCTAAATCTTGGTTGAAATTATTTTTCATTCTAATTCATAGAAATGGAGTAGCGTGCAATGGTGTCGTCTCATACAACAGTGAGTTAGGAGAAAAAATTTGTGGGCACAAAATGGGTGATCAGTGTCTTATTCTCTTCTGTTTGTGCCTTGTCTTTAGCTTTTTCTTCTATATTTAACATTAAGTAGAGGCTAGGCCCCCCTCTAAATCTTGGTTGAAATTATTTTTCATTCTAATTAATACAAATGGAGTAGCGTGCAATGGTGTCGATTCATACAACAGTGAGTTAGGAGAAAAAATTTGTGCGCACAAAATGGGTGACCAGTGTCTTATTCTCTTCTGTTTGTGCCTTGTCTTTAGCTTTTTCTTCTATATTTAACTTTATGTAGAGGCTAGGCCCCACTCTAAATCAGGGTTGAAATTATTTTTCATTCTAATTCATAGAAATGGAGTAGCGTTCAATGGTGTCGTCTTATACAACAGTGATTTAGGAAAAATAATTTGTGGGCACAAAATGGGTGATCAGTGTCTTATTCTCTTCTGTTTGTGCCTTGTCTTTAGCTTTTTCATCTATATTTAACATAATGTAGAGGCTAGGCCCCTTTCTAAATCTTGGTTGAAATTATTTTTCATTCTAATTAATAGAAATGGAGTAGCGTGCAATGGTCTCGTCTCATACAACAGTGAGATAGGAGAAAAAATTTGTGGGCACAAAATGGGTGATCAGTGTCTTATTCTCTTCTGTTTGTGCCTTGTCTTTAGCTTTTTCTTCTATATTTAACTTTATGTAGAGTCTAGGCCCCCCTCTAAATCTTGGTTGAAATTATTTTTCATTCTAATTCATAGAAATGGAGTAGCGTGCAATGGTGTCGTCTCATACAACAGTGAGTTAGGAGAAAAAATTTGTTGGCACAAAAAGGGTGATCAGTGTTTTATTCTCTTCTGTTTGTGCTTTGTCTTTAGCTTTTTCTTCTATATTTAACTTTATGTAGAGGCTAGGCCCCCCTCTAAATCTTGGTTGAAATTATTTTTCATTCTAATTCATAGGAATGGAGTAGAGTACAATGGTGTCGTCTCATACAACAGTGAGTTAGGAAAAAAAATTTGTTGGCACAAAATGGGTGATCAGTGTCTTATACTCTTCTGTTTGTTTCCCTTGTCTTTAGCTTTTTCTTCTATATTTAACTTTAGGTAGAGGCTAGGCCCCCCTCTAAATCTTGGTTGAAATTATTTTTCATTCTAATTAATAGAAATGGAGTAGCGTGCAATGGTGTCGATTCATACAACAATGAGTTAGGAGAAAAAATTTGTGCGCACAAAATGGGTGACCAGTGTCTTTTTCTCTTCTGTTTGTGCCTTGTCTTTAGCTTTTTCTTCTATATTTAACATTTATGTAGAGTCTAGGCCCCCCTCTAAATCTTGGTTGAAATTATTTTTCATTCTAATTCATAGAAATGGAGTAGCGTGCAATGGTGTCGTCTCATACAACAGTGAGTTAGGAGAAAAAATTTGTTGGCACAAAAAGGGTGATCAGTGTTTTATTCTCTTCTGTTTGTGCTTTGTCTTTAGCTTTTTCTTCTATATTTAACTTTATGTAGAGGCTAGGCCCCCCTCTAAATCTTGGTTGAAATTATTTTTCATTCTAATTCATAGGAATGGAGTAGCGTGCAATGGTGTCGTCTCATACAACAGTGAGTTAGGAAAAAAAATTTGTTGGCACAAAATGGGTGATCAGTGTCTTATACTCTTCTGTTTGTTTCCCTTGTCTTTAGCTTTTTCTTCTATATTTAACTTTAAGTAGAGGCTAGGCCCCCCTCTAAATCTTGGTTGAAATTATTTTTCATTCTAATTAATAGAAATGGAGTAGCGTGCAATGGTGTCGATTCATACAACAATGAGTTAGGAGAAGAAATTTGTGCGCACAAAATGGGTGACCAGTGTCTTTTTCTCTTCTGTTTGTGCCTTGTCTTTAGCTTTTTCTTCTATATTTAACTTTATGTAGAGGCTAGGCCCCACTCTAAATCAGGGTTGAAATTATTTTTCATTCTAATTCATAGAAATGGAGTAGCGTGCAATGGTGTCGTCTCATACAACAGTGAGTTAGGAGAAAAAATTTGTTGGCACAAAATGGGAGATCAGTGTCTTATTCTCTTCTGTTTGTGCCTTGTCTTTAGCTTTTTCTTCTATATTTAACTTTATGTAGAGGCTAGGCCACTTTCGAAATCTTGGTTGAATTTATTTTTCATTCTAATTCATAGAAATGGAGTAGCGTGCAATGGTGTCGTCTCGTACAACAGTGAGTTAGGAGAAAAAATTTGTTGGCACAAAATGGGTGATCAGTGTCTTATTCTCTGCTGTTTGCGCCTTGTCTTTAGCTTTTTCTTCTATATTTAACTTTAAGTAGAGGCTAGGCCCCCCTCTAAATATTGGTTGAAATTATTTTTCATTCTAATTAATAGAAATGGAGTAGCGTGCAATGGTGTCGTCTCATACAACAGTGAGTTAGGAGAAAAAATTTGTGCGCACAAAATCAGTGATCAGTGTCTTATTCTCTTCTGTTTGTGCCTTGTCTTTAGCTTTTTCTTCTACATTTAACTTTAAGTAGAGGCTAGCCCCCCTCTAAATCTTGGTTGAAATTATTTTTCATTCTAATTAATAGAAATGGAGTAGCGTGCAATGGTGTCGTCTCATACAACAGTGAGTTAGGAGAAAAAATTTGTGGGCACAAAATGGGTGATCAGTGTCTTATTCTCTTCTGTTTGTGCCTTGTCTTTAGCTTTTTCTTCTATATTTAACTTTATGTAGAGGCTAGGACCCTTTCTAAATCTTGGTTGAAATTATTTTTCATTCTAATTCATAGAAATGGAGTAGAGTGCAATGGTGTCATCTCATACAACAGTGAGTTAGGAGAAAAAATTTGTGGGCACAAAATGGGTGATCAGTGTCTTATTCTCTTCTGTTTGTGCCTTGTCTTTAGCTTTTTCCTCTATATTTAACTTTATGTAGAGGCTAGGCCCCTTTCTAAATCTTGGTTGAAATTTTTTTTAATTCTAATTAATAGAAATGGAGTAGCGTGTAATGGTGTCGTCTCATACAACAGTGAGTTAGGAGAAAAAATTTGTGGGCACAAAATGGGTGATCAGTGTGTTATTCTCTTCTGTTTGTGCCTTGTCTTTAGCTTTTTCTTCTATATCTAACTTTAAGTAGAGGCTAGCCCCCCTCTAAATCTTGGTTGAAATTATTTTTCATTCTAATTAATAGAAATGGAGTAGCGTGCAATGGTGTCGTCTCATACAACAGTGAGTTAGGAGAAAAAATTTCTGCTCACAAGATCGGTGATCAGTGTCTTATTCTCTTCTGTTTGTGCCTTGTCTTTAGCTTTTTCTTCTATATTTAACTTTATGTAGAGGCTAGGCCCCCCTCTAAATCTTGAGTGAAATTATTTTTCATTCTAATTCATAGAAATGGTGTAGCGTGCAATGGTGTCGTTTCATACAACAGTGAGTTAGGAGAAAAAATTTGTTGGCACAAAATGGGTGATCAGTGTCTTATTCTCTTCTGTTTGTGCCTTGTCTTCAGCTTTTTCTTCTATATTTAACTTTATGTAGAGGCCAGGCCCCTTTCTAAATCTTGGTTGAATTTATTTTTCATTCTAATTCATAGAAATGGAGTAGCGTGCAATGGTGTCGTCTCATACAACAGTGAGTTAGGAGAAAAAATTTGTTGGCACAAAATGGGTGATCAGTGTCTTATTCTCTTCTGTTTGTGCCTTGTCTTTAGCTTTTTCTTCTATATTTAACTTTATGTAGAGGCTAGGCCCCTTTCTAAATCTTGGTTGAAATTATTTTTCATTCTAATTAATAGAAATGGAGTAGCGTGCAATGGTCTCGTCTCATACAACAGTGAGATAGGAGAAAAAATTTGTGGGCACAAAATGGGTGATCAGTGTCTTATTCTCTTCTGTTTGTGCCTTGTCTTTAGCTTTTTCTTCTATATTTAACTTTATGTAGAGTCTAGGCCCCCCTCTAAATCTTGGTTGAAATTATTTTTCATTCTAATTCATAGAAATGGAGTAGCGTGCAATGGTGTCGTCTCATACAACAGTGAGTTAGGAGAAAAAATTTGTTGGCACAAAAAGGGTGATCAGTGTTTTATTCTCTTCTGTTTGTGCTTTGTCTTTAGCTTTTTCTTCTATATTTAACTTTATGTAGAGGCTAGGCCCCCCTCTAAATCTTGGTTGAAATTATTTTTCATTCTAATTCATAGGAATGGAGTAGAGTACAATGGTGTCGTCTCATACAACAGTGAGTTAGGAAAAAAAATTTGTTGGCACAAAATGGGTGATCAGTGTCTTATACTCTTCTGTTTGTTTCCCTTGTCTTTAGCTTTTTCTTCTATATTTAACTTTAGGTAGAGGCTAGGCCCCCCTCTAAATCTTGGTTGAAATTATTTTTCATTCTAATTAATAGAAATGGAGTAGCGTGCAATGGTGTCGATTCATACAACAATGAGTTAGGAGAAAAAATTTGTGCGCACAAAATGGGTGACCAGTGTCTTTTTCTCTTCTGTTTGTGCCTTGTCTTTAGCTTTTTCTTCTATATTTAACTTTATGTAGAGTCTAGGCCCCCCTCTAAATCTTGGTTGAAATTATTTTTCATTCTAATTCATAGAAATGGAGTAGCGTGCAATGGTGTCGTCTCATACAACAGTGAGTTAGGAGAAAAAATTTGTTGGCACAAAAAGGGTGATCAGTGTTTTATTCTCTTCTGTTTGTGCTTTGTCTTTAGCTTTTTCTTCTATATTTAACTTTATGTAGAGGCTAGGCCCCCCTCTAAATCTTGGTTGAAATTATTTTTCATTCTAATTCATAGGAATGGAGTAGCGTGCAATGGTGTCGTCTCATACAACAGTGAGTTAGGAAAAAAAATTTGTTGGCACAAAATGGGTGATCAGTGTCTTATACTCTTCTGTTTGTTTCCCTTGTCTTTAGCTTTTTCTTCTATATTTAACTTTAAATAGAGGCTAGGCCCCCCTCTAAATCTTGGTTGAAATTATTTTTCATTCTAATTAATAGAAATGGAGTAGCGTGCAATGGTGTCGATTCATACAACAATGAGTTAGGAGAAAAAATTTGTGCGCACAAAATGGGTGACCAGTGTCTTTTTCTCTTCTGTTTGTGCCTTGTCTTTAGCTTTTTCTTCTATATTTAACTTTATGTAGAGGCTAGGCCCCACTCTAAATCAGGGTTGAAATTATTTTTCATTCTAATTCATAGAAATGGAGTAGCGTGCAATGGTGTCGTCTCATACAACAGTGAGTTAGGAGAAAAAATTTGTTCGCACAAAATGGGTGATCAGTGTCTTATTCTCTTCTGTTTGTGCCTTGTCTTTAGCTTTTTCTTCTATATTTAACTTTATGTAGAGTCTAGGCCCCTTTCTAAATCTTGGTTGAAATTATTTTTCATTCTAATTCATAGAAATGGAGTAGCGTGCAATGGTGTCGTCTCGTACAACAGTGAGTTAGGAGAAAAAATTTGTTGGCACAAAATGGGTGATCAGTGTCTTATTCTCTGCTGTTTGTGCCTTGTCTTTAGCTTTTTCTTCTATATTTAACTTTAAGTAGAGGCTAGGCCCCCCTCTAAATATTGGTTGAAATTATTTTTCATTCTAATTAATAGAAATGGAGTAGCGTGCAATGGTGTCGTCTCATACAACAGTGAGTTAGGAGAAAAAATTTGTGCGCACAAAATCAGTGATCAGTGTCTTATTCTCTTCTGTTTGTGCCTTGTCTTTAGCTTTTTCTTCTATATTTAACTTTAAGTAGAGGCTAGCCCCCCTCTAAATCTTGGTTGAAATTATTTTTCATTCTAATTAATAGAAATGGAGTAGCGTGCAATGGTGTCGTCTCATACAACAGTGAGTTAGGAGAAAAAATTTGTGGGCACAAAATGGGTGATCAGTGTCTTATTCTCTTCTGTTTGTGCCTTGTCTTTAGCTTTTTCTTCTATATTTAACTTTCTGTAGAGGCTAGGCCCCCCTCTAAATCTTGAGTGAAATTATTTTTCATTCTAATTCATAGAAATGGAGTAGCGTGCAATGGTGTCGTCTCATAAAACAGTGAGTTAGGAGAAAAAATTTGTTGGCACAAAATGGGTGATCAGTGTCTTATTCTCTTCTGTTTGTGCCTTGTCTTTAGCTTTTTCTTCTATATTTAACTTTATGTAGAGGCTAGGCCCCTTTCTAAATCTTGGTTGAATTTATTTTTCATTCTAATTCAGAGAAATGGAGTAGCGTGCAATGGTGTCGTCTCATACAACAGTGAGTTAGGAGAAAAAATTTGTTGGCACAAAATGGGAGATCAGTGTCTTATTCTCTTCTGTTTGTGCCTTGTCTTTAGCTTTTTCTTCTATATTTAACTTTATGTAGAGGCTAGGCCACTTTCGAAATCTTGGTTGAATTTATTTTTCATTCTAATTCATAGAAATGGAGTAGCGTGCAATGGTGTCGTCTCGTACAACAGTGAGTTAGGAGAAAAAATTTGTTGGCACAAAATGGGTGATCAGTGTCTTATTCTCTGCTGTTTGCGCCTTGTCTTTAGCTTTTTCTTCTATATTTAACTTTAAGTAGAGGCTAGGCCACCCTCTAAATATTGGTTGAAATTATTTTTCATTCTAATTAATAGAAATGGAGTAGCGTGCAATGGTGTCGTCTCATACAACAGTGAGTTAGGAGAAAAAATTTGTGCGCACAAAATCAGTGATCAGTGTCTTATTCTCTTCTGTTTGTGCCTTGTCTTTAGCTTTTTCTTCTACATTTAACTTTAAGTAGAGGCTAGCCCCCCTCTAAATCTTGGTTGAAATTATTTTTCATTCTAATTAATAGAAATGGAGTAGCGTGCAATGGTGTCGTCTCATACAACAGTGAGTTAGGAGAAAAAATTTGTGGGCACAAAATGGGTGATCAGTGTCTTATTCTCTTCTGTTTGTGCCTTGTCTTTAGCTTTTTCTTCTATATTTAACTTTATGTAGAGGCTAGGACCCTTTCTAAATCTTGGTTGAAATTATTTTTCATTCGAATTCATAGAAATGGAGTAGAGTGCAATGGTGTCATCTCATACAACAGTGAGTTAGGAGAAAAAATTTGTGGGCACAAAATGGGTGATCAGTGTCTTATTCTCTTCTGTTTGTGCCTTGTCTTTAGCTTTTTCCTCTATATTTAACTTTATGTAGAGGTTAGGCCCCTTTCTAAATCTTGGTTGAAATTTTTTTTAATTCTAATTAATAGAAATGGAGTAGCGTGTAATGGTGTCGTCTCATACAACAGTGAGTTAGGAGAAAAAATTTGTGGGCACAAAATGGGTGATCAGTGTGTTATTCTCTTCTGTTTGTGCCTTGTCTTTAGCTTTTTCTTCTATATCTAACTTTAAGTAGAGGCTAGCCCCCCTCTAAATCTTGGTTGAAATTATTTTTCATTCTAATTAATAGAAATGGAGTAGCGTGCAATGGTGTCGTCTCATACAACAGTGAGTTAGGAGAAAAAATTTCTGCTCACAAGATCGGTGATCAGTGTCTTATTCTCTTCTGTTTGTGCCTTGTCTTTAGCTTTTTCTTCTATATTTAACTTTATGTAGAGGCTAGGCCCCCCTCTAAATCTTGAGTGAAATTATTTTTCATTCTAATTCATAGAAATGGTGTAGCGTGCAATGGTGTCGTTTCATACAACAGTGAGTTAGGAGAAAAAATTTGTTGGCACAAAATGGGTGATCAGTGTCTTATTCTCTTCTGTTTGTGCCTTGTCTTTAGCTTTTTCTTCTATATTTAACTTTATGTAGAGGCTAGGCCCCTTTCTAAATCTTGGTTGAATTTATTTTTCATTCTAATTCATAGAAATGGAGTAGCGTGCAATGGTGTCGTCTCATACAACAGTGAGTTAGGAGAAAAAATTTGTTGGCACAAAATGGGTGATCAGTGTCTTATTCTCTTCTGTTTGTGCCTTGTCTTTAGCTTTTTCTTCTATATTTAACTTTATGTAGAGGCTAGACCCCTTTCTAAATCTTGGTTGAATTTATTTTTCATTCTAATTCATAGAAATGGAGTAGAGTGCAATGGTGTCATCTCATACAACAGTGAGTTAGGAGAAAAAATTTGTGGGCACAAAATGGGTGATCAGTGTCTTATTCTCTTCTGTTTGTGCCTTGTCTTTAGCTTTTTCCTCTATATTTAACTTTATGTAGAGGCTAGGCCCCTTTCTAAATCTTGGTTGAAATTTTTTTAATTCTAATTAATAGAAATGGAGTAGCGTGCAATGGTGTCGTCTCATACAACAGTGAGTTAGGAGAAAAAATTTGTGGGCACAAAATGGGTGATCAGTGACTTATTCTCTTCTGTTTGTGCCTTGTCTTTAGCTTTTTCTTCCATATTTAACTTTATGTAGAGGCTAGGCCCCTTTCTAAATCTTGGTTGAAATTATTTTTCATTCTAATTCATAGAAATGGAGTAGCGTGCAATGGTGTCGTCTCATACAACAGTGAGTTAGGAGAAACAATTTGTTGGCACAAAATGGGTGATCAGTGTGTTATTTTCTTCTGTTTGTGCCTTGTCTTTAGCTTTTTCTTCTATATTTAACTTTAAGTAGAGGCTAGCCACCCTCTAAATCTTGGTTGAAATTATTTTTCATTCTAATTAATAGAAATGGAGTAGCGTGCAATGGTGTCGTCTCATACAACAGTGAGTTAGGAGAAAAAATTTGTTGGCACAAAATGGGTGATCAGTGTCTTATTCTCTTCTGTTTGTGCCTTGTCTTTAGCTTTTTCTTCTATATTTAACTTTATGTAGAGGCTAGGCCCCCCTCTAAATCTTGAGTGAAATTATTTTTCATTCTAATTCATAGAAATGGTGTAGCGTGCAATGATGTCGTTTCATACAACAGTGAGTTAGGAGAAAAAATTTGTTGGCACAAAATGGGTGATCAGTGTCTTATTCTCTTCTGTTTGTGCCTTGTCTTTAGCTTTTTCTTCTATATTTAACTTTATGTAGAGGCTAGGCCCCTTTCTAAATCTTGGTTGAATTTATTTTTCATTCTAATTCATAGAAATGGAGTAGCGTGCAATGGTGTCGTCTCATACAACAGTGAGTTAGGAGAAAAAATTTGTTGGCACAAAATGGGTGATCAGTGTCTTATTCTCTTCTGTTTGTGCCTTGTCTTTAGCTTTTTCTTCTATATTTAACTTTATGTAGAGGCTAGACCCCTTTCTAAATCTTGGTTGAATTTATTTTTCATTCTAATTCATAGAAATGGAGTAGAGTGCAATGGTGTCATCTCATACAACAGTGAGTTAGGAGAAAAAATTTGTGGGCACAAAATGGGTGATCAGTGTCTTATTCTCTTCTGTTTGTGCCTTGTCTTTAGCTTTTTCCTCTATATTTAACTTTATGTAGAGGCTAGGCCCCTTTCTAAATCTTGGTTGAAATTTTTTTTAATTCTAATTAATAGAAATGAAGTAGCGTGTAATGGTGTCGTCTCATACAACAGTGAGTTAGGAGAAAAAATTTGTGGGCACAAAATGGGTGATCAGTGTGTTATTCTCTTCTGTTTGTGCCTTGTCTTTAGCTTTTTCTTCTATATCTAACTTTAAGTAGAGGCTAGCCCCCCTCTAAATCTTGGTTGAAATTATTTTTCATTCTAATTAATAGAAATGGAGTAGCGTGCAATGGTGTCGTCTCATACAACAGTGAGTTAGGAGAAAAAATTTCTGCTCACAAGATCGGTGATCAGTGTCTTATTCTCTTCTGTTTGTGCCTTGTCTTTAGCTTTTTCTTCTATATTTAACTTTATGTAGAGGCTAGGCCCCCCTCTAAATCTTGAGTGAAATTATTTTTCATTCTAATTCATAGAAATGGTGTAGCGTGCAATGGTGTCGTTTCATACAACAGTGAGTTAGGAGAAAAAATTTGTTGGCACAAAATGGGTGATCAGTGTCTTATTCTCTTCTGTTTGTGCCTTGTCTTTAGCTTTTTCTTCTATATTTAACTTTATGTAGAGGCTAGGCCCCTTTCTAAATCTTGGTTGAATTTATTTTTCATTCTAATTCATAGAAATGGAGTAGCGTGCAATGGTGTCGTCTCATACAACAGTGAGTTAGGAGAAAAAATTTGTGGGCACAAAATGGGTGATCAGTGTCTTATTCTCTTCTGTTTGTGCCTTGTCTTTAGCTTTTTCTTCTATATTTAACTTTATGTAGAGGCTAGGACCCTTTCTAAATCTTGGTTGAAATTATTTTTCATTCTAATTCATAGAAATGGAGTAGAGTGCAATGGTGTCATCTCATACAACAGTGAGTTAGGAGAAAAAATTTGTGGGCACAAAATGGGTGATCAGTGTCTTATTCTCTTCTGTTTGTGCCTTGTCTTTAGCTTTTTCCTCTATATTTAACTTTATGTAGAGGCTAGGCCCCTTTCTAAATCTTGGTTGAAATTTTTTTAATTCTAATTAATAGAAATGGAGTAGCGTGCAATGGTGTCGTCTCATACAACAGTGAGTTAGGAGAAAAAATTTGTGGGCACAAAATGGGTGATCAGTGACTTATTCTCTTCTGTTTGTGCCTTGTCTTTAGCTTTTTCTTCCATATTTAACTTTATGTAGAGGCTAGGCCCCTTTCTAAATCTTGGTTGAAATTATTTTTCATTCTAATTCATAGAAATGGAGTAGCGTGCAATGGTGTCGTCTCATACAACAGTGAGTTAGGAGAAACAATTTGTTGGCACAAAATGGGTGATCAGTGTGTTATTTTCTTCTGTTTGTGCCTTGTCTTTAGCTTTTTCTTCTATATTTAACTTTAAGTAGAGGCTAGCCACCCTCTAAATCTTGGTTGAAATTATTTTTCATTCTAATTAATAGAAATGGAGTAGCGTGCAATGGTGTCGTCTCATACAACAGTGAGTTAGGAGAAAAAATTTGTTGGCACAAAATGGGTGATCAGTGTCTTATTCTCTTCTGTTTGTGCCTTGTCTTTAGCTTTTTCTTCTATATTTAACTTTATGTAGAGGCTAGGCCCCCCTCTAAATCTTGAGTGAAATTATTTTTCATTCTAATTCATAGAAATGGTGTAGCGTGCAATGGTGTCGTTTCATACAACAGTGAGTTAGGAGAAAAAATTTGTTGGCACAAAATGGGTGATCAGTGTCTTATTCTCTTCTGTTTGTGCCTTGTCTTTAGCTTTTTCTTCTATATTTAACTTTATGTAGAGGCTAGGCCCCTTTCTAAATCTTGGTTGAATTTATTTTTCATTCTAATTCATAGAAATGGAGTAGCGTGCAATGGTGTCGTCTCATACAACAGTGAGTTAGGAGAAAAAATTTGTTGGCACAAAATGGGTGATCAGTGTCTTATTCTCTTCTGTTTGTGCCTTGTCTTTAGCTTTTTCTTCTATATTTAACTTTATGTAGAGGCTAGACCCCTTTCTAAATCTTGGTTGAATTTATTTTTCATTCTAATTCATAGAAATGGAGTAGCGTGCAATGGTGTCGTCTCATACAACAGTGAGTTAGGAGAAAAAATTTGTGGGCACAAAATGGGTGATCAGTGTCTTATTCTCTTCTGTTTGTGCCTTGTCTTTAGCTTTTTCTTCTATATTTAACTTTATGTAGAGGCTAGGACCCTTTCTAAATCTTGGTTGAAATTATTTTTCATTCTAATTCATAGAAATGGAGTAGAGTGCAATGGTGTCATCTCATACAACAGTGAGTTAGGAGAAAAAATTTGTGGGCACAAAATGGGTGATCAGTGTCTTATTCTCTTCTGTTTGTGCCTTGTCTTTAGCTTTTTCCTCTATATTTAACTTTATGTAGAGGCTAGGCCCCTTTCTAAATCTTGGTTGAAATTTTTTTTAATTCTAATTAATAGAAATGGAGTAGCGTGCAATGGTGTCGTCTCATACAACAGTGAGTTAGGAGAAAAAATTTGTGGGCACAAAATGGGTGATCAGTGACTTATTCTCTTCTGTTTGTGCCTTGTCTTTAGCTTTTTCTTCTATATTTAACTTTATGTAGAGGCTAGGCCCCTTTCTAAATCTTGGTTGAAATTATTTTTCATTCTAATTCATAGAAATGGAGTAGCGTGCAATGGTGTCGTCTCATACAACAGTGAGTTAGGAGAAACAATTTGTTGGCACAAAATGGGTGATCAGTGTGTTATTTTCTTCTGTTTGTGCCTTGTCTTTAGCTTTTTCTTCTATATTTAACTTTAAGTAGAGGCTAGCCCCCCTCTAAATCTTGGTTGAAATTATTTTTCATTCTAATTCATAGAAATGGAGTAGCGTGCAATGGTGTCGTCTCATACAACAGTGAGTTAGGAGAAAAAATTTGTTGGCACAAAATGGGTGATCAGTGTGTTATTCTCTTCTGTTTGTGCCTAGTCTTTAGCTTTTTCTTCTATATTTAACTTTAAGTAGAGGCTAGCCACCCTCTAAATCTTGGTTGAAATTATTTTTCATTCTAATTCATAGAAATGGAGTAGCGTGCAATGGTGTCGTCTCATACAACAGTGAGTTAGGAGAAAAAATTTGTGCTCACAAAATCGGTGATCAGTGTCTTATTCTCTTCTGTTTGTGCCTTGTCTTTAGCTTTTTCTTCTATATTTAACTTTATGTAGAGGCTAGGCCCCCCTCTAAATCTTGATTGAAATTATTTTTCATTCTAATTCATAGAAATGGTGTAGTGTGCAATGGTGTCGTCTCATACAACAGTGAGTTAGGAGAAAAAATTTGTGGGCACAAAATGGGTGATCAGTGTCTTATTCTCTTCTGTTTGTGCCTTGTCTTTAGCTTTTTCTTCTATATTTAACTTTATGTAGAGGCTAGGCCCCTTTCTAAATCTTGGTTGAAATTTTTTTTAATTCTAATTAATAGAAATGGAGTAGCGTGTAATGGTGTCGTCTCATACAACAGTGAGTTAGGAGAAAAAATTTGTGGGCACAAAATGGGTGATCAGTGTGTTATTCTCTTCTTTTTGTGCCTTGTCTTTAGCTTTTTCTTCTATATCTAACTTTAAGTAGAGGCTAGCCCCCCTCTAAATCTTGGTTGAAATTATTTTTCATTCTAATTAATAGAAATGGAGTAGCGTGCAATGGTGTCGTCTCATACAACAGTGAGTTAGGAGAAAAAATTTCTGCTCACAAGATCGGTGATCAGTGTCTTATTCTCTTCTGTTTGTGCCTTGTCTTTAGCTTTTTCTTCTATATTTAACTTTATGTAGAGGCTAGGCCCCCCTCTAAATCTTGAGTGAAATTATTTTTCATTCTAATTCATAGAAATGGTGTAGCGTGCAATGGTGTCGTTTCATACAACAGTGAGTTAGGAGAAAAAATTTGTTGGCACAAAATGGGTGATCAGTGTCTTATTCTCTTCTGTTTGTGCCTTGTCTTTAGCTTTTTCTTCTATATTTAACTTTATGTAGAGGCTAGGCCCCTTTCTAAATCTTGGTTGAATTTATTTTTCATTCTAATTCATAGAAATGGAGTAGCGTGCAATGGTGTCGTCTCATACAACAGTGAGTTAGGAGAAAAAATTTGTTGGCACAAAATGGGTGATCAGTGTCTTATTCTCTTCTGTTTGTGCCTTGTCTTTAGCTTTTTCTTCTATATTTAACTTTATGTAGAGGCTAGACCCCTTTCTAAATCTTGGTTGAATTTATTTTTCATTCTAATTCATAGAAATGGAGTAGCGTGCAATGGTGTCGTCTCATACAACAGTGAGTTAGGAGAAAAAATTTGTGGGCACAAAATGGGTGATCAGTGTCTTATTCTCTTCTGTTTGTGCCTTGTCTTTAGCTTTTTCTTCTATATTTAACTTTATGTAGAGGCTAGGACCCTTTCTAAATCTTGGTTGAAATTATTTTTCATTCTAATTCATAGAAATGGAGTAGAGTGCAATGGTGTCATCTCATACAACAGTGAGTTAGGAGAAAAAATTTGTGGGCACAAAATGGGTGATCAGTGTCTTATTCTCTTCTGTTTGTGCCTTGTCTTTAGCTTTTTCCTCTATATTTAACTTTATGTAGAGGCTAGGCCCCTTTCTAAATCTTGGTTGAAATTTTTTTTAATTCTAATTAATAGAAATGGAGTAGCGTGCAATGGTGTCGTCTCATACAACAGTGAGTTAGGAGAAAAAATTTGTGGGCACAAAATGGGTGATCAGTGACTTATTCTCTTCTGTTTGTGCCTTGTCTTTAGCTTTTTCTTCTATATTTAACTTTATGTAGAGGCTAGGCCCCTTTCTAAATCTTGGTTGAAATTATTTTTCATTCTAATTCATAGAAATGGAGTAGCGTGCAATGGTGTCGTCTCATACAACAGTGAGTTAGGAGAAACAATTTGTTGGCACAAAATGGGTGATCAGTGTGTTATTTTCTTCTGTTTGTGCCTTGTCTTTAGCTTTTTCTTCTATATTTAACTTTAAGTAGAGGCTAGCCCCCCTCTAAATCTTGGTTGAAATTATTTTTCATTCTAATTCATAGAAATGGAGTAGCGTGCAATGGTGTCGTCTCATACAACAGTGAGTTAGGAGAAAAAATTTGTTGGCACAAAATGGGTGATCAGTGTGTTATTCTCTTCTGTTTGTGCCTAGTCTTTAGCTTTTTCTTCTATATTTAACTTTAAGTAGAGGCTAGCCACCCTCTAAATCTTGGTTGAAATTATTTTTCATTCTAATTAATAGAAATGGAGTAGCGTGCAATGGTGTCGTCTCATACAACAGTGAGTTAGGAGAAAAAATTTCTGCTCACAAGATCGGTGATCAGTGTCTTATTCTCTTCTGTTTGTGCCTTGTCTTTAGCTTTTTCTTCTATATTTAACTTTATGTAGAGGCTAGGCCCCCCTCTAAATCTTGAGTGAAATTATTTTTCATTCTAATTCATAGAAATGGTGTAGCGTGCAATGGTGTCGTTTCATACAACAGTGAGTTAGGAGAAAAAATTTGTTGGCACAAAATGGGTGATCAGTGTCTTATTCTCTTCTGTTTGTGCCTTGTCTTTAGCTTTTTCTTCTATATTTAACTTTATGTAGAGGCTAGGCCCCTTTCTAAATCTTGGTTGAATTTATTTTTCATTCTAATTCATAGAAATGGAGTAGCGTGCAATGGTGTCGTCTCATACAACAGTGAGTTAGGAGAAAAAATTTGTTGGCACAAAATGGGTGATCAGTGTCTTATTCTCTTCTGTTTGTGCCTTGTCTTTAGCTTTTTCTTCTATATTTAACTTTATGTAGAGGCTAGACCCCTTTCTAAATCTTGGTTGAATTTATTTTTCATTCTAATTCATAGAAATGGAGTAGCGTGCAATGGTGTCGTCTCATACAACAGTGAGTTAGGAGAAAAAATTTGTGGGCACAAAATGGGTGATCAGTGTCTTATTCTCTTCTGTTTGTGCCTTGTCTTTAGCTTTTTCTTCTATATTTAACTTTATGTAGAGGCTAGGACCCTTTCTAAATCTTGGTTGAAATTATTTTTCATTCTAATTCATAGAAATGGAGTAGAGTGCAATGGTGTCATCTCATACAACAGTGAGTTAGGAGAAAAAATTTGTGGGCACAAAATGGGTGATCAGTGTCTTATTCTCTTCTGTTTGTGCCTTGTCTTTAGCTTTTTCCTCTATATTTAACTTTATGTAGAGGCTAGGCCCCTTTCTAAATCTTGGTTGAAATTTTTTTTAATTCTAATTAATAGAAATGGAGTAGCGTGCAATGGTGTCGTCTCATACAACAGTGAGTTAGGAGAAAAAATTTGTGGGCACAAAATGGGTGATCAGTGACTTATTCTCTTCTGTTTGTGCCTTGTCTTTAGCTTTTTCTTCTATATTTAACTTTATGTAGAGGCTAGGCCCCTTTCTAAATCTTGGTTGAAATTATTTTTCATTCTAATTCATAGAAATGGAGTAGCGTGCAATGGTGTCGTCTCATACAACAGTGAGTTAGGAGAAACAATTTGTTGGCACAAAATGGGTGATCAGTGTGTTATTTTCTTCTGTTTGTGCCTTGTCTTTAGCTTTTTCTTCTATATTTAACTTTAAGTAGAGGCTAGCCCCCCTCTAAATCTTGGTTGAAATTATTTTTCATTCTAATTCATAGAAATGGAGTAGCGTGCAATGGTGTCGTCTCATACAACAGTGAGTTAGGAGAAAAAATTTGTTGGCACAAAATGGGTGATCAGTGTGTTATTCTCTTCTGTTTGTGCCTAGTCTTTAGCTTTTTCTTCTATATTTAACTTTAAGTAGAGGCTAGCCACCCTCTAAATCTTGGTTGAAATTATTTTTCATTCTAATTCATAGAAATGGAGTAGCGTGCAATGGTGTCGTCTCATACAACAGTGAGTTAGGAGAAAAAATTTGTGCTCACAAAATCGGTGATCAGTGTCTTATTCTCTTCTGTTTGTGCCTTGTCTTTAGCTTTTTCTTCTATATTTAACTTTATGTAGAGGCTAGGCCCCCCTCTAAATCTTGATTGAAATTATTTTTCATTCTAATTCATAGAAATGGTGTAGTGTGCAATGGTGTCGTCTCATACAACAGTGAGTTAGGAGAAAAAATTTGTGGGCACAAAATGGGTGATCAGTGTCTTATTCTCTTCTGTTTGTGCCTTGTCTTTAGCTTTTTCTTCTATATTTAACTTTATGTAGAGGCTAGGCCCCTTTCTAAATCTTGGTTGAAATTTTTTTTAATTCTAATTAATAGAAATGGAGTAGCGTGTAATGGTGTCGTCTCATACAACAGTGAGTTAGGAGAAAAAATTTGTGGGCACAAAATGGGTGATCAGTGTGTTATTCTCTTCTGTTTGTGCCTTGTCTTTAGCTTTTTCTTCTATATCTAACTTTAAGTAGAGGCTAGCCCCCCTCTAAATCTTGGTTGAAATTATTTTTCATTCTAATTAATAGAAATGGAGTAGCGTGCAATGGTGTCGTCTCATACAACAGTGAGTTAGGAGAAAAAATTTCTGCTCACAAGATCGGTGATCAGTGTCTTATTCTCTTCTGTTTGTGCCTTGTCTTTAGCTTTTTCTTCTATATTTAACTTTATGTAGAGGCTAGGCCCCCCTCTAAATCTAGAGTGCAATTATTTTTCATTCTAATTCATAGAAATGGTGTAGCGTGCAATGGTGTCGTTTCATACAACAGTGAGTTAGGAGAAAAAATTTGTTGGCACAAAATGGGTGATCAGTGTCTTATTCTCTTCTGTTTGTGCCTTGTCTTTAGCTTTTTCTTCTATATTTAACTTTATGTAGAGGCTAGGCCCCTTTCTAAATCTTGGTTGAATTTATTTTTCATTCTAATTCATAGAAATGGAGTAGCGTGCAATGGTGTCGTCTCATACAACAGTGAGTTAGGAGAAAAAATTTGTTGGCACAAAATGGGTGATCAGTGTCTTATTCTCTTCTGTTTGTGCCTTGTCTTTAGCTTTTTCTTCTATATTTAACTTTATGTAGAGGCTAGACCCCTTTCTAAATCTTGGTTGAATTTATTTTTCATTCTAATTCATAGAAATGGAGTAGCGTGCAATGGTGTCGTCTCATACAACAGTGAGTTAGGAGAAAAAATTTGTGGGCACAAAATGGGTGATCAGTGTCTTATTCTCTTCTGTTTGTGCCTTGTCTTTAGCTTTTTCTTCTATATTTAACTTTATGTAGAGGCTAGGACCCTTTCTAAATCTTGGTTGAAATTATTTTTCATTCTAATTCATAGAAATGGAGTAGAGTGCAATGGTGTCATCTCATACAACAGTGAGTTAGGAGAAAAAATTTGTGGGCACAAAATGGGTGATCAGTGTCTTATTCTCTTCTGTTTGTGCCTTGTCTTTAGCTTTTTCCTCTATATTTAACTTTATGTAGAGGCTAGGCCCCTTTCTAAATCTTGGTTGAAATTTTTTTTAATTCTAACTAATAGAAATGGAGTAGCGTGCAATGGTGTCGTCTCATACAACAGTGAGTTAGGAGAAAAAATTTGTGGGCACAAAATGGGTGATCAGTGACTTATTCTCTTCTGTTTGTGCCTTGTCTTTAGCTTTTTCTTCTATATTTAACTTTATGTAGAGGCTAGGCCCCTTTCTAAATCTTGGTTGAAATTATTTTTCATTCTAATTCATAGAAATGGAGTAGCGTGCAATGGTGTCGTCTCATACAACAGTGAGTTAGGAGAAACAATTTGTTGGCACAAAATGGGTGATCAGTGTGTTATTTTCTTCTGTTTGTGCCTTCTCTTTAGCTTTTTCTTCTATATTTAACTTTAAGTAGAGGCTAGCCCCCCTCTAAATCTTGGTTGAAATTATTTTTCATTCTAATTCATAGAAATGGAGTAGCGTGCAATGGTGTCGTCTCATACAACAGTGAGTTAGGAGAAAAAATTTGTTGGCACAAAATGGGTGATCAGTGTGTTATTCTCTTCTGTTTGTGCCTAGTCTTTAGCTTTTTCTTCTATATTTAACTTTAAGTAGAGGCTAGCCACCCTCTAAATCTTGGTTGAAATTATTTTTCATTCTAATTCATAGAAATGGAGTAGCGTGCAATGGTGTCGTCTCATACAACAGTGAGTTAGGAGAAAAAATTTGTGCTCACAAAATCGGTGATCAGTGTCTTATTCTCTTCTGTTTGTGCCTTGTCTTTAGCTTTTTCTTCTATATTTAACTTTATGTAGAGGCTAGGCCCCCCTCTAAATCTTGATTGAAATTATTTTTCATTCTAATTCATAGAAATGGTGTAGTGTGCAATGGTGTCGTCTCATACAACAGTGAGTTAGGAGAAAAAATTTGTGGGCACAAAATGGGTGATCAGTGTCTTATTCTCTTCTGTTTGTGCCTTGTCTTTAGCTTTTTCTTCTATATTTAACTTTATGTAGAGGCTAGGACCCTTTCTAAATCTTGGTTGAAATTATTTTTCATTCTAATTCATAGAAATGGAGTAGAGTGCAATGGTGTCATCTCATACAACAGTGAGTTAGGAGAAAAAATTTGTGGGCACAAAATGGGTGATCAGTGTCTTATTCTCTTCTGTTTGTGCCTTGTCTTTAGCTTTTTCCTCTATATTTAACTTTATGTAGAGGCTAGGCCCCTTTCTAAATCTTGGTTGAAATTTTTTTTAATTCTAATTAATAGAAATGGAGTAGCGTGCAATGGTGTCGTCTCATACAACAGTGAGTTAGGAGAAAAAATTTGTGGGCACAAAATGGGTGATCAGTGACTTATTCTCTTCTGTTTGTGCCTTGTCTTTAGCTTTTTCTTCTATATTTAACTTTATGTAGAGGCTAGGCCCCTTTCTAAATCTTGGTTGAAATTATTTTTCATTCTAATTCATAGAAATGGAGTAGCGTGCAATGGTGTCGTCTCATACAACAGTGAGTTAGGAGAAACAATTTGTTGGCACAAAATGGGTGATCAGTGTGTTATTCTCTTCTGTTTGTGCCTTGTCTTTAGCTTTTTCTTCTATATTTAACTTTAAGTAGAGGCTAGCCCCCCTATAAATCTTGGTTGAAATTATTTTTCATTCTAATTCATAGAAATGGAATAGCGTGCAATGGTGTCGTCTCATACAACAGTGAGTTAGGAGAAAAAATTTGTTGGCACAAAATGGGTGATCAGTGTGTTATTCTCTTCTGTTTGTGCCTTGTCTTTAGCTTTTTCTTCTATATTTAACTTTATGTAGAGGCTAGGCCCCCCTCTAAATCTTGATTGAAATTATTTTTCATTCTAATTCATAGAAATGGTGTAGTGTGCAATGGTGTCGTCTCATACAACAGTGAGTTAGGAGAAAAAATTTGTTGGCACAAAATGGGTGATCAGTGTCTTATTCTCTTCTATTTGTGCCTTGTCTTTAGCTTTTTCTTCTATATTTAACTTTATGTAGAGGCTAGGCCCCTTTCTAAATCTTGGTTGAATTTATTTTTCATTCTAATTCATAGAAATGGAGTAGCGTGCAATGGTGTCGTCTCATACAACAGTGAGTTAGGAGAAAAAATTTGTGGGCACAAAATGGGTGATCAGTGTCTTATTCTCTTCTGTTTGTGCCTTGTCTTTAGCTTTTTCTTCTATATTTAACTTTATGTAGAGGCTAGGCCCCATTCTAAATCTTGGTTGAAATTATTTTTCATTCTAATTCATAGAAATGGAGTAGCGTGCAATGGTGTCGTCTCATACAACAGTGAGTTACGAGAAAAAATTTGTGGGCACAAAATGGGTGATCAGTGTCTTATTCTCTTCTGTTTGTGCCTTGTCTTTAGCTTTTTCTTCTATATTTAACTTTAAGTAGAGGCTAGCCCCCCTCTAAATCTTGGTTGAAATTATTTTTCATTCTAATTCATAGAAATGGAGTAGCGTGCAATGGTGTCATCTCATGCAACAGTGAGTTAGGAGAAAAAATTTGTGGGCACAAAATGGGTGATCAGTGTCTTATTCTCTTCTGTTTGTGCCTTGTCTTTAGCTTTTTCTTCTATATTTAACTTTATGTAGAGGCTAGGCCCCTTTCTAAATCTTGGTTGAAATTATTTTTCATTCTAATTCATAGAAATGGAGTAGCGTGCAATGGTGTCGTCTCATACAACAGTGAGTTAGGAGAAAAAATTTGTTGGCAGAAAATGGGTGATCAGTGTCTTATTCTCTGCTGTTTGTGCCTTGTCTTTAGCTTTTTCTTCTATATTTAACTTTAAGTAGAGGCTAGGCCCCCCTCTAAATCTTGGTTGAAATTATTTTTCATTCTAATTAATAGAAATGGAGTAGCTTGCAATGGTGTCATCTCATACAACAGTGAGTTAGGAGAAAAAATTTGTGCGCACAATATCGGTGATAAGTGTCTTATTCTCATCTGTTTGTGCCTTGTCTTTAGCTTTTTCTTCTATATTTAACTTTATGTAGAGGCTAGGCACCCTCTAAATCTTGGTTGAAATTATTTTTCATTCTAATTCATAGAAATGGATTAGCGTGCAATGGTGTCGTCTCATACAACATTGAGTTAGGAGAAAAAATTTGTTGGCAAAAAATGGGTGATCAGTGTGTTATTCTCTTCTGTTTGTGCCTTGTCTTTAGCTTTTTCTTCTATATTTAACTTTAAGTAGAGGCTAGCCCCCCTCTAAATCTTGGTTGAAATTATTTTTCATTCTAATTAATAGTAATGGAGTTGCGTGCAATGGTGTCGTCTCATACAACAGTGAGTTAGGAGAAAAAATTTGTGCTCACAAAATGGGTGATCAGTGTCTTATTCTCTTCTGTTTGTGCCTTGTCTTTAGCTTTTTCCTCTATATTTAACTTTATGTAGAGGCTAGGCCCCCCTCTAAATCTTGGTTGAAATTATTTTTCATTCTAATTCATAGAAATTGAGTAGCGTGCAATGGTGTCGTCTCATACAACAGTGAGTTAGGAGAAAAAATTTGTTGGCACAAAATGGGTGATCAGTGTCTTATTCTCTTCTATTTGTGCCTTGTCTTTAGCTTTTTCTTCTATATTTAACTTTATGTAGAGGCTAGGCCCCTTTCTAAACCTTGGTTGAATTTATTTTTCATTCTAATTCATTGAAATGGAGTAGAGTGCAATGGTGTCATCTCATACAACAGTGAGTTAGGAGAAAAAATTTGTGGGCACAAAATGGGTGATCAGTGTCTTATTCTCTTCTGTTTGTGCCTTGTCTTTAGCTTTCTCCTCTATATTTAACTTTATGTAGTGGCTAGACCCCTTTCTAAATCTTGGTTGAAATTTTTTTTAATTCTAATTAATAGAAATGGAGTAGCGTGCAATGGTGTCGTCTCATACAACAGTGAGTTAGGAGAAAAAATTCTTGGGCACAAAATGGGTGATCAGTGTCTTATTCTCTTCTGTTTGTGCCTTGTCTTTAGCTTTTTCTTCTATGTTTAACTTTATGTAGAGGCTAGGCCCCCCTCTAAATCTTGGTTGAAATTATTTTTCATTCTAATTCATAGAAATGGAGTAGCGTGCAATGGTGTCGTCTCATACAACAGTGAGTTACGAGAAAAAATTTGTTGGCACAAAATGGGTGATCAGTGTCTTATTCTCTTCTGTTTGTGCCTTGTCTTTAGCTTTTTCTTCTATATTTAACTTTATGTAGAGGCTAGGCCCCCCTCTAAATCTTGGTTGAAATTATTTTTCATTCTAATTCATAGAAATGGAGTAGCGTGCAATGGTGTCGTCTCATACAACAGTGAGTTAGGAGAGAAAATTTGTTGGCACAAAATGGGTGATCTGTGTTTTATTCTCTGCTGTTTGTGCCTTGTCTTTAGCTTTTTCTTCTATATTTAACTTTAAGTAGGGGCTAGGCCCCCCTCTAAATCTTGGTTGAAATTATTTTTCATTCTAATTAATGGAAATGGAGTAGCTTGCAATGGTGTCGTCTCATACAACAGTGAGTTAGGAGAAAAAATTTGTGCGCACAAAATCGGTGATCAATGTCTTATTCTCTCTGTTTGTGCCTTGTCTTTAGCTTTTTCTTCTATATTTAACTTTATGTAGAGGCTAGGCCCCTTTCAAAATCTTGGTTGAAATTATTTTTCATTCTAATTCATAGAAATGGAGTAGAGTGCAATGGTGTCGTCTCATACAACAGTGAGTTAGGAGCAAAAATTTGTGCGCACAAAAGAGGGTATCAGTGTCTTATTCTCTTCTGTTTGTACCTTGTCTTTAGATTTTTCTTCTATATTAAACTTTATGTAGAGGCTAGGCCCCTTTCTAAATTTTGGATGAAATTATTTTTCATTCTAATTCATAGAAATGGAGTAGCGTGCAATGGTGTCGTCTCATACAACAGTGAGTTAGGAGAAAAAATTTGTTGGCACAAAATGGGTGATCAGTGTCTTATTCTCTTCTGTTTGTGCCTTGTCTTTAGCTTTTTCTTCTATATTTAACTTTATGTAGAGGCTAAGCCCCCCTCTAAATCTTGGTTGAAATTATTTTTCATTCTAATTCATAGAAATGGAGTAGCGTGCAATGGTGTCGTCTCATACAACAGTGAGTTAGGAGAAAAAATTTGTTGGCACAAAATGGGTGATCAGTGTCTTATTCTCTTCTGTTTGTGCCTTGTCTTTAGCTTTTTCTTCTATATTTAACTTTATGTAGGGTCTAGGCCCCCCCTCTAATCTTGGTTGAAATTATTTTTCATTCTAATTCATAGAAATGGAGTAGCGTGCAATGGTGTCGTCTCATACAACAGTGAGGTAGGAGAAAAAATTTGTTGTTACAAAATGGCTGATCAGTGTCTTATTCTCTTCTGTTTGTGCCTTGTCTTTAGCTTTTTCTTCTATATTTAACTTTATGTAGAGGCTAGGCCACCCTCTAAATCTTGGCTGAAATTATTTTTCATTGTAATTCATAGAAATGGAGTAGCGTGCTATGGTGTCGTCTCATACAACTGTGAGTTAGTAGAAAAAATTTGTGGGCACAAAATGGGGGATCAGTGACTTATTCTAAACTGTTTGTACCTTGTCCTTAGCTTTTTCTTCTATATTTAACTTTATGTAGAGCCTAGGCCCCTTTCTAAATCTTGGTTGATATTATTTTTCATTCTAATTCATAGAAATGGAGTAGCGTGCAATGGTATCGTCTCAAACAACAGTGAGTTAGGAGAAAAAATTTGTGGGCACAAAATGGGTGATCAGTGTCTTATTCTCTTCTGTTTGTGCCTTGACTTTAGCTTTTTCTTCTATATTTAACTTTATGTAGAGGCTAGGCCCCCCTCTAAATCTTGGTTGAAATTATTTTTCATTCTAATTCATAGAAATGGAGTAGCGTGCAATGGTGTCGTCTCAAACAACAGTGAGTTAGGAGAAAAAATTTGTGGGCACAAAATGGGTGATCAGTGTCTTATTCTCTTCTGTTTGTGCCTTGTCTTTAGCTTTTTCTTCTATATTTAACTTTATGTATAGGCTAGGCCCCCCTCTAAATCTTGGTTGAAATTATTTTTCATTCTAATTCATAGAAATGGAGTAGCGTGCAATGGTGTCGTCTCAAACAACAGTGTGGTAGGCGAAAAAATTTGTGGGCACAAAATGGGTGATCAGTGTCTTATTCTCTTCTGTTTGTGCCTTGTCTTTAGCTTTTTCTTCTATATTTAACTTTATGTAGAGGCTAGGCCCCCCTCTAAATCTTGGTTGAAATTATTTTTCATTCTAATTCATAGAAATGGAGTAGCGTGCAATGGTGTCGTCTCAAACAACAGTGAGTTAGGAGAAAAAATTTGTGGGCACAAAATGGGTGATCAGTGTCTTATTCTCTTCTGTTTGTGCCTTGTCATTAGCTTTTTCTTCTATATTTAACTTTATGTATAGGCTAGGCCCCCCTCTAAATCTTGGTTGAAATTATTTTTCATTCTAATTCATAGAAATGGAGTAGCGTGCAATGGTGTCGTCTCAAACAACAGTGTGGTAGGAGAAAAAATTTGTTGGCACAAAATGGGTGATCAGTGTCTTATTCTCTTCTGTTTGTGCCTTGTCTTTAGCTTTTTCTTCTATATTTAACTTTATGTAGAGGCTAGGCCCCCCTTTAAATCTTGGTTGAAATCATTTTTCATTCTAATTCATAGAAATGGAGTAGCGTGCAATAGTGTCGTCTCAAACAACAGTGAGTTAGGAGAAAAAATTTGTGGGCACAAAATGGGTGATCAGTGTCTTATTCTCTTCTGTTTGTGCCTTGTCTTTAGCTTTTTCTTCTATATTTAACTTTATGTAGAGGCTAGGCCACCCTCTAAATCTTGGTTGAAATTATTTTTCATTCTAATTAATAGAAATGGAGTAGCGTGCAATGGTGTCGTCTCATACAACTGTGAGTTAGTAGAAAAAATTTGTGGGCACAAAATGGGGGATCAGTGACTTATTCAAATCTGTTTGTACCTTGTCTTTAGTTTTTTCTTCTATATTTAACTTTATGTAGAGGCTAGGCCCCCCTCTAAATCTTTGTTGAAATTATTTTTCATTCTAATTCATAGAAATGGAGTAGCGTGCAATGGTGTCGTCTCAAACAACAGTGAGTTAGGCGAAAAAATTTGTGGGCACAAAATGGGTGATCAGTGTCTTATTCTCTTCTGTTTGTGCCTTGTCTTTAGCTTTTTCTTCTATATTTAACTTTATGTAGAGGCTAGGCCCCCCTCTAAATCTTGGTTGAAATTATTTTTCATTCTAATTCATAGAAATGGAGTAGCGTGCAATGGTGTCGTCTCAAACAACAGTGTGACACGAGAAAAAATTTGTTGGCACAAAATGGGTGATCAGTGTCTTATTCTCTTCTGTTTGTGCCTTGTCTTTAGCTTTTTCTTCTATATTTAACTTTATGTAGAGGCTAGGCCCCCCTATAAATCTTGGTTGAAATTATTTTTCATTCTAATTCATAGAAATGGAGTAGCGTGCAATGGTGTCGTCTCAAACAACAGTGTGGTAGGAGAAAAAATTTGTTGGCACAAAATGGGTGATCAGTGCCTTATTCTCTTCTGTTTGTGCCTTGTCTTTAGCTTTTTCTTCTATATTTAACTTTATGTAGAGGCTAGGCCCCACTCTAAATCTTGGTTGAAATTATTTTTCTTTCTAATCCATAGAAATGGAGTAGCGTGCAATGGTGTCGTCTCAAACAACAGTGAGTTAGGAGAAAAAATTTGTGGGCACAAAATGGGTGATCAGTGTCTTATTCTCTTCTGTTTGTGCCTTGTCTTTAGCTTTTTCTTCTATATTTAACTTTATGTAGAGGCTAGGCCCCCCTCTAAATCTTGGTTGAAATTATTTTTCATTCTAATTCATAGAAATGGAGTAGCGTGCAATGGTGTCGTCTCAAACAACAGTTTGGTAGGAGAAAAAATTTGTTGGCACAAAATGGGTGATCAGTGTCTTATTCTCTTCTGTTTGTACCTTGTCTTTAGCTTTTTCTTCTATATTTAACTTTATGTAGAGGCTAGGCCCCACTCTAAATCTTGGTTGAAATTATTTTTCATTCTAATTCATAGAAATGGAGTAGCGTGCAATGGTGTCGTCTCAAATAACAGTGAGTTAGGAGAAAAAATTTGTGGGCACAAAATGGGTGATCAGTGTCTTATTCTCTTCTGTTTGTGCCTTGTCTTTAGCTTTTTCTTCTATATTTAACTTTATGTAGAGGCTAGGCCCCCCTCTAAATCTTGGTTGAAATTATTTTTCATTCTAATTCATAGAAATGGAGTAGCGTGCAATGGTGTCGTCTCAAACAACAGTGAGTTAGGAGAAAAGATTTGTGGGCACAAAATGGGGGATCAGTGACTTATTCTAATCTGTTTGTACCTTGTCTTTAGCTTTTTCTTCTATATTTAACTTTATGTAGAGGCTAGGCCACCCTCTAAATCATGGTTGAAATTATTTTTCATTCTAATTAATAGAAATGGAGTAGCGTGCAATGGTGTCGTATCATACAACAGTGAGTTAGTAGAAAAAATTTGTGGGCACAAAATGGGGGATCAGTGTCTTATTCTCTTCTGTTTGTACCTTGTCTTTAGCTTTTTCTTCTATATTTAACTATATGTAGAGGCTAGGCCCCTTTCTAAATCTTGTTTGAAATTATTTTTCATTCCAATTCATAGAAATGGAGTAGCGTGCAATGGTATCGTCTCATACAACAGTGAGTTAGGAGAAAAAATTTGTGGGCACAAAATGGGTGATCAGTGTCATATTCTCTTCTGTTTGTGCCTTGTCTTTAGCTTTTTCTTCTATATTTAAGTTTATGTAGAGGATAGGCCCCCTCTAAATCTTGGTTGAAATTATTTTTCATTCTAATTCATAGAAATGGAGTAGCGTGCAATGGTGTCGTCTAAAACAACAGTGAGTTAGGAGAAAAAATTTGTGGGCACAAAATGGGTGATCAGTGACTTATTCTCTTCTGTTTGTGCCTTGTCTTTAGCTTTTTCTTCTATATTTAACTTTATGTAGAGGCTAGGCCCCCCTCTAAATGTTGGTTGAAATTATTTTTCATTCTAATTCATAGAAATGGTGTAGCGTGCAATGGTGTCGTCTAAAAGAACAGTGAGTTAGGAGAAAAAATTTGTGGGCAAAAAGTGGGTGGTCAGTGTCTTATTCTCTACTGTTTGTGCCTTGTCTTTAGCTTTTTCTTCTATATTTAAGTTTATGTAGAAGATAGGCCCCCCTCTAAATCTTGGTTGAAATTATTTTTCATTCTAATTCATAGAAATGGAGTAGCGTGCAATGGTGTCGTCTCAAACAACAGTGAGTTAGGAGAAAAAATTTGTGGGCACAAAATGGGTGACCAGTGTCTTATTCTCTTCTGTTTGTGCCTTGTCTTTAGCTTTTTCTTCTATATTTAACTTTATGTAGAGGATAGGCCCCCCTCTAAATCTTGGTTGAAATTATTTTTCATTCTAATTCATAGAAATGGAGTAGCGTGCAATGGTGTCGTCTTAAACAACAGTGAGTTAGGAGAAAAAATTTGTGGGCACAAAATGGGTGATCAGTGTCTTATTCTCTTCTGTTTCTGCCTTGTCTTTAGCGTTTTCTTCTATATTTACCTTTATGTAGAGGATAGGCCCCCATCTAAATCTTGGTTGAAATTATTTTTCATTCTAATTCAAAGAAATTGAGTAGCGTGCAATGGTGTCGTCTCAAACAACAGTTAGTTAGGAGAAAAAATTTGTGGGCACAAAATGGGTAATCAGTGTCTTATTCTTTTCTGTTTGTGCCTTGTCTTTAGCTTTTTCTTCTATATTTAACTTTATACAGAGGATAGGCCCCCCTCTAAATCTTGGTTGAAATTATTTTTCATTCTAATTCATAGAAATGGAGTAGCATGCAATGGTGTCGTCTCAAACGACAGTGAGTTAGGAGAAAAAATTTGTGGGCACAAAATGGGTGATCAGTGTCTTATTCTCTTCTGTTTGTGCCTTGTCTTTAGCTTTTTCTTCTATATTTAACTTTATGTATAGGATAGGCCCCACTCTAAATCTTGGTTGAAATTATTTTTCATTCTAATTCATAGAAATGGAGTAGCGTACAATGGTGTCGTCTCAAAGAACAGTGAGTTAGGAGAAAAAATTTGTGGGCACAAAATGGGTGATCAGTGTCTTATTCTCTTCTGTTTGTGCCTTGTCTTTAGCTTTTTCTTCTATATTTAACTTTATGTAGAGGATAGGCCCCCCTCTAAATCTTGGTTGAAATTATTTTTCATTCTAATTCATAGAAATGGAGTAGCGTGCAATGGTGTCGTCTTAAACAACAGTGAGTTAGGAGAAAAAATTTGTGGGCACAAAATGGGTGATCAGTGTCTTATTCTCTTCTGTTTCTGCCTTGTCTTTAGCGTTTTCTTCTATATTTACCTTTATGTAGAGGATAGGCCCCCATCTAAATCTTGGTTGAAATTATTTTTCATTCTAATTCAAAGAAATGGAGTAGCGTGCAATGGTGTCGTCTCAAACAACAGTTAGTTAGGAGAAAAAATTTGTGGGCACAAAATGGGTGATCAGTGTCTTATTCTTTTCTGTTTGTGCCTTGTCTTTAGCTTTTTCTTCTATATTTAACTTTATACAGAGGATAGGCCCCCCTCTAAATCTTGGTTGAAATTATTTTTCATTCTAATTCATAGAAATGGAGTAGCATGCAATGGTGTCGTCTCAAACGACAGTGAGTTAGGAGAAAAAATTTGTGGGCACAAAATGGGTGATCAGTGGCTTATTCTCTTCTGTTTGTGCCTTGTCTTTAGCTTTTTCTTCTATATTTAACTTTATGTAGAGGCTAGGCCCCCCTCTAAATGTTGGTTGAAATTATTTTTCATTCTAATTCATAGAAATGGAGTAGCGTGCAATGGTGTCGTCTAAAACAACAGTGAGTTAGGAGAAAAAATTTGTGGGCAAAAAGTGGGTGGTCAGTGTCTTATTCTCTTCTGTTTGTGCCTTGTCTTTAGCTTTTTCTTCTATATTTAAGTTTATGTAGAGGATAGGCCCCCCTCTAAATCTTGGTTGAAATTATTTTTCATTCTAATTCATAGAAATGGAGTAGCGTGCAATGGTGTCGTCTCAAACAACAGTGAGTTAGGAGAAAAAATTTGTGGGCACAAAATGGGTGATCAGTGTCTTATTCTCTTCTGTTTGTGCCTTGTCTTTAGCTTTTTCTTCTATATTTAACTTTATGTAGAGGCTAGGCCCCTTTCTAAATCTTGGTTGAAATTATTTTTCATTCTAATTCATAGAAATGGAGTAGCGTGCAATGGTGTCGTCTCATACAACAGTGAGTTAGGAGAAAAAATTTGTGGGCACAAAATGGGTGATCAGTGTCTTATTCTCTTCTGTTTGTGCCTAGTCTTTAGCTTTTTCTTCTATATTTAACTTTATGTATAGGATAGGCCCCACTCTAAATCTTGGTTGAAATTATTTTTCATTCTAATTCATAGAAATGGAGTAGCGTACAATGGTGTCGTCTCGAACAACAGTGAGTTAGGAGAAAAAATTTGTGGGCACAAAATGGGTGATCAGTGTCTTATTCTCTTCTGTTTGTGCCTTGTCTTTAGCTTTTTCTTCTATATTTAACTTTATGTAGAGGATAGGCCCCCCTCTAAATCTTGGTTGAAATTATTTTTCATTCTAATTCATAGAAATGGAGTAGCGTGCAATGGTGTCGTCTTAAACAACAGTGACTTAGGAGAAAAAATTTGTGGGCACAAAATGGGTGATCAGTGTCTTATTCTCTTCTGTTTCTGCCTTGTCTTTAGCGTTTTCTTCTATATTTACCTTTATGTAGAGGATAGGCCCCCATCTAAATCTTGGTTGAAATTATTTTTCATTCTAATTCAAAGAAATGGAGTAGCGTGCAATGGTATCGTCTCAAACAACAGTTAGTTAGGAGAAAAAATTTGTGGGCACAAAATGGGTGATCAGTGTCTTATTCTCTTCTGTTTCTGCCTTTTCTTTATCTTTTTCTTCTATATTTAACTTTATACAGAGGATAGGCCCCCCTCTAAATCTTGGTTGAAATTATTTTTCATTCTAATTCATAGAAATGGAGTAGCATGCAATGGTGTCGTCTCAAACGACAGTGAGTTAGGAGAAAAAATTTGTGGGCACAAAATGGGTGATCAGTGGCTTATTCTCTTCTGTTTGTGCCTTGTCTTTAGCTTTTTCTTCTATATTTAACTTTATGTAGAGGCTAGGCCCCCCTCTAAATGTTGGTTGAAATTATTTTTCATTCTAATTCATAGAAATGGAGTAGCGTGCAATGGTGTCGTCTAAAACAACAGTGAGTTAGGAGAAAAAATTTGTGGGCAAAAAGTGGGTGGTCAGTGTCTTATTCTCTTCTGTTTGTGCCTTGTCTTTAGCTTTTTCTTCTATATTTAAGTTTATGTATAGGATAGGCCCCCCTCTAAATCTTGGTTGAAATTATTTTTCATTCTAATTCATAGAAATGGAGTAGCGTGCAATGGTGTCGTCTCAAACAACAGTGAGATAGGAGAAAAAATTTGTGGGCACAAAATGGGTGATCAGTGTCTTATTCTCTTCTGTTTGTGCCTTGTCTTTAGCTTTTTCTTCTATATTTAACTTTATGTAGAGGATAGGCCCCCCTCTAAATCTTGGTTGAAATTATTTTTCATTCTACTTCATAGAAATGGAGTAGCGTGCAATGGTGTCGTCTTAAACAACAGTGAGTTAGGAGAAAAAATTTGTGGGCACAAAATGGGTGATCAGTGTCTTATTCTCTTCTGTTTCTGCCTTGTCTTTAGCGTTTTCTTCTATATTTACCTTTATGTAGAGGATAGGCCCCCATCTAAATCTTGGTTGAAATTATTTTTCATTCTAATTCAAAGAAATGGAGTAGCGTGCAATGGTGTCGTCTCAAACAACAGTTAGTTAGGAGAAAAAATTTGTGGGCACAAAATGGGTGATCAGTGTCTTATTCTTTTCTGTTTGTGCCTTGTCTTTAGCTTTTTCTTCTATATTTAACTTTATACAGAGGATAGGCCCCCCTCTAAATCTTGGTTGAAATTATTTTTCATTCTAATTCATAGAAATGGAGTAGCATGCAATGGTGTCGTCTCAAACGACAGTGAGTTAGGAGAAAAAATTTGTGGGCACAAAATGGGTGATCAGTGGCTTATTCTCTTCTGTTTGTGCCTTGTCTTTAGCTTTTTCTTCTATATTTAACTTTATGTAGAGGCTAGGCCCCCCTCTAAATGTTGGTTGAAATTATTTTTCATTCTAATTCATAGAAATGGAGTAGCGTGCAATGGTGTCGTCTAAAACAACAGTGAGTTAGGAGAAAAAATTTGTGGGCAAAAAGTGGGTGGTCAGTGTCTTATTCTCTTCTGTTTGTGCCTTGTCTTTAGCTTTTTCTTCTATATTTAAGTTTATGTAGAGGATAGGCCCCCCTCTAAATCTTGGTTGAAATTATTTTTCATTCTAATTCATAGAAATGGAGTAGCGTGCAATGGTGTCGTCTCAAACAACAGTGAGTTAGGAGAAAAAATTTGTGGGCACAAAATGGGTGATCAGTGTCTTATTCTCTTCTGTTTGTGCCTTGTCTTTAGCTTTTTCTTCTATATTTAACTTTATGTAGAGGCTAGGCCCCTTTCTAAATCTTGGTTGAAATTATTTTTCATTCTAATTCATAGAAATTGAGTAGCGTGCAATGGTGTCGTCTCATACAACAGTGAGTTAGGAGAAAAAATTTGTGGGCACAAAATGGGTGATCAGTGTCTTATTCTCTTCTGTTTGTGCCTTGTCTTTAGCTTTTTCTTCTATATTTAACTTTATGTATAGGATAGGCCCCACTCTAAATCTTGGTTGAAATTATTTTTCATTCTAATTCATAGAAATGGAGTAGCGTACAATGGTGTCGTCTCGAACAACAGTGAGTTAGGAGAAAAAATTTGTGGGCACAAAATGGGTGATCAGTGTCTTATTCTCTTCTGTTTGTGCCTTGTCTTTAGCTTTTTCTTCTATATTTAACTTTATGTAGAGGATAGGCCCCCCTCTAAATCTTGGTTGAAATTATTTTTCATTCTAATTCATAGAAATGGAGTAGCGTGCAATGGTGTCGTCTTAAACAACAGTGAGTTAGGAGAAAAAATTTGTGGGCACAAAATGGGTGATCAGTGTCTTATTCTCTTCTGTTTCTGCCTTGTCTTTAGCGTTTTCTTCTATATTTACCTTTATGTAGAGGATAGGCCCCCATCTAAATCTTGGTTGAAATTATTTTTCATTCTAATTCAAAGAAATGGAGTAGCGTGCAATGGTGTCGTCTCAAACAACAGTTAGTTAGGAGAAAAAATTTGTGGGCACAAAATGGGTGATCAGTGTCTTATTCTCTTCTGTTTCTGCCTTGTCTTTATCTTTTTCTTCTATATTTAACTTTATACAGAGGATAGGCCCCCCTCTAAATCTTGGTTGAAATTATTTTTCATTCTAATTCATAGAAATGGAGTAGCATGCAATGGTGTCGTCTCAAACGACAGTGAGTTAGGAGAAAAAATTTGTGGGCACAAAATGGGTGATCAGTGGCTTATTCTCTTCTGTTTGTGCCTTGTCTTTAGCTTTTTCTTCTATATTTAACTTTATGTAGAGGCTAGGCCCCCCTCTAAATGTTGGTTGAAATTATTTTTCATTCTAATTCATAGAAATGGAGTAGCGTGCAATGGTGTCGTCTAAAACAACAGTGAGTTAGGAGAAAAAATTTGTGGGCAAAAAGTGGGTGGTCAGTGTCTTATTCTCTTCTGTTTGTGCCTTGTCTTTAGCTTTTTCTTCTATATTTAAGTTTATGTAGAGGATAGGCCCCCCTCTAAATCTTGGTTGAAATTATTTTTCATTCTAATTCATAGAAATGGAGTAGCGTGCAATGGTGTCGTCTCAAACAACAGTGAGTTAGGAGAAAAAATTTGTGGGCACAAAATGGGTGATCAGTGTCTTATTCTCTTCTGTTTGTGCCTTGTCTTTAGCTTTTTCTTCTATATTTAACTTTATGTAGAGGATAGGCCCCCCTCTAAATCTTGGTTGAAATTATTTTTCATTCTAATTCATAGAAATGGAGTAGCGTGCAATGGTGTCGTCTTAAACAACAGTGAGTTAGGAGAAAAAATTTGTGGGCACAAAATGGGTGATCAGTGTCTTATTCTCTTCAGTTTGTGCCTTGTCTTTAGCGTTTTCTTCTATATTTACCTTTATGTAGAGGATAGGCCCCCATCTAAATCTTGGTTGAAATTATTTTTCATTCTAATTCAAAGAAATTGAGTAGCGTGCAATGGTGTCGTCTCAAACAACAGTTAGTTAGGAGAAAAAATTTGTGGGCACAAAATGGGTGATCAGTGTCTTATTCTTTTCTGTTTGTGCCTTGTCTTTAGCTTTTTCTTCTATATTTAACTTTATACAGAGGATAGGCCCCCCTCTAAATCTTGGTTGAAATTATTTTTCATTCTAATTCATAGAAATGGAGTAGCATGCAATGGTGTCGTCTCAAACGACAGTGAGTTAGGAGAAAAAATTTGTGGGCACAAAATGGGTGATCAGTGGCTTATTCTCTTCTGTTTGTGCCTTGTCTTTAGCTTTTTCTTCTATATTTAACTTTATGTAGAGGCTAGGCCCCTTTCTAAATCTTGGTTGAAATTATTTTTCATTCTAATTCATAGAAATGGAGTAGCGTGCAATGGTGTCGTCTCATACAACAGTGAGTTAGGAGAAAAAATTTGTGGGCACAAAATGGGTGATCAGTGTCTCATTCTCTTCTGTTTGTGCCTTGTCTTTAGCTTTTTCTTCTATATTTAACTTTATGTATAGGATAGGCCCCCCTCTAAATCTTGGTTGAAATTATTTTTCATTCTAATTCATAGAAATGGAGTAGCGTGCAATGGTGTCGTCTCAAACAACAGTGAGTTAGGAGAAAAAATTTGTGAGCACAAAATGGGTGATCAGTGTCTTATTCTCTTCTGTTTGTGCCTTGTCTTTAGCTTTTTCTTCTATATTTAACTTTATGTAGAGGCTAGGCCCCCCTCTAAATCTTGGTTGAAATTATTTTTCATTGTAATTAATAGAAATGGAGTAGCGTTCAATGGTGTCGTCTCATACAACAGTGAGTTAGGAGAAAAAATTTGTGGGCACAAAATGGGTGATCAGTGTCTTATTCTCTTCTGTTTGTGCCTTGTCTTTAGCTTTTTCTTCTATATTTAACTTTATGTAGAGGCTAGGCCCCCCTCTAAATCTTGGTTGAAATTATTTTTCATTCTAATTCATAGAAATGGAGTAGCGTGCAATGGTGTCGTCTCAAACAACAGTGAGTTAGGAGAAAAAATTTGTTGGCACAAAATGGGTGATCAGTGTCTTATTCTCTTCTGTTTGTGCCTTGTCTTTAGCTTTTTCTTCTATATTTAACTTTATGTAGAGGATAGGCCCCCCTCTAAATCTTGGTTGAAATTATTTTTCATTCTAATTCATAGAAATGGAGTAGCGTGCAATGGTGTCGTCTCAAACAACAGTGAGTTAAGATGAAAAAATTTGTGGGCACAAAATGGGTGATCAGTGTCTTATTCTCTTCTGTTTGTGCCTTGTCTTCAGCTTTTTCTTCTATATTTAACTTTATGTAGAGGATAGGCCCCCATCTAAATCTTGGTTGAAATTATTTTTCATTCTAATTCAAAGAAATTGAGTAGCGTGCAATGGTGTCGTCTCAAACAACAGTTAGTTAGGAGAAAAAATTTGTGGGCACAAAATGGGTGATCAGTGTCTTATTCTTTTCTGTTTGTGCCTTGTCTTTAGCTTTTTCTTCTATATTTAACTTTATACAGAGGATAGGCCCCCCTCTAAATCTTGGTTGAAATTATTTTTCATTCTAATTCATAGAAATGGAGTAGCATGCAATGGTGTCGTCTCAAACGACAGTGAGTTAGGAGAAAAAATTTGTGGGCACAAAATGGGTGATCAGTGGCTTATTCTCTTCTGTTTGTGCCTTGTCTTTAGCTTTTTCTTCTATATTTAACTTTATGTAGAGGCTAGGCCCCTTTCTAAATCTTGGTTGAAATTATTTTTCATTCTAATTCATAGAAATGGAGTAGCGTGCAATGGTGTCGTCTCATACAACAGTGAGTTAGGAGAAAAAATTTGTGGGCACAAAATGGGTGATCAGTGTCTCATTCTCTTCTGTTTGTGCCTTGTCTTTAGCTTTTTCTTCTATATTTAACTTTATGTATAGGATAGGCCCCCCTCTAAATCTTGGTTGAAATTATTTTTCATTCTAATTCATAGAAATGGAGTAGCGTGCAATGGTGTCGTCTCAAACAACAGTGAGTTAGGAGAAAAAATTTGTGAGCACAAAATGGGTGATCAGTGTCTTATTCTCTTCTGTTTGTGCCTTGTCTTTAGCTTTTTCTTCTATATTTAACTTTATGTAGAGGCTAGGCCCCCCTCTAAATCTTGGTTGAAATTATTTTTCATTGTAATTAATAGAAATGGAGTAGCGTTCAATGGTGTCGTCTCATACAACAGTGAGTTAGGAGAAAAAATTTGTGGGCACAAAATGGGTGATCAGTGTCTTATTCTCTTCTGTTTGTGCCTTGTCTTTAGCTTTTTCTTCTATATTTAACTTTATGTAGAGGCTAGGCCCCCCTCTAAATCTTGGTTGAAATTATTTTTCATTCTAATTCATAGAAATGGAGTAGCGTGCAATGGTGTCGTCTCAAACAACAGTGAGTTAGGAGAAAAAATTTGTTGGCACAAAATGGGTGATCAGTGTCTTATTCTCTTCTGTTTGTGCCTTGTCTTTAGCTTTTTCTTCTATATTTAACTTTATGTAGAGGATAGGCCCCCCTCTAAATCTTGGTTGAAATTATTTTTCATTCTAATTCATAGAAATGGAGTAGCGTGCAATGGTGTCGTCTCAAACAACAGTGAGTTAAGATGAAAAAATTTGTGGGCACAAAATGGGTGATCAGTGTCTTATTCTCTTCTGTTTGTGCCTTGTCTTCAGCTTTTTCTTCTATATTTAACTTTATGTAGAGGATAGGCCCCCATCTAAATCTTGGTTGAAATTATTTTTCATTCTAATTCAAAGAAATGGAGTAGCGTGCAATGGTGTCGGCTCAAACAACGGTGAGTTAGGAGAAAAAATTTGTGGGCACAAAATGGGTGATCAGTGTCTTATTCTCTTCTGTGTGCGCCTTGTCTTTAGCTTTTTCTCCTATATTTCACTTTATGTAGAGGCTAGGCCCCTTTCTAAATCTTCGTTGAAATTATTCTTCATTCTAAGTCATAGAAATGGAGTAGCGTGCAATGGTGTCGTCTCATACAACAGTGAGTTAGGAGAAAAAATTTGTGGGCACAAAATGGGTGATCACTGTCTTATTCTCTTCTCTTTGTGCCTTGTCTTTAGCTTTTTCTTCTATATTTAACTTTATGTAGAGGATAGGCCCCACTCTAAATCTTGGTTGAAATTATTTTTCATTCTAATTCATAGAAATGGAGTAGCGTGCAATGGTGTCGTCTCATACAACAGTGAGGTAGGAGAAAAAAATTGTTGGGACAAAATGGGTGATCAGTGTCTTATTCTCTTCTGTTTGTGCCTTGTCTTTAGCTTTTTCTTCTATATTTAATTTTATGTAGAGGCTAGGCCCCCCTCTATATCTTGGTTGAAATTATTTTTCATTGTAATTAATAGAAATGGAGTAGCGTGCAATGGTGTCGTCTTAAACAACAGTGAGTTAGGAGAAAAAATTTGTGGGCACAAAATGGGTGATCAGTGTCTTATTCTCTTCTGTTTGTGCCTTGTCTTTAGCGTTTTCTTCTATATTTACCTTTATGTAGAGGATAGGCCCCCATCTAAATCTTGGTTGAAATTATTTTTCATTCTAATTCAAAGAAATTGAGTAGCGTGCAATGGTGTCGTCTCAAACAACAGTTAGTTAGGAGAAAAAATTTGTGGGCACAAAATGGGTGATCAGTGTCTTATTCTTTTCTGTTTGTGCCTTGTCTTTAGCTTTTTCTTCTATATTTAACTTTATACAGAGGATAGGCCCCCCTCTAAATCTTGGTTGAAATTATTTTTCATTCTAATTCATAGAAATGGAGTAGCATGCAATGGTGTCGTCTCAAACGACAGTGAGTTAGGAGAAAAAATTTGTGGGCACAAAATGGGTGATCAGTGGCTTATTCTCTTCTGTTTGTGCCTTGTCTTTAGCTTTTTCTTCTATATTTAACTTTATGTAGAGGCTAGGCCCCTTTCTAAATCTTGGTTGAAATTATTTTTCATTCTAATTCATAGAAATGGAGTAGCGTGCAATGGTGTCGTCTCATACAACAGTGAGTTAGGAGAAAAAATTTGTGGGCACAAAATGGGTGATCAGTGTCTCATTCTCTTCTGTTTGTGCCTTGTCTTTAGCTTTTTCTTCTATATTTAACTTTATGTATAGGATAGGCCCCACTCTAAATCTTGGTTGAAATTATTTTTCATTCTAATTCATAGAAATGGAGTAGCGTGCAATGGTGTCGTCTCAAACAACAGTGAGTTAGGAGAAAAAATTTGTGAGCACAAAATGGGTGATCAGTGTCTTATTCTCTTCTGTTTGTGCCTTGTCTTTAGCTTTTTCTTCTATATTTAACTTTATGTAGAGGCTAGGCCCCCCTCTAAATCTTGGTTGAAATTATTTTTCATTGTAATTAATAGAAATGGAGTAGCGTTCAATGGTGTCGTCTCATACAACAGTGAGTTAGGAGAAAAAATTTGTGGGCACAAAATGGGTGATCAGTGTCTTATTCTCTTCTGTTTGTGCCTTGTCTTTAGCTTTTTCTTCTATATTTAACTTTATGTAGAGGCTAGGCCCCCCTCTAAATCTTGGTTGAAATTATTTTTCATTCTAATTCATAGAAATGGAGTAGCGTGCAATGGTGTCGTCTCAAACAACAGTGAGTTAGGAGAAAAAATTTGTTGGCACAAAATGGGTGATCAGTGTCTTATTCTCTTCTGTTTGTGCCTTGTCTTTAGCTTTTTCTTCTATATTTAACTTTATGTAGAGGATAGGCCCCCCTCTAAATCTTGGTTGAAATTATTTTTCATTCTAATTCATAGAAATGGAGTAGCGTGCAATGGTGTCGTCTCAAACAACAGTGAGTTAAGATGAAAAAATTTGTGGGCACAAAATGGGTGATCAGTGTCTTATTCTCTTCTGTTTGTGCCTTGTCTTCAGCTTTTTCTTCTATATTTAACTTTATGTAGAGGATAGGCCCCCATCTAAATCTTGGTTGAAATTATTTTTCATTCTAATTCAAAGAAATGGAGTAGCGTGCAATGGTGTCGGCTCAAACAACGGTGAGTTAGGAGAAAAAATTTGTGGGCACAAAATGGGTGATCAGTGTCTTATTCTCTTCTGTGTGCGCCTTGTCTTTAGCTTTTTCTTCTATATTTCACTTTATGTAGAGGCTAGGCCCCTTTCTAAATCTTCGTTGAAATTATTCTTCATTCTAAGTCATAGAAATGGAGTAGCGTGCAATGGTGTCGTCTCATACAACAGTGAGTTAGGAGAAAAAATTTGTGGGCACAAAATGGGTGATCACTGTCTTATTCTCTTCTCTTTGTGCCTTGTCTTTAGCTTTTTCTTCTATATTTAACTTTATGTAGAGGATAGGCCCCACTCTAAATCTTGGTTGAAATTATTCTTCATTCTAATTCATAGAAATGGAGTAGCGTGCAATGGTGTCGTCTCAAACAACAGTGAGTTAGGAGAAAAAATTTGTGAGCACAAAATGGGTGATCAGTGTCTTATTCTCTTCTGTTTGTGCCTTGTCTTTAGCTTTTTCTTCTATATTTAACTTTATGTAGAGGCTAGGCCCCCCTCTAAATCTTGGTTGAAATTATTTTTCATTGTAATTAATAGAAATGGAGTAGCGTTCAATGGTGTCGTCTCATACAACAGTGAGTTAGGAGAAAAAATTTGTGGGCACAAAATGGGTGATCAGTGTCTTATTCTCTTCTGTTTGTGCCTTGTCTTTAGCTTTTTCTTCTATATTTAACTTTATGTAGAGGCTAGGCCCCCCTCTAAATCTTGGTTGAAATTATTTTTCATTCTAATTCATAGAAATGGAGTAGCGTGCAATGGTGTCGTCTCAAACAACAGTGAGTTAGGAGAAAAAATTTGTTGGCACAAAATGGGTGATCAGTGTCTTATTCTCTTCTGTTTGTGCCTTGTCTTTAGCTTTTTCTTCTATATTTAACTTTATGTAGAGGATAGGCCCCCCTCTAAATCTTGGTTGAAATTATTTTTCATTCTAATTCATAGAAATGGAGTAGCGTGCAATGGTGTCGTCTCAAACAACAGTGAGTTAAGATGAAAAAATTTGTGGGCACAAAATGGGTGATCAGTGTCTTATTCTCTTCTGTTTGTGCCTTGTCTTCAGCTTTTTCTTCTATATTTAACTTTATGTAGAGGATAGGCCCCCATCTAAATCTTGGTTGAAATTATTTTTCATTCTAATTCAAAGAAATGGAGTAGCGTGCAATGGTGTCGGCTCAAACAACGGTGAGTTAGGAGAAAAAATTTGTGGGCACAAAATGGGTGATCAGTGTCTTATTCTCTTCTGTGTGCGCCTTGTCTTTAGCTTTTTCTTCTATATTTCACTTTATGTAGAGGCTAGGCCCCTTTCTAAATCTTCGTTGAAATTATTCTTCATTCTAAGTCATAGAAATGGAGTAGCGTGCAATGGTGTCGTCTCATACAACAGTGAGTTAGGAGAAAAAATTTGTGGGCACAAAATGGGTGATCACTGTCTTATTCTCTTCTCTTTGTGCCTTGTCTTTAGCTTTTTCTTCTATATTTAACTTTATGTAGAGGATAGGCCCCACTCTAAATCTTGGTTGAAATTATTTTTCATTCTAATTCATAGAAATGGAGTAGCGTGAAATGGTGTCGTCTCATACAACAGTGAGGTAGGAGAAAAAAATTGTTGGGACAAAATGGGTGATCAGTGTCTTATTCTCTTCTGTTTGTGCCTTGTCTTTAGCTTTTTCTTCTATATTTAATTTTATGTAGAGGCTAGGCCCCCCTCTATATCTTGGTTGAAATTATTTTTCATTGTAATTAATAGAAATGGAGTAGCGTTCAATGGTGTCGTCTCATACAACAGTGAGTTAGGAGAAAAAATTTGTGGGCACAAAATGGGTGGTCAGTGTCTTATTCTCTTCTGTTTGTGCCTTGTCTTTAGCTTTTTCTTCTATATTTAACTTTATGTAGAGGCTAGGCTCCCCTCTAAATCTTGGTTGAAATTATTTTTCATTCTAATTCATAGAAATGGAGTAGCGTGCAATGGTGTCGTCTAAAACAACAGTGAGTTAGGAGAAAAAATTTGTGGGCACAAAATGGGTGATCACTGTCTTATTCTCTTCTGTTTGTGCCTTGTCTTTAGTTTTTTCTTCTATATTTAACTTTATGTAGAGGCTAGGCCCCCCTCTAAATCTTGGTTGAAATTATTTTTCATTCTAATTCATAGAAATGGAGTAGCGTGCAATGGTGTCGTCTAAAACAACAGTGAGTTAGGAGAAAAAATTTGTGGGCAAAAAATGGGTGGTCAGTGTCTTATTCTCTTCTGTTTGTGCCTTGTCTTTAGCTTTTTCTTCTATAATTAAGTTTATGTAGAGGATAGGCCTCCCTCTAAGTCTTGGTTGAAATTATTTTTCATTCTAATTCATAGAAATGGAGTAGCGTGCAATGGTGTCGTCTCAAACAACAGTGAGTTAGGAGAAAAAATTTGTGGGCACAAAATGGGTGATCAGTGTCTTATTCTCTTCTGTTTGTGCCTTGTCTTTAGCTTTTTCTTCTATATTTAACTTTATGTAGAGGATAGGCCCCCCTCTAAATCTTGGTTGAAATTATTTTTCATTCTAATTCATAGAAATGGAGTAGCGTGCAATGGTGTCGTCTCAAACAACAGTGAGTTAGGATGAAAAAATTTGTGGGCACAAAATGGGTGATCAGTGTGTTATTCTCTTCTGTTTGTGCCTTGTCTTTAGCTTTTTCTTCTATATTTAACTTTATGTAGAGGATAGGCCCCCATCTAAATCTTAGTTGAAATTATTTTTCATTCTAATTCAAAGAAATGGAGTAGCGTGCAATGGTGTCGTCTCAAACAACGGTGAGTTAGGAGAAAAAATTTGTGGGCACAAAATGGGTGATCAGTGTCTTATTCTCTTCTGTGTGCGCCTTGTCTTTAGCTTTTTCTTCTATATTTCACTTTATGTAGAGGCTAGGCCCCTTTCTAAATCTTGGTTGAAATTATTCTTCATTCTAAGTCATAGAAATGGAGTAGCGTGCAATGGTGTCGTCTCATACAACAGTGAGTTAGGAGAAAAAATTTGTGGGCACAAAATGGGTGATCACTGTCTTATTCTCTTCTGTTTGTGCCTTGTCTTTAGCTTTTTCTTCTATAATTAAGTTTATGTAGAGGATAGGCCTCCCTCTATGTCTTGGTTGAAATTATTTTTCATTCTAATTCATAGAAATGGAGTAGCGTGCAATGGTGTCGTCTCAAACAACAGTGAGTTAGGAGAAAAAATTTGTGGGCACAAAATGGGTGATCAGTGTCTTATTCTCTTCTGTTTGTGCCTTGTCTTTAGCTTTTTCTTCTATATTTAACTTTATGTAGAGGATAGGCCCCCCTCTAAATCTTGGTTGAAATTATTTTTCATTCTAATTCATAGAAATGGAGTAGCGTGCAATGGTGTCGTCTCAAACAACAGTGAGTTAGGATGAAAAAATTTGTGGGCACAAAATGGGTGATCAGTGTGTTATTCTCTTCTGTTTGTGCCTTGTCTTTAGCTTTTTCTTCTATATTTAACTTTATGTAGAGGATAGGCCCCCATCTAAATCTTGGTTGAAATTATTTTTCATTCTAATTCAAAGAAATGGAGTAGCATGCAATGGTGTCGTCTCAAACAACGGTGAGTTAGGAGAAAAAATTTGTGGGCACAAAATGGGTGATCAGTGTCTTATTCTCTTCTGTGTGCGCCTTGTCTTTAGCTTTTTCTTCTATATTTCACTTTATGTAGAGGCTAGGCCCCTTTCTAAATCTTCGTTGAAATTATTCTTCATTCTAAGTCATAGAAATGGAGTAGCGTGCAATGGTGTCGTCTCATACAACAGTGAGTTAGGAGAAAAAATTTGTGGGCACAAAATGGGTGATCACTGTCTTATTCTCTTCTCTTTGTGCCTTGTCTTTAGCTTTTTCTTCTATATTTAACTTTATGTAGAGGATAGGCCCCACTCTAAATCTTGGTTGAAATTATTTTTCATTCTAATTCATAGAAATGGAGTAGCGTGCAATGGTGTCGTCTCATACAACAGTGAGGTAGGAGAAAAAATTTGTTGGGACAAAATGGCTGATCAGTGTCTTCTTCTCTTCTGTTTGTGCCTTGTCTTTAGCTTTTTCTTCTATATTTAATTTTATGTAGAGGCTAGGCCCCCCTCTAAATCTTGGTTGAAATTATTTTTCATTGTAATTAATAGAAATGGAGTAGCGTTCAATGGTGTCGTCTCATACAACAGTGAGTTAGGAGAAAAAATTTGTGGGCACAAAATGGGTGGTCAGTGTCTTATTCTCTTCTGTTTGTGCCTTGTCTTTAGCTTTTTCTTCTATATTTAACATTATGTAGAGGCAAGGCCCGCCTCTAAATCTGGATTGAAATTATTTTTCATTCTAATTCATAGAAATGGAGTAGCGTGCAATGGTGTCGTCTCAAACAACAGTGAGTTAGGAGAAAAAATTTGTGAGCACAAAATGGGTGATCAGTGTCTTATTCTCTTCTGTTTGTGCCTTGTCTTTAGCTTTTTCTTCTATATTTAACTTTATGTAGAGGCTAGGCTCCCCTCTAAATCTTGGTTGAATTTATTTTTCATTCTAATTCATAGAAATGGAGTAGCGTGCAATGGTGTCGTCTAAAACAACAGTGAGTTAGGAGAAAAAATTTGTGGGCACAAAATGGGTGATCACTGTCTTATTCTCTTCTGTTTGTGCGTTGTCTTTAGCTTTTTCTTCTATATTTAACTTTATGTAGAGCCTAGGCCCCCCTCTAAATCTTGGTTGAAATTATTTTTCATTCTAATTCATAGAAATGGAGTAGCTTGCAATGGTGTCGTCTCAAACGACAGTGAGTTAGGAGAAAAAATTTGTGGGCACAAAATGGGTGATCAGTGTCTTATTCTCATCGTTTTGTGCCTTGTCTTTAGCTTTTTCTTCTATATTTAACTTTATGTAGAGGCTAGGCCCTTTTCTAAATCTTGGTTGAAATTATTTTTCTTTCTAATTCATAGAAATGGAGTAGCGTGCAATGGTGTCGTCTCATGCAACAGTGATTTAGGAGAAAAAATTTGTGGGCACAAAATGGGTGATCAGTGTCTTATTCTCTTCTGTTTGTGCCTTGTCTTTAGCTTTTTCTTCTATATTTAACTTTATATATAGTCTAGGCCCCCCTCTAAATCTTGGTTGAAATTATTTTTCATTCTAATTCATAGAAATGGAGTAGCGTGCAATGGTGTCGTCTCAAACAACAGTGAGTTAGTAGAAAAAATTTGTGGGCACAAAATGGGTGATCAGTGTCTTATTCTCTTCTGTTTGTGCCTTGTCTTTAGCTTTTTCTCCTATATTTAACTTTATGTAGAGGCTAGTCCCCTTTCTAAATCTTGGTTGGAATTATTTTTCATTCTAATTCGTAGAAATGGAGTAGCGTGCAATGGTATCGTCTCATACAACAGTGAGTTAGGAGTAAAAATTTGTGGGCACAAAATGGGTGATCAGTGTCTTATGCTCTTCTGTTTGTGCCTTGTCTAGTTTTTTCTTCTATATTTAACTTTATGTAGAGGCTAGGCCCCCCTCTAAATCTTTGTTGAAATTATTTTTCATTCTAATTCATAGAAATGGAGTAGCGTGCAATGGTGTCGTCTCATACAACGGAGAGTTAGTAGAAAAAACTTGTGGGCACAAAATAGGTGATCAGTGTCTTATTCTCTTCTGTTTGTGCCTTGTCTTTAGCTTTTTCTTCTATATTTAACTTTATGTAGAGGCTAGGCCCCTTTCTAAATCTTGGTTGAAATTATTTTTCATTCTAATTCATAGAAATGGAGTAGCGTGCAATGGTGTCGTCTCATACAACAGTGAGTTGGGAGAAAAAATTTGTGGGCAGAAAATGGGTGATCAGTGTCTTATTCTCTTCTCTTTGTGCCTTGTCTTTAGCTTTTTCTTCTATATTTAACTTTATGTAGAGGATAGGCCCCGCTCTAAATCTTGGTTGAAATTATTTTTCATTCTAATTAATAGAAATGGAGTAGCGTGCAATGGTGTGGTCTCATACAACAGTGAGTTAGGAGAAAAAATTTGTTGGCACAAAATGGGTGATCAGTGTCTTATTCTCTTCTGTTTGTGCCTTGTTTTTAGCTTTTTCTTCTATATTTAACTTTATGTAGAGGCTAGGCAACCCTCTAAATCTTGGTTGAAATTATTTTTCATTCTAATTATTAGAAATGGAGTAGCGTGCAATGGTGTCGTCTCATACAACAGTGAGTTAGGAGAAAAATTTTGTTGGCACAAAATGGGTGATCAGTGTCTTATTCTCTTCCGTTTGTGCCTTGTCTTTAGCTTTTTCTTCTATATGTAACTTTATGTAGAGGCTAGGCCCCCCTCTAAATCTTGGTTGAAATTATTTTTCATTCTAATTCATAGAAATGGAGTAGCGTGCAATGGTGTCGTCTCATACAACAGTGAGTTAGGAGAAAAAATTTGTGGGCACAAAATGGGTGATCAGTGACTTCTTCTCTTCTGTTTGTGCCTTGTCTTTATCTTTTTCTTCTATATTTAACTTTATGTAAAGGCTAGGCCCCTTTCTAAATCTTCGTTGAAATTATTTTTCATTCTAATTAATAGGAATGGAGTTGCGTGCAATGGTGTCGTCTCATACAACAGTGAGTTAGGAGAAAAATTTTGTGGGCACAATATGGGTGATCAGTGTCTTATTCTCTTCTGTTTGTGCCTTGTCTTTAGCTTTTTCTTCTATATTTAACTTTATGTAGAGGCTAGGCCCCCCTCTAAATCATGGTTGTAAATATTTTTCATTCTAATTAATAGAAATGGAGTAGCGTGCAATGGTGTCGTCTCATACAACTGTGAGTTAGCAGAAAAAATTGGTGGGCACAAAATGGGTGATCAGTGTTTTATTCTCTTCTGTTGATGCCTTGTCTTTAGCTTTTTCTTCTATATTTAACTTTATGTAGAGGCTAGGCCCCCCTCTAAATCTTGGTTGAAATTATTTTTCATTCTAATTCATAGAAATGGAGTAGCCTGCAATGGTGTCGTCTCATACAACAGTGAGTTAGTAGAAAAAATTTGTGGGCACAAAATGGGTGATCAGTGTCTTATTCTCTTCTGTTTGTGCCTTGTCTTTAGGTTTTTCTTCTATATTTAACTTTATGTAGAGGCTAGTCCCCTTTCTAAATCTTGGTTGGAATTATTTTTCATTCCAATTCATAGAAATGGAGTAGCATGCAATGGTGTCGTCTCATACAACAGTGAGTTAGGAGAAAAAATTTTTGGCACAAAATGGGTGATCAGTGTCTTATTCTCTTCTGTTTGTGCCTTGTCTTTAGCTTTTTCTTCTATATTTAACTTTATGTAGAGGCTAGGCCCCCCTCTATATCTGACTTGAAATTATTTTTCATTCTAATTCATAGAAATTGAGTAGCGTGCAATGGTGTCGTCTCATACAACCGTCAGTTAGTAGAAAAAATTTGTGGGCACAAAATTGGTGATCAGTTTCTTATTCTCTTCTGTTTGTGCCTTGTCTTTACCTTTTTCTTCTATATTTAACATTATGTAGAGGCTAAGCCCTCCTCTAAATCTGGCTTGAAATTATTTTTCATTCTAATTCATAGAAATGGAGTAGCGTGCAATGCTGTCGTCTCATACAACAGTGAGTTAGGAGAAAAATTTTGTTGGCACAAAATGGGTGATCAGTGTCTTATTCTCTTCTGTTTGTGCCTTGTCTTTAGCTTTTTCTTCTATATGTAATTTTATGTAGAGGCTAGGCCCCCCTCTAAATCTTGGTTGATATTATTTTTCATTCTAATTCATAGAAATGGAGTAGCGTGCAATGGTGTCGTCTCATACAACAGTGAGTTAGGAGAAAAAATTTGTGGGCACAAAATGGGTGATCAGTGACTTCTTCTCTTCTGTTTGTGCCTTGTCTTTAGCTTTTTCTTCTATATTTAACTTTATGTAAAGTCTAGGCCCCTTTCTAAATCTTCGTTGAAATTATTTTTCATTCTAATTAATAGGAATGGAGTTGCGTGCAATGGTGTCGTCTCATACAACAGTGAGTTAGGAGAAAAATTTTGTGGGCACAATATGGGTGATCAGTGTCTTATTCTCTTCTGTTTGTGCCTTGTCTTTAGCTTTTTCTACTATATTTAACTTTATGTAGAGGCTAGGCCCCCCTCTAAATCTTGGTTGAAAATATTTTTCATTCTAATTAATAGAAATGGAGTAGCGTGCAATGGTGTCGTCTCATACAACTGTGAGTTAGCAGAAAAAATTTGTGGGCACAAAATGGGTGATCAGTGTCTTATTCTCTTCTGTTGATGCCTTGTCTTTAGCTTTTTCTTCTATATTTAACTTTATGTAGAGGCTAGGCCCCCTCTAAATCTTGGTTGAAATTATTTTTCATTCTAATTCATAGAAATGGAGTAGCGTGCAATGGTGTCGTCTCATACAACAGTGAGTTAGTAGAAAAAATTTGTGGGCACAAAATGGGTGATCAGTGTCTTATTCTCTTCTGTTTGTGCCTTGTCTTTATCTTTTTCTTCTATATTTAACTTTATGTAGAGGCTAGGCCCCCCTCTAAATCTTGGTTGAAATTATTTTTCATTCTAATTCATAGAAATGGAGTAGTGTGCAATGGTGTCGTCTCATACAACAGTGAGTTAGTAGAAAAAATTTGTGGGCACAAAATGGGTGATCAGTGTCTTATTCTCTTCTGTTTGTGCCTTGTCTTTAGCTTTTTCTTCTATATTTAACTTTGTGTAGAGGCTAGGCCCCCCCTCTAAATATTGGTTGAAATTATTTTTCATTCTAATTCATAGAAATGGAGTAGCCTGCAATGGTGTCGTCTCATACAACAGTGAGTTAGTAGAAAAAATTTGTGGGCAGAAAATGGGTGATCAGTGTCTTATTCTCTTCTGTTTGTGCCTTGTCTTTAGCTTTTTCTTCTATATTTAACTTTATGTAGAGGCTAGTCCCCTTTCTAAATCTTGGTTGGAATTATTTTTCATTCCAATTCATAGAAATGGAGTAGCGTGCAATGGTGTCGTCTCATACAACAGTGAGTTAGGAGAAAAAATTTTTGGGCACAAAATGGGTGATCAGTGTCTTATTCTCTTCTGTTTGTGCCTTGTCTTTAGCTTTTTCTTCTATATTTAACTTTGTGTAGAGGCTAGGCCGCCCCTCTAATTCTTGGTTGAAATTATTTTTCATTCTAATTCATAGAAATGGAGTAGCCTGCAATGGTGTCGTCTCATACAACAGTGAGTTAGTAGAAAAAATTTGTGGGCAAAAAATGGGTGATCAGTGTCTTATTCTCTTCTGTTTGTGCCTTGTCTTTACCTTTTTCTTCTATATTTAACTTTATGTATAGGCTAGTCCCCTTTCTAAATCTTGGTTGGAATTATTTTTCATTCCAATTCATAGAAATGCAGTAGCGTGCAATGGTGTCGTCTCATACAACAGTGAGTTAGGAGAAAAAATTTGTGGGCACAAAATGGGTGATCAGTGTCTTATTCTCTTCTGTTTGTGCCTTGTCTTTAGCTTTTTCTTCTATATTTAACTTTGTGTAGAGGCTAGGCCGCCCCTCTAAATCTTGGTTGAAATTATTTTTCATTCTAATTCATAGAAATGGAGTAGCCTGCAATGGTGTCGTCTCATACAACAGTGAGTTAGTAGAAAAAATTTGTGGGCACAAAATGGGTGATCAGTGTCTTATTCTCTTCTGTTTGTGCCTTGTCTTTACCTTTTTCTTCTATATTTAACTTTATGTATAGGCTAGTCCCCTTTCTAAATCTTGGTTGGAATTATTTTTCATTCCAATTCATAGAAATGGAGTAGCGTGCAATGGTGTCGTCTCATACAACAGTGAGTTAGGAGAACAAATTTTTAGGCACGAAATGAGTGATCAGTGTCTTATTCTCTTCTGTTTGTGCCTTGTCTTTAGCTTTTTCTTCTATATTTAACTTTATGTAGAGGCTAGTCCGCTTTCTAAATCTGGCTTGAAATTATTTTTCATTCTAATTCATAGAAACGGAGTAGCGTGCAATGGTGTCGTGTCATAGAACTGTGAATTAGTAGAAGAAATTTGTCGGTACAAAATGGGTGATCAGTGCCTTATTCTCTTCTGTTTGTGCCTTGCCTTTAACTTTTTCTTCTATATTTAACATTATGTAGAGGCAAGGCACCCCTGTAAATCTGGTTTGAAATTATTTTTCATTGTAATTCATAGAAATGGAGTAGCGTGCAATGGTGTCGTCTCATACAACAGTGAGTTAGGAGAAAAAATTTTTAGGCACAAAATTGGTGATCAGTGTCTTATTCTCTTCTGTCTGTGCCTTGTCTTTAGCTTTTTCTTCTATATTTAACTTTATGTAGAGGCTAGTCCGCTTTCTAAATCTTGGTTGGAATTATTTTTTATTCTAATTCATAGAAATGGAGTAGCGTGCAATGTTGTCGTCTCATACAACAGTGAGTTAGGAGAAAAAATTTGTGGGCACAAAATCGGTGATCAGTGTCTTATTCTCTTCTGTTTGTGCCTTGTCTTTAGCTTTTTCTTCTATATTTAACTTTATGTAGAGGCTAGGCCCCCCTCTATATCTGACTTGAAATTATTTTTCATTCTAATTCATAGAAATTGAGTAGCGTGCAATGGTGTCGTCTCATACAACCGTCAGTTAGTAGAAAAAAATTGTGGGCACAAAATTGGTGATCAGTTTCTTATTCTCTTCTGTTTGTGCCTTGTCTTTACCTTTTTCTTCTATATTTAACATTATGTAGAGGCTAAGCCCACCTCTAAATCTGGCTTGAAATTATTTTTCATTCTAATTCATAGAAACGGAGTAGCGTGCAATGGTGTCGTGTCATAGAACTGTGAATTAGTAGAGGAAATTTGTTGGTACAAAATGGGTGATCAGTGCCTTATTCTCTTCTGTTTGTGCCTTGCCTTTAACTTTTTCTTCTATATTTAACATTATGTAGAGGCAAGGCACCCCTGTAAATCTGGCTTGAAATTGTTTTTCATTGTAATTCATAGAAATGGAGTAGCGTGCAATGGTGTCGTCTCATACAACTGTGAGTGAGTAGAAAAAATTTTTTGTCACAAAATGGGTGATCAGTGTCTTATACTGTTCTGTTTGTGCCTTGCCTTTACCTTTTTCTTCTATATTTAATATAATGTAGAGGCTAGGCCACCCTCTAAATCTGGCTTGAAATTATTTTTCATTGTAATTCATAGAAATGGAGTAGCATGCAATGGTGTCGTCTCATACAACAGTAACTTAGTAGAAAAAATTTGTGGGCACAAAATGGGTTATCAGTGACTTATTCTCTTCTGTTTGTGCCCTGTCTTTACCATTTTCTTCTATATTTAACCTTTTGTAGAGGCTAGGCACCCCTCTAAATCTGTCTTGAAATAATTTTTCATTCTAATTCATAGAAATGGAGTAGCGTACAATGGTGTCGTCTCATACAACTGTGAGTAAGTAGAAAAAATTTGTGGGCACAAAATGGGTGATCAGTGTCTTATTCTCTTCAGTTAATGTCTAGTCGTTACCTTTTTCTTCTATATTTAACATTATGTATAGGCAAGGAGACCCTCTAAATCTGGCTTGAAATTATTTTTTATTCTAATTCATAGAAATGGAGTTGCGTGCAATGTTGCCGTCTCATACAACTGTGAGTTAGTTGAAAAAATTTGTGGGCATAAAATGGGTTATCAGTGACTTATTCTCTACTGTTTGTGCTTTTTCTTTACCTTTTTCTGCTACACTTAACATTATGTAGAGGACGTCTCCTCTCTAAAACAGGATTGAAATTATTTTTTAATCTAATTCATAGAAATGGTGTAGCGTGCAATTATGTCATCTCATACAACTGTGAGTTAGTAGAAAAATCATGTGGACACAAAATGGGTGATCAGTGTCTTATACTGTTCTCTTTGTGCCTTGCCTTTACCTTTTTCTTCTATATTTAATATAATGTAGAGGCTAGGCCGCCCTCTAAATCTGGCTTGAAATTATTTTTCATTCTAATTCATAGAAATGGAATAGCATGCAATGGTGTCGTCTCATACAACAGTAAGTTAGTAGAAAATTTTGTTGGCACAAAATGGGTGATCAGTGTTTTATAATGTTAGGTTTGTACCTTGCATTTAGCTTTTAATTCTATATTTAACATTATGTAGAGTCAAGGCACCCCTCGAAATCTGACTTGATATTATTTTTCATTGTAATTCATAGAAATTGAGTTGCGTGCAATGGTGTCGTCTCATACAACTGTGAGTGAGTAGAAAAAATTTGTTGGCAAAAAATGGGTGATCAGTGCCTTATACTGTTCGGTTTGTGCCTTGCCTTTACCATTTTCTTCTATATTAACATTATGTAGAGGCTAGGTCCCCCTCTAAATCTAGCTTGAAATTATTTTTCATTCTACTTCATAGAATTGGGGTAGCGTGCAATGCACTCGTCTCGTACAAGAGTGAGTTAGTAGAAAAAATTTGAGGGCAGAAAATGGGTGATCAGTGTCTTATTCTATTCTGTTTGTGCCTTGTCTTTACCTTTTTCTTCTATATTAACATTATGTAGAGGCAAGGCACACCTCTAAATCTGGCTTGAAATTATTTTTCATTCTAATTCAAATAAATGAGGTAGCGTGCAATGGTGTCGTCTCATAAAACTGTGACTTAGTAGAAAAAATTTGTGGGCACAAATTGGGTGGTCAGTGTCTTATTCTCTTCTGTTTGTGCCTTGTCTTTACCTTTTTCTTCTATATTTAACATTATGTAGAGACAAGGCACCCCTCTAAATCTGTCTTGAAATTATTTTTCATTCTAATACATAGAAAGGCGTAGCGTGGAATAGTGTCGTCTCATACAACTGTGGGTTAGAAGAAAAAACTTGTAGTCACAAAATGGGTGATCAGTGTCTTATTCTCTTCTGTTTGTGCCTTGTCTTTACCTTTTTCTTCTATATTTAACATTATGTAGAGGCAAGGCACCCCTCTAAATCTGGCTTGAAATTATTTTTCATTCTACATCATAGAAAGGGAGTAGTGTTCAATGGGGTCGTCTCATACAACTGTGAGATAGTAGAACAAATTTGTGGGCACAAAATGGGTGATCAGTGTCTTCTCTTCTGATTGTGCCTTGTCTTTACCTTTTCCTTCTATATTTAACATTATGTAGAGGCAAGGCCCCCCTCTAAATCTGTCTCGAAATTATTTTTTATTCTCATTCATACAAATGGAGTAGCGTGCAATGCTGTCGTCTCATAAAACAGTGACTTAGTAGAAAAAATTTGTGGCCACAAAATGTGTGATTAGTGTCTTATTCTCTTCTGTTTGAGCCTTGTCTTTACCTTTTCCTTCTATATTCAACATCATGTAGTGCCAAGACCTCCCTCTAAACCTGGCTTGAAATTATTTTTCATTTTAATTCATAGAAATGGAGTAGCGTGCAATGGTGTCGTCTCATAAAACTGTGAGTTATTAGAAAAAATTTGTGGGCACAAAATGGGTGATCAGTGTCTTCTCTTCTGATTGTTCCTTGTCTTTACCTTTTCCTTCTATATTTAACATTATGTAGAGGCAAGGCCCCGCTCTAAATCTGGCTTGAAATTATTTTTCATTCTAATTCATACAAATGGAGTAGCGTGCAATGCTGTCGTCTCATAAAACAGTGACTTAGTAGAAAAAATTTGTGGCCACAAAATGTGTGATCAGTGTTTTATTCTCTTCTGTTTGTGCCTTGTCTTTACCTTTTCCTTCTATATTTAACATCATGTAGTGCCAAGGCCTCCCTCTAAAACTTCCTTCAAATTATTTTTCATTCTAATTCATAGAAATAGAGTAGCATGCAATGGTGTCGTCTCATACAACTGTGAGTTAGAAGAAAAATTTTGTGAGCACAAAATGGGTGATCAGTGTCTTATTCTCTTCTGTTTGTGCCTTATATTTACCTTTTTCTTCTATATTTAACATTATGTAGAGGTAAGGCCCCCCTCTAAATCTGGCTTGAAATTATTTTTCATTCTAATTCATAGAAATGTTGTAGCGTGCAATGGTGTCGTCTCATACAACTATGAGTTATGTCGCGGTCGACATTAGCCGCTCCTCAGAAAGACGGCCTTGACCTTCACAACTCCTGATCTCGCAGATTTAATCAAGCAACATGTGAGAATCTAGACGACTAGTTCAATATCGTTGATGCCAAACCTTACTTCGTGAGCATCGGATTATGCAGCACTTTCTCATACATCGGACAACAATTGTATTAATTTAATATCTACGGTTTTCTACACCCTCTAGCCGGGGAGTTAATATCTGGTCGGACCTGCCGGACCATTTTGATTTTACCTTGTATTACCTTTGGACAATTTTTGGATTTTTATCTTGGATTACCATTGGACAAGTGTTTTTATCAATCAGACAATGTCTGACCCAAGCTCATTAAAAAAGTATCCCCCGGACAGGCCGGAATATATCGGTAAGGTAAGTAACTCAATGAAAAAGAGGCAAGTGCCCACCTCAGTTCTTACTCACAACGGAAAACCTCATCCTACAAATACCACACTAACTCCTGAAATGGAGAACGAAAACCAGTTGCCTCCCCAAGAGGCATCCAACTTTGATCAAAGGACTCTTCCTGAAGAGTCAACCAAAGCCGACCCTCCTCTTTCTAATAAGGCAACCGACTCAAACCAGCTGACTAATAAAGATGCACTGACCGAGGAATCACCCTGTGGCTGGAAGTTCCACCCACCTGCATTTTCAATTTAAAGGATTTCCTGGAGAAGGCCGAAAATTATGCCCATCTCATTACAGATGGCGGCTTGGTGGTGGACCCCCAGGGTTTGGAGAAATACCTGGAAAGGACTGTGTCCGTGTTTGTGGTCGACAAGCGTTTACGTAAGATTTGCCGATCCACAAAAGACAACATTTTCAAGGCTCTGACGTCGTTTGGATTTTTGCCACAGCAAATTATCCGAGGTGCTGGAGCCTTTATGTGGGATGTACTGCTGCCCACATCCGAAGACTGTATTTCCATGATTAATAAGGAGTTGATAACAAAAGACCTGATCCTCCGTACGGAATACAAGGGTATGAGGAAGACCAGGGTGGCAGTTTACGAAGTACCAGCTTATGTCAAAGGAGAGGCGCTGGCTGCCTATTTCAAACAGTTTGGGCAGATAATCAGCATCTCCTCCGACCGTAAACTAGGGGAATGGAGCTTCAATATCATGCTCTCGAAGGAGGCCTTCGGCTCCATTCCTAACTGTTTGAATATTGGCAAGAGGTCTTTACCTGTCATTGCGACTGGTAGAAAGCCGGCCTTCTGGAAGTGTGGAAAGCCTGGTCACCTGGCACCTTCCTGTCCGGAGAAAGCGACCTCTTGGGTTCAGCCTGCCTCCGACAAAAACCCCCATCAGCCAACAATCAAGACTAGTAATGGGAAATCGTCCGATTTGGTGTTGCCGTCTACCCCTCTGTCTAAGGAATCGGAAGGGGATTGGAAGGTTGTTAGAAAGAGTAAACAAACAACATCTATTACTTCCCCTAAGGCTTGTGCGTCCACGGACATGGACACTCCCCCTCCTCGCAGCCGTACGGGTGATACCTCGGTCACTGTTCCATGGACTGACAAAGATCCGTCCTTCGATAAAATCCAGGACATTATCAAGCTGAAGGAGTCTTTATCATCGTCACGTCATCATCTGCAGCAAAACCATATTCTACTCCGGGTTCTCCAGCGCCAAAATCATCGTTACAAACAGACTCTACTCGCCCCTCATCCTCTTCCCCATCTTCCCCGTCCAAGTTGAAAAAACAACCCAACACCTCCACAAGAGCCCTCTCTTTCTCTCCGAAAAAAAAGGATGCAATTCCCTTGGTTAACACCAAACCTCCTGTACCGTCCCCTATAAAAAAAGACAGCTTTACGCCCGGGAAGCGACAGACGAGACCTTCGGAAGAAGCTGGCGGGAAAAAGAGGAAAGCTAAGCTGGCTTATAACACGGGGAAGAATGTCTGCCGTGTGACAATGGAAAGTGAGGAGAAGGCAAAGGACTTTGCTAAGAGGACCAATAATTTAAAAGTCCTCCTGGCCATGAAGAAATGCAGTGACAGGGACCTGGACGATCCTACCAACTTTCCCAGGGCAATGATGGTCCTGACTGTAGTCCGCATTGGGTCCGGATCACGGCAGATCTGGAGCATGATAGAGGAGGCGAAAAAGAGCTTCCCGGTGCCTTCTCAAATAGTCATCACGAACAATGACGAATTGAATAAACTGAAACAGTTCTGTTGTGGGAGGGTCCCTGTTTTGGTTCACCCCTCCCTATACAGGGCTTTAAAATTAACATTCCCTTTGGATGTCGGAGGCTTGTCCCAGGATGGCTCCATCAAGACTGCGATGGGCACTGGTTCCATGGGTGAAGCTGTAGGAATTCTCACTCCGACTATGTTTCAGGGCGACGCCCAACCCTAAGGTAAGTGTCTCACAATGGCTCTGTGGTTAGCAACTTTGAATGGGAGAGGGCTGAGGTCGGAGTCTCGCAGGGCGAGACTCGTACGTGACCTTCAGCATCTCGGCGTGAATGTTTGTTGTCTACAGGAGACCCATCTTATTGGCAGTGACTATGAGAATATTCTGTCGAAGAGGTTTCACCTCTACTCAGCTTATTTTGATAGTGGCTCAAGAGGGGTTTCTTGGCTGATCAGCAGGTCCCTGGCGGCGTCGTGTTCTCTTGTGTTCGCGAATCCGGAGGGCAGGCTTTGTGGCCTGGACGTCACCATAAAAAGAAAGTCTCTTCGCTTCATCGGGGTTTATGTGCCCAACGACCAGGCGGAGCGGGCGTCCTTTTTTCGTCGGGTCGAGCCGTTTTTGGCGAGGCCTCGGCAGGTAGTTTTAACGGGTGATTGGAACGCCGTCCTTGATCCCAAATTAGATCGTAGTGGGTTAAGATCGGGCTCTTACAACCCGGACGTGAAACCATTTCGTGATTTTATCGACAGATCTGATCTCGTCGATAAGTTTCGGAACGAATACCCCGGGCAATTAGCGTGGACTTGGACAAATAGTGGCGGCCCGGATTCGGTAGGTCGCACGAGCTACATCGACCGGGTTTTAGTTAGGAGAGTCGACGTAGGGCTCTTAGAGTGTCCAAGTTTTCATTCGATAGTTTACTCGGATCATCGGCTCGTCCGGGTGCGGGTAAACTTAGATAAGCCTAAACCTAGAATGAATAGTTACTGGAAGTTTAACACGTCATTGCTCGACGTGAAGGACTTCCGTGATCAGTTACTGATAACCATTCAGAGGGAATTGACGGGGAGTGTGCTTGGGAATAAGTGGTGGGGACACCTTAAGTCAGTCATCAGGTCGTTTGCAGTTGATTATAGTCGTCGGCTCAATAGAGATAGATTAGCAGCGCAAACGGCAGCTGAATCTAGATTAGAGGGTGCCATCCAGTCGGGAGATAGTGGGGAAGTAGCAGTAACTAGGGCCGAGTTGGCCTCCTCGCTTATCAAGAAGGACCAAGCTCTGGTAGTTAGGGCTAGGTTGAAGAAAATGTCTGCCGAGGCGACGAACATGGCTACAGAACTCAGGCAAGAGGAGTTGCGCAGCGCTTCAGATCGGTACTTTCCAAGCGTCACATCGCCGGACGGACGCCGGACGGCTACAAACGAAGGCATCTGCGAGGCTTTTCGATCTTATTTCCGCGACCTTTTTACTAGGGAGCCCGGGCTGAGCCCCGCCAATTTCGACGCATATTTAGCCGACTTTCCACGTCTCGGGACGGGGGAAGCGGACTTGTGCGAGGGGGCCGTCACCGAGGAGGAAATCTGGGAGGCTTTGAAACAGGCCGGCCGGGACAAGACTCCGGGTATAGACGGTCTTCCCTACGAGTTGTACTTGAGGCTGTCGCCCGTTTTTGTTCCGCTGCTGGCACTGATGTTCAACCAGTAGTTGAGGAACGGGACGATACCCCGACGCTTCACCAGGGGTGTCATCAAGTTGTTACGCAAGAGCAAAAGCGGGGGGGATGGGATAGGTAATTTCCGCCCTTTGACTATGCTGAATGTAGAGTTGAAGATTTTGGCGAAGGTCTTGGCCAACCGTTTGCAGCTTGTCCTCGATGGTCTGATAGGTCCCGAACAGACATGCGCTGTGAGAGGGAGGACTATCCAGGACAACCTTCATATGGTTCGCCAGATCATAGAAAAAGTCGACGGTGAAGCCGCGCTGATCAATTTGGATCAGTCCAAGGCATTCGATAGGGTGGACCATCGTTTTCTCGAGGCTGTTCTCGCCTCTGCCCGGTACGGGTGCCAATTTCGATCCTGGATACGTCTCCTGTACAGGTCCCCTGGGGCACTGGTGGAAGTGAACGGGGTGAGGTCGGAGCCTTTCACCTTGTCTCGATCGATTCGTCAAGGTTGTCCGCTTTCGCCTATGCTATATGTTCTTGCTTTGGAACCCTTCTTTCGCAAGCTAAAGGCGAATCCGGTCCTTCGCGGAATTTCTTTACCTGGTGCCAACAAATCGGCCAAGTGTTCAGCCTATGCTGACGACGTGTCTGTTTTCGTTAAGAACACCGCCGAAATTCACGAAGTCAGCAAAGAAGTTTGCAGGTATGAGATGGTGGCGGGGGCCAAAATCAATTGCGATAAGTCTGTCGGCTTGCGGTTGGGGGATTGGGAGGGTGTTCCTCTCCCCGGTCCCTTCGGCTGGACGGACGGGCCCGTTAAGATACTCGGTGTCTGGTTCGGGCCCGGTCTTCAGCTAGACACCAACTGGTCGGAGGTTCGGAAGAAGGTCGAGGAAGCAGTTCGCCTGTGGACTCGAAGGAATCTTTCTTTGAAGGGGAGGGCGGAAGTGTGCATTACGCACATCTACCCGATCCTCCTCTACCGTCTTTCGGTTCTTCCACTCCCGTCTACCGAACTAGACAATTTCGTTAAAGAGCTTTTCAATTTCCTTTGGAGAGGAAAAGCTCATTTGGTAAATCGCAGGGTCTGCTGCCTCCATCCTGCCGAAGGCGGTCTGGGAATGCCAAGCGTCGAGACACGTCAGCACATACTCCGCTTGAATTTCCTAGAACGGATGTGTACGCCAAAGGACGATGAGGGCGAATTCTGGAAGGAAGACGCTCGTCAAGCTTTTCCATCCCTGGAAAGTGTGCATTCCGACGAGGTGGAGGCTCACCGCTCAACTGATGGTGAATGCCTCTTTTACAAGGAATGTAGGAAAGCGCTGTGCTGCCTCCTTGGGGTAAAAGAACACCATTCTGACACACGGGATTTGTTACGGAAGGCTTTATATCGGGTAATTGTGAGGGGAAAGGCCAAGGACAAGCTCCCGAGCGAGCTGGGCCTTACGAACGGGGAGTTTAGCTCCGTCTCGCCTTGGGCGCCCGGGTTGAAATGTCTCAATAACGACGAGGCATCCCTCACCTGGCTGGTGTTGCGAGGGGCTCTCTGAGTCGGCAAAAAGCTCCGCGCAGCGGGTTTGGCGGTTACAGCCAAATGTGTTCGATGTGGTGACTGTGAGGAGTCAATCGAACATGCCTTCTTTCACTGCGACGTTGTGCAACCTTTGTGCAGGCTGATTGAAGGCTACATGGTTCGCGTCTTGGACAGAAAGTTTTTTGCCCTGGAAGCCAGTTCCGTTTGTGCCAACGTGGTTCCGTCAATGTCGAGGGATCAGCACTATGTGCTCTTGTGTCTGCTCGGCATTATGCGAATGGTAGTGTGGACGACTAGACAGAAGGAGTTTCACGCGGGTGAGAAAATTTCCTCCTTGCAACTGGTCTCTTTCTTTAGGCATCAGCTTAAGGTTAAGATCAGGGCGGAGAGGGTGCGTCTCTCCACGTCGAAATTCGGCAAAAGGTGGGTGAAAGTTTCACGCTTGGTGAGAGTGAGCGGTGCTGACCTCGAGTGGTTGTTGGATGCAACTTAGGCAAGAGGATTTTGGGACTCGAACCGAAACATCAGTCATCCCGGGACATTTAAGGTAAGATAGGACTTTTTCTTTTTCAGTTTTCGCCTTCTCAGGGCTAAATATTTTCCTTTCAACATAGCTAGTGCATGCAAGTACATAAGTCCCGCTTTTTTGTCCTCCTTTTAGTTATTTGTCTCCACCCCACCCGACTTTAGGTGACAGATTTCTCTTTTCTCTGGATTTGTTTCAACCCAGTTAATCGAGATTTCAGCCACATTTTTGGAAGGGTCCTACTACTAATATTGTTTTGGTTAGTTTCTTTTACAAACATGTTTTTCATTGTATATAATCATTGGGTTTATTTTTTTCCCGATCCCTCGATAATTGTAAAAATAAAAACTTCATGATAGGGCTTTTCATAGCGAAAATGTGGTATTTTGGTGATTGTGGTGTGATTGTAATGAGTAAAAGCGTTGTTATGGTGAAAGGAATATTGTAAGTACGAATGGGTCAAAGATTGAGACTAGTTAGTTTTGAGATAGGACTAGAGAAGACCAATCTTTTCCCCACCCCCATTTTTAGCCCTCGTGGCACATTTGTACCATTTTGGTAAATAAAATTTTGGATCAAAGTGTAGTATCTGTGCTTTGTGATCATCCGGGCTGGCTTCTGTCGAACTCTCTAATGCAGAGAGGAACTCGGAGGAAGCTTTGCCGAAATGCAAGGTTTCCTTCGGGGAGGTAGACAGGACCTGAACCCGTCAAGGCTGGTTCAAAGGTCATATATTTGGCCGAGCCTACGAGCTCGCGGGCTACACACATTAAACCGGCCTTGTGCCACATTTAATCCTCGTGGGTGGATTAATAAATACCAAGCTGGTCGGCCCGGGGGCCTGGATCAAAGTATAGTACGCTGCCTTTGTGAGCTTCCGGTGCTTTGTCGAGAGTGTTACTCTTCGGAGCGATCCCGTCTCCGCGGTCGATCCGCCCTGGAAGACGTATCACCTCTCTGACCGGCTTCGCCAAGTGATACACTTTGGCGCGATCCCGTTTCCGCGGTCGATCCGCCCTGTGAAGTCTATCACTATGCTGCCTTGGCCCTGTTTAGGGACTCCGTCTTCGCCAAGTGATACATTTTGGCGCGATCCCGTTTCCGCGGTCGATCCGCCCTGTGAAGTCTATCACTGTTCTGACTTGGCCCTGTTTAGGGACTCCGTCTTCGCCAAGGGATACACTTTGGCGCGATCCCGTTTCCGCGGTCGATCCGCCCAGTAAAGTTGTATCACTGTTCTGACTTGGCCCTGTTTAGGGACACCGATCAACCTAGTGCTGTTCCCGTCTATTCTCCCATCCGGCAGTCGACCAGCTACATCCGTTTCGCCGATCAACTCTACATTCGTTTTTACCAATACGACCGAAGGCAGCTACCCCTAAACAAAACCAGTCATACCGGACCCGACACCGACTTGAACACATTTCTTCAGAGTACACTCTTGTACAATTGGCATTAATAAAATCGACATTATTGTTTCATAAACCTTCGCCTTTGTCCCCTCATTGTCTTGGCTGTTCACACGTTTCTTCATAAAGCTTGCGGGGGCGACATCCTTATCGGCCCCGCAACAAGTCGTGACATCCCGACGTGAGACAGCTAAGCGATGATGGAGTCGGTCAAAAGTGATTCTTTGGACATGACGGCCGCGATCATACCTCTGCCTGCATACCACCATAATGCCAAGAACTGGTTCTTGCAGGTAGAGTCTATCTTTTCCATGTTACGCATCACTTCACAGCGAGCCAGATTCGCGAATGTAATGCAGAAACTCCCATCCGATATGATGGACGAAATTTCTGACGTCCTCGCCGATTTGCGCGAACATGAACCATACGATCACTTAAAGGAAGCGATCCTCAAGCGCACTGGGCGTTCCGAGGAAGACATGATTCAGGAAATTCTACGGAACGTCACCAGAGGCGACAAGACGCCATCCCAGCTTCTCAGGTATATGAGGAACCAGCTGGGAAAGCACAATGTGTCGGAAAAGGTTCTTCGAGGCTTATGGCTGGAGCATTTGCCCAAATCAGTAGCTCAGATTATCGAACCAATGACGAGAGCCACGTCTCTGGATGATTTGGCAGAATCTGCTGACCTGGTTTTTGCGCAGTTTGACCACAGCGTTAACGCAGTTCACGCCCCCAACATAGCAAAGCACGAACGCTACGAGCCAAGTAAGACAGAACGGGCGTTGGCCGACCTTCAACGACAAATTCGAGAGATCCAGCTCTCCCTGCGCCCATGGCCAAGGAAATCGACCCCATCTCGACGGAGACGAACCCCCAGTCGAGAACGGCAAAGCGACCAGAGTGTTTGTTGGTTTCATCGCACTTTTGGCGACGGAGCCAGAAATTGTAAACCTCCCTGTACACACCCGTCGGCCCGGGGAAACGAATAAACCGGGGAGTGGCGACGACTAACTCATCCGGTGCCGACACGCAATGTCGTCTATTTTACGTTTGGCATCGCCGGAACAAACTGAAATTTCTAGTAGACACAGGTGCGGCCATCAGCGTGGTACCCTATCAGAACGACCACACCGCTAAGCCCACCCTGGTCAAACTACGAGCTGCGAATGGTTCCGCGATAGACACATACGGAGAAAGGACCCTTACTTTGAATATCGGCATGCGACGTGATTTCACTTGGACATTCACCGTGGCCAACGTGAAGGTACCCATCCTCGGCGCGGATTTCCTGGCGCATTACGCACTGGCGGTCCATATGAACCCTAGGACCCTGTCAGATACGACTACGAATCTCCGTGTCTTAGGTACCCCTACACGTCAAGGCTCCACAGGAATCAGCGTCGCAACGTGCCATGGTCGCGAGTACTTAGATCTCCTGACACAGTTCACGGATATAACGCTGCCACTCCAAGTAACGGCTTCAGGTGACCATCAGACTCAGCACCACATCAGGACTAGAGGTCCTCCCGCACACTCCCATCAGCGACGACTCGCTCCGCACAAACTGGCGTGCGCCAAGGAGCAATTCGACAAAATGCTGAGTGATGGCATCATTCGTCCTTCCGATAGCCCTTACGCGTCGCCACTACACTTAGTGCCTAAACCTGGCGGTAAAGAGTTTCGGATATGCGTCGACTACCGAAAATTGAACGCGTCAACCGTACCAGACCGCTACCCTGTCCCTCTTATCCCTGATTTTGCAACCGGACTAGAGGGCGCTCGCATATTTTCAAAAATCGATCTGACAAAGGCATACCATCAGATCCCCGTTGCTGCGGAAGACGTCCCTAAGACGGCAGTCACAACACCATTCGGCCTATATGAGTTTTTAAAGATGCCGTTCGGTCTACGTAACGCTGCCCAGACCTTCCAACGGCTCATAGACGGAGTCCTGCGCGGACTGCCGCACGTATACGCTTGCATCGACGACATCTTGGTGGCCAGTAAAGACGCCGATTCTCATAGACAACACCTGCGAGAAGTCTTCCAGCGACTCTCGCACTACGGCCTGAAGTTGAACCTGGACAAGTGCGTTTTCGGGGCGCCCAGCGTTGATTTTCTCGGGCACCGCACCGACGCAAACGGCATAGCACCTCTGCCAGACAAGATCAGTTCGATCCGGGATTTTCCTACACCGACGTCCATGAAACAATTGCGACATTTCCTCGGTATGCTCAATTTTTATCGTCGGTTCATCTCAAATTGCGCTACCATCCTCCAGCCACTGACGAACCTGCTGCAGAGAAGGAATAAGGACATCGTGTTGGAGGGGGATGCTCTGCACGCATTCCATACAGCGAAGGCTGCATTGTCAAATTTTACTAGGCTCTCGCATATTAACGACAATCCGAAGACGCGGCTCTTCCTGACGACCGACGCATCGGACGCTGGAGTGGGCGCGGTGGTTGAGCAAGAATTCAATTCACAACGCGAACCCATCGCATTCTTTTCAGCCAAGCTTTCGCCAGCCCAGAGAAAATACAGCACCTTCTCCCGAGAGCTGCTGGCCATTTATCTGGCCATCAGGCATTTCAGGCACTTACTGGAAGGTCGAGATTTTACTATTTATACCGACCATAAACCGTTGACGACCGCGATGAGTAACAACTCTGACAAATATACAGCGCGCGAGATCCGGCATCTCGACTACCTGTCACAGTTCTCGACCGATATTCGTCACATAAAGGGGAAGAACAACGCCGTCGCGGACACATTATCGCGAGCGGATATTCAATCTCTTCAGACCGGCGTCTTGGGTCAGGATACCATAGCCGCTGAACAAAAATCCGACCCCACGCTGCAAGACGTCCTTTCAAATACTTCTTTAAAGCTTCGGGAGTTCCCTGCATCCTTCAGCGACGACACCCTGTGCTGTGACACCAGCCTAGCAAGCCCTAGGCCCTACATCCCACCGACACTTCGAAGACAGGTATTCCAACATTTCCACGGGTTGTCTCATCCGAGTAAGAGAGCTACGGTCAAACTTATTACCGACCGATTCGTTTGGCCTAATATGAATGCGGACATCCGAGAATCGGTTTCCACGTGCATGGAGTGCCAGAAGTGTAAGGTCCACCGACACACTAAATCCCCCGTTGGCACCTTCAGCAGTCCCGATGCACGGTTCTCCCACATACATGTCGACTTAGTGGGACCGCTTCCGATGTGTCGGGATTACCAGTACCTTTTGATGGTTGTGGATCGTTTTTCGCTGTGGCCGACCGCCATACCTATAAAAGACACTTCTGCAAGTACCGTCTCCAGGACCATCCTAAATGAGTGGATTCGAACTTTCGGCACACCACAAGTCATCACGACCGACAGAGGATCACAGTTCCAGTCGTCCCTTTTTCGGGAGTTTACCAACCTACTTGGTGCCAAGCACATAAAAACTACCGCTTATCATCCGTGCGCCAACGGCTTAGTCGAGAGGTTTCATCGGTCCCTTAAAACCTCCCTGGCCACTAGACCTGACACTATCAATTGGGTGGACGACCTGCCTTTGATTCTCCTAGCATTGAGGAAAACCGTAAAGGAGGACTTAGGTTGTTCACCCGCCGTACTGGTTTTCGGTACACCTCTTGCGCTGCCTGGCGAATATTTCAACGACTCCCTTCAGACGTTTTCAAAACCAACAACCCCTTTCGTCGAGGAACTCCGCCACAAAATGGGTCGGCTTAAATATGCAACTACGCGACAGCAACCGATAAATTCGTACATCCCTCAACAGTTGCAGGATTGCGAATTCGTTTTCGTACGGAACGACGCCGTCAGACGACCACTCACACCGGCATACCAAGGTCCTTTTCAGGTTCTTCGGCGCTCCGACAAGCACCTTACAATCAAGCGCGCCAACTCGACCGACACCGTCGCGATCGATCGAACCAAGCCTGCTTTTCTGGAGAAGCGACAGTACGACGCAAACCCGGCTCTGCGGCCCCCTGATGTTATTCCAGCGTACCAGGCACACGCCGCACCGCAGACATAAGACGACACCCCAGCAACTCCTGTGCAGCAAACCAGATCCGGTAGGAGGGTCACTTTCCCTAAAAACCTTCGTAAATATTATTATTATTAATTGATATGATCAATTTTCTAGGGGAAGGGCCTTGTCGCGGTCGCCATTAGCCGCTCCTGAGAAAGACGGCCTTGATCTTCACAACTCCTGATCTCGCAGATTTAAGTCAAGCAACATGCGAGAAACCAGACGACGAGTTCAATATCGTTGATGCCAAACTGTACCACGTGAGCATCGGATTATGCAGCGCTTTCTCAAACATTGGACAACAATTGTATTAATTTAATATCTACGGATTTCTACTCCTTCTAGCCGGGGAGTTCTTGAATGAATCGCTCCAAATATCATAAGCCGCTTTTTTCGTCCAAATCCAAGCTGCTCAGCCCGGGGGCCTGGATCAAAGTGTAGTACGCTGCCTTTGTGAGCTTCCGGTGCTTTGTCGAGAGTGTTACTCTTCGGCGCGATCCCGTCTCCGCGGTCGATCCGCCCTGGAAGACGTATCACCTCTCTGACCGGCTTCGCCAAGTGATACACTTTGGCGCGATCCCGTTTCCGCGGTCGATCCGCCCTGTGAAGTCTATCACTGTACGGACTTGGCCCTGTTTAGGGACACCGATCAACCTAGTGCTGTTCCCGTCTATTCTCCCATCCGGCAGTCGACCAGCTACATCCGTTTCGCCGATCAACTCTACATTCGTTTTTACCAATACGACCGAAGGCAGCTACCCCTAAACAAAACCAGTCATACCGGACCCAACACCAACTTGAACACATTTCTTCAGAGTACACTCTTGTACAATTGGCTTTAATAAAATCGACATTATTGTTTCATAAACCTTCGCATTTGTTACCTCATTGTCTTGGCTGTTCACATATTTAACATTATGTAGAGGCAATGCCCTCCTCTAGATCTGGCTTGAAATTATTTTTCATTCTAATTCATAGAAATGGAGTAGCGTGAAATGGTGTCGTCTCATACAACTGAGTTAGTAGAAAAATTTTGAGGGCACAAAATTGGTGATCAGTGTCCTATTCTCTTCTGTTTGTGCCTTGTATTTACCTTTTTCTTCTATATTTAACATTATATGGAAGAAAGGCACCCCTCTAAACCTGGCTTGAAATTATTTTTCATTCTAATTCATAGAAATGGAGAAGCGGCAATGGTGTCATCTCATACAACTGTGAGTTATCAGAAAAAATTGGTGGGCACAATATGGGTGATCAGTGTTTTATCCTCTTCTGTTTGTGCCTTGTCTTTACCTTTTTATTCTATATTTAACATTATGTAGAGGTAAGGCCCCCCTCTAAATCTGGATTGAAATTATTTTTCATTCTAATTTATACAAATGGACTAGTGAGCAATGGTGTCGTCTCATACAACAGTGAGTTAGTAGAAAAAATTTGTGGGCAAAAAATGCGTGATCAGTGTCTTATTATCTTCTGTTTGTGCCTTGTCTTTACCTTTTTCTTCTATATTTAACATTATATGGAGGAAAGGCACCCCTCTAAATCTGGCTTGAAATTATTTTTCATTCTAATTCATAGAAATGGAGTAGCGTGCAATGGTGTCGTCGCATACAACTGTGAGTTAGTAGAAAAAATTTGTGGGCACAAAATGGGTTATCAGTGTCTTATTCTCTTCTGTTTGTGCCTTGTCTTTAGCTTTTTCTTCTATATTTAAAATTATGTAGAGGCTAGGCCCCTTTCAAAATCTTGGTTGAAATTATTTTTCATTCTAATTCATAGAAATGGAGTAGCGTGCAATGGTGTCGTCTCATACAACAGTGAGTTAGGAGAAAAAATTTGTGGGCACAAAATGGGTGATCAGTGTCTTGTTCTCTGCTGTTTGTGCCTTGTCTTTAGCTTTTTCTTCTATATTTAACTTTATGTAGAGGCTAGGCTCCTTTCTAAATCTTGGTTGAAATTATTTTTCATTCTAATTCATAGAAATGGAGTAGCGTGCAATGGTGTCGTCTCATACAACAGTGAGTTATGAGAAAAAATTTGTGGGCACAAAATGGGCGATCAGTGTCTTATTCTCTGCTGTTTGTGCCTTGTCTTTAGCTTTTTCTTCTATATTTAACTTTATGTAGAGGCTAGGCCCCTTTCTAAATCTTGGTTGAAATTATTTTTCATTCTACTTCATAGAAATGGAGTAGCGTGCAATGGTGTCGTCTCATACAACAGTGAGGTAGGAGAAAAAATTTGTTGGCACAAAATGGGTGATAAATGTCTTATTCTCTTCTGTTTGGGCCTTGTCTTTAGCTTTTTCTTCTATATTTAACTTTATGTAGAGGCTAGGCCCCTTTCTAAATCTTGGTTGAAATTATTTTTCATTCTAATTCATAGAAATGGAGTAGCGTGCAATGGTGTCCTCTCATACACCAGTGAGTTAGGAGAAAAAATTTGTGGCCACAAAATGGGTGATCAGTGTCTTATTCTCTACTGTTTGTGCCTTGTCTTTAGCTTTTTCTTCTATATTTAACTTTATGTAGAGGTTAGGCCCCTTTCTAAATCTTGGTTGAAATTATTTTTCATTCTAATTCATAGAAATGGAGTAGCGTGCAATGGTGTCGTCTCATACAACAGTGAGTTAGGAGAAAAAATTTGGGGGCACAAAATGGGTGATCAGTGTCTCGTTCTCTTCTGTTTGTGCCTTGTCTTTAGCTTTTTCTTCTAAATTTAACTTTATGGAGAGGATAGGACTCCCTCAAAATATTGGTTGAAATTATTTTTCATTCTAATTAATAGAAATGGAGTAGCGTGCAATGGTGTCGTCTCATACAACAGTGAGTTAGGAGAAAAAATTTGTGGGCACAAAATGAGTGATCAGTGTCATATTCTCTTCTGTTTGTGCCTTGTCTTTAGCTTTTTCTTCTATATTTAACTTTATGTAGAGGCTAGGCCCCCCTCTAAATCTTGGTTGAAATTATTTTTCATTCTAATTCATAGAAATGGAGTAGCGTGCAATGGTGTCGTCTCATACAACAGTGAGTTAGTAGAAAAAATTTGTCGGCACAAAATGGGTGATCAGTGTCTTATTCTCTTCTGTTTGTGCCTTGTCTTTAGCTTTTTCTTCTATATTTAAATTTATGTAGAGGCTAAGCCCCTTTCTAAATCTTGGTTGAAATTATTTTTCATTCTAATTCATAGAAATGGAGTAGCATGAAATGGTGTCGTCTCATACAACAGTGAGTTAGGAGAAAAAATTTGTGGGCACAAAATGGGTGATTAGTGTCTTATTCTCTGCTGTTTGTGCCTTGTCTTTAGCTTTTTCTTCTATATTTAACTTTATGTAGAGGCTAGGCCCCTTTCTAAATCTTGGTTGAAATTATTTTTCATTCTAATTTATAGAAATGGAGTAGCGTGCAATGGTGTCGTCTCATACAACAGTGAGTTAGGAGAAAAAATTTGTGGGCACAAAATGGGTGATCAGTGTCTTATTCTCTTCTGTTTGTGCCTTGTCTTTAGCTTTTTCTTCTATATTTAACTTTATGTAGAGGCTAGGCCCCCCTCTAAATCTTGGTTGAAATTATTTTTCATTCTAATTAATAGAAATGGAGTAGCGTGCAATGGTGTCGTCTCATACAACAGTGAGTTAGGAGAAAAAATTTGTGGGCACAAAATGGGTGATCAGTGTCTTATTCTCTTCTGTTTGTGCCTTGTCTTTAGCTTTTTCTTCTATATTTAACATTATGTAGAGGCTAGGCCCCCCTCTAAATCTTGGTTGAAATTATTTTTCATTCTAATTCATAGAAATGTAGTAGCGTGCAATGGTGTCGTCTCATACAACAGTGAGTTAGGAGAAAAAATTTGTTGGCACAAAATGGGTGATCAATGTCTTATTCTCTTCTGTTTGGGCCTTGTCTTTAGCTTTTTCTTCTATATTTAACTTTATGTAGAGGCTAGGCCCCTTTCTAAATCTTGGTTGAAATTATTTTTCATTCTAATTCATAGAAATGGAGTAGCGTGCAATGGTGTCCTCTCATACACCAGTGAGTTAGGAGAAAAAATTTGTGGGCACAAAATGGGTGATCAGTGTCTTATTCTCTTCTGTTTGTGCCTTGTCTTTAGCTTTTTCTTCTATATTTAACTTTATGTAGAGGCTAGGCCACTTTCTAAATCTTGGTGGAAATTATTTTTCATTCTAATTCATAGAAATGGAGTAGCGTGCAATGATGTCGTCTCATACAACAGTGAGTTAGGAGAAAAAATTTGTGGGCACAAAATGGGTGATCGGTGGCTTATTCTCTGCTATTTGTGCCTTGTCTTTAGCTTTTTCTTCTATATTTAACTTTATGTAGAGGCTAGGCCTTTTCTAAATCTTGGTTGAAATTATTTTTCATTCTAATTCATAGAAATGGAGTAGCATGCAATGGTGTCGTCTCATACAACAGTTAGGTAGGAGAAAAAATTTGTGGGCACAAAATGGGTGATTAGTGTCTTATTCTCTGCTGTTTGTGCCTTGTCTTTAGCTTTTTCTTCTATATTTAACTTTATGTAGAGGCTAGGCCCCATTTCTAAATCTTGGTTGAAATTATTTTTCATTCTAATTAATAGAAATGGAGTAGCGTGCAATGGTGTCGTCTCATACAACAGTGAGTTAGGAGAAAAAATTTGTGGGCACAAAATGAGTGATCAGTGTCTTATTCTCTTCTGTTTGTGCCTTGTCTTTAGCTTTTTCTTCTATATTTAAATTTATGTAGAGGCTAGGCCCCCCTCTAAATCTTGGTTGAAATTATTTTTCATTCTAATTAATAGAAATGGAGTAGCGTGCAATGGTGTCGTCTCATACAACAGTGAGTTAGTAGAAAAAATTTGTGGGCACAAAATGGGTGATCGGTGGCTTATTCTCTGCTATTTGTGCCTTGTCTTTAGCTTTTTCTTCTATTTTAAACTTTATGTAGAGGCTAGGCCCCCCTCGAAGTCTTGGTTGAAATTATTTTTCATTCTAATTAATAGAAATGGAGTAGCGATCAAAGGTGTCGTCTCAAACAACAGTGAGTTAGGAGAATAAATTTGTTGGCACAAAATGGGTGATCAGTGTCTTATTCTCTTCTGTTTGTGCCTTGTCTTTAGCTTTTTATTCTATATTTAACTTTATATAGAGGCTAGGCCCCTTTCTAAATCTTGGTTGAAATTATTTTTCATTCTAATTCATAGAAATGGAGTAGCGTGCAATGATGTCGTCTCATACAACAGTGAGTTAGGAGAAAAAATTTGTGGGCACAAAATGGGTGATCGGTGGCTTATTCTCTGCTATTTGTGCCTTGTCTTTAGCTTTTTCTTCTATATTTAACTTTATGTAGAGGCTAGGCCTTTTCTAAATCTTGGTTGAAATTATTTTTCATTCTAATTCATAGAAATGGAGTAGCATGCAATGGTGTCGTCTCATACAACAGTTAGGTAGGAGAAAAAATTTGTGGGCACAAAATGGGTGATTAGTGTCTTATTCTCTGCTGTTTGTGCCTTGTCTTTAGCTTTTTCTTCTATATTTAATTTATGTAGAGGCTAGGCCCCTTTCTAAATCTTGGTTGAAATTATTTTTCATTCTAATTAATAGAAATGGAGTAGCGTGCAATGGTGTCGTCTCATACAACAGTGAGTTAGGAGAAAAAATTTGTGGGCACAAAATGAGTGATCAGTGTCTTATTCTCTTCTGTTTGTGCCTTGTCTTTGGCTTTTTCTTCTATATTTAACTTTATGTAGAGGCTAGGCCCCCCTCTAAATCTTGGTTGAAATTATTTTTCATTCTAATTCATAGAAATGGAGTAGCGTGCAATGGTGTCGTCTCATACAACAGTGAGTTAGGAGAAAAAATTTGTTGGCACAAAATGGGTGATCAGTGTCTTATTCTCTTGTGTTTGTGCCTTGTCTTTAGCTTTTTATTCTATATTTAACTTTATGTAGAGGCTAGGCCCCTTTCTAAATCTTGGTTGAAATTATTTTTCATTCTAATTCATAGAAATCGAGTAGCGTGCAATGATGTCGTCTCATACAACAGTGAGTTAGGAGAAAAAATTTGTGGGCACAAAATGGGTGATCGGTGGCTTATTCTCTGCTGTTTGTGCCTTGTCTTTAGCTTTTTCTTCTATATTTAACTTTATGTAGAGGCTAGGCCCCTTTCTAAATCTTGGTTGAAATTATTTTTCATTCTAATTCATAGAAATGGAGTAGCATGCAATGGTGTCGTCTCGTACAACAGTTAGGTAGGAGAAAAAATTTGTGGGCACAAAATGGGTGATTAGTGTCTTATTCTCTGCTGTTTGTGCCTTGTCTTTAGCTTTTTCTTCTATATTTAACTTTATGTCGAGGCTAGGCCCCTTTCTAAATCTTGGTTGAAATTATTTTTCATTCTAATTCATAGAAATGGAGTAGCGTGCAATGGTGTCGTCTCATACAACAGTGAGTTAGGAGAAAAAATTTGTGGGCACAAAATGGGTGATCAGTGTCTTATTCTCTTCTGTTTGTGCCTTGTCTTTAGCTTTTTCTTCTATATTTAACATTATGTAGAGGCTAGGCCCCCCTCTAAATCTTGGTTGAAATTATTTTTCATTCTAATTCATAGAAATGTAGTAGCGTGCAATGGTGTCGTCTCATACAACAGTGAGTTAGGAGAAAAAATTTGTTGGCACAAAATGGGTGATCAATGTCTTATTCTCTTCTGTTTGGGCCTTGTCTTTAGCTTTTTCTTCTATATTTAACTTTATGTAGAGGCTAGGCCCCTTTCTAAATCTTGGTTGAAATTATTTTTCATTCTAATTCATAGAAATGGAGTAGCGTGCAATGGTGTCCTCTCATACACCAGTGAGTTAGGAGAAAAAATTTGTGGGCACAAAATGGGAGATCAGTGTCTTATTCTCTTCTGTTTGTGCCTTGTCTTTAGCTTTTTCTTCTATATTTAACTTTATGTAGAGGCTAGGCCACTTTCTAAATCTTGGTGGAAATTATTTTTCATTCTAATTCATAGAAATGGAGTAGCGTGCAATGATGTCGTCTCATACAACAGTGAGTTAGGAGAAAAAATTTGTGGGCACAAAATGGGTGATCGGTGGCTTATTCTCTGCTATTTGTGCCTTGTCTTTAGCTTTTTCTTCTATATTTAACTTTATGTAGAGGCTAGGCCTTTTCTAAATCTTGGTTGAAATTATTTTTCATTCTAATTCATAGAAATGGAGTAGCATGCAATGGTGTCGTCTCATACAACAGTTAGGTAGGAGAAAAAATTTGTGGGCACAAAATGGGTGATTAGTGTCTTATTCTCTGCTGTTTGTGCCTTGTCTTTAGCTTTTTCTTCTATATTTAACTTTATGTAGAGGCTAGGCCCCATTTCTAAATCTTGGTTGAAATTATTTTTCATTCTAATTAATAGAAATGGAGTAGCGTGCAATGGTGTCGTCTCATACAACAGTGAGTTAGGAGAAAAAATTTGTGGGCACAAAATGAGTGATCAGTGTCTTATTCTCTTCTGTTTGTGCCTTGTCTTTAGCTTTTTCTTCTATATTTAAATTTATGTAGAGGCTAGGCCCACCTCTAAATCTTGGTTGAAATTATTTTTCATTCTAATTAATAGAAATGGAGTAGCGTGCAATGGTGTCGTCTCATACAACAGTGAGTTAGTAGAAAAAATTTGTGGGCACAAAATGGGTGATCGGTGGCTTATTCTCTGCTATTTGTGCCTTGTCTTTAGCTTTTTCTTCTATTTTAAACTTTATGTAGAGGCTAGGCCCCCCTCGAAGTCTTGGTTGAAATTATTTTTCATTCTAATTAATAGAAATGGAGTAGCGATCAAAGGTGTCGTCTCAAACAACAGTGAGTTAGGAGAATAAATTTGTTGGCACAAAATGGGTGATCAGTGTCTTATTCTCTTCTGTTTGTGCCTTGTCTTTAGCTTTTTATTCTATATTTAACTTTATATAGAGGCTAGGCCCCTTTCTAAATCTTGGTTGAAATTATTTTTCATTCTAATTCATAGAAATGGAGTAGCGTGCAATGATGTCGTCTCATACAACAGTGAGTTAGGAGAAAAAATTTGTGGGCACAAAATGGGTGATCGGTGGCTTATTCTCTGCTATTTGTGCCTTGTCTTTAGCTTTTTCTTCTATATTTAACTTTATGTAGAGGCTAGGCCTTTTCTAAATCTTGGTTGAAATTATTTTTCATTCTAATTCATAGAAATGGAGTAGCATGCAATGGTGTCGTCTCATACAACAGTTAGGTAGGAGAAAAAATTTGTGGGCACAAAATGGGTGATTAGTGTCTTATTCTCTGCTGTTTGTGCCTTGTCTTTAGCTTTTTCTTCTATATTTAATTTATGTAGAGGCTAGGCCCCTTTCTAAATCTTGGTTGAAATTATTTTTCATTCTAATTAATAGAAATGGAGTAGCGTGCAATGGTGTCGTCTCATACAACAGTGAGTTAGGAGAAAAAATTTGTGGGCACAAAATGAGTGATCAGTGTCTTATTCTCTTCTGTTTGTGCCTTGTCTTTAGCTTTTTCTTCTATATTTAACTTTATGTAGAGGCTAGGCCCCCCTCTAAATCTTGGTTGAAATTATTTTTCATTCTAATTCATAGAAATGGAGTAGCGTGCAATGGTGTCGTCTCATACAACAGTGAGTTAGGAGAAAAAATTTGTTGGCACAAAATGGGTGATCAGTGTCTTATTCTCTTGTGTTTGTGCCTTGTCTTTAGCTTTTTATTCTATATTTAACTTTATGTAGAGGCTAGGCCCCTTCTAAATCTTGGTTGAAATTATTTTTCATTCTAATTCATAGAAATCGAGTAGCGTGCAATGATGTCGTCTCATACAACAGTGAGTTAGGAGAAAAAATTTGTGGGCACAAAATGGGTGATCGGTGGCTTATTCTCTGCTGTTTGTGCCTTGTCTTTAGCTTTTTCTTCTATATTTAACTTTATGTAGAGGCTAGGCCCCTTTCTAAATCTTGGTTGAAATTATTTTTCATTCTAATTCATAGAAATGGAGTAGCGTGCAATGGTGTCGTCTCATACAACAGTGAGTTAGGAGAAAAAATTTGTGGGCACAAAATGAGTGATCAGTGTCATATTCTCTTCTGTTTGTGCCTTGTCTTTAGCTTTTTCTTCTATATTTAACTTTATGTCGAGGCTAGGCCCCTTTCTAAATCTTGGTTGAAATTATTTTTCATTCTAATTCATAGAAATGGAGTAGCGTGCAATGGTGTCCTCTCATACACCAGTGAGTTGGGAGAAAAGATTTGTGTGCACAAAATGGGTGATCAGTGTCTTATTCTCTTCTGTTTGTGCCTTGTCTTTAGCTTTTTCTTCTATATTTAACTTTATGTAGAGGCTAGGCCCCTTTCTAAATCTTGGTTGAAATTATTTTTCATTCTAATTCATAGAAATGGAGTAGCGTGCAATAGTGTCGTCTCATACAACAGTGAGTTAGGAGAAAAAATTTGTGGGCACAAAATGGGTGATCAGTGTCTTATTCTCTTCTGTTTGTGCCTTGTCTTTAGCTTTTTCTTCTATATTTAACTTTAAGTAGAGGCTAGGCCCCTTTCTAAATCTTGGTTGAAATTATTTTTCATTCTAATTAATAGAAATGGAGTAGCGTGCAATGGTGTCGTCTCATACAACAGTGAGTTAGGAGTAAAGATTTGTGGGCACAAAATGAGTGATCAGTGTCTTATTCTCTTCTGTTTGTGCCTTGTCTTTAGCTTTTTCTTCTATATTTAACTTTATGTAGATGCTAGGCCCCTTTCTAAATACTTGGTTGAAATTATTTTTCATTCTAATTAATAGAAATGGAGTAGCGTGCAATGGTGTCGTCTCATACAACAGTGAGTTAGGAGAAAAAATTTGTGGGCACAAAATGAGTGATCAGTGTCTTATTCTCTTCTGTTTGTGCCTTGTCTTTAGCTTTTTCTTCTATATTTAACTTTATGTAGATGCTAGGCCCCTTTCTAAATCTTGGTTGAAATTATTTTTCATTCTAATTAATAGAAATGGAGTAGCGTGCAATGGTGTCGTCTCATACAACAGTGAGTTAGGAGAAAAAATTTGTGGGCACAAAATGAGTGATCAGTGTCTTATTCTCTTCTGTTTGTGCCTTGTCTTTAGCTTTTTCTTCTATATTTAAATTTATGTAGAGGCTAGGCCCCCCTCTAAATCTTGGTTGAAATTATTTTTCATTCTAATTAATAGAAATGGAGTAGCGTGCAATGGTGTCGTCTCATACAACAGTGAGTTAGTAGAAAAAATTTGTGGGCACAAAATGGGTGATCGGTGGCTTATTCTCTGCTATTTGTGCCTTGTCTTTAGCTTTTTCTTCTATTTTAAACTTTATGTAGAGGCTAGGCCCCCCTCGAAGTCTTGGTTGAAATTATTTTTCATTCTAATTAATAGAAATGGAGTAGCGATCAAAGGTGTCGTCTCAAACAACAGTGAGTTAGGAGAATAAATTTGTTGGCACAAAATGGGTGATCAGTGTCTTATTCTCTTCTGTTTGTGCCTTGTCTTTAGCTTTTTATTCTATATTTAACTTTATATAGAGGCTAGGCCCCTTTCTAAATCTTGGTTGAAATTATTTTTCATTCTAATTCATAGAAATGGAGTAGCGTGCAATGATGTCGTCTCATACAACAGTGAGTTAGGAGAAAAAATTTGTGGGCACAAAATGGGTGATCGGTGGCTTATTCTCTGCTATTTGTGCCTTGTCTTTAGCTTTTTCTTCTATATTTAACTTTATGTAGAGGCTAGGCCTTTTCTAAATCTTGGTTGAAATTATTTTTCATTCTAATTCATAGAAATGGAGTAGCATGCAATGGTGTCGTCTCATACAACAGTTAGGTAGGAGAAAAAATTTGTGGGCACAAAATGGGTGATTAGTGTCTTATTCTCTGCTGTTTGTGCCTTGTCTTTAGCTTTTTCTTCTATATTTAATTTATGTAGAGGCTAGGCCCCTTTCTAAATCTTGGTTGAAATTATTTTTCATTCTAATTAATAGAAATGGAGTAGCGTGCAATGGTGTCGTCTCATACAACAGTGAGTTAGGAGAAAAAATTTGTGGGCACAAAATGAGTGATCAGTGTCTTATTCTCTTCTGTTTGTGCCTTGTCTTTAGCTTTTTCTTCTATATTTAACTTTATGTAGAGGCTAGGCCCCCCTCTAAATCTTGGTTGAAATTATTTTTCATTCTAATTCATAGAAATGGAGTAGCGTGCAATGGTGTCGTCTCATACAACAGTGAGTTAGGAGAAAAAATTTGTTGGCACAAAATGGGTGATCAGTGTCTTATTCTCTTGTGTTTGTGCCTTGTCTTTAGCTTTTTATTCTATATTTAACTTTATGTAGAGGCTAGGCCCCTTTCTAAATCTTGGTTGAAATTATTTTTCATTCTAATTCATAGAAATGGAGTAGCGTGCAATGATGTCGTCTCATACAACAGTGAGTTAGGAGAAAAAATTTGTGGGCACAAAATGGGTGATCGGTGGCTTATTCTCTGCTGTTTGTGCCTTGTCTTTAGCTTTTTCTTCTATATTTAACTTTATGTAGAGGCTAGGCCCCTTTCTAAATCTTGGTTGAAATTATTTTTCATTCTAATTCATAGAAATGGAGTAGCATGCAATGGTGTCGTCTCGTACAACAGTTAGGTAGGAGAAAAAATTTGTGGGCACAAAATGGGTGATTAGTGTCTTATTCTCTGCTGTTTGTGCCTTGTCTTTAGCTTTTTCTTCTATATTTAACTTTATGTAGAGGCTAGGCCCCTTTCTAAATCTTGGTTGAAATTATTTTTCATTCTAATTCATAGAAATGGAGTAGCGTGCAATGGTGTCCTCTCATACACCAGTGAGTTGGGAGAAAAGATTTGTGTGCACAAAATGGGTGATCAGTGTCTTATTCTCTTCTGTTTGTGCCTTGTCTTTAGATTTTTCTTCTATATTTAACTTTATGTAGAGGCTAGGCCCCTTTCTAAATCTTGGTTGAAATTATTTTTCATTCTAATTCATAGAAATGGAGTAGCGTGCAATGGTGTCGTCTCATACAACAGTGAGTTAGGAGAAAAAATTTGTGGGCACAAAATGGGTGATCAGTGTCTTATTCTCTTCTGTTTGTGCCTTGTCTTTAGCTTTTTCTTCTATATTTAACTTTAAGTAGAGGCTAGGCCCCTTTCTAAATCTTGGTTGAAATTATTTTTCATTCTAATTAATAGAAATGGAGTAGCGTGCAATGGTGTCGTCTCATACAACAGTGAGTTAGGAGTAAAGATTTGTGGGCACAAAATGAGTGATCAGTGTCTTATTCTCTTCTGTTTGTGCCTTGTCTTTAGCTTTTTCTTCTATATTTAACTTTATGTAGATGCTAGGCCCCTTTCTAAATCTTGGTTGAAATTATTTTTCATTCTAATTAATAGAAATGGAGTAGCGTGCAATGGTGTCGTCTCATACAACAGTGAGTTAGGAGAAAAAATTTGTGGGCACAAAATGGGTGATCAGTGTCTTATTCTCTGCTGTTTGTGCCTTGTCTTTTGCTTTTTCTTCTATATTTAACTTTATGTAGAGGCTAGGCCCCTTTCTAAATCTTGGTTGAAATTATTTTTCATTCTAATTCATAGAAATGGAGTAGCGAGCAATGGTGTCGTCTCATACAACAGTGAGTTAGGAGAAAAAATTTGTGGGCACAAAATGGGTGATCAGTGTCTTATTCTCTGCTGTTTGTGTCTTGTCTTTAGCTTTTTCTTCTATATTTAACTTTATGTAGAGGATAGGCCCCTTTCTAAATCTTGGTTGAAATTATTTTTCATTCTAATTAATAGAAATGGAGTAGCGTGCAATGGTGTCGTCTCATACAACAGTGAGTTAGGAGAAAAAATTTGTGGGCACAAAATGGGTGATCAATGTCTTATTCTCTTCTGTTTGAGCCTTGTCTTTAGCTTTTTCTTCTATATTTAACTTTATGTAGAGGCTAGGCCCCATTCTAAATCTTGTTTGAAATTATTTTTCATTCTAATTCATAGAAATGGAGTAGCGTGCAACGGTGTCCTCTCATACACCAGTGAGTTAGGAGAAAAAATCTGTGGGCAAAAAATGGGTGATCAATGTCTTATTCTCTTCTGTTTGTGCCTTGTCTTTAGCTTTTTCTTCTATATTTAACTTTATGTAGAGGCTAGGCCCCTTTCTAAATCTTGGTTGAAATTATTTTTCATTCTAATTCATAGAAATGGAGTAGCGTTCAATGGTGTCGTCTCATACAACAGTGAGTTAGGAGAAAAAATTTGTGGGCACAAAATGGGTGATCACTGTCTTGTTCTCTTCTGTTTGTGCCTTGTCTTTAGATTTTTCTTCTATATTTAACTTTATATAGAGACTAGGCCCCCCTCTAAATCTTGGTTGAAATTATTTTTCATTCTAATTCATAGAAATGGAGTAGCGTGCAATGGTGTCGTCTCATACAACAGCGAGTTAGTAGAAAAGATTTGTGGGCACAAAATGGGTGATCAGTGTCTTATTCTCTTCTGTTTGTGCCTTGTCTTTAGCTTTTTCTTCTATATTTAACTTTATGTAGATGCTAGGCCCCTTTCTAAATCTTGGTTGAAATTATTTTTCATTCTAATTAATAGAAATGGAGTAGCGTGCAATGGTGTCGTCTCATACAACAGTGAGTTAGGAGAAAAAATTTGTTGGCACAAAATGGGTGATCAGTGTCTTATTCTCTTGTGTTTGTGCCTTGTCTTTAGCTTTTTATTCTATATTTAACTTTATGTAGAGGCTAGGCCCCTTTCTAAATCTTGGTTGAAATTATTTTTCATTCTAATTCATAGAAATGGAGTAGCGTGCAATGATGTCGTCTCATACAACAGTGAGTTAGGAGAAAAAATTTGTGGGCACAAAATGGGTGATCGGTGGCTTATTCTCTGCTGTTTGTGCCTTGTCTTTAGCTTTTTCTTCTATATTTAACTTTATGTAGAGGCTAGGCCCCTTTCTAAATCTTGGTTGAAATTATTTTTCATTCTAATTCATAGAAATGGAGTAGCATGCAATGGTGTCGTCTCGTACAACAGTTAGGTAGGAGAAAAAATTTGTGGGCACAAAATGGGTGATTAGTGTCTTATTCTCTGCTGTTTGTGCCTTGTCTTTAGCTTTTTCTTCTATATTTAACTTTATGTAGAGGCTAGGCCCCTTTCTAAATCTTGGTTGAAATTATTTTTCATTCTAATTCATAGAAATGGAGTAGCGTGCAATGGTGTCCTCTCATACACCAGTGAGTTGGGAGAAAAGATTTGTGTGCACAAAATGGGTGATCAGTGTCTTATTCTCTTCTGTTTGTGCCTTGTCTTTAGATTTTTCTTCTATATTTAACTTTATGTAGAGGCTAGGCCCCTTTCTAAATCTTGGTTGAAATTATTTTTCATTCTAATTCATAGAAATGGAGTAGCGTGCAATGGTGTCGTCTCATACAACAGTGAGTTAGGAGAAAAAATTTGTGGGCACAAAATGGGTGATCAGTGTCTTATTCTCTTCTGTTTGTGCCTTGTCTTTAGCTTTTTCTTCTATATTTAACTTTAAGTAGAGGCTAGGCCCCTTTCTAAATCTTGGTTGAAATTATTTTTCATTCTAATTAATAGAAATGGAGTAGCGTGCAATGGTGTCGTCTCATACAACAGTGAGTTAGGAGTAAAGATTTGTGGGCACAAAATGAGTGATCAGTGTCTTATTCTCTTCTGTTTGTGCCTTGTCTTTAGCTTTTTCTTCTATATTTAACTTTATGTAGATGCTAGGCCCCTTTCTAAATCTTGGTTGAAATTATTTTTCATTCTAATTAATAGAAATGGAGTAGCGTGCAATGGTGTCGTCTCATACAACAGTGAGTTAGGAGAAAAAATTTGTGGGCACAAAATGGGTGATCAGTGTCTTATTCTCTGCTGTTTGTGCCTTGTCTTTTGCTTTTTCTTCTATATTTAACTTTATGTAGAGGCTAGGCCCCTTTCTAAATCTTGGTTGAAATTATTTTTCATTCTAATTCATAGAAATGGAGTAGCGAGCAATGGTGTCGTCTCATACAACAGTGAGTTAGGAGAAAAAATTTGTGGGCACAAAATGGGTGATCAGTGTCTTATTCTCTGCTGTTTGTGTCTTGTCTTTAGCTTTTTCTTCTATATTTAACTTTATGTAGAGGATAGGCCCCTTTCTAAATCTTGGTTGAAATTATTTTTCATTCTAATTAATAGAAATGGAGTAGCGTGCAATGGTGTCGTCTCATACAACAGTGAGTTAGGAGAAAAAATTTGTGGGCACAAAATGGGTGATCAATGTCTTATTCTCTTCTGTTTGAGCCTTGTCTTTAGCTTTTTCTTCTATATTTAACTTTATGTAGAGGCTAGGCCCCATTCTAAATCTTGTTTGAAATTATTTTTCATTCTAATTCATAGAAATGGAGTAGCGTGCAACGGTGTCCTCTCATACACCAGTGAGTTAGGAGAAAAAATCTGTGGGCAAAAAATGGGTGATCAATGTCTTATTCTCTTCTGTTTGTGCCTTATCTTTAGCTTTTTCTTCTATATTTAACTTTATGTAGAGGCTAGGCCCCTTTCTAAATCTTGGTTGAAATTATTTTTCATTCTAATTCATAGAAATGGAGTAGCGTTCAATGGTGTCGTCTCATACAACAGTGAGTTAGGAGAAAAAATTTGTGGGCACAAAATGGGTGATCACTGTCTTGTTCTCTTCTGTTTGTGCCTTGTCTTTAGATTTTTCTTCTATATTTAACTTTATATAGAGACTAGGCCCCCCTCTAAATCTTGGTTGAAATTATTTTTCATTCTAATTCATAGAAATGGAGTAGCGTGCAATGGTGTCGTCTCATACAACAGCGAGTTAGTAGAAAAGATTTGTGGGCACAAAATGGGTGATCAGTGTCTTATTCTCTTCTGTTTGTGCCTTGTCTTTAGCTTTTTCTTCTATATTTAACTTTATGTAGATGCTAGGCCCCTTTCTAAATCTTGGTTGAAATTATTTTTCATTCTAATTAATAGAAATGGAGTAGCGTGCAATGGTGTCGTCTCATACAACAGTGAGTTAGGAGAAAAAATTTGTGGGCACAAAATGGGTGATCAGTGTCTTATTCTCTGCTGTTTGTGCCTTGTCTTTTGCTTTTTCTTCTATATTTAACTTTATGTAGAGGCTAGGCCCCTTTCTAAATCTTGGTTGAAATTATTTTTCATTCTAATTCATAGAAATGGAGTAGCGAGCAATGGTGTCGTCTCATACAACAGTGAGTTAGGAGAAAAAATTTGTGGGCACAAAATGGGTGATCAGTGTCTTATTCTCTGCTGTTTGTACCTTGTCTTTAGCTTTTTCTTCTATATTTAACTTTATGTAGAGGATAGGCCCCTTTCTAAATCTTGGTTGAAATTATTTTTCATTCTAATTAATAGAAATGGAGTAGCGTGCAATGGTGTCGTCTCATACAACAGTGAGTTAGGAGAAAAAATTTGTGGGCACAAAATGGGTGATCAATGTCTTATTCTCTTCTGTTTGAGCCTTGTCTTTAGCTTTTTCTTCTATATTTAACTTTATGTAGAGGCTAGGCCCCATTCTAAATCTTGTTTGAAATTGTTTTTCATTCTAATTCATAGAAATGGAGTAGCGTGCAATGGTGTCCTCTCATACACCAGTGAGTTAGGAGAAAAAATCTGTGGGCAAAAAATGGGTGATCAATGTCTTATTCTCTTCTGTTTGTGTCTTGTCTTTAGCTTTTTCTTCTATATTTAACTTTATGTAGAGGCTAGGCCCCTTTCTAAATCTCGGTTGAAATTATTTTTCATTCTAATTCATAGAAATGGAGTGGCGTGCAATGGTGTCGTCTCATACAACAGTGAGTTAGGAGAAAAAATTTGTGGGCACAAAATGGGTGATCACTGTCTTGTTCTCTTCTGTTTGTGCCTTGTCTTTAGATTTTTCTTCTATATTTAACTTTATATAGAGACTAGGTCCCCCTCTAAACCTTGGTTGAAATTATTTTTCATTCTAATTCATAGAAATGGAGTAGCGTGCAATGGTGTCGTCTCATACAACAGTGAGTTAGTAGAAAAGATTTGTGGGCACAAAATGGGTGATCAGTGTCTTATTCTCTTCTGTTTGTGCCTTGTCTTTAGCTTTTTCTTCTATATTTAACTTTAAGTAGAGGCTAGGCCCCTTTATAAATCTTGGTTGAAATTATTTTTCATTCTAATTAATAGAAATGGAGTAGCGTGCAATGGTGTCGTCTCATACAACAGTAAGTTAGGAGAAAAGATTTGTGGGCACAAAATGAGTGATCAGTGCCTTATTCTCTTCTGTTTGTGCCTTGTCTTTAGCTTTTTCTTCTATATTTAACTTTATGTAGAGGCTAGGCCCCTTTATAAATCTTGGTTGAAATTATTTTTCATTCTAATTAATAGAAATGGAGTAGCGTGCAATGGTGTCGTCTCATACAACAGTGAGTTATGAGAAAAAATTTGTGGGCACAAAATGGGTGATCAGTGTCTTATTCTCTGCTGTTTGTGCCTTGTCTTTAGCTTTTTCTTCTATATTTAACTTTATGTAGAGGCTAGGCCCCTTTCTAAATCTTGGTTGAAATTATTTTTCATTCTAATTAATAGAAATGGAGTAGCGTGCATTGGTGTTGTCTCATACAACAGTGAGTTAGGAGAAAAGATTTGTGGGCACAAAATGAGTGATCAGTGTCTTATTCTCTTCTGTTTATGCCTTGTCTTTAGCTTTTTCTTCTATATTTAACTTTATGTAGAGGCTAGGCCCCTTTCTAAATCTTGGTTGAAATTATTTTTCATTCTAATTAATAGAAATGGAGTAGCGTGCAATGGTGTCGTCTCATACAACAGTGATTTAGGAGAAAAAATTTGTGGGCACAAAATGGGTGATCAGTGTCTTATTCTCTGCTGTTTGTGCGTTGTCTTTAGCTTTTTCTTCTATATTTAACTTTATGTAGAGGCTAGGCCCCTTTCTAAATCTTGGTTGAAATTATTTTTCATTCTAATTAATAGAAATGGAGTAGCGTGCAATGGTGTCGTCTCATTCAACAGTGAGTTAGGAGAAAAAATTTGTGGGCAGAAAATGGGTGATCAGTGTCTTATTCTCTGATGTTTGTGCCTTGTCTTTAGCTTTTTCTTCTATATTTAACTTTATGTAGAGGCTAGGCCCCTTTCTAAATCTTGGTTGAAATTATTTTTCATTCTAATTCAAAGAAATGGAGTAGCGTGCAATGGTGTCGTCTCATACAACAGTGAGTTAGGAGAAAAAATTTGTGGGCACAAAATGGGTGATCAGTGACTTATTCTCTGCTGTTTGTGCCTTGTCTTTAGCTTTTTCTTCTATATTTAACTTTATGTAGAGGCTAGGCACATTTCTAAATCTTGGTTGAAATTATTTTTCATTCTAATTCATAGAAATGGAGTAGCGTGCAATGTGTTGTCTCATACAACAGTGAGTTAGGAGAAAAAATTTGTTGGCACAAAATGGGTGATCAGTGTCTTGTTCTCTTCTGTTTGTGCATTGTCTTTAGCTTTTTCTTCTATATTTAACTTTATGTAGAGGCTAGGCCCCTTTCTAAATCTAGGTTGAAACTATTTTTCATTCTAATTCATAGAAATGGAGTAGCGTGCAATGGTGTCGTCTCATACAACAGTGAGTTAGGAGAAAAAATTTGTGGGCACAAAATGGGTGATCAGTGTCTTATTCTCTTCTGTTTGTGCCTTGTCTTTAGCTTTTTCTTCTATATTTAACTTTATGTAGAGGCTAGGCCCCTTCTAAATCTTGGTTGAAATTATTTTTCATTCTAATTCATAGAAATGGAGTAGCGTGCAATGGTGTCGTCTCATACAACAGTGAGTTAGGAGAGAAAATTTGTGGGCACAAAATGGGTGATCAGTGGCTTATTCTCTGATGTTTGTGCCTTGTCTTTAGCTTTTTCTTCTATATTTAACTTTATGTAGAGGCTAGGCCCCTTTCTAAATCTTGGTTGAAATTATTTTTCATTCTAATTCATAGAAATGGAGTAGCGTGCAATGGTGTCGTCTCATACAACAGTGAGTTAGGAGAAAAAATTTGTGGGCACAAAATTGGTGATCAGTGTCTTATTCTCTGCTGTTTGTGCCTTGTCTTTTGCAATTTCTTCTATATTTAACTTTATGTAGAGGCTAGGCCACTTTCTAAATCTTGGTTGAAATTATTTTTCATTCTAATTCATAGAAATGGAGTAGCGTGCAATGGTGTCGTCTCATACAACAGTGAGTTAGGAGAAAAAATTTGTGGGCACAAAATGGGTGATCAGTGTCTTATTCTCTTCTGTTTGTGCCTTGTCTTTAGCTTTTTCTTCTATATTTAACTTTATGTAGAGGCTAGGCCCCTTCTAAATCTTGGTTGAAATTATTTTTCATTCTAATTCATAGAAATGGAGTAGCGTGCAATGGTGTCGTCTCATACAACAGTGAGTTAGGAGAAAAAATTTGTTGGCACAAAATGGGTGATCAGTGTCTTATTCTCTTCTGTTTGTGCCTTGTCTTTAGCTTTTTCTTCTATATTTAACTTTATGTAGAGGCTAGGCACATTTCTAAATCTTGGTTGAAATTATTTTTCATTCTAATTCATAGAAATGGAGTAGCGTGCAATGGTGTCGTCTCATACAACAGTGAGTTAGGAGAGAAAATTTGTGGGCACAAAATGGGTGATCAGTGGCTTATTCTCTGCTGTTTGTGCCTTGTCTTTAGCTTTTTCTTCTATATTTAACTTTATGTAGAGGCTAGGCCCCTTTCTAAATCTTGGTTGAAATTATTTTTCATTCTAATTCATAGAAATGGAGTAACGTGCAATGGTGTCGTCTCATACAACAGTGAGTTAGGAGAAAAAATTTGTGGGCAGAAAATGGGTGATCAGTGTCTTATTCTCTGATGTTTGTGCCTTGTCTTTAGCTTTTTCTTCTATATTTAACTTTATGTAGAGGCTAGGCCCCTTTCTAAATCTTGGTTGAAATTATTTTTCATTCTAATTCATAGAAATGGAGTAGCGTGCAATGGTGTCGTCTCATACAACAGTGAGTTAGGAGAAAAAATTTGTGGGCACAAAATGGGTGATCAGTGTCTTATTCTCTGCTGTTTGTGCCTTGTCTTTTGCAATTTCTTCTATATTTAACTTTATGTAGAGGCTAGGCCACTTTCTAAATCTTGGTTGAAATTATTTTTCATTCTAATTCATAGAAATGGAGTAGCGTGCAATGGTGTCGTCTCATACAACAGTGAGTTAGGAGAAAAAATTTGTGGGCACAAAATGGGTGATCAGTGACTTATTCTCTGCTGTTTGTGCCTTGTCTTTAGCTTTTTCTTCTATATTTAACTTTATGTAGAGGCTAGGCACATTTCTAAATCTTGGTTGAAATTATTTTTCATTCTAATTCATAGAAATGGAGTAGCGTGCAATGTGTTGTCTCATACAACAGTGAGTTAGGAGAAAAAATTTGTTGGCACAAAATGGGTGATCAGTGTCTTGTTCTCTTCTGTTTGTGTATTGTCTTTAGCTTTTTCTTCAATATTTAACTTTATGTAGAGGCTAGGCCCCTTTCTAAATCTAGGTTGAAATTATTTTTCATTCTAATTCATAGAAATGGAGTAGCATGCAATGGTGTCGTCTCATACAACAGTGAGTTAGGAGAAAAAATTTGTGGGCACAAAATGGGTGATCAGTGTCTTATTCTCTTCTGTTTGTGCCTTGTCTTTAGCTTTTTCTTCTATATTTAACTTTATGTAGAGGCTAGGCCCCTTCTAAATCTTGGTTGAAATTATTTTTCATTCTAATTCATAGAAATGGAGTAGCGTGAAATGGTGTCGTCTCATACAACAGTGAGTTAGGAGAGAAAATTTGTGTGCACAAAATGGGTGATCAGTGGCTTATTCTCTGCTGTTTGTGCCTTGTCTTTAGCTTTTTCTTCTATATTTAACTTTATGTAGAGGCTAGGCCCCTTTCTAAATCTTGGTTGAAATTATTTTTCATTCTAATTCATAGAAATGGAGTAGCGTGCAATGGTGTCCTCTCATACACCAGTGAGTTGGGAGAAAAGATTTGTGTGCACAAAATGGGTGATCAGTGTCTTATTCTCTTCTGTTTGTGCCTTGTCTTTAGCTTTTTCTTCTATATTTAACTTTATGTAGAGGCTAGGCCCCTTTCTAAATCTTGGTTGAAATTATTTTTCATTCTAATTCATAGAAATGGAGTAGCGTTCAATGGTGTCGTCTCATACAACAGTGAGTTAGGAGAAAAAATTTGTGGGCACAAAATGGGTGATCAGTGTCTTATTCTCTTCTGTTTGTGCCTTGTCTTTAGCTTTTTCTTCTATATTTAACTTTAAGTAGAGGCTAGGCCCCTTTCTAAATCTTGGTTGAAATTATTTTTCATTCTAATTAATAGAAATGGAGTAGCGTGCAATGGTGTCGTCTCATACAACAGTGAGTTAGGAGTAAAGATTTGTGGGCACAAAATGAGTTATCAGTGTCTTATTCTCTTCTGTTTGTGCCTTGTCTTTAGCTTTTTCTTCTATATTTAACTTTATGTAGATGCTAGGCCCCTTTCTAAATCTTGGTTGAAATTATTTTTCATTCTAATTAATAGAAATGGAGTAGCGTGCAATGGTGTCGTCTCATACAACAGTGAGTTAGGAGAAAAAATTTGTGGGCACAAAATGGGTGATCAGTGTCTTATTCTCTGCTGTTTGTGCCTTGTCTTTTGCTTTTTCTTCTATATTTAACTTTATGTAGAGACTAGGCCCCTTTCTAAATCTTGGTTGAAATTATTTTTCATTCTAATTCATAGAAATGGAGTAGCGAGCAATGGTGTCGTCTCATACAACAGTGAGTTAGGAGAAAAAATTTGTGGGCACAAAATGGGTGATCAGTGTCTTATTCTCTGCTGTTTGTGCCTTGTCTTTAGCTTTTTCTTCTATATTTAACTTTATGTAGAGGATAGGCCCCTTTCTAAATCTTGGTTGAAATTATTTTTCATTCTAATTAATAGAAATGGAGTAGCGTGCAATGGTGTCGTCTCATACAACAGTGAGTTAGGAGAAAAAATTTGTGGGCACAAAATGGGTGATCAATGTCTTATTCTCTTCTGTTTGAGCCTTGTCTTTAGCTTTTTCTTCTATATTTAACTTTATGTAGATGCTAGGCCCCATTCTAAATCTTGTTTGAAATTATTTTTCATTCTAATTCATAGAAATGGAGTAGCGTGCAATGGTGTCCTCTCATACACCAGTGAGTTAGGAGAAAAAATCTGTGGGCAAAAAATGGGTGATCAATGTCTTATTCTCTTCTGTTTGTGCCTTGTCTTTAGCTTTTTCTTCTATATTTAACTTTATGTAGAGGCTAGGCCCCTTTCTAAATCTTGGTTGAAATTATTTTTCATTCTAATTCATAGAAATGGAGTAGCGTTCAATGGTGTCGTCTCATACAACAGTGAGTTAGGAGAAAAAATTTGTGGGCACAAAATGGGTGATCACTGTCTTGTTCTCTTCTGTTTGTGCCTTGTCTTTAGATTTTTCTTCTATATTTAACTTTATATAGAGACTAGGCCCCCCTCTATATCTTGGTTGAAATTATTTTTCATTCTAATTAATAGAAATGGAGTAGCGTGCAATGGTGTCGTCTCATACAACAGTGAGTTAGGAGAAAAAATTTGTGGTCACAAAATGGGTGATCAGTGTCTTATTCTCTGCTGTTTGTACCTTGTCTTTAGCTTTTTCTTCTATATTTAACTTTATGTAGAGGATAGGCCCCTTTCTAAATCTTGGTTGAAATTATTTTTCATTCTAATTAATAGAAATGGAGTAGCGTGCAATGGTGTCGTCTCATACAACAGTGAGTTAGGAGAAAAAATTAATGGGTACAAAATGGGTGATCAATGTCTTATTCTCTTCTGTTTGAGCCTTGTCTTTAGCTTTTTCTTCTATATTTAACTTTATGTAGAGGCTAGGCCCCATTCTAAATCTTGTTTGAAATTATTTTTCATTCTAATTCATAGAAATGGAGTAGCGTGCAATGGTGTCCTCTCATACACCAGTGAGTTAGGAGAAAAAATCTGTGGGCAAAAAATGGGTGATCAATGTCTTATTCTCTTCTGTTTGTGTCTTGTCTTTAGCTTTTTCTTCTATATTTAACTTTATGTAGAGGCTAGGCCCCTTTCTAAATCTTGGTTGAAATTATTTTTCATTCTAATTCATAGAAATGGAGTGGCGTGCAATGGTGTCGTCTCATACAACAGTGAGTTAGGAGAAAAAATTTGTGGGCACAAAATGGGTGATCACTGTCTTGTACTCTTCTGTTTGTGCCTTGTCTTTAGATTTTTCTTCTATATTTAACTTTATATAGAGACTAGGCCCCCCTCTAAATCTTGGTTGAAATTATTTTTTATTCTAATTCATAGAAATGGAGTAGCGTGCAATGGTGTCGTCTCATACAACAGTGAGTTAGGAGAAAAAATTTGTGGTCACAAAATGGGTGATCAGTGTCTTATTCTCTGCTGTTTGTACCTTGTCTTTAGCTTTTTCTTCTATATTTAACTTTATGTAGAGGATAGGCCCCTTTCTAAATCTTGGTTGAAATTATTTTTCATTCTAATTAATAGAAATGGAGTAGCGTGCAATGGTGTCGTCTCATACAACAGTGAGTTAGGAGAAAAAATTAATGGGCACAAAATGGGTGATCAATGTCTTATTCTCTTCTGTTTGAGCCTTGTCTTTAGCTTTTTCTTCTATATTTAACTTTATGTAGAGGCTAGGCCCCATTCTAAATCTTGTTTGAAATTATTTTTCATTCTAATTCATAGAAATGGAGTAGCGTGCAATGGTGTCCTCTCATACACCAGTGAGTTAGGAGAAAAAATCTGTGGGCAAAAAATGGGTGATCAATGTCTTATTCTCTTCTGTTTGTGTCTTGTCTTTAGCTTTTTCTTCTATATTTAACTTTATGTAGAGGCTAGGCCCCTTTCTAAATCTTGGTTGAAATTATTTTTCATTCTAATTCATAGAAATGGAGTGGCGTGCTATGGTGTCGTCTCATACAACAGTGAGTTAGGAGAAAAAATTTGTGGGCACAAAATGGGTGATCACTGTCTTGTACTCTTCTGTTTGTGCCTTGTCTTTAGATTTTTCTTCTATATTTAACTTTATATAGAGACTAGGCCCCCCTCTAAATCTTGGTTGAAATTATTTTTCATTCTAATTCATAGAAATGGAGTAGCGTGCAATGGTGTCGTCTCATACAACAGTGAGTTAGTAGAAAAGATTTGTGGGCACAAAATGGGTGATCAGTGTCTTATTCTCTTCTGTTTGTGCCTTGTCTTTAGCTTTTTCTTCTATATTTAACTTTAAGTAGAGGCTAGGCCCCTTTATAAATCTTGGTTTAAATTATTTTTCATTCTAATTAATAGAAATTGAGTAGCGATAAAAGGTGTCGTCTCAAACAACAGTGAGTTAGGAGAAAAAACTTGTGGGCACAAAATGGGTGATCAGTGCCTTATTCTCTTCTGTTTGTGCCTTGTCTTTAGCTTTTTCTTCTATATTTAACTTTATGTAGAGGCTAGGCCCCTTTCTAAATCTTGGTTGAAATTATTTTTCATTCTAATTAATAGAAATGGAGTAGCGTGCAATGGTGTCGTCTCATACAACAGTGATTTAGGAGAAAAAATTTGTGGGCACAAAATGGGTGATCAGTGTCTTATTCTCTGCTGTTTGTGCCTTGTCTTTAGCTTTTTCTTCTATATTTAACTTTATGTAGAGGCTAGGCCCCTTTCTAAATCTTGGTTGAAATTATTTTTCATTCTAATTCATAGAAATGGAGTAGCGTGCAATGGTGTCGTCTCATACAACAGTGAGTTAGGAGAAAAAATTTGTGGGCACAAAATGGGTGATCAGTGTCTTATTCTCTTCTGTTTGTGCCTTGTCTTTAGCTTTTTCTTCTATATTTAACTTTATGTAGAGGCTAGGCCCCTTTCTAAATCTTGGTTGAAATTATTTTTCATTCTAATTAATAGAAATGGAGTAGCGTGCAATGGTGTCGTCTCATTCAACAGTGAGTTAGGAGAAAAAATTTGTGGGCACAAAATGGGTGATCAGTGTCTTATTCTCTTCAGTTTGTGCCTTGTCTTTAGCTTTTTCTTCTATATTTAACATTATGTAGAGGAAAGGCCCCGCTCTAAATCTGGATTGAAATTATTTTTCATTCTAATTCATAGAAATGGAGTAGCGTGCAATGGTGTCGTCTCATACAACAGTGAGTTAGGAGAAAAAATTTGTTGGCACAAAATGGGTGATCAATGTCTTATTCTCTTCTGTTTGTGCCTTGTCTTTAGCTTTTTCTTCTATATTTAACTTTATGTAGAGGCTAGGCCCCTTTCCAAATCTTGGTTGAAATTATTTTTCATTCTAATTCATAGAAATGGAGTAGCGTGCAATTGTGTCGTCTCATACACCAGTGAGTTAGGAGAAAAAATTTGTTGGCACAAAATGGGTGATCAGTGTCTTATTCTCTTCTGTTTGTGCCTTGTCTTTAGCTTTTTCTTCTATATTTAACTTTATGTAGAGGCTAGGCCCCTTTCTAAATCTTGGTTGAAATTATTTTTCATTCTAATTCATAGAAATGGAGTAACGTGCAATGGTGTCGTCTCATACAACAGTGAGTTAGGAGAAAAAATTTGTGGGCAGAAAATGGGTGATCAGTGTCTTATTCTCTGATGTTTGTGCCTTGTCTTTAGCTTTTTCTTCTATATTTAACTTTATGTAGAGGCTAGGCCCCTTTCTAAATCTTGGTTGAAATTATTTTTCATTCTAATTCATAGAAATGGAGTAGCGTGCAATGGTGTCGTCTCATACAACAGTGAGTTAGGAGAAAAAATTTGTGGGCACAAAATGGGTGATCAGTGTCTTATTCTCTGCTGTTTGTGCCTTGTCTTTTGCAATTTCTTCTATATTTAACTTTATGTAGAGGCTAGGCCACTTTCTAAATCTTGGTTGAAATTATTTTTCATTCTAATTCATAGAAATGGAGTAGCGTGCAATGGTGTCGTCTCATACAACAGTGAGTTAGGAGAAAAAATTTGTGGGCACAAAATGGGTGATCAGTGACTTATTCTCTGCTGTTTGTGCCTTGTCTTTAGCCTTTTCTTCTATATTTAACTTTATGTAGAGGCTAGGCACATTTCTAAATCTTGGTTGAAATTATTTTTCATTCTAATTCATAGAAATGGAGTAGCGTGCAATGTGTTGTCTCATACAACAGTGAGTTAGGAGAAAAAATTTGTTGGCACAAAATGGGTGATCAGTGTCTTGTTCTCTTCTGTTTGTGCATTGTCTTTAGCTTTTTCTTCTATATTTAACTTTATGTAGAGGCTAGGCCCCTTTCTAAATCTAGGTTGAAATTATTTTTCATTCTAATTCATAGAAATGGAGTAGCGTGCAATGGTGTCGTCTCATACAACAGTGAGTTAGGAGAAAAAATTTGTGGGCACAAAATGGGTGATCAGTGTCTTATTCTCTTCTGTTTGTGCCTTGTCTTTAGCTTTTTCTTCTATATTTAACTTTATGTAGAGGCTAGGCCCCTTCTAAATCTTGGTTGAAATTATTTTTCATTCTAATTCATAGAAATGGAGTAGCGTGCAATGGTGTCGTCTCATACAACAGTGAGTTAGGAGAAAAAATTTGTTGGCACAAAATGGGTGATCAGTGTCTTATTCTCTTCTGTTTGTGCCTTGTCTTTAGCTTTTTCTTCTATATTTAACTTTATGTAGAGGCTAGGCCCCTTCTAAATCTTGGTTGAAATTATTTTTCATTCTAATTCATAGAAATGGAGTAGCGTGCAATGGTGTCGTCTCATACAACAGTGAGTTAGGAGAGAAAATTTGTGGGCACAAAATGGGTGATCAGTGGCTTATTCTCTGCTGTTTGTGCCTTGTCTTTAGCTTTTTCTTCTATATTTAACTTTATGTAGAGGCTAGGCCCCTTTCTAAATCTTGGTTGAAATTATTTTTCATTCTAATTCATAGAAATGGAGTAACGTGCAATGGTGTCGTCTCATACAACAGTGAGTTAGGAGAAAAAATTTGTGGGCACAAAATGGGTGATCAGTGTCTTATTCTCTTCTGTTTGTGCCTTGTCTTTCGCTTTTTCTTCTATATTTAACTTTATGTAGAGGCTAGGCCCCCCTCTAAATCTTGGTTGAAATTATTTTTCATTCTAATTCATAGAAATGGAGTAGCGTGCAATGGTGTCGTCTCATACAACAGTGAGTTAGTAGAAAAAATTTGTGGCACAAAATGGGTGATCAGTGTCTTATTCTCTTCTGTTTGTACCTTGTCTTTAGCTTTTTCTTCTATATTTAACTTTATGTAGAGGCTAGGCCCCTTTCTAAATCTTGGTTGGAATTATTTTTCATTCTAATTCATAGAAATGGAGTAGCGTGCAATGGTGTCGTCTCATACAACAATGAGTTAGGAGAAAAAATTTGTGGGCACAAAATGGATGATCAGAGTCTTATTCTCTTCTGTTTGTGCCTTGTCTTTAGCTTTTTCTTCTATATTTAACAATATGTAGAGGATAGGCCCCCCTCTAAATCTTGGGTGAAATTATTTTTCATTCTAATTCATAGAAATGGAGTAGCGTGCAATGGTGTCGTCTCATACAACGGTGAGGTAGGAGAAAATATTTGTTGGCACAAAATGGGTGATCAGTGTCTTATTCTCTTCTGTTTGTGCCTTGTCTTTAGCTTTTTCTTCTATATTTGACTTTATGTAGAGGCTAGGCACCCCTCTAAATCTTGGTTGAAATTATTTTTCATTCTACTTAATAGAAATGGAGTAGCGTGCAATGGTGTCGACTCAAACAACAGTGAGTTAGGAAAAAAAATTTGTGGGCACAAAATGGGTGATCAGTGTCTTATTCTCTTCTGTTTGTGCCTTGTCTTTAGCTTTTTCTTCTATATTTAACTTTATGTAGAGGCTAGGCCCCTTTCTAAATCTTCGTTGAAATTATTTTTCATTCTAATTAACAGAAATGGAGTAGCGATCAAAAGTGTCGTCTCAAACAACAGTGAGTTAGGAGAAAAATTTTTGGCCACAAAATGGGTGATCAGTGTCTTATTCTCTTCTGTTTGTGCCTTGTCTTTAGCATTTTCTTCTATATTTAACTTTATGTAGAGGCTAGGCCCCCCTCTAAATCTTGGTTGAAATTATTTTTCATTCTAATTAATAGAAATGGAGTAGCGTGCAATGGTGTCGTCCCATACAACTGTGAGGTAGGAGAAAAAATTTGTTGGCACAAAATGGGTGATCAGTGTCTTATTCTCTTTTGTTTATGCCTTGTCTTTAGCTTTTTCTTCTATATTTAACTTTATGTAGAGGCTAGGCCCCCCTCTAAATCTTGGTTGAAATTATTTTTCATTCTAATTAATAGAAATGGAGTAGCGTGCAATGGTGTCGTCTCATACAACAGTGAGGTAGGAGAAAAAATTTGTTGGCACAAAATGGGTGATCAGTGTCTTATTCTCTTCTGTTTGTGCCTTGTCTTTTGCTTTTTCTTCTATATTTAACTTTATGTAGAGGCTAGGCCCCCTTCTAAATCTTGGTTGAAATTATTTTTCATTCTCATTCATAGAAATGGAGTAGCGTGCAATGGTGTCGTCTCATACAACAGTGAGGTAGGAGAAAAATTTTGTTGGCACAAAGTAGGAGATCAGTGACTTATTCTCTTCTGTTTGTGCCTTGTCTTTAGCTTTTTCTTCTATATTTAACTTTATGTAGAGGCTAGGCACCCCTCTAAATCTTGGTTGAAATTATTTTTCATTCTACTTCATAGAAATGGAGCAGCGTGCAATGGTGTCGTCTCATACAACAGTGAGTTAGGAGAAAAAATTTGTGGGCACAAAATGGGTGATCAGTGTTTTATTCTCTTCTGTTTGTGCCTTGTCTTTAGCTTTTTCTTCTATATTTAACTTTATGTAGAGGGTAGGCCCCCCTCTAAATCTTGGTTGAAATTATTTTTCATTCTAATTCATAGAAATGGAGTAGCGTGCAATGGTGTCGTCTCATACAACAGTGAGGTAGGAGAAAAAATTTCTTGGCACAAAATGGGTGATCAGTGTCTTATTCTCTTCTGTTTGTGCCTTGTCTTTAGCTTTTTCATCTATATTTAACTTTATGTAGAGGCTAGGCACCCCTCTAAATCGTGGTTGAAATTATTTTTCATTCTACTTCATAGAAATGGAGTAGCGTGCAATGGTGTCGTCTCATACAACAGTGAGTTAGGAGAAAAAATTTGGGGGCACAAAATGGGTGATCAGTGTCTTATTCTCTTCTGTTTGTGCCTTGTCTTTAGCTTTTTCTTCTATATTTAACTTTATGTAGAGGCTAGGCCCCCCTCTAAATCTTGGTTGAAATTATTTTTCATTCTAATTAATAGAAATGGAGTAGCGATCAAAGGTGTCGTCTCAAACAACAGTGAGTTAGGACAAAAATTTTTGGGCACAAAATGAGTGATCAGTGTATTATTCTCTTCTGTTTGTGCCTTGTCTTTAGCTTTTTCTTCTATATTTAACTTTATGTAGAGGCTAGGCCCCCCTCTAAATCTTGGTTGAAATTATTTTTCATTCTAATTAATAGAAATGGAGTAGTGTGCAATGGTGTCGTCTCATACAACTGTGAGTTAGCAGATAAAATTTTTGGCACAAAATGGGTGATCAGTGTCTTATTCTCTTCTGTTTATGCCTTGTCTTTAGCTTTTTCTTCTATATTTAACTTTATGTAGAGGATAGGCCCCCCTCTAAATCTTGGTTGAAATTATTTTTCATTCTAATTAATAGAAATGGAGTAGCGTGCAATGGTGTCGTCTCATACAACAGTGAGGTAGGAGAAAAATTTTGTTGGCGCAAAATAGGTGATCAGTGACTTATTCTCTTCTGTTTGTGCCTTGTCTTTAGCTTTTTCTTCTATATTTAACTTTATGTAGAGGCTAGGCACCCCTCTAAATCTTGGTTGAAATTATTTTTCATTCTACTTCATAGAAATGGAGTAGCGTGCAATGGTGTCGTCTCATACAACAGTGAGTTAGGAGAAAAAATTTGTGGGCACAAAATGGGTGATCAGTGTTTTATTCTCTTCTGTTTGTGCCTTGTCTTTAGCTTTTTCTTCTATATTTAACTTTATGTAGAGGCTAGGCCCCCCTCTAAATCTTGGTTGAAATTATTTTTCATTCTACTTCATAGAAATGGAGTAGCGTGCAATGGTGTCGTCTCATACAACAGTGAGTTAGGAGAAAAAATTTGTGGGCACAAAATGGGTGATCAGTGTCTTATTCTCTTCTGTTTGTGCCTTGTCTTTAGCTTTTTCTTCTATATTTAACTTTATGTAGAGGCTAGGCCCCCCTCTAAATCTTGGTTGAAATTATTTTTCATTCTAATTCATAGAAATGGAGTAGCGTGCAATGGTGTCGTCTCATACAACAGTGAGGTAGGAGAAAAAATTTGTTGGCACAAAATGGGTGATCAGTGTCTTATTCTCTTCTGTTTGTGCCTTGTCTTTAGCTTTTGCTTCTATATTTAACATTATGTAGAGGATAGGCCCCCCTCTAAATCTTGGTTGAAATTATTTTTCATTCTAATTCATAGAAATGGAGTAGCGTGCAATGGTGTTGTCTCAAACAACAGTGAGTTAGGAAAAAAAATTTGTGGGCACAAAATGGATGATCAGTGTCTTATTCTCTTCTGTTTGTGCCTTGTCTTTAGCTTTTTCTTCTAGATTTAACTTTATGTAGAGGCTAGGCCCCTTTCTAAATCTTCATTGAAATTATTTTTCATTCTAATTAATAGAAATGGAGTAGCGTGCAATGGTGTCATCTCATACATCAGTGAGTTAGGAGAAAAAATTTGTTGGCACAAAATGGGTGATCAGTGTCTTATTCTCATCTGTTTGTGCCGTGTCTTTAGCTTTTTCTTCTATATTTAACTTTATGTAGAGGCTAGGCCCCCCTCTAAATCTTGGTTGAAATTATTTTTCATTCTAATTAATAGAAATGGAGTAGCGTGCAATGGTGTCGTCTCATACAACTGTGAGTTAGCAGATAAAATTTGTGGGCACAAAATGGGTGATCAGTGACTTATTCTCTTCTGTTTATGCCTTGTCTTTAGCTTTTTCTTCTATATTTAACTTTATGTAGAGGCTAGGACCCCTCTAAATCTTGGTTGAAATTATTTTTCATTCTAATTCATAGAAATGGAGTAGCGTGCAATGGTGTCGTCTCATACAACAGTGAGGTAGGAGAAAAAATTTGTTGGCACAAAATGGGTGATCAGTGTCTTATTCTCTTCTGTTTGTGCCTTGTCTTTAGCTTTTTCTTCTATATTTAACTTTATGTAGAGGCTAGGCACCCCTCTAAATCTTGGTTGAAATTATTTTTCATTCTAATTCATAGAAATGGAGTAGCGTGCAATGGTGTCATCTCATACAACAGTGAGTTAGGAGAAAAAATTTGTGGGCACAAAATGGGTGATCAGTGTCTTATTCTCTTCTGTTTGTACCTTGTCTTTAGCTTTTTCTTCTATATTGAACTTTATGTAGAGGCTAGGCCCCTTTCTAAATCTTGGTTGGAATTATTTTTCATTCTAATTCATAGAAATGGAGTAGCGTGCAATGGTGTCGTCTCATACAACAGTGAGTTAGGAGAAAAAATTTGTGGGCACAAAATGGATGATCAGTGTCTTATTCTCTTCTGTTTGTGCCTTGTCTTTAGCTTTTGCTTCTATATTTAACATTATGTAGAGGATAGGCCCCCCTCTAAATCTTGGTTGAAATTATTTTTCATTCTAATTCATAGAAATGGAGTAGCGTGCAATGGTGTCGTCTCAAACAACGGTGAGGTAGGAGAAAAAATTTGTTGGCACAAAATGGGTGATCAGTGTCTTATTCTCTTCTGTTTGTGCCTTGTCTTTAGCTTTTTCTTCTATATTTGACTTCATGTAGAGGCTAGGCACCCCTCTAAATCTTGGTTGAAATTATTTTTCATTCTACTTCATAGAAATGGAGTAGCGTGCAATGGTGTTGTCTCAAACAACAGTGAGTTAGGAAAAAAAATTTGTGGGGACAAAATGGGTGATCAGTGTCTTATTCTCTTCTGTTTGTGCCTTGTCTTTAGCTTTTTCTTCTAGATTTAACTTTATGTAGAGGCTAGGCCCCTTTCTAAATCTTCATTGAAATTATTTTTCATTCTAATTAATAGAAATGGAGTAGCGTGCAATGGTGTCATCTCATACATCAGTGAGTTAGGAGAAAAAATTTGTTGGCACAAAATGGGTGATCAGTGTCTTATTCTCATCTGTTTGTGTCGTGTCTTTAGCTTTTTCTTCTATATTTAACTTTATGTAGAGGCTAGGACCCCCTCTAAATCTTGGTTGAAATTATTTTTCATTCTAATTAATAGAAATGGAGTAGCGTGCAATGGTGTCGTCTCATACAACAGTGAGGTAGGAGAAAAATTTTGTTGGCACAAAATAGGTGATCAGTGACTTATTCTCTTCTGTTTGTGCCTTGTCTTTAGCTTTTTCTTCTATATTTAACTTTATGTAGAGGCTAGGCACCCCTCTAAATCTTGGTTGAAATTATTTTTCATTCTACTTCATAGAAATGGAGTAGCGTGCAATGGTGTCGTCTCATACAACAGTGAGTTAGGAGAAAAAATTTGTGGGCACAAAATGGGTGATCAGTGTTTTATTCTCTTCTGTTTGTGCCTTGTCTTTAGCTTTTTCTTCTATATTTAACTTTATGTAGAGGCTAGGCCCCCCTCTAAATCTTGGTTGAAATTATTTTTCATTCTACTTCATAGAAATGGAGTAGCGTGCAATGGTGTCGTCTCATACAACAGTGAGTTAGGAGAAAAAATTTGTGGGCACAAAATGGGAGATCGGTGTCTTATTCTATTCTGTTTGTGCCTTGTCTTTAGCTTTTTCTTCTATATTTAACTTTATGTAGAGGCTAAGCCCCCCTCTAAATCTTGGTTGAAATTATTTTTCATTCTACTTCATAGAAATGGAGTAGCGTGCAATGGTGTCGTCTCATACAACAGCGAGTTAGGAGAAAAAATTTGTGGGCACAAAATGGGAGATCGGTGTCTTATTCTATTCTGTTTGTGCCTTGTCTTTAGCTTTTTCTTCTATATTTAACTTTATGTAGAGGCTAGGCCCCCCTCTAAATCTTGGTTGAAATTATTTTTCATTCTAATTCATAGAAATGGAGTAGCGTGCAATGGTGTCGTCTCATACAACAGTGAGGTAGGAGAAAAAATTTGTTGGCACAAAATGGGTGATCAGTGTCTTATTCTCTTCTGTTTGTGCCTTTCTCTTCTGTTTGTGCTTTTTCTTCTATATTTAACTTTATGTAGAGGCTAGGCCCTCCTCTAAATCTTGGTTGTAATTTTTTTTCATTCTAATTCATAGAAATGGAGTAGCGTGCAATGGTGTCGTCTCATACACCAGTGAGGTAGGAGAAAAAATTTGTTGGCACAAAATGGGTGATCAGTGTCTTATTCTCTTCTGTTTGTGCCTTGTCTTTAGCTTTTTCTTCTATATTTAACTTTATGTAGAGTCTAGGCCCCCCTCTAAATCTTGGTTGAAATTATTTTTCATTCTAATTCATAGAAATGGAGTAGCGTGCAATGGTGTCGTCTCATACAACAGTGAGGTAGAAGAAAAAATTTGTTGGCACAAATTGGTGATCAGTGTCTTATTCTCTTCTGTTTGTGCCTTGTCTTTTGCTTTTTCTTCTATATTTAACTTTATGTAGAGGCTAGGCCCCCCTCTAAATCTTGGTTGAAATTATTTTTCATTCTAACTAATAGAAATGGAGTAGCGATCAAAGGTGTCGTCTCAAACAACAGTGAGTTAGGAGAAAAATTTTTGGGCACAAAATCGGTGATCAGTGTATTATTCTTTTCTGTTTGTGCCTTGTCTTTAGCTTTTTCTTCTATATTTAACTTTATGTAGAGGCTAGGCCCCCCTCTAAATCTTGGTTGAAATGATTTTTCTTTCTAATTAATAGAAATGGAGTAGCGTGCAATGGTGTCGTCTCATACAACAGTGAGTTAGGAGAAAAAATTTGTGGGCACAAAATGGGTGATCAGTGTTTTATTCTCTTCTGTTTGTGCCTTGTCTTTAGCTTTTTCTTCTATATTTAACTTTATGTAGAGGCTAGGCCCCCCTCTAAATCTTGGTTGAAATTATTTTTCATTCTAATTAATAGAAATGGAGTAGCGTGCAATGGTGTCGTCTCATACAACAGGGAGGTAGGAGAAAAAATTTCTTGGCACAAAATGGGTGATCAGTGTCTTATTCTCTTCTGTTTGTGCCTTGTCTTTAGCTTTTTCATCTATATTTAACTTTATGTATAGGCTAGGCACCCCTCTAAATCTTGGTTGAAATTATTTTTCATTCTACTTCATAGAAATGGAGTAGCGTGCAATGGTGTCGTCACATACAACAGTGAGTTAGGAGAAAAAATTTGTGGGCACAAAATGGGTGAGCAGTGTCTTATTCTCTTCTGTTTGTGCCTTGTCTTTAGCTTTTTCTTCTATATTTAACTTTATGTAGAGGCTAGGCCCCCCTCTAAAACTTGGTTGAAATTATTTTTCATTCTAATTCATAGAAATGGAGTAGCGTGCAATGGTGTCGTCTCATAGAACAGTGAGGTAGGAGAAAAAATTTGTTGGCACAAAATGGGTGATCAGTGTCTTATTCTCTTCTGTTTGTGCCTTTCTCTTCTGTTTGTGCCTATTCTCTTCTGTTTCTGCTTTTTCTTCTATATTTAACTTTATGTAGAGGCTAGGCCCTCCTCTAAATCTTGGTTATAATTTTTTTTCATTCTAAATCATAGAAATGGAGTAGCGTGCAATGGTGTCGTCTCATACAACAGTGAGTAAGGAGAAAAAATTTGTGGGCACAAAATGGGTGATCAGTGTCTTATTCTCTTCTGTTTGTGCCTTGTCTTTAGCTTTTTCTTCTACATTTAACTTTATGTAGAGGCTAGGCTCCCCTCTAAATCTTGGTTGAAATTATTTTTCATTCTAATTCATAGAAATGGAGTAGCGTGCAATGGTGTCGTCTCATACAACAGTGAGGTAGGAGAAAAAATTTGTGGGCACAAAATGGGTGATCAGTGTCTTATTCTCTTCTGTTTGTACCTTGTCTTTAGCTTTTTCTTCTATATTTAACTTTATGTAGAGGCTAGGCCCCTTTATAAATCTTGGTTGGAATTATTTTTCATTCTAATTAATAGAAATGGAGTAGCGTGCAATGGTGTCATCTCATACAACAGTGAGTTAGGAGAAAAAATTTGTGGGCACAAAATGGGTGATCAGTGTCTTATTCTCTTCTGTTTGTGCCTTGTCTTTAGCTTTTTCTTCTATATTTAACTTTATGTAGAGGCTAGGCCCCCCTCTAAATCTTGGTTGAAATTATTTTTCATTCTAATTCATAGAAATGGAGTAGCGTGCAATGGTGTCATCTCATACAACAGTGAGTTAGGAGAAAAAATTTGTTGGCACAAAATGGGTGATCAGTGTCTTATTCTCTTCTGTTTGGGCCTTGTCTTTAGCTTTTTCTTCTATATTTAACTTTATGTAGAGGCTAGGCCCCCCTCTAAATCTTGGTTGAAATTATTTTTCATTCTAATTAATAGAAATGGAGTAGCGATCAAAGGTGTCGTCTCAAACAACAGTGAGTTAGGAGAAAAAATTTGTGGGCACAAAATGGGTGATCAGTGTCTTATTCTCTTCTGATTGTACCTTATCTTTAGCTTTTTCTTCTATATTTAACTTTATGTAGAGGCTAGGCCCCTTTCTAAATCTTGGTTGGAATTATTTTTCATTCTAATTCATAGAAATGGAGTAGCTTGCAATGGTGTCGTCTCATACAAAAGTGAGTGAGGAGAAAAAATTTGTGGGCACAAAATGGGTGATCAGTGTCTTATTCTCTTCTGTTTGTGCCTTGTCTTTAGCTTTTTCTTCTATATTTAACTTTATGTAGAGGCTAGGCCCCCCTCTAAATCTTGTTTGAAATTATTTTTCATTCTAATTAATAGAAATGGAGTAGCGTGCAATGGTGTCATCTCATACAACAGTGAGTTAGGAGACAAAATTTGTGGGCAAAAAATGGGTGATCAGTGTCTTATTCTCTTCTGTTTGTGCCTTGTCTTTATCTTTTTCTTCTATATTTAACTTTATGTAGAGGCTAGGCCCCCCTCTAAATCTTGGTTGAAATTATTTTTCATTCTAATTAATAGAAATGGAATAGCGATCAAAGGTGTCGTCTCAAACAACAGTGAGTTAGGAGAAAAAATTTGTGGGCACACAATGGGTGATCAGTGTCTTATTCTCTTCTGTTTGTGCCTTGTCTTTAGCTTTTTCTTCTATATTGAACTTTATGTAGAGGCTAGGCCCGCCTCTAAATCTTGGTTGAAATTATTTTTCATTCTAATTCATAGAAATGGAGTAGCGTGCAATGGTGTCGTCTCATACAACAGTGAGGTAGGAGAAAAAATTTGTTGGCACAAAATGGGTGATCAGTGTCTTATTCTCTTCTGTTTGGGCCTTGTCTTTAGCTTTTTCTTCTATATTTAACTTTATGTAGAGGCTAGCCACCCCTCTAAATCTTGGTTGAAATTATTTTTCATTCTACTTCATAGAAATGGAGTAGCGTGCAATGGTGTCGTCTCATACAACAGTGAGTTAGGAGAAAAAATTTGTGGGCACAAAATGGGTGATCAGTGTCTTATTCTCTTCTGTTTGTGCCTTTCTCTTCTGTTTGTGCCTTTCTCTTCTGTTCGTGCCTATTCTCTTCTGTTTGTGCTTTTTCTTCTATATTTAACTTTATGTAGAGGCTAGGCCCTCCTGTAAATCTTGGTTGTAATTTTTTTTCATTCTAATTCATAGAAATGGAGTAGCATGCAATGGTGTCGTCTAATACAACAGTGAGTTAGGAGAAATAATTTGTGGGCACAAAATGTGTGATCAGTGTCTTATTCTCTTCTGTTTATGCCTTGTCTTTATCTTTTTCTTCTATATTTAACTTTATGTAAAGGCTAGGCCCCCCTCTAAATCTTGGTTGAAATTATTTTTCATTCTAATTCATAGAAATGGAGTAGCGTGCAATGGTGTCGTCTCATACAACAGTGAGTTAGTAGAAAAAATTTGTGGGCACAAAATGGGTGATCAGTGTCTTAATCTCTTCTGTTTGTACCTTGTCTTTAGCTTTTTCTTCTATATTTAACATTATGTAGAGTCTAGGCCCCTTTATAAATCTTGGTTGGAATTATTTTTCATTCTAATTCATAGAAATGGAGAAGCGTGCAATGGTGTCGTCTCATACAACTGTGAGTTAGGAGAAAAAATTTGTGGGCACAAAATGGGTGATCAGTGTCTTATTCTCTTCTGTTTGTGCCTTGTCTTTAGCTTTTTCTTCTATATTTAACTTTATGTAGAGGCTAGGCCCCTTTCTAAATCTTGGTTGAAATTATTTTTCATTCTCATTTATAGAAATAGAGTAGCGTGCAATGGTGTCGTCTCATACAAGTGTGAATTAGGAGAAAAAATTTGTGGGCAGAAAATGGGTGATCAGATTCCTATTCTCTTCTGTTTGTGCCTTGTCTTTACCTTTTTCTTCTATATTTAACTTTATGTAGAGGCTAGTCCCCTTTCTAAATCTTGGTTGGAATTATTTTTCATTCTAATTCATAGAAATGGAGTAGCGTGCAATGGTGTCGTCTCATACAACAGTGAGTTAGGAGAAAAAATTTTGGGCACAATAAGGGTGATCAGTGTCTTATTCTCTTCTGTTTGTGCCTTGTCTTTAGCTTTTTCTGCTATATTTAACTTTATGTAGAGGCTAGGCCCCCCTCTAAATCTTGGTTGGAATTATTTTTCATTCTAATTCATAGAAATGGAGTAGCGAGCAATGGTGTCGTCTCATACAACAGTGAGGTAGGAGAAAAAGTTTGTTGGAACAAAATGGATGATCAGTGTCTTATTCTCTTCTGTTTGGGCCTTGTCTTAAGCTTTTTCTTCTATATTTAACTTTATGTAGAGGCTAGGCCCCTTTCTAAATCTTCGTTGAAATTATTTTTCATTCTAATTCATAGAAATGGAGTAGCGTGCAATGGTGTCGTCTCATACAACAGTGAGGTAGGAGAAAAAGTTTGTTAGAACAAAATTGGTGATCAGTGTCTTATTCTCTTCTGTTTGTGCCTTTCTCTTCTGTTTGTGCTTTTTCTTCTATATTTAACTTTTTGTAGAGGCTAGGCCCTCCTGTAAATCTTGGTTGTAATTTTTTTTCATTCTAATTCATAGAAATGGAGTAGCGTGCAATGGTGTCGTCTCATACAACAGTGAGTTAGGAGAAAAAATTTGTGGGCACAAAATGGGTGATCAGTGTCTTATTCTCTTCTGTTTGTGCCTTGTCTTTAGCTTTTTCTTCTACATTTAACTTTATGTAGAGGCTAGGCCCCCCTCTAAATCTTGGTTGAAATTATTTTTCATTCTAATTCATAGAAATGGAGTAGCGTGCAATGGTGTCGTCTCATACAACAGTGAGGTAGGAGAAAAAATTTGTTGGCACAAAATGGGTGATCAGTGTCTTATTCTCTTCTGTTTGTGCCTTGTCTTTAGCTTTTTCTACTATATTTAACTTTATGTAGAGGCTAGGCCCCCCTCTAAATCTTGGTTGAAATTATTTTTCATTCTAATTAATAGAAATTGAGTAGCGATAAAAGGTGTCGTCTCAAACAACAGTGAGTTAGGAGAAAAAACTTGTGGGCACAAAATGGGTGATCAGTGTCTTAATCTCTTCCGTTTGTACCTTGTCTTTAGCTTTTTCTTCTATATTTAACTTTATGTAGAGGCTAGGCCCCTTTATAAATCTTGGTTGGAATTATTTTTCATTCTAATTCCTAGAAATGGAGTAGCGTGCAATGGTGTCGTCTCATACAACAGTGAGTTAGGAGAAAAAATTTGTGGGCACAAAATGGGTGATCAGTGTCTTATTCTCTTCTGTTTGTGCCTTGTCTTTAGCTTTTTCTTCTATTTTTAACTTTATGTAGAGGCTAGGCCCCCCTCTAAATCTTGGTTGAAATTATTTTTCATTCTAATTAATAGAAATGGAGTAGCGTGCAATGGTGTCGTCTCATACAACAGTGAGGTAGGAGAAAAAATTTGTTGGCACAAAATGGGTGATCAGTGTCTTATTCTCTTCTGGTTGTGCCTTGTCTTTAGCTTTTTCTTCTATATTTAAGTTTAAGTAGAGGCTAGGCCCCCCTCTAAATCTTAGTTGAAATTATTTTTCATTCTAATTCATAGAAATGGAGTAGCGTGCAATGGTGTCGTCTCATACAACAGTGAGGTAGGAGAAAAAATTTGTTGGCACAAAATGGGTGATCAGTGTCTTATTCTCTTCTGTTTGGGCCTTGTCTTTAGCTTTTTCTTCTATATTTAACTTTATGTAGAGGCTAGGCCCCCCTCTAAATCTTGGTTGAAATTATTTTTCATTCTAATTAATAGAAATGGAGTAGCGATCAAAGGTGTCGTCTCAAACAACAGTGAGTTAGGAGAAAAAATTTGTGGGCACAAAATGGGTGATCAGTGTCTTATTCTCTTCTGATTATACCTTATCTTTAGCTTTTTCTTCTATATTTAACTTTATGTAGAGGCTAGGCCTCTTTCTAAATCTTGGTTGGAATTATTTTTCATTGTAATTCATAGAAATGGAGTAGCTTGCAATGGTGTCGTCTCATACAAAAGTGAGTGAGGAGAAAAGATTTGTGGGCACAAAATGGGTGATCAGTGTCTTATTCTCTTCTGTTTGTGCCTTGTCTTTAGCTTTTTCTTCTATATTTAACTTTATGTAGAGGCTAGGCCCCCCTCTAAATCTTGTTTGAAATTATTTTTCATTCTAATTAATAGAAATGGAATAGCGATCAAAGGTGTCGTCTCAAACAACAGTGAGTTAGGAGAAAAAATTTGTGGGCACAAAATGGGTGATCAGTGTCTTATTCTCTTCTGTTTGTGCCTTGTCTTTAGCTTTTTCTTCTATATTTAACTTTATCTAGAGGCTAGGCCCTCCTCTAAATCTTGGTTATAATTTTTTTTCATTCTAATTCATAGAAATGGAGTAGCGTGCAATGGTGTCGTCTCATACAACAGTGAGTTAGTAGAAAAAATTTGTGGGCACAAAATGGGTGATCAGTGTCTTAATCTCTTCTGTTTGTACCTTGTCTTTAGCTTTTTCTTCTATATTTAACATTATGTAGAGTCTAGGCCCCTTTAAAAACCTTGGTTGGAATTATTTTTCATTCTAATTCATAGAAATGGAGAAGCGTGCAATAGTGTCGTCTCATACAACTGTGAGTTAGGAGAAAAAATTTGTGGGCACAAAATGGGTGATCAGTGTCTTATTCTCTTCTGTTTGTGCCTTGTCTTTAGCTTTTTCTTCTATATTTAACTTTATGTAGAGGCTAGGCCCCTTTCTAAATCTTGGTTGAAATTATTTTTCATTCTCATTTATAGAAATAGAGTAGCGTGCAATGGTGTCGTCTCATACAAGTGTGAATTAGGAGAAAAAATTTGTGGGCACAAAATGGGTGATCAGATTCCTATTCTCTTCTGTGTGTGCCTTGTCTTTACCTTTTTCTTCTATATTTAACTTTATGTAGAGGTTAGTCCCCTTTCTAAATCTTGGTTGGAATTATTTTTCATTCTAATTCATAGAAATAGAGTAGCGTGCAATGGTGTCGTCTCATACAACAGTGAGTTAGGAGAAAAATTTTTGGGCACAATAAGGGTGATCAGTGTCTTATTCTCTTCTCTTTGTGCCTTGTCTTTAGCTTTTTCTGCTATATTTAACTTTATGTAGAGGCTAGGCCCCCCTCTAAATCTTGGTTGAAATTATTTTTCATTCTAATTCATAGAAATGGAGTAGCGTGCATTGGTGTCGTCTCATACAACAGTGAGTTAGTAGAAAAAATTTGTGGGGAAAAAATGGGTGATCAGTGACTTATTCTCTTCTGTTTGGGCCTTGTCTTAAGCTTTTTCTTCTATATTTAACTTTATGTAGAGGCTAGGCCCCTTTCTAAATTTTCGTTGAAATTATTTTTCATTCTAATTCATAGAAATGGAGTAGCGTGCAATGGTGTCGTCTCATACAACAGTGAGGTAGTAGAAAAAGTTTGTTGGAACAAAATTGGTGATCAGTGTCTTATTCTCTTCTGTTTGTGCCTTGTCTTTAGCTTTTTCTGCTATATTTAACTTTATGTAGAGGCTAGGCCCCTTTCTAAATCTTCGTTGTAATTATTTTTCATTCTAATTCATAGAAATGGAGTAGCGTGCAATGGTGTCGTCTCATACAACAGTGAGTTAGGAGAAAAAATTTGTAGGCACAAAATGGGTGATCAGTGTCTTATTCTCTTCTGTTTGTGCCTTGTCTTTAGCTTTTTCTTCTATATTGAACTTCATGTAGAGGCTAGGCCCCTCTCTAAATCTTGGTTGAAATTATTTTTCATTCTAATTAATAGAAATGGAGTAGCGATCAAAGGTGTCGTCTCAAACAACAGTGAGTTAGGAAAAAAAATTCGTGGGCACAAAATGGGTGATCAGTGTCTTATTCTCTTCTGTTTGTGCCTTGTCTTTAGCTTTTTCTTCTATATTTAAATTTATGTAGAGGCTAGGCCCCCCTCTAAATCTTGGTTGAAATTATTTTTCATTCTAATTAATAGAAATGGAGTAGCGATCAAAGGTGTCGTCTCAAACAACAGTGAGTTAGGAGAAAAATTTTTGGGCACAAAATGGGTGATCAGTGTCTTATTCTCTTCTGTTTGTGCCTTGTCTTTAGCTTTTTCTTCTATATTTAACTTTATGTAGAGGCTAGGCCCCCCTCTAAATCTTGGTTGAAATTATTTTTCATTCTAATTAATAGAAATGGAGTAGCGTGCAATGGTGTCGTCTCATACAACAGTGAGGTAGGAGAAAAAATTTGTTGGCACAAATGGGTGATCAGTGACTTATTCTCTTCTGTTTGTGCCTTGTCTTTTGCTTTTTCTTCTATATTTAACTTTATGTAGAGTCTAGGCCACCCTCTAAATCTTGGTTGAAATTATTTTTCATTCTAATTAATAGAAATGGAGTAGCGTGCAATGGTGTCATCTCATACAACAGTGAGGTAGGAGAAAAAATTTGTTGGCACAAAATGGGTGATCAGTGTCTTATTCTCTTCTGATTGTACCTTATCTTTAGCTTTTTCTTCTATATTTAACTTTATGTAGAGGCTAGGCCCCTTTCTAAATCTTGGTTGGAATTATTTTTCATTCTAATTCATAGAAATGTAGTAGCTTGCAATGGTGTCGTCTCATACAAAAGTGAGTGAGGAGAAAAAATTTGTGGGCACAAAATGGGTGATCAGTGTCTTATTCTCTTCTGTTTGTGCCTTGTCTTTAGCTTTTTCTTCTATATTTAACTTTATGTAGAGGCTAGGCCCCCCTCTAAATCTTGGTTGAAATTACTTTTCATTCTAATTAATAGAAATGGAATAGCGATCAAAGGTGTCGTCTCAAACAACAGTGAGTTAGGAGAAAAAATTTGTGGGCACAAAATGGGTGATCAGTGTCTTATTCTCTTCTGTTTGTGCCTTGTCTTTAGCTTTTTCTTCTATATTTAACTTTATGTAGAGGCTAGGCCCGCCTCTAAATCTTGGTTGAAATTATTTTTCATTCTAATTCATAGAAATGGAGTAGCGTGCAATGGTGTCGTCTCATACAACAGTGAGGTAGGAGAAAAAATTTGTTGGCACAAAATGGGTGATCAGTGTCTTATTCTCTTCTGTTTGTGCCTTGTCTTTAGCTTTTTCTTCTATATTTAACTTTATGTAGAGGCTAGGCCCCCCTCTAAATCTTGGTTGAAATTATTTTTCATTCTAATTCATAGAAATGGAGTAGCGTGCAATGGTGTCGTCTCATACAACAGTGAGGTAGGAGAAAAAATTTGTTAGCACAAAATGGGTGATCAGTGTCTTATTCTCTTCTGTTTGTGCCTTTCTCTTCTGTTTGTGCTTTTTCTTCTATATTTAACTTTTTGTAGAGGCTAGGCCCTCCTGTAAATCTTGGTTGTAATTTTTTTACATTCTAATTCATAGAAATGGAGTAGCGTGCAATGGTGTCGTCTCATACAACAGTGAGTTAGGAGAAAAAATTTGTGGGCACAAAATGGTTGATCAGTGTCTTATTCACTTCTGTTTGTGCCTTGTCTTTAGCTTTTTCTTCTACATTTAACTTTATGTAGAGGCTAGGCCCCCCTCTAAATCTTGGTTGAAATTATTTTTCATTCTAATTCATAGAAATGGAGTAGCGTGCAATGGTGTCGTCTCATACAACAGTGAGGTAGGAGAAAAAATTTGTTGGCACAAAATAGGTGATCAGTGTCTTATTCTCTTCTGTTTGTGCCTTGTCTTTAGCTTTTTCTACTATATTTAACTTTATGTAGAGGCTAGGACCCCCCTCTAAATCTTGGTTGAAATTATTTTTCATTCTAATTAATAGAAATTGAGTAGCGATAAAAGGTGTCGTCTCAAACAACAGTGAGTTAGGAGAAAAAACTTGTGGGCACAAAATGGGTGATCAGTGTCTTATTCTCTTCTGTTTGTGCCTTGTCTTTAGCTTTTTCTTCTATATTTAACATTATGTAGAGGCTAGGCCCCCCTCTAAATCTTGGTTGAAATTATTTTTCACTCTAATTAATAGAAATGGAGTAGCGTGCAATGGTGTCGTCTCATACAACACTGAGGTAGGAGAAAAAATTTGTTGGCACAAAATGGGTGATCAGTGTCTTATTCTCTTCTGTTTGTGCCTTGTCTTTAGCTTTTTCGTCTATATTTAACTTTATGTAGAGGCTAGGCCCACCTCTAAATCTTGGTTGTAATTTTTTTTCATTCTAATTCATAGAAATGGAGTAGCGTGCAATGGTGTCGTCTCGTACAACAGTGAGTTAGGAGAAAAAATTTGTGGGCACAAAATGGGTGATCAGTGTCTTATTCTCTTCTGGTTGTGCCTTGTCTTTAGCTTTTTCTTCTATATTTAAGTTTAAGTAGAGGCTAGGCCCCCCTCTAAATCTTGGTTGAAATTATTTTTCATTCTAATTAATAGAAATGGAGTAGCGATCAAAGGTTTCGTCTCAAACAACAGTGAGTTAGGAGAAAAAATTTGTGGGCACAAAATGGGTGATCAGTGTCTTATTCTCTTCTGATTGTGTCTTGTCTTTAGCTTTTTCTTCTATATTTAACTTTATGTAGAGGCTAGGCCCACCTCTAAATCTTGGTTGTAATTTTTTTTCATTCTAATTCATAGAAATGGAGTAGCGTGCAATGGTGTCGTCTCATACAACAGTGAGGTAGGAGAAAAAATTTGTGGGCACAAAATGGGTGATCAGTGTCTTATTCTCTTCTGTTTGTGCCTTGTCTTTAGCTTTTTCTTCTATATTTAACTTTATGTAGAGGCTAGGCCCCCTCTAAATCTTGGTTGAAATTATTTTTCATTCTAATTAATAGAAATGGAGTAGCGTGCAATGGTGTCGTCTCATACAACAGTGAGGTAGGAGAAAAAATTTGTTGGCACAAATGGGTGATCAGTGTCTTATTCTCTTCTGTTTGTGCCTTGTCTTTAGCTTTTTCTTCTATATTTAACTTTATGTAGAGGCTAGGCCCCTTTCTAAATCTTGGTTGAAATTATTTTTCATTCTAATTCATAGAAATGGAGTAGCGTGCAATGGTGTCGTCTCATAAAACAGTGAGATAGGAGAAAAAATTTCTTGGCACAAAATGGGTGATCAGTGTCTTATTCTCTTCTGTTTGTGCCTTGTCTTTAGCTTTTTCTTCTATATTTAACTTTATGTAGAGGCTAGGCCCCTTTCTAAATCTTGGTTGAAATTATTTTTCATTCTAATTCACAGAAATGGAGTAGCCTGCAATGGTGTCATCTCATACAACAGTGAGGTAGGAGAAAAAATTTGTTGGCACAAAATGGGTTATCAGTGTCTTATTCTCTTCTGTTTGTGCCTTGTCTTTAGCTTTTTCTTCGATATTTAACTTTATGTAGAGGCTAGGCCCCCCTCTAAATCTTGGTTGAAATTATTTTTCATTCTAATTAATAGAAATGGAGTAGCGTGAAATGGTGTCGTCTCATACAACTGTGAGTTAGCAGATAAAATTTGTGGGCACAAAATGGGTGATCAGTGTCTCATACTCTTCTGTTTATGCCTTGTCTTTAGCTTTTTCTTCTATATTTAACTTTATGTAGAGGCTAGGCCCCCGTCTAAATCTTGGTTGAAATTATTTTTCATTCTAATTAATAGAAATGGAGTAGCGTGCAATGGTGTCGTATCATACAACTGTGAGTTAGCAGATAAAATTTGTGGGCACAATATGGGTGATCAGTGTCTTATACTCTTCTGTTTATGCCTTGTCTTTACCTTTTTCTTCTATATTTAACTTTATGTAGAGGCTAGGCCCCCCTCTGAATCTTGGTTGAAATTATTTTTCATTATAATTAATAGAAATGGAGTAGCGTGCAATGGTGTCGTCTCATACAACTGTGAGTTAGCAGATAAAATTTGTGGGCACAAAATGGGTGTTCAGTGTCTTATTCTCTTCTGTTTGTGCCTTGTCTTTAGCTTTTTGTTCTATATTTAACTTTATGTAGAGGCTAGGCACCACTCTAAATCCGGCTTGAAATTATTTTTCATTCTAATTCATAGAAATGGAGTAGCGTGCAATGGTGTGGTCTCATACAACAGTGAGTTAGTAGAAAAAATTTGTGGGCACAAAATGGGTGATCAGTGTCTTATTCTCTTCTGTTTGTGCCTTGTCTTTAGCTTTTCCTTCTATATTTAACTTTAAGTAGAGGCTAGGCCCCTTTCTAAATCTTGGTTGAAATTATTTTTCATTCTAATTCATAGAAATTTAGTAGCGTGCAATGGTGTCGTCTAATACAACAGTGAGTTAGGAGAAAAAATTTGTGGGCACAAAATGGGTGATCAGTGTCTTATTCTCTTCTGTTTGTGCCTTGTCTTTAGCTTTTTCTTCTATATTTAACTTTATGTAGAGGCTAGGCCCCCCTCTAAATCTTGGTTGAAATTATTTTTCATTCTAATTAATAGAAATGGAGTAGCGTGCAATGGTGTCGTCTCAAACAACAGTGAGTTAGGAGGAAAAATTTGTGGGCACAAAATGGGTGATCAGTGTCTTATTCTCTTCTGTTTGTGCCTTGTCTTTAGCTTTTTCTTCTATATTTAACTTTATGTAGAGGCTAGGCCCCCCTCTAAATCTTGGTTGAAATTATTTTTCATTCTAATTAATAGAAATGGAGTAGCGTGCAATGGTGTCGTCTCATACAACAGTGAGGTAGGAGAAAAAATTTGTTGGCACAAAATGGTTGATCAGTGTCTTATTCTCTTCTGTTTATGCCTTGTCTTTAGCTTTTTCTTCTATATTTAACTTTATGTAGAGGCTAGGCCCCCCTCTAAATCTTGGTTGAAATTATTTTTCATTCTAATTAATAGAAATGGAGTAGCGTGCAATGGTTTCGTCTCAAACAACAGTGAGTTAGGAGAAAAAATTTGTGGGCACAAAATGGGAGATCAGTGTTTATTCTCTTCTGTTTGTGCCTTGTCTTTAGCTTTTTCTTCTATATTTAACTTTATGTAGAGGCTAGGCCCCCCTCTAAACCTTGGTTGAAATTATTTTTCATTCTAATTAATAGATATGGAGTAGCGTGCAATGGTGTCGTCTCATACAACTGTGAGTTAGCAGATAAAATTGTGGGCAAAAATGGGTGATCAGTGTCTCATACTCTTCCGTTTATGCCTTGTCTTTAGCTTTTTCTTCTATATTTAACTTTATGTAGAGGCTAGGCCCCCCTCTAAATCTTGGTTGAAATTATTTTTCATTCTAATTAATAGAAATGGAGTAGCGTGCAATGGTGTCGTCTCATACAACAGTGAGTTATGAGAAAAAATTTGTTGGCACAAAATGGATGATCAGTGTCTTATTCTATTCTGTTTGTGCCTTGTCCTTAGCTTTTTCTTCTATATTTAACTTTATGTAGAGGCTAGGCCCCCCTCTAAATCTTGGTTGAAATTATTTTTCATTCTAATTCCTAGAAATGGAGTAGCGTGCAATGGTGTCGTCTCATACAACAGTGAGTTAGTTGAAAAAATTTGTGGGCACAAAATGGGTGATCAGTGCCTTATTCTCTTCTGTTTGTGCCTTGTCTTTACCTTTTTCTTCTAAATTTAACATTATGTCGAGGCTAGGCCCCCCTCTAAATCTTGGTTGAAATTATTTTTCATTCTAATTCATAGAAATGGAGTAGCGTGCAATGGTGTCGTCTCATACAACAGTGAGTTAGTAGAAAAAATTTGTGGGCACAAAATGGGTGATCAGTGTCTTAATCTCTTGTGTTTGTACCTTGTCTTTAGCTTTTTCTTCTATATTTAACATTTTGTAGAGTCTAGGCCCCTTTATAAATCTTGGTTGGAATTATTTTTCATTCTAATTCATAGAAATGGAGAAGCGTGCAATGGTGTCGTCTCATACAACTGTGAGTTAGGAGAAAAAATTTGTGGGCACAAAATGGGTGATCAGTGTCTTATTCTCTTCTGTTTGTGCCTTGTCTTTAGCTTTTTCTTCTATATTTAACTTTATGTAGAGGCTAGGCCCCTTTCTAAATCTTGGTTGAAATTATTTTTCATTCTCATTTATAGAAATAGAGTAGCGTGCAATGGTGTCGTCTCATACAAGTGTGAATTAGGAGAAAAAATTTGTGGGCACAAAATGGGTGATCAGATTCCTATTCTCTTCTGTTTGTGCCTTGCCTTTACCTTTTTCTTCTATATTTAACTTTATGTGGAGGCTAGTCCCCTTTCTAAATCTTGGTTGGAATTATTTTTCATTCTAATTCATAGAAATGGAGTAGCGTGCAATGGTGTCGTCTCATACAACAGTGAGTTAGGAGAAAAAATTTTGGGCACAATAATGGTGATCAGTGTCTTATTCTCTTCTGTTTGTGCCTTGTCTTTAGCTTTTTCTGCTATATTTAACTTTATGTAGAGGCTAGGCCCCCCTCTAAATCTTGGTTGAAATTATTTTTCATTCTAATTCATAGAAATGGAGTAGCGTGCATTGGTGTCGTCTCATACAACAGTGAGGTAGGAGAAAAAATTTGTTGGCACAAAATGGGTGATCAGTGTCTTATTCTCTTCTGTTTGTGCCTTTCTCTTCTGTTTGTGCCTATTCTCTTCTGTTTGTGCTTTTTCTTCTATATTTAACTTTATGTAGAGTCTAGGCCCTCCTCTAAATCTTGGTTGTAATTTTTTTTCATTCTAATTCATAGAAATGGAGTAGCGTGCAATGGTGTCGTCTAATACAACAGTGAGTTAGGAGAAAAAATTTGTGGGCACAAAATGGGTGATCAGTGTCTTATTCTCTTCTGTTTGTGCCTTGTCTTTAGCTTTTTCTGCTATATTTAACTTTATGTAGAGGCTAGGCCCCCCTCTAAATCTTGGTTGAAATTATTTTTCATTCTAATTCATAGAAATGGAGTAGCGTGCATTGGTGTCGTCTCATACAACAGTGAGGTAGGAGAAAAAATTTGTTGGCACAAAATGGGTGATCAGTGTCTTATTCTCTTCTGTTTGTGCCTTTTTCTCTTCTGTTTGTGCCTATTCTCTTCTGTTTGTGCTTTTTCTTCTATATTTAACTTTATGTAGAGTCTAGGCCCTCCTCTAAATCTTGGTTGTAATTTTTTTTCATTCTAATTCATAGAAATGGAGTAGCGTGCAATGGTGTCGTCTAATACAACAGTAAGTTAGGAGAAAAAATTTGTGGGCACAAAATGGGTGATCAGTGTCTTATTCTCTTCTGTTTGGGCCTTGTCTTTAGCTTTTTCTTCTATATTTAACTTTATGTAGAGGCTAGGCCCCCCTCTAAATCTTGGTTGAAATTATTTTTCATTCTAATTAATAGAAATTGAGTAGCGATCAAAGGTGTCGTCTCAAACAACAGTGATTAAGGAGAAAAAATTTGTGGGCACAAAATGGGTGATCAGTGTCTTATTCTCTTCTGTTTATGCCTTGTCTTTATCTTTTTCTTCTATATTTAACTTTATGTAGAGGCTAGACCCCCCTCTAAATCTTGGTTGAAATTATTTTTCATTCTAATTCATAGAAATGGAGTAGCGTGCAATGGTGTCGTCTCATACAACAGTGAGTTAGTAGAAAAAATTTGTGGGCACAAAATGGGTGATCAGTGTCTTAATCTCTTCTGTTTGTACCTCGTCTTTAGCTTTTTCTTCTATATTTAACATTATGTAGAGTCTAGGCCCCTTTATAAATCTTGGTTGGAATTATTTTTCATTCTAATTCATAGAAATGGAGAAGCGTGCAATGGTGTCGTCTGATACACCTGTGAGTTAGGAGAAAAAATTTGTGGGCACAAAATGGGTGATCAGTGTCTTATTCTCTTCTGTTTGTGCCTTGTCTTTAGCTTTTTCTTCTATATTTAACTTTATGTAGAGGCTAGGCCCCTTTCTAAATCTTGGTTGAAATTATTTTTCATTCTCATTTATAGAAATAGAGTAGCGTGCAATGGTGTCATCTCATACAAGTGTGAATTAGGAGAAAAAATTTGTGGGCACAAAATGGGTGATCAGATTCCTATTCTCTTCTGTTTCTCCCTTGTCTTTACCTTTTTCTTCTATATTTAACTTTATGTAGAGGCTAGTCCCCTTTCTAAATCTTGGTTGGAATTATTTTTCATTCTAATTCATAGAAATGGAGTAGCGTGCAATGGTGTCGTCTCATACAAGGGTAAATTAGGAGAAAAAATTTGTGGGCACAAAATGGATGATCAGTGTCCTATTCTCTTCTGTTTGTGCCTTGTCTTTACCTTTTTCTTCTATATTGAACTTTATGTAGAGGCTAGGTCCCTTTCTAGATCTTCGTTGAAATTATTTTTCATTCTAATTCATAGAAATGGAGTAGCGTGCAATGGTGTCGTCTCATACAACAGTGAGTTAGGAGAAAAAATTTGTAGGCACAAAATGGGTGATCAGTGTCTTATTCTCTTCTGTTTGTGCCTTGTCTTTAGCTTTTTCTTCTATATTGAACTTTATGTAGAGGCTAGGCCCCTTTCTAGATCTTCGTTGAAATTATTTTTCATTCTAATTCATAGAAATGGAGTAGCGTGCAATGGTGTCGTCTCATACAACAGTGAGTTAGGAGAAAAATTTGTGGGCACAAAATGGGTGATCAGTGTCTTATTCTCTTCTCTTTGTGCCTTGTCTTTAGCTTTTTCTTCCATATTTAACCTTATGTAGAGGATAGGCCCCCCTCTAAATCTTGGTTGAAATTATTTTTCATTCTAATTAATAGAAATGGAGTAGCGTGCAATGGTGTCGTCTCATACAACAGTGAGTTAGGAGAAAAAATTTGTTGGCACAAAATGGGTGATCAGTGTCTTATTCTCTTCTGTTTGTGCCTTGTCTTTAGCTTTTTCTTCTATATTTAACTTTATGTAGAGGCTAGGCCCCTCTCTAAATCTTGGTTGAAATTATTTTTCATTCTAATTAATAGAAATGGAGTAGCGATCAAAGGTGTTGTCTCAAACAACAGTGAGTTAGGAAAAAAAATTTGTGGGCACAAAATGGGTGATCAGTGTCTTATTCTCTTCTGTTTGTGCCTTGTCTTTAGCTTTTTCTTCTATATTTAACTTTATGTAGAGGCTAGGCCCCCCTCTAAATCTTGGTTGAAATTATTTTTCATTCTAATTAATAGAAATGGAGTAGCGATCAAAGGTGTCGTCTCAAACAACAGTGAGTTAGGAGAAAAATTTTTGGGCACAAAATGGGTGATCAGTGTCTTATTCTCTTCTGTTTGTGCCTTGTCTTTAGCTTTTTCTTCTATATTTAAATTTATGTAGAGGCTAGGCCCCCCTCTAAATCTTGGTTGAAATTATTTTTCATTCTAATTAATAGAAATGGAGTAGCGTGCAATGGTGTCGTCTCATACAACTGTGAGTTAGCAGATAAAATTTTTGGCACAAAATGGGTGATCAGTGTCTTTTCTCTTCTGTTTATGCCTTGTCTTTAGCTTTTTCTTCTATATTTAACTTTATGTAGAGGCTAGGCCCCCCTCTAAATCTTGGTTGAAATTATTTTTCATTCTAATTAATAGAAATGGAGTAGCGTGCAATGGTGTCGTCTCATACAACAGTGAGGTAGGTGAAAAAATTTGTTGGCACAAAATGGGTGATCAGTGTCTTATTCTCTTCTGTTTGTGCCTTTCTCTTCTGTTTGTGCCTATTCTCTTCTGTTTGTGCTTTTTCTTCTATATTTAACTTTATGTAGAGGCTAGGCCCTCCTGTAAATCTTGGTTGTAATTTTTTTTAATTCTAATTCATAGAAATGGAGTAGCGTGCAATGGTGTCGTCTAATACAACAGTGAGTTAGGAGAAAAAATTTGTGGGCACAAAATGGGTGATCAGTGTCTTATTCTCTTCTGTTTGTGCCTTGTCTTTAGCTTTTTCTTCTACATTTAACTTTATGTAGAGGCTAGGCCCCCCTCTAAATCTTAGTTGAAATTATTTTTCATTCTAATTAATAGAAATTGAGTAGCGATCAAAGGTGTCGTCTCAAACAACAGTGAGTAAGGAGAAAAAATTTGTGGGCACAAAATGGGTGATCAGTGTCTTATTCTCTTCTGTTTGTGCCTTGTCTTTAGCTTTTTCTTCTATATTTAACTTTATGTAGAGGCTAGTCCCCTTTCTAAATCTTGGTTGAAATTATTTTTCATTCTAATTCATAGAAATGGAGTAGCGTGCAATGGTGTCGTCTCATACAACAGTGAGTTAGGAGAAAAAATTTTGGGCACAATAAGGGTGATCAGTGTCTTATTCTCTTCTGTTTGTGCCTTGTCTTTAGCTTTTTCTGCTATATTTAACTTTATGTAGAGGCTAGGCCCCCCTCTAAATCTTGGTTGGAATTATTTTTCATTCTAATTCATAGAAATGGAGTAGCGAGCAATGGTGTCGTCTCATACAACAGTGAGGTAGGAGAAAAAGTTTGTTGGAACAAAATGGATGATCAGTGTCTTATTCTCTTCTGTTTGGGCCTTGTCTTTAGCTTTTTCTTCTATATTTAACTTTATGTAGAGGCTAGGCCCCTTTCTAAATCTTCGTTGAAATTATTTTTCATTCTAATTCATAGAAATGGAGTAGCGTGCAATGGTGTCGTCTCATACAACAGTGAGGTAGGAGAAAAAGTTTGTTGGAACAAAATTGGTGATCAGTGTCTTATTCTCTTCTGTTTGTGCCTTTCTCTTCTGTTTGTGCTTTTTCTTCTATATTTAACTTTTTGTAGAGGCTAGGCCCTCCTGTAAATCTTGGTTGTAATTTTTTTTCATTCTAATTCATAGAAATGGAGTAGCGTGCAATGGTGTCGTCTCATACAACAGTGAGTTAGGAGAAAAAATTTGTGGGCACAAAATGGGTGATCAGTGTCTTATTCTCTTCTGTTTGTGCCTTGTCTTTAGCTTTTTCTTCTACATTTAACTTTATGTAGAGGCTAGGCCCCCCTCTAAATCTTGGTTGAAATTATTTTTCATTCTAATTCATAGAAATGGAGTAGCGTGCAATGGTGTCGTCTCATACAAGTGTGAATTAGGAGAAAAAATTTGTGGGCACAAAATGGGTGATCAGATTACTATTCTCTTCTGTTTGTGCCTTGTCTTTACCTTTTTCTTCTATATTTAACTTTATGTAGAGGCTAGTCCCCTTTCTAAATCTTGGTTGGAATTATTTTTCATTCTAATTCATAGAAATGGAGTAGCGTGCAATAGTGTCGTCTCATACAACAGTGAGTTAGGACAAAAAATTTTGGGCACAATAAGGGTGATCAGTGTCTTATTCTCTTCTGTTTGTGCCTTGTCTTTAGCTTTTTCTGCTATATTTAACTTTATGTAGAGGCTAGGCCCCCCTCAAAATCTTGGTTGAAATTATTTTTCATTCTAATTCATAGAAATGGAGTAGCGTGCATTGGTGTCGTCTCATACAACAGTGAGTTAGTAGATAAAATTTGTGGGGAAAAAATGGGTGATCAGTGACTTATTCTCTTCTGTTTGGAACTTGTCTTAAGCTTTTTCTTCTATATTTAACTTTATGTAGAGGCAAGGCCCCTTTCTAAATCTTCGTTGAAATTATTTTTCATTCTAATTCATAGAAATGGAGTAGCGTGCAATGGTGTCGTCTCATACAACAGTGAGGTAGGAGAAAAAGTTTGTTGGAACAAAATTGGTGATCAGTGTCTTATTCTCTTCTGTTTGTGCCTTGTCTTTAGCTTTTTCTGCTATATTTAACTTTATGTAGAGGCTAGGCCCCTTTCTAGATCTTCGTTGAAATTATTTTTCATTCTAATTCATAGAAATGGAGTAGCGTGCAATGGTGTCGTCTCATACAACAGTGAGTTAGGAGAAAAATTTGTGGGCACAAAATGGGTGATCAGTGTCTTATTCTCTTCTCTTTGTGCCTTGTCTTTAGCTTTTTCTTCCATATTTAACCTTATGTAGAGGATAGGCCCCCCTCTAAATCTTGGTTGAAATTATTTTTCATTCTAATTAATAGAAATGTAGTAGCGTGCAATGGTGTCGTCTCATACAACAGTGAGTTAGGAGAAAAAATTTGTTGGCACAAAATGGGTGATCAGTGTCTTATTCTCTTCTGTTTGTGCCTTGTCTTTAGCTTTTTCTTCTATATTTAACTTTATGTAGAGGCTAGGCCCCCCTCTAAATCTTGTTTGAAATTATTTTTCATTCTAATTAATAGAAATGGAGTAGCGATCAAAGGTGTCGTCTCAAACAACAGTGAGTTAGGAGAAAAGTTTTTGGGCACAAAATGGGTGATCAGTGTCTTATTCTCTTCTGTTTGTGCCTTGTCTTTTGCTTTTTCTTCTATATTTAACTTTATGTAGAGGTTAGGCCCCCCTCTAAAACTTGTTTGAAATTATTTTTCATTCTAATTAATAGAAATGGAGTAGCGTGCAATGGTGTCATCTCATACAACAGTGAGGTAGGAGAAAAAATTTGTTGGCACAAAATAGGTGATCAGTGTCTTATTCTCTTCCGTTTGTGCCTTGTCTTTAGCTTTTTCTTCTATATTTAACTTTATGTAGAGGCTAGGCCCCCCTCTAAATCTTGGTTGAAATTATTTTTCATTCTAATTAATAGAAATGGAGTAGCGATCAAAGGTGTCGTCTCAAACAACAGTGAGTTAGGAGAAAAATTTTTGGGCACAAAATGGGTGATCAGTGTCTTATTCTCTTCTGTTTGTGCCTTGTCTTTACCTTTTTCTTCTATATTTAACTTTATGTAGAGGCTAGTCCCCTTTCTAAATCTTGGTTGGAATTATTTTTCATTCTAATTCATAGAAATGGAGTAGCGTGCAATGGTGTCGTCTCATACAAGGGTAAATTAGGAGAAAAAATTTGTGGGCACAAAATGGATGATCAGTGTCCTATTCTCTTCTGTTTTTGCCTTGTCTTTACCTTTTTCTTCTATATTGAACTTTATGTAGAGGCTAGGCCCCTTTCTAGATCTTCGTTGAAATTATTTTTCATTCTAATTCATAGAAATGGAGTAGCGTGCAATGGTGTCGTCTCATACAACAGTGAGTTAGGAGAAAAAATTTGTAGGCACAAAATGGGTGATCAGTGTCTTATTCTCTTCTGTTTGTCCCTTGTCTTTAGCTTTTTCTTCTATATTGAACTTTATGTAGAGGCTAGGCCCCTTTCTAGATCTTCGTTGAAATTATTTTTCATTCTAATTCATAGAAATGGAGTAGCGTGCAATGGTGTCGTCTCATACAACAGTGAGTTAGGAGAAAAATTTGTGGGCACAAAATGGGTGATCAGTGTCTTATTCTCTTCTCTTTGTGCCTTGTCTTTAGCTTTTTCTTCCATATTTAACCTTATGTAGAGGATAGGCCCCCCTCTAAATCTTGGTTGAAATTATTTTTCATTCTAATTAATAGAAATGGAGTAGCGTGCAATGGTGTCGTCTCATACAACAGTGAGTTAGGAGAAAAAATTTGTTGGCACAAAATGGGTGATCAGTGTCTTATTCTCTTCTGTTTGTGCCTTGTCTTTAGCTTTTTCTTCTATATTTAACTTTATGTAGAGGCTTGGCCCCTCTCTAAATCTTGGTTGAAATTATTTTTCATTCTAATTAATAGAAATGGAGTAGCGATCAAAGGTGTTGTCTCAAACAACAGTGAGTTAGGAAAAAAAATTTGTGGGCACAAAATGGGTGATCAGTGTCTTATTCTCTTCTGTTTGTACCTTGTCTTTAGCTTTTTCTTCTATATTTAACTTTATGTAGAGGCTAGGCCCCCCTCTAAATCTTGGTTGAAATTATTTTTCATTCTAATTAATAGAAATGCAGTAGCGATCAAAGGTGTCGTCTCAAACAACAGTGAGTTAGGAGAAAAATTTTTGGGCACAAAATGGGTGATCAGTGTCTTATTCTCTTCTGTTTGTGCCTAGTCTTTAGCTTTTTCTTCTATATTTAACCTTATGTAGAGGCTAGGCCCCTTTCTAAATCTTGGTTGAAATTATTTTTCATTCTAACTCATAGAAATGGAGTAGCGTGCAATGGTGTCGTCTCATAAAACAGTGAGATAGGAGAAAAATTTCTTGGCACAAAATGGGTGATCAGTGTCTTATTCTCTTCTGTTTGTGCCTTGTCTTTAGCTTTTTCTTCTATATTTAACTTTATGTAGAGGCTAGGCCCCCCTCTAAATCTTGGTTGAAATTATTTTTCATTCTAATTAATAGAAATGGAGTAGCGTGCAATGGTGTCGTCTCATACAACAGTGAGGTAGGAGAAAAAATTTGTTGGCACAAAATGGGTGAACAGTGACTTATTCGCTTCTGTTTGTGCCTTGTCTTTAGCTTTTTCTTCGATATTTAACTTTATGTAGAGGCTAGGCCCCCCTCTAAATCTTGGTTGAAATTATTTTTCATTCTAATCAATAGAAATGGAGTAGCGTGCAATGGTGTCGTCTCATACAACTGTGAGTTAGCAGATAAAATTTGTGGGCACAAAATGGGTGATCAGTGTCTCATACTCTTCTGTTTATGGCTTGTCTTTAGCTTTTTCTTCTATATTTAACTTTATGTAGAGGATAGGCACCCCTCTAAATCTTGGTTGAAATAATTTTTCATTCTAATTAATAGAAATGGAGTAGCGATCAAAGGTGTCGTCTCAAACAACAGTGAGTTAGGAGAAAAAATTTGTGGGCACAAAATATGTGATCAGTGTTTATTCTCTTCTGTTTGTGCCTTGTCTTTAGCTTTTTCTTCTATATTTAACTTTATGTAGAGGCTAGGCCCCCCTCTAAACCTTGGTTGAAATTATTTTTCATTCTAATTAATAGAAATGGAGTAGCATGCAATGGTGTCGTCTCATACAACTGTGAGTTAGCAGATAAAATTGTGGGCACAAAATGGGTGATCAGTGTCTCATACTCTTCTGTTTATGCCTTGTCTTTAGCTTTTTCTTCTATATTTAACTTTATGTAGAGGCTAGGCCCCCCTCTAAATCTTGGTTGAAATTATTTTTCATTCTAATTAATAGAAATGGAGTAGCGTGCAATGGTGTCGTCTCATACAACAGTGAGTTACGAGAAAAAATTTGTTGGCACAAAATGGATGATCAGTGTCTTATTCTCTTCTGTATGTGCCTTGTCTTTAGCTTTTTTCTTCTATATTTAACTTTATGTAGAGGCTAGGCCCCCCTCTAAATCTTGGTTGAAATTATTTTTCATTCTAATTCCTAGAAATGGAGTAGCGTGCAATGGTGTCGTCTCATACAACAGTGAGTTAGTAGAAAAAATTTGTGGGAGCAAAATGGGTGATCAGTGTCTTATTCTCTTCTGTTTGTGCCTTGTCTTTAGCTTTTCCTTCTATATTTAACTTTAAGTAGAGGCTAGGCCCCTTTATAAATCTCGGTTGAAATTATTTTTCATTCTAATTCATAGAAATGTAGTAGCGTGCAATGGTGTCGTCTCATACAACAGTGAGGTAGGAGAAAAAATTTGTGGGCCCAAAATGGGTGATCAGTGTCTTATTCTCTTCTGTTTGTGCCTTGTCTTTAGCTTTTTCTTCTATATTTAACTTTATGTAGAGGTTAGGCCCCCCTCTAAATCTTGGTTGAAATTATTTTTCATTCTAATTAATAGAAATGGAGTAGCGTGCAATGGTGTCGTCTCAAACAACAGTGAGTTAGGAGAAAAAATTTGTGGGCACAAAATGGGTGATCAGTGTCTTATTCTCTTCTGTTTATGCCTTGTCTTTAGCTTTTTCTTCTATATTTAACTTTATGTAGAGGCTAGGCCCCCCTCTAAACCTTGGTTGAAATAATTTTTCATTCTAATTAATAGAAATGGAGTAGCGATCAAAGGTGTCGTCTCAAACAACAGTGAGTTAGGAGAAAAAATTTGTGGGCACAAAATGGGTGATCAGTGTTTATTCTCTTCTGTTTGTGCCTAGTCTTTAGCTTTTTCTTCTATATTTAACTTATGTAGAGGCTAGGCCCCCCTCTAAACCTTGGTTGAAATTATTTTTCATTCTAATTAATAGAAATGGAGTAGCGTGCAATGGTGTCGTCTCATACAACAGTGAGTTACGAGAAAAAATTTGTTGGCACAAAATGGATGATCAGTGACTTATTCTCTTCTGTTTGTGCCTTGTCTTTAGCTTTTTCTTCTATATTTAACTTTATGTAGAGGCTAGGCCCCCCTCTAAATCTTGGTTGAAATTTTTTTTCATTCTAATTCCTAGAAATGGAGTAGCGTGCAATGGTTTCGTCTCATACAACAGTGAGTTAGTAGAAAAAATTTGTGGGCACAAAATGGGTGATCAGTGCCTTATTCTCTTCTGTTTGTGCCTTGTCTTTAACTTTTTCTTCTACATTTAACATTATGTCGAGGCTAGGCCCCCCTCTAAATCTTGGTTGAAATTATTTTTCATTCTAATTCATAGAAATGGAGTAGCGTGCAATGGTGTCGTCTCATACAACAGTGAGTTAGAAGAAAAAATTGTGGGCACAAAATGGGTGATCAGTGTTTTATTCTCTTCTGTTTGTGCCTTGTCTTTAGCTTTTTCTTCTATATTTAAATTTATGTAGAGGCTAGGCCCCTTTCTAAATCTTTGTTTTAATTATTTTACATTCTAATTCATAGAAATGGAGTAGCGTGCAGTGGTGTCGTCTCATACAACAGTGAGTTAGGAGAAAAAATTTGTGGGCACAAAATGGGTGATCAGTGTCTCATTCTCTTCTGTTTGTGCCTTGTCTTTAGCTTTTTCTTCTATATTTAACTTTATGTAGAGGCTAGGCCCCTTTCTAAATCTTGGTTGAAATTATTTTTCATTCTAATTCATAGAAATGGAGTAGCGTGCAATGTTGTCGTCTCATAAGACAGTGAGTTAGGAGAAAAAATTTGTGGGCACAAAATGGGTGAACAGTGTCTTATTCTCTTGTGTTTGTGCTTGTCTTTAGCTTTTTCTTCTATATTTAACTTTATGTAGAGGCTAGGCCCCTTTCTAAATCTTGGTTGAAATTATTTTTCATTCTAATTCATAGAAATGGAGTAGCGTGCAATGGTGTCGTCTCATACAACAGTGAGTTAGGAGAAAAAATTGGTGGGCACATAATGGGTGATCAGTGTCTTATTCTCTTCTGTTTGTGCCTTGTCTTTAGCTTTTTCTTCTATATTTAACTTTATGTAGTGGCTAGGCCCCCCTCTAAATATTGGTTGAAATTATTTTTCATTCTAATTCATAGAAATGGAGTAGGTAGCGTGCAATGGTGACGTCTCATACAACAGTGAGTTAGTAGAAAAATTTGTGGGCACAAAATGGGTGATCAGTGACTTATTCTCTTCTGTTTGTGCCTTGTCTTTAGCTTTTTCTTCTATATTTAACTTTAAGTAGAGGCTAGTCCCCTTTCTAAATCTTGGTTGAAATTATTTTTCATTTTAATTAATAGAAATGGAGTAGCTTGCAATGGTGTCGTCTCATACAACAGTGAGTTAGGAGAAAAAATTTGTTGGCACAAAATGGGTGATCAGTGACTTATTCTCTTCTGTTTGTGCCTTGTCTTTAGCTTTTTCTTCTATATTTAACTTTATGTAGAGGCTAGGCCCTCCTCTAAATCTTCGTCGAAATTATTTTTAATTCTTATTCATAGAAATGGAGTAGCGTGCAATGGTGTCGTCTCATACAACAGTGAGTTAGGAGAAAAAATTTGTTGGCACAAAATGTGTGATCAGTGTCTTATTCTCTTCTATTTGTGCCTTGTCTTTAGCTTTTTCTTCTATATTTAACTTTATGTAGAGGCTAGGCCCCTTTCTAAATCTTTGTTTTAATTATTTTACATTCTAATTCATAGAAATGGAGTAGCGTGCAGTGGTGTCGTCTCATACAACAGTGAGTTAGGAGAAAAAATTTGTGGGCACAAAAGGGGTGATCAGTGTCTCATTCTCTTCTGTTTGTGCCTTGTCTTTAGCTTTTTCTTCTATATTTAACTTTATGTAGAGGCTAGGCCCCTTTCTAAATCTTGGTTGAAATTATTTTTCATTCTAATTCATAGAAATGGAGTAGCGTGCAATGTTGTCGTCTCATAAGACAGTGAGTTAGGAGAAAAAATTTGTGGGCACAAAATGGGTGATCAGTGTCTTATTCTCTTCTGTTTGTGCTTGTCTTTAGCTTTTTCTTCTATATTTAACTTTATGTAGAGGCTAGGCCCCTTTCTAAATCTTGGTTGAAATTATTTTTCATTCTAATTAATAGAAATGGAGTAGCGTGCAATGGTGTCGTTTCATACAACAGTGAGTTAGGAGAAAAAATTTGTGGGCACAAAATGAGTGATCAGTGTCTTATTCTCTTCTGTTTGTGCCTTGTCTTTAGCTTTTTCTTCTATATTTAACTTTATGTAGAGGCTAGGCCCCCCTATAAATCTTGGTTGAAATTATTTTTCATTCTAATTCATAGAAATGGAGTAGCGTGCAATGGTGTCGTCTCATACAACAGTGAGTTAGGAGAAAAAATTTGTGGGCACAAAATGGGTGATCAGTGTCTTATTCTCTTCTGTTTGTGCCTTGTCTTTAGCTTTTTCTTCTACATTTAACATTATGTCGAGGCTAGGCCCCCCTCTAAATCTTGGTTGAAATTATTTTTCATTCTAATTCATAGAAATGGAGTAGCATGCAATGGTGTCGTCTCATACAACAGTGAGTTAGAAGAAAAAATTGTGGGCACAAAATGGGTGATCAGTGTTTTATTCTCTTCTGTTTGTGCCTTGTCTTTAGCTTTTTGTTCTATATTTAACTTTATGTAGAGGCTAGGCACCACTCTAAATCTGGCTTGAAATTATTTTTCATTCTAATTCATAGAAATGGAGTAGCGTGCAATAATGTCGTCTCATACAACAGTGAGTTAGGAGAAAAAATTTGTGGGCACAAAATGGGTGATCAGTGTCTCATTCTCTTCTGTTTGTGCCTTGTCTTTAGCTTTTTCTTCTATATTTAACTTTATGTAGAGGCTAGGCCCCTTTCTAAATCTTGGTTGAAATTATTTTTCATTCTAATTCATAGAAATGGAGTAGCGTGCAATGTTGTCGTCTCATAAGACAGTGAGTTAGGAGAAAAAATTTGTGGGCACAAAATGGGTGAACAGTGTCTTATTCTCTTGTGTTTGTGCTTGTCTTTAGCTTTTTCTTCTATATTTAACTTTATGTAGAGGCTAGGCCCCTTTCTAAATCTTGGTTGAAATTATTTTTCATTCTAATTCATAGAAATGGAGTAGCGTGCAATGGTGTCGTCTCATACAACAGTGAGTTAGGAGAAAAAATTGGTGGGCACATAATGGGTGATCAGTGTCTTATTCTCTTCTGTTTGGGCCTTGTCTTTAGCTTTTTCTTCTATATTTAACTTTATGTAGTGGCTAGGCCCCCCTCTAAATATTGGTTGAAATTATTTTTCATTCTAATTCATAGAAATGGAGTAGGTAACGTGCAATGGTGACGTCTCATACAACAGTGAGTTAGGAGAAAAAATTTGTTGGCACAAAATGGGTGATCAGTGACTTATTCTCTTCTGTTTGTGCCTTGTCTTTAGCTTTTTCTTCTATATTTAACTTTATGTAGAGGCTAGGCCCTCCTCTAAATCTTCGTCGAAATTATTTTTCATTCTTATTCATAGAAATGGAGTAGCGTGCAATGGTGTCGTCTCATACAACAGTGAGTTAGGAGAAAAAATTTGTTGGCACAAAATGGGTGATCAGTGACTTATTCTCTTCTGTTTGTGCCTTGTCTTTAGCTTTTTCTTCTATATTTAACTTTATGTAGAGGCTAGGCCCTCCTCTAAATCTTCGTCGAAATTATTTTTAATTCTTATTCATAGAAATGGAGTAGCGTGCAATGGTGTCGTCTCATACAACAGTGAGTTAGGAGAAAAAATTTGTTGGCACAAAATGGGTGATCAGTGTCTTATTCTCTTCTATTTGTGCCTTGTCTTTAGCTTTTTCTTCTATATTTAAATTATGTAGAGGCTAGGCCCCTTTCTAAATCTTTGTTTTAATTATTTTACATTCTAATTCATAGAAATGGAGTAGCGTGCAGTGGTGTCGTCTCATACAACAGTGAGTTAGGAGAAAAAATTTGTGGGCACAAAAGGGGTGATCAGTGTCTCATTCTCTTCTGTTTGTGCCTTGTCTTTAGCTTTTTCTTCTACATTTAACATTATGTCGAGGCTAGGCCCCCCTCTAAATCTTGGTTGAAATTATTTTTCATTCTAATTCATAGAAATGGAGTAGCGTGCAATGGTGTCGTCTCATACAACAGTGAGTTAGAAGAAAAAATTGTGGGCACAAAATGGGTGATCAGTGTTTTATTCTCTTCTGTTTGTGCCTTGTCTTTAGCTTTTTGTTCTATATTTAACTTTATGTAGAGGCTAGGCACCACTCTAAATCTGGCTTGAAATTATTTTTCATTCTAATTCATAGAAATGGAGTAGCGTGCAATGGTGTCGTCTCATACAACAGTGAGTTAGTAGAAAAAATTTGTGGGCACAAAGTGGGTGATCAGTGTCTTATTCTCTTCTGTTTGTGCCTTGTCTTTAGCTTTTCCTTCTATATTTAACTTTAAGTAGAGGCTAGGCCCCTTTCTAAATCTTGGTTGAAATTATTTTTCATTCTAATTCATAGAAATGTAGTAGCGTGCAATGGTGTCGTCTCATACAACAGTGAGTTAGGAGAAAAAATTTCTGGGCACAAAATGGGTGATCAGTGTCTTATTCTCTTCTGTTTTTGCCTTGTCTTTAGCTTTTTCTTCTATATTTAACTTTATGTAGGGGCTAGGCCCCCCTCTAAATCTTGGTTGAAATTATTTTTCATTCTAATTAATAGAAATGGAGTAGCGTGCAATGGTGTCGTCTCATACAACAGTGAGTTAGGAGAAAAAATTTGTTGGCACAAAATGGGTGATCAGTGTCTTATTCTCTTCTGTTTATGCCTTGTCTTTAGCTTTTTCTTCTATATTTAACTTTATGTAGAGGCTAGGCCCCCCTCTAAATCTTGGTTGAAATTATTTTTCATTCTAATTAATAGAAATGGAGTAGCGTGCAATGGTGTCGTCTCATACAACAGTGAGGTAGGAGAAAAAATTTGCTGGCACAAAATGGGTGATCAGTGTCTTATTCACTTCTGTTTGTGCCTTGTCTTTAGCTTTTTCTTCTATATTTAACTTTATGTAGAGGCTAGGCCCCCCTCTAAATCTTGGTTGAAATAATTTTTCATTCTAATTAATAGAAATGGAGTAGCGATCAAAGGTGTCGTCTCAAACAACAGTGAGTTAGGAGAAAAAATTTGTGGGCACAAAATGGGTGATCGGTGTTTATTCTCTTCTGTTTGTGCCTTGTCTTTAGCTTTTTCTTCTATATTTAACTTTATGTAGAGGCTAGGCCCCCCTCTAAATCTTGGTTGAAATTATTTTTCATTCTAATTAATAGAAATGGAGTAGCGTGCAATGGTGTCGTCTCATACAACAGTGAGGTAGGAGAAAAAATTTGTTGGCACAAAATGGGTGATCAGTGTCTTATTCTCTTCTAATTGTGCCTTGTCTTTAGCTTTTTCTTCTATATTTAACTTTATGTAGAGGCTAGGCCCCTTTCTAAATCTTTGTTTTAATTATTTTACATTCTAATTCATAGAAATGGAGTAGCGTGCAGTGGTGTCGTCTCATACAACAGTGAGTTAGGAGAAAAAATTTGTGGGCACAAAATGGGTGATCAGTGTCTCATTCTCTTCTGTTTGTGTCTTGTCTTTAGCTTTTTCTTCTATATTTAACTTTATGTAGAGGCTAGGCCCCCCTCTAAATCTTGGTTGAAATTATTTTTCATTCTAATTAATAGAAATGGAGTAGCGTGCAATGGTGTCGTCTCAAACAACAGTGAGTTAGGAGAAAAAATTTGTGGGCACAAAATGGGTGATCAGTGTCTTATTCTCTTCTGTTTATGCCTTGTCTTTAGCTTTTTCTTCTATATTTAACTTTATGTAGAGGCTAGGCCCCCCTCTAAATCTTGGTTGAAATTATTTTTCATTCTAATTAATAGAAATGGAGTAGCGTGCAATGGTGTCGTCTCATACAACAGTGAGGTAGGAGAAAAAATTTGATGGCACAAAATGGGTGATCAGTGTCTTATTCACTTCCGTTTGTGCCTTGTCATTAGCTTTTTCTTCTATATTTAACTTTATGTAGAGGCTAGGCCCCCCTCTAAATCTTGGTTGAAATAATTTTTCATTCTAATTAATAGAAATGGAGTAGCGATCAAAGGTGTCGTCTCAAACAACAGTGAGTTAGGAGAAAAAATTTGTGGACACAAAATGGGTGATCAGTTACTTATTCTCTTCTGTTTGTGCCTTGTCTTTAGCTTTTTCTTCTATATTTAACTTTATGTAGAGGCTAGGCCCCCCTCTAAATCTTGGTTGAAATTATTTTTCATTCTAATTCCTAGAAATGGAGTAGCGTGCAATGGTGTCGTCTCATACAACAGTGAGTTAGTAGAAAAAATTTGTGGGCACAAAATGGGTGATCAGTGCCTTATTCTCTTCTGTTTGTGCCTTGTCTTTAGCTTTTTCTTCTACATTTAACATTATGTCGAGGCTAGGCCCCCCTCTAAATCTTGGTTGAAATTATTTTTCATTCTAATTCATAGAAATGGAGTAGCGTGCAATGGTGTCGTCTCATACAACAGTGAGTTAGAAGAAAAAATTGTGGGCACAAAATGGGTGATCAGTGTTTTATTCTCTTCTGTTTGTGCCTTGTCTTTAGCTTTTTGTTCTATATTTAACTTTATGTAGAGGCTAGGCCCCCCTCTAAATCTGGCTTGAAATTATTTTTCATTCTAATTCATAGAAATGGAGTAGCGTGCAATGGTGTCGTCTCATACAACAGTGAGTTAGTAGAAAAAATTTGTGGGCACAAAGTGGGTGATCAGTGTCTTATTCTCTTCTGTTTGTGCCTTGTCTTTAGCTTTTCCTTCTATATTTAACTTTAAGTAGAGGCTAGGCCCCTTTCTAAATCTTGGTTGAAATTATTTTTCATTCTAATTCATAGAAATGTAGTAGCGTGCAATGGTGTCGTCTCATACAACAGTGAGTTAGGAGAAAAAATTTCTGGGCACAAAATGGGTGATCAGTGTCTTATTCTCTTCTGTTTTTGCCTTGTCTTTAGCTTTTTCTTCTATATTTAACTTTATGTAGGGGCTAGGCCCCCCTCTAAATCTTGGTTGAAATTATTTTTCATTCTAATTAATAGAAATGGAGTAGCGTGCAATGGTGTCGTCTCATACAACAGTGAGTTAGGAGAAAAAATTTGTTGGCACAAAATGGGTGATCAGTGTCTTATTCTCTTCTGTTTATGCCTTGTCTTTAGCTTTTTCTTCTATATTTAACTTTATGTAGAGGCTAGGCCCCCCTCTAAATCTTGGTTGAAATTATTTTTCATTCTAATTAATAGAAATGGAGTAGCGTGCAATGGTGTCGTCTCATACAACAGTGAGGTAGGAGAAAAAATTTGCTGGCACAAAATGGGTGATCAGTGTCTTATTCACTTCTGTTTGTGCCTTGTCTTTAGCTTTTTCTTCTATATTTAACTTTATGTAGAGGCTAGGCCCCCCTCTAAATCTTGGTTGAAATAATTTTTCATTCTAATTAATAGAAATGGAGTAGCGATCAAAGGTGTCGTCTCAAACAACAGTGAGTTAGGAGAAAAAATTTGTGGGCACAAAATGGGTGATCGGTGTTTATTCTCTTCTGTTTGTGCCTTGTCTTTAGCTTTTTCTTCTATATTTAACTTTATGTAGAGGCTAGGCCCCCCTCTAAATCTTGGTTGAAATTATTTTTCATTCTAATTAATAGAAATGGAGTAGCGTGCAATGGTGTCGTCTCATACAACAGTGAGGTAGGAGAAAAAATTTGTTGGCACAAAATGGGTGATCAGTGTCTTATTTACTTCTGTTTGTGCCTTGTCTTTAGCTTTTTCTTCTATATCTAACTTTATGTAGAGGCTAGGCCCCCCTCTAAATCTTGGTTGAAACTATTTTTCATTCTAATTAATAGAAATGGAGTAGCGTGCAATGGTGTTGTCTCAAACAACAGTGAGTTAGGAGAAAAAATTTGTGGGCACAAAATGGGTGATCAGTGTCTTATTCTCTTCTGTTTGTGCCTTGTCTTTAGCTTTTTCTTCTATATTTAACTTTATGTAGAGGCTAGGCCCCTTTCTAAATCTTGGTTGAAATTATTTTTCATTCTAATTCATAGAAATGGAGTAGCGTGCAATAGTGTCGTGTCATACAACAGTGAGTTAGGAGAAAAAATTTGTGGGCACAAAATGGGTGATGAGTGTCTTATTCTCTTCTGTTTGTGCCTTGTCTTTAGCTTTTTCTTCTATATTTAAATTTATGTAGAGGCTAGGCCACTTTCTAAATCTTGGTTGAAATTACTTTTCATTCTAATTCATAGAAATGGAGTATCGTGCAATGGTGTCGTCTCATACAACAGTGAGTTAGGAGAAAAAATTTGTGGGCACAAAATGGGTGATCAGTGTCTTATTCTCTTCTGTTTGAGCCTTGTCTTTAGTTTTTTCTTCTATATTTAACTTTAAGTAGAGGCTAGGCCCCCCTCTAAATCTTGGTTGAAATTATTTTTCATTCTAATTCATAGAAATGGAGTAGCGTGCAATGGTGTCATCTCATACAACAGTGAGTTAGGAGAAAAAATTTGTGGGCAAGAAATGGGTGATCAGTGTCTTATTCTCTTGTGTTTGTGCCTTGTCTTTAGCTTCTTCTTCTATATTTAACTTTATGTAGAGGCTAGGCCCCTTTCTAAATCTTGGTTGAAATTATTTTTCATTCTAATTCATAGAAATGGAGTAGCGTGCAATGGTGTCATCTCATACAACAGTGAGTTAGGAGAAAAAATTTGTGGGCACAAAATGGGTGATCAGTGTCTTATTCTCTTCTGTTTGTGCCTTGTCTTTAGCTTTTTCTTCTATATTTAACTTTATGTAGAGGCTAGGCCCCTTTCTAAATCTTGGTTGAAATTATTTTTCATTCTAATTCATAGAAATGGAGTAGCGTGCAATAGTGTCGTGTCATACAACAGTGAGTTAGGAGAAAAAATTTGTGGGCACAAAATGGGTGATGAGTGTCTTATTCTCTTATGTTTGTGCCTTGTCTTTAGCTTTTTCTTCTATATTTAAATTTATGTAGAGGCTAGGCCACTTTCTAAATCTTGGTTGAAATTACTTTTCATTCTAATTCATAGAAATGGAGTAGCGTGCAATGGTGTCGTCTCATACAACAGTGAGATAGGAGAAAAAATTTGTGGGCACAAAATGGGTGATCAGTGTCTTATTCTCTTCTTTTTGTGCCTTGTCTTTAGTTTTTTCTTCTATATTTAACTTTAAGTAGAGGCTAGGCCCCCCTCTAAATCTTGGTTGAAATTATTTTTCATTCTAATTCATAGAAATGGAGTAGCGTGCAATGGTGTCATCTCATACAACAGTGAGTTAGGAGAAAAAATTTGTGGGCAAGAAATGGGTGATCAGTGTCTTATTCTCTTGTGTTTGTGCCTTGTCTTTAGCTTCTTCTTCTATATTTAACTTTATGTAGAGGCTAGGCCCCTTTCTAAATCTTGGTTGAAATTATTTTTCATTCTAATTCATAGAAATGGAGTAGCGTGCAATGGTGTCGTCTCATACAACAGTGAGTTAGGAGAAAAAATTGGTGGGCACATAATGGGTGATCAGTGTCTTATTCTCTTCTGTTTGTGCCTTGTCTTTAGCTTTTTCTTCTATATTTAACTTTATGTAGTGGCTAGGCCCCCCTCTAAATATTGGTTGAAATTATTTTTCATTCTAATTCATAGAAATGGAGTAGGTAGCGTGCAATGGTGACGTCTCATACAACAGTGAGTTAGTAGAAAAATTTGTGGGCACAAAATGGGTGATCAGTGACTTATTCTCTTCTGTTTGTGCCTTGTCTTTAGCTTTTTCTTCTATATTTAACTTTAAGTAGAGGCTAGGCCCCTTTCTAAATCTTGGTTGAAATTATTTTTCATTTTAATTAATAGAAATGGAGTAGCTTGCAATGGTGTCATCTCATACAACAGTGATTTAGGAGAAAAAATTTGTGGGCACAAAATGGGTGATCAGTGTCTTATTCTCTTCTATTTGTGCCTTGTCTTTAGTTTTTTCTTCTATATTTAACTTTAAGTAGAGGCTAGGCCCCCCTCTAAATCTTGGTTGAAATTATTTTTCATTCTAATTCATAGAAATGGAGTAGCGTGCAATGGTGTCATCTCATACAACAGTGAGTTAGGAGAAAAAATTTGTGGGCAAGAAATGGGTGATCAGTGTCTTATTCTCTTGTGTTTGTGCCTTGTCTTTAGCTTCTTCTTCTATATTTAACTTTATGTAGAGGCTAGGCCCCTTTCTAAATCTTGGTTGAAATTATTTTTCATTCTAATTCATAGAAATGGAGTAGCGTGCAATGGTGTCGTCTCATACAACAGTGAGTTAGGAGAAAAAATTTGTGGGCACAAAATGGGTGATCAGTGTCTTATTCTCTTCTGTTTGTGCCTTGTCTTTAGCTTTTTCTTCTATATTTAACTTTATGTAGAGGCTAGGCCCCTTTCTAAATCTTGGTTGAAATTATTTTTCATTCTAATTCATAGAAATGGAGTAGCGTGCAATAGTGTCGTGTCATACAACAGTGAGTTAGGAGAAAAAATTTGTGGGCACAAAATGGGTGATGAGTGTCTTATTCTCTTATGTTTGTGCCTTGTCTTTAGCTTTTTCTTCTATATTTAAATTTATGTAGAGGCTAGGCCACTTTCTAAATCTTGGTTGAAATTACTTTTCATTCTAATTCATAGAAATGGAGTAGCGTGCAATGGTGTCGTCTCATACAACAGTGAGATAGGAGAAAAAATTTGTGGGCACAAAATGGGTGATCAGTGTCTTATTCTCTTCTTTTTGTGCCTTGTCTTTAGTTTTTTCTTCTATATTTAACTTTAAGTAGAGTCTAGGCCCCCCTCTAAATCTTGGTTGAAATTATTTTTCATTCTAATTCATAGAAATGGAGTAGCGTGCAATGGTGTCATCTCATACAACAGTGAGTTAGGAGAAAAAATTTGTGGGCAAGAAATGGGTGATCAGTGTCTTATTCTCTTGTGTTTGTGCCTTGTCTTTAGCTTCTTCTTCTATATTTAACTTTATGTAGAGGCTAGGCCCCTTTCTAAATCTTGGTTGAAATTATTTTTCATTCTAATTCATAGAAATGGAGTAGCGTGCAATGGTGTCGTCTCATACAACAGTGAGTTAGGAGAAAAAATTGGTGGGCACATAATGGGTGATCAGTGTCTTATTCTCTTCTGTTTGTGCCTTGTCTTTAGCTTTTTCTTCTATATTTAACTTTATGTAGTGGCTAGGCCCCCCTCTAAATATTGGTTGAAATTATTTTTCATTCTAATTCATAGAAATGGAGTAGGTAGCGTGCAATGGTGACGTCTCATACAACAGTGAGTTAGTAGAAAAATTTGTGGGCACAAAATGGGTGATCAGTGACTTATTCTCTTCTGTTTGTGCCTTGTCTTTAGCTTTTTCTTCTATATTTAACTTTAAGTAGAGGCTAGGCCCCTTTCTAAATCTTGGTTGAAATTATTTTTCATTTTAATTAATAGAAATGGAGTAGCTTGCAATGGTGTCATCTCATACAACAGTGATTTAGGAGAAAAAATTTGTGGGCACAAAATGGGTGATCAGTGTCTTATTCTCTTCTATTTGTGCCTTGTCTTTAGCTTTTTCTTCTATATTTAACTTTATGTAGAGGCTACGCCCTCCTCTAAATCTTCGTCGAAATTATTTTTCATTCTTATTCATAGAAATGGAGTAGCGTGCAATGGTGTCGTCTGATACAACAGTGAGTTAGGAGAAAAAATTTGTTGGCACAAAATGGGTGATCAGTGTCTTATTCTCTTCTATTTGTGCCTTGTCTTTAGCTTTTTCTTCTATATTTAACTTTATGTAGAGGCTAGGCCCCTTTCTAAATCTTTGTTTTAATTATTTTACATTCTAATTCATAGAAATGGAGTAGCGTGCAGTGGTGTCGTCTCATACAACAGTGAGGTAGGAGAAAAAATTTGTGGGCACAAAGTGGGTGATCAGTGTCTTATTCTCTTCTGTTTGTGCCTTGTCTTTAGCTTTTCCTTCTATATTTAACTTTAAGTAGAGGCTAGGCCCCTTTCTAAATCTTGGTTGAAATTATTTTTCATTCTAATTCATAGAAATGTAGTAGCGTGCAATGGTGTCGTCTCATACAACAGTGAGTTAGGAGAAAAAATTTCTGGGCACAAAATGGGTGATCAGTGTCTTATTCTCTTCTGTTTTTGCCTTGTCTTTAGCTTTTTCTTCTATATTTAACTTTATGTAGGGGCTAGGCCCCCCTCTAAATCTTGGTTGAAATTATTTTTCATTCTAATTAATAGAAATGGAGTAGCGTGCAATGGTGTCGTCTCATACAACAGTGAGTTAGGAGAAAAAATTTGTTGGCACAAAATGGGTGATCAGTGTCTTATTCTCTTCTGTTTATGCCTTGTCTTTAGCTTTTTCTTCTATATTTAACTTTATGTAGAGGCTAGGCCCCCCTCTAAATCTTGGTTGAAATTATTTTTCATTCTAATTAATAGAAATGGAGTAGCGTGCAATGGTGTCGTCTCATACAACAGTGAGGTAGGAGAAAAAATTTGCTGGCACAAAATGGGTGATCAGTGTCTTATTCACTTCTGTTTGTGCCTTGTCTTTAGCTTTTTCTTCTATATTTAACTTTATGTAGAGGCTAGGCCCCCCTCTAAATCTTGGTTGAAATAATTTTTCATTCTAATTAATAGAAATGGAGTAGCGATCAAAGGTGTCGTCTCAAACAACAGTGAGTTAGGAGAAAAAATTTGTGGGCACAAAATGGGTGATCGGTGTCTTATTCTCTTCTGTTTGTGCCTTGTCTTTAGCTTTTTCTTCTATATTTAACTTTATGTAGAGGCTAGGCCCCTTTCTAAATCTTTGTTTTAATTATTTTTCATTCTAATTCATAGAAATGGAGTAGCGTGCAGTGGTGTCGTCTCATACAACAGTGAGTTAGGAGAAAAAATTTGTGGGCACAAAATGGGTGATCAGTGTCTCATTCTCTTCTGTTTGTGTCTTGTCTTTAGCTTTTTCTTCTATATTTAACTTTATGTAGAGGCTAGGCCCCCCTCTAAATCTTGGTTGAAATTATTTTTCATTCTAATTAATAGAAATGGAGTAGCGTGCAATGGTGTCGTCTCAAACAACAGTGAGTTAGGAGAAAAAATTTGTGGGCACAAAATGGGTGATCAGTGTCTTATTCTCTTCTGTTTATGCCTTGTCTTTAGCTTTTTCTTCTATATTTAACTTTATGTAGAGGCTAGGCCCCCCTCTAAATCTTGGTTGAAATTATTTTTCATTCTAATTAATAGAAATGGAGTAGCGTGCAATGGTGTCGTCTCATACAACAGTGAGGTAGGAGAAAAAATTTGATGGCACAAAATGGGTGATCAGTGTCTTATTCACTTCCGTTTGTGCCTTGTCATTAGCTTTTTCTTCTATATTTAACTTTATGTAGAGGCTAGGCCCCCTCTCTAAATCTTGGTTGAAATAATTTTTCATTCTAATTAATAGAAATGGAGTAGCGATCAAAGGTGTCGTCTCAAACAACAGTGAGTTAGGAGAAAAAATTTGTGGACACAAAATGGGTGATCAGTGTCTTATTCTCTTCTGTTTGTGCCTTGTCTTTAGCTTTTTCTTCTATATTTAACTTTATGTAGAGGCTAGGCCCCCCTCTAAATCTTGGTTGAAATTATTTTTCATTCTAATTCCTAGAAATGGAGTAGCGTGCAATGGTGTCGTCTCATACAACAGTGAGTTAGTAGAAAAAATTTGTGGGCACAAAATGGGTGATCAGTGCCTTATTCTCTTCTGTTTGTGCCTTGTCTTTAGCTTTTTCTTCTACATTTAACATTATGTCGAGGCTAGGCCCCCCTCTAAATCTTGGTTGAAATTATTTTTCATTCTAATTCATAGAAATGGAGTAGCGTGCAATGGTGTCGTCTCATACAACAGTGAGTTAGAAGAAAAAATTGTGGGCACAAAATGGGTGATCAGTGTTTTATTCTCTTCTGTTTGTGCCTTGTCTTTAGCTTTTTGTTCTATATTTAACTTTATGTAGAGGCTAGGCACCACTCTAAATCTGGCTTGAAATTATTTTTCATTCTAATTCATAGAAATGGAGTAGCGTGCAATGGTGTCGTCTCATACAACAGTGAGTTAGTAGAAAAAATTTGTGGGCACAAAGTGGGTGATCAGTGTCTTATTCTCTTCTGTTTGTGCCTTGTCTTTAGCTTTTCCTTCTATATTTAACTTTAAGTAGAGGCTAGGCCCCTTTCTAAATCTTGGTTGAAATTATTTTTCATTCTAATTCATAGAAATGTAGTAGCGTGCAATGGTGTCGTCTCATACAACAGTGAGTTAGGAGAAAAAATTTCTGGGCACAAAATGGGTGATCAGTGTCTTATTCTCTTCTGTTTTTGCCTTGTCTTTAGCTTTTTCTTCTATATTTAACTTTATGTAGGGGCTAGGCCCCCCTCTAAATCTTGGTTGAAATTATTTTTCATTCTAATTAATAGAAATGGAGTAGCGTGCAATGGTGTCGTCTCATACAACAGTGAGTTAGGAGAAAAAATTTGTTGGCACAAAATGGGTGATCAGTGTCTTATTCTCTTCTGTTTATGCCTTGTCTTTAGCTTTTTCTTCTATATTTAACTTTATGTAGAGGCTAGGCCCCCCTCTAAATCTTGGTTGAAATTATTTTTCATTCTAATTCATAGAAATGGAGTAGCGTGCAATAGTGTCGTGTCATACAACAGTGAGTTAGGAGAAAAAATTTGTGGGCACAAAATGGGTGATGAGTGTCTTATTCTCTTCTGTTTGTGCCTTGTCTTTAGCTTTTTCTTCTATATTTAAATTTATGTAGAGGCTAGGCCACTTTCTAAATCTTGGTTGAAATTACTTTTCATTCTAATTCATAGAAATGGAGTATCGTGCAATGGTGTCGTCTCATACAACAGTGAGTTAGGAGAAAAAATTTGTGGGCACAAAATGGGTGATCAGTGTCTTATTCTCTTCTGTTTGAGCCTTGTCTTTAGTTTTTTCTTCTATATTTAACTTTAAGTAGAGGCTAGGCCCCCCTCTAAATCTTGGTTGAAATTATTTTTCATTCTAATTCATAGAAATGGAGTAGCGTGCAATGGTGTCATCTCATACAACAGTGAGTTAGGAGAAAAAATTTGTGGGCAAGAAATGGGTGATCAGTGTCTTATTCTCTTGTGTTTGTGCCTTGTCTTTAGCTTCTTCTTCTATATTTAACTTTATGTAGAGGCTAGGCCCCTTTCTAAATCTTGGTTGAAATTATTTTTCATTCTAATTCATAGAAATGGAGTAGCGTGCAATGGTGTCGTCTCATACAACAGTGAGTTAGGAGAAAAAATTTGTGGGCACAAAATGGGTGATCAGTGTCTTATTCTCTTCTGTTTGTGCCTTGTCTTTAGCTTTTTCTTCTATATTTAACTTTATGTAGAGGCTAGGCCCCTTTCTAAATCTTGGTTGAAATTATTTTTCATTCTAATTCATAGAAATGGAGTAGCGTGCAATAGTGTCGTGTCATACAACAGTGAGTTAGGAGAAAAAATTTGTGGGAACAAAATGGGTGATGAGTGTCTTATTCTCTTATGTTTGTGCCTTGTCTTTAGCTTTTTCTTCTATATTTAAATTTATGTAGAGGCTAGGCCACTTTCTAAATCTTGGTTGAAATTACTTTTCATTCTAATTCATAGAAATGGAGTAGCGTGCAATGGTGTCGTCTCATACAACAGTGAGATAGGAGAAAAAATTTGTGGCCACAAAATGGGTGATCAGTGTCTTATTCTCTTCTGTTTGTGCCTTGTCTTTAGTTTTTTCTTCTATATTTAACTTTAAGTAGAGGCTAGGCCCCCCTCTAAATCTTGGTTGAAATTATTTTTCATTCTAATTCATAGAAATGGAGTAGCGTGCAATGGTGTCATCTCATACAACAGTGAGTTAGGAGAAAAAATTTGTGGGCAAGAAATGGGTGATCAGTGTCTTATTCTCTTGTGTTTGTGCCTTGTCTTTAGCTTCTTCTTCTATATTTAACTTTATGTAGAGGCTAGGCCCCTTTCTAAATCTTGGTTGAAATTATTTTTCATTCTAATTCATAGAAATGGAGTAGCGTGCAATGGTGTCGTCTCATACAACAGTGAGTTAGGAGAAAAAATTGGTGGGCACATAATGGGTGATCAGTGTCTTATTCTCTTCTGTTTGTGCCTTGTCTTTAGCTTTTTCTTCTATATTTAACTTTATGTAGAGGCTAGGCCCTCCTCTAAATCTTCGTCGAAATTATTTTTCATTCTTATTCATAGAAATGGAGTAGCGTGCAATGGTGTCGTCTCATACAACAGTGAGGTAGGAGAAAAAATTTGTTGGCACAAAATGGGTGATCAGTGTCTTATTCTCTTCTATTTGTGCCTTGTCTTTAGCTTTTTCTTCTATATTTAACTTTATGTAGAGGCTAGGCCCCTTTCTAAATCTTTGTTTTAATTATTTTACATTCTAATTCATAGAAATGGAGTAGCGTGCAGTGGTGTCGTCTCATACAACAGTGAGTTAGGAGAAAAAATTTGTGGGCACAAAATGGGTGATCAGTGTCTCATTCTCTTCTGTTTGTGCCTTGTCTTTAGCTTTTTCTTCTATATTTAACTTTATGTAGAGGCTAGGCCCCCCTCTAAATCTTGGTTGAAATTATTTTTCATTCTAATTAATAGAAATGGAGTAGCGTGCAATGGTGTCGTCTCATACAACAGTGAGGTAGGAGAAAAAATTTGATGGCACAAAATGGGTGATCAGTGTCTTATTCACTTCCGTTTGTGCCTTGTCATTAGCTTTTTCTTCTATATTTAACTTTATGTAGAGGCTAGGCCCCCTCTCTAAATCTTGGTTGAAATAATTTTTCATTCTAATTAATAGAAATGGAGTAGCGATCAAAGGTGTCGTCTCAAACAACAGTGAGTTAGGAGAAAAAATTTGTGGACACAAAATGGGTGATCAGTGTCTTATTCTCTTCTGTTTGTGCCTTGTCTTTAGCTTTTTCTTCTATATTTAACTTTATGTAGAGGCTAGGCCCCCCTCTAAATCTTGGTTGAAATTATTTTTCATTCTAATTCCTAGAAATGGAGTAGCGTGCAATGGTGTCGTCTCATACAACAGTGAGTTAGTAGAAAAAATTTGTGGGCACAAAATGGGTGATCAGTGCCTTATTCTCTTCTGTTTGTGCCTTGTCTTTAGCTTTTTCTTCTACATTTAACATTATGTCGAGGCTAGGCCCCCCTCTAAATCTTGGTTGAAATTATTTTTCATTCTAATTCATAGAAATGGAGTAGCGTGCAATGGTGTCGTCTCATACAACAGTGAGTTAGAAGAAAAAATTGTGGGCACAAAATGGGTGATCAGTGTTTTATTCTCTTCTGTTTGTGCCTTGTCTTTAGCTTTTTGTTCTATATTTAACTTTATGTAGAGGCTAGGCACCACTCTAAATCTGGCTTGAAATTATTTTTCATTCTAATTCATAGAAATGGAGTAGCGTGCAATGGTGTCGTCTCATACAACAGTGAGTTAGTAGAAAAAATTTGTGGGCACAAAGTGGGTGATCAGTGTCTTATTCTCTTCTGTTTGTGCCTTGTCTTTAGCTTTTCCTTCTATATTTAACTTTAAGTAGAGGCTAGGCCCCTTTCTAAATCTTGGTTGAAATTATTTTTCATTCTAATTCATAGAAATGTAGTAGCGTGCAATGGTGTCGTCTCATACAACAGTGAGTTAGGAGAAAAAATTTCTGGGCACAAAATGGGTGATCAGTGTCTTATTCTCTTCTGTTTTTGCCTTGTCTTTAGCTTTTTCTTCTATATTTAACTTTATGTAGGGGCTAGGCCCCCCTCTAAATCTTGGTTGAAATTATTTTTCATTCTAATTAATAGAAATGGAGTAGCGTGCAATGGTGTCGTCTCATACAACAGTGAGTTAGGAGAAAAAATTTGTTGGCACAAAATGGGTGATCAGTGTCTTATTCTCTTCTGTTTATGCCTTGTCTTTAGCTTTTTCTTCTATATTTAACTTTATGTAGAGGCTAGGCCCCCCTCTAAATCTTGGTTGAAATTATTTTTCATTCTAATTCATAGAAATGGAGTAGCGTGCAATAGTGTCGTGTCATACAACAGTGAGTTAGGAGAAAAAATTTGTGGGCACAAAATGGGTGATGAGTGTCTTATTCTCTTCTGTTTGTGCCTTGTCTTTAGCTTTTTCTTCTATATTTAAATTTATGTAGAGGCTAGGCCACTTTCTAAATCTTGGTTGAAATTACTTTTCATTCTAATTCATAGAAATGGAGTATCGTGCAATGGTGTCGTCTCATACAACAGTGAGTTAGGAGAAAAAATTTGTGGGCACAAAATGGGTGATCAGTGTCTTATTCTCTTCTGTTTGAGCCTTGTCTTTAGTTTTTTCTTCTATATTTAACTTTAAGTAGAGGCTAGGCCCCCCTCTAAATCTTGGTTGAAATTATTTTTCATTCTAATTCATAGAAATGGAGTAGCGTGCAATGGTGTCATCTCATACAACAGTGAGTTAGGAGAAAAAATTTGTGGGCAAGAAATGGGTGATCAGTGTCTTATTCTCTTGTGTTTGTGCCTTGTCTTTAGCTTCTTCTTCTATATTTAACTTTATGTAGAGGCTAGGCCCCTTTCTAAATCTTGGTTGAAATTATTTTTCATTCTAATTCATAGAAATGGAGTAGCGTGCAATGGTGTCGTCTCATACAACAGTGAGTTAGGAGAAAAAATTTGTGGGCACAAAATGGGTGATCAGTGTCTTATTCTCTTCTGTTTGTGCCTTGTCTTTAGCTTTTTCTTCTATATTTAACTTTATGTAGAGGCTAGGCCCCTTTCTAAATCTTGGTTGAAATTATTTTTCATTCTAATTCATAGAAATGGAGTAGCGTGCAATAGTGTCGTGTCATACAACAGTGAGTTAGGAGAAAAAATTTGTGGGAACAAAATGGGTGATGAGTGTCTTATTCTCTTATGTTTGTGCCTTGTCTTTAGCTTTTTCTTCTATATTTAAATTTATGTAGAGGCTAGGCCACTTTCTAAATCTTGGTTGAAATTACTTTTCATTCTAATTCATAGAAATGGAGTAGCGTGCAATGGTGTCGTCTCATACAACAGTGAGATAGGAGAAAAAATTTGTGGCCACAAAATGGGTGATCAGTGTCTTATTCTCTTCTGTTTGTGCCTTGTCTTTAGCTTTTTCTTCTATATTTAACTTTATGTAGAGGCTAGGCCCCTTTCTAAATCTTTGTTTTAATTATTTTACATTCTAATTCATAGAAATGGAGTAGCGTGCAGTGGTGTCGTCTCATACAACAGTGAGTTAGGAGAAAAAATTTGTGGGCACAAAATGGGTGATCAGTGTCTCATTCTCTTCTGTTTGTGCCTTGTCTTTAGCTTTTTCTTCTATATTTAACTTTATGTAGAGGCTAGGCCCCTTTCTAAATCTTGGTTGAAATTATTTTTCATTCTAATTAATAGAAATGGAGTAGCGTGCAATGGTGTCGTTTCATACAACAGTGAGTTAGGAGAAAAAATTTGTGGGCACAAAATGAGTGATCAGTGTCTTATTCTCTTCTGTTTGTGCCTTGTCTTTAGCTTTTTCTTCTATATTTAACTTTATGTAGAGGCTAGGCTCCCCTATAAATCTTGGTTGAAATTATTTTTCATTCTAATTAATAGAAATGGAGTAGCGTGCAATGGTGTCGTCTCATACAACAGTGAGTTAGGAGAAAAAATTTGTGGGCACAAAATGGGTGATCAGTGTCTTATTCTCTTCTGTTTGAGCCTTGTCTTTAGCTTTTTCTTCTATATTTAACTTTATGTAGAGGCTTGGCCCCCCTCTAAATCTTGGTTGAAATTATTTTTCATTCTAATTCGTAGAAATGGAGTAGCGTGCAATGGTGTCGTCTCATACAACAGTGAGTTAGGAGAAAAAATTTGTGGGCACAAAATGGGTGATCAGTGGCTTATTCTCTGCTGTTTGTGCCTTGTCTTTAGCTTTTTCTTCTATATATAACTTTATGTAGAGGCTAGGCCCTTTTCTAAATCTTGGTTGAAATTATTTTTCATTCTAATTCCTAGAAATGGAGTAGCGAGCAATGGTGTCGTCTCATACAACAGTGAGTTAGGAGTAAAAATTTGTGGGCACAAAATGGGTGATCAGTGTCTTATTCTCTGCTGTTTGTGCCTTGTCTTTAGCTTTTTCTTCTATATTTAACTTTAAGTAGAGGCTAGGCCCCTTTCTAAATCTTGGTTGAAATTATTTTTCATTTTAATTAATAGAAATGGAGTAGCTTGCAATGGTGTCATCTCATACAACAGTGATTTAGGAGAAAAAATTTGTGGGCACAAAATGGGTGATCAGTGACTTATTCTCTTCTGTTTGTGCCTTGTCTTTAGCTTTTTCTTCTATATTTAACTTTATGTAGAGGCTAGGCCCTCCTCTAAATCTTCGTCGAAATTATTTTTAATTCTTATTCATAGAAATGGAGTAGCGTGCAATGGTGTCGTCTCATACAACAGTGAGTTAGGAGAAAAAATTTGTTGGCACAAAATGGGTGATCAGTGTCTTATTCTCTTCTATTTGTGCCTTGTCTTTAGCTTTTTCTTCTATATTTAACTTTATGTAGAGGCTAGGCCCCTTTCTAAATCTTTGTTTTAATTATTTTACATTCTAATTCATAGAAATGGAGTAGCGTGCAGTGGTGTCGTCTCATACAACAGTGAGTTAGGAGAAAAAATTTGTGGGCACAAAATGGGTGATCAGTGGCTTATTCTCTGCTGTTTGTGCCTTGTCTTTAGCTTTTTCTTCTATATATAACTTTATGTAGAGGCTAGGCCCTTTTCTAAATCTTGGTTGAAATTATTTTTCATTCTAATTCCTAGAAATGGAGTAGCGAGCAATGGTGTCGTCTCATACAACAGTGAGTTAGGAGTAAAAATTTGTGGGCACAAAATGGGTGATCAGTGTCTTATTCTCTGCTGTTTGTGTCTTGTCTTTAGTTTTTTCTTCTATATTTAACTTTAAGTAGAGGCTAGGCCCCCCTCTAAATCTTGGTTGAAATTATTTTTCATTCTAATTAATAGAAATGGAGTAGCGTGCAATGCTGTCATCTCATACAACAGTGAGTTAGGAGAAAAAATTTGTGCGCACAAAATGGGTGATCAGTGTCTTATTCTCTTCTGTTTGTGCCTTGTCTTTAGCTTTTTCTTCTATATTTAACTTTATGTAGAGGCTAGCCCCCCCTCTAAATCTTGGTTGAAATTATTTTTCATTCTAATTCATAGAAGTGGAGTAGCGTGCAATGATGTCGTCTCATACAACAGTGAGTTAGGAGAAAAAATACGTTGGTATAAAATGGGTGATCAGTGTCTTATTCTCTTCTGTTTGTGCCTTGTCTTTAGCTTTTTCTTCTATATTTAACTTTATGTAGAGGCTAGGCCCCCCTCAAAATCTTGGTTGAAATTATTTTTCATTCTAATTAATAGAAATGGAGTAGCGTGCAATGGTGTCGTCTCATACAACAGTGAGTAAGGAGAAAAAATTTGTGCGCACAAAATGGGTGATCAGTGTCTTATTCTCTTCTGTTTGTGCCTTGTCTTTAGCTTTTTCTTCTATATTTAACTTTATGTAGAGGCTAGGCCCCTTTCTAAATCTTGGTTGAAATTATTTTTCATTCTAATTCATAGAAATGGAGTAGCGTGCAATGTTGTTGTCTCATACAACGGTGAGTTAGGAGAAAAAATTTGTGGGCACAAAATGGGTGATGAGTGTCTTATTCTCTTCTGTTTGTGCCTTGTCTTTAGCTTTTTCTTCTATATTTAAATTTATGTAGAGGCTAGGCCACTTTCTAAATCTTGGTTGAAATTATTTTTCAGTCTAATTCATAGAAATGGAGTATCGTGCAATGGTGTCGTCTCATACAACAGTGAGTTAGGAGAAAAAATTTGTGGGCACAAAATGGGTGATCAGTGACTTATTCTCTTCTGTTTGTGCCTTGTCTTTAGTTTTTTCTTCTATATTTAACTTTAAGTAGAGGCTAGGCCCCCCCTCTAAATCTTGGTTGAAATTATTTTTTATTCTACTTAATAGAAATGGAGTAGCGTGCAATGCTGTCATCTCATACAACAGTGAGTTAGGAGAAAAAATTTGTGCGCACAAAATGGGTGATCAGTGTCTTATTCTCTTCTGTTTGTGCCTTGTCTTTAGCTTTTTCTTCTATATTTAAATTTATGTAGAGGATAGGCCACTTTCTAAATCTTGGTTGAAATTATTTTTCATTCTAATTCATAGAAATGGAGTATCGTGCAATGGTGTCGTCTCATACAACAGTGAGTTTGGAGTAAAAATTTGTGGGCACAAAATGGGTGATGAGTGTCTTATTCTCTTCTGTTTGTGCCTTGTCTTTAGCTTTTTCTTCTATATTTAACTTTATGTAGAGGCTAGGCCCCTTTGTAAATCTTGGTTGAAATTATTTTTCATTCTAATTCATAGAAATGGAGTAGCGTGCAATGGTGTCGTCTCATACAACAGTGAGTTAGGAGAAAAAATTGGTGGGCACAAAATGGGTGATCAGTGACTTATTCTCTTCTGTTTGTGCCTCGTCTTTAGCTTTTTCTTCTATATTTAACTTTATGTAGAGGCTAGGCCCTCCTCTAAATCTTCGTCGAAATTATTTTTCATTCTTATTCATAGAAATGGAGTAGCGTGCAATGGTGTCGTCTCATACAACAGTGAGTTAGGAGAAAAAATTTGTTGGCACAAAATGGGTGATCAGTGTCTTATTCTCTTCTATTAGTGCCTTGTCTTTAGCTTTTTCTTCTATATTTAACTTTATGTAGAGGCTAGACCCCTTTCTAAATCTTTGTTTTAATTATTTTACATTCTAATTTCTAGAAATGGAGTAGCGTGCAGTGGTGTCGTCTCATACAACAGTGAGTTAGGAGAAAAAATTTGTGGGCACAAAATGGGTGATCAGTGTCTTATTCTCTTCTGTTTGTGCCTTGTCTTTAGCTTTTTCTTCTATATTTAACTTTATGTAGAGGCTAGGCCCCTTTCTAAATCTTGGTTGAAATTATTTTTCATTCTAATTAATAGAAATGGAGTAGCGTGCAATGGTGTCGTCTCATACAACAGTGAGTTAGGAGAAAAAATTTGTGGGCACAAAATGGGTGATCAGTGATTTATTCTCTTCTGTTTGTGCCTTGTCTTTAGCTTTTTCTTCTATATTTAACTTTATGTAGAGGCTAGGCCCCCCTCTAAATCTTGGTTGAAATTATTTTTCATTCTAATTCGTAGAAATGGAGTAGCGTGCAATGGTGTCGTCTCATACAACAGTGAGTTAGGAGAAAAAATTTGTGGGCACAAAATGGGTGATCAGTGGCTTATTCTCTGCTGTTTGTGCCTTGTCTTTAGCTTTTTCTTCTATATATAACTTTATGTAGAGGCTAGGCCTTTTTCTAAATCTTGGTTGAAATTATTTTTCATTCTAATTCCTAGAAATGGAGTAGCGAGCAATGGTGTCGTCTCATACAACAGTGAGTTAGGAGAAAAAATTTGTGGGCACAAAATGGGTGATCAGTGTCTTATTCTCTTCTGTTTGTGCCTTGTCTTTCGCTTTTTCTTCTATATTTAACTTTATGTAGAGGCTAGGCCCCCCTCTAAATCTTGGTTGAAATTATTTTTCATTATAATTCGTATAAATGGAGTAGCGTGCAATGGTGTCGTCTCATACAACAGTGAGTTAGGAGAAAAAATTTGTGGGCACAAAATGGGTGATCAGTGGCTTATTCTCTGCTGTTTGTGCCTTGTCTTTAGCTTTTTCTTCTATATATAACTTTATGTAGAGGCTAGGCACCTTTCTAAATCTTGGTTGAAATTATTTTTCATTCTAATTCATAGAAATGGAGTAGCGTGCAATGTTGTCGTCTCATACAACAGTGAGTTAGGAGAAAAAATATGTGGGCACAAAATGGGTGATCAGTGTCTTATTCTCTTCTGTTTGTGCCTTGTCTTTAGCTTTTTCTTCTATATTTAACTTTATGTAGAGGCTAGGCCCCTTTCTAAATCTTGGTTGAAATTATTTTTCATTCTAATTAATAGAAATGGAGTAGCGTGCAATGGTGTCGTCTCATACAACAGTGAGTTAGGAGAAAAAATGTGTGGGCACAAAATGGGTGATCAGTGTCTTATTCTCTTCTGTTTGTGCCTGGTCTTGAGCATTCTCTTCTATATTTAACTTTATGTAGATGCTAGGCCCCTTTCTAAATCTTGGTTGAAATTATTTTTCATTCTAATTCATAGAAATGGAGTAGCGTGCAATGGTGTCATCTCATACAACAGTGAGTTAGGAGAAAAAATTTGTGGGCAAGAAATGGGTGATCAGTGTCTTATTCTCTTGTGTTTGTGCCTTGTCTTTAGCTTTTTCTTCTATATTTAACTTTATGTAGAGGCTAGGCCCCTTTCTAAATCTTGGTTGAAATTATTTTTCATTCTAATTCATAGAAATGGAGTAGCGTGCAATGGTGTCGTCTCATACAACAGTGAGTTAGGAGAAAAAATTGGTGGGCACAAAATGGGTGATCAGTGTCTTATTCTCTGCTGTTTGTGCCTTGTCTTTAGCTTTTTCTTCTATATTTAACTTTATGTAGAGGCTAGGCCCCCCTCTAAATCTTGGTTGAAATTATTTTTCATTCTAATTCATAGAAATGGAGTAGGTAGCGTGCAATGGTGACGTCTCATACAACAGTGAGTTAGTAGAAAAATTTGTGGGCACAAAATGGGTGATCAGTGTCTTATTCTCTTCTGTTTGTGCCTTGTCTTTAGCTTTTTCTTCTATATTTAACTTTAAGTAGAGGCTAGGCCCCTTTCTAAATCTTGGTTGAAATTATTTTTCATTCTAATTCATAGAAATGGAGTAGCGTGCAATGGTGTCGTCTCATACAACAGTGAGTTAGGAGAAAAAATTTGTGGGCACAAAATAGCTGATCAGTGTCTTATTCTCCTGTGTTTGTGCCTTGTCTTTAGCTTTTTCTTCTATATTTAACTTTATGTAGAGGCTAGGTCTCCCTCTAAATCTTGGTTGAAATTATTTTTCATTCTAATTCATAGAAATGTAGTAGCGTGCAATGGTGTCATCTCATACAACAGTGAGTTAGGAGAAAAATTTTGTGGGCAAGAAATGGGTGATCAGTCTCTTATTCTCTTCTATTTGTGCCTTGTCTTTAGCTTTTTCTTCTATATTTAACTTTATGTAGAGGCTAGGCCCCTTTCTAAATCTTTGTTTTAATTATTTTACATTCTAATTCATAGAAATGGAGTAGCGTGCAGTGGTGTCGTCTCATACAACAGTGAGTTAGGAGAAAAAATTTGTGCGCACAAAATGGGTGATCAGTGTCTTATTCTCTTCTGTTTGTGCCTTGTCTTTAGCTTTTTCTTCTATATTTGACATTATGTAGAGGCTAGGCCCCCCTCTAAATCTTGGTTGAAATTATTTTTCATTCTAATTCATAGAAATGTAGTAGCCATCAATGGTGTCGTCTCATACAACAGTGAGTTAGTAGAAAGAATTTGTGGGCACAAAATGGGTGATCAGTGTCTTATTCTCTTCTGTTTGTGCCTTGTCTTTAGCTTTTTCTTCTATATTTAACTTTATGTAGAGGCTAGGCCCCTTTATAAAACTTGGTTGAAATTATTTTTCATTCTAATTCATAGAAATGGAGTAGCGTGCAATGGTGTTGTCTCATATACCAGTGAGTTAGGAGAAAAAATTTGTGGGCACAAAATGGGAGATCAGTGTCTTATTCCCTGCTGTTTGTGCCTTGTCTTTAGCTTTTTCTTCTATATTTAACTTTATGTAGAGGCTAGGCCCCTTTCTAAATCTTGGTTGAAATTATTTTTCATTCTAATTCATAGAAATGGAGTAGCGTGCAATGGTGTCGTCTCATACAACAGTGAGTTAGGAGAAAAAATTTGTTGGCACAAAATGGGTGATCAGTGTCTTATTCTCTTCTGTTTGTGCCTTGTCTTTAGCTTTTTCTTCTATATTTAACTTTATGTAGAGGCTAGGCCCCCCTCTAAATCTTGGTTGAAATTATTTTTCATTCTAATTCATAGAAATGTAGTAGCGTGTAATGGTGTCGTCTCATACAACAGTGAGTTAGTAGAAAGAATTTGTGGGCACAAAATGGGTGATCAGTGTCTTATTCTCTTCTGTTTGTGCCTTGTCTTTAGCTTTTTCTTCTATATTTAACTTTATGTAGAGGCTAGGCCCCTTTCTAAAACTTGGTTGAAATTATTTTTCATTCTAATTCATAGAAATGGAGTAGCGTGCAATGGTGTCGTCTCATACACCAGTGAGTTAGGAGAAAAAATTTGTGGGCGCAAAATGGGTGATCAGTGTCTTATTCCCTGCTGTTTGTGCCTTGTCTTTAGCTTTTTCTTCTATATTTAACTTTATGTAGAGGCTAGGCCCCTTTCTAAATCTTGGTTGAAATTATTTTTCATTCTAATTCATAGAAATGGAGCAGCGTGCAATGGTGTCGTCTCATACACCAGTGAGTTAGGAGAAAAAATTTGTTGGAACAAAATGGGTGATCAGTGTCTTATTCTCTGCTGTTTGTGCCTTGTCTTTAGCTTTTTCTTCTATATTTAACTTTATGTAAAGGCTAGGCCCTTTTCTAAATCTTGGTTGAAATTATTTTTCATTCTAATTCATAGAAATGGAGTAGCGTGCAATGGTGTCGTCTCATACAACAGTGAGTGAAGAGAAAAAATTTGTGGGCACAAAATGGGTGATCAGTGTCTTATTCTCTTCTGTTTGTGCCTTGTCTTTAGCTTTTTCTTCTATATTTAACTTTATGTAGAGGCTAGGCCCCCCTCTAAATCTTGGTTGAAATTATTTTTCATTCTAATTCATAGAAATGTAGTAGCGTGTAATGGTGTCGTCTCATACAACAGTGAGTTAGTAGAAAGAATTTGTGGGCACAAAATGGGTGATCAGTGTCTTATTCTCTTCTGTTTGTGCCTTGTCTTTAGCTTTTTCTTCTATATTTAACTTTATGTAGAGGCTAGGCCCCTTTCTAAAACTTGGTTGAAATTATTTTTCATTCTAATTCATAGAAATGGAGTAGCGTGCAATGGTGTCGTCTCATACACCAGTGAGTTAGGAGAAAAAATTTGTGGGCGCAAAATGGGTGATCAGTGTCTTATTCCCTGCTGTTTGTGCCTTGTCTTTAGCTTTTTCTTCTATATTTAACTTTATGTAGAGGCTAGGCCCCTTTCTAAATCTTGGTTGAAATTATATTTCATTCTAATTCATAGAAATGGAGTAGCGTGCAATGGTGTCGTCTCATACAACAGTGAGTGAAGAGAAAAAATTTGTGGGCACAAAATGGGTGATCAGTGTCTTATTCTCTGCTGTTTGTGCCTTGTCTTTAGCTTTTTCTTCTATATTTAACTTTATGTAGAGGCTAGGCCCCTTTCTAAATCTTGGTTGAAATTATTTTTCATTCTAATTCATAGAAATGGAGTAGCGTGCAATGGTGTCGTCTCATACATCAGTGAGTTAGGAGAAAAAATTTGTTGGCACAAAATGGGTGATCAGTGTCTTATTCTCTGCTGTTTGTGCCTTGTCTTTAGCTTTTTCTTCTATATTTAACTTTATGTAAAGGCTAGGCCCTTTTCTAAATCTTGGTTGAAATTATTTTTCATTCTAATTCATAGAAATGGAGTAGCGTGCAATGGTGTCGTCTCATACAACAGTGAGTGAAGAGAAAAAATTTGTGGGCACAAAATGGGTGATCAGTGTCTTATTCTCTGCTGTTTGTGCCTTGTCTTTAGCTTTTTCTTCTATATTTAACTTTATGTAGAGGCTAGGCCCCTTTCTAAATCTTGGTTGAAATTATTTTTCATTCTAATTCATAGAAATGGAGTAGCGTGCAATGGTGTCGTTTCATACAACAGTGAGTTAGGAGAAAAAATTTGTGGGCACAAAATGGCTGATCAGTGTCTTATTCTCCTCTGTTCTTGCCTTGTCTTTAGCTTTTTCTTCTATATTTAACTTTATGTAGAGGCTAGGCCCCCCTCTAAATCTTGGTTGAAATTATTTTTCATTCTAATTCATAGAAATGGAGTAGCGTGCAATGGTGTCGTCTCATACAACAGTGAGTTAGGAGAAAAAATTTGTGGGCACAAAATGGCTGATCAGTGTCTTATTCTCCTCTGTTTGTGCCTTGTCTTTAGCTTTTTCTTCTATATTTAACTTTATGTAGAGTCTAGGCCTCCATCTAAATCTTGGTTGAAATTATTTTTCATTCTAATTCATAGAAATGGAGTAGCATGCAATGGTGTCGTCTCATACAACAGTGAGTTAGTAGAAAAATTTGTGGGCACAAAATGGGTGATCAGTGTCTTATTCTCTTCTGTTTGTGCCTTGTCTTTAGCTTTTTCTCCTATATTTGACTTTAAGTAGCGGCTAGGCCCCTTTCTAAATCTTGGTTGAAATTATTTTTCATTCTAATTAATAGAAATGGAGTAGCGTGCAATGGTGTCGTCTCATACAACAGTGAGTAAGGAGAAAAAATTTGTGGGCACAAAATCGGTGATCAGTGACTTATTCTCTTCTGTTTGTGCCTTGTCTTTAGCTTTTTCTTCTATATTTAACTTTATGTAGAGGCTAGGCCAACCTCTTAATCTTGGTTTAAATTATTTTTCATTCTAATTCATAGAAATGGAGTAGCGTGCAATGGTGTCGTCTCATACAACAGTGAGTGAAGAGAAAAAATTTGTGGGCGCACAATGGGTGATCAGTGTCTTATTCTCTGCTGTTTGTGCCTTATCTTTAGCTTTTTCTTCTATATTTAACTTTATGTAGATGCTAGGCCCCTTTCTAAATCTTGGTTGAAATTATTTTTCATTCTAATTAATAGAAATGGAGTAGTGTGCAATTGTGTCGTCTCATACAACAGTGAGTTAGGAGAAAAAATTTGTTGGCACAAAATGGGTGATCAGTGTCTTATTCTCTTCTATTTGTGCCTTGTCTTTAGCTTTTTCTTCTATATTTAACCTTATGTAGAGGCTAGGCCCCTTTCTAAATCATGGTTTTAATTATTTTACATTCTAATTCATAGAAATGGAGTAGCGTGCAGTGGTGTCGTCTCATACAACAGTGAGTTAGGAGAAAAAATTTGTGGGCACAAAATGGGTGATCAGTGTCTTATTCTCTTCTGTTTGTGCCTTGTCTTTAGCTTTTTCTTCTATATTTAACATTATGTAGAGGCTAGGCCCCCCTCTAAATCTTGGTTGAAATTATTTTTCATTCTAATTCATAGAAATGTAGTAGCGTGTAAAGGTGTCGTCTCATACAGCAGTGAGTTAGGAGAAAAAATTTGTTGGCACAAAATGGGTGATCAGTGTCTTATTCTCTTCTGTTTGTGCCTTGTCTTTAGCTTTTTCTTCTATATTTAACTTTATGTAGAGGCTAGGCCCTTTTCTAAATCTTGGTTGAAATTATTTTTCATTCTAATTCATAGAAATGGAGTAACGTGCAATGGTGTCGTCTCATACAACAGTGAGTTAGGAGAAAAAATTTGTGCGCACAAAATGGGTGATCAGTGTCTTATTCTCTTCTGTTTGTGCCTTGTCTTTAACTTTTTCTTCTATATTTAACTTTATGTAGAGGCTAGGCCCCCCTATAAATCTTGGTTGAAATTATTTTTCATTCTAATTAATAGAAATGGAGTAGCGTGCAATGGTGTCATCTCATACAACAGTGAGTTAGGAGTAAAAATTTTTGGGCACAAAATGGGTGATCAGTGTCTTATTCTCTCCTGTTTGTGCTTTGTCTTTAGCTTTTTCTTCTATATTTAACTTTATGTAGAGGCTAGGCCCCTTTCTAAATCTTGGTTGAAATTATTTTTCATTCTAATTCGTAGAAATGGAGTAGCGTGCAATGGTGTCGTCTCAAACAACAGTGAGCTAGGAGAAAAAATTTGTTGGCCCAAAATGGGTCATCAGTGTCTTATTCTCTTCTGTTTGTGCCTTGTCTTTAGCTTTTTCTTCTATATTTGACATTATGTAGAGGCTAGGCCCCCCTCTAAATCTTGTTTGAAATTATTTTTCATTCTAATTCATAGAAATGGAGTAGCGTGCAATGGTGTCGTCTCATACAACAGTGAGTTAGGAGAAAAAATTTGTTGGCACAAAATGGGTGATCAGTGTCTTATTCTCTTCTGTTTGTGCCTTATCTTTAGCTTTTTCTTCTATATTTAACTTTATGTAGAGGCTAGGCCCCCCTCTAAATCTTGGTTGAAATTATTTTTCATTCTAATTCATAGAAATGGAGTAACGTGCAATGGTGTCGTCTCATACAACAGTGAGTTAGGAGAAAAAATTTGTGGGCACAAAATGGCTGATCAGTGTCTTATTCTCCTCTGTTTGTGCCTTGTCTTTAGCTTTTTCTTCTATATTTAACTTTATGTAGAGTCTAGGCCTCCATCTAAATCTTGGTTGAAATTATTTTTCATTCTAATTCATAGAAATGGAGTAGCATGCAATGGTGTCGTCTCATACAACAGTGAGTTAGTAGAAAAATTTGTGGGCACAAAATGGGTGATCAGTGTCTTATTCTCTTCTGTTTGTGCCTTGTCTTTAGCTTTTTCTCCTATATTTGACTTTAAGTAGCGGCTAGGCCCCTTTCTAAATCTTGGTTGAAATTATTTTTCATTCTAATTAATAGAAATGGAGTAGCGTGCAATGGTGTCGTCTCATACAACAGTGAGTAAGGAGAAAAAATTTGTGGGCACAAAATCGGTGATCAGTGACTTATTCTCTTCTGTTTGTGCCTTGTCTTTAGCTTTTTCTTCTATATTTAACTTTATGTAGAGGCTAGGCCAACCTCTTAATCTTGGTTTAAATTATTTTTCATTCTAATTCATAGAAATGGAGTAGCGTGCAATGGTGTCGTCTCATACAACAGTGAGTGAAGAGAAAAAATTTGTGGGCGCACAATGGGTGATCAGTGTCTTATTCTCTGCTGTTTGTGCCTTATCTTTAGCTTTTTCTTCTATATTTAACTTTATGTAGATGCTAGGCCCCTTTCTAAATCTTGGTTGAAATTATTTTTCATTCTAATTAATAGAAATGGAGTAGTGTGCAATTGTGTCGTCTCATACAACAGTGAGTTAGGAGAAAAAATTTGTTGGCACAAAATGGGTGATCAGTGTCTTATTCTCTTCTATTTGTGCCTTGTCTTTAGCTTTTTCTTCTATATTTAACCTTATGTAGAGGCTAGGCCCCTTTCTAAATCTTGGTTTTAATTATTTTACATTCTAATTCATAGAAATGGAGTAGCGTGCAGTGGTGTCGTCTCATACAACAGTGAGTTAGGAGAAAAAATTTGTGGGCACAAAATGGGTGATCAGTGTCTTATTCTCTTCTGTTTGTGCCTTGTCTTTAACTTTTTCTTCTATATTTAACTTTATGTAGAGGCTAGGCCCCCCTATAAATCTTGGTTGAAATTATTTTTCATTCTAATTAATAGAAATGGAGTAGCGTGCAATGGTGTCATCTCATACAACAGTGAGTTAGGAGTAAAAATTTTTGGGCACAAAATGGGTGATCAGTGTCTTATTCTCTCCTGTTTGTGCTTTGTCTTTAGCTTTTTCTTCTATATTTAACTTTATGTAGAGGCTAGGCCCCTTTCTAAATCTTGGTTGAAATTATTTTTCATTCTAATTCGTAGAAATGGAGTAGCGTGCAATGGTGTCGTCTCAAACAACAGTGAGCTAGGAGAAAAAATTTGTTGGCCCAAAATGGGTCATCAGTGTCTTATTCTCTTCTGTTTGTGCCTTGTCTTTAGCTTTTTCTTCTATATTTGACATTATGTAGAGGCTAGGCCCCCCTCTAAATCTTGTTTGAAATTATTTTTCATTCTAATTCATAGAAATGGAGTAGCGTGCAATGGTGTCGTCTCATACAACAGTGAGTTAGGAGAAAAAATTTGTTGGCACAAAATGGGTGATCAGTGTCTTATTCTCTTCTGTTTGTGCCTTATCTTTAGCTTTTTCTTCTATATTTAACTTTATGTAGAGGCTAGGCCCCCCTCTAAATCTTGGTTGAAATTATTTTTCATTCTAATTCATAGAAATGGAGTAACGTGCAATGGTGTCGTCTCATACAACAGTGAGTTAGGAGAAAAAATTTGTGGGCACAAAATGGCTGATCAGTGTCTTATTCTCCTCTGTTTGTGCCTTGTCTTTAGCTTTTTCTTCTATATTTAACTTTATGTAGAGTCTAGGCCTCCATCTAAATCTTGGTTGAAATTATTTTTCATTCTAATTCATAGAAATGGAGTAGCATGCAATGGTGTCGTCTCATACAACAGTGAGTTAGTAGAAAAATTTGTGGGCACAAAATGGGTGATCAGTGTCTTATTCTCTTCTGTTTGTGCCTTGTCTTTAGCTTTTTCTCCTATATTTGACTTTAAGTAGCGGCTAGGCCCCTTTCTAAATCTTGGTTGAAATTATTTTTCATTCTAATTAATAGAAATGGAGTAGCGTGCAATGGTGTCGTCTCATACAACAGTGAGTAAGGAGAAAAAATTTGTGGGCACAAAATCGGTGATCAGTGACTTATTCTCTTCTGTTTGTGCCTTGTCTTTAGCTTTTTCTTCTATATTTAACTTTATGTAGAGGCTAGGCCAACCTCTTAATCTTGGTTTAAATTATTTTTCATTCTAATTCATAGAAATGGAGTAGCGTGCAATGGTGTCGTCTCATACAACAGTGAGTGAAGAGAAAAAATTTGTGGGCGCACAATGGGTGATCAGTGTCTTATTCTCTGCTGTTTGTGCCTTATCTTTAGCTTTTTCTTCTATATTTAACTTTATGTAGATGCTAGGCCCCTTTCTAAATCTTGGTTGAAATTATTTTTCATTCTAATTAATAGAAATGGAGTAGTGTGCAATTGTGTCGTCTCATACAACAGTGAGTTAGGAGAAAAAATTTGTTGGCACAAAATGGGTGATCAGTGTCTTATTCTCTTCTATTTGTGCCTTGTCTTTAGCTTTTTCTTCTATATTTAACCTTATGTAGAGGCTAGGCCCCTTTCTAAATCTTGGTTTTAATTATTTTACATTCTAATTCATAGAAATGGAGTAGCGTGCAGTGGTGTCGTCTCATACAACAGTGAGTTAGGAGAAAAAATTTGTGGGCACAAAATGGGTGATCAGTGTCTTATTCTCTTCTGTTTGTGCCTTGTCTTTAGCTTTTTCTTCTATATTTAACATTATGTAGAGGCTAGGCCCCCCTCTAAATCTTGGTTGAAATTATTTTTCATTCTAATTCATAGAAATGTAGTAGCGTGTAAAGGTGTCGTCTCATACAGCAGTGAGTTAGGAGAAAAAATTTGTTGGCACAAAATGGGTGATCAGTGTCTTATTCTCTTCTGTTTGTGCCTTGTCTTTAGCTTTTTCTTCTATATTTAACTTTATGTAGAGGCTAGGCCCTTTTCTAAATCTTGGTTGAAATTATTTTTCATTCTAATTCATAGAAATGGAGTAACGTGCAATGGTGTCGTCTCATACAACAGTGAGTTAGGAGAAAAAATTTGTGCGCACAAAATGGGTGATCAGTGTCTTATTCTCTTCTGTTTGTGCCTTGTCTTTAACTTTTTCTTCTATATTTAACTTTATGTAGAGGCTAGGCCCCCCTATAAATCTTGGTTGAAATTATTTTTCATTCTAATTAATAGAAATGGAGTAGCGTGCAATGGTGTCATCTCATACAACAGTGAGTTAGGAGTAAAAATTTTTGGGCACAAAATGGGTGATCAGTGTCTTATTCTCTCCTGTTTGTGCTTTGTCTTTAGCTTTTTCTTCTATATTTAACTTTATGTAGAGGCTAGGCCCCTTTCTAAATCTTGGTTGAAATTATTTTTCATTCTAATTCGTAGAAATGGAGTAGCGTGCAATGGTGTCGTCTCAAACAACAGTGAGCTAGGAGAAAAAATTTGTTGGCCCAAAATGGGTCATCAGTGTCTTATTCTCTTCTGTTTGTGCCTTGTCTTTAGCTTTTTCTTCTATATTTGACATTATGTAGAGGCTAGGCCCCCCTCTAAATCTTGTTTGAAATTATTTTTCATTCTAATTCATAGAAATGGAGTAGCGTGCAATGGTGTCGTCTCATACAACAGTGAGTTAGGAGAAAAAATTTGTTGGCACAAAATGGGTGATCAGTGTCTTATTCTCTTCTGTTTGTGCCTTATCTTTAGCTTTTTCTTCTATATTTAACTTTATGTAGAGGCTAGGCCCCTTTCTAAATCTTGGTTGAAATTATTTTTCATTCTAATTCGTAGAAATGGAGTAGCGTGCAATGGTGTCGTCTCAAACAACAGTGAGCTAGGAGAAAAAATTTGTTGGCCCAAAATGGGTCATCAGTGTCTTATTCTCTTCTGTTTGTGCCTTGTCTTTAGCTTTTTCTTCTATATTTGACATTATGTAGAGGCTAGGCCCCCCTCTAAATCTTGTTTGAAATTATTTTTCATTCTAATTCATAGAAATGGAGTAGCGTGCAATGGTGTCGTCTCATACAACAGTGAGTTAGGAGAAAAAATTTGTTGGCACAAAATGGGTGATCAGTGTCTTATTCTCTTCTGTTTGTGCCTTATCTTTAGCTTTTTCTTCTATATTTAACTTTATGTAGAGGCTAGGCCCCCCTCTAAATCTTGGTTGAAATTATTTTTCATTCTAATTCATAGAAATGGAGTAACGTGCAATGGTGTCGTCTCATACAACAGTGAGTTAGGAGAAAAAATTTGTGGGCACAAAATGGCTGATCAGTGTCTTATTCTCCTCTGTTTGTGCCTTGTCTTTAGCTTTTTCTTCTATATTTAACTTTATGTAGAGTCTAGGCCTCCATCTAAATCTTGGTTGAAATTATTTTTCATTCTAATTCATAGAAATGGAGTAGCATGCAATGGTGTCGTCTCATACAACAGTGAGTTAGTAGAAAAATTTGTGGGCACAAAATGGGTGATCAGTGTCTTATTCTCTTCTGTTTGTGCCTTGTCTTTAGCTTTTTCTCCTATATTTGACTTTAAGTAGCGGCTAGGCCCCTTTCTAAATCTTGGTTGAAATTATTTTTCATTCTAATTAATAGAAATGGAGTAGCGTGCAATGGTGTCGTCTCATACAACAGTGAGTAAGGAGAAAAAATTTGTGGGCACAAAATCGGTGATCAGTGACTTATTCTCTTCTGTTTGTGCCTTGTCTTTAGCTTTTTCTTCTATATTTAACTTTATGTAGAGGCTAGGCCAACCTCTTAATCTTGGTTTAAATTATTTTTCATTCTAATTCATAGAAATGGAGTAGCGTGCAATGGTGTCGTCTCATACAACAGTGAGTGAAGAGAAAAAATTTGTGGGCGCACAATGGGTGATCAGTGTCTTATTCTCTGCTGTTTGTGCCTTATCTTTAGCTTTTTCTTCTATATTTAACTTTATGTAGATGCTAGGCCCCTTTCTAAATCTTGGTTGAAATTATTTTTCATTCTAATTAATAGAAATGGAGTAGTGTGCAATTGTGTCGTCTCATACAACAGTGAGTTAGGAGAAAAAATTTGTTGGCACAAAATGGGTGATCAGTGTCTTATTCTCTTCTATTTGTGCCTTGTCTTTAGCTTTTTCTTCTATATTTAACCTTATGTAGAGGCTAGGCCCCTTTCTAAATCTTGGTTTTAATTATTTTACATTCTAATTCATAGAAATGGAGTAGCGTGCAGTGGTGTCGTCTCATACAACAGTGAGTTAGGAGAAAAAATTTGTGGGCACAAAATGGGTGATCAGTGTCTTATTCTCTTCTGTTTGTGCCTTGTCTTTAGCTTTTTCTTCTATATTTAACATTATGTAGAGGCTAGGCCCCCCTCTAAATCTTGGTTGAAATTATTTTTCATTCTAATTCATAGAAATGTAGTAGCGTGTAAAGGTGTCGTCTCATACAGCAGTGAGTTAGGAGAAAAAATTTGTTGGCACAAAATGGGTGATCAGTGTCTTATTCTCTTCTGTTTGTGCCTTGTCTTTAGCTTTTTCTTCTATATTTAACTTTATGTAGAGGCTAGGCCCTTTTCTAAATCTTGGTTGAAATTATTTTTCATTCTAATTCATAGAAATGGAGTAACGTGCAATGGTGTCGTCTCATACAACAGTGAGTTAGGAGAAAAAATTTGTGCGCACAAAATGGGTGATCAGTGTCTTATTCTCTTCTGTTTGTGCCTTGTCTTTAACTTTTTCTTCTATATTTAACTTTATGTAGAGGCTAGGCCCCCCTATAAATCTTGGTTGAAATTATTTTTCATTCTAATTAATAGAAATGGAGTAGCGTGCAATGGTGTCATCTCATACAACAGTGAGTTAGGAGTAAAAATTTTTGGGCACAAAATGGGTGATCAGTGTCTTATTCTCTCCTGTTTGTGCTTTGTCTTTAGCTTTTTCTTCTATATTTAACTTTATGTAGAGGCTAGGCCCCTTTCTAAATCTTGGTTGAAATTATTTTTCATTCTAATTCGTAGAAATGGAGTAGCGTGCAATGGTGTCGTCTCAAACAACAGTGAGCTAGGAGAAAAAATTTGTTGGCCCAAAATGGGTCATCAGTGTCTTATTCTCTTCTGTTTGTGCCTTGTCTTTAGCTTTTTCTTCTATATTTGACATTATGTAGAGGCTAGGCCCCCCTCTAAATCTTGTTTGAAATTATTTTTCATTCTAATTCATAGAAATGGAGTAGCGTGCAATGGTGTCGTCTCATACAACAGTGAGTTAGGAGAAAAAATTTGTTGGCACAAAATGGGTGATCAGTGTCTTATTCTCTTCTGTTTGTGCCTTATCTTTAGCTTTTTCTTCTATATTTAACTTTATGTAGAGGCTAGGCCCCCCTCTAAATCTTGGTTGAAATTATTTTTCATTCTAATTCATAGAAATGGAGTAACGTGCAATGGTGTCGTCTCATACAACAGTGAGTTAGGAGAAAAAATTTGTGGGCACAAAATGGGTGATCAGTGTCTTATTCTCTTCTGTTTGTGCCTTGTCTTTAGCTTTTTCTTCTATATTTAACTTTATGTAGACGCTAGCCCCCCCTCTAAAACTTGTTTGAAATTATTTTTCATTCTAATTCATAGAAATGGATTAGCGTGCAATGGTGTCGTTTCATACAACAGTGAGTTAGGAGAAAAAATTTGTGGGCACAAAATGGGTGACCAGTGTCTTATTCTCTTCTGTTTGTGCCTTGTCTTTAGCTTTTTCTTCTATATTTAACTTTATGTAGAGGCTAGGCCCCTTTCTAAATCTTGGTTGAAATTATTTTTCATTCTAATTCATAGAAATGGAGTAGCGTGCAATGGTGTCGTCTCATACAACAGTGAGTTAGGAGAAAAAATTTGTGGGCACAAAATGAGTGATCAGTGTCTTATTCTCTTCTGTTTGTGCCTTGTCTTTAGCTTTTTCTTCTATATTTAACTTTATGTAGAGGCTAGGCCCCCCTCTAAATCTTGGTTGAAATTATTTTTCATTCTAATTCATAGAAATGGAGTAACATGCAATGGTGTCGTCTCATACAACAGTGAGTTAGGAGAAAAAATTTCTGGGCACAAAATGGGTGATCAGTGTCTTATTCTCTTCTGTTTGTGCCTTGTCTTTAGCTTTTTCTTCTTTATTTAACTTTATGTAGATGCTAGGCCAACCTCTTAATCTTGGTTGAAATTATTTTTCATTCTAATTCATAGAAATGGAGTAGCTTGCAATGGTGTCGTCTCATACAACAGTGAGTGAAGAGAAAAAATTTGTGGGCACAAAATGGGTGATCAGTGTCTTATTCTCTGCTGTTTGTGCCTTGTCTTTAGCTTTTTCTTCTATATTTAACTTTATGTAGAGGCTAGGCCCCTTTCTAAATCTTGGTTGAAATTATTTTTCATTCTAATTCATAGAAATGGAGTAGCGTGCAATGGTGTCGTTTCATACAACAGTGAGTTAGGAGAAAAAATTTGTGGGCACAAAATGGCTGATCAGTGTCTTATTCTCCTCTGTTTGTGCCTTGTCTTTAGCTTTTTCTTCTATATTTAACTTTATGTAGAGGCTAGGCCCCCCTCTAAATCTTGGTTAAAATTATTTTTCATTCTAATTCATAGAAATGGAGTAGCATGCAATGGTGTCGTCTCATACAACAGTGAGTTAGGAGAAAAAATTTGTGGGCACAAAATGGCTGATCAGTGTCTTATTCTCCTCTGTTTGTGCCTTGTCTTTAGCTTTTTCTTCTATATTTAACTTTATGTAGAGTCTAGGCCTCCCTCTAAATCTTGGTTGAAATTATTTTTCATTCTAATTCATAGAAATGGAGTAGCGTGCAATGGTGTCGTCTCATACAACAGTGAGTTAGTAGAAAAATTTGTGGGCACAAAATGGGTGATCAGTGTCTTATTCTCTTCTGTTTGTGCCTTGTCTTTAGCTTTTTCTTCTATATTTGACTTTAAGTAGCGGCTAGGCCCCTTTCTAAATCTAGGTTGAAATTATTTTTCATTCTAATTAATAGAAATGGAGTAGCGTGCAATGGTGTCGTCTCATACAACAGTGAGTAAGGAGAAAAAATTTGAGGGCACAAAATGGGTGATCAGTGTCTTATTCTCTTCTGTTTGTGCCTTGTCTTTAGCTTTTTCTTCTATATTTAACTTTATGTAGAGGCTAGGCCAACCTCTTAATCTTGGTTGAAATTATTTTTCATTCTAATTAATAGAAATGGAGTAGTGTGCAATTGTGTCGTCTCATACAACAGTGAGTTAGGAGAAAAAATTTGTTGGCACAAAATGGGTGATCAGTGTCTTATTCTCTTCTATTTGTGCCTTGTCTTTAGCTTTTTCTTCTATATTTAACCTTATGTAGAGGCTAGGCCCCTTTCTAAATCTTGGTTTTAATTATTTTACATTCTAATTCATAGAAATGGAGTAGCGTGCAGTGGTGTCGTCTCATACAACAGTGAGTTAGGAGAAAAAATTTGTGGGCACAAAATGGGTGATCAGAGTCTTATTCTCTTCTGTTTGTGCCTTGTCTTTAGCTTTTTCTTCTATATTTAACATTATGTAGAGGCTAGGCCCCCCTCTAAATCTTGGTTGAAATTATTTTTCATTCTAATTCATAGAAATGTAGTAGCGTGCAAAGGTGTCGTCTCATACAGCAGTGAGTTAGGAGAAAAAATTTGTTGGCACAAAATGGGTGATCAGTGTCTTATTCTCTTCTGTTTGTGCCTTGTCTTTAGCTTTTTCTTCTATATTTAACTTTATGCAGAGGCTAGGCCCCCCTCCAAATCTTGGTTGAAATTATTTTTCATTCTAATTCATAGAAATGTAGTAGCGTGCAATGGTGTCGTCTCATACAACAGTGAGGTAGGAGAAAAACTTGTTGGCACAAAATGGGTGATCAATGTCTTATTCTCTTCTGTTTGTGCCTTGTCTTTAGCTTTTTCTTCTATATTTAACTTTATGTAGACGCTAGGCCCCTTTCTAAATCTTGGTTGAAATTATTTTTCATTCTAATTAATGGAAATGGAGTAGCGTGCAATGGTGTCGTCTCATACAACAGTGAGTTAGGAGAAAAAATTTGTGGGCACAAAATGAGTGATCAGTGTCTTATTCTCTTGTGTTTGTGCCTTGTCTTTAGCTTTTTCTTCTATATTTAACTTTATGTAGAGGCTAGGCCCCCCTCTAAATCTTGGTTGAAATTATTTTTCATTCTAAGTCATAGAAATGGAGTAACGTGCAATGGTGTCGTCTCATACAACAGTGAGTTAGGAGAAAAAATTTGTGCGCACAAAATCGGTGATCAGTGTCTTATTCTCTTCTGTTTGTGCCTTGTCTTTACCTTTTTCTTCTATATTTAACATTATGTAGAGGCTAGGCCCCTTTCTAAATCTTGGTTGAAATTATTTTTCATTCTAATTCATAGAAATGGAGTAGCGTCCAATGGTGTCGTATCATACAACAGTGAGTTAGGAGAAAAAATTTGTGGGCACAAAATGGGTGATCAGTGTCTTATTCTCTGCTGTTTGTGCCTTGCCTTTAGATTTTTCTTCTATATTTAACTTTATATAGAGGCTAGGCCCCTTTCTAAATCTTGGTTGAAATTATTTTTCATTCTAATTCATAGAAATGGAGTAGCGTGCAATGGTGTCGTCTCATACAACAGTGAGTTAGGAGAAAAAATTTGTGGGCACAAAATGAGTGATCAGTGTCTTATTCTCTTCTGTTTGTGCCTTGTCTTTAGCTTTTTCTTCTATATTTAACTTTATGTAGAGGCTAGGCCTCCCTCTAAATCTTGGTTGAAATTATTTTTCATTCTAATTCATAGAAATGGAGTAGCGTGCAATGCTGTCGTCTCATACAACAGTGAGTTAGTAGAAAAATTTGTGGGCACAAAATGGGTGATCAGTGTCTTATTCTCTTCTGTTTGTGCCTTGTCTTTAGCTTTTTCTTCTATATTTAACTTTAAGTAATGGCTAGGCCCCTTTCTAAATCTTGGTTGAAATTATTTTTCATTCTAATTAATAGAAATGGAGTAGCGTGCAATGGTGTCGTCTCATACAACAGTGAGTTAGGAGAAAAAATTTGTGGGCACAAAATGGGTGATCAGTGTCTTATTCTCTTCTGTTTGTGCCTTGTCTTTAGCTTTTTCTTCTATATTTAACTTTATGTAGAGGCTAGGCCCCTTTATATATCTTGGTTGAAATTATTTTTCATTCTAATTAATAGAAATGGAGTAGCGTGCAATGGTGTCGTCTCATACAACAGTGAGTTAGGAGAAAAAATTTGTGGGCACAAAATGAGTGATCAGTGTCTTATTCTCTTCTGTTTGTGCCTTGTCTTTAGCTTTTTCTTCTATATTTAACATTATGTAGAGGCTAGGCCCCCCTCTAAGTCTTGGTTGAAATTATTTTTCATTCTAATTCATAGATATGGAGTAGCGTGCAATGGTGTCGTCTCATACAACAGTGAGGTAGGAGAAAAAATTTGATGGAACAAAATTGGTGATCAGTGTCTTATTCTCTTCTGTTTGTGCCTTGTCTTTAGCTTTTTCTTCTATATTTAACATTATGTAGAAGCTAGGCCCCTTTCTAAATCTTGGATGAAATTATTTTTCATTCTAATTCATAGAAATGGAGTAGCGTGCTATGGTGTCGTCTCATACAACAGTGAGTTAGGAGAAAAATTTGTGGGCACAAAATGGGTGATCAGTGTCTTATTCTCTTCTGCTTGTGCCTTATCTTTAGCTTTTACTTCTATATTTAACTTTCTATAGAGGCTAGGCCCCTTTCTAAATCTTGGATGAAATTATTTTTCATTCGAATTCATAGAAATGGAGTAGCGTGTTATGGTGTCGTCTCATACAACAGTGAGTTAGTAGAAAAAATTTGTGGGCACAAAATGGGGGATCAGTGTCTTATTCTCTTCTGTTTGTACCTTTTTCTTTAGCTTTTTCTTTCTATATTTAACTTTATGTAGAGGCTAGGCCCCTTTCTAAATCTTGGATGAAATTATTTTTCATTCTAATTCATAGAAATGGAGTAGCGTGCTATGGTGTCGTCTCATACAACAGTGAGTTAGGAGAAAAATTTGTGGGCACAAAATGGGTGATCAGTGTCTTATTCTCTTCTGTTTGTGCCTTATCTCTAGCTTTTTCTTCTATATTTAAATTATGTAGAGGCTAGGCCCCTTTCTAAATCTTTGGTGAAATTATTTTTCATTCTAATTCATAGAAATGGAGTAGCGTGCAATGGTCTCGTCTCATACAACAGTGAGTTAGGATAAAAAATTTGTGGGCACAAAATGGATGATCAGTGTCTTATTCTCTTCTGTTTGTGCCTTGTCTTTAGCTTTTTCTTCTATATTTAACTTTATGTAGAGGCTAGGCCCCTTTCTAAATCTTGGTTGAAATTATTTTTCATTCTAATTCATAGAAATGGAGTAGCGTGCAATGGTGTCGTCTCATACAACATTGAGTTAGGAGAAAAAATTTGTGGGCACAAAATGGGTGATCAGTGTCTTATTCTCTTCTGTTTGTGCCTTGTCTTTAGCTTTTTCTTCTATATTTAACTTTATGTAGATGCTAGGCCCCCCCGTAATCTTGGTTGAAATTATTTTTCATTCTAATTCATAGAAATGGAGTAGCGTGCAATGGTGTCGTCCCATACAGCAGCGAATTAGGAAAAAAACTTTCTGGGCACAAAATGGGTGATCAGAGTCTTATTCTCTTCTCTTTGTTCCTTGTCTTTAGCTTTTTCTTGTATATTTAAGTTTATGTAGAGGATAGGCCACTCTCTAAATCTTGGTTGAAATTATTTTTCATTCTAATTAATAGAAATGGAGTAGCGTGCAATGGTGTCGTCCCATACAACAGCGAATTAGGAAAAAAACTTTGTGGGCACAAAATGGGTGATCAGAGTCTTATTCTCTTCTCTTTGTGCCTTGTCTTTAGCTTTTTCTTCTATATTTAACTTTATGTAGAGGCTATGCCCCTTTCTAAATCTTGGTTGAAATTATTTTTCATTCTAATTCATAGAAATGGAGTAGCGTGCAATGGTGTCGTCTCATACAACAGTGAGTTAGGATGAAAAATTTGTGGGCACAAAATGGATGATCAGTGTCTTATTCTCTTCTGTTTGTGCCTTGTCTTTAGCTTTTTCTTCTATATTTAACTTTATGTAGCGGCTAGGCCCCTTTCTAAATCTTCGTTGAAATTATTTTTCCTTCTAATTCATAGAAATGGAGAAGCGTGCAATGGTGTCGTCTCATGCAACAGTGAGTTAGGAGAAAAATTTTGTGGGCACAAAGTGGGTGATCAGTGTCTTATCCTCTTCTGTTTGTGCCTTGTCTTTAGCTTTTTCTTCTATATTTAACATTATGTAGAGGCTAGGCCCCCCTCTAAATCTTGGTTGAATTTATTTTTCATTCTAATTCATAGAAATGGAGTAGCGTGCAATTGTGTCGTCTCATACAACAGTGAGTTAACAGAAAAAATTTGTGGGCACAAAATGGGTGATCAGTGTCTTATTCTCTTCTGTTTGTGCCTTGTCTTTAGCTTTTTCTTCTATATTTAACTTTATGTAGAGGCTAGGCCCCCCTCTAAATCTTGGTTGAAATTATTTTTCATCCTAATTCATAGAAATGGAGTAGCGTGCAATGGTGTCGTCTCATACAACAGTGAGTTAGTAGAAAAAATTTGTAAGCACAAAATGGGTGATCAGTGTCTTATTCTCTTCTGTTTGTGCCTTGTCTTTAGCTTTTTCTTCTATATTTAACTTTATGTAGAGGCTAGGCCCCCCTCTAAATCTTGGTTGAAATTATTTTTCATTCTAATTAATAGAAATGGAGTAGCGTTCAATGGTGTCGTCTCATACAACAGTGAGTTAGGAGAAAAAATTTGTGGGCACAAAATGTGTGATCAGTGTCTTATTCTCTTCTGTTTGTGCCTTGTCTTTAGCTTTTTCTTCTATATTTAACTTTATGTAGAGGCTAGGCCCCTTTCTAAATCTTCGTTGAAATTATTTTTCCTTCTAATTCATAGAAATGGAGAAGCGTGCAATGGTGTCGTCTCATGCAACAGTGAGTTAGGAGAAAAATTTTGTGGGCACAAAATGGGTGATCAGTGTCTTATCCTCTTCTGTTTGTGCCTTGTCTTTAGCTTTTTCTTCTATATTTAACTTTATGTAGCGGCTAGGCCCCTTTCTAAATCTTCGTTGAAATTATTTTTCCTTCTAATTCATAGAAATGGAGAAGCGTGCAATGGTGTCGTCTCATGCAACAGTGAGTTAGGAGAAAAATTTTGTGGGCACAAAATGGGTGATCAGTGTCTTATCCTCTTCTGTTTGTGCCTTGTCTTTAGCTTTTTCTTCTATATTTAACTTTATGTAGAGGCTAGGCCCCCCTCTAAATCTTGGTTGAAATTATTTTTCATTCTAATTCATAGAAATAGAGTAGCGTGCAATGGTGTCGTCTCATACAACATTGAGTTAGTAGAAAAAATTTGTGGGCACAAAATGGGTGATCAGTGTCTTATTCTCTTCTGTTTGTGCCTTGTCTTTAGCTTTTTCTTCTATATTTAACATTATGTAGAGGGAGGCCCCCCTCTAAATCTTGGTTGAAATTATTTTTCATTCTAATTCATAGAAATGGAGTAGCGTGCAATGGTGTCATCTCATACAACAGTGAGTTAGGAGAAAAAATTTGTGGCCACAAAATGGGTGATCCGTGTCTTATTCTCTTCTGTTTGTGCCTTGTCTTTAGCTTTTTCTTCTATATTTAACTTTATGTAGAGGCTAGGCCCCCCTCTAAATCTTGGTTGAAATTATTTTTCATTCTAATTCATAGAAATGGATTAGCGTGCAATGGTGTCGTCTCATACAACAGTGAGTTAGTAGAAAAAATTTGTGGGCACAAAATGGGTGATCAGTGTCTTATTCTCTTCTGTTTGTGCCTTGTCTTTAGCTTTTTCTTCTATATTTAACTTTAAGTAGAGGCTAAGCCCCTTTCTAAATCTTGGTTGAAATTATTTTTTATTCTAATTCATAGAAATGGAGTAGCGTGCAATGGTGTCGTCTCATACAACGGTGAGTTAGGAGAAAATATTTGTGGGCACAAATTGGGTGATCAGTGTCTTATCCTCTTCTGTTTGTGCCTTGTCTTTAGCTTTTTCTTCTATATTTAACTTTATGTAGAGGCTAGGCCCCCCTCTAAATCTTGGTTGAAATTATTTTTCATCCTAATTCATAGAAATGGAGTAGCGTGCAATGGTGTCGTCTCATACAACAGTGAGTTAGTAGAAAAAATTTGTAAGAACAAAATGGGTGATCAGTGTCTTATTCTCTTCTGTTTGTGACTTGTCTTTAGCTTTTTCTTCTATATTTAACTTTATGTAGAGGCTAGGCCCCTTTCTAAATCTTCGTTGAAATTATTTTTCCTTCTAATTCATAGAAATGGAGAAGCGTGCAATGGTGTCGTCTCATGCAACAGTGAGTTAGGAGAAAAATTTTGTGGGCACAAAATGGGTGATCAGTGTCTTATCCTCTTCTGTTGTGCCTTGTCTTTAGCTTTTTCTTCTATATTTAACTTTATGTAGAGGCTAGGCCCCCCTCTAAATCTTGGTTGAAATTATTTTTCATTCTAATTAATAGAAATGGAGTAGCTTTCAATGGTGTCGTCTCATACAACAGTGAGTTAGGAGAAAAAATTTGTGGGCACAAAATGTGTGATCAGTGTCTTATTCTCTTCTGTTTGTGCCTTGTCTTTAGCTTTTTCTTCTATATTTAACTTTATGTAGAGGCTAGGCCCCTTTCTAAATCTTCGTTGAAATTATTTTTCCTTCTAATTCATAGAAATGGAGAAGCGTGCAATGGTGTCGTCTCATGCAACAGTGAGTTAGGAGAAAAATTTTGTGGGCACAAAATGGGTGATCAGTGTCTTATCCTCTTCTGTTGTGCCTTGTCTTTAGCTTTTTCTTCTATATTTAACTTTATGTAGAGGCTAGGCCCACCTCTAAATCTTGGTTGAAATTATTTTTCATTCTAATTAATAGAAATGGAGTAGCGTTCAATGGTGTCGTCTCATACAACAGTGAGTTAGGAGAAAAAATTTGTGGGCACAAAATGTGTGATCAGTGTCTTATTTTCTTCTGTTTGTGCCATGTCTTTAGCTTTTTCTTCTATATTTAACTTTATGTAGAGGCTAGGCCCCTTTCTAAATCTTCGTTGAAATTATTTTTCCTTCTAATTCATAGAAATGGAGAAGCGTGCAATGGTGTCGTCTCATGCAACAGTGAGTTAGGAGAATAAATTTGTGGGCACAAAATGGGTGATCAGTGTCTTATTCTCTTCTGTTTGTGCCTTGTCTTTAGCTTTTTCTTCTATATTTAACTTTATGTAGAGGCTAGTCCCCTTTCTAAATCTTGGTTGGAATTATGTTTCATTCTAATTCGTAGAAATGGAGTAGCGTGCAATGGTGTCGTCTAATACAACAGTGAATTAGGAGAATAAATTTGTGGGCACAAAATGGGTGATCAGTGTCTTATTCTCTTCTGTTTGTGCCTTGTGTTTAGCTTTTTCTTCTATATTTAACTTTATGTAGAGGCTAGGCCCCCCTCTAAATCTTGGTTGAAATTATTTTTCATTCTAATTCATAGAAATGGAGTAGCGTGCAATGGTGTCGTCTCATACAACAGTGAGTTAGTAGAAAAAATTTGTGGGCACAAAATGGGTGATCAGTGTCTTATTCTCTTCAGTTTGTGCCTTGTCTTTAGCTTTTTCTTCTATATTTAACTTTATGTAGAGGCTAGGCCGCTCTCTAAATCTTCGTTGAAATTATTTTTCATTCTAATTCATAGAAATGGAGTAGCGTGCAATGGTGTCGTCTCATACAACAGTGAGTTAGGAGAAGAATTTCGTGGGCACAAAGTGGGTGATCAGTGTCTTATTCTCTTCTGTTTGTGCCTTGTCTTTAGCTTTTTCTTCTATATTTAACTTTATGTAGAGGCTAGGCCCCGCTCTAAATCTTGGTTAAAATTATTTTTCATTCTAATTCATAGAAATGGAGTAGCGTGCAATGGTGTCGTCTCATATAACAGTGAGTTAGGAGAAGAATTTCGTGGGCACAAAATGGGTGATCAGTGTCTTATTCTCTTCTGTTTGTGCCTTGTCTTTAGCTTTTTCTTCTATATTTAACTTTATGTAGAGGCTAGGCCCCTTTCTAAATCTTCGTTGAAATTATTTTTCCTTCTAATTCATAGAAATGGAGTAGCGTGCAATGGTGTCGTCTCATGCAACAGTGAGTTAGGAGAAAAAATTTGTGGGCACAAAATGGGTGATCAGTGTCTTATTCTCTTCTGTTTGTGCCTTGTCTTTAGCTTTTTCTTCTATATTTAACTTTATGTAGAGGCTTGTCCCCTTTCTAAATCTTGGTTGGAATTATTTTTCATTCTAATTCGTAGAAATGGAGTAGCGTGCAATGGTGTCGTCTCATACAACAGTGAATTAGGAGAAAAAATTTGTGGGCACAAAATGGGTGATCAGTGTCTTATTCTCTTCTGTTTGTGCCTTGTCTTTAGCTTTTTCTTCTATATTTAACTTTATGTAGAGGCTAGGCCCCCCTCTAAATCTTGGTTGAAATTATTTTTCATTCTAATTAATAGAAATGGAGTAGCGTTCAATGGTGTCGACTCATACAACAGTGAGTTAGGAGAAAAAATTTGTGGGCACAAAATGTGTGATCAGTGTCTTATTCTCTTCTGTTTATGCCTTGTCTTTAGCTTTTTCTTCTATATTTAACTTTATGTAGAGGCTAGGCCCCTTTCTAAATCTTCGTTGAAATTATTTTTCCTTCTAATTCATAGAAATGGAGTAGCGTGCAATGGTGTCGTCTCATGCAACAGTGAGTTAGGAGAAAAAATTTGTTGGCACAAAATGGGTGATCAGTGTCTTATTCTCTTCTGTTTGTGCCTTGTCTTTAGCTTTTTCTTCTATATTTAACTTTATGTAGAGGCTAGTCCCCTTTCTAAATCTTGGTTGGAATTATTTTTCATTCTAATTCGTAGAAATGGAGTAGCGTGCAATGGTGTCGTCTCATACAACAGTGAATTAGGAGAAAAAATTTGTGGGCACAAAATGGGTGATCAGTGTCTTATTCTCTTCTGTTTGTGCCTTGTCTTTAGCTTTTATTTCTATATTTAACTTTATGTAGAGGCTAGGCCCCTTTCTAAATCTTGGTTGGAATTATTTTTCATTCTAATTCATAGAAATGGAGTAGCGTGCAATGGTGTCATCTCATACAACAGTGAGTTAGGAGAAAAAATTTGTGGGCACAAAATGGGTGATCAGTGTCTTATTCTCTTCTGTTTATGCCTTGTCTTTAGCTTTTTCTTCTATATTTAACTTTATGTAGAGGCTAGGCCCCTTTCTAAATCTTCGTTGAAATTATTTTTCCTTCTAATTCATAGAAATGGAGTAGCGTGCAATGGTGTCGTCTCATGCAACAGTGAGTTAGGAGAAAAAATTTGTGGGCACAAAATGGGTGATCAGTGTCTTATTCTCTTCTGTTTGTGCCTTGTCTTTAGCTTTTTCTTCTATATTTAACTTTATGTAGAGGCTAGGCGCCTTTCTAAATCTTGGTTGGAATTATTTTTCATTCTAATTCATAGAAATGGAGTAGCGTGCAATGGTGTCATCTCATACAACAGTGAGTTAGGAGAAAAAATTTGTGGGCACAAAATGGGTGATCAGTGTCTTATTCTCTTCTGTTTATGCCTTGTCTTTAGCTTTTTCTTTTATATTTAACTTTATGTAGAGGCTAGGCCCCTTTCTAAATCTTCGTTGAAATTATTTTTACTTCTAATTCATAGAAATGGAGAAGCGTGCAATGGTGTCGTCTCATGCAACAGTGAGTTAGGAGAAAAAATTTGTGGGCACAAAATGGGTGATCAGTGTCTTATTCTCTTCTGTTTGTGCCTTGTCTTTAGCTTTTTCTTCTATATTTAACTTTATGTAGAGGCTAGTCCCCTTTCTAAATCTTGGTTGGAATTATTTTTCATTCTAATTCGTAGAAATGGAGTAGCGTGCAATGGTGTCGTCTCATACAACAGTGAATTAGGAGAAAAAATTTGTGGGCACAAAATGGGTGATCAGTGTCTTATTCTCTTCTGTTTGTGCCTTGTCTTTAGCTTTTTCTTCTATATTTAACTTTATGTAGAGGCTAGGTCCCCCTCTAAATCTTGGTTGAAATTATTTTTCATTCTAATTAATAGAAATGGAGTAGCGTTCAATGGTGTCGACTCATACAACAGTGAGTTAGGAGAAAAAATTTGTGGGCACAAAATGGGTGATCAGTGTCTTATTCTCTTCTGTTTATGCCTTGTCTTTAGCTTTTTCTTCTATATTTAACTTTATGTAGAGGCTAGGCCCCTTTCTAAATCTTCGTTGAAATTATTTTTCCTTCTAATTCAGAGAAATGGAGTAGCGTGCAATGGTGTCGTCTCATGCAACAGTGAGTTAGGAGAAAAAATTTGTGGGCACAAAATGGGTGATCAGTGTCTTATTCTCTTCTGTTTGTGCCTTGTCTTTAGCTTTTTCTTCTATATTTAACTTTATGTAGAGGCTAGTCCCCTTTCTAAATCTTGGTTGGAATTATTTTTCATTCTAATTCGTAGAAATGGAGTAGCGTGCAATGGTGTCGTCTAATACAACAGTGAATTAGGAGAATAAATTTGTGGGCACAAAATGGGTGATCAGTGTCTTATTCTCTTCTGTTTGTGCCTTGTGTTTAGCTTTTTCTTCTATATTTAAATTTATGTAGAGGCTAGGCCCCCCTCTAAATCTTGGTTGAAATTATTTTTCATTCTAATTCATAGAAATGGAGTAGCGTGCAATGGTGTCGTCTCATACAACAGTGAGTTAGTAGAAAAAATTTGTGGGCACAAAATGGGTGATCAGTGTCTTATTCTCTTCAGTTTGTGCCTTGTCTTTAGCTTTTTCTTCTATATTTAACTTTATGTAGAGGCTAGGCCGCTCTCTAAATCTTCGTTGAAATTCTTTTTCATTCTAATTCATAGAAATGGAGTAGCATGCAATGGTGTCGTCTCATACAACAGTGAGTTAGGAGAAGAATTTCGGGGGCACAAAGTGGGTGATCAGTGTCTTATTCTCTTCTGTTTGTGCCTTGTCTTTAGCTTTTTCTTCTATATTTAACTTTATGTAGAGGCTAGGCCCCGCTCTAAATCTTGGTTAAAATTATTTTTCATTCTAATTCATAGAAATGGAGTAGCGTGCAATGGTGTCGTCTCATACAACAGTGAGTTAGTAGAAAAAATGTGTGGGCACAAAATGGGTGATCAGTGTCTTATTTTCTTCTGTTTGTACCTTGTCTTTAGCTTTTTCTTCTATATTTAACTTTATGTAGAGGCTAGGCCCCTTTCTAAATCTTGGTTGGAATTATTTTTCATTCTAATTCATAGAAATGGAGTAGCGTGCAATGGTGTCATCTCATACAACAGTGAGTTAGGAGAAAAAATTTGTGGGCACAAAATGGGTGATCAGTGTCTTATTCTCTTCTGTTTATTCCTTGTCTTTAGCTTTTTCTTCTATATTTAACTTTATGTAGAGGCTAGGCCCCTTTCTAAATCTTCGTTGAAATTATTTTTCCTTCTAATTCATAGAAATGGAGTAGCGTGCAATGGTGTCGTCTCATGCAACAGTGAGTTAGGAGAAAAAATTTGTGGGCACAAAATGGGTGATCAGTGTCTTATTCTCTTCTGTTTGTGCCTTGTCTTTAGCTTTTTCTTCTATATTTAACTTTATGTAGAGGCTTGTCCCCTTTCTAAATCTTGGTTGGAATTATTTTTCATTCTAATTTGTAGAAATGGAGTAGCGTGCAATGGTGTCGTCTCATACAACAGTGAATTAGGAGAAAAAATTTGTGGGCACAAAATGGGTGATCAGTGTCTTATTCTCTTCTGTTTGTGCCTTGTCTTTAGCTTTTTCTTCTATATTTAACTTTATGTAGAGGCTAGGACCCCCTCTAAATCTTGGTTGAAATTATTTTTCATTCTAATTAATAGAAATGGAGTAGCGTTCAATGGTGTCGACTCATACAACTGTGAGTTAGGAGAAAAAATTTGTGGGCACAAAATGTGTGATCAGTGTCTTATTCTCTTCTGTTTATGCCTTGTCTTTAGCTTTTTCTTCTATATTTAACTTTATGTAGAGGCTAGGCCCTTTTCTAAATCTTCGTTGAAATTATTTTTCCTTCTAATTCATAGAAATGGAGTAGCGTGCAATGGTGTCGTCTCATGCAACAGTGAGTTAGGAGAAAAAATTTGTGGGCACAAAATGGGTGATCAGTGTCTTATTCTCTTCTGTTTGTGCCTTGTCTTTAGCTATTTCTTCTATATTTAACTTTATGTAGAGGCTAGTCCCCTTTCTAAATCTTGGTTGGAATTATTTTTCATTCTAATTCGTAGAAATGGAGTAGCGTGCAATGGTGTCGTCTCATACAACAGTGAATTAGGAGAAAAAATTTGTGGGCACAAAATGGGTGATCAGTGTCTTATTCTCTTCTGTTTGTGCCTTGTCTTTAGCTTTTTCTTCTATATTTAACTTTATGTAGAGGCTAGGCCCCTTTCTAAATCTTGGTTGGAATTATTTTTCATTCTAATTCATAGAAATGGAGTAGCGTGCAATGGTGTCATCTCATACAACAGTGAGTTAGGAGAAAAAATTTGTGGGCACAAAATGGGTGATCAGTGTCTTATTCTCTTCTGTTTATGCCTTGTCTTTAGCTTTTTCTTCTATATTTAACTTTATGTAGAGGCTAGGCCCCTTTCTAAATCTTCGTTGAAATTATTTTTCCTTCTAATTCATAGAAATGGAGTAGCGTGCAATGGTGTCGTCTCATGCAACAGTGAGTTAGGAGAAAAAATTTGTGGGCACAAAATGGGTGATCAGTGTCTTATTCTCTTCTGTTTGTGCCTTGTCTTTAGCTTTTTCTTCTATATTTAACTTTATGTAGAGGCTAGGCCCCTTTCTAAATCTTGGTTGGAATTATTTTTCATTCTAATTCATAGAAATGGAGTAGCGTGCAATGGTGTCATCTCATACAACAGTGAGTTAGGAGAAAAAATTTGTGGGCACAAAATGGGTGATCAGTGTCTTATTCTCTTCTGTTTGTGCCTTGTCTTTAGCTATTTCTTCTATATTTAACTTTATGTAGAGGCTAGGCCCCCCTCTAAATCTTGGTTGAAATTATTTTTCATTCTAATTCATAGAAATGGAGTAGCGTGCAATGGTGTCATCTCATACAACAGTGAGTTAGGAGAAAAAATTTGTGGGCACAAAATGGGTGATCAGTGTCTTATTCTTTTTTGTTTGTGCCTTTGTTTAGATTTTTCTTCTATATTTAACTTTATGTAGAGGCTTGTCCCCACTCTAAATCTTGGTTGAAATTATTTTTCATTCTAATTCATAGAAATGGAGTAGCGTGCAATGGTGTCGTCTCATACAACAGTGAGTTAGTAGAAAAAATTTGTGGGCATAAAATGGGTGATCAGTGTCTTATTCTCTTCAGTTTGTGCCTTGTCTTTAGCTTTTTCTTCTATATTTAACTTTATGTAGAGGCTAGGCCCCGCTCCAAATCTTGGTTAAAATTATTTTTCATTCTAATTCATAGAAATGGAGTAGCGTGCAATAGTGTCGTCTCATACAACAGTGAGTTAGCAGAAGAATTTCGTGGGCACAAAATGGGTGATCAGTGTCTTATTCTCTTCTGTTTGTGCCTTGTCTTTAGCTTTTTCTTCTATATTTAACTTTATGTAGAGGCTAGGCCCCTTTCTAAATCTTGGTTGGAATTATTTTTCATTCTAATTCATAGAAATGGAGTAGCGTGCAATGGTGTCATCTCATACAACAGTGAGTTAGGAGAAAAAATTTGTGGGCACAAAATGGGTGATCAGTGTCTTATTCTCTTCTGTTTATGCCTTGTCTTTAGCTTTTTCTTCTATATTTAACTTTATGTAGAGGCTAGGCCCCTTTCTAAATCTTCGTTGAAATTATTTTTCCTTCTAATTCATAGAAATGGAGTAGCGTGCAATGGTGTCGTCTCATGCAACAGTGAGTTAGGAGAAAAAATTTGTGGGCACAAAATGGGTGATCAGTGTCTTATTCTCTTCTGTTTGTGCCTTGTCTTTAGCTTTTTCTTCTATATTTAACTTTATGTAGAGGCTAGGCCCCTTTCTAAATCTTGGTTGGAATTATTTTTCATTCTAATTCATAGAAATGGAGTAGCGTGCAATGGTGTCATCTCATACAACAGTGAGTTAGGAGAAAAAATTTGTGGGCACAAAATGGGTGATCAGTGTCTTATTCTCTTCTGTTTATGCCTTGTCTTTAGCTTTTTCTTTTATATTTAACTTTATGTAGAGGCTAGGCCCCTTTCTAAATCTTCGTTGAAATTATTTTTCCTTCTAATTCTTAGAAATGGAGTAGCGTGCAATGGTGTCGTCTCATACAACAGTGAATTAGGAGAAAAAATTTGTGGGCACAAAATGGGTGATCAGTGTCTTATTCTCTTCTGTTTGTGCCTTGTCTTTAGCTTTTTCTTCTATATTTGACTTTATGTAGAGGCTAGGCCCCCCACTAAATCTTGTTTGAAATTATTTTTCATTCTAATTAATAGAAATGGAGTAGCGTTCAATGGTGTCGACTCATACAACAGTGATTTAGGAGAAAAAATTTGTGGGCACAAAATGGGTGATCAGTGTCTTATTCTCTTCTGTTTATGCCTTGTCTTTAGCTTTTTCTTCTATATTTAACTTTATGTAGAGGCTAGGCCCCTTTCTAAATCTTCGTTGAAATTATTTTTCCTTCTAATTCATAGAAATGGAGTAGCGTGCAATGGTGTCGTCTCATGCAACAGTGAGTTAGGAGAAAAAATTTGTGGGCACAAAATGGGTGATCAGTGTCTTATTCTCTTCTGTTTGTGCCTTGTCTTTAGCTTTTTCTTCTATATTTAACTTTATGTAGAGGCTAGTCCCCTTTCTAAATCTTGGTTGGAATTATTTTTCATTCTAATTCGTAGAAATGGAGTAGCGTGCAATGGTGTCGTCTCATACAACAGTGAATTAGGAGAAAAAATTTGTGGGCACAAAATGGGTGATCAGTGTCTTATTCTCTTCTGTTTGTGCCTTGTCTTTAGCTTTTTCTTCTATATTTAACTTTATGTAGAGGCTAGGCCCCCCTCTAAATCTTGGTTGAAATTATTTTTCATTCTAATTCATAGAAATGGAGTAGCGTGCAATGGTGTCGTCTCATACAACAGTGAGTTAGTAGAAAAAATTTGTGGGCATAAAATGGGTGATCAGTGTCTTATTCTCTTCAGTTTGTGCCTTGTCTTTAGCTTTTTCTTCTATATTTAACTTTATGTAGAGGCTAGGCCCCGCTCCAAATCTTGGTTAAAATTATTTTTCATTCTAATTCATAGAAATGGAGTAGCGTGCAATAGTGTCGTCTCATACAACAGTGAGTTAGCAGAAGAATTTCGTGGGCACAAAATGGGTGATCAGTGTTTTATTCTCTTCTGTTTGTGCCTTGTCTTTAGCTATTTCTTCTATATTTAACTTTATGTAGAGGCTAGGCCCCCCTCTAAATCTTGGTTGAAATTATTTTTCATTCTAATTCATAGAAATGGAGTAGCGTGCAATGGTGTCATCTCATACAACAGTGAGTTAGGAGAAAAAATTTGTGGGCACAAAATGGGTGATCAGTGTCTTATTCTTTTTTGTTTGTGCCTTTGTTTAGATTTTTCTTCTATATTTAACTTTATGTAGAGGCTTGTCCCCACTCTAAATCTTGGTTGAAATTATTTTTCATTCTAATTCATAGAAATGGAGTAGTGTGCAATGGTGTCGTCTCATACAACAGTGAGTTAGGAGAAAGAATTTGTTGGCACAAAATGTGTGATCAGTGTCTTATTCTCTTCTGTTTGTGCCTTGTCTTTAGCTTTTTCTTCTATATTTAAATTTATGTAGAGGCTAGGCCCCCCTCTAAATCTTCGTTGAAATTATTTTTCATTCTAATTAATAGAAATGGAGTAGCGTGAAATGGTGTCGTCTCATAAAAATGTGAGTTAGCAGATAAAATTTGTGGGCACAAAATGGGTGATCAGTGTCTTATTCTCTTCTGTTTATGCCTTGTCTTTAGTTTTTTCTTCTATATTTAACTTTATATAGAGGCTAGTCCCCTTTCTAAATCTTGGTTGAAATTATTTTTCATTCTAATTCATAGAAATGGAGTAGCATGCAATGGTGTCGTCTCATACAACAGTGAGTTAGGAGAAAAAATTTGTGGGCACAAAATGGGTGATCAGTGTCTTATTCTCTTCTGTTTGTGCCTTGTCTTTAGCTTTTTCTTCTATATTTAACTTTATGTAGAGGCTAGGCCCCCCTCTAAATCTTGGTTGAAATTATTTTTCATTCTAATTAATAGAAATGGAGTAGCGTGCAATGGTGTCGTCTCATACAACAGTGAGTTAGTAGAAAAAATTTGTGGGCACAAAATGGGTGATCAGTGTCTTATTCTCTTCTGTTTGTACCTTGTCTTTAGCTTTTTCTTCTATATTTAACTTTATGTAGAGGCTAGGCCCCTTTTTAAATCTTGGTTGTAATTATTTTTCATTCTAATTCATAGAAATGGAGTAGCGTGCAATGGTGTCGTCTCATACAACTGTGAGTTAGCAGATAAAATTTGTGGGCACAAAATGGGTGATCAGTGTCTTATTCTCTTCTGTTTATGCCTTGTCTTTAGCTTTTTCTTCTATATTTAACTTTATGTTGAGGCTAGGCCCCCCTCTAAATCTTGGTTGAAATTATTTTTCATTCTAATTCATAGAAATGGAGTAGCGTGCAATGGTGTCGTCTCATACAACAGTGAGTTAGGAGAAAAAATTTGTGGGCACAAAATGGGTGATCAGTGTCTTATTCTCTTTTGTTTGTGCCTTGTCTTTAGCTTTTTCTTCTATATTTAACTTTATGTAGAGGCTAGGCCCCCCTCTAAATCTTGGTTGAAATTATTTTTCATTCTAATTAATAGAAATCGAGTAGCGTGCAATGGTGTCGTCTCATACAACTGTGAGTTAGCAGATAAAATTTGTGGGCACAAAATGGGTGATCAGTGTCTTATCCTCTTCTGTTTGTGCCTTGTCTTTAGCTTTTTCTTCTATATTTAACATTATGTAGAGGCTAGGACCCCCTCTAAATCTTGGTTGAAATTATTTTTCATTCTAATTCATAGAAATGGAGTCGCGTGCAATGGTGTCGTCTCATACAACAGTGAGGTAGGAGAAAAAATTTGTTGGCACAAAATGGGTGATCAGTGTCTTATTCTCTTCTGTTTGTGCCTTGTCTTTAGCTTTTTCTTCTATATTGAACTTTATGTAGAGGCTAGGCCTCCCTCTAAATCTTGGTTGAAATTATTTTTCATTCTAATTAATAGAAATGGAGTAGCGTTCAATGGTGTCGTCTCATACAACAGTGAGTTAGGAGAAAAATTTGTGGGCACAAAATGGGTGATCAGTGTCTTATTCTCTTCTGTTTGTGCCTTGTCTTTAGCTTTTTCTTCTATATTTAACTTTATGTAGAGGCTATGCCCCCCTCTAAATCTTGGTTGAAATTATTTTTCATTCTAATTCATAGAAATGGAGTAGCGTTCAATGGTGTCGTCTCATACAACAGTGAGTTAGGAGAAAAATTTTGTGGGCACAAAATGGGTGATCAGTGTCTTACTCTCTTCTGTTTGGGCCTTGTCTTTAGCTTTTCCTTCTATATTTAACTTTATGTAGAGGCTAGGCCCCCCTCTAAATCTTGGTTGAAATTATTTTTCATTGGAATTAATAGAAATGGAGTAGCGTTCAATGGTGTCGTCTCATAGAACAGTGAGTTAGGAGAAAAAATTTGTGGGCACAAAATGGGTGATCAGTGTCTTATTCTCATCTGTTTGTGCCTTGTCTTTAGCTTTTTCTTCTATATTTAACTTTATGTAGAGGCTAGGCCCCTTTCTAAATCTTCGTTGAAATTTTTTTTCATTCTAATTCATAGAAATGGAGTAGCGTGCAATGGTGTCGTCTCATACAACAGTGAGTTAGGAGAAAAATTTTGTGGGCACAAAATGGGTGATAAGTGTCTTATTCTCTTCTGTTTGTGCCTTGTCTTTAGCTTTTTCTTCTATATTTAACTTTATGTAGAGGCTAGGCCCCCCTCTAAATCTTGGTTGAAATTATTTTTCATTCTAATTCATAGAAATGGAGTAGCGTTCAATGGTGTCGTCTCATACAACAGTGAGTTAGGAGAAAAATTTTGTGGGCACAAAATGGGTGATCAGTGTCTTACTCTCTTCTGTTTGTGCCTTGTCTTTAGCTTTTCCTTCTATATTTAACTTTATGTAGAGGCTAGGCCCCCCTCTAAATCTTGGTTGAAATTATTTTTCATTGTAATTAATAGAAATGGAGTAGCGTTCAATGGTGTCGTCTCATACAACAGTGAGTTAGGAGAAAAAATTTGTGCGCACAAAATGGGTGATCAGTGTCTTATTCTCTTCTGTTTGTGCCTTGTCTTTAGCTTTTTCTTCTATATTTAACTTTATGTAGAGGCTAGGCCCCTTTCTAAATCTTCGTTGAAATTTTTTTTCATTCTAATTCATAGAAATGGAGTAGCGTGCAATGGTGTCGTCTCATACAACAGTGAGTTAGGAGAAAAAATTTGTGGGCACAAAATGTGTGATCAGTGTCTTATTCTCTTCTGTTTGTGCCTTGTCTTTAGCTTTTTCTTCTATATTTAACTTTATGTAGAGGCTAGGCCCCCCTCTAAATCTTGGTTGAAATTATTTTTCATTCTAATTAATAGAAATCGAGTAGCGTGCAATGGTGTCGTCTCATACAACTGTGAGTTAGCAGATAAAATTTGTGGGCACAAAATGGGTGATCAGTGTCTTATCCTCTTCTGTTTGTGCCTTGTCTTTAGCTTTTTCTTCTATATTTAACATTATGTAGAGGCTAGGACCCCCTCTAAATCTTGGTTGAAATTATTTTTCATTCTAATTCATAGAAATGGAGTCGCGTGCAATGGTGTCGTCTCATACAACAGTGAGGTAGGAGAAAAAATTTGTTGGCACAAAATTGGTGATCAGTGTCTTATTCTCTTCTGTTTGTGCCTTGTCTTTAGCTTTTTCTTCTATATTGAACTTTATGTAGAGGCTAGGCCTCCCTCTAAATCTTGGTTGAAATTATTTTTCATTCTAATTAATAGAAATGGAGTAGCGTTCAATGGTGTCGTCTCATACAACTGTGAGTTAGGAGAAAAATTTGTGGGCACAAAATGGGTGATCAGTGTCTTATTCTCTTCTGTTTGTGCCTTGTCTTTAGCTTTTTCTTCTATATTTAACTTTATGTAGAGGCTAGGCCCCTTTCTAAATCTTCGTTGAAATTTTTTTTCATTCTAATTCATAGAAATGGAGTAGCGTGCAATGGTGTCGTCTCATACAACAGTGAGTTAGGAGAAAAAATTTGTGGGCACAAAATGTGTGATCAGTGTCTTATTCTCTTCTGTTTGTGCCTTGTCTTTAGCTTTTTCTTCTATATTTTACTTTATGTAGAGGCTAGGCCCCCCTCTAAATCTTGGTTGAAATTATTTTTCATTCTAATTAATAGAAATCGAGTAGCGTGCAATGGTGTCGTCTCATACAACTGTGAGTTAGCAGATAAAATTTGTGGGCACAAAATGGGTGATCAGTGTCTTATCCTCTTCTGTTTGTGCCTTGTCTTTAGCTTTTTCTTCTATATTTAACATTATGTAGAGGCTAGGACCCCCTCTAAATCTTGGTTGAAATTATTTTTCATTCTAATTCATAGAAATGGAGTCGCGTGCAATGGTGTCGTCTCATACAACAGTGAGGTAGGAGAAAATATTTGTTGGCACAAAATTGGTGATCAGTGTCTTATTCTCTTCTGTTTGTGCCTTGTCTTTAGCTTTTTCTTCTATATTGAACTTTATGTAGAGGCTAGGCCTCCCTCTAAATCTTGGTTGAAATTATTTTTCATTCTAATTAATAGAAATGGAGTAGCGTTCAATGGTGTCGTCTCATACAACTGTGAGTTAGGAGAAAAATTTGTGGGCACAAAATGGGTGATCAGTGTCTTATTCTCTTCTGTTTGTGCCTTGTCTTTAGCTTTTTCTTCTATATTTAACTTTATGTAGAGGCTAGGCCCCCCTCTAAATCTTGGTTGAAATTATTTTTCATTCTAATTCATAGAAATGGAGTAGCGTTCAATGGTGTCGTCTCATACAACAGTGAGTTAGGAGAAAAATTTTGTGGGCACAAAATGGGTGATCAGTGTCTTACTCTCTTCTGTTTGCGCCTTGTCTTTAGCTTTTCCTTCTATATTTAACTTTATGTAGAGGCTAGGCCCCCCTCTAAATCTTGGTTGAAATTATTTTTCATTGTAATTAATAGAAATGGAGTAGCGTTCAATGGTGTCGTCTCATACAACAGTGAGTTAGGAGAAAAAATTTGTGGGCACAAAATGGGTGATCAGTGTCTTATTCTCTTCTGTTTGTGCCTTGTCTTTAGCTTTTTCTTCTATATTTAACTTTATGTAGAGGCTAGGCCCCCCTCTAAATCTTGGTTGAAATTATTTTTCATTCTAATTAATAGAAATCGAGTAGCGTGCAATGGTGTCGTCTCATACAACTGTGAGTTAGCAGATAAAATTTGTGGGCACAAAATGGGTGATCAGTGTCTTATCCTCTTCTGTTTGTGCCTTGTCTTTAGCTTTTTCTTCTATATTTAACATTATGTAGAGCCTAGGACCCCCTCTAAATCTTGGTTGAAATTATTTTTCATTCTAATTCATAGAAATGGAGTCGCGTGCAATGGTGTCGTCTCATACAACAGTGAGGTAGGAGAAAAAATTTGTTGGCACAAAATGGGTGATCAGTGTCTTATTCTCTTCTGTTTGTGCCTTGTCTTTAGCTTTTTCTTCTATATTGAACTTTATGTAGAGGCTAGGCCGCCCTCTAAATCTTGGTTGAAATTATTTTTCATTCTAATTCATAGAAATGGAGTAGCGTTCAATGGTGTCGTCTCATACAACAGTGAGTTAGGAGAAAAATTTGTGGGCACAAAATGGGTGATCAGTGTCTTATTCTCTTCTGTTTGTGCCTTGTCTTTAGCTTTTTCTTCTATATTTAACTTTATGTAGAGGCTAGGCCCCCCTCTAAATCTTGGTTGAAATTATTTTTCATTCTAATTCATAGAAATGGAGTAGCGTTCAATGGTGTCGTCTCATACAACAGTGAGTTAGGAGAAAAATTTTGTGGGCACAAAATGGGTGATCAGTGTCTTACTCTCTTCTGTTTGCGCCTTGTCTTTAGCTTTTCCTTCTATATTTAACTTTATGTAGAGGCTAGGCCCCCCTCTAAATCTTGGTTGAAATTATTTTTCATTGTAATTAATAGAAATGGAGTAGCGTTCAATGGTGTCGTCTCATACAACAGTGAGTTAGGAGAAAAAATTTGTGGGCACAAAATGGGTGATCAGTGTCTTATTCTCTTCTCTTTATGCCTTGTCTTTAGCTTTTTCTTCTATATTTAACTTTATGTAGAGGCTAGGCCCCTTTCTAAATCTTCGTTGAAATTATTTTTCCTTCTAATTCATAGAAATGGAGTAGCGTGCAATGGTGTCGTCTCATGCAACAGTGAGTTAGGAGAAAAAATTTGTGGGCACAAAATGGGTGATCAGTGTCTTATTCTCTTCTGTTTGTGCCTTGTCTTTAGCTTTTTCTTCTATATTTAACTTTATGTAGAGGCTAGTCCCCTTTCTAAATCTTGGTTCGAATTATTTTTCATTCTAATTCGTAGAAATGGAGTAGCGTGCAATGGTGTCGTCTCATACAACAGTGAATTAGGAGAAAAAATTTGTGGGCACAAAATGGGTGATCAGTGTCTTATTCTCTTCTGTTTGTGCCTTGTCTTTAGCTTTTTCTTCTATATTTAACTTTATGTAGAGGCTAGGCCCCCCTCTAAATCTTGGTTGAAATTATTTTTCATTCTAATTAATAGAAATGGAGTAGCGTTCAATGGTGTCGACTCATACAACAGTGAGTTAGGAGAAAAAATTTGTGGGCACAAAATGGGTGATCAGTGTCTTATTCTCTTCTGTTTATGCCTTGTCTTTAGCTTTTTCTTCTATATTTAACTTTATGTAGAGGCTAGGCCCCTTTCTAAATCTTCGTTGAAATTATTTTTCCTTCTAATTAATAGAAATGGAGTAGCGTGCAATGGTGTCGTCTCATGCAACAGTGAGTTAGGAGAAAAAATTTGTGGGCACAAAATGGGTGATCAGTGTCTTATTCTCTTCTGTTTGTGCCTTGTCTTTAGCTTTTTCTTCTATATTTAACTTTATGTAGAGGCTAGTCCCCTTTCTAAATCTTGGTTGGAATTATTTTTCATTCTAATTCGTAGAAATGGAGTAGCGTGCAATGGTGTCGTCTCATACAACAGTGAATTAGGAGAAAAAATTTGTGGGCACAAAATGGGTGATCAGTGTCTTATTCTCTTCTGTTTGTGCCTTGTCTTTAGCTTTTTCTTCTATATTTAACTTTATGTAGAGGCTAGCCCCCCCTCTAAATCTTGGTTGAAATTATTTTTCATTCTAATTAATAGAAATGGAGTAGCGTTCAATGGTGTCGACTCATACAACAGTGAGTTAGGAGAAAAAATTTGTGGGCACAAAATGGGTGATCAGTGTCTTATTCTCTTCTGTTTATGCCTTGTCTTTAGCTTTTTCTTCTATATTTAACTTTATGTAGAGGCTAGGCCCCTTTCTAAATCTTCGTTGAAATTATTTTTCCTTCTAATTAATAGAAATGGAGTAGCGTGCAATGGTGTCGTCTCATGCAACAGTGAGTTAGGAGAAAAAATTTGTGGGCACAAAATGGGTGATCAGTGTCTTATCCTCTTCTGTTTGTGCCTTGTCTTGAGCTTTTTCTTCTATATTTAACTTTATGTAGAGGCTAGGCCCCTTTCTAAATCTTCGTTGAAATTTTTTTTGATTCTAATTCATAGAAATGGAGTAGCGTGCAATGGTGTCGTCTCATACAACAGTGAGTTAGGAGAAAAATTTTGTGGGCACAAAATGGGTGATCAGTGTCTTACTCTCTTCTGTTTGTGCCTTGTCTTTAGCTTTTCCTTCTATATTTAACTTTATGTAGAGGCTAGGCCCCCCTCTAAATCTTGGTTGAAATTATTTTTCATTGTAATTAATAGAAATGGAGTAGCGTTCAATGGTGTCGTCTCATACAACAGTGAGTTAGGAGAAAAAATTTGTGCGCACAAAATGGGTGATCAGTGTCTTATTCTCTTCTGTTTGTGCCTTGTCTTTAGCTTTTTCTTCTATATTTAACTTTATGTAGAGGCTAGGCCCCTTTCTAAATCTTCGTTGAAATTTTTTTTCATTCTAATTCATAGAAATGGAGTAGCGTGCAATGGTGTCGTCTCATACAACAGTGAGTTAGGAGAAAAAATTTGTGGGCACAAAATGTGTGATCAGTGTCTTATTCTCTTCTGTTTGTGCCTTGTCTTTAGCTTTTTCTTCTATATTTAACTTTATGTAGAGGCTAGGCCCCCCTCTAAATCTTGGTTGAAATTATTTTTCATTCTAATTAATAGAAATCGAGTAGCGTGCAATGGTGTCGTCTCATACAACTGTGAGTTAGCAGATAAAATTTGTGGGCACAAAATGGGTGATCAGTGTCTTATCCTCTTCTGTTTGTGCCTTGTCTTTAGCTTTTTCTTCTATATTTAACATTATGTAGAGGCTAGGACCACCTCTAAATCTTGGTTGAAATTATTTTTCATTCTAATTCATAGAAATGGAGTCGCGTGCAATGGTGTCGTCTCATACAACAGTGAGGTAGGAGAAAAAATTTGTTGGCACAAAATGGGTGATCAGTGTCTTATTCTCTTCTGTTTGTGCCTTGTCTTTAGCTTTTTCTTCTATATTGAACTTTATGTAGAGGCTAGGCCTCCCTCTAAATCTTGGTTGAAATTATTTTTCATTCTAATTAATAGAAATGGAGTAGCGTTCAATGGTGTCGTCTCATACAACAGTGAGTTAGGAGAAAAATTTGTGGGCACAAAATGGGTGATCAGTGTCTTATTCTCTTCAGTTTGTGCCTTGTCTTTAGCTTTTTCTTCTATATTTAACTTTATGTAGAGGCTAGGCCCCCCTCTAAATCTTGGTTGAAATTATTTTTCATTCTAATTCATAGAAATGGAGTAGCGTTCAATGGTGTCGTCTCATACAACAGTGAGTTAGGAGAAAAATTTTGTGGGCACAAAATGGGTGATCAGTGTCTTACTCTCTTCTGTTTGCGCCTTGTCTTTAGCTTTTCCTTCTATATTTAACTTTATGTAGAGGCTAGGCCCCCCTCTAAATCTTGGTTGAAATTATTTTTCATTGTAATTAATAGAAATGGAGTAGCGTTCAATGGTGTCGTCTCATACAACAGTGAGTTAGGAGAAAAAATTTGTGGGCAGAAAATGGGTGATCAGTGTCTTATTCTCTTCTCTTTATGACTTGTCTTTAGCTTTTTCTTCTATATTTAACTTTATGTAGAGGCTAGTCCCCTTTCTAAATCTTCGTTGAAATTATTTTTCCTTCTAATTCATAGAAATGGAGTAGCGTGCAATGGTGTCGTCTCATGCAACAGTGAGTTAGGAGAAAAAATTTGTGGGCACAAAATGGGTGATCAGTGTCTTATTCTCTTCTGTTTGTGCCTTGTCTTTAGCTTTTTCTTCTATATTTAACTTTATGTAGAGGCTAGTCCCCTTTCTAAATCTTGGTTCGAATTATTTTTCATTCTAATTCGTAGAAATGGAGTAGCGTGCAATGGTGTCGTCTCATACAACAGTGAATTAGGAGAAAAAATTTGTGGGCACAAAATGGGTGATCAGTGTCTTATTCTCTTCTGTTTGTGCCTTGTCTTTAGCTTTTTCTTCTATATTTAACTTTATGTAGAGGCTAGGCCCCCCTCTAAATCTTGGTTGAAATTATTTTTCATTCTAATTAATAGAAATGGAGTAGCGTTCAATGGTGTCGACTCATACAACAGTGAGTTAGGAGAAAAAATTTGTGGGCACAAAATGGGTGATCAGTGTCTTATTCTCTTCTGTTTATGCCTTGTCTTTAGCTTTTTCTTCTATATTTAACTTTATGTAGAGGCTAGGCCCCTTTCTAAATCTTCGTTGAAATTATTTTTCCTTCTAATTAATAGAAATGGAGTAGCGTGCAATGGTGTCGTCTCATGCAACAGTGAGTTAGGAGAAAAAATTTGTGGGCACAAAATGGGTGATCAGTGTCTTATCCTCTTCTGTTTGTGCCTTGTCTTGAGCTTTTTCTTCTATATTTAACTTTATGTAGAGGCTAGGCCCCTTTCTAAATCTTCGTTGAAATTTTTTTTCATTCTAATTCATAGAAATGGAGTAGCGTGCAATGGTGTCGTCTCATACAACAGTGAGTTAGGAGAAAAATTTTGTGGGCACAAAATGGGTGATAAGTGTCTTATTCTCTTCTGTTTGTGCCTTGTCTTTAGCTTTTTCTTCTATATTTAACTTTATGTAGAGGCTCGGCCCCCCTCTAAATCTTGGTTGAAATTATTTTTCATTCTAATTCATAGAAATGGAGTAGCGTTCAATGGTGTCGTCTCATACAACAGTGAGTTAGGAGAAAAATTTTGTGGGCACAAAATGGGTGATCAGTGTCTTACTCTCTTCTGTTTGTGCCTTGTCTTTAGCTTTTCCTTCTATATTTAACTTTATGTAGAGGCTAGGCCCCCCTCTAAATCTTGGTTGAAATTATTTTTCATTCTAATTAATAGAAATCGAGTAGCGTGCAATGGTGTCGTCTCATACAACTGTGAGTTAGCAGATAAAATTTGTGGGCACAAAATGGGTGATCAGTGTCTTATCCTCTTCTGTTTGTGCCTTGTCTTTAGCTTTTTCTTCTATATTTAACATTATGTAGAGGTTAGGACCCCCTCTAAATCTTGGTTGAAATTATTTTTCATTCTAATTCATAGAAATGGAGTCGCGTGCAATGGTGTCGTCTCATACAACAGTGAGGTAGGAGAAAAAATTTGTTGGCACAAAATGGGTGATCAGTGTCTTATTCTCTTCTGTTTGTGCCTTGTCTTTAGCTTTTTCTTCTATATTGAACTTTATGTAGAGGCTAGGCCTCCCTCTAAATCTTGGTTGAAATTATTTTTCATTCTAATTAATAGAAATGGAGTAGCGTTCAATGGTGTCGTCTCATACAACAGTGAGTTAGGAGAAAAATTTGTGGGCACAAAATGGGTGATCAGTGTCTTACTCTCTTCTGTTTGCGCCTTGTCTTTAGCTTTTCCTTCTATATTTAACTTTATGTAGAGGCTAGGCCCCCCTCTAAATCTTGGTTGAAATTATTTTTCATTGTAATTAATAGAAATGGAGTAGCGTTCAATGGTGTCGTCTCATACAACAGTGAGTTAGGAGAAAAAATTTGTGGGCACAAAATGGGTGATCAGTGTCTTATTCTCTTCTCTTTATGCCTTGTCTTTAGCTTTTCCTTCTATATTTAACTTTATGTAGAGGCTAGGCCCCTTTCTAAATCTTCGTTGAAATTATTTTTCCTTCTAATTCATAGAAATGGAGTAGCGTGCAATGGTGTCGTCTCATGCAACAGTGAGTTAGGAGAAAAAATTTGTGGGCACAAAATGGGTGATCAGTGTCTTATTCTCTTCTGTTTGTGCCTTGTCTTTAGCTTTTTCTTCTATATTTAAGTTTATGTAGAGGCTAGGCCCCCCTCTAAATCTTGGTTGAAATTATTTTTCATTCTAATTAATAGAAATGGAGTAGCAGGCAATGGTGTCGTCTCATACAACAGTGAGTTAGTAGAAAAAAATTGTGGGCACAAAATGGGTGATCAGTGTCTTATTCTCTTCTGTTTGTACCTTGTCTTTAGCTTTTTCTTCTATATTTAACTTTATGTAGAGGCTAGGCCCCTTTTTAAATCTTGGTTGGAATTATTTTTCATTCTAATTCATAGAAATGGAGTAGCGTGCAATGGTGTCGTCTCATACAACTGTGAGTTAGCAGATAAAATTTGTGGGCACAAAATGGGTGATCAGTGTCTTATCCTCTTCTGTTTGTGCCTTGTCTTTAGCTTTTTCTTCTATATTTAACATTATGTAGAGGCTAGGACCCCCTCTAAATCTTGGTTGAAATTATTTTTCATTCTAATTCATAGAAATGGAGTCGCGTGCAATGGTGTCGTCTCATACAACAGTGAGGTAGGAGAAAAAATTTGTTGGCACAAAATGGGTGATCAGTGTCTTATTCTCTTCTGTTTGTGCCTTGTCTTTAGCTTTTTCTACTATATTGAACTTTATGTAGAGGCTAGGCCTCCCTCTAAATCTTGGTTGAAATAATTTTTCATTCTAATTAATAGAAATGGAGTAGCGTTCAATGGTGTCGACTCATACAACAGTGAGTTAGGAGAAAAAATTTGTGGGCACAAAATGGGTGATCAGTGTCTTATTCTCTTCTGTTTGTGCCTTGTCTTTAGCTTTTTCTTCTATATTTAACTTTAAGTAGAGGCTAAGCCCCTTTCTAAATCTTGGTTGAAATTATTTTTTATTCTAATTCATAGAAATGGAGTAGCGTGCAATGGTGTCGTCTCATACAACAGTGAGTTAGGAGAAAATATTTGTGGGCACAAATTGGGTGATCAGTGTCTTATTCTCTGCTGTTTGTGCGTTGTCTTTAGCTTTTTCTTCTATATTTAACATTATGTAGAGGCTAGGCCCCCCTCTAAATCTTGGTTGAATTTATTTTTCATTCTAATTCATAGAAATGGAGTAGCGTGCAATTGTGTCGTCTCATACTACAGTGAGTTAGGAGAAAAAATTTGTGGGCACAAAATCTGTGATCAGTGTCTTATTCTCTTCTGTTTGTGCCTTGTCTTTAGCTTTTTCTTCTATATTTAACTTTATGTAGAGGCTAGGCCCCTTTCTAAATCTTCGTTGAAATTATTTTTCCTTCTAATTCATAGAAATGGAGAAGCGTGCAATGGTGTCGTCTCATGCAACAGTGAGTTAGGAGAAAAATTTTGTGGGCACAAAATGGGTGATCAGTGTCTTATCCTCTTCTGTTTTTGCCTTGTCTTTAGCTTTTTCTTCTATATTTAACATTATGTAGAGGCTAGGCCCCCCTCTAAATCTTGGTTGAAATTATTTTTCATTCTAATTAATAGAAATGGAGTAGCGTTCAATGGTGTCGTCTCATACAACAGTGAGTTAGGAGAAAAAATTTGTGGGCACAAAATGTGTGATCAGTGTCTTATTCTCTTCTGTTTGTGCCTTGTCTTTAGCTTTTTCTTCTATATTTAACTTTATGTAGAGGCTAGGCCCCTTTCTAAATCTTCGTTGAAATTATTTTTCCTTCTAATTCATAGAAATGGAGAAGCGTGCAATGGTGTCGTCTCATGCAACAGTGAGTTAGGAGAAAAATTTCGTGGGCACAAAATGGGTGATCAGTGTCTTATCCTCTTCTGTTTGTGCCTTGTCTTTAGCTTTTTCTTCTATATTTAACTTTATGTAGAGGCTAGGCCCCCCTCTAAATCTTGGTTGAAATTATTTTTCATTCTAATTCATAGAAATGGAGTAGCGTTCAATGGTGTCGTCTCATACAACAGTGAGTTAGGAGAAAAAATTTGTGGGCACAAAATGGGTGATCAGTGTCTTATTCTCTTCTGTTTATGCCTTGTCTTTAGTTTTTTCTTCTATATTTAACTTTATATAGAGGCTAGTCCCCTTTCTAAATCTTGGTTGAAATTATTTTTCATTCTAATTCATAGAAATGGAGTAGCAGGCAATGGTGTCGTCTCATACAACAGTGAGTTAGTAGAAAAAATTTGTGGGCACAAAATGGGTGATCAGTGTCTTATTCTCTTCTGTTTGTACCTTGTCTTTAGCTTTTTCTTCTATATTTAACTTTATGTAGAGGCTAGGCCGCTTTTTAAATCTTGGTCGGAATTATTTTTCATTCTAATTCATAGAAATGGAGTAGCGTGCAATGGTGTCGTCTCATACAACTGTGAGTTAGCAGATAAAATTTGTGGGCACAAAATGGGTGATCAGTGTCTTATTCTCTTCTGTTTATGCCTTGTCTTTAGCTTTTTCTTCTATATTTAACTTTATGTAGAGGCTAGGCCCCCCTCTAAATCTTGGTTGAAATTATTTTTCATTCTAATTCATAGAAATGGAGTAGCGTGCAATGGTGTCGTCTCATACAACAGTGAGTTAGGAGAAAAAATTTGTGGGCACAAAATGGGTGATCAGTGTCTTATTCTCTTCTGTTTGTGCCTTGTCTTTAGCTTTTTCTTCTATATTTAACTTTATGTAGAGGCTAGGCCCCCCTCTAAATCTTGGTTGAAATTATTTTTCATTCTAATTAATAGAAATCGAGTAGCGTGCAATGGTGTCGTCTCATACAACTGTGAGTTAGCAGATAAAATTTGTGGGCACAAAATGGGTGATCAGTGTCTTATCCTCTTCTGTTTGTGCCTTGTCTTTAGCTTTTTCTTCTATATTTAACATTATGTAGCGGCTAGGACCCCCTCTAAATCTTGGTTGAAATTATTTTTCATTCTAATTCATAGAAATGGAGTCGCGTGCAATGGTGTCGTCTCATACAACAGTGAGGTAGGAGAAAAAATTTGTGGGCACAAAATGGGTGATCAGTGTCTTATTCTCTTCTGTTTGTGCCTTGTCTTTAGCTTTTTCTTCTATATTGAACTTTATGTAGAGGCTAGGCGTCCCTCTAAATCTTGGTTGAAATTATTTTTCATTGTAATTAATAGAAATGGAGTAGCGTTCAATGGTGTCGTCTCATACAACAGTGAGTTAGGAGAAAAATTTGTGGGCACAAAATGGGTGATCAGTGTCTTATTCTCTTCTGTTTGTGCCTTGTCTTTAGCTTTTTCTTCTATATTTAACTTTATGTAGAGGCTAGGCCCCCCTCTAAATCTTGGTTGAAATTATTTTTCATTCTAATTCATAGAAATGGAGTAGCGTTCAATGGTGTCGTCTCATACAACAGTGAGTTAGGAGAAAAATTTTGTGGGCACAAAATGGGTGATCAGTGTCTTACTCTCTTCTGTTTGTGCCTTGTCTTTAGCTTTTCCTTCTATATTTAACTTTATGTAGAGGCTAGGCCCCCCTCTAAATCTTGGTTGAAATTATTTTTCATTGTAATTAAGATATGGAGTAGCGTTCAATGGTGTCGTCTCATACAACAGTGAGTTAGGAGAAAAAATTTGTGGGCACAAAATGGGTGATCAGTGTCTTATTCTCTTCTGTTTGTGCCTTGTCTTTAGCTTTTTCTTCTATATTTAACTTTATGTAGAGGCTAGGCCCCTTTCTAAATCTTCGTTGAAATTTTTTTTCATTCTAATTCATAGAAATGCAGTAGCGTGCAATGGTGTCGTCTCATACAACAGTGAGTTAGGAGAAAAATTTTGTGGGCACAAAATGGGTGATAAGTGTCTTATTCTCTTCTGTTTGTGCCTTGTCTTTAGCTTTTTCTTCTATATTTAACTTTATGTAGAGGCTAGGCCCCCCTCTAAATCTTGGTTGAAATTATTTTTCATTCTAATTCATAGAAATGGAGTAGCGTTCAATGGTGTCGTCTCATACAACAGTGAGTTAGGAGAAAAATTTTGTGGGCACAAAATGGGTGATCAGTGTCTTACTCTCTTCTGTTTGTGCCTTGTCTTTAGCTTTTCCTTCTATATTTAACTTTATGTAGAGGCTAGGCCCCCCTCTAAATCTTGGTTGAAATTATTTTTCATTGTAATTAATGGAAATGGAGTAGCGTTCAATGGTGTCGTCTCATACAACAGTGAGTTAGGAGAAAAAATTTGTGCGCACAAAATGGGTGATCAGTGTCTTATTCTCTTCTGTTTGTGCCTTGTCTTTAGCTTTTTCTTCTATATTTAACTTTATGTAGAGGCTAGGCCCCTTTCTAAATCTTCGTTGAAATTTTTTTTCATTCTAATTCATAGAAATGGAGTAGCGTGCAATGGTGTCGTCTCATGCAACAGTGAGTTAGGAGAAAAATTTTGTGGGCAAAAAATGGGTGATCAGTGTCTTATTCTCTTCTGTTTGTGCCTTGTCTTTAGCTTTTTCTTCTATATTTAACTTTATGTAGAGGCTAGTCCCCTTTCTAAATCTTGGTTGGAATTATTTTTCATTCTAATTCGTAGAAATGGAGTAGCGTGCAATGGTGTCGTCTCAAACAACAGTGAGTTAGGAGAAAATATTTGTGGGCACAAATTGGGTGATCAGTGTCTTATTCTCTGCTGTTTGTGCGTTGTCTTTAGCTTTTTCTTCTATATTTAACATTATGTAGAGGCTAGGCCCCCCTCTAAATCTTGGTTGAATTTATTTTTCATTCTAATTCATAGAAATGGAGTAGCGTGCAATTGTGTCGTCTCATACAACAGTGAGTTAGGAGAAAAAATTTGTGGGCACAAAATCTGTGATCAGTGTCTTATTCTCTTCTGTTTGTGCCTTGTCTTTAGCTTTTTCTTCTATATTTAACTTTATGTAGAGGCTAGGCCCCCCTCTAAATCTTGGTTGAAATTATTTTTCATTCTAATTCATAGAAATGGAGTAGCGTTCAATGGTGTCGTCTCATACAACAGTGAGTTAGGAGAAAAAATTTGTGGGCACAAAATGGGTGATCAGTGTCTTATTCTCTTCTGTTTTAGCCTTGTCTTTAGCTTTTTCTTCTATATTTAACTTTATGTAGAGGGTAGGCCCCTTTCTAAATCTTCGTTGAAATTATTTTAACTTCTAATTCGTAGAAATGGAGTAGCATGCAATGGTGTCGTCTCATGCAACAGTGAGTTAGGAGAAAAAATTTGTGGGCACAAAATGGGTGATCAGTGTCTTATTCTCTTCTGTTTGTGCCTTGTCTTTAGCTTTTTCTTCTATATTTAACTTTATGTAGAGGCTAGTCCCCTTTCTAAATCTGGGTTTGAATTATTTTTCATTCTAATTCGTAGAAATGGAGTAGCGTGCAATGGTGTCGTCTCATACAACAGTGAGTTAGTAGAAAAAATTTGTGGGCACAAAATGGGTGATCAGTGTCTTATTCTCTTCTGTTTGTGCCTTGTCTTTAGCTTTTTCTTCTATATTTAACTTTATGTAGAGGCTAGGCCCCGCTCTAAATCTTGGTTAAAATTATTTTTTATTCTAATTCATAGAAATGGAGTAGCGTGCAATGGTGTCGTCTCATACAACAGTGAGTTAGGAGAAGAATTTCGTGGGCACAACGTGGGTGATCAGTGTCTTATTCTCTTCTGTTTGTGCCTTGTCTTTAGCTTTTTCTTCTATATTTAACTTTATGTAGAGGCTAGGCCCCGCTCTAAATCTTGGTTAAAATTATTTTTTATTCTAATTCATAGAAATGGAGTAGCGTGCAATGGTGTCGTCTCATACAACAGTGAGTTAGGAGAAGTATTTCGTGGGCACAAAGTGGGTGATCAGTGTCTTATTCTCTTCTGTTTGTGCCTTGTCTTTAGCTTTTTCTTCTATATTTAACTTTATGTAGAGGCTAGGCCCCGCTCTAAATCTTGGTTAAAATTATTTTTTATTCTAATTCATAGAAATGTAGTAGCGTGCAATGGTGTCGTCTCATACAACAGTGAGTTAGGAGAAGAATTTCGTGGGCACAAAGTGGGTGATCAGTGTCTTATTCTCTTCTGTTTGTGCCTTGTCTTTAGCTTTTTCTGCTATATTTAACTTTATGTAGAGGCTAGGCCCCGCTCTAAATCTTGGTTAAAATTATTTTTTATTCTAATTCATAGAAATGGAGTAGCGTGCAATGGTGTCGACTCATACAACAGTGAGTTAGGAGAAGAATTTCGTGGCCACAAAGTGGGTGATCAGTGTCTTATTCTCTTCTGTTTGTGCCTTGACTTTAGCTTTTTCTTCTATATTTAACTTTATGTAGAGGCTAGGCCCCGCTCTAAATCTTGGTTAAAATTATTTTTCATTCTAATTCATAGAAATGGAGTAGCGTGCAATTGTGTCGTCTCATACAACAGTGAGTTAGGAGAAAAAATTTGTGGGCACAAAATGGGTGATCAGTGTCTTATTCTCTTCTGTTTGTGCCTTGTCTTTAGCTTTTTCTTCTATATTTAACTTTATGTAGAGGCTAGGCCCCCCTCTAAATCTTGGTTGAAATTATTTTTCATTCTAATTCATAGAAATGGAGTAGCGTGCAATGGTGTCATCTCATACAACTGTGAGTTAGCAGATAAAATTTGTGGGCACAAAATGGGTGATCAGTGTCTTATTCTCTTCTGTTTATGCCTTGTCTTTAGTTTTTTCTTCTATATTTAACTTTATGTAGAGGCTAGGCCCCCCTCTAAATCTTGGTTGAAATTATTTTTCATTCTAATTAATAGAAATGGAGTAGCGTGCAATGGTTTCGTCTCATACAACAGTGAGTTAGTAGAAAAAATTTGTGGGCACAAAATGGGTGATCAGTGACTTATTCTCTTCTGTTTGTACCTTGTGTTTAGCTTTTTCTTCTATATTTAACTTTATGTAGAGGCTAGGCCCCTTTTTAAATCTTGGTTGGAATTATTTTTCATTCTAATTCATAGAAATGGAGTAGCGTGCAATGGTGTCGTCTCATACAACTGTGAGTTAGCAGATAAAATTTGTGGGCACAAAATGGGTGATCAGTGTCTTATTCTCTTCTGTTTATGCCTTGTCTTCATCTTTTTCTTCTATATTTAACTTTATGTAGAGGCTAGGCCCCCCTCTAAATCTTGGTTGAAATTATTTTTCATTCTAATTCATAGAAATGGAGTAGCGTGCAATGGTGTCGTCTCATACAACAGTGAGTTAGGAGAAAAAATTTGTGGGCACAAAATTGGTGATCAGTGTCTTATTCTCTTCTGTTTGTGCCTTGTCTTTAGCTTTTTCTTCTGTATTTAACTTTATGTAGAGGCTAGGCCCCTTTCTAAATCTTCGTTGAAATTATTTTTCCTTCTAATTCATAGAAATGGAGAAGCGTGCAATGGTGTCGTCTCATGCAACAGTGAGTTAGGAGAAAAATTTCGTGGGCACAAAATGGGTGATCAGTGTCTTATCCTCTTCTGTTTGTGCCTTGTCTTTAGCTTTTTCTTCTATATTTAACTTTATGTAGAGGCTAGGCCCCCCTCTAAATCTTGGTTGAAATTATTTTTCATTCTAATTCATAGAAATGGAGTAGCGTTCAATGGTGTCGTCTCATACAACAGTGAGTTAGGAGAAAAAATTTGTGGGCACAAAATGGGTGATCAGTGTCTTATTCTCTTCTGTTTTAGCCTTGTCTTTAGCTTTTTCTTCTATATTTAACTTTATGTAGAGGGTAGGCCCCTTTCTAAATCTTGGTTGAAATTATTTTAACTTCTAATTCGTAGAAATGGAGTAGCGTGCAATGGTGTCGTCTCATGCAACAGTGAGTTAGGAGAAAAAATTTGTGGGCACAAAATGGGTGATCAGTGTCTTATTCTCTTCTGTTTGTGCCTTGTCTTTAGCTTTTTCTTCTATATTTAACTTTATGTAGAGGCTAGGCCCCGCTCTAAATCTTGGTTAAAATTATTTTTTATTCTAATTCATAGAAATGGAGTAGCGTGCAATGGTGTCGTCTCATACCACAGTGAGTTAGGAGAAGAATTTCGTGGGCACAACATGGGTGATCAGTGTCTTATTCTCTTCTGTTTGTGCCTTGTATTTAGCTTTTTCTTCTATATTTAACTTTATGTAGAGGCTAGGCCCCGCTCTAAATCTTGGTTAAAATTATTTTTTATTCTAATTCATAGAAATGGAGTAGCGTGCAATGGTGTCGTCTCATACAACAGTGAATTAGGAGAAGAATTTCGTGGGCACAAAGTGGGTGATCAGTGTCTTATTCTCTTCTGTTTGTGCCTTGTCTTTAGCTTTTTCTTCTATATTTAACTTTATGTAGAGGCTAGGCCCCGCTCTAAATCTTGGTTAAAATTATTTTTTATTCTAATTCATAGAAATGTAGTAGCGTGCAATGGTGTCGTCTCATACAACAGTGAGTTAGGAGAAGAATTTCGTGGGCACAAAGTGGGTGATCAGTGTCTTATTCTCTTCTGTTTGTGCCTTGTCTTTAGCTTTTTCTGCTATATTTAACTTTATGTAGAGGCTAGGCCCCGCTCTAAATCTTGGTTAAAATTATTTTTTATTCTAATTCATAGAAATGGAGTAGCGTGCAATGGTGTCGACTCATACAACAGTGAGTTAGGAGAAGAATTTCGTGGCCACAAAGTGGGTGATCAGTGTCTTATTCTCTTCTGTTTGTGCCTTGTCTTTAGCTTTTTCTTCTATATTTAACTTTATGTAGAGGCTAGGCCCCGCTCTAAATCTTGGTTAAAATTATTTTTCATTCTAATTCATAGAAATGGAGTAGCGTGCAATTGTGTCGTCTCATACAACAGTGAGTTAGGAGAAAAAATTTGTGGGCACAAAATGGGTGATCAGTGTCTTATTCTCTTCTGTTTGTGCCTTGTCTTTAGCTTTTTCTTCTATATTTAACTTTATGTAGAGGCTAGGCCCCCCTCTAAATCTTGGTTGAAATTATTTTTCATTCTAATTCATAGAAATGGAGTAGCGTGCAATGGTGTCATCTCATACAACTGTGAGTTAGCAGATAAAATTTGTGGGCACAAAATGGGTGATCAGTGTCTTATTCTCTTCTGTTTATGCCTTGTCTTTAGTTTTTTCTTCTATATTTAACTTTATGTAGAGGCTAGGCCCCCCTCTAAATCTTGGTTGAAATAATTTTTCATTCTAATTAATAGAAATGGAGTAGCGTGCAATGGTTTCGTCTCATACAACAGTGAGTTAGTAGAAAAAATTTGTGGGCACAAAATGGGTGATCAGTGTCTTATTCTCTTCTGTTTGTACCTTGTGTTTAGCTTTTTCTTATATATTTAACTTTATGTAGAGGCTAGGCCCCTTTTTAAATCTTGGTTGGAATTATTTTTCATTCTAATTCATAGAAATGGAGTAGCGTGCAATGGTGTCGTCTCATACAACTGTGAGTTAGCAGATAAAATTTGTGGGCACAAAATGGGTGATCAGTGTCTTATTCTCTTCTGTTTGTGCCTTGTCTTTAGCTTTTTCTTCTGTATTTAACTTTATGTAGAGGCTAGGCCCCCCTCTAAATCTTGGTTGAAATTATTTTTCATTCTAATTCATAGAAATGGAGTAGCGTGCAATGGTGTCGTCTCATAGAACAGTGAGGTAGGAGAAAAAATTTGTTGGCACAAAATGGGTGATCAGTGTCTTATTCTCTTCTGTTTGTGCCTTGTCTTTAGCTTTTTCTTCTATATTTAACTTTATGTAGAGGCTAGGCCCCCCTCCAAATCTTGGTTGAAATTATTTTTCATTCTAATTCATAGAAATGGAGTAGCGTGCAATGGTTTCGTCTCATACAACAGTGAGTTAGGGGAAAAAATTTGTGGGCACAAAATGGGTGATCAGTGTCTTATTCTCTTCTGTTTGTGCCTTGTCTTTAGCTTTTTCTTCTATATGTAACTTTATGTAGAGGCTAGGCCCCCCTCTAAATCTTGGTTGAAATTATTTTTCATTCTAATTCATAGAAATGGAGTAGCGTGCAATGGTGTCGTCTCATAGAACAGTGAGGTAGGAGAAAAAATTTGCTGGCACAAAATGGGTGATCAGTGTCTTATTCTCTTCTGTTTGTGCCTTGTCTTTAGCTTTTTCTTCTATATTTAACTTTATGTAGAGGCTAGGCCCCCCTCTAAATCTTGGTTGAAATTATTTTTCATTGTAATTAATAGAAATGGAGTAGCGATCAAAGGTGTCGTCTCAAACAACAGTGAGTTAGGAGAAAAAATTTGTGGGCACAAAATTGGTGATCAGTGCCTTATTCTCTTCTGTTTTTGCCTTGTTTTTAGCTTTTTCTTCTATATTTAACTTTATGTAGATGCTAGGCCCCCCTCTAAATCTTGGTTGAAATTATTTTTCATTCTAATTAATAGAAATGGAGTAGCGTGCAATGGTGTCGTCTCATACAACTGTGAATTAGCAGATAAAATTTGTGGGCACAAAATGGGTGATCAGTGTGTTATTCTCTTCGGTTTATGCCTTGTCTTTAGATTTTTCTTCTATATTTAACTTTATGTAGAGGCTAGGCCCCCCTCTAAATCTTGGTTGAAATTATTTTTCATTCTAATTCATAGAAATAGAGTAGCGTGCAATGGTGTCGTCTCATACAACAGTGAGTTAGGAGAAAAAAATTTGTGGGCACAAAATTGGTGATCAGTGTCTTATTCGTTTCTGTTTGTGCCTTGTCTTTAGCTTTTTCTTCTATATTTAACTTTATGTAGAGGCTAGGCCCCTTTTTAAATCTTGGTTGGAATTATTTTTCATTCTAATTCATAGAAATGGAGTAGCGTGCAATGGTGTCGTCTCATACAACTGTGAGTTAGCAGATAAAATTTGTGGGCACAAAATGGGTGATCAGTGTCTTATTCTCTTCTGTTTATGCCTTGTCTTTAGCTTTTTCTTCTATATTTAACTTTATGTAGAGGCTAGGCCCCCCTCTAAATCTTGGTTGAAATTATTTTTCATTCTAATTCATAGAAATAGAGTAGCGTGCAATGGTGTCGTCTCATACAACAGTGAGTTAGGAGAAAAAAATTTGTGGGCACAAAATTGGTGATCAGTGTCTTATTCTCTTCTGTTTGTGCCTTGTCTTTAGCTTTTTCTTCTATATTTAACTTTATGTAGAGGCTAGGCCCCTTTTTAAATCTTGGTTGGAATTATTTTTCATTCTAATTCATAGAAATGGAGTAGCGTGCAATGGTGTCGTCTCATACAACAGTGAGTTAGTAGAAAAAATTTGTGAGCACAAAATGGGTGATAAGTGTCTTATTCTCTTCTGTTTGTACCTTGTGTTTAGCTTTTTCTTCTATATTTAACTTTATGTAGAGGCTAGGCCCCTTTTTAAATCTTGGTTGGAATTATTTTTCATTCTAATTCATAGAAATGGAGTAGCGTGCAATGGTGTCGTCTCATACAACTGTGAGTTAGCAGATAAAATTTGTGGGCACAAAATGGGTGATCAGTGTCTTATTCTCTTCTGTTTATGCCTTGTCTTTAGCTTTTTCTTCTATATTTAACTTTATGTAGAGGCTAGGCCCCCCTCTAAATCTTGGTTGAAATTATTTTTCATTCTAATTCATAGAAATAGAGTAGCGTGCAATGGTGTCGTCTCATACAACAGTGAGTTAGGAGAAAAAAATTTGTGGGCACAAAATTGGTGATCAGTGTCTTATTCTCTTCTGTTTGTGCCTTGTCTTTAGCTTTTTCTTCTATATTTAACTTTATGTAGAGGCTAGGCCCCTTTTTAAATCTTGGTTGGAATTATTTTTCATTCTAATTCATAGAAATGGAGTAGCGTGCAATGGTGTCGTCTCATACAACTGTGAGTTAGCAGATAAAATTTGTGGGCACAAAATGGGTGATCAGTGTCTTATTCTCTTCTGTTTATGCCTTGTCTTTAGCTTTTTCTTCTATATTTAACTTTATGTAGAGGCTAGGCCCCCCTCTAAATCTTGGTTGAAATTATTTTTCATTCTAATTAATAGAAATGGAGTAGCGTGCAATGGTGTCGTCTCATACAACAGTGAGTTAGGAGAAAAAAATTTGTGGGCACAAAATTGGTGATCAGTGTCTTATTCTCTTCTGTTTGTGCCTTGTCTTTAGCTTTTTCTTCTATATTTAACTTTATGTAGAGGCTAGGCCCCCCTCTAAATCTTGGTTGAAATTATTTTTCATTCTAATTAATAGAAATGGAGTAGCGTGCAATGGTTTCGTCTCATACAACAGTGAGTTAGGAGAAGAATTTCGTGGCCACAAAGTGGGTGATCAGTGTCTTATTCTCTTCTGTTTGTGCCTTGTCTTTAGCTTTTTCTTCTATATTTAACTTTATGTAGAGGCCAGGCCCCGCTCTAAATCTTGGTTAAAATTATTTTTCATTCTAATTCATAGAAATGGAGTAGCGTGCAATTGTGTCGTCTCATACAACAGTGAGTTAGGAGAAAAAATTTGTGGGCACAAAATTGGTGATCAGTGTCTTATTCTCTTCTGTTTGTGCCTTGTCTTTAGCTTTTTCTTCTATATTTAACTTTATGTAGAGGCTAGGCCCCCCTCTAAATCTTGGTTGAAATTATTTTTCATTCTAATTCATAGAAATGGAGTAGCGTGCAATGGTGTCATCTCATACAACTGTGAGTTAGCAGATAAAATTTGTGGGCACAGAATGGGTGATCAGTGTCTTATTCTCTTCTCTTTATGCCTTGTCTTTAGTTTTTTCTTCTATATTTAACTTTATGTAGAGGCTAGGCCCCCCTTTAAATCTTGGTTGAAATTATTTTTCATTCTAATTAATAGAAATGGAGTAGCGTGCAATGGTTTCGTCTCATACAACAGTGAGTTAGTAGAAAAAATTTGTGGGCACAAAATGGGTGATCAGTGTCTTATTCTCTTCTGTTTGTACCTTGTGTTTAGCTTTTTCTTCTATATTTAACTTTATGTAGAGGCTAGGCCCCTTTTTAAATCTTGGTTGGAATTATTTTTCATTCTAATTCATAGAAATGGAGTAGCGTGCAATGGTGTCGTCTCATACAACTGTGAGTTAGCAGATAAAATTTGTGGGCACAAAATGGGTGATCAGTGTCTTATTCTCTTCTGTTTATGCCTTGTCTTTAGCTTTTTCTTCTATATTTAACTTTATGTAGAGGCTAGGCCCCCCTCTAAATCTTGGTTGAAATTATTTTTCATTCTAATTCATAGAAATGGAGTAGCGTGCAATGGTGTCGTCTCATACAACAGTGAGTTAGGAGAAAAAATTTGTGGGCACAAAATTGGTGATCAGTGTCTTATTCTCTTCTGTTTGTGCCTTGTCTTTAGCTTTTTCTTCTGTATTTAACTTTATGTAGAGGCTAGGCCCCCCTCTAAATCTTGGTTGAAATTATTTTTCATTCTAATTCATAGAAATGGAGTAGCGTGCAATGGTGTCGTCTCATAGAACAGTGAGGTAGGAGAAAAAATTTGTTGGCACAAAATGGGTGATCAGTGTCTTATTCTCTTCTGTTTGTGCCTTGTCTTTAGCTTTTTCTTCTATATTTAACTTTATGTAGAGGCTAGGCCCCCCTCTAAATCTTGGTTGAAATTATTTTTCATTGTAATTAATAGAAATGGAGTAGCGATCAAAGGTGTCGTCTCAAACAACAGTGAGTTAGGAGAAAAAATTTGTGGGCACAAAATTGGTGATCAGTGCCTTATTCTCTTCTGTTTTTGCCTTGTTTTTAGCTTTTCCTTCTATATTTAACTTTATGTAGATGCTAGGCCCCCCTCTAAATCTTGGTTGAAATAATTTTTCATTCTAATTAATAGAAATGGAGTAGCGTGCAATGGTGTCGTCTCATACAACTGTGAATTAGCAGATAAAATTTGTGGGCTCAAAATGGGTGATCAGTGTCTTATTCTCTTCGGTTTATGCCTTGTCTTTAGCTTTTTCTTCTATATTTAACTTTATGTAGAGGCTAGGCCCCCCTCTAAATCTTGGTTGAAATTATTTTTCATTCTAATTCATAGAAATGGAGTAGCGTGCAATGGTGTCGTCTCATACAACAGTGAGTTAGTAGAAAAAATTTGTGGGCACAAAATGGGTGATAAGTGTCTTATTCTCTTCTGTTTGTACCTTGTGTTTAGCTTTTTCTTCTATATTTAACTTTATGTAGAGGCTAGGCCCCTTTTTAAATCTTGGTTGGAATTATTTTTCATTCTAATTCATAGAAATGGAGTAGCGTGCAATGGTGTCGTCTCATACAACTGTGAGTTAGCAGATAAAATTTGTGGGCACAAAATGGGTGATCAGTGTCTTATTCTCTTCTGTTTATGCCTTGTCTTTAGCTTTTTCTTCTATATTTAACTTTATGTAGAGGCTAGGCCCCCCTCTAAATCTTGGTTGAAATTATTTTTCATTCTAATTCATAGAAATAGAGTAGCGTGCAATGGTGTCGTCTCATACAACAGTGAGTTAGGAGAAAAAAATTTGTGGGCACAAAATTGGTGATCAGTGTCTTATTCTCTTCTGTTTGTGCCTTGTCTTTAGCTTTTTCTTCTGTATTTAACTTTATGTAGAGGCTAGGCCCCCCTCTAAATCTTGGTTGAAATTATTTTTCATTCTAATTCATAGAAATGGAGTAGCGTGCAATGGTTTCGTCTCATACAACAGTGTGTTAGGGGAAAAAATTTGTGGGCACAAAATGGGTGATCAGTGTCTTATTCTCTTCTGTTTGTGCCTTGTCTTTAGCTTTTTCTTCTATATGTAACTTTATGTAGAGGCTAGGCCCCCCTCTAAATCTTGGTTGAAATTATTTTTCATTCTAATTCATAGAAATGGAGTAGCGTGCAATGGTGTCGTCTCATAGAACAGTGAGGTAGGAGAAAAAATTTGTTGGCACAAAATGGGTGATCAGTGTCTTATTCTCTTCTGTTTGTGCCTTGTCTTTAGCTTTTTCTTCTATATTTAACTTTATGTAGAGGCTAGGCCCCCCTCTAAATCTTGGTTGAAATTATTTTTCATTGTAATTAATAGAAATGGAGTAGCGATCAAAGGTGTCGTCTCAAACAACAGTGAGTTAAGAGAAAAAATTTGTGGGCACAAAATTGGTGATCAGTGTCTTATTCTCTTCTGTTTGTGCCTTGTCTTTAGCTTTTTCTTCTATATTTAACTTTATGTAGAGGCTAGACCCCACTCTAAATCTTGGTTGAAATTATTTTTCATTCTAATTAATAGAAATGGAGTAGCGTGCAATGGTGTCGTCTCATACAAGTGTGAGTTAGCAGATAAAATTTGTGGGCACAAAATGGGTGATCAGTGTCTTATTCTCTTCTGTTTATGCCTTGTCTTTAGCTTTTTCTTCTATATTTAACTTTATATAGAGGCTTGTCCCCTTTCTAAATCTTGGTTGGAATTATTTTTCATTCTAATTCATAGAAATGGAGTAGCATGCAATGGTGTTGTCTCATACAACAGTGAGTTAGGAGAAAAAATTTGTGGGCACAAAATGGGGGATCAGTGTCTTATTCTCTTCTGTTTGTGCCTTGTCTTTAGCTTTTTCTTCTATATTTAACTTTATGTAGAGGCTAGGCCCCCCTCTAAATCTTGGTTGAAATTATTTTTCATTCTAATTCATAGAAATGGAGTAGCGTGCAATGGTTTCGTCTCATACAACTGTGTGTTAGCAGATAAAATTTTGGGCACAAAATGGGTGATCAGAGTCTTATTCTCTGCTGTTTATGCCTTGTCTTTAGCTTTTTCTTCTATATTTAAATTTATGTAGAGACTAGGCCCCCCTCTAAATCTTGGTTGAAATTATTTTTCATTCTAATTAATAGAAATGGAGTAGCGATCAAAGGTGTCGTCTCAAACAACAGTGAGTTAGGAGAAAAAATTTGTGGACCCAAAATGGGTGATCAGTGTCTTATTCTCTTCTGTTTGTGCCTTGTCTTTAGCTTTTTCTTCTATATTTAACTTTATGTAGAGGCTAGGCCCCCCTCTAAATCTTGGTTGAAATTATTTTTCATTCTAATTAATAGAAATGGAGTAGCGTGCAATGGTTTCGTCTCATACAATTGTGATTTAGCAGATAAAATTTGTGGGCACAAAATGGGTGATCAGAGTCTTATTCTCTTCTGTTTATGCCTTGTCTTTAGCTTTTTCTTCTATATTTAACTTTATGTAGAGGCTAGGCCCCTTTCTAAATCTTGGTTGGAATTATTTTTCATTCTAATTCATAGAAATGGAGTAGCATGCAATGGTGTCGTCTCATACAACAGTGAGTTAGTAGAAAAATTTTGTGGGCACAAAATGGGTGATCAGAGTCTTATTCTCTTCTGTTTATGCCTTGTCTTTAGCTTTTTCTTCTATATTTAACTTTATGTAGAGGCTAGGCCCCCCTCTAAATCTTGGTTGAAATTATTTTTCATTCTAATTAATAGAAATGGAGTAGCGTGCAATGGTGTCATCTCATACAACAGTGAGGTAGGAGAAAAAATTTGTTTGCACAAAATGGGTGATCAGTGTCTTATTCTCTTCTGTTTGTGCCTTGTCTTTAGCTTTTTCTTCTATATTTAACTTTATGTAGAGGCTAGGCCCCTTTCTAAATCTTGGTTGGAATTATTTTTCATTCTAATTCATAGAAATGGAGTAGCGTGCAATGGTGTCGTCTCATACAACTGTGAGTTAGTAGAAAAATTTTGTGGGCACAAAATGGGTGATCAGTGCCTTATTCTCTTCTGTTTGTGCCTTGTCTTTAGCTTTTTCTTCTATATTTAACTTTATGTAGAGGCTAGGCCCCCCTCTAAATCTTGGTTAAAATTATTTTTCATTCTAATTCATAGAAATGGAGTCGCGTGCAATGGTGTCGACTCATACAACAGTGAGTTAGGAGACAAAATTTGTGGGCACAAAATGGGTGATCAGTGTCTTATTCTCTTCTGTTTGTGCATTGTCTTTAGCTTTTTCTTCTATATTTAAATTTATGTAGAGGCTAGGCCCCCCTCTAAATCTTGGTTGAAATTATTTTTCATTCTAATTAATAGAAATGGAGTAGCGTGCAATGGTTTCGTCTGATACAACTGTGATTTAGCAGATAAAATTTGTGGGCACAAAATGGGTGATCAGAGTTTTATTCTCTTCTGTTTATGCCTTGTCTTTAGCTTTCTCTTCTATATTTAACTTTATGTAGAGGCTAGGCCCCCCTCTAAATCTTGGTTGAAATTATTTTTCATTCTAATTAATAGAAATGGAGTAGCGTGCAATGGTGTCGTCTCATACAACAGTGAGGTAGGAGCAAAAATTTGTTAGCACAAAATGGGTGATCAGCGTCTTATTCTCTTCTGTTTGTGCCTTGTCTTTAGCTTTTTCTTCTATATTTAACTTTATGTAGAGTCTAGGCCCCCCTCTAAATCTTGGTTGAAATTATTTTTCATCCTAATTAATAGAAATGGAGTAGCGATGAAAGGTGTCGTCTCAAACAACAGTGAGTTAGGAGAAAAAATTTGTGGGACAAAATGGGTGATCAGTGTCTTATTCTCTTCTGTTTGCGCCTTGTCTTTAGCTTTTTCTTCTATATTTAACTTTATGTAGAGGCTAGGCCCCCCTCTAAATCTTGGTTGAAATTATTTTTCATTCTAATTAATAGAAATGGAGTAGCGTGCAATGGTTTCGTCTCATACAACTGTGTGTTAGCAGATAAAATTTGTGGGCACAAAATGGGTGATCAGAGTCTTATTCTCTGCTGATTATGCCTTGTCTTTAGCTTTTTCTTCTATATTTAAATTTATGTAGAGACTAGGCCCCCCTCTAAATCTTGGTTGAAATTATTTTTCATTCTAATTAATAGAAATGGAGTAGCGATCAAAGGTGTCGTCTCAAACAACAGTGAGTTAGGAGAAAAAATTTGTGGACACAAAATGGGTGATCAGTGTCTTATTCTCTTCTGTTTGTGCCTTGTCTTTAGCTTTTTCTTCTATATTTAACTTTATGTAGAGGCTAGGCCCCCCTCTAAATCTTGGTTGAAATTATTTTTCATTCTAATTAATAGAAATGGAGTAGCGTGCAATGGTTTCGTCTCATACAACTGTGATTTAGCAGATAAAATTTGTGGACACAAAATGGGTGATCAGTGTCTTATTCTCTTCTGTTTGTGCCTTGTCTTTAGCTTTTTCTTCTATATTTAACTTTATGTAGAGGCTAGGCCCCCCTCTAAATCTTGGTTGAAATTATTTTTCATTCTAATTAATAGAAATGGAGTAGCGTGCAATGGTTTCGTCTCATACAACTGTGATTTAGCAGATAAAATTTGTGGGCACAAAATGGGTGATCAGAGTCTTATTCTCTTCTGTTTATGCCTTGTCTTTAGCTTTTTCTTCTATATTTAACTTTATGTAGAGGCAAGGCCCCCCTCTAAGTCTTGGTTGAAATTATTTTTCATTCTAATTAATAGAAATGGAGTAGCGTGCTATGGTGTCGTCTCATACAACAGTGAGGTAGGAGAAAAAATTTGTTGGCACAAAATGGGTGATCAGTATCTTATTCTCTTCTGTTTGTGCCTTGTCTTTAGCTTTTTCTCCTATATTTAACTTTATGTAGAGGCTAGGCCCCTTTCTAAATCTTGGTTGAAATTATTTTTCATTCTAATTAATAGAAATGGAGTAGCATGCAATGGTGTCGTCTCATACAACAGTGAGTTAGGAGAAAAAATTTGTGGGCACAAAATGGGTGATCAGTGTCTTATTCTCTTCTGTTTGTGCCTTGTCTTTAGCTTTTTCTTCTATATTTAACTTTATGTAGAGGCTAGGCCCCCCTCTAAATCTTGGTTGAAATTATTTTTCATTCTAATTAATAGAAATGGAGTAGCGATCAAAGGTGTCGTCTCAAACAACAGTGAGTTAGGAGAAAAAATTTGTGGGCACAAAATGGGTGATCAGTCTCTTATTCTCTTCTGTTTGTGCCTTGTCTTTAGCTTTTTCTTCTATATTTAACTTTATGTAGAGGCTAGGCCCCCCTCTAAATCTTGGTTGAAATTATTTTTCATTCTAATTAATAGAAATGGAGTAGCGTGCAATGGTGTCGTCTCATACAACTGTGAGTTAGCAGATAAAATTTGTGGGCACAAAATGGGTGATCAGTCTCTTATTCTCTTCTGTTTATGCCTTGTCTTTAGCTTTTTCTTCTATATTTAACTTTATGTAGAGGCTAGGCCCCCCTCTAAATCTTGTTTGAAATTATTTTTCATTCTAATTAATAGAAATGGAGTAGCGTGCAATGGTGTCGTCTCATACAACAGTGAGGTAGGAGAAAAAATTTGTTGGCACAAATTGGTGATCAGTGACTTATTCTCTTCTGTTTGTGCCTTGTCTTTAGCTTTTTCTTCTATATTTAACTTTATGTAGAGGCTAGGCCCCCCTCTAAATCTTGGTTGAAATTATTTTTCATTCTAATTAATAGAAATGGAGTAGCGTGCAATGGTGTCGTCTCAAACAACAGTGAGTTAGCAGAAAAAATTTGTTGGCACAAAATGGGTGATCAGTGTCTTATTCTCTTCTGTTTGTGCCTTGTCTTTAGCTTTTTCTTCTATATTTAACTTTATGTAGAGGCTAGGCCGCCCTCTAAATCTTGGTTGAAATTATTTTTCATTCTAATTCATAGAAATGGAGTAGCTTGCAATGGTGTCGTCTCATACAACAGTGAGGTTGGAGAAAAAATTTGTTGGCACAAAATGGGTGATCAGTGTCTTATTCTCTTCTGTTTGTGCCTTGTCTTTAGCTTTTTCTTCTATATTTAAATTTATGTAGAGGCTAGGCCCCTCTCTAAATCTTGGTTGAAATTATTTTTCATTCTAATTCATAGAAATGGAGTAGCTTGCAATGGTGTCGTCTCATACAACAGTGAGGCAGGAGAAAAAATTTGTTGGCACAAAATGGGTGATCAGTGACTTATTCTCTTCTGTTTGTGCCTTGTCTTTAGCTTTTTCTTCTATATTTAACTTTATGTAGAGGCTAGACCCCCCTCTAAATCTTGGTTGAAATTATTTTTCATTCTAATTAATAGAAATGGAGTAGCGATCAAAAGTGTCGTCTCAAACAACAGTGAGTTAGGAGAAAAAATTTGTGGGCACAAAATGGGTGATCAGTGTCTTATTCTCTTCTGTTTGTGCCTTGTCTTTAGCTTTTTCTTCTATATTTAATTTTATGTAGAGGCTAGGCCCCCCTCTAAATCTTGGTTGAAATTATTTTTCATTCTAATTAATAGAAATGGAGTAGCGTGCAATGGTGTCGTCTCATACAACTGTGAGTTAGCAGATAAAATTTGTGGGCACAAAATGGGTGATCAGTGTCTTATTCTCTTCTGTTTATGCCTTGTCTTTAGCTTTTTCTTCGATATTTAACTTTATGTAGAGGCTAGGCCCCCCTCTAAAACTTGGTTGAAATTATTTTTTATTCTAATTAATAGAAATGGAGTAGCATGCAATGGTGTCGTCTCATACAACTGTGATTTAGCAGATAAAATTTGTGGGCACAAAATGGGTGATCAGAGTCTTATTCTCTTCTGTTTATGCCTTGTCTTTAGCTTTTTCTTCTATATTTAACTTTATGTAGAGGCTAGGCCCCCCTCTAAATCTTGGTTGAAATTATTTTTCATTCTAATTAATAGAAATGGAGTAGCGTGCAATGGTGTCGTCTCATACAACAGTGAGGTAGGAGAAAAAATTTGTTAGCACAAAATGGGTGATCAGCGTCTTATTCTCTTCTGTTTGTGCCTTGTCTTTAGCTTTTTCTTCTATATTTAACTTTATGTAGAGTCTAGGCCCCCCTCTAAATCTTGGTTGAAATTATTTTTCATCCTAATTAATAGAAATGGAGTAGCGATGAAAGGTGTCGTCTCAAACAACAGTGAGTTAGGAGAAAAAATTTGTGGGCACAAAATGGGTGATCAGTGTCTTATTCTCTTCTGTTTGCGCCTTGTCTTTAGCTTTTTCTTCTATATTTAACTTTATGTAGAGGCTAGGCCCCCCTCTAAATCTTGGTTGAAATTATTTTTCATTCTAATTAATAGAAATGGAGTAGCGTGCAATGGTTTCGTCTCATACAACTGTGTGTTAGCAGATAAAATTTGTGGGCACAAAATGGGTGATCAGAGTCTTATTCTCTGCTGATTATGCCTTGTCTTTAGCTTTTTCTTCTATATTTAAATTTATGTAGAGACTAGGCCCCCCTCTAAATCTTGGTTGAAATTATTTTTCATTCTAATTAATAGAAATGGAGTAGCGTGCAATGGTTTCGTCTCATACAACTGTGATTTAGCAGATAAAATTTGTGGGCACAAAATGGGTGATCAGAGTCTTATTCTCTTCTGTTTATGCCTTGTCTTTAGCTTTTTCTTCTATATTTAACTTTATGTAGAGGCAAGGCCCACCTCTAAATCTTGGTTGAAATTATTTTTCATTCTAATTAATAGAAATGGAGTAGCGTGCAATGGTGTCCTCTCATACAACAGTGAGGTAGGAGAAAAAATTTGTTGGCACAAAATGGGTGATCAGTGTCTTATTCTCTTCTGTTTGTGCCTTGTCTTTAGCTTTTTCCCCTATATTTAACTTTATGTAGAGGCTAGGCCCCTTTCTAAATCTTGGTTGAAATTATTTTTCATTCTAATTAATAGAAATGGAGTAGCATGCAATGGTGTCGTCTCATACAACAGTGAGTTAGGAGAAAAAATTTGTGGGCACAAAATGGGTGATCAGTGTCTTATTCTCTTCTGTTTATGCCTTGTCTTTAGATTTTTCTTCTATATTTAACTTTATGTAGAGGCTAGGCCCCCCTCTAAATCTTGGTTGAAATTATTTTTCATTCTAATTAATAGAAATGGAGTAGCGTGCAATGGTGTCGTCTCAAACAACAGTGAGTTAGGAGAAAAAATTTGTTGGCACAAAATGGGTGATCAGTGTCTTATTCTCTTCTGTTTGTGCCTAGTCTTTAGCTTTTTCTTCTATATTTAACTTTATGTAGAGGCTAGGCCGCCCTCTAAATCTTGGTTGAAATTATTTTTCATTCTAATTCATAGAAATGGAGTAGCTTGCAATGGTGTCGTCTCATACAACAGTGAGGTTGGAGAAAAAATTTGTTGGCACAAAATGGGTGATCAGTGTCTTATTCTCTTCTGTTTGTGCCTTGTCTTTAGCTTTTTCTTCTATATTTAAATTTATGTAGAGGCTAGGCCCCCCTCTAAATCTTGGTTGAAATTATTTTTCATTCTAATTAATAGAAATGGAGTAGCGATCAAAGATGTCGTCTCAAACAACAGTGAGTTAGGAGAAAAAATTTGTGGGCACAAAATGGGTGATCAGTGTCTTATTCTTTTCTGTTTGTGCCTTGTCTTTAGCTTTTTCTTCTATATTTAACTTTATGTAGAGGCTAGGCCCCCCTCTAAATCTTGGTTGAAATTATTTTTCATTCTAATTAATAGAAATGGAGTAGCGGGCAATGGTGTCGTCTCATACAACAGTGAGGTAGGAGAAAAAATTTGTTGGCACAAATGGGTGATCAGTGTCTTATTCTCTTCTGTTTGTGCCTTGTCTTTAGCTTTTTCTTCTATATTTAACTTTATGTAGAGGCTAGGCCCCCCTCTAAATCTTGGTTGAAATTATTTTTCATTCTTATTCATAGAAATGGAGTAGCTTGCAATGGTGTCGTCTCATACAACAGTGAGGTAGGAGAAAAAATTTGTTGGCACAAAATGGGTGATCAGTGTCTTATTCTCTTCTGTTTATGCCTTGTCTTTAGCTTTTTCTTCGATATTTAACTTTATGTAGAGGCTAGGCCCCCCTCTAAAACTTGGTTGAAATTATTTTTTATTCTAATTAATAGAAATGGAGTAGCGTGCAATGGTGTCGTCTCATACAACAGTGAGTTAGTAGAAAAAATTTGTGGGCACAAAATGAGGGATCAGTGTCTTCTTCTCTTCTGTTTGTACCTTGTCTTTAGCTTTTTCTTCTATATTTACTTTTATGTAGAGGCTAGGCCCCTTTCTAAATCTTGGTTGAAATTATTTTTCATTCTAATTCATAGAAATGGAGTAGCGTGCAATGGTGTCGTCTCATACAACAGTTAGGTAGGAGAAAAAATTTGTTGTCACAAAATGGGTGATCAGTGTCTTATTCTCTTCTGTTTGTGCCTTGTCTTTAGCTTTTTCTTCTATATTTAACTTTATGTATAAGCTAGACCCCCCTCTAAATCTTGGTTGAAATTATTTTTCATTCTAATTAATAGAAATGGAGTAGCGTGCAATGGTGTCGTCTCATACTACTGTGAGTTAGCAGATAAAATTTGTGGGCACAAAATGTGTGATCAGTGTCTTATTCTCATCTGTTTGTGCCTTGTCTTTACCTTTTTCTTCTATATTTAACTTTATGTAGAGGCTAGGCCCCTTTCTAAATCTGGCTTGAAATTATTTTTCATTCTAATTCATAGAAATGGAGTAGCGTGCAATGGTGTCGTCTCATACAACAGTGAGTTAGTAGAAAAAATTGGTGAGCACAAAATGGGTGATCAGTGTCTTATTCTCTTCTGTTTGTGCCTTGTCTTTAGCTTTTTCTTCTATATTTAACATTATGTAGAGGATAGGCCGCCCTCTAAATCTTGGTTGAAATTATTTTTCATTCTAATTCATAGAAATGGAGTAGCATGCAATGATGTCGTCTCATACAACAGTGAGGTAGGAGAAAAAATTTGTTGGCACAAAATGGGTGATCAGTGTCTTATTCTCTTCTGTTTGTGCCTTGTCTTTAGCTTTTTCTTCTATATTTAACTTTATGTAGAGGCTAGGTCCCCCTCTAAATCTTGGTTGAAATTATTTTTCATTCTAATTAATAGAAATGGAGTAGCGATCAAAGGTGTCGTCTCAAACCACAGTGAGTTAGGAGAAAAAATTTGTGGCGACGAAATGGGGGATCAGTGTCTTATTCTCTTCTGTTTGTGCCTTGTCTTTAGCTTTTTCTTCTATATTTAACTTTATGTAGAGGCTAGGCCCCTTTCTAAATCTTCGTTGAAATTATTTTTCATTCTAATTAATAGAAATGGAGTAGCGTGCAATGGTGTCGTCTCAATCAACAGTGAGTTAGGAGAAAAAATTTGTTGGCACAAAATGGGTGATCAGTGTCTTATTCTCTTCTGTTTGTGCCTTGTCTTTAGCTTTTTCTTCTATATTTAACTTTATGTAGAGGCTAGGCCCCCCTCTAAATCTTGGTTGAAATTATTTTTCATTCTAATTAATAGAAATGGAGTAGCGATCAAAGGTGTCGTCTCAAACCGCAGTGAGTTAGGAGAAAAAATTTGTGGGGACGAAATGGGGGATCAGTGTCTTATTCTCTTCTGTTTGTGCCTTGTCTTTAGCTTTTTCTTCTATATTTAACTTTATGTAGAGGCTAGGCCCCCCTCTAAATCTTGGTTGAAATTATTTTTCATTCTAATTAATAGAAATGGAGTAGCGTGCAATGGTGTCGTCTCATACAACTGTGAGTTAGCAGATAAAATTTGTGGGCACAAAATGGGTGATCAGTGTCTTACTCTCTTCTGTTTATGCCTTGTCTTTAGCTTTTTCTTCTATATTTAACTTTATATAGAGGCTAGGCCCCCCTCTAAATCTAGGTTGAAATTATTTTTCATTCTAATTAATAGAAATGGAGTAGCGTGCAATGGTGTCGTCTCATACAACTGTGAGTTAGCAGATAAAATTTGTGGGCACAAAATGCGTGATCAGTGTCTTATTCTCTTCTGTTTATGCCTTGTCTTTAGCTTTTTCTTCTATATTTAACTTTATGTAGAGGCTAGGCCCCCCTCTAAATCTAGGTTGAAATTATTTTTCATTCTAATTAATAGAAATGGAGTAGCATGCAATGGTGTCGTCTCATACAACAGTGAGTTAGTAGAAAAAATTTGTGGGCACAAAATGAGGGATCAGTGTCTTATTCTCTTCAGTTTGTACCTTGTCTTTAGCTTTTTCTTCTATATTTACTTTTATGTAGAGGCTAGGCCCCTTTCTAAATCTTGGTTGAAATTATTTTTCATTCTAATTCATAGAAATGGAGTAGCGTGCAATGGTGTCGTCTCATACAACAGTTAGGTAGGAGAAAAAATTTGTTGTCACAAAATGGGTGATCAGTGTCTTATTCTCTTCTGTTTGTGCCTTGTCTTTAGCTTTTTCTTCTATATTTAACTTTATGTATAAGCTAGACCCCCCTCTAAATCTTGGTTGAAATTATTTTTCATTCTAATTAATAGAAATGGAGTAGCGTGCAATGGTGTCGTCTCATACAACTGTGAGTTAGCAGATAAAATTTGTGGGCACAAAATGGGTGATCAGTGCCTTATTCTCATCTGTTTGTGCCTTGTCTTTATCTTTTTCTTCTATATTTAACTTTATGTAGAGGCTAGGCCCCCCTCTAAATCTTGGTTGAAATTATTTTTCATTCTAATTAATAGAAATGGAGTAGCGATCAAAGGTGTCGTCTCAAACAACAGTGAGTTAGGAGAAAAAATTTGTGGGCACAAAATGGGTGATCAGTGTCTTATTCTCTTCTGTTTGTGCCTTGTCTTTAGCTTTTTCTTCTATATTTAACTTTATGTAGAGGCTAGGCCCCCCTCTAAATCTTGGTTGCCATTATTTTTCATTCTAATTAATAGAAATGGAGTAGCGTGCAATGGTGTCGTCTCATACAACTGTGAGTTAGCAGATAAAATTTGTGGGTACAAAATGGGTGATCTGTGTCTTATTCTCTTCTGTTTGTGCCTTGTCTTTAGCTTTTTCTTCTATATTTAACTTTATGTAGAGGCTAGGCCCCCCTCTAAATCTTGGTTGAAATTATTTTTCATTCTAATTAATAGAAATGGAGTAGCGTGCAATGGTGTCGTCTCATACAACTGTGAGTTAGCAGATAAAATTTGTGGGCACAAAATGGGTGATCAGTGTATTATTCTCTTCTGTTTATGCCTTGTCTTTAGCTTTTTCTTCTATATTTAACTTTATGTAGAGGCTAGGCCCCCCTCTAAATCTTGGTTGAAATTAATTTTCATTCTAATTCATAGAAATGGAGTAGCGTGCAATTGTGTCGTCTCATACAACAGTGAGGTAGGAGAAAAAATTTGTTGGCACAAATGGGTTATCAGTGTCTTATTCTCTTCTGTTTGTGCCTTGTCTTTAGCTTTTTCTTCTATATTTAACTTTATGTAGAGGCTAGGCCCCCCTCTAAATCTTGGTTGAAATTATTTTTCATTCTAATTCATAGAAATGGAGTAGCGTGCAATGGTGTCGTCTCATACAACAGTGAGGTAGGAGAAAAATTTTGTTGGCACAAAATGGGTGATCAGTGTCTTATTCTCTTCTGTTTGTGCGTTGTCTTTAGCTTTTTCTTCTATATTTAACTTTATGTAGAGGATAGTCCCCCTCTAAATCTTGGTTGAAATTATTTTTTATTCTAATTCATAGAAATGGAGTAGCATGCAATGGTGTCGTCTCATACAACAGTGAGTTAGGAGAAAAAATTTGTGGGCACAAAATGGGTGATCAGTGTCTTATTCTCTTCTGTTTGTGCATTGTCTTTAGCTTTTTCTTCTATATTTAACTTTATGTAGAGGCTAGGCCCCCCTCTAAATCTTGGTAGAAATTATTTTTCATTTTAATTCATAGAAATGGAGTAGCGTGCAATGGTGTCGTCTCATACAACAGTGAGTTAGTAGAAAAAATTTGTGGGCACAAAATGGGTAATCAGTGTCTTATTCTCTTCTGTTTGTGCCTTGTCTTTAGCTTTTTCTTCTATATTTAACTTTATGTAGGGGCTAGGCCACCCTCTAAATCTTGGTTGAAATTAATTTTCATTCTAATTCATAGAAATGGAGTAGCGTGCAATGGTGTCGTCTCATACAACAGTGAGGTAGGAGAAAAAATTTGTTGGCACAAAATGGGTGATCAGTGTCTTATTCTCTTCTGTTTGTGCATTGTCTTTAGCTTTTTCTTCTATATTTAACTTTATGTAGAGGCTAGGCCCCCCTCTAAATCTTGGTAGAAATTATTTTTCATTTTAATTCATAGAAATTGAGTAGCGTGCAATGGTGTCGTCTCATACAACAGTGAGTTAGTAGAAAAAATTTGTGGGCACAAAATGGGTGATCAGTGTCTTATTCTCTTCTGTTTGTACCTTGTCTTTAGCTTTTTCTTCTATATTTAACTTTATGTAGAGGCTAGGCCTTTTTCTAAATCTTGGTTGGAATTATTTTTCATTCTAATTCATAGAAATGGAGTAGCGTGCAATGGTGTCGTCTCATACAACAGTGAGTTAGGAGAAAAAATTTGTGGGCACAAAATGGGTGATCAGTGTCTTATTCTCTTCTGTTTGTGCCTTGTCTTTAGCTTTTTCTTCTATATTTAACTTTATGTAGAGGCTAGGCCCCCCTCTAAATCTTGGTTGAAATTATTTTTCATTCTAATTCATAGAAATGGAGTAGTGTGCAATGGTGTCGTCTCATACAACAGTGAGTTAGGAGAAAAAATTTGTGGGCACAAAATGTGTGATCAGTCTCTTATTCTCTTCTGTTTATGCCTTGTCTTTAGCTTTTTCTTCTATATTTAACTTTATGTAGGGGCTAGGCCCCTTACTAAATCTTGGTTGAAATTATTTTTCATTCTAATTCATAGAAATGGAGTAGCGTGCAATGGTGTCGTCTCATACAACTGTGAATTAGCAGATAAAATTTGTGGGTACAAAATGGGTGATCAGTGTCTTATTCTCTTCTGTTTGTGCCTTGTCTTTAGCTTTTTCTTCTATATTTAACTTTATGTAGAGGCTAGGCCCCCCTCTAAATCTTGGTTGAAATTATTTTTCATTCTAATTAATAGAAATGGAGTAGCGTGCAATGGTGTCGTCTCATACAACTGTGAGTTAGCAGATAAAATTTGTGGGCACAAAATGGGTGATCAGTGTCTTATTCTCTTCTGTTTGTGCATTGTCTTTAGCTTTTTCTTCTATATTTAACTTTATGTAGAGGCTAGGCCCCCCTCTAAATCTTGGTAGAAATTATTTTTCATTTTAATTCATAGAAATGGAGTAGCGTGCAATGGTGTCATCTCATACAACAGTGAGTTAGTAGAAAAAATTTGTGGGCACAAAATGGGTGATCAGTGTCTTATTCTCTTCTGTTTGTACCTTGTCTTTAGCTTTTTCTTCTATATTTAACTTTATGTAGAGGCTAGGCCTTTTTCTAAATCTTGGTTGGAATTATTTTTCATTCTAATTCATAGAAATGGAGTAGCGTGCAATGGTGTCGTCTCATACAACAGCGAGTAAGGAGAAAAAATTTGTGGGCACAAAATGGGTGATCAGTGACTTATTCTCTTCCGTTTGTGCCTTGTCTTTAGCTTTTTCTTCTATATTTAACTTTATGTAGAGGGTAGGCCCCCCTCTAAATCTTGGTTGAAATTATTTTTCATTCTAATTCATAGAAATGGAGTAGCGTGCAATGGTGTCGGCTCATACAACAGTGAGTTAGGAGAAAAAATTTGTCGGCACAAAATGGGTGATCAGTGTCTTATTCTCTTCTGTTTGTGCCTTGTCTTTAGCTTTTTCTTCTATATTTAACTTTATGTAGAGGCTAGGCCCCCCTCTAAATCTTGGTTGAAATTATTTTTCATTCTAATTCATAGAAATGGAGTAGCGTGCAATGGTGTCGTCTCATACAACAGTGAGTTAGGAGAAAAAATTTGTGGGCACAAAATGTGTGATCAGTCTCTTATTCTCTTCTGTTTATGCCTTGTCTTTAGCTTTTTCTTCTATATTTAACTTTATGTAGAGGCTAGGCCCCTTACTAAATCTTGGTTGAAATTATTTTTCATTCTAATTCATAGAAATGGAGTAGCGTGCAATGGTGTCGTCTCATACAACTGTGAGTTAGCAGATAAAATTTGTGGGTACAAAATGGGTGATCAGTGTCTTATTCTCTTCTGTTTGTGCCTTGTCTTTAGCTTTTTCTTCTATATTTAACTTTATGTAGAGGCTAGGCCCCCCTCTAAATCTTGGTTGAAATTATTTTTCATTCTAATTAATAGAAATGGAGTAGCGTGCAATGGTGTCGTCTCATACAACTGTGAGTTAGCAGATAAAATTTGTGGGCACAAAATGGGTCATCAGTGTCTTATTCTCTTCTGTTTGTGCCTTGTCTTTAGCTTTTTCTTCTATATTTAACTTTATGTAGAGGCTAGGCCCCCCTCTAAATCTTGGTTGAAATTATTTTTCATTCTAATTCATAGAAATGGAGTAGCGTGCAATGGTGTCGTCTCATACAACAGTGAGGTAGGAGAAAAATTTTGTTGGCACAAAATGGGTGATCAGTGTCTTATTCTCTTCTGTTTGTGCGTTGTCTTTAGCTTTTTCTTCTATATTTAACTTTATGTAGAGGATAGACCCTCCTCTAAATCTTGGTTGAAATTATTTTTTATTCTAATTTATAGAAATGGAGTAGCATGCAATGGTGTCGTCTCATACAACAGTGAGTTAGGAGAAAAAATTTGTGGGCACAAAATGGGTGATCAGTGTCTTATTCTCTTCTGTTTGTGCATTGTCTTTAGCTTTTTCTTCTATATTTAACTTTATGTAGAGGCTAGGCCCCCCTCTAAATCTTGGTAGAAATTATTTTTCATTTTAATTCATAGAAATGGAGTAGCGTGCAATGGTGTCGTCTCATACAACAGTGAGTTAGTAGAAAAAATTTGTGGGCACAAAATGGGTGATCAGTGTCTTATTCTCTTCTGTTTGTACCTTGTCTTTAGCTTTTTCTTCTATATTTAACTTTATGTAGAGGCTAGGCCTTTTTCTAAATCTTGGTTGGAATTATTTTTCATTCTAATTCATAGAAATGGAGTAGCGTGCAATGGTGTCGTCTCATACAACAGTGAGTTAGGAGAAAAAATTTGTGGGCACAAAATGGGTGATCAGTGTCTCATTCTCTTCTGTTTGTGCCTTGTCTTTAGCTTTTTCTTCTATATTTAACTTTATGTAGAGGCTAGGCCCCCCTCTAAATCTTGGTTGAAATTATTTTTCATTCTAATTAATAGAAATGGAGTAGCGTGCAATGGTGTCGTGTCATACAACTGTGAGTTAGCAGATAAAATTTGTGGTCACAAAATGGGTGATCAGTGTCTTATTCTCTTCTGTTTGTGCCTTGTCTTTAGCTTTTTCTTCTATATTTAACTTTATGTAGAGGCTAGGCCACCCTCTAAATCTTGGTTGAAATTATTTTTCATTCTAATTCATAGAAATGGAGGAGCGTGCAATGGTGTCGTCTCATACAACAGTAAGGCAGGAGAAAAAAGTTGTTGGCACAAAATGGGTGATCAGTGTCTCATTCTCTTCTGTTTGTGCCTTCTCTTTAGCTTTTTCTTCTATATTTAACTTTATGTAGAGGCTAGGCCCCCCTCTAAATCTTGGTTGAAATTATTTTTCATTCTAATTAATAGAAATGGAGTAGCGTGCAATGGTGTCGTGTCATACAACTGTGAGTTAGCAGATAAAATTTGTGGGCACAAAATGGGTGATCAGTGTCTTATTCTCTTCTGTTTATGCCTTGTCTTTATCTTTTTCTTCTATATTTAACTTTATGTAGAGGCTAGGCCCCCCTCTAAATCTTGGTTGAAATTATTTTTCATTCTAATTAATAGAAATGGAGTAGCGTGCAATGGTGTCATCTCATACAACTGTGAGTTAGGAGATAAAATTTGTGGGCACAAAATGGGTGATCAGTGACTTATTCTCTTCTGTTTGTGCCTTGTCTTTAGCTTTTTCTTATATATTTAACTTTATGTAGAGGCTAGGCCCCCCTCTAAATCTTGGTTTAAATTATTTTTCATTCTAATTAATAGAAATGGAGTAGCGATCAAAGGTGTCGTCTCAAACAACAGTGAGTTAGGAGAAAAAATTTGTGGGCACAAAATGGGTGATCAGTGTCTTATTCTCTTCTGTTTGTGCCTTGTCTTTAGCTTTTTCTTCTATATTTAACTTTATGTAGAGGCTAGGCCCCCCTCTAAATCTTGGTTAAAATTATTTTTCATTCTAATTTATAGAAATGGAGTAGCGATCAAAGGTGTCGTCTCAAACAACAGTGAGTTAGGAGAAAAAATTTGTGGGCACAAAATGGGTGATCAGTGTCTTATTCTCTTCTATTTGTGCCTTGTCTTTAGCTTTTTCTTCTATATTTAACTTTATGTAGAGGCTAGGCCCCCCTCTCAATCTTGGTTGAAATTATTTTTCATTCTAATTAATAGAAATGGAGTAGCGTGCAATGGTGTCGTCTCATACAACTGTGAGTTAGCAGATAAAATTTGTGGGCACAAAATGGGTGATCAGTGTCTTATTCTCTTCTGTTTATGCCATGTCTTTAGCTTTTTCTTCTATATTTAACTTTATGTAGAGGCTAGGCCCCCCTCTAAATCTTGGTTGAAATTATTTTTCATTCTAATTAATAGAAATGGAGTAGCGTGCAATAGTGTCGTCTCATACAACTGTGAGTTAGCAGATAAAATTTGTGGGCACAAATAGGTTGATCAGTGTCTTATTCTCTTCTGTTTATGCCTTGTCTTTATCTTTTTCTTCTATATTTAACTTTATGTAGAGGCTAGGCCCCCCTCTAAATCTTGGTTGAAATTATTTTTCATTCTAATTAATAGAAATGGAGTAGCGTGCAATGGTGTCATCTCATACAACAGTGAGGTTGGAGAAAAAATTTGTTGGCACAAATGGGTGATCAGTGTCTTATTCTCTTCTGTTTGTGCCTTGTCTTTAGCTTTTTCTTCTATATTTAACTTTATGTAGAGGCTAGGCCACCCTCTAAATCTTGGTTGAAATTATTTTTCATTCTAATTCATAGAAATGGAGGAGCGTGCAATGGTGTCGTCTCATACAACAGTAAGGCAGGAGAAAAAAGTTGTTGGCACAAAATGGGTGATCAGTGTCTCATTCTCTTCTGTTTGTGCCTTCTCTTTAGCTTTTTCTTCTATATTTAACTTTATGTAGAGGCTAGGCCCCCCTCTAAATCTTGGTTGAAATTATTTTTCATTCTAATTAATAGAAATGGAATAGCATGCAATGGTGTCGTGTCATACAACTGTGAGTTAGCAGATAAAATTTGTGGGAACAAAATGGGTGATCAGTGTCTTATTCTCTTCTGTTTATGCCATGTCTTTAGCTTTTTCTTCTATATTTAACTTTATGTAGAGGCTAGGCCCCCCCTCTAAATCTTGGTTGAAATTATTTCTCATTCTAATTCATAGAAATGGAGTAGCGTGCAATGGTGTCGTCTCATACAATAGTGAGTTAGGAGAAAAAATTTGTTGGCACAAAATGTGTGATCAGTGTCTTATTCTCTTCTCTTTGTGCCTTGTCTTTAGCTTTTTCTTCTATATTTAACTTTATGTAGAGGCTAGGCCACCCTCTAAATCTTGGTTGAAATTATTTTTCATTCTAATTCATAGAAATGGAGTAGTGTACAATGGTGTCGTCTCATACAACAGTGAGGTAGGAGAAAAAATTTGTTGGCACAAAATGGGTGATCAGTGTCTTATTCTCTTCTGTTTGTGCCTTGTCTTTACCTTTTTCTTCTATAGTTAACTTTATGTAGAGGCTAGGCCCCCTCTAAATCTTGATTGAAATTATTTTTCATTCTTATTAATAGAAATGGAGTAGCGATCAAAGGTGTCGTCTCAAACAACAGTGAGTTAGGAGAAAAAATTTGTGTGCACAATATGGGTGATCAATGTCTTATTCTCTTCTGTTTGTGCCTTGTCTTTAGCTTTTTCTTCTATATTTAACTTTATGTAGAGGCTACGCCCCCCCTCTAAATCTTGGTTGAAATTATTTTTCATTCTAATTCATAGAAATGGAGTAGCGTGCAATAGTGTCGTCTCATACAACAGTGCGTTTGGACAAAAAATTTGTTGGCACAAAATGGATGATCAGTGTCTTATTCTCTTCTGTTTGTACCTTGTCTTTTGCTTTTTCTTCTATATTTAACTTTATGTAGAGGCTAGGCACCCCTCTAAATCTTGGTTGAAATTATTTTTCATTCTAATTAATAGAAATGGAGTAGCGATCAAAGGTGTCGTCTCAAACAACAGTGAGTTAGGAGAAAAAATTTGTGGGCACAAAATGGGTGATCAGTGTCTTATTCTCTTCTGTTTGTGCCTTGTCTTTATCTTTTTCTTATATATTTAACTTTATGTAGAGGCTAGGCCCCCCTATAAATCGTGGTTGAAATCATTTTTCATTCTAATTAATAGAAATGGAGTAGCGTGCAATGGTGTTGTCTCATACAACCTGTGAGTTAGTAGAAAAAATTTGTGGGCCCACAATGGGGGATCAGTCTCGTATTCTCTTCTGTTTGTACCTTGTCTTTAGCTTTTTCTTCTATATTTAACTTTATGTAGAGGCTAGGTCCCTTTCTAAATCTTGGTTGAAATTATTTTTCATTCTAATTCATAGAAATGGAGTAGCGTGCAATGGTGTCGTCTCATACAACAGTGAGTTAGGAGAAAAAATTTGTTGGCACAAAATGGGTGATCAGTGTCTTATACTCTTCTGTTTGTGCCTTGTCTTTAGCTTTTTCTTCTATATTTAACATTATGTAGAGGTCAGGCCCCCCGCTAAATCTTGGTTGAAAATATTTTTCATTCTAATTCATAGAAATGGAGTAGCGTGCAATGGTGTCGTCTCATACAACAGTGAGTTAGGAGAAAAAATTTGTTGGCACAAAATGTGTGATCAGTGTCTTATTCTCTTCTCTTTGTGCCTTGTCTTTAGCTTTTTCTTCTATATTTAACATTATGTAGAGGCTAGGCCCCCCTCTAAATCTTGGTTGAAATTATTTTTCATTCTAATTCATAGAAATGGAGTAGTGTACAATGGTGTCGTCTCATACAACTGTGAGGTAGGAGAAAAAATTTGTTGGCACAAAATGGGTGATCAGTGTCTTATTCTCTTCTGTTTGTGCCTTGTCTTTAGCATTTTCTTCTATATTTAACTTTATGTAGAGGCTAGGCCCCCTCTAAATCTTGGTTGAAATTATTTTTCATTCTTATTAATAGAAATGGAGTAGCGATCAAAGGTGTCGTCTCAAACAACAGTGAGTTAGAAAAAATTTGTGTGCACAATATGGGTGATCAGTGTCTTATTCTCTTCTGTTTGTGCCTTGTCTTTAGCTTTTTCTTCTATATTTAACTTTATGTAGAGGCTAGGCCCCTTTCTAAATCTTCGTTGAAATTATTTTTCATTCTAATTCATAGAAATGAAGTAGCGTGCAATGGTGCCGTCTCATACAACAGTGACTTAGGAGAAAAATTTTGTGGGCACAAAATGGGTGATCAGTGTCTTATTCTCTTCTCTTTGTGCCTTGTCTTTAGCTTTTTCTTCTATATTTAACTTTATGTAGAGGATAGGCCCCCCCTCTAAATCTTGGTTGAAATTATTTTTTTTTCTAATTAATAGAAATGGAGTAGCGTGCAATGGTGTCGTCTCATAAAACAGTGAGTAAGGAGAAAAAATTTGTTGGCACAAAATGGGTGATCAGTGGCTTATTCTCTGCTGTTTGTGCCTTGTCTTTAGCTTTTTCTTCTATATTTAACTTTATGTAGAGGCTAGGCCCCTTTCTAAATCTTGGTTGAAATTATTTTTCATTCTAATTCATAGAAATGGAGTAGCGTGCAATGGTGTCGTCTCATACAACAGTGAGTTAGGAGAAAAAATTTGTTGGCACAAAATGGATGATCAGTGTCTTATTCTTTTCCGTTTGTGCCTTGTTTTTAGCTTTTTCTTCTATATTTAACTTTATGTAGAGGCTAGGCCCTCCTCTAAATCTCGGTTGAAATTATTTTTCATTCTAATTCATAGAAATGGAGTAGCGTGCAATGGTGTCGTCTCATACATCTGTGAGTTAGGAGAAAAAATTTGTGTGCACAAAATGGGTGATCAGTGTCTTATTCTCTTCTGTTTGTACCTTGTGTTTACCTTTTTCTTCTATATTTAACTTTATGTAGAGGCTTGGCCCCTTTCTAAATCTTGGTTGAAATTATTTTTCATTCTAATTCATAGAAATGGAGTAGCGTGCAATGGTGTCGTCTCATACAACAGTGAGTTAGGAGAAAAAATTTGTGGGCACAAAATGGGTGATCAGTGTTTTATTCTCTTCTGTTTGTGCCTTGCCTTTAGGTTTTTCTTCTATATTTAACTTTATGTATAGGCTAGGCCCTCCTCTAAATCTTGGTTGAAATTATTTTTCATTCAAATTCATAGAAATGGAGTAGCATGCAATGGTGTCGTCTCATATAACTGTGAGTTAGGAGAAAAAATTTGTTGGCACAAAATGGGTGATCAGTGTCTTATTCTCTTCTATTTGTGCCTTGTCTTTAGCTTTTTCTTCTATATTTAACTTTATGTAGAGGCTTGGCCCCTTTCTAAATCTTGGTTGAAATTATTTTTCATTCTAATTCATAGAAATGGAGTAGCGTGCAATGGTGTCGTCTCATACAACAGTGAGTTAGGAGAAAAAATTTGTGGGCACAAAATGGGTGATCAGTGTCTTATTCTCTTCTATTTGTGCCTTGTCTTTAGCTTTTTCTTCTATATTTAACTTTATGTAGAGGCTTGGCCCCTTTCTAAATCTTGGTTGAAATTATTTTTCATTCTAATTCATAGAAATGGAGTAGCGTGCAATGGTGTCGTCTCATACAACAGTGAGTTAGGAGAAAAAATTTGTGGGCACAAAATGGGTGATCAGTGTCTTATTCTCTTCTATTTGTGCCTTGTCTTTAGCTTTTTCTTCTATATTTAACTTTATGTAGAGGCTTGGCCCCTTTCTAAATCTTCGTTGAAATTATTTTTCATTATAATTCATAGAAATGGAGTAGTGTGCAATGGTGTCGTCTCATACAACAGTGAGTTAGGAGAAAAAATTTGTGGGCACAAAATGTGTGATCAGTGTCTTATTCTCTTCTGTATGTGCCTTGTCTTTAGCTTTTTCTTCTATATTTAACTTTATGTAGAGGCTAGGCCCTCCTCTAAATCTTGGTCGAAATTATTTTTCATTCTAATTAATAGAAATGGAGTAGCGTGCAATGGTGTTGTCTCATACAACAGTGAGTTAGGAGAAAAAATTTGTGGGCACAAAATGGGTGGTCAGTGTCTTATTCTCTTCTGTTTGTGCCCTATCTTTAGCTTTTTCTTCTATATTTAACATTATGTAGAGACTAGGCCCCCCTCTAAATCTTGGTTGAAATTATTTTTCATTCTAATTCATAGAAATGGAGTAGCGTGCAATTGTGTCGTCTCATACAACCGTGAGTTAGGAGAAAAAATTTGTTGGCACAAAATGGGTGATCAGTGTCTTATTCTCTTCTATTTGTGCCTTGTCTTTAGCTTTTTCTTCTATATTTAACTTTATGTAGAGGCTTGGCCCCTTTCTAAATCTTGGTTGAAATTATTTTTCATTCTAATTCATAGAAATGGAGTAGCGTGCAATGGTGTCGTCTCATACAACAGTGAGTTAGGAGAAAAAATTTGTGGGCACAAAATGGGTGATCAGTGTCTTATTCTCTTCTGTTTGTGCCTTGTCTTTAGCTTTTTCTTCTATATTTAACTTTATGTAGAGGCTAGGCCCTCCTCTAAATCTTGGTCGAAATTATTTTTCATTCTAATTAATAGAAATGGAGTAGCGTGCAATGGTGTAGTCTCATACAACAGTGAGTTAGGAGAAAAAATTTGTGGGCACAAAATGGGTGATCAGTGTCTTATTCTTTTCTGTTTGTACCTTGTCTTTACCTTTTTCTTCTATATTTAACATTATGTAGATGCTAGGCCCTTTCTAAATCTTGGTTGAAATTATTTTTCATTCTAATTCATAGAAATGGAGTAGCGTGCAATGGTGTCGTCTCATACAACAGTGAGTTAAGAGAAAAAATTTGTGGGCACAAAATGGGTGATCAGTGTCTTATTCTTTTCTGTTTGTACCTTGTCTTTACCTTTTTCTTCTATATTTAACTTTATGCAGAGGCTAGGCCCCTTTCTAAATCTTGGTTGAAATTATTTTTCATTCTAATTCATAGAAATGGTTTAGCGTGGAATGGTGTTGTCTCATACAACAGTGAGTTACGAGAAAAAATTTGTGGGCACAAAATGGGTGATCAGTGTCTTATTCTCTTCTGTTTGTGCCTTGTCTTTAGCTTTTTCTTCTATATTTAACTTTATGTAGAGGCTAGGCCCCATTCTAAATCTTGGTTGAAATTATTTTTCTTTCTAATTCATAGAAATGGACTAGCGTGCAATGGTGTCGTCTCATACAACAGTGAGTTAGGAGAAAAAATTTGTGGGCACAAAATGGGTGATCAGTGTCTTATTGTCTTCTGTTTGTGCCTTGTCTTTAGCTTTTTCTTCTATATGTAACTTTATGTATAGGCTAGGCCCCCCTCTAAATCTTGGTTGAAATTATTTTTCATTCTAATTCATAGAAATGGAGTAGCGTGCAATGGTGTCATCTCATACAACAGTGAGTTAGTAGAAAAATTTGTGGGCACAAAATGGGTGATCAGTGTCTTATTCTCTTCTGTTTGTGCCTTGTCTTTAGCTTTTTCTTTTATATTTAACTTTAAGTAGAGGCTAGGCCCCCCTCTAAATCTTGGTTGAAATTATTTTTCATTCTAATTAATAGAAATGGAGTAGCGTGCAATGGTGTCATCTCATACAACAGTGAGTTAGGAGAAAAAATTTGTGCGCACAAAATGGGTGATCAGTGTCTTATTCTCTTCTGTTTGTGCCTTGTCTTTAGCTTTTTCTTCTATATTTAACTTTATGTAGAGGCTAGGCCCCTTTCTAAATCTTGGTTGAAATTATTTTTCATTCTAATTCATAGAAATGGAGTAGCGTGCAATGGTGTTGTCTCATACAACAGTGAGTTAGGAGAAAAAATTTGTGGGCACAAAATGGGTGATCAGTGTCTTATTCTCTTCTGTTTGTGCCTTGTCTTTAGCTTTTTCTTCTATATTTAACTTTATGTAGAGGCTAGGCCCCTTTCTAAATCTTGGTTGAAATTATTTTTCATTCTAATTCATAGAAATGGAGTAGCGTGCAATGGTGTCGTCTCATACAACAGTGAGTTAGGAGAAAAAATTTCTGGGCACAAAATGGGTGATCAGTGACTTATTCTCTTCTGTTTGTGCCTTGTCTTTAGCTTTTTCTTCTATATTTAACATTATGTAGAGGCTAGGCACCCCTCTAAATCTTGGTTGAAATTATTTTTCATTCTAATTCATAGAAATGGAGTAGCGTGCAATGGTGTCGTCTCATACAACCGTGAGTTAGGAGAAAAAATTTGTTGGCACAAAATGGGTGATCAGTGTCTTATTCTCTTCTGTTTGTGCCTTGTCTTTCGCTTTTTCTTCTATATTTAACTTTATGTAGAGGCTTGGCCCCTTTTTAAATCTTGGTTGAAATTATTTTTCATTCTAATTCATACAAATGCAGTAGCGTGGAATGGTGTCGTCTCATACAACAGTGAGTTAGGAGAAAAAATTTGTGGGCACAAAATGGGTGATCAGTGTCTTATTCTTTTCTGTTTGTGCCTTGTCTTTAGCTTTTTCTTCTATTTTTAACTTTATGTAGAGGCTAGGCCCCTTTCTAAATCTTGGTTGAAATTATTTTTCATTCTAATTCATAGAAATGGAGTAGCGTGCAATGGTGCCGTCTCATACAACAGTGAGTTAGGAGAAAAAATTTGTGGGCAAAAAATGGGTGATGAGTGTCTTATTCTCTTCTGTTTGTGCCTTGTCTTTAGCTTTTTCTTCTATATTTAACTTTATGTAGAGGCTAGGCCCCTTTCTAAATCTTGGTTGAAATTATTTTTCATTCTAATTCATAGAAATGGAGTAGGGTGCAATGGTGTTGTCTCATACAACAGTGAGTTAGGTGAAAAAATTTGTGGGCACAAAATGGGTGATCAGTGTCTTATTCTCTTCTGTTTTTGCCTTGTCTTGAGCATTTTCTTCTATATTTAACTTTATGTAGAGGCTAGGCCCCTTTCTAAATCTTGGTTGAAATTATTTTTCATTCTAATTCATAGAAATGGAGTAGCGTGCAATGGTGTCGTCTCATACAACCGTGAGTTAGGAGAAAAAATTTGTTGGCACAAAATGGGTGATCAGTGTCTTATTCTCTTCTGTTTGTGCCTTGTCTTTAGCTTTTTCTTCTATATTTAACTTTATGTAGAGGCTTGGCCCCTTTTTAAATCTTGGTTGAAATTATTTTTCATTCTAATTCATACAAATGCAGTAGCGTGGAATGGTGTCGTCTCATACAACAGTGAGTTAGGAGAAAAAATTTGTGGGCACAAAATGGGTGATCAGTGTCTTATTCTTTTCTGTTTGTGCCTTGTCTTTAGCTTTTTCTTCTATTTTTAACTTTATGTAGAGGCTAGGCCCCTTTCTAAATCTTGGTTGAAATTATTTTTCATTCTAATTCATAGAAATGGAGTAGCGTGCAATGGTGCCGTCTCATACAACAGTGAGTTAGGAGAAAAAATTTGTGGGCAAAAAATGGGTGATGAGTGTCTTATTCTCTTCTGTTTGTGCCTTGTCTTTAGCTTTTTCTTCTATATTTAACTTTATGTAGAGGCTAGGCCCCTTTCTAAATCTTGGTTGAAATTATTTTTCATTCTAATTCATAGAAATGGAGTAGGGTGCAATGGTGTTGTCTCATACAACAGTGAGTTAGGTGAAAAAATTTGTGGGCACAAAATGGGTGATCAGTGTCTTATTCTATTCTGTTTTTGCCTTGTCTTGAGCATTTTCTTCTATATTTAACTTTATGTAGAGGCAAGGCCCTCCTCTAAATCTTGGTCGAATTTATTTTTCATTCTAATTCATAGAAATGGAGTAGCGTGCAATGTTGTCGTCTCATACAACTGTGAGGTAGAAGAAAAATTTGTGTGCACAAAATGGGTGATCAGTGTCTTATTCTCTTCTGTTTGAGCGTTGTCTTTAGCTTTTTCTTCTATATTTAACTTTAAGTAGAGGCTAGGCCCCCCTCTAAATCTTGGCTGTAATTATTTTTCATTCTAATTAATAGAAATGGAGTAGCGTGCAATGGTGTCGTCTCATACAACAGTGAGTTAGGAGAAAAAATATGTGCGCACAAAATGGGTGATCAGTGTCTTATTCTCTTCTGTTTGTGCCTTGTCTTAAGCTTTTTCTTCTATATTTAACTTTATGTAGAGGCTAGGCCCCTTTCTAAATCTTGGTTGAAATTATTTTTCATTCTAATTCATAGAAATGGAGTAGTGTGCAATGGTGTCGTCTCATACAACAGTGAGTTAGGAGAAAAAATTTGTGTGCACAAAATGGGTGATCAGTGTCTTATTCTCTTCTGTTTGTGCCTTGTCTTTAGCTTTTTCTTCTATATTTAACTTTATGTAGAGGCTAGGCCCCCCTCTAAATCTTGGTTGAAATTATTTTTCATTCTAATTCATAGAAATGGAGTAGCGTGCAATGGTGTCGTCTCATACAACAGTGAGTTAGTAGAAAAAATTTGTGGACAAAAAATGGGTGATCAGTGTCTTATTCTCTTCTGTTTGTGCCTTGTCTTTAGCTTTTTCTTCTATATTTAACTTTATGTAGAGGCTAGGCCCCTTTCTAAATCTTGGTTGAAATTATTTTTCATTCTAATTCATAGAAATGGAGTAGCGTGCAATGGTGTCATCTCATACAACAGTGAATTAGGAGAAAAAATTTGGGGGCACAAAATGGGTGATCAGTGTCTTATTCTCTTCAGTTTGTGCCTTGTCTTTAGCTTTTTCTTCTATATTTAACTTTATGTAGAGGCTAGGCCCCCCGCTAAATCTTGGTTGAAATTATTTTTCATTCTAATTAATAGAAATGGAGTAGCGTGCAATGGTGTTGTCTAATACAACAGTGAGTTAGGAGAAAAAATTTGTGGGCACAAAATGTGTGATCAGTGTCTTATCCTCTTCTGTTTGTGCCTTGTCTTTAGCTTTTTCTTCTATATTTAACTTTATGTAGAGGCTAGGCCCCTTTCTAAATCTTGGTTGAAATTATTTTTCATTCTAATTCATAGAAATGGAGTCGCGTGCAATGGTGTTGTCTCATACAACAGTGAGTTAGGAGAAAAAATTTGTGGGCACAAAATGGGTGATCAGTGTCTTATTCTCTTCTCTTTGTGCCTTGTCTTTAGCTTTTTCTTCTATATTTAATTTTATGTAGAGGCTAGGCCCCCCTCTAAATCTTGGTTGAAATTATTTTTCATTCTAATTAATAGAAATGGAGTAGCGTGCAATGGTGTTGTCTCATACAACAGTGAGTTAGGAGAAAAAATTTGTGGGCACAAAATGGGTGATCAGTGTCTTATTCTCTTCTGTTTGTGCCTTGTCTTTAGCTTTTTCTTCTATATTTAACTTTATGTAGAGGCTAGGCCCCTTTCTAAATCTTGGTTGAAATTATTTTTCATTCTAATTAATAGAAATGGAGTAGCGTGCAATGCTGTTGTCTCATACAACAGTGAGTTAGGAGAAAAAATTTGTGGGCACAAAATGGGTGATCAGTGCCTTATTCTCTTCTGTTTGTGCCTTGTCTTTAGCTTTTTCTTCTATATTTAACTTTATGTAGAGGCTAGGCCCCTTTCTAAATCTTGGTTGAAATTATTTTTCATTCTAATTCATAGAAATGGAGTAGCGTGCAATAGTGTCGTGTCATACAACAGTGAGTTAGGAGAAAAAATTTGTGGGCACAAAATGGGTGATCAGTGTCTTATTCTCTTCTGTTTGTGCCTTGTCTTTAGCTTTTTCTTCTATATTTAACTTTATGTAGAGGCTAGGCCCCTTTCTAAATCTTGGTTGAAATTATTTTTCATTCTAATTCATAGAAATGGAGTAGCGTGCAATTGTGTTGTCTCATACAACAGTGAGTTAGGAGAAAAAATTTGTGGGCACAAAATGGGTGATCAGTGTCTTATTCTCTTCTGTTTGTGCCTTGTCTTTAGCTTTTTCTTCTATATTTAACTTTATGTAGAGGCTAGGCCACTTTCTAAATCTTGGTTGAAATTATTTTTCATTCTAATTCATAGAAATGGAGTAGCGTGCAATGGTATCGTCTCATACAACAGTGAGTTAGGAGAAAAAATTGGTGGGCACAAAACGGGTGATCAGTGTCTTATTCTCTTCTGTTTGTGCCTTGTCTTTAGCTTTTTCTTCTATATTTAACTTTATGTAGTGGCTAGGCCCCCCTCTAAATCTTGGTTGAAATTATTTTTCATTCTAATTCATAGAAATGGAGTAGGTAGCATGCAATGGTGACGTCTCATACAACAGTGAGTTAGTAGAAAAATTTGTGGGCACAAAATGGGTGATCAGTGTCTTATTCTCTTCTGTTTGTGACTTGTCTTTATCTTTTTCTTCTATATTTAACTTTAAGTAGAGGCTAGGCCCCTTTCTAAATCTTGGTTGAAATTATTTTTCATTCTAATTCATAGAAATGGAGTAGCTTGCAATGGTGTCATCTCATACAACAGTGATTTAGGAGAAAAAATTTGTGGGCACAAAATGGGTGATCAGTGACTTATTCTCTTCTGTTTGTGCCTTGTCTTTAGCTTTTTCTTCTATATTTAACTTTATGTAGAGGATAGGCCCCCCTCTAAATCTTGGTTGAAATTATTTTTCATTCTAATTCATAGAAATGGAGTAGCGTGCAATGGTGTCGTCTCATACAACAGTGAGTTAGGAGAAAAAATTTGTAGGCACAAAATGGCTGATCAGTGTCTTATTCTCCTCTGTTTGTGCCTTGTCTTTAGCATTTTTTTCTATATTTAACTTTATGTAGAGGCTAGGCCCCCCTCTAAATCTTGGTTGTAATTATTTTTCATTCTAATTCATAGAAATGGAGTAGCGTGCAATGGTGTCGTCTCATACAACAGTGAGTTAGGAGAAAAAATTTGTGGGCACAAAATGGCTGATCAGTGTCTTATTCTCCTCTGTTTGTGCCTTGTCTTTAGCTTTTTCTTCTATATTTAACTTTATGTAGAGGCTAGGCCTCCCTCTAAATCTTGGTTGAAATTATTTTTCATTCTAATTCATAGAAATGGAGTAGCGTGCAATTGTGTCGTCTCATACAACAGTGAGTTAGGAGAAAAAATTTGTTGGCACAAAATGGGTGATCAGTGTCTTATTCTCTTCTATTTGTGCCTTGTCTTTAGATTTTTCTTCTATATTTAACTTTATGTAGAGGCTAGGCCCCTTTCTAAATCTTTGTTTTAATTATTTTACATTCTAATTCATAGAAATGGAGTAGCGTGCAGTGGTGTCGTCTCATACAACAGTGAGTTAGGAGAAAAAATTTGTGGGCACAAAATGGGTGATCAGTGTCTTATACTCTTCTGTTTGTGCCTTGTCTTTAGCTTTTTCTTCTATATTTAACTTTATGTAGAGGCTAGGCCCCTTTCTAAATCTTGGTTGAAATTATTTTTCATTCTAATTCATAGAAATGGAGTAGCGTGCAATGGTGTCGTCTCATAAGACAGTGAGTTAGGAGAAAAAATTTGTGGGCACAAAATGGGTGATCAGTGTCTTATTCTCTTCTGTTTGTGCTTGTCTTTAGCTTTTTCTTCTATATTTAACTTTATGTAGAGGCTAGGCCCATTTCTAAATCTTGGTTGAAATTATTTTTCATTCTAATTAATAGAAATGGAGTAGCGTGCAATGGTGTCGACTCATACAACAGTGAGTTAGGAGAAAAAATTTGTGGGCACAAAATGGGTGATCAGTGTCTTATTCTTTTCTGTTTGTGCCTTGTCTTTAGCTTTTTCTTCTATTTTTAACTTTATGTAGAGGCTAGGCCCCTTTCTAAATCTTGGTTGAAATTATTTTTCATTCTAATTCATAGAAATGGAGTAGCGTGCAATGGTGCCGTCTCATACAACAGTGAGTTAGGAGAAAAAATTTGTGGGCAAAAAATGGGTGATGAGTGTCTTATTCTCTTCTGTTTGTGCCTTGTCTTTAGCTTTTTCTTCTATATTTAACTTTATGTAGAGGCTAGGCCCCTTTCTAAATCTTGGTTGAAATTATTTTTCATTCTAATTCATAGAAACGGAGTAGGGTGCAATGGTGTTGTCTCATACAACAGTGAGTTAGGTGAAAAAATTTGTGGGCACAAAATGGGTGATCAGTGTCTTATTCTATTCTGTTTTTGCCTTGTCTTGAGCATTTTCTTCTATATTTAACTTTATGTAGAGGCAAGGCCCTCCTCTAAATCTTGGTCGAATTTATTTTTCATTCTAATTCATAGAAATGGAGTAGCGTGCAATGTTGTCGTCTCATACAACTGTGAGGTAGAAGAAAAATTTGTGTGCACAAAATGGGTGATCAGTGTCTTATTCTCTTCTGTTTGAGCGTTGTCTTTAGCTTTTTCTTCTATATTTAACTTTAAGTAGAGGCTAGGCCCCCCTCTAAATCTTGGCTGTAATTATTTTTCATTCTAATTAATAGAAATGGAGTAGCGTGCAATGGTGTCGTCTCATACAACAGTGAGTTAGGAGAAAAAATATGTGCGCACAAAATGGGTGATCAGTGTCTTATTCTCTTCTGTTTGTGCCTTGTCTTAAGCTTTTTCTTCTATATTTAACTTTATGTAGAGGCTAGGCCCCTTTCTAAATCTTGGTTGAAATTATTTTTCATTCTAATTCATAGAAATGGAGTAGTGTGCAATGGTGTCGTCTCATACAACAGTGAGTTAGGAGAAAAAATTTGTGTGCACAAAATGGGTGATCAGTGTCTTATTCTCTTCTGTTTGTGCCTTGTCTTTAGCTTTTTCTTCTATATTTAACTTTATGTAGAGGCTAGGCCCCCCTCTAAATCTTGGTTGAAATTATTTTTCATTCTAATTCATAGAAATGGAGTAGCGTGCAATGGTGTCGTCTCATACAACAGTGAGTTAGTAGAAAAAATTTGTGGACAAAAAATGGGTGATCAGTGTCTTATTCTCTTCTGTTTGTGCCTTGTCTTTAGCTTTTTCTTCTATATTTAACTTTATGTAGAGGCTAGGCCCCTTTCTAAATCTTGGTTGAAATTATTTTTCATTCTAATTCATAGAAATGGAGTAGCGTGCAATGGTGTCATCTCATACAACAGTGAATTAGGAGAAAAAATTTGTGGGCACAAAATGGGTGATCAGTGTCTTATTCTCTTCAGTTTGTGCCTTGTCTTTAGCTTTTTCTTCTATATTTAACTTTATGTAGAGGCTAGGCCCCTTTCTAAATCTTGGTTGAAATTATTTTTCATTCTAATTCATAGAAATGGAGTCGCGTGCAATGGTGTTGTCTCATACAACAGTGAGTTAGGAGAAAAAATTTGTGGGCACAAAATGGGTGATCAGTGTCTTATTCTCTTCTCTTTGTGCCTTGTCTTTAGCTTTTTCTTCTATATTTAATTTTATGTAGAGGCTAGGCCCCCCTCTAAATCTTGGTTGAAATTATTTTTCATTCTAATTAATAGAAATGGAGTAGCGTGCAATGGTGTTGTCTCATACAACAGTGAGTTAGGAGAAAAAATTTGTGGGCACAAAATGGGTGATCAGTGTCTTATTCTCTTCTGTTTGTGCCTTGTCTTTAGCTTTTTCTTCTATATTTAACTTTATGTAGAGGCTAGGCCCCTTTCTAAATCTTGGTTGAAATTATTTTTCATTCTAATTAATAGAAATGGAGTAGCGTGCAATGCTGTTGTCTCATACAACAGTGAGTTAGGAGAAAAAATTTGTGGGCACAAAATGGGTGATCAGTGCCTTATTCTCTTCTGTTTGTGCCTTGTCTTTAGCTTTTTCTTCTATATTTAACTTTATGTAGAGGCTAGGCCCCTTTCTAAATCTTGGTTGAAATTATTTTTCATTCTAATTCATAGAAATGGAGTAGCGTGCAATAGTGTCGTGTCATACAACAGTGAGTTAGGAGAAAAAATTTGTGGGCACAAAATGGGTGATCAGTGTCTTATTCTCTTCTGTTTGTGCCTTGTCTTTAGCTTTTTCTTCTATATTTAACTTTATGTAGAGGCTAGGCCCCTTTCTAAATCTTGGTTGAAATTATTTTTCATTCTAATTCATAGAAATGGAGTAGCGTGCAATTGTGTTGTCTCATACAACAGTGAGTTAGGAGAAAAAATTTGTGGGCACAAAATGGGTGATCAGTGTCTTATTCTCTTCTGTTTGTGCCTTGTCTTTAGCTTTTTCTTCTATATTTAACTTTATGTAGAGGCTAGGCCCCCCTCTAAATCTTGGTTGAAATTATTTTTCATTCTAATTCATAGAAATGGAGTAGCGTGCAATGGTGTCGTCTCATACAACAGTGAGTTAGTAGAAAAAATTTGTGGACAAAAAATGGGTGATCAGTGTCTTATTCTCTTCTGTTTGTGCCTTGTCTTTAGCTTTTTCTTCTATATTTAACTTTATGTAGAGGCTAGGCCACTTTCTAAATCTTGGTTGAAATTATTTTTCATTCTAATTCATAGAAATGGAGTAGCGTGCAATGGTATCGTCTCATACAACAGTGAGTTAGGAGAAAAAATTGGTGGGCACAAAACGGGTGATCAGTGTCTTATTCTCTTCTGTTTGTGCCTTGTCTTTAGCTTTTTCTTCTATATTTAACTTTATGTAGTGGCTAGGCCCCCCTCTAAATCTTGGTTGAAATTATTTTTCATTCTAATTCATAGAAATGGAGTAGGTAGCATGCAATGGTGACGTCTCATACAACAGTGAGTTAGTAGAAAAATTTGTGGGCACAAAATGGGTGATCAGTGTCTTATTCTCTTCTGTTTGTGACTTGTCTTTATCTTTTTCTTCTATATTTAACTTTAAGTAGAGGCTAGGCCCCTTTCTTAATCTTGGTTGAAATTATTTTTCATTCTAATTCATAGAAATGGAGTAGCTTGCAATGGTGTCATCTCATACAACAGTGATTTAGGAGAAAAAATTTGTGGGCACAAAATGGGTGATCAGTGACTTATTGTCTTCTGTTTGTGCCTTGTCTTTAGCTTTTTCTTCTATATTTAACTTTATGTAGAGGATAGGCCCCCCTCTAAATCTTGGTTGAAATTATTTTTCATTCTAATTCATAGAAATGGAGTAGCGTGCAATGGTGTCGTCTCATACAACAGTGAGTTAGGAGAAAAAATTTGTAGGCACAAAATGGCTGATCAGTGTCTTATTCTCCTCTGTTTGTGCCTTGTCTTTAGCATTTTTTTCTATATTTAACTTTATGTAGAGGCTAGGCCCCCCTCTAAATCTTGGTTGTAATTATTTTTCATTCTAATTCATAGAAATGGAGTAGCGTGCAATGGTGTCGTCTCATACAACAGTGAGTTAGGAGAAAAAATTTGTGGGCACAAAATGGCTGATCAGTGTCTTATTCTCCTCTGTTTGTGCCTTGTCTTTAGCTTTTTCTTCTATATTTAACTTTATGTAGAGGCTAGGCCTCCCTCTAAATCTTGGTTGAAATTATTTTTCATTCTAATTCATAGAAATGGAGTAGCGTGCAATTGTGTCGTCTCATACAACAGTGAGTTAGGAGAAAAAATTTGTTGGCACAAAATGGGTGATCAGTGTCTTATTCTCTTCTATTTGTGCCTTGTCTTTAGATTTTTCTTCTATATTTAACTTTATGTAGAGGCTAGGCCCCTTTCTAAATCTTTGTTTTAATTATTTTACATTCTAATTCATAGAAATGGAGTAGCGTGCAGTGGTGTTGTCTCATACAACAGTGAGTTAGGAGAAAAAATTTGTGGGCACAAAATGGGTGATCAGTGTCTTATACTCTTCTGTTTGTGCCTTGTCTTTAGCTTTTTCTTCTATATTTAACTTTATGTAGAGGCTAGGCCCCTTTCTAAATCTTGGTTGAAATTATTTTTCATTCTAATTCATAGAAATGGAGTAGCGTGCAATGGTGTCGTCTCATAAGACAGTGAGTTAGGAGAAAAAATTTGTGGGCACAAAATGGGTGATCAGTGTCTTATTCTCTTCTGTTTGTGCTTGTCTTTAGCTTTTTCTTCTATATTTAACTTTATGTAGAGGCTAGGCCCATTTCTAAATCTTGGTTGAAATTATTTTTCATTCTAATTAATAGAAATGGAGTAGCGTGCAATGGTGTCGACTCATACAACAGTGAGTTAGGAGAAAAAATTTGTGGGCACAAAATGGGTGATCAGTGTCTTATTCTCTTCTGTTTGTGCCTTGTCTTTAGCTTTTTCTTCTATATTTAACTTTATGTAGAGGCTAGGCCCCCCTCTAAATCTTGGTTGAAATTATTTTTCATTCTAATTCGTAGAAATGGAGTAGCGTGCAATGGTGTCGTCTCATACAACAGTGAGTTAGGAGAAAAAATTTGTGGGCACAAAATGGGTGATCAGTGGCTTATTCTCTGCTGTTTGTGCCTTGTCTTTAGCTTTTTCTTCTATATATAACTTTATGTATAGGCTAGGCCCTTTTCTAAATCTTGGTTGAAATTATTTTTCATTCTAATTCCTAGAAATGGAGTAGCGAGCAATGATGTCATCTCATACAACAATGAGTTAGGAGTAAAAATTTGTGGGCACAAAATGCGTGATCAGTGTCTTATTCTCTGCTGTTTGTGCCTTGTCTTTAGCTTTTGCTTCTATATTTAACTTTATGTAGAGGCTAGGCACCTTTCTAAATCTTGGTTGAAATTATTTTTCATTCTAATTCATAGAAATGGAGTAGCGTGCAATGGTGTCGTCTCATACAACAGTGAGTTAGGAGAAAAAATTTGTGGGCACAAAATGGGTGATCAGTGTCTTATTCTCTTCTGTTTGTGCCTTGTCTTTAGCTTTTTCTTCTATATTTAACTTTATGTAGAGGCTAGGCCCCTTTCTAAATCTTGGTTGAAATTATTTTTCATTCTAATTAATAGAAATGGAGTAGCGTGCAATGGTGTCGTCTCATACAACAGTGAGTTAGGAGAAAAAATTTGTGGGCACAAAATGAGTGATCAGTGTCTTATTCTCTTCTGTTGGTGCCTTGTCTTTAGCTTTTTCTTCTATATTTAACTTTATGTAGAGGCTAGGCCCCCCTCTAAATCTTGGTTGAAATTATTTTTCATTCTAATTCATAGAAATGGAGTAGCGTGCAATGGTGTCGTCTCATATACCAGTGAGTTAGGAGAAAAAATTTGTGGGCACAAAATGGGAGATCAGTGTCTTATTCCGTGCTGTTTGTGCCTTGTCTTTAGCTTTTTCTTCTATATTTAACTTTATGTAGAGGCTAGGCCCCTTTCTAAATCTTGGTTGAAATTATTTTTCATTCTAATTCATAGAAATGGAGTAGCGTGCAATGGTGCCGTCTCATACAACAGTAAGTTAGGAGAAAAAATTTGTTGGCACAAAATGGGTGATCAGTGTCTTATTCTCTTCTCTTTGTGCCTTGTCTTTAGCTTTTTCTTCTATATTTAAATTTATGTAGAGGCTAGGCCCCCCTCTAAATCTTGGTTGAAATTATTTTTCATTCTAATTCATAGAAATGGAGTAGCGTGCAATGGTGTCGTCTCATACAACAGTGAGTTAGTAGAAAGAATTTGTGGGCACAAAATGGGTGATCAGTGTCTTATTCTCTTCTGTTTGTGCCTTGTCTTTAGCTTTTTCTTCTATATTTAACTTTATGTAGAGGCTAGGCCCCTTTCTAAATCTTGGTTGAAATTATTTTTCATTCTAATTCATAGAAATGGAGTAGCGTGCAATGGTGTCGTCTCATACACCAGTGAGTTAGGAGAAAAAATTTGTGGGCACAAAATGGGTGATCAGTGTCTTATTCCCTGCTGTTTGTGCCTTGTCTTTAGCTTTTTCTTCTATATTTAACTTTATGTAGAGGCTAGGCCCCTTTCTAAATCTTGGTTGAAATTATTTTTCATTCTAATTCATAGAAATCGAGTAGCGTGCAATGGTGTCGTCTCATACAACAGTGAGTGAAGAGAAAAAATTTGTGGGCACAAAATGGGTGATCAGTGTTTATTCTCTGCTGTTTGCGCCTTGTCTTTAGCTTTTTCTTCTATATTTAACTTTATGTAGAGGCTAGGCCCCTTTCTAAATCTTGGTTGAAATTATTTTTCATTCTAATTCATAGAAATGGAGTAGCATGTAATTGTGTCGTTTCATACAACAGTGAGTTAGGAGAAAAAATTTGTGGGCACAAAATGGCTGATCAGTGTCTTATTCTCCTCTGTTTGTGCCTTGTCTTTAGCTTTTTCTTCTATATTTAACTTTATGTAGAGGCTAGGCCCCCCTCTAAATCTTGGTTGAAATTATTTTTCATTCTAATTCATAGAAATGGAGTAGCGTGCAATGGTGTCGTCTCATACAACTGTGAGTTAGGAGAAAAAATTTGTGGGCACAAAATGGCTGATTAGTGTCTTATTTTCCTCTGTTTGTGCCTTGTCTTTAGCTTTTTCTTCTATATTTAACTTTATGTAGAGGGTAGGCCCCCCTATAAATCTTGGTTGAAATTATTTTTCATTCTAATTAATAGAAATGGAGTAGCGTACAATGGTGTCATCTCATACAACAGTGAGTTAGGAGAAAAAATTTGTGGGCACAAAATGGGTGATCAGTGTCTTATTCTCTTCTGTTTGTGCCTTGTCTTTAGCTTTTTCTTCTATATTTGATATTATGTAGAGGCTAGGCCCCCCTCTAAATCTTGGTTGAAATTATTTTTCATTCTAATTCATAGAAATGTAGTAGCGTACAATGGTGTCGTCTCATACAACAGTGAGTTAGTAGAAAGAATTTGTGGGCACAAAATGGGTGATCAGTGTCTTATTCTCTTCTGTTTGTGTCTTGTCTTGAGATTTTTCTTCTATATTTAACTTTATGTAGAGGCTAGGCCCCTTTCTAAATCTTTGTTTTAATTATTTTACATTCTAATTCATAAAAATGGAGTAGGGTGCAGTGGTGTTCTCTCATACAACAGTGAGTTAGGAGAAAAAATTTGTGGGCACAAAATGGGTGATCAGTGTCTTATTCTCTTCTGTTTGTGCCTTGTCTTTAGCTTTTTCTTCTATATTTAACTTTATGTAGAGGCTAGGCCCCTTTCTAAATCTTGGTTGAAATTATTTTTCATTCTAATTAATAGAAATGGAGTAGCGTGCAATGGTGTCGTCTCATACAACAGTGAGTTAGGAGAAAAAATTTGTGGGCACAAAATGGGTGATCAGTGTCTTATTCTCTTCTTTTTGTGCCTTGTCTTTAGCTTTTTCTTCTATATTTAACTTTATGTAGAGGCTAGGCCCCCCTCTAAATCTTGGTTGAAATTATTTTTCATTCTAATTCGTAGAAATGGAGTAGCGTGCAATGGTGTCGACTCATACAACAGTGAGTTAGGAGAAAAAATTTGTGGGCACAAAATGGGTGATCAGTGACTTATTCTCTTCTGTTTGTGCCTTGTCTTTAGCTTTCTCTTCTATATTTAACTTTATGTAGAGGCTAGGCCCCTTTCTAAATCTTGGTTGAAATTATTTTTCATTCTAATTCATAGAAATCGAGTAGCGTGCAATGGTGTCGTCTCATACAACAGTGAGTGAAGAGAAAAAATTTGTGGGCACAAAATGGGTGATCAGTGTTTATTCTCTGCTGTTTGCGCCTTGTCTTTAGCTTTTTCTTCTATATTTAACTTTATGTAGAGGCTAGGCCCCTTTCTAAATCTTGGTTGAAATTATTTTTCATTCTAATTCATAGAAATGGAGTAGCATGTAATTGTGTCGTTTCATACAACAGTGAGTTAGGAGAAAAAATTTGTGGGCACAAAATGGCTGATCAGTGTCTTATTCTCCTCTGTTTGTGCCTTGTCTTTAGCTTTTTCTTCTATATTTAACTTTATGTAGAGGCTAGGCCCCCCTCTAAATCTTAGTTGAAATTATTTTTCATTCTAATTCATAGAAATGGAGTAGCGTGCAATGGTGTCGTCTCATACAACTGTGAGTTAGGAGAAAAAATTTGTGGGCACAAAATGGCTGATTAGTGTCTTATTCTCCTCTGTTTGTGCCTTGTCTTTAGCTTTTTCTTCTATATTTAACTTTATGTAGAGGGTAGGCCCCCCTATAAATCTTGGTTGAAATTATTTTTCATTCTAATTAATAGAAATGGAGTAGCGTACAATGGTGTCATCTCATACAACAGTGAGTTAGGAGAAAAAATTTGTGGGCACAAAATGGGTGATCAGTGTCTTATTCTCTTCTGTTTGTGCCTTGTCTTTAGCTTTTTCTTCTATATTTGATATTATGTAGAGGCTAGGCCCCCCTCTAAATCTTGGTTGAAATTATTTTTCATTCTAATTCATAGAAATGTAGTAGCGTACAATGGTGTCGTCTCATACAACAGTGAGTTAGTAGAAAGAATTTGTGGGCACAAAATGGGTGATCAGTGTCTTATTCTCTTCTGTTTGTGCCTTGTCTTTAGATTTTTCTTCTATATTTAACTTTATGTAGAGGCTAGGCCCCTTTCTAAATCTTTGTTTTAATTATTTTACATTCTAATTCATAGAAATGGAGTAGGGTGCAGTGGTGTTCTCTCATACAACAGTGAGTTAGGAGAAATAATTTGTGGGCACAAAATGGGTGATCAGTGTCTTATTCTCTTCTGTTTGTGCCTTGTCTTTAGCTTTTTCTTCTATATTTAACTTTATGTAGAGGCTAGGCCCCTTTCTAAATCTTGGTTGAAATTATTTTTCATTCTAATTAATAGAAATGGAGTAGCGTGCAATGGTGTCGTCTCATACAACAGTGAGTTAGGAGAAAAAATTTGTGGGCACAAAATGGGTGATCAGTGTCTTATTCTCTTCTGTTTGTGCCTTGTCTTTAGCTTTTTCTTCTATATTTAACTTTATGTAGAGGCTAGGCCCCCCTCTAAATCTTGGTTGAAATTATTTTTCATTCTAATTCGTAGAAATGGAGTAGCGTGCAATGGTGTCGACTCATACAACAGTGAGTTAGGAGAAAAAATTTGTGGGCACAAAATGGGTGATCAGTGACTTATTCTCTTCTGTTTGTGCCTTGTCTTTAGCTTTCTCTTCTATATTTAACTTTATGTAGAGGCTAGGCCCCTTTCTAAATCTTGGTTGAAATTATTTTTCATTCTAATTCATAGAAATGGAGTAGCATGTAATTGTGTCGTCTCATACAACAGTGAGTGAAGAGAAAAAATTTGTGGGCACAAAATGGGTGATCAGTGTTTATTCTCTGCTGTTTGCGCCTTGTCTTTAGCTTTTTCTTCTATATTTAACATTATGTAGAGGCTAGGCCCCTTTCTAAATCTTGGTTGAAATTATTTTTCATTCTAATTCATAGAAATGGAGTAGCATGTAATTGTGTCGTTTCATACAACAGTGAGTTAGGAGAAAAAATTTGTGGGCACAAAATGGCTGATCAGTGTCTTATTCTCCTCTGTTTGTGCCTTGTCTTTAGCTTTTTCTTCTATATTTAACTTTATGTAGAGGCTAGGCCCCCCTCTAAATCTTAGTTGAAATTATTTTTCATTCTAATTCATAGAAATGGAGTAGCGTGCAATGGTGTCGTCTCATACAACTGTGAGTTAGGAGAAAAAATTTGTGGGCACAAAATGGCTGATTAGTGTCTTATTCTCCTCTGTTTGTGCCTTGTCTTTAGCTTTTTCTTCTATATTTAACTTTATGTAGAGGGTAGGCCCCCCTATAAATCTTGGTTGAAATTATTTTTCATTCTAATTAATAGAAATGGAGTAGCGTACAATGGTGTCATCTCATACAACAGTGAGTTAGGAGAAAAAATTTGTGGGCACAAAATGGGTGATCAGTGTCTTATTCTCTTCTGTTTGTGCCTTGTCTTTAGCTTTTTCTTCTATATTTGATATTATGTAGAGGCTAGGCCCCCCTCTAAATCTTGGTTGAAATTATTTTTCATTCTAATTCATAGAAATGTAGTAGCGTACAATGGTGTCGTCTCATACAACAGTGAGTTAGTAGAAAGAATTTGTGGGCACAAAATGGGTGATCAGTGTCTTATTCTCTTCTGTTTGTGCCTTGTCTTTAGATTTTTCTTCTATATTTAACTTTATGTAGAGGCTAGGCCCCTTTCTAAATCTTTGTTTTAATTATTTTACATTCTAATTCATAGAAATGGAGTAGGGTGCAGTGGTGTTCTCTCATACAACAGTGAGTTAGGAGAAAAAATTTGTGGGCACAAAATGGGTGATCAGTGTCTTATTCTCTTCTGTTTGTGCCTTGTCTTTAGCTTTTTCTTCTATATTTAACTTTATGTAGAGGCTAGGCCCCTTTCTAAATCTTGGTTGAAATTATTTTTCATTCTAATTAATAGAAATGGAGTAGCGTGCAATGGTGTCGTCTTATACAACAGTGAGTTAGGAGAAAAAATTTGTGGGCACAAAATGGGTGATCAGTGTCTTATTCTCTTCTGTTTGTGCCTTGTCTTTAGCTTTTTCTTCTATATTTAACTTTATGTAGAGGCTAGGCCCCCCTCTAAATCTTGGTTGAAATTATTTTTCATTCTCATTCGTAGAAATGGAGTAGCGTGCAATGGTGACGTCTCATACAACAGTGAGTTAGTAGAAAAATTTGTGGGCACAAAATGGGTGATCAGTGTCTTATTCTCTTCTGTTTGTGACTTGTCTTTAGCTTTTTCTTCTATATTTAACTTTAAGTAGAGGCTAGGACCCTTTCTAAATCTTGGTTGAAATTATTTTTCATTCTAATTAATAGAAATGGAGTAGCTTGCAATGGTGTCATCTCATACAACAGTGATTTAGGAGAAAAAATTTGTGGGCACAAAATGGGTGATCAGTGTCTTATTCTCTGCTGTTTGTGCCTTGTCTTTAGCTTTTTCTTCTATATTTAACTTTATGTAGAGGCTAGGCCCCTTTCTAAATCTTGGTTGAAATTATTTTTCATTCTAATTCATAGAAATCGAGTAGCGTGCAATGGTGTCGTCTCATACAACAGTGAGTGAAGAGAAAAAATTTGTGGGCACAAAATGGGTGATCAGTGTTTATTCTCTGCTGTTTGCGCCTTGTCTTTAGCTTTTTCTTCTATATTTAACTTTATGTAGAGGCTAGGCCTCTTTCTAAATCTTGGTTGAAATTATTTTTCATTCTAATTCATAGAAATGGAGTAGCGTGTAATTGTGTCGTTTCATACAACAGTGAGTTAGGAGAAAAAATTTGTGGGCACAAAATGGCTGATCAGTGTCTTATTCTCCTCTGTTTGTGCCTTGTCTTTAGCTTTTTCTTCTATATTTAACTTTATGTAGAGGCTAGGCCCCCCTCTAAATCTTGGTTGAAATTATTTTTCATTCTAATTCATAGAAATGGAGTAGCGTGCAATGGTGTCGTCTCATACAACAGTGAGTTAGGAGAAAAAATTTGTGGGCACAAAATGGCTGATTAGTGTCTTATTCTCCTCTGTTTGTGCCTTGTCTTTAGCTTTTTTTTCTATATTTAACTTTATGTAGAGGGTAGGCCCCCCTATAAATCTTGGTTGAAATTATTTTTCATTCTAATTAATAGAAATGGAGTAGCGTACAATGGTGTCATCTCATACAACAGTGAGTTAGGAGAAAAAATTTGTGGGCACAAAATGGGTGATCAGTGTCTTATTCTCTTCTGTTTGTGCCTTGTCTTTAGCTTTTTCTTCTATATTTGACATTATGTAGAGGCTAGGCCCCCCTCTAAATCTTGGTTGAAATTATTTTTCATTCTAATTCATAGAAATGTAGTAGCGTACAATGGTGTCGTCTCATACAACAGTGAGTTAGTAGAAAGAATTTGTGGGCACAAAATGGGTGATCAGTGTCTTATTCTCTTCTGTTTGTGCCTTGTCTTTAGATTTTTCTTCTATATTTAACTTTATGTAGAGGCTAGGCCCCTTTCTAAATCTTTGTTTTAATTATTTTACATTCTAATTCATAGAAATGGAGTAGGGTGCAGTGGTGTCGTCTCATACAACAGTGAGTTAGGAGAAAAAATTTGTGGGCACAAAATGGGTGATCAGTGTCTTATTCTCTTCTGTTTGTGCCTTGTCTTTAGCTTTTTCTTCTATATTTAACTTTATGTAGAGGCTAGGCCCCTTTCTAAATCTTGGTTGAAATTATTTTTCATTCTAATTCATAGAAATGGAGTAGCGTGCCATGGTGTCGTCTCATAAGACTGTGAGTTAGGAGAAAAAATTTGTGGGCACAAAATGGGGGATCAGTGTCTTATTCTCTTCTGTTTGTGCTTGTCTTTAGCTTTTTCTTCTATATTTAACTTTATGTAGAGGCTAGGCCGCTTTCTAAATCTTGGTTGAAATTATTTTTCATTCTAATTAATAGAAATGGAGTAGCTTGCAATGGTGTCATCTCATACAACAGTGATTTAGGAGAAAAAATTTGTGGGCACAAAATGGGTGATCAGTGTCTTATTCTCTGCTGTTTGTGCCTTGTCTTTAGCTTTTTCTTCTATATTTAACTTTATGTAGAGGCTAGGCCCCTTTCTAAATCTTGGTTGAAATTATTTTTCATTCTAATTCATAGAAATCGAGTAGCGTGCAATGGTGTCGTCTCATACAACAGTGAGTGAAGAGAAAAAATTTGTGGGCACAAAATGGGTGATCAGTGTTTATTCTCTGCTGTTTGCGCCTTGTCTTTAGCTTTTTCTTCTATATTTAACTTTATGTAGAGGCTAGGCCTCCCTCTAAATCTTGGTTGAAATTATTTTTCATTCTAATTCATAGAAATGGAGTAGCGTGCAATGGTGTCGTCTCATAGAACAGTGAGTTAGGAGAAAAAATTTGTGGGCAAGAAATGGGTGATCAGTGTCTTATTCTCTTGTGTTTGTGCCTTGTCTTTAGCTTTTTCTTCTATATTTAACTTTATGTAGAGGCTAGGCCACTTTCTAAATCTTGGTTGAAATTATTTTTCATTCTAATTCATAGAAATGGAGTAGCGTGCAATGGTATCGTCTCATACAACAGTGAGTTAGGAGAAAAAATTGGTGGGCACAAAATGGGTGATCAGTGTCTTATTCTCTTCTGTTTGTGCCTTGTCTTTAGCTTTTTCTTCTATATTTAACTTTATGTAGTGGCTAGGCCCCCCTCTAAATCTTGGTTGAAATTATTTTTCATTCTAATTCATAGAAATGGAGTAGGTAGCGTGCAATGGTGACGTCTCATACAACAGTGAGTTAGTAGAAAAATTTGTGGGCACAAAATGGGTGATCAGTGTCTTATTGTCTTCTGTTTGTGACTTGTCTTTAGCTTTTTCTTCTATATTTAACTTTAAGTAGAGGCTAGGCCCCTTTCTAAATCTTGGTTGAAATTATTTTTCATTCTAATTAATAGAAATGGAGTAGCTTGCAATGGTGTCATCTCATACAACAGTGATTTAGGAGAAAAAATTTGTGGGCACAAAATGTGTGATCAGTGACTTATTCTCTTCTGTTTGTGCCTTGTCTTTAGCTTTTTCTTCTATATTTAACTTTATGTAGAGGATAGGCCCCCCTCTAAATCTTGGTTGAAATTATTTTTCATTCTAATTCATAGAAATGGAGTAGCGTGCAATGGTGTCGTCTCATACAACAGTGAGTTAGGAGAAAAAATTTGTGGGCACAAAATGGCTGATCAGTGTCTTATTCTCCTCTGTTCGTGCCTTGTCTTTAGCTTTTTTTTCTATATTTAACGTTACGTAGAGGCTAGGCCCCCCTCTAAATCTTGGTTGTAATTATTTTTCATTCTAATTCATAGAAATGGAGTAGCGTGCAATGGTGTCGTCTCATACAACAGTGAGTTAGGAGAAAAAATTTGTGGGCACAAAATGGCTGATCAGTGTCTTATTCTCCTCTGTTTGTGCCTTGTCTTTAGCTTTTTCTTCTATATTTAACTTTATGTAGAGGCTAGGCCTCCCTCTAAATCTTGGTTGAAATTATTTTTCATTCTACTTCATAGAAATGGAGTAGCGTGCAATGGTGTCGTCTCATAAAACAGTGAGTTAGGAGAAAAAATTTGTTGGCACAAAATGGGTGATCAGTGTCTTATTCTCTTCTATTTGTGCCTTGTCTTCAGATTTTTCTTCTATATTTAACTTTATGTAGAGGCTAGGCCCCTTTCTAAATCTTTGTTTTAATTATTTTACATTCTAATTCATAGAAATGGAGTAGCGTGCAGTGGTGTCGTCTCATACAACAGTGAGTTAGGAGAAAAAATTTGTGGGCACAAAATGGGTGATCAGTGTCTTATTCTCTTCTGTTTGTGCCTTGTCTTTAGCTTTTTCTTCTATATTTAACTTTATGTAGAGGCTAGGCCCCTTTCTAAATCTTGGTTGAAATTATTTTTCATTCTAATTCATAGAAATGGAGTAGCGTGGAATGGTGTCGTCTCATAAGACAGTGAGTTAGGAGAAAAAATTTGTGGGCACAAAATGGGTGATCAGTGTCTTATTCTCTTCTGTTTGTGCTTGTCTTTAGCTTTTTCTTCTATATTTAACTTTATGTAGAGGCTAGCCCCCTTTCTAAATCTTGGTTGAAATTATTTTTCATTCTAATTAATAGAAATGGAGTAGCGTGCAATGGTGTCGTCTCATACAACAGTGAGTTAGGAGAAAAAATTTGTGGGCACAAAATGAGTGATCAGTCTCTTATTCTCTTCTGTTTGTTCCTTGTCTTTAGCTTTTTCTTCTATATTTAACTTTATGTAGAGGCTAGGCCCCCCTATAAATCTTGGTTGAAATTATTTTTCATTCTAATTAATAGAAATGGAGTAGCGTGCAATGGTGTCGTCTCATACAACAGTGAGTTAGGAGAAAAAATTTGTGGGCACAAAATGGGTGATCAGTGTCTTATTCTCTTCTGTTTGTGCCTTGTCTTTAGCTTTTTCTTCTATATTTAACTTTATGTAGAGGCTAGGCCCCCCTCTAAATCTTGGTTGAAATTATTTTTCATTCTAATTCGTAGAAATGGAGTAGCGTGCAATGGTGTCGTCTCATACAACAGTGAGTTAGGAGAAAAAATTTGTGGGCACAAAATGGGTGATCAGTGGCTTATTCTCTGCTGTTTGTGCCTTGTCTTTAGCTTTTTCTTCTATATATAACTTTATGTATAGGCTAGGCCCTTTTCTAAATCTTGGTTGAAATTATTTTTCATTCTAATTCCTAGAAATGGAGTAGTGAGCAATGGTGTCGTCTCATACAACAGTGAGTCAGGAGTAAAAATTTGTGGGCACAAAATGGGTGATCAGTGTCTTATTCTCTGCTGTTTGTGCCTTGTCTTTAGCTTTTTCTTCTATATTTAACTTTATGTAGAGGCTAGGCACATTTCTAAATCTTGGTTGAAATTATTTTTCATTCTAATTCATAGAAATGGAGTAGCATGCAATGGTGTCGTCTCATACAACAGTGAGTTAGGAGAAAAAATTTGTGGGCACAAAATGGGTGATCAGTGTCTTATTCTCTTCTGTTTGTGCCTTGTCTTTAGCTTTTTCTTCTATATTTAACTTTATGTAGAGGCTAGGCCCCCCTCTAAATCTTGGTTGAAATTATTTTTCATTCTAATTCATAGAAATGGAGTAACGTGCAATTGTGTCGTCTCATACAACAGTGAGTTAGGAGAAAAAATTTGTGCGCACAAAATGGGTGATCAGTGTCTTATTCTCTTCTGTTTGTGCCTTGTCTTTAGCTTTTTCTTCTATATTTAACTTTATGTAGAGGGTAGGCCCCCCTATAAATCTTGGTTGAAATTATTTTTCATTCTAATTAATAGAAATGGAGTAGCGTGCAATGGTGTCATCTCATACAACAGTGAGTTAGGAGAAAAAATTTGTGGGCACAAAATGGGTGATCAGTGGCTTATTCTCTGCTGTTTGTGCCTTGTCTTTAGCTTTTTCTTCTATATATAACTTTATGTATAGGCTAGGCCCTTTTCTAAATCTTGGTTGAAATTATTTTCATTCTAATTCCTAGAAATGGAGTAGCGAGCAATGGTGTCGTCTCATACAACAGTGAGTTAGGAGTAAAAATTTGTGGGCACAAAATGGGTGATCAGTGTCTTATTCTCTGCTGTTTGTGCCTTGTCTTTAGCTTTTTCTTCTATATTTAACTTTATGTAGAGGCTAGGCACCTTTCTAAATCTTGGTTGAAATTATTTTTCATTCTAATTCATAGAAATGGAGTAGCATGCAATGGTGTCGTCTCATACAACAGTGAGTTAGGAGAAAAAATTTGTGGGCACAAAATGGGTGATCAGTGTCTTATTCTCTTCTGTTTGTGCCTTGTCTTTAGCTTTTTCTTCTATATTTAACTTTATGTAGAGGCTAGGCCCCTTTCTAAATCTTGGTTGAAATTATTTTTCATTCTAATTAATAGAAATGGAGTAGCGTGCAATGGTGTCGTCTCATACAACAGTGAGTTAGGAGAAAAAATTTGTAGGCACAAAATGAGTGATCAGTGTCTTATTCTCTTCTGTTTGTGCCTTGTCTTTAGCTTTTTCTTCTATATTTAACTTTATGTAGAGGCTAGGCCCCCCTCTAAATCTTGGTTGAAATTATTTTTCATTCTAATTCATAGAAATGGAGTAACGTGCAATGGTGTCGTCTCATACAACAGTGAGTTAGGAGAAAAAATTTGTGCGCACAAAATGGGTGATCAGTGGCTTATTCTCTGCTGTTTGTGCCTTGTCTTTAGCTTTTTCTTCTATATATAACTTTATGTAGAGGGTAGGCCCTTTTCTAAATCTTGGTTGAAATTATTTTTCATTCTAATTCCTAGAAATGGAGTAGCGAGCAATGATGTCATCTCATACAACAGTGAGTTAGGAGTAAAAATTTGTGGGCACAAAATGGGTGATCAGTGGCTTATTCTCTACTGTTTGTGCCTTGTCTTTAGCTTTTTCTTCTATATTTGACATTATGTAGAGGCTAGGCCCCCCTCTAAATCTTGGTTGAAATTATTTTTCATTCTAATTCATAGAAATGTAGTAGCGTGCAATGGTGTCGTCTCATACAACAGTGAGTTAGTAGAAAGAATTTGTGGGCACAAAATGGGTGATCAGTGTCTTATTCTCTTCTGTTTGTGCCTTGTCTTTAGCTTTTTCTTCTATATTTAACTTTATGTAGAGGCTAGGCCCCTTTATAAAACTTGGTTGAAATTATTTTTCATTCTAATTCATAGAAATGGAGTAGCGTGCAATGGTGTCGTCTCATATACAAGTGAGTTAGGAGAAAAAATTTGTGGGCACAAAATGGGAGATCAGTGTCTTATTCCGTGCTGTTTGTGCCTTGTCTTTAGCTTTTTCTTCTATATTTAACTTTATGTAGAGGCTAGGCCCCTTTCTAAATCTTGGTTGAAATTATTTTTCATTCTAATTCATAGAAATGGAGTAGCGTGCAATGGTGCCGTCTCATACAACAGTGAGTTAGGAGAAAAAATTTGTTGGCACAAAATGGGTGATCAGTGTCTTATTCTCTTCTCTTTGTGCCTTGTCTTTAGCTTTTTCTTCTATATTTAACTTTATGTAGAGGCTAGGCCCCCCTCTAAATCTTGGTTGAAATTATTTTTCATTCTAATTCATAGAAATGGAGTAGCGTGCAATGGTGTCGTCTCATACAACAGTGAGTTAGTAGAAAGAATTTGTGGGCACAAAATGGGTGATCAGTGTCTTATTCTCTTCTGTTTGTGCCTTGTCTTTAGCTTTTTCTTCTATATTTAACTTTATGTAGAGGCTAGGCCCCTTTCTAAATCTTGGTTGAAATTATTTTTCATTCTAATTCATAGAAATGGAGTAGCGTGCAATGGTGTCGTCTCATACACCAGTGAGTTAGGAGAAAAAATTTGTGGGCACAAAATGGGTGATCAGTGTCTTATTCCCTGCTGTTTGTGCCTTGTCTTTAGCTTTTTCTTCTATATTTAACTTTATGTAGATGCTAGGCCCCTTTCTAAATCTTGGTTGAAATTATTTTTCATTCTAATTCATAGAAATGGAGTAGCGTGCAATGGTGTCGTCTCATACAACAGCGAGTGAAGAGAAAAAATTTGTGGGCACAAAATGGGTGATCAGTGTCTTATTCTCTGCTGTTTGTGCCTTGTCTTTAGCTTTTTCTTCGATATTTAACTTTTTGTAGAGGCTAGGCCCCTTTCTAAATCTTGGTTGAAATTATTTTTCATTCTAATTCATAGAAATGGAGTAGCGTGCAAAGGTGTCGTCTCATACACCAGTGAGTTAGGTGAAAAAATTTGTGGGCACAAAATGGGTGATCAGTGTCTTATTCTCTGCTGTTTGTGCCTTGTCTTTAGCTTTTTCTTCTATATTTAACTTTATGTAGAGGCTAGGCCCCTTTCTAAATCTTGGTTGAAATTATTTTTCATTCTAATTCATAGAAATCGAGTAGCGTGCAATGGTGTCGTCATACAACAGTGAGTGAAGAGAAAAAATTTGTGGGCACAAAATGGGTGATCAGTGTTTATTCTCTGCTGTTTGCGCCTTGTCTTTAGCTTTTTCTTCTATATTTAACTTTATGTAGAGGCTAGGCCCCTTTCTAAATCTTGGTTGAAATTATTTTTCATTCTAATTCATAGAAATGGAGTAGCGAGCAATGGTGTCGTCTCATACAACAGTGAGTTAGGAGAAAAAATTTGTGGGCACAAAATGGGTGATCAGTGTCTTATTCTCTTCTGTTTGTGCCTTGTCTTTAGCTTTTTCTTCTATATTTAACTTTATGTAGAGGCTAGGCCCCCCTCTAAATCTTGGTTGAAATTATTTTTCATTCTAATACATAGAAATGGAGTAACGTGCAATGGTGTCGTCTCATACAACAGTGAGTTAGGAGAAAAAATTTGTGCGCACAAAATGGGTGATCAGTGTCTTATTCTCTTCTGTTTGTGCCTTGTCTTTAGCTTTTTCTTCTATATTTAACTTTATGTAGAGGCTAGGCCCCCCTATAAATCTTGGTTGAAATTATTTTTCATTCTAATTAATAGAAATGGAGTAGCGTGCAATGGTGTAATCTCATACAACAGTGAGTTAGGAGAAAAAACTTTGTGGGCACAAAATGGGTGATCAGTGTCTTATTCTCTTCTGTTTGTGCCTTGTCTTTAGCTTTTTCTTCTATATTTGACATTATGTAGAGGCTAGGCCCCCCTCTAAATCTTGGTTGAAATTATTTTTCATTCTAATTCATAGAAATGTAGTAGCGTGCAATGGTGTCGTCTCATACAACAGTGAGTTAGGAGAAAAAATTTGTTGGCACAAAATGGGTGATTAGTGTCTTATTCTCTTCTGTTTGTGCCTTGTCTTTAGCTTTTTCTTCTATATTTAACTTTATGTAGAGGCTAGGACCCCCTCTAAATCTTGGTTGAAATTATTTTTCATTCTAATTCGTAGAAATGGATTAGCGTGCAATGGTGTCGTCTCATACAACAGTGAGTTAGGAGAAAAAATTTGTGGGCACAAAATGGGTGATCAGTGTCTTATTCTTTCTGTTTGTGCCTTGTCTTTAGATTTTTCTTCTATATTTAACTTTATGTAGAGGCTAGGCCCCTTTCTAAATCTTGGTTGAAATTATTTTTCATTCTAATTCATAGAAATGGAGTAGCGTGCAATGGTGTCGTCTCATACAACAGTGAGTTAGGAGAAAAAATTTGTGGGCACAAAATGAGTGATCAGTGTCTTATTCTCTTCTGTTTGTGCCTTGTCTTTAGCTTTTTCTTCTATATTTAACTTTATGTAGAGGCTAGGCCCTCCTCTAAATCTTGGTTGAAATTATTTTTCATTCTAATTCATAGAAATGGAGTAGCGTGCAATGGTGTCGTCTCATACAACAGTGAGTTAGGAGAAAAAATTTGTGGGCAGAAAATGGGTGATCAGTGTCTTATTCTCTTCTGTTTGTGCCTTGTCTTTAGCTTTTTCTTCTATATTTAACTTTATGTAGAGGTTAGGCCCCTTTCTATATCTTGGTTGAAATTATTTTTCATTCTAATTAATAGAAATGGAGTAGCGTGCAATGGTGTCGGCTCATACAACAGTGAGTTAGGAGAAAAAATTTGTGGGCACAAAATGAGTGATCAGTGTCTTATTCTCTTCTGTTTGTGCCTTGTCTTTAGCTTTTTCTTCTATATTTAACTTTATGTAGAGGCTAGACCCCCCTCTAAATCTTGGTTGAAATTATTTTTCATTCTGATTCATAGAAATGGAGTAACGTGCAATGGTGTCGTCTGATATAACAGTGATTTAGGAGAAAAAATTTGTGCGCACAAAATGGGTGATCACTGTCTTATTCTCTTCTGTTTGTGCCTTGTCTTTAGCTTTTTCTTCTATATTTAACTTTATGTAGAGGCTAGGCCCCCCTCTAAATCTTGGTTGAAATTATTTTTCATTCTAATTCATAGAAATGGAGTAGCATGCAATGGTGTCGTCTCATACAACAGTGAATTAGGAGAAAAGATTTGTGGGCACAAAATGGGTGATCAGTGTCTTATGCTCTTCTGTTTGTGCCTTGTCTTTAGCTTTTTCTTCTATATTTAACATTATGTAGAGGCTAGGCCCCCCACTAAATCTTGGTTGAAATTATTTTTCATTCTAATTCATAGAAATGTAGTAGCGTGCAATGGTGTCGTCTCATACAACAGTGAGTTAGGAGAAAAAATTTGTGGGCACAAAATGGGTGATCAGTGTCTTATTCTCTTCTGTTTGTGCCTTGTCTTTAGCTTTTTCTTCTATAATTAACATTATGTAGAGTCTAGGCACACCTCTAAATCTTGGTTGAAATTATTTTTCATTCTAATTCATAGAAATGGAGTAACGTGCAATGGTGTCGTCTCATACAACAGTGAGTTAGGAGAAAAAATTTGTGCGCACAAAATGGGTGATCAGTGTCTTATTCTCTTCTGTTTGTGCCTTGTCTTTAGCTTTTTCTTCTATATTTAACTTTATGTAGAGGCTAGGCCCCCCTATAAATCTTGGTTGAAATTATTTTTCATTCTAATTCATAGAAATGGAGTAGCGTGCAATGATGTCGTCTCATACAACAGTGAGTTAGGAGAAAAAATTTGTTGGCACAAAATGGGTGATCAGTGTCTTATTCTCTGCTGTTTGTGCCTTGTCTTTAGCTTTTTCTTCTATATTTAACTTTATGTAGAGGCTAGGCACCTTTCTAAATCTTGGTTGAAATTATTTTTCATTGTAATTCATAGAAATGGAGTAGCGTGCAATGGTGTCGTCTCATACAACAGTGAGTTAGGAGAAAAAATTTGTGGGCACAAAATGAGTGATCAGTGTCTTATTCTCTTCTGTTTGTGCCTTGTCTTTAGCTTTTTCTTCTATATTTAAGTTTATGTAGAGGCTAGACCCCCCTCTAAATCTTGGTTGAAATTATTTTTCATTCTAATTCATAGAAATGGAGTAACGTGCAATGGTGTCGTCTCATATAACAGTGAGTTAGGAGAAAAAATTTGTGCGCACAAAATGGGTGATCAGTGTCTTATTCTCTTCTGTTTCTGCCTTGTCTTTAGCTTTTTCTTCTATATTTAACTTTATGTAGAGGCTTGGCCCCTTTTTAAATCTTGGTTGAAATTATTTTTCATTCTAATTCATAGAAATGCAGTAGCGTGCAATGGTGTCGTCTCATACAACAGTGAGTTAGGAGAAAAAATTTGTGGGCACAAAATGGGTGATTAGTGACTTATTCTTTTCTGTTTGGGCCTTGTCTTTAGCTTTTCCTTCTATATGTAACTTTATGTAGAGGCTAGGCCCCCGTCTAAATCTTGGTTGAAATTATTTTTCATTCTAATTCATAGAAATGTAGTAGCGTGCAATTGTGTCGTCTCATACAACAGTGAGTTAGTAGAAAAATTTGTGGGCACAAAATGGGTGATCAGTGTCTTATTCTCTTCTGTTTGTGCCTTGTCTTTAGCTTTTTCTTCTATATTTAACTTTAAGTAGAGGCTAGGCCCCCCTCAAAATCTTGGTTGAAATTATTTTTCATTCTAATTAATAGAAATGTAGTAGCGTGCAATGGTGTCGTCTCATACAACAGTGAGTTAGGAGAAAAAATTTGTGCGCACAAAATGGGTGATCAGTGTCTTATTCTTTTCTGTTTGTGCCTTGTCTTTAGCTTTTTCTTCTATATTTAACTTTATGTAGAGGCTAGGCCTCTTTCTAAATCTTGGTTGAAATTATTTTTCATTCTAATTCATAGAAATGGAGTAGCGTGCAATTGTATCGTCTCATACAACAGTGAGTTCGGTGAAAAAATTTGTGGGCACAAAATGGGTGATCAGTGTCTTATTCTCTTCTGTTTGTGCCTTGTCTTTAGCTTTTTCTTCTATATTTAACTTTATGTAGAGGCTAGGCCCCTTTCTAAATCTTGGTTGAAATTATTTTTCATTCTAATTCATAGAAATGGAGTAGCGTGCAATGGTGTCGTCTCATACAACAGTGAGTTAGGAGAAAAAATTTGTGGGCACAAAATGGGTGATCAGTGACTTATTCTCTTCTGTTTGTGCCTTGTCTTTAGCTTTTTCTTCTATATTTAACTTTATGTAGAGGCTAGGCACCTTTCTAAATCTTGGTTGAAATTATTTTTCATTCTAATTCATAGAAATGGAGTAGCGTGCAATGGTGTCGTCTCATACAACAGTGAGTTAGGAGAAAAAATTTGTGGGCACAAAATGAGTGATCAGTGTCTTATTCTCTTCTGTTTGTGCCTTGTCTTTAGCTTTTTCTTCTATATTTAACTTTATGTAGAGGCTAGACCCCCCTTTAAATCTTGGTTGAAATTATTTTTCATTCTAATTCATAGAAATGGAGTAACGTGCAATGGTGTCGTCTGATATAACAGTGAGTTAGGAGAAAAAATTTGTGCGCACAAAATGGGTGATCACTGTCTTATTCTCTTCTGTTTGTGCCTTGTCTTTAGCTTTTTCTTCTATATTTAACTTTATGTAGAGGCTAGGCCCCCCTCTAAATCTTGGTTGAAATTATTTTTCATTCTAATTCATAGAAATGGAGTAGCATGCAATGGTGTCGTCTCATACAACAGTGAATTAGGAGAAAAGATTTGTGGGCACAAAATGGGTGATCAGTGTCTTATGCTCTTCTGTTTGTGCCTTGTCTTTAGCTTTTTCTTCTATATTTAACATTATGTAGAGGCTAGGCCCCCCACTAAATCTTGGTTGAAATTATTTTTCATTCTAATTCATAGAAATGTAGTAGCGTGCAATGGTGTCGTCTCATACAACAATGAGTTAGGAGAAAAAATTTGTTGGCACAAAATGGGTGATCAGTGTCTTATTCTCTTCTGTTTGTGCCTTGTCTTTAGCTTTTTCTTCTATATTTAACTTTATGTAGAGGCTAGGCCCCCCTCTAAATCTTGGTTGAAATTATTTTTCATTGTAATTCGTAGAAATGGAGTAGCGTGCAATGGTGTCGTCTCATACAACAGTGAGTTAGGAGAAAAAATTTGTGGGCACAAAATGGGTGATCAGTGGCTTATTCTCTGCTGTTTGTGCCTTGTCTTTAGCTTTTTCTTCTATATTTAACTTTATGTAGAGGCTAGGCCTTCCTCTAAATCTTGGTCGAAATTATTTTTCATTCTAATTCAAAGAAATGGAGTAGCGTGCAATGATGTCGTCTCATACATCTGTGAGTTAGGAGAAAAAATTTGTGTGCACAAAATGGGTGATCAGTGTCTTATTCTCTTCTGTTTGTACCTTGTCTTTACCTTTTTCTTCTATATTTAACATTATGTAGATGCTAGGCCCCTTTCTAAATCTTGGTTGAAATTATTTTTCATTCTAATTCATAGAAATGGAGTAGCATGCAATGGTCTCGTCTCATACAACAGTGAGTTAGGAGAAAAAATTTGTGGGCACAAAATGGGTGATCAGTGTCTTATTCTCTTCTGTTTGTGCCTTGTCTTTAGCTTTTTCTTCTATAATTAACATTATGTAGAGGCTAGGCACCCCTCTAAATCTTGGTTGAAATTATTTTTCATTCTAATTCATAGAAATGGAGTAACGTGCAATGGTGTCGTCTCATACAACAGTGAGTTAGGAGAAAAAATTTGTGCGCACAAAATGGGTGATCAGTGTCTTATTCTCTTCTGTTTGTGCCTTGTCTTTAGCTTTTTCTTCTATATTTAACTTTATGTAGAGGCTAGGCCCCCCTATAAATCTTGGTTGAAATTATTTTTCATTCTAATTCATAGAAATGGAGTAGCGTGCAATGATGTCGTCTCATACAACAGTGAGTTTGGAGAAAAAATTTGTTGGCACAAAATGGGTGATCAGTGTCTTATTCTCTGCTGTTTGTGCCTTGTCTTTAGCTTTTTCTTCTATATTTAACTTTATGTAGAGGCTAGGCACCTTTCTAAATCTTGGTTGAAATTATTTTTCATTCTAATTCATAGAAATGGAGTAGCGTGCAATGGTGTCGTCTCATACAACAGTGAGTTAGGAGAAAAAATTTGTGGGCACAAAATGAGTGATCAGTGTCTTATTCTCTTCTGTTTGTGCCTTGTCTTTAGCTTTTTCTTCTATATTTAAGTTTATGTAGAGGCTAGACCCCCCTCTAAATCTTGGTTGAAATTATTTTTCATTCTAATTCATAGAAATGGAGTAACGTGCAATGGTGTCGTCTCATATAACAGTGAGTTAGGAGAAAAAATTTGTGCGCACAAAATGGGTGATCAGTGTCTTATTCTCTTCTGTTTCTGCCTTGTCTTTAGCTTTTTCTTCTATATTTAACTTTATGTAGAGGCTTGGCCCCTTTTTAAATCTTGGTTGAAATTATTTTTCATTCTAATTCATAGAAATGCAGTAGCGTGCAATGGTGTCGTCTCATACAACAGTGAGTTAGGAGAAAAAATTTGTGGGCACAAAATGGGTGATTAGTGTCTTATTCTTTTCTGTTTGGGCCTTGTCTTTAGCTTTTCCTTCTATATTTAACTTTATGTAGAGGCTAGACCCCCCTCTAAATCTTGGTTGAAATTATTTTTCATTCTAATTCATAGAAATGGAGTAACGTGCAATGGTGTCGTCTCATATAACAGTGAGATAGGAGAAAAAATTTGTGCGCACAAAATGGGTGATCAGTGTCTTATTCTCTTCTGTTTCTGCCTTGTCTTTAGCTTTTTCTTCTATATTTAACTTTATGTAGAGGCTTGGCCCCTTTTTAAATCTTGGTTGAAATTATTTTTCATTCTAATTCATAGAAATGCAGTAGCGTGCAATGGTGTCGTCTCATACAACAGTGAGTTAGGAGAAAAAATTTGTGGGCACAAAATGGGTGATTAGTGACTTATTCTTTTCTGTTTGGGCCTTGTCTTTAGCTTTTCCTTCTATATGTAACTTTATGTAGAGGCTAGGCCCCCGTCTAAATCTTGGTTGAAATTATTTTTCATTCTAATTCATAGAAATGTAGTAGCGTGCAATTGTGTCGTCTCATACAACAGTGAGTTAGTAGAAAAATTTGTGGGCACAAAATGGGTGATCAGTGTCTTATTCTCTTCTGTTTGTGCCTTGTCTTTAGCTTTTTCTTCTATATTTAACTTTAAGTAGAGGCTAGGCCCCCCTCTAAATCTTGGTTGAAATTATTTTTCATTCTAATTAATAGAAATGTAGTAGCGTGCAATGGTGTCGTCTCATACAACAGTGAGTTAGGAGAAAAAATTTGTGCGCACAAAATGGGTGATCAGTGTCTTATTCTCTTCTGTTTGTGCCTTGTCTTTAGCTTTTTCTTCTATATTTAACTTTATGTAGAGGCTAGGCCTCTTTCTAAATCTTGGTTGAAATTATTTTTCATTCTAATTCATAGAAATGGAGTAGCGTGCAATTGTATCGTCTCATACAACAGTGAGTTCGGTGAAAAAATTTGTGGGCACAAAATGGGTGATCAGTGTCTTATTCTCTTCTGTTTGTGCCTTGTCTTTAGCTTTTTCTTCTATATTTAACTTTATGTAGAGGCTAGGCCCCTTTCTAAATCTTGGTTGAAATTATTTTTCATTCTAATTCATAGAAATGGAGTAGCGTGCAATGGTGTCGTCTCATACAACAGTGAGTTAGGAGAAAAAATTTGTGGGCACAAAATGGGTGATCAGTGACTTATTCTCTTCTGTTTGTGCCTTGTCTTTAGCTTTTTCTTCTATATTTAACTTTATGTAGAGGCTAGGCACCTTTCTAAATCTTGGTTGAAATTATTTTTCATTCTAATTCATAGAAATGGAGTAGCGTGCAATGGTGTCGTCTCATACAACAGTGAGTTAGGAGAAAAAATTTGTGGGCACAAAATGAGTGATCAGTGTCTTATTCTCTTCTGTTTGTGCCTTGTCTTTAGCTTTTTCTTCTATATTTAACTTTATGTAGAGGCTAGACCCCCCTTTAAATCTTGGTTGAAATTATTTTTCATTCTAATTCATAGAAATGGAGTAACGTGCAATGGTGTCGTCTGATATAACAGTGAGTTAGGAGAAAAAATTTGTGGGCACAAAATGGGTGATCAGTGGCTTATTCTCTGCTGTTTGTGCCTTGTCTTTAGCTTTTTCTTCTATATTTAACTTTATGTAGAGGCTAGGCCTTCCTCTAAATCTTGGTCGAAATTATTTTTCATTCTAATTCAAAGAAATGGAGTAGCGTGCAATGATGTCGTCTCATACATCTGTGAGTTAGGAGAAAAAATTTGTGTGCACAAAATGGGTGATCAGTGTCTTATTCTCTTCTGTTTGTACCTTGTCTTTACCTTTTTCTTCTATATTTAACATTATGTAGATGCTAGGCCCCTTTCAAAATCTTGGTTGAAATTATTTTTCATTCTAATTCATAGAAATGGAGTAGCATGCAATGGTCTCGTCTCATACAACAGTGAGTTAGGAGAAAAAATTTGTGGGCACAAAATGGGTGATCAGTGTCTTATTCTCTTCTGTTTGTGCCTTGTCTTTAGCTTTTTCTTCTATAATTAACATTATGTAGAGGCTAGGCACCCCTCTAAATCTTGGTTGAAATTATTTTTCATTCTAATTCATAGAAATGGAGTAACGTGCAATGGTGTCGTCTCATACAACAGTGAGTTAGGAGAAAAAATTTGTGCGCACAAAATGGGTGATCAGTGTCTTATTCTCTTCTGTTTGTGCCTTGTCTTTAGCTTTTTCTTCTATATTTAACTTTATGTAGAGGCTTGGCCCCTTTTAAAATCTTGGTTGAAATTATTTTTCATTCTAATTCATAGAAATGCAGTAGCGTGCAATGGTGTCGTCTCATACAACAGTGAGTTAGGAGAAAAAATTTGTGGGCACAAAATGGGTGATTAGTGTCTTATTCTTTTCTGTTTGGGCCTTGTCTTTAGCTTTTCCTTCTATATTTAACTTTATGTAGAGGCTAGACCCCCCTCTAAATCTTGGTTGAAATTATTTTTCATTCTAATTCATAGAAATGGAGTAGCGTGCAATGATGTCGTCTCATACAACAGTGAGTTAGGAGAAAAAATTTGTTGGCACAAAATGGGTGATCAGTGTCTTATTCTCTGCTGTTTGTGCCTTGTCTTTAGCTTTTTCTTCTATATTTAACTTTATGTAGAGGCTAGGCACCTTTCTAAATCTTGGTTGAAATTATTTTTCATTCTAATTCATAGAAATGGAGTAGCGTGCAATGGTGTCGTCTCATACAACAGTGAGTTAGGAGAAAAAATTTGTGGGCACAAAATGAGTGATCAGTGTCTTATTCTCTTCTGTTTGTGCCTTGTCTTTAGCTTTTTCTTCTATATTTAAGTTTATGTAGAGGCTAGACCCCCCTCTAAATCTTGGTTGAAATTATTTTTCATTCTAATTCATAGAAATGGAGTAACGTGCAATGGTGTCGTCTCATATAACAGTGAGTTAGGAGAAAAAATTTGTGCGCACAAAATGGGTGATCAGTGTCTTATTCTCTTCTGTTTCTGCCTTGTCTTTAGCTTTTTCTTCTATATTTAACTTTATGTAGAGGCTTGGCCCCTTTTTAAATCTTGGTTGAAATTATTTTTCATTCTAATTCATAGAAATGCAGTAGCGTGCAATGGTGTCGTCTCATACAACAGTGAGTTAGGAGAAAAAATTTGTGGGCACAAAATGGGTGATTAGTGTCTTATTCTTTTCTGTTTGGGCCTTGTCTTTAGCTTTTCCTTCTATATTTAACTTTATGTAGAGGCTAGACCCCCCTCTAAATCTTGGTTGAAATTATTTTTCATTCTAATTCATAGAAATGGAGTAACGTGCAATGGTGTCGTCTCATATAACAGTGAGATAGGAGAAAAAATTTGTGCGCACAAAATGGGTGATCAGTGTCTTATTCTCTTCTGTTTCTGCCTTGTCTTTAGCTTTTTCTTCTATATTTAACTTTATGTAGAGGCTTGGCCCCTTTTTAAATCTTGGTTGAAATTATTTTTCATTCTAATTCATAGAAATGCAGTAGCGTGCAATGGTGTCGTCTCATACAACAGTGAGTTAGGAGAAAAAATTTGTGGGCACAAAATGGGTGATTAGTGACTTATTCTTTTCTGTTTGGGCCTTGTCTTTAGCTTTTCCTTCTATATGTAACTTTATGTAGAGGCTAGGCCCCCGTCTAAATCTTGGTTGAAATTATTTTTCATTCTAATTCATAGAAATGTAGTAGCGTGCAATTGTGTCGTCTCATACAACAGTGAGTTAGTAGAAAAATTTGTGGGCACAAAATGGGTGATCAGTGTCTTATTCTCTTCTGTTTGTGCCTTGTCTTTAGCTTTTTCTTCTATATTTAACTTTAAGTAGAGGCTAGGCCCCCCTCTAAATCTTGGTTGAAATTATTTTTCATTCTAATTAATAGAAATGTAGTAGCGTGCAATGGTGTCGTCTCATACAACAGTGAGTTAGGAGAAAAAATTTGTGCGCACAAAATGGGTGATCAGTGTCTTATTCTCTTCTGTTTGTGCCTTGTCTTTAGCTTTTTCTTCTATATTTAACTTTATGTAGAGGCTAGGCCTCTTTCTAAATCTTGGTTGAAATTATTTTTCATTCTAATTCATAGAAATGGAGTAGCGTGCAATTGTATCGTCTCATACAACAGTGAGTTCGGTGAAAAAATTTGTGGGCACAAAATGGGTGATCAGTGTCTTATTCTCTTCTGTTTGTGCCTTGTCTTTAGCTTTTTCTTCTATATTTAACTTTATGTAGAGGCTAGGCCCCTTTCTAAATCTTGGTTGAAATTATTTTTCATTCTAATTCATAGAAATGGAGTAGCGTGCAATGGTGTCGTCTCATACAACAGTGAGTTAGGAGAAAAAATTTGTGGGCACAAAATGGGTGATCAGTGACTTATTCTCTTCTGTTTGTGCCTTGTCTTTAGCTTTTTCTTCTATATTTAACTTTATGTAGAGGCTAGGCACCTTTCTAAATCTTGGTTGAAATTATTTTTCATTCTAATTCATAGAAATGGAGTAGCGTGCAATGGTGTCGTCTCATACAACAGTGAGTTAGGAGAAAAAATTTGTGGGCACAAAATGAGTGATCAGTGTCTTATTCTCTTCTGTTTGTGCCTTGTCTTTAGCTTTTTCTTCTATATTTAACTTTATGTAGAGGCTAGACCCCCCTTTAAATCTTGGTTGAAATTATTTTTCATTCTAATTCATAGAAATGGAGTAACGTGCAATGGTGTCGTCTGATATAACAGTGAGTTAGGAGAAAAAATTTGTGCGCACAAAATGGGTGATCACTGTCTTATTCTCTTCTGTTTGTGCCTTGTCTTTAGCTTTTTCTTCTATATTTAACTTTATGTAGAGGCTAGGCCCCCCTCTAAATCTTGGTTGAAATTATTTTTCATTCTAATTCATAGAAATGGAGTAGCATGCAATGGTGTCGTCTCATACAACAGTGAATTAGGAGAAAAGATTTGTGGGCACAAAATGGGTGATCAGTGTCTTATGCTCTTCTGTTTGTGCCTTGTCTTTAGCTTTTTCTTCTATATTTAACATTATGTAGAGGCTAGGCCCCCCACTAAATCTTGGTTGAAATTATTTTTCATTCTAATTCATAGAAATGTAGTAGCGTGCAATGGTGTCGTCTCATACAACAATGAGTTAGGAGAAAAAATTTGTTGGCACAAAATGGGTGATCAGTGTCTTATTCTCTTCTGTTTGTGCCTTGTCTTTAGCTTTTTCTTCTATATTTAACTTTATGTAGAGGCTAGGCCCCCCTCTAAATCTTGGTTGAAATTATTTTTCATTGTAATTCGTAGAAATGGAGTAGCGTGCAATGGTGTCGTCTCATACAACAGTGAGTTAGGAGAAAAAATTTGTGGGCACAAAATGGGTGATCAGTGGCTTATTCTCTGCTGTTTGTGCCTTGTCTTTAGCTTTTTCTTCTATATTTAACTTTATGTAGAGGCTAGGCCTTCCTCTAAATCTTGGTCGAAATTATTTTTCATTCTAATTCAAAGAAATGGAGTAGCGTGCAATGATGTCGTCTCATACATCTGTGAGTTAGGAGAAAAAATTTGTGTGCACAAAATGGGTGATCAGTGTCTTATTCTCTTCTGTTTGTACCTTGTCTTTACCTTTTTCTTCTATATTTAACATTATGTAGATGCTAGGCCCCTTTCAAAATCTTGGTTGAAATTATTTTTCATTCTAATTCATAGAAATGGAGTAGCATGCAATGGTCTCGTCTCATACAACAGTGAGTTAGGAGAAAAAATTTGTGGGCACAAAATGGGTGATCAGTGTCTTATTCTCTTCTGTTTGTGCCTTGTCTTTAGCTTTTTCTTCTATAATTAACATTATGTAGAGGCTAGGCACCCCTCTAAATCTTGGTTGAAATTATTTTTCATTCTAATTCATAGAAATGGAGTAACGTGCAATGGTGTCGTCTCATACAACAGTGAGTTAGGAGAAAAAATTTGTGCGCACAAAATGGGTGATCAGTGTCTTATTCTCTTCTGTTTGTGCCTTGTCTTTAGCTTTTTCTTCTATATTTAACTTTATGTAGAGGCTAGGCCCCCCTATAAATCTTGGTTGAAATTATTTTTCATTCTAATTCATAGAAATGGAGTAGCGTGCAATGATGTCGTCTCATACAACAGTGAGTTAGGAGAAAAAATTTGTTGGCACAAAATGGGTGATCAGTGTCTTATTCTCTGCTGTTTGTGCCTTGTCTTTAGCTTTTTCTTCTATATTTAACTTTATGTAGAGGCTAGGCACCTTTCTAAATCTTGGTTGAAATTATTTTTCATTCTAATTCATAGAAATGGAGTAGCGTGCAATGGTGTCGTCTCATACAACAGTGAGTTAGGAGAAAAAATTTGTGGGCACAAAATGAGTGATCAGTGTCTTATTCTCTTCTGTTTGTGCCTTGTCTTTAGCTTTTTCTTCTATATTTAAGTTTATGTAGAGGCTAGACCCCCCTCTAAATCTTGGTTGAAATTATTTTTCATTCTAATTCATAGAAATGGAGTAACGTGCAATGGTGTCGTCTCATATAACAGTGAGTTAGGAGAAAAAATTTGTGCGCACAAAATGGGTGATCAGTGTCTTATTCTCTTCTGTTTCTGCCTTGTCTTTAGCTTTTTCTTCTATATTTAACTTTATGTAGAGGCTTGGCCCCTTTTAAAATCTTGGTTGAAATTATTTTTCATTCTAATTCATAGAAATGCAGTAGCGTGCAATGGTGTCGTCTCATACAACAGTGAGTTAGGAGAAAAAATTTGTGGGCACAAAATGGGTGATTAGTGTCTTATTCTTTTCTGTTTGGGCCTTGTCTTTAGCTTTTCCTTCTATATTTAACTTTATGTAGAGGCTAGACCCCCCTCTAAATCTTGGTTGAAATTATTTTTCATTCTAATTCATAGAAATGGAGTAACGTGCAATGGTGTCGTCTCATATAACAGTGAGATAGGAGAAAAAATTTGTGCGCACAAAATGGGTGATCAGTGTCTTATTCTCTTCTGTTTCTGCCTTGTCTTTAGCTTTTTCTTCTATATTTAACTTTATGTAGAGGCTTGGCCCCTTTTTAAATCTTGGTTGAAATTATTTTTCATTCTAATTCATAGAAATGCAGTAGCGTGCAATGGTGTCGTCTCATACAACAGTGAGTTAGGAGAAAAAATTTGTGGGCACAAAATGGGTGATTAGTGACTTATTCTTTTCTGTTTGGGCCTTGTCTTTAGCTTTTCCTTCTATATGTAACTTTATGTAGAGGCTAGGCCCCCGTCTAAATCTTGGTTGAAATTATTTTTCATTCTAATTCATAGAAATGTAGTAGCGTGCAATTGTGTCGTCTCATACAACAGTGAGTTAGTAGAAAAATTTGTGGGCACAAAATGGGTGATCAGTGTCTTATTCTCTTCTGTTTGTGCCTTGTCTTTAGCTTTTTCTTCTATATTTAACTTTAAGTAGAGGCTAGGCCCCCCTCTAAATCTTGGTTGAAATTATTTTTCATTCTAATTAATAGAAATGTAGTAGCGTGCAATGGTGTCGTCTCATACAACAGTGAGTTAGGAGAAAAAATTTGTTGGCACAAAATGGGTGATCAGTGTCTTATTCTCTGCTGTTTGTGCCTTGTCTTTAGCTTTTTCTTTTATATTTAACTTTATGTAGAGGCTAGTCACCTTTCTAAATCTTGGTTGAAATTATTTTTCGTTCTAATTCATAGAAATGGAGTAGCGTGCAATGATGTCGTCTCATACAACAGTGAGTTAGGAGAAAAAATTTGTTGGCACAAAATGGGTGATCAGTGTCTTATTCTCTGCTGTTTGTGCCTTGTCTTTAGCTTTTTCTTCTATATTTAACTTTATGTAGAGGCTAGGCACCTTTCTAAATCTTGGTTGAAATTATTTTTCATTCTAATTCATAGAAATGGAGTAGCGTGCAATGGTGTCGTCTCATACAACAGTGAGTTAGGAGAAAAAATTTGTGGGCACAAAATGAGTGATCAGTGTCTTATTCTCTTCTGTTTGTGCCTTGTCTTTAGCTTTTTCTTCTATATTTAACTTTATGTAGAGGCTAGACCCCCCTCTAAATCTTGGTTGAAATTATTTTTCATTCTAATTCATAGAAATGGAGTAACGTGCAATGGTGTCGTCTCATATAACAGTGAGTTAGGAGAAAAAATTTGTGCGCACAAAATGGGTGATCAGTGTCTTATTCTCTGCTGTTTGTGCCTTGTCTTAAGCTTTTTCTTCTATATTTAACTTTATGTAGAGGCTAGGCCCCTTTCTAAATCTTGGTTGAAATTATTTTTCATTCTAATTCATAGAAATGGAGTAGTGTGCAATGGTGTCGTCTCATACAACAGTGAGTTAGGAGAAAAAATTTGTGTGCACAAAATGGGTGATCAGTGTCTTATTCTCTTCTGTTTGTGCCTTGTATTTAGCTTTTTCTTCTATATTTAACTTTATGTAGAGGCTAGGCCCCCCTCTAAATCTTGGTTGAAATTATTTTTCATTCTAATTCATAGAAATGGAGTAGCGTGCAATGGTGTCGTCTCATACAACAGTGAGTTAGTAGAAAAAATTTGTGGACACAAAATGGGTGATCAGTGTCTTATTCTCTTCTGTTTGTGCCTTGTCTTTAGCTTTTTCTTCTATATTTAACTTTATGTAGAGGCTAGGCCCCCCTCTAAATCTTGGTTGAAATTATTTTTCATTCTAATTCATAGAAATGGAGTAGCGTGCAATGGTGTCATCTCATACAACAGTGAGTTAGGAGAAAAAATTTGTGGGCACAAAATGGGTGATCAGAGTCTTATTCTCTTCTGTTTGTGCCTTGTCTTTAGCTTTTTCTTCTATATTTAACATTATGTAGAGGCTAGGCCCCCCTCTAAATCTTGGTTGAAATTATTTTTCATTCTAATTCATAGAAATGGAGTAGCGTGCAATGGTGTCATCTCATAGAACAGTGATTTAGGAGAAAAAATTTGTTGGCACAAAATGGGTGATCAGTGTCTTATCCTCTTCTGTTTGTGCCTTGTCTTTAGCTTTTTCTTCTATATTTAACTTTATGTAGAGGCTAGGCCTCTTTCTAAATCTTGGTTGAAATTATTTTTCATTCTAATTCATAGAAATGGAGCAGCGTGCAATGGTGTTGTCTCATACAACAGTGAGTTAGGAGAAAAAATTTGTGGGCACAAAATGGGTGATCAGTGTCTTATTCTCTTCTGTTTGTGCCTTGTCTTTAGCTTTTTCTTCTATATTTAACTTTATGTAGAGGCTAGGCCCCCCTCTAAATCTTGGTTGAAATTATTTTTCGTTCTAATTAATAGAAATGGAGTAGCGTGCAATGGTGTTGTCTCATACAACAGTGAGTTAGAAGAAAAAATTTGTGGGCACAAAATGGGTGATCAGTGTCTTATTCTCTTCTTTTTGTGCCTTGTCTTTAGCTTTTTCTTCTATATTTAACTATATGTAGGGGCTAGGCCCCCCTCTAAATCTTCGTTGAAATTATTTTTCATTCTACTTAATAGAAATGGAGTAGCGTGCAATGGTGTCGTCTCATACAACAGTGAGTTAGGAGAAAAAATTTGTGGGCACAAAATCGGTGATCAGTGTCTTATTCTCTTCTGTTTGTGCCTGGTCTTTAGCTTTCTCTTCTATATTTAACTTTATGTAGATGCTAGGCCCCTTTCTAAATCTTGGTTGAAATTATTTTTCATTCTAATTCATAGAAATGGAGTAGCGTGCAATAGTGTCGTGTCATACAACAGTCAGTTAGGAGAAAAAATGTGTGGGCACAAAATGGGTGATCAGTGTCTTATTCTCTTCTGTTTGTGCCTTGTCTTTAGCTTTTTCTTCTATATTTAACTTTATGTAGAGGCTAGGCCCCACTCTAAATCTTGGTTGAAATTATTTTTCATTCTAATTCATAGAAATGGAGTAGCGTGCAATGGTGTCGTCTCATAAAACAGTGAGTTAGTAGAAAAATTTGTGGGCACAAAATGGGTGATCAGTGTCTTATTCTCTTCTGTTTGTGCCTTGTCTTTAGCTTTTTCTTCTATATTTAACTTTATGTAGAGGCTAGGCCCCCCTCAAAATCTTGGTTGAAAATATTTTTCATTCTAATTAATAGAAATGGAGTAGCATGCAATGGTGTCGTCTCATACAACAGTGAGTTAGGAGAAAAAATTTGTGGGCACAAAATGGGTGATCAGTGTCTTATTCTCTTCTGTTTGTGCGTTGTCTTTAGCTTTTTCTTCTATATTTAACTTTATGTAGAGGCTAGGCCCCTTTCTAAATCTTGGTTGAAATTATTTTTCATTCTAATTCATAGAAATGGAGTACCGTGCAATGGTGTTGTCTCATACAACAGTGAGTTAGGAGAAAAAATTTGTGGGCACAAAATGGGTGATCAGTGTCTTATTCTCTTCTGTTTGTGCCTTGTCTTTAGCTTTTTCTTCTATATTTAACTTTATGTAGAGGCTAGGCCCCTTTGTAAATCTTGGTTGAAATTATTTTTCATTCTAATTCATAGAAATGGAGTAGCGTGCAATGGTGTCGTCTCATAAAACAGTGAGTTAGTAGAAAAATTTGTTGGCACAAAATGGGTGATCAGTGTCTTATTCTCTTCTGTTTGTGCCTTGTCTTTAGCTTTTTCTTCTATATTTAAATTTATGTGGAGGCTAGGCCACTTTCTAAATCTTGGTTGAAATTATTTTTCATTCTAATTCATAGAAATGGAGTAGCGTGCAATGGTGTCGTGTCATACAACAGTGAGTTGGGAGAAAAAATTTGTGGGCACGAAATGGGTGATCAGTGTCTTATTCTCTTCTGTTTGTGCCTTGTCTTTAGCTTTTTCTTCTATATTCAACTTTATGTAGAGGCTAGGCCCCCCCTCTAAATCTTGGTTGAAATTATTTTTCATTCTAATTAATAGAAATGGAGGATCGTGCAATGGTGTTGTCTCATACAACAGTGAGTTAGGAGAAAAAATTTGTGGGCACAAAATGTGTGATCAGTGTCTTATTCTCTTCTGTTTGTGCCTTGTCTTTAGCTTTTTCTTCTATATTTAACTTTATGTAGAGGCTAGGCCCCCCTCTAAATCTTGGTTGAAATTATTTTTCATTCTAATTCATAGAAATGGAGTAGCGTGCAATGGTGTCGTCTCATACAACAGTGAGTTAGGAGAAAAAATTTGTTGGGATAAAATGGGTGATCAGTGTCTTATTCTCTTCTGTTTGTGCCTTGTCTTTAGCTTTTTCTTCTATATTTAACTTTATGTAGAGGCTAGGCCCATTTCTAAATCTTGGTTGAAATTATTTTTCATTCTAATTCATAGAAATGGAGTAGCGTGCAATGGTGTCGTCTCATACAACAGTGAGATTGGAGAAAAAATTTGTGGGCACAAAATGGGTGATCAGTGTCTTATTCTCTTCTGTTTGTGCCTTGTCGTTAGCTTTTTCTTCTATCTTTAACTTTATGTATAGGCTAGGCCCCTTTGTAAATCTTGGTTGAAATTATTTTTCATTCTAATTCATAGAAATGGACTAGCGTGCAATGGTGTCGTCTCATACAACAGTGAGTTAGGAGAAAAAATTTGTGCGCACAAAATCGGTGATCAGTGTCTTATTCTCTTCTGTTTGTGCCTGGTCTTTAGCTTTCTCTTCTATATTTAACTTTATGTAGATGCTAGGCCCCTTTCTAAATCTTGGTTGAAATTATTTTTCATTCTAATTCATAGAAATGGAGTAGCGTGCAATGGTGTCATCTCATACAACAGTGAGTTAGGAGAAAAAATTTGTGGGCAAGAAATGGGTGATCAGTGTCTTATTCTCTTGTGTTTGTGCCTTGTCTTTAGCTTTTTCTTCTATATTTAACTTTATGTAGAGGCTAGGCCCCTTTCTAAATCTTGGTTGAAATTATTTTTCATTCTAATTCATAGAAATGGAGTAGCGTGCAATGGTGTCGTCTCGTACAACAGTGAGTTAGGAGAAAAAATTGGTGGGCACAAAATGGGTGATCAGTGTCTTATTCTCTTCTGTTTGTGCCTTGTCTTTAGCTTTTTCTTCTATATTTAACATTATGTAGTGTCTCGGCCCCCCTGTAAATCTTGGTTGAAATTATTTTTCATTCTAATTCATAGAAATGGAGTAGCGTGCAATGGTGTCATCTCATACAACAGTGATTTAGGAGAAAAAATTTGTGGGCACAAAATGGCTGATCAGTGTCTTATTCTCCTCTGTTTGTGCCTTGTCTTTAGCTTTTTTTTCTATATTTAACTTTATGTAGAGGCTAGGCCCCCCTCTAAATCTTGGTTGAAATTATTTTTCATTCTAATTCGTAGAAATGGAGTAGCGTGCAATGGTGTCGTCTCATACAACAGTGAGTTAGGAGAAAGAATTTGTGGGCACAAAATGGGTGATCAGTGGCTTATTCTCTGCTGTTTGTGCCTTGTCTTTAGCTTTTTTTTCTATATTTAACTTTATGTAGAGGCTAGGCCACCCTCTAAATCTTGGTTGTAATTATTTTTCATTCTAATTCATAGAAATGGAGTAGCGTGCAATGGTGTCGTCTCATACAACAGTGAGTTAGGAGAAAAAATTTGTGGGCACAAAATGGCTGATCAGTGTCTTATTCTCCTCTGTTTGTGCCTTGTCTTTAGCTTTTTCTTCTATATTTAACTTTATGTAGAGGCTAGGCCCCTTTCTAAATCTTGGTTGAAATTATTTTTCATTCTAATTCATAGAAATGGAGTAGCGTGCAATGGTGTCGTCTCATAAGACAGTGAGTTAGGAGAAAAAATTTGTGGGCACAAAATGGGTGATCAGTGTCTTATTCTCTTCTGTTTGTGCCTTGTCTTTAGCTTTTTCTTCTATATTTGACATTATGTAGAGGCTAGGCCCCCCTCTAAATCTTGGTTGAGATTATTTTTCATTCTAATTCATAGAAATGTAGTAGCGTGCAATGGTGTCGTCTCATACAACAGTGAGTTAGTAGAAAGAATTTGTGGGAACAAAATGGGTGATCAGTGTCTTATTCTCTTCTGTTTGTGCCTTGTCTTTAGCTTTTTCTTCTATATTTAACTTTATGTAGAGGCTAGGCCCCTTTATAAAACTTGGTTGAAATTATTTTTCATTCTAATTCATAGAAATGGAGTAGCGTGCAATGGTGTCGTCTCATATACCAGTGAGTTAGGAGAAAAAATTTGTGGGCACAAAATAGGAGATCAGTGTCTTATTCTCTTCTGTTCGTGCCTTGTCTTTAGCTTTTTCTTCTATATTTAACTTTATGTAGAGGCTAGGCCCCTTTCTAAAACTTGGTTGAAATTATTTTTCATTCTAATTCATAGAAATGGAGTAGCGTGCAATGGTGTCGTCTCATACACCAGTGAGTTAGGAGAAAAAATTTGTGGGCACAAAATGGGTGATCAGTGTCTTATTCCCTGCTGTTTGTGCCTTGTCTTTAGCTTTTTCTTCTATATTTAACTTTATGTAGAGGCTAGGCCCCTTTCTAAATCTTGGTTGAAATTATTTTTCATTCTAATTCATAGAAATGGAGTAACGTGCAATGGTGTCGTCTCATACAACAGTGAGTGAAGGGAAAAAATTTGTGCGCACAAAATGGGTGATCAGTGTCTTATTCTCTGCTGTTTGTGCCTTGTCTTTAGCTTTTTCTTCTATATTTAACTTTATGTAGAGGCTAGGCCCCTTTCTAAATCTTGGTTGAAATTATTTTTCATTCTAATTCATAGAAATCGAGTAGCGTGCAATGGTGTCGTCTCATACACCAGTGAGTTAGGAGAAAAAATTTGTGGGCACAAAATGGGTGATCAGTGTCTTATTCTCTGCTGTTTGTGCCTTGTCTTTAGCTTTTTCTTCTATATTTAACTTTATGTAGAGGCTAGGCCCCTTTCTAAATCTTGGTTGAAATTATTTTTCATTCTAATTCATAGAAATGGAGTAGCGTGCAATGGTGTCGTCTCATACAACAGTGAGTGAAGAGAAAAAATTTGTGGGCACAAAATGGGTGATCAGTGTCTTATTCTCTGCTGTTTGTGCCTTGTCTTTAGTTTTTCTTCTATATTTAACTTTATGTAGAGTCTAGGCCCCTTTCTGAATCTTGGTTGAAATTATTTTTCATTCTAATTCATAGAAATGGAGTAGCGTGCAATGGTGTCATTTCATACAACTGTGAGTTAGGAGAAAAAATTTGTGGGCACAAAATGGCTGATCAGTGTCTTATTCTCCTCTGTTTGTGCCTTGTCTTTAGCTTTTTCTTCTATATTTAACTTTATGTAGAGGCTAGGCCTCCCTCTAAATCTTGGTTGAAATTATTTTTCATTCTAATTCATAGAAATGGAGTAGCATGCAATGGTGTCGTCTCATACAACAGTGAGTTAGTAGAAAAATTTGTGGGCACAAAATGGGTGATCAGTGTCTTATTCTCTTCTGTTTGCGCCTTGTCTTTAGCTTTTTCTTCTATATTTAACTTTAAGTAGTGGCTAGGCCCCTTTCTAAATCTTGGTTGAAATTATTTTTCATTCTAATTAATAGAAATGGAGTAGCGTGCAATGGTGTCGTCTCATACAACAGTGAGTAAGGAGAAAAAATTTGTGGGCACAAAATGGGTGATCAGTGTCTTATTCTCTTCTGTTTGTGCCTTGTCTTTAGCTTTTTCTTCTATATTTAACTTTATGTAGAGGCTAGGCCAACCTCTTAATCTTGGTTGAAATTATTTTTCATTCTAATTAATAGAAATGGAGTAGTGTGCAATTGTGTCGTCTCATACAACAGTGAGTTAGGAGAAAAAATTTGTTGGCACAAAATGGGTGATCAGTGTCTTATTCTCTTCTGTTTGTGCCTTGTCTTTAGCTTTTTCTTCTATATTTAATTTTATGTAGAGGCTAGGCCCCTTTCTAAATCTTGGTTGAAATTATTTTTCATTCTAATTAATAGAAATGGAGTAGCGTGCAATGGTGTCGTCTCATACAACAGTGAGTTAGGAGAAAAAATTTGTGCGCACAAAATGGGTCATCAGTGTCTTATTCTCTTCTGTTTGTGCCTTGTCTTTAGCTTTTTCTTCTATATTTGACATTATGTAGAGGCTAGGCCCCCCTCTAAATCTTGGTTGAAATTATTTTTCATTCTAATTCATAGAAATGTAGTAGCGTGCAATGGTGTCGTCTCATACAACAGTGAGTTAGGAGTAAAAATTTGTGGGCACAAAATGGGTGATCAGTGTCTTATTCTCTGCTGTTTGTGCCTTGTCTTTAGCTTTTTCTTCTATATTTAACTTTATGTAGAGGCTAGGCCCCTTTCTAAATCTTGGTTGAAATTATTTTTCATTCTAATTCATAGAAATGGAGTAGCGTGCAATGGTGTCGTCTCATACAACAGTGAGGTAGGAGAAAAAATTTGTTGGGACAAAATGGGTGATCAGTGTCTTATTCTCTTCTGTTTGTGCCTTGTCTTTAGCTTTTTCTTCTATATTTAACATTATGTAGAGGCTAGGCCCCCCTCTAAATCTTGTTTGAAATTATTTTTCATTCTAATTCATAGAAATGGATTAGCGTGCAATGGTGTCGTCTCATACAACAGTGAGTTAGGAGAAAAAATTTGTGGGCACAAAATGCGTGATCAGTGTCTTATTCTTTCTGTTTGTGCCTTGTCTTTAGCTTTTTCTTCTATATTTAACTTTATGTAGAGGCTAGGCCCCTTTCTAAATCTTGGTTGAAATTATTTTTCATTCTAATTCATAGAAATCGAGTAGCGTGCAATGGTGTCATCTCATACACCAGTGAGTTAGGAGAAAAAATTTGTGGGCACAAAATGGGTGATCAGTGTCTTATTCTCTGCTGTTTGTGCCTTGTCTTTAGCTTTTTCTTCTATATTTAACTTTATGTAGAGGCTAGGCCCCTTTCCATATCTTGGTTGAAATTATTTTTCATTCTAATTCATAGAAATGGAGTAGCGTGCAATGGTGTCGTCTCATACAACAGTGAGTGAAGAGAAAAAATTTGTGGGCACAAAATGGGTGATCAGTGTCTTATTCTCTGCTGTTTGTGCCTTGTCTTTAGTTTTTCTTCTATATTTAACTTTATGTAGAGTCTAGGCCCCTTTCTGAATCTTGGTTGAAATTATTTTTCATTCTAATTCATAGAAATGGAGTAGTGTGCAATGGTGTCATTTCATACAACTGTGAGTTAGGAGAAAAAATTTGTGGGCACAAAATGGCTGATCAGTGTCTTATTCTCCTCTGTTTGAGCCTTGTCTTTAGCTTTTTCTTCTATATTTAACTTTATGTAGAGGCTAGGCCTCCCTCTAAATCTTGGTTGAAATTATTTTTCATTCTAATTCATAGAAATGGAGTAGCATGCAATGGTGTCGTCTCATACAACAGTGAGTTAGTAGAAAAATTTGTGGGCACAAAATGGGTGATCAGTGTCTTATTCTCTTCTGTTTGCGCCTTGTCTTTAGCTTTTTCTTCTATATTTAACTTTAAGTAGTGGCTAGGCCCCTTTCTAAATCTTGGTTGAAATTATTTTTCATTCTAATTAATAGAAATGGAGTAGCGTGCAATGGTGTCGTCTCATACAACAGTGAGTAAGGAGAAAAAATTTGTGGGCACAAAATGGGTGATCAGTGTCTTATTCTCTTCTGTTTGTGCCTTGTCTTTAGCTTTTTCTTCTATATTTGACATTATGTAGAGGCTAGGCCCCCCTCTAAATCTTGGTTGAAATTATTTTTCATTCTAATACATAGAAATGTAGTACCGTGCAATGGTGTCGTCTCATACAACAGTGAGTTAGGAGTAAAAATTTGTGGGCACAAAATGGGTGATCAGTGTCTTATTCTCTGCTGTTTGTGCCTTGTCTTTAGCTTTTTCTTCTATATTTAACTTTATGTAGAGGCTAGGCCCCTTTCTAAATCTTGGTTGAAATTATTTTTCATTCTAATTCATAGAAATGGAGTAGCGTGCAATGGTGTCGTCTCATACAACAGTGAGGTAGGAGAAAAAATTTGTTGGCACAAAATGGGTGATCAGTGTCTTATTCTCTTCTGTTTGTGCCTTGTCTTTAGCTTTTTCTTCTATATTTAACATTATGTAGAGGCTAGGCCCCCCTCTAAATCTTGTTTGAAATTATTTTTCATTCTAATTCATAGAAATGGATTAGCGTGCAATGGTGTCGTCTCATACAACAGTGAGTTAGGAGAAAAAATTTGTGGGCACAAAATGCGTGATCAGTGTCTTATTCTTTCTGTTTGTGCCTTGTCTTTAGCTTTTTCTTCTATATTTAACTTTATGTAGAGGCTAGGCCCCTTTCTAAATCTTGGTTGAAATTATTTTTCCTTCTAATTCATAGAAATGGAGTAGCGTGCAATGGTGTCGTCTCATACAGCAGTGAGTTAGGAGAAAAAATTTGTGGGCACAAAATGAGTGATCAGTGTCTTATTCTCTTCTGTTTGTGCCTTGTCTTTAGCTTTTTCTTCTATATTTAACTTTATGCAGAGGCTAGGCCCCCCTCTAAATCTTGGTTGAAATTATTTTTCATTCTAATTCATAGAAATGGAGGAACGTGCAATGGTGTCGTCTCATACAACAGTGAGTTAGGAGAAAAAATTTGTGTGCATCAAATGGGTGATCAGTGTCTTATTCTCTTCTGTTTGTGCCTTGTCTTTAGCTTTTTCTTCTATATTTAACTTTATGTAGACGCTAGGCACCTTTCTAAATCTTGGTTGAAATTATTTTTCATTCTAATTAATAGAAATGGAGTAGCGTGCAATGGTGTCGTCTCATACAACAGTGAGTTAGGAGTAAAAATTTGTGGGCACAAAATGGGTGATCAGTGTCTTATTCTCTGCTGTTTGTGCCTTGTCTTTAGCTTTTTCTTCTATATTTAACTTTATGTAGAGGCTAGGCCCCTTTCTAAATCTTGGTTGAAATTATTTTTCATTCTAATTCGTAGAAATGGAGTAGCGTGCAATGGTGTCGTCTCATACAACAGTGAGGTAGGAGAAAAAATTTGTTGGCACAAAATGGGTGATCAGTGTCTTATTCTCTTCTGTTTGTGCCTTGTCTTTAGCTTTTTCTTCTATATTTAACTTTATGTAGACGCTAGGCACCTTTCTAAATTTTGGTTGAAATTATTTTTCATTCTAATTAATAGAAATGGAGTAGCGTGCAATGGTGTCGTCTCATACAACAGTGAGTTAGGAGAAAAAATTTGTGGGCACAAAATGGGTGATCAGTGTCTTATTCTCTTCTGTTTGTGCCTTGTCTTTAGCTTTTTCTTCTATATTTAACATTATGTAGAGGCTAGGCCCCCCTCTAAATCTTGTTTGAAATTATTTTTCATTCTAATTCATAGAATTGGAGTAGCGTGCAATGGTGTCATCTCATACAACAGTGAGTTAGGAGAAAAAATTTGTGGGCACAAAATGCGTGATCAGTGTCTTATTCTTTCTATTTGTGCCTTGTCTTTAGCTTTTTCTTCTATATTTAACTTTATGTAGAGGCTAGGCCCCTTTCTAAATCTTGGTTGAAATTATTTTTCATTCTAATTCATAGAAATCGAGTAGCGTGCAATGGTGTCATCTCATACACCAGTGAGTTAGGAGAAAAAATTTGTGGGCACAAAATGGGTGATCAGTGTCTTATTCTCTGCTGTTTGTGCCTTGTCTTTAGCTTTTTCTTCTATATTTAACTTTATGTAGAGGCTAGGCCCCTTTCCATATCTTGGTTGAAATTATTTTTCATTCTAATTCATAGAAATGGAGTAGCGTGCAATGGTGTCGTCTCATACAACAGTGAGTGAAGAGAAAAAATTTGTGGGCACAAAATGGGTGATCAGTGTCTTATTCTCTGCTGTTTGTGCCTTGTCTTTAGTTTTTCTTCTATATTTAACTTTATGTAGAGTCTAGGCCCCTTTCTGAATCTTGGTTGAAATTATTTTTCATTCTAATTCATAGAAATGGAGTAGTGTGCAATGGTGTCATTTCATACAACTGTGAGTTAGGAGAAAAAATTTGTGGGCACAAAATGGCTGATCAGTGTCTTATTCTCCTCTGTTTGTGCCTTGTCTTTAGCTTTTTCTTCTATATTTAACTTTATGTAGAGGCTAGGCCTCCCTCTAAATCTTGGTTGAAATTATTTTTCATTCTAATTCATAGAAATGGAGTAGCATGCAATGGTGTCGTCTCATACAACAGTGAGTTAGTAGAAAAATTTGTGGGCACAAAATGGGTGATCAGTGTCTTATTCTCTTCTGTTTGCGCCTTGTCTTTAGCTTTTTCTTCTATATTTAACTTTAAGTAGTGGCTAGGCCCCTTTCTAAATCTTGGTTGAAATTATTTTTCATTCTAATTAATAGAAATGGAGTAGCGTGCAATGGTGTCGTCTCATACAACAGTGAGTAAGGAGAAAAAATTTGTGGGCACAAAATGGGTGATCAGTGTCTTATTCTCTTCTGTTTGTGCCTTGTCTTTAGCTTTTTCTTCTATATTTGACATTATGTAGAGGCTAGGCCCCCCTCTAAATCTTGGTTGAAATTATTTTTCATTCTAATTCATAGAAATGTAGTACCGTGCAATGGTGTCGTCTCATACAACAGTGAGTTAGGAGTAAAAATTTGTGGGCACAAAATGGGTGATCAGTGTCTTATTCTCTGCTGTTTGTGCCTTGTCTTTAGCTTTTTCTTCTATATTTAACTTTATGTAGAGGCTAGGCCCCTTTCTAAATCTTGGTTGAAATTATTTTTCATTCTAATTCATAGAAATGGAGTAGCGTGCAATGGTGTCGTCTCATACAACAGTGAGGTAGGAGAAAAAATTTGTTGGCACAAAATGGGTGATCAGTGTCTTATTCTCTTCTGTTTGTGCCTTGTCTTTAGCTTTTTCTTCTATATTTAACATTATGTAGAGGCTAGGCCCCCCTCTAAATCTTGTTTGAAATTATTTTTCATTCTAATTCATAGAAATGGATTAGCGTGCAATGGTGTCGTCTCATACAACAGTGAGTTAGGAGAAAAAATTTGTGGGCACAAAATGCGTGATCAGTGTCTTATTCTTTCTGTTTGTGCCTTGTCTTTAGCTTTTTCTTCTATATTTAACTTTATGTAGAGGCTAGGCCCCTTTCTAAATCTTGGTTGAAATTATTTTTCCTTCTAATTCATAGAAATGGAGTAGCGTGCAATGGTGTCGTCTCATACAGCAGTGAGTTAGGAGAAAAAATTTGTGGGCACAAAATGAGTGATCAGTGTCTTATTCTCTTCTGTTTGTGCCTTGTCTTTAGCTTTTTCTTCTATATTTAACTTTATGCAGAGGCTAGGCCCCCCTCTAAATCTTGGTTGAAATTATTTTTCATTCTAATTCATAGAAATGGAGGAACGTGCAATGGTGTCGTCTCATACAACAGTGAGTTAGGAGAAAAAATTTGTGTGCATCAAATGGGTGATCAGTGTCTTATTCTCTTCTGTTTGTGCCTTGTCTTTAGCTTTTTCTTCTATATTTAACTTTATGTAGACGCTAGGCACCTTTCTAAATCTTGGTTGAAATTATTTTTCATTCTAATTAATAGAAATGGAGTAGCGTGCAATGGTGTCGTCTCATACAACAGTGAGTTAGGAGTAAAAATTTGTGGGCACAAAATGGGTGATCAGTGTCTTATTCTCTGCTGTTTGTGCCTTGTCTTTAGCTTTTTCTTCTATATTTAACTTTATGTAGAGGCTAGGCCCCTTTCTAAATCTTGGTTGAAATTATTTTTCATTCTAATTCGTAGAAATGGAGTAGCGTGCAATGGTGTCGTCTCATACAACAGTGAGGTAGGAGAAAAAATTTGTTGGCACAAAATGGGTGATCAGTGTCTTATTCTCTTCTGTTTGTGCCTTGTCTTTAGCTTTTTCTTCTATATTTAACTTTATGTAGACGCTAGGCACCTTTCTAAATTTTGGTTGAAATTATTTTTCATTCTAATTAATAGAAATGGAGTAGCGTGCAATGGTGTCGTCTCATACAACAGTGAGTTAGGAGAAAAAATTTGTGGGCACAAAATGGGTGATCAGTGTCTTATTCTCTTCTGTTTGTGCCTTGTCTTTAGCTTTTTCTTCTATATTTAACATTATGTAGAGGCTAGGCCCCCCTCTAAATCTTGTTTGAAATTATTTTTCATTCTAATTCATAGAATTGGAGTAGCGTGCAATGGTGTCATCTCATACAACAGTGAGTTAGGAGAAAAAATTTGTGCGCACAAAATGGGTGATCAGTGTCTTATTCTCTTCTGTTTGTGCCTTGTCTTTAGCTTTTTCTTCTATATTTAACATTATGTAGAGGCTAGGCCCCTTTCTAAATCTTGGTTGAAATTATTTTTCATTCTAATTCATAGAAATGGAGTAGCGTGCAATGGTGTCGTATCATACAACAGTGAGTTAGGAGAAAAAATTTGTGGGCACAAAATGGGTGATCAGTGTCTTATTCTCTGCTGTTTGTGCCTTGCCTTTAGATTTTTCTTCTATATTTAACTTTATATAGAGGCTAGGCCCCTTTCTAAATCTTGGTTGAAATTATTTTTCATTCTAATTCATAGAAAGGGAGTAGCGTGCAATGGTGTCGTCTCATACAACAGTGAGATAGGAGAAAAAATTTGTGGGCACAAAATGGGTGATCAGTGTCTTATTCTCTGCTGTTTGTGCCTTGTCTTTAGCTTTTTCTTCTATATTTAACTTTATGTAGAGGCTAGGCCCCTTTCTAAATCTTGGCTGAAATTATTTTTCATTCTAATTAATAGAAATGGAGTAGCGTGCAATGGTGTCGTCTCATACAACAGTGAGTTAGGATAAAAAATTTGTGGGCACAAAATGAGTGATCAGTGGCTTATTCTCTGCTGTTTGTGCCTTGTCTTTAGCTTTTTCTTCTATATTTAACTTTATGTAGAGGCTAGGCCCCTTTCTAAATCTTGGCTGAAATTATTTTTCATTCTAATTAATAGAAATGGAGTAGCGTGCAATGGTGTCGTCTCATACAACAGTGAGTTAGGATAAAAAATTTGTGGGCACAAAATGAGTGATCAGTGTCTTATTCTCTTCTGTTTGTGCCTTGTCTTTAGCTTTTTCTTCTATATTTAACTTTATGTAGAGGCTAGGCCCCCCCTCTAAATCTTGGTTGAAATTATTTTTCATTCTAATTCATAGAAATGGAGTAACATGCAATGGTGTCGTCTCATATAACAGTGAGTTAGGAGAAAAAATTTGTGCGCACAAAATGGGTGATCAGTGTCTTATTCTCTTCTGTTTGTGCCTTGTCTTTAGCTTTTTCTTCTATATTTAACTTTATGTAGAGGCTAGGCCCCTTTCTAAATCTTGGTTGAAATTATTTTTCATTCTAATTCATAGAAATGGAATAGCGTGCAATGGTGTCGTCTCATACAACAGTGAGTTAGGAGAAAAAATTTGTGGGCACAAAATGGCTGATCAGTGTCTTATTCTCCTCTGTTTGTGCCTTGTCTTTAGCTTTTTCTTCTATATTTAACTTTATCTAGAGGCTAGGCCTCCCTCTAAATCTTGGTTGAAATTATTTTTCTTTCTAATTCATAGAAATGGAGTAGCGTACAATGGTGACGTCTCATACAACAGTGAGTTAGTAGAAAAATTTGTGGGCACAAAGTGGGTGATCAGTGTCTTATTCTCTTCTGTTTGTGCCTTGTCTTTAGCTTTTTCTTCTATATTTAACTTTAAGTAGCGGCTAGGCCCCTTTCTAAATCTTGGTTGAAATTATTTTTCATTCTAATTAATAGAAATGGAGTAGCGTGCAATGGTGTCGTCTCATACAACAGTGAGTAAGGAGAAAAAATTTGTGGGCACAAAATGGGTGATCAGTGTCTTATTCTCTTCTGTTTGTGCCTTGTCTTTAGCTTTTTCTTCTATATTTAACTTTATGTAGAGGCTAGGCCCCTTTCTAAATCTTGGTTGAAATTATTTTTCGTTCTAATTCATAGAAATGGAGTAGCGTGCAATGATGTCGTCTCATACAACAGTGAGTTAGGAGAAAAAATTTGTTGGCACAAAATGGGTGATCAGTGTCTTATTCTCTGCTGTTTGTGCCTTGTCTTTAGATTTTTCTTCTATATTTAACTTTATGTAGAGGCTAGGCACCTTTCTAAATCTTGGTTGAAATTATTTTTCATTCTAATTCATAGAAATGGAGTAGCGTGCAATGGTATCGTCTCATACAACAGTGAGTTAGCAGAAAAAATTTGTGGGCACAAAATGGGTGATCAGTGTCTTATTCTCTTCTGTTTGTGCCTTGTCTTTAGCTTTTTCTTCTATATTTAACTTTATGTAGAGGCTAGACCCCCCTCTAAATCTTGGTTGAAATTATTTTTCATTCTAATTCATAGAAATGGAGTAACATGCAATGGTGTCGTCTCATATAACAGTGAGTTAGGAGAAAAAATTTGTGCGCACAAAATGGGTGATCAGTGTCTTATTCTCTTCTGTTTGTGCCTTGTCTTTAGCTTTTTCTTCTATATTTAACTTTATGTAGAGGCTAGGCCCTTTTCTAAATCTTGGTTGAAATTATTTTTGATTCTAATTCATAGAAATGGAGTAGCGAGCAATGGTGTCGTCTCATACAACAGTGAGTTAGGAGTAAAAATTTGTGGGCACAAAATGGATGATCAGTGTCTTATTCTCTGCTGTTTGTGCCTTGTCTTTAGCTTTTTCTTCTATATTTAACTTTATGTAGAGGCTAGGCCCCTTTCTAAATCTTGGTTGAAATTATTTTTCGTTCTAATTCATAGAAATGGAGTAGCGTGCAATGGTGTCGTCTCATACAACAGTGAGTTAGGAGAAAAAATTTGTGGGCACAAAATGGGTGATCAGTGTCTTATTCTCTGCTGTTTGTGCCTTGTCTTTAGCTTTTTCTTCTATATTTAACTTTATGTAGAGGCTAGGCACCTTTCTAAATCTTGGTTGAAATTATTTTTCATTCTAATTCATAGAAATGGAGTAGCGTGCAATGGTGTCGTCTCATACAACAGTGAGTTAGGAGAAAAAATTTGTGGGCACAAAATGGGTGGTCAGTGTCTTATTCTCTTCTGTTTGTGCCTTGTCTTTATCTTTTTCTTCTATATTTAACTTTATGTAGAGGCTAGGCCCCTTTATAAATCTTGGTTGAAATTATTTTTCATTCTAATTAATAGAAATGGAGTAGCGTGCAATGGTGTCGTCTCATACAACAGTGAGTTAGGAGAAAAAATTTGTGGGCACAAAATGGGTGATCAGTGTCTTATTCTCTTCTGTTTGTGCCTTGTCTTTAGCTTTTTCTTCTATATTTAACTTTATGTAGAGGCTAGGCCCCTTTATATATCTTGGTTGAAATTATTTTTCATTCTAATTAATAGAAATGGAGTAGCGTGCAATGGTGTCGTCTCATACAACAGTGAGTTAGGAGAAAAAATTTGTGGGCACAAAATGAGTGATCAGTGTCTTATTCTCTTCTGTTTGTGCCTTGTCTTTAGCTTTTCCTTCTATATTTAACTTTATGTAGAGGCTAGACCCCCCTCTAAATCTTGGTTGAAATTATTTTTCATTCTAATTCATAGAAATGGAGTAGCGAGCAATGGTGTCGTCTCATACAACAGTGAGTTAGGAGTAAAAATTTGTGGGCACAAAATGGGTGATCAGTGTCTTATTCTCTGCTGTTTGTGCCTTGTCTTTAGCTTTTTCTTCTATATTTAACTTTATGTAGAGGCTAGGCACCTTTCTAAATCTTGGTTGAAATTATTTTTCATTCTAATTTATAGAAATGGAGTAGCGTGCAATGGTGTCGTCTCATACAACAGTGAGTTAGGAGAATAAATTTGTGGGCACAAAATGAGTGATCAGTGTCTTATTCTCTTCTGTTTGTGCCTTGTCTTTAGCTTTTTCTTCTATATTTAACTTTATGTAGAGGCTAGACCCCCCTCTAAATCTTGGTTGAAATTATTTTTCATTCTAATTCATAGAAATGGAGTAGCGTGCAATGGTGTCGTCTCATATAACAGTGAGTTAGGAGAAAAAATTTGTGCGCACAAAATGGGTGATCAGTGTCTTATTCTCTTCTGTTTGTGCCTTGTCTTTAGCTTTTTCTTCTATATTTAAATTTATGTAGAGGCTAGGCACCCCTATAAATCTTGGTTGAAATTATTTTTCATTCTAATTAATAGAAATGGAGTAGCGTGCAATGGTGTCGTCTCATACAACTGTGAGTTAGGAGAAAAAATTTGTGGGCACAAAATGGGTGATCAGTGTTTTATTCTCTTCTGTTTGTGCCTTGTCTTTAGCTTTTTCTTCTATATTTAACTTTATGTAGAGGGTAGGCCCCCCTCTAAATCTTGGTTTAAATTATGTTTCATTCTAATTCGTAGAAATGGAGTAGCGTGCAATGGTGTCGTCTCATACAACAGTGAGTTAGGAGAAAAAATTTGTGGGCACAAAATGGGTGATCAGTGGCTTATTCTCTGCTGTTTGTGCCTTGTCTTTAGCTTTTTCTTCTATATTTAACTTTATGTAGAGGCTAGGCACCTTTCTAAATCTTGGTTGAAATTATTTTTCATTCTAATTCATAGAAATGGAGTAGCGTGCAATGGTGTCGTCTCATACAACAGTGAGTTAGGAGAAAAAATTTGTGGGCACAAAATGAGTGATCAGTGTCTTATTCTCTTCTGTTTGTGCCTTGTCTTTAGTTTTTTCTTCTATATTTAACTTTATGTAGAGGCTAGACCCCCCTCTAAATCTTGGTTGAAATTATTTTTCATTCTAATTCATAGAAATGGAGTAGCGTGCAATGGTGTCGTCTCATATAACAGTGAGTTAGGAGAAAAAATTCGTGCGCACGAAATGGGTGATCAGTGTCTTATTCTCTTCTGTTTGTGCCTTGTCTTTAGCTTTTACTTCTATATTTAACTTTATGTAAAGGCTAGGCCCCCATCTAAATCTTGGTTGAAATTATTTTTCATTCTAATTCGTAGAAATGGAGTAGCGTGCAATGGTGTCGTCTCATACAACAGTGAGTTAGGAGAAAAAATTTGTGGGCACAAAATGGGTGATCAGTGGCTTATTCTCTGCTGTTTGTGCCTTGTCTTTAGCTTTTTCTTCTATATTTAACTTTATGTAGAGGCTAGGCCCTTTTCTAAATCTTGATTGAAATTATTTTTCATTCTAATTCATAGGAATGGAGTAGCGAGCAATGGTGTCGTCTCATACAACAGTGAGTTAGGAGTAAAAATTTGTGGGCACAAAATGGGTGATCAGTGTCTTATTCTCTGCTGTTTGTGCCTTGTCTTTAGCTTTTTCTTCTATATTTAACTTTATGTAGAGGCTAGGCACCTTTCTAAATCTTGGTTGAAATTATTTTTCATTCTAATTCATAGAAATGGAGTAGCGTGCAATGGTGTCGTCTCATACAACAGTGAGTTAGGAGAAAAAATTTGTGGGCACAAAATGAGTGATCAGTGTCTTATTCTCTTCTGTTTGTGCCTTGTCTTTAGCTTTTTCTTCTATATTTAACTTTATGTAGAGGCTAGACCCCCCTCTAAATCTTGGTTGAAATTATTTTTCATTCTAATTCATAGAAATGGAGTAGCGTGCAATGGTGTCGTCTCATATAACAGTGAGTTAGGAGAAAAAATTTGTGCGCACAAAATGGGCGATCAGTGTCTTATTCTCTTCTGTTTGTGCCTTGTCTTTAGCTTTTTCTTCTATATTTAAATTTATGTAGAGGCTAGGCCCCCCTATAAATCTTGGTTGAAATTATTTTTCATTCTAATTAATAGAAATGGAGTAGCGTGCAATGGTGTCGTCTCATACAACTGTGAGTTAGGAGAAAAAATTTGTGGGCACAAAATGGTTGATCAGTGTCTTATGCTCTTCTGTTTGTACCTTGTCTTTAGCTTTTTCTTCTATATTTAACATTATGTAGAGGCTAGGCCCCCCTCTAAATCTTGGTTGAAATTATTTTTCATTCTAATTCATAGAAATGTAGTAGCGTGCAATGGTGTCGTCTCATACAACAGTGAGTTAGGAGAAAAAATTTGTGGGCACAAAATGGGTGATCAGTGGCTTATTCTCTGCTGTTTGTGCCTTGTCTTTAGCTTTTTCTTCTATATTTAACTTTATGTAGAGGGTAGGCCCCCCTCTAAATCTTGGTTTAAATTATGTTTCATTCTAATTCGTAGAAATGGAGTAGCGTGCAATGGTGTCGTATCATACAACAGTGAGTTAGGAGAAAAAATTTGTGGGCACAAAATGGGTGATCAGTGGCTTATTCTCTGCTGTTTGTGCCTTGTCTTTAGCTTTTTCTTCTATATTTAACTTTATGTAGAGGCTAGGCACCTTTCTAAATCTTGGTTGAAATTATTTTTCATTCTAATTCATAGAAATGGAGTAGCGTGCAATGGTGTCGTCTCATACAACAGTGAGTTAGGAGAAAAAATTTGTGGGCACAAAATGAGTGATCAGTGTCTTATTCTCTTCTGTTTGTGCCTTGTCTTTAGTTTTTTCTTCTATATTTAACTTTATGTAGAGGCTAGACCCCCCTCTAAATCTTGGTTGAAATTATTTTTCATTCTAATTCATAGAAATGGAGTAGCGTGCAATGGTGTCGTCTCATATAACAGTGAGTTAGGAGAAAAAATTCGTGCGCACGAAATGGGTGATCAGTGTCTTATTCTCTTCTGTTTGTGCCTTGTCTTTAGCTTTTACTTCTATATTTAACTTTATGTAGAGGCTAGGCCCCCATCTAAATCTTGGTTGAAATTATTTTTCATTCTAATTCGTAGAAATGGAGTAGCGTGCAATGGTGTCGTCTCATACAACAGTGAGTTAGGAGAAAAAATTTGTGGGCACAAAATGGGTGATCAGTGGCTTATTCTCTGCTGTTTGTGCCTTGTCTTTAGCTTTTTCTTCTATATTTAACTTTATGTAGAGGCTAGGCCCTTTTCTAAATCTTGATTGAAATTATTTTTCATTCTAATTCATAGGAATGGAGTAGCGAGCAATGGTGTCGTCTCATACAACAGTGAGTTAGGAGTAAAAATTTGTGGGCACAAAATGGGTGATCAGTGTCTTATTCTCTGCTGTTTGTGCCTTGTCTTTAGCTTTTTCTTCTATATTTAACTTTATGTAGATGCTAGGCACCTTTCTAAAACTTGGTTGAAATTATTTTTCATTCTAATTCATAGAAATGGAGTAGCGTGCAATGGTGTCGTCTCATACAACAGTGAGTTAGGAGAAAAAATTTGTGGGCACAAAATGAGTGATCAGTGTCTTATTCTCTTCTGTTTGTGCCTTGTCTTTAGCTTTTTCTTCTATATTTAACTTTATGTAGAGGCTAGACCCCCCTCTAAATCTTGGTTGAAATTATTTTTCATTCTAATTCATAGAAATGGAGTAGCGTGCAATGGTGTCGTCTCATATAACAGTGAGTTAGGAGAAAAAATTTGTGCGCACAAAATGGGCGATCAGTGTCTTATTCTCTTCTGTTTGTGCCTTGTCTTTAGCTTTTTCTTCTATATTTAAATTTATGTAGAGGCTAGGCCCCCCTATAAATCTTGGTTGAAATTATTTTTCATTCTAATTAATAGAAATGGAGTAGCGTGCAATGGTGTCGTCTCATACAACTGTGAGTTAGGAGAAAAAATTTGTGGGCACAAAATGGTTGATCAGTGTCTTATGCTCTTCTGTTTGTACCTTGTCTTTAGCTTTTTCTTCTATATTTAACATTATGTAGAGGCTAGGCCCCCCTCTAAATCTTGGTTGAAATTATTTTTCATTCTAATTCATAGAAATGTAGTAGCGTGCAATGGTGTCGTCTCATACAACAGTGAGTTAGGAGAAAAAATTTGTGGGCACAAAATGGGTGATCAGTGGCTTATTCTCTGCTGTTTGTGCCTTGTCTTTAGCTTTTTCTTCTATATTTAACTTTATGTAGAGGCTAGGCCCTTTTCTAAATCTTGATTGAAATTATTTTTCATTCTAATTCATAGGAATGGAGTAGCGAGCAATGGTGTCGTCTCATACAACAGTGAGTTAGGAGTAAAAATTTGTGGGCACAAAATGGGTGATCAGTGTCTTATTCTCTGCTGTTTGTGCCTTGTCTTTAGCTTTTTCTTCTATATTTAACTTTATGTAGAGGCTAGGCACCTTTCTAAATCTTGGTTGAAATTATTTTTCATTCTAATTCATAGAAATGGAGTAGCGTGCAATGGTGTCGTCTCATACAACAGTGAGTTAGGAGAAAAAATTTGTGGGCACAAAATGAGTGATCAGTGTCTTATTCTCTTCTGTTTGTGCCTTGTCTTTAGCTTTTTCTTCTATATTTAACTTTATGTAGAGGCTAGACCCCCCTCTAAATCTTGGTTGAAATTATTTTTCATTCTAATTCATAGAAATGGAGTAGCGTGCAATGGTGTCGTCTCATATAACAGTGAGTTAGGAGAAAAAATTTGTGCGCACAAAATGGGCGATCAGTGTCTTATTCTCTTCTGTTTGTGCCTTGTCTTTAGCTTTTTCTTCTATATTTAAATTTATGTAGAGGCTAGGCCCCCCTATAAATCTTGGTTGAAATTATTTTTCATTCTAATTAATAGAAATGGAGTAGCGTGCAATGGTGTCGTCTCATACAACTGTGAGTTAGGAGAAAAAATTTGTGGGCACAAAATGGGTGATCAGTGTCTTATGCTCTTCTGTTTGTACCTTGTCTTTAGCTTTTTCTTCTATATTTAACATTATGTAGAGGCTAGGCCCCCCTCTAAATCTTGGTTGAAATTATTTTTCATTCTAATTCATAGAAATGTAGTAGCGTGCAATGGTGTCGTCTCATACAACAGTGAGTTAGGAGAAAAAATTTGTGGGCACAAAATGGGTGATCAGTGGCTTATTCTCTGCTGTTTGTGCCTTGTCTTTAGCTTTTTCTTCTATATTTAACTTTATGTAGAGGCTAGGCCCTTTTCTAAATCTTGATTGAAATTATTTTTCATTCTAATTCATAGGAATGGAGTAGCGAGCAATGGTGTCGTCTCATACAACAGTGAGTTAGGAGTAAAAATTTGTGGGCACAAAATGGGTGATCAGTGTCTTATTCTCTGCTGTTTGTGCCTTGTCTTTAGCTTTTTCTTCTATATTTAACTTTATGTAGAGGCTAGGCACCTTTCTAAATCTTGGTTGAAATTATTTTTCATTCTAATTCATAGAAATGGAGTAGCGTGCAATGGTGTCGTCTCATACAACAGTGAGTTAGGAGAAAAAATTTGTGGGCACAAAATGAGTGATCAGTGTCTTATTCTCTTCTGTTTGTGCCTTGTCTTTAGCTTTTTCTTCTATATTTAACTTTATGTAGAGGCTAGACCCCCCTCTAAATCTTGGTTGAAATTATTTTTCATTCTAATTCATAGAAATGGAGTAGCGTGCAATGGTGTCGTCTCATATAACAGTGAGTTAGGAGAAAAAATTTGTGCGCACAAAATGGGCGATCAGTGTCTTATTCTCTTCTGTTTGTGCCTTGTCTTTAGCTTTTTCTTCTATATTTAACTTTATGTAGAGGGTAGGCCCCCCTCTAAATCTTGGTTGAAATTATTTTTCATTCTAATTCGTAGAAATGGAGTAGCGTTCAATGGTGTCGTCTCATACAACAGTGAGTTAGGAGAAAAAATTTGTGGGCACAAAATGGGTGATCAGTGGCTTATTCTCTGCTGTTTGTGCCTTGTCTTTAGCTTTTTCTTCTATATTTAACTTTGTGTAGAGGCTAGGCCCTTTTCTAAATCTTGGTTGAAATTATTTTTCATTCTAATTCATAGGAATGGAGTAGCGAGCAATGGTGTCGTCTCATACAACAATGAGTTAGGAGTAAAAATTTGTGGGCACAAAATGGGTGATCAGTGTCTTATTCTCTGCTGTTTGTGCCTTGTCTTTAGCTTTTTCTTCTATATTTAACTTTATGTAGAGGCTAGGCACATTTCTAAATCTTGGTTGAAATTATTTTTCATTCTAATTCATAGAAATGGAGTAGCGTGCAATGGTGTCGTCTCATACAACAGTGAGTTAGGAGAAAAAATTTGTGGGCACAAAATGAGTGATCAGTGTCTTATTCTCTTCTGTTTGTGCCTTGTCTTTAGCTTTTTCTTCTATATTTAACTTTATGTAGAGGCTAGACCCCCCTCTAAATCTTGGTTGAAATTATTTTTCATTCTAATTCATAGAAATGGAGTAGCGTGCAATGGTGTCGTCTCATATAACATTGAGTTAGGAGAAAAATTTGTGGGCATAAAATGGGTGATCAGTGTCTTATTCTCTTCTGTTTGTGCCTTGTCTTTAGCTTTTTCTTCTATATTTAACTTTATGTAGAGGCTAGGCCCCCCTCTAAAACTTGGTTGAAATTATTTTTCATTCTAATTAATAGAAATGGAGTAGCGTGCAATGGTGTCGTCTCATACAACATTGATTTAGGAGAAAAATTTGTTGGCACAAAATGTGTGATCAGTGTCTTATTCTCTTACGTTTGTGCCTTGTCTTTAGCTTTTTCTTCTATATTTAACATTATGTAGAGGCTAGCCCCCCTCTAAATCTTGGTTGAAATTATTTTTCATTCTAATTCATAGATATGGAGTAACGAGCAATGGTGTCGTCTCATACAACAGTGAGTTAGGAGAAAAAATTTGTTGGAACAAAATTGGTGATCAGTGTCTTATTCTCTTCTGTTTGTGCCTTATCTTTAGCTTTTACTTCTATATTTAACTTTATGTAGAGGCTAGGCACCTTTCTAAATCTTGGTTGAAATTATTTTTCATTCTAATTTATAGAAATGGAGTAGCGTGCAATGGTGTCGTCTCATACAACAGTGAGTTAGGAGAAAAAATTTGTGGGCACAAAATGAGTGATCAGTGTCTTATTCTCTTCTGTTTGTGCCTTGTCTTTAGCTTTTTCTTCTATATTTAACTTTATGTAGAGGCTAGACCCCCCTCTAAATCTTGGTTGAAATTATTTTTCATTCTAATTCATAGAAATGGAGTAGCGTGCAATGGTGTCGTCTCATATAACAGTGAGTTAGGAGAAAAAATTTGTGCGCACAAAATGGGTGATCAGTGTCTTATTCTCTTCTGTTTGTGCCTTGTCTTTAGCTTTTTCTTCTATATTTAAATTTATGTAGAGGCTAGGCACCCCTATAAATCTTGGTTGAAATTATTTTTCATTCTAATTAATAGAAATGGAGTAGCGTGCAATGGTGTCGTCTCATACAACTGTGAGTTAGGAGAAAAAATTTGTGGGCACAAAATGGGTGATCAGTGTTTTATTCTCTTCTGTTTGTGCCTTGTCTTTAGCTTTTTCTTCTATATTTAACTTTATGTAGAGGGTAGGCCCCCCTCTAAATCTTGGTTTAAATTATGTTTCATTCTAATTCGTAGAAATGGAGTAGCGTGCAATGGTGTCGTCTCATACAACAGTGAGTTAGGAGAAAAAATTTGTGGGCACAAAATGGGTGATCAGTGGCTTATTCTCTGCTGTTTGTGCCTTGTCTTTAGCTTTTTCTTCTATATTTAACTTTATGTAGAGGCTAGGCACCTTTCTAAATCTTGGTTGAAATTATTTTTCATTCTAATTCATAGAAATGGAGTAGCGTGCAATGGTGTCGTCTCATACAACAGTGAGTTAGGAGAAAAAATTTGTGGGCACAAAATGAGTGATCAGTGTCTTATTCTCTTCTGTTTGTGCCTTGTCTTTAGTTTTTTCTTCTATATTTAACTTTATGTAGAGGCTAGACCCCCCTCTAAATCTTGGTTGAAATTATTTTTCATTCTAATTCATAGAAATGGAGTAGCGTGCAATGGTGTCGTCTCATATAACAGTGAGTTAGGAGAAAAAATTCGTGCGCACGAAATGGGTGATCAGTGTCTTATTCTCTTCTGTTTGTGCCTTGTCTTTAGCTTTTACTTCTATATTTAACTTTATGTAGAGGCTAGGCCCCCATCTAAATCTTGGTTGAAATTATTTTTCATTCTAATTCGTAGAAATGGAGTAGCGTGCAATGGTGTTGTCTCATACAACAGTGAGTTAGGAGAAAAAATTTGTGGGCACAAAATGGGTGATCAGTGGCTTATTCTCTGCTGTTTGTGCCTTGTCTTTAGCTTTTTCTTCTATATTTAACTTTATGTAGAGGCTAGGCCCTTTTCTAAATCTTGATTGAAATTATTTTTCATTCTAATTCATAGGAATGGAGTAGCGAGCAATGGTGTCGTCTCATACAACAGTGAGTTAGGAGTAAAAATTTGTGGGCACAAAATGGGTGATCAGTGTCTTATTCTCTGCTGTTTGTGCCTTGTCTTTACCTTTTTCTTCTATATTTAACTTTATGTAGAGCCTAGGCACCTTTCTAAATCTTGGTTGAAATTATTTTTCATTCTAATTCATAGAAATGGAGTAGCGTGCAATGGTGTCGTCTCATACAACAGTGAGTTAGGAGAAAAAATTTGTGGGCACAAAATGAGTGATCAGTGTCTTATTCTCTTCTGTTTGTGCCTTGTCTTTAGCTTTTTCTTCTATATTTAACTTTATGTAGAGGCTAGACCCCCCTCTAAATCTTGGTTGAAATTATTTTTCATTCTAATTCATAGAAATGGAGTAGCGTGCAATGGTGTCGTCTCATATAACAGTGAGTTAGGAGAAAAAATTTGTGCGCACAAAATGGGCGATCAGTGTCTTATTCTCTTCTGTTTGTGCCTTGTCTTTAGCTTTTTCTTCTATATTTTACTTTATGTAGAGGGTAGGCCCCCCTCTAAATCTTGGTTGAAATTATTTTTCATTCTAATTCGTAGAAATGGAGTAGCGTTCAATGGTGTCGTCTCATACAACAGTGAGTTAGGAGAATAAATTTGTGGGCACAAAATGGGTGATCAGTGGCTTATTCTCTGCTGTTTGTGCCTTGTCTTTAGCTTTTTCTTCTATATTTAACTTTATGTAGAGGCTAGGCCCTTTTCTAAATCTTGGTTGAAATTATTTTTCATTCTAATTCATAGGAATGGAGTAGCGAGCAATGGTGTCGTCTCATACAACAGTGAGTTAGGAGAAAAAATTTGTCGGCACAAAATGAGTGATCAGTGTCTTATTCTCTTCTGTTTGTGCCTTGTCTTTAGCTTTTTCTTCTATATTTAACTTTATGTAGAGGCTAGACCCCCCTCTAAATCTTGGTTGAAATTATTTTTCATTCTAATTCATAGAAATGGAGTAGCGTGCAATGGTGTCGTCTCATATAACAGTGAGTTAGGAGAAAAAATTTGTGCGCACAAAATGGGTGATCAGTGTCTTATTCTCTTCTGTTTGTGCCTTGTCTTTAGCTTTTTCTTCTATATTTAAATTTATGTAGAGGCTAGGCCCCCCTATAAATCTTGGTTGAAATTATTTTTCATTCTAATTAATAGAAATGGAGTAGCGTGCAATGGTGTCGTCTCATACAACATTGAGTTAGGAGAAAAATTTGTGGGCATAAAATGGGTGATCAGTGTCTTATTCTCTTCTGTTTGTGCCTTGTCTTTAGCTTTTTCTTCTATATTTCACTTTATGTAGAGGCTAGGCCCCCCTCTAAAACTTGGTTGAAATTATTTTTCATTCTAATTAATAGAAATGGAGTAGCGTGCAATGGTGTCGTCTCATACAACATTGATTTAGGAGAAAAATTTGTTGGCACAAAATGTGTGATCAGTGTCTTATTCTCTTACGTTTGTGCCTTGTCTTTAGCTTTTTCTTCTATATTTAACATTATGTAGAGGCTAGCCCCCCTCTAAATCTTGGTTGAAATTATTTTTCATTCTAATTCATAGATATGGAGTAGCGAGCAATGGTGTCGTCTCATACAACAGTGAGTTAGGAGAAAAAATTTGTTGGAACAAAATTGGTGATCAGTGTCTTATTCTCTTCTGTTTGTGCCTTGTCTTTAGCTTTTTCTTCTATATTTAACTTTATGTAGAGGCTAGGCACCTTTCTAAATCTTGGTTGAAATTATTTTTCATTCTAATTCATAGAAATGGAGTAGCGTGCAATGGTGTCGTCTCATACAACAGTGAGTTAGGAGAAAAAATTTGTGGGCACAAAATGAGTGATCAGTGTCTTATTCTCTTCTGTTTGTGCCTTGTCTTTAGCTTTTTCTTCTATATTTAACTTTATGTAGAGGCTAGGCCCCCCTATAAATCTTGGTTGAAATTATTTTTCATTCTAATTAATAGAAATGGAGTAGCGTGCAATGGTGTCGTCTCATACAACTGTGAGTTAGGAGAAAAAATTTGTGGGCACAAAATGGGTGATCAGTGTCTTATGCTCTTCTGTTTGTGCCTTGTCTTTAGCTTTTTCTTCTATATTTAACATTATGTAGAGGCTAGGCCCCCCTCTAAATCTTGGTTGAAATTATTTTTCATTCTAATTCATAGAAATGTAGTAGCGTGCAATGGTGTCGTCTCATACAACAGTGAGTTAGGAGAAAAAATTTGTTGGCACATAGTGGGTGATCAGTGTTTTATTCTCTTCTGTTTGGGCCTTGTCTTTAGCTTTTTCTTCTATATTTAACTTTATGTAGAGGGTAGGCCCCCCTCTAAATCTTGGTTGAAATTATTTTTCATTCTAATTCGTAGAAATGGAGTAGCGTGCAATGGTGTCGTCTCATACAACAGTGAGTTAGGAGAAAAAATTTGTGGGCACAAAATGGGTGATCAGTGTCTTATTCTCTGCTGTTTGTGCCTTGTCTTTAGCTTTTTCTTCTATATTTAACTTTATGTAGAGGCTAGGCACCTTTCTAAATCTTGGTTGAAATTATTTTTCATTCTAATTCATAGAAATGGAGTAGCGTGCAATGGTGTCGTCTCATACAACAGTGAGTTAGGAGAAAAAATTTGTGGGCACAAAATGAGTGATCAGTGTCTTATTCTCTTCTGTTTGTGCCTTGTCTTTAGCTTTTTCTTCTATATTTAACTTTATGTAGAGGCTAGACCCCCCTCTAAATCTTGGTTGAAATTATTTTTCATTCTAATTCATAGAAATGGAGTAGCGTGCAATGGTGTCGTCTCATATAACAGTGAGTTAGGAGAAAAAATTTGTGCGCACAAAATGGGTGATCAGTGTCTTATTCTCTTCTGTTTGTGCCTTGTCTTTAGCTTTTTCTTCTATATTTAAATTTATGTAGAGGCTAGGCCCCCCTATAAATGTTGGTTGAAATTATTTTTCATTCTAATTCATAGAAATGTAGTAGCGTGCAATGGTGTCGTCTCATACAACAGTGAGTTAGGAGAAAAAATTTGTTGGCACAAAGTGGGTGATCAGTGTTTTATTCTCTTCTGTTTGTGCCTTGTCTTTAGCTTTTTCTTCTATATTTAACTTTATGTAGAGGGTAGGCCCCCCTCTAAATCTTGGTTGAAATTATTTTTCATTCTAATTCGTAGAAATGGAGTAGCGTGCAATGGTGTCGTCTCATACAACAGTGAGTTAGGAGAAAAAATTTCTGGGCACAAAATGGGGGATCAGTGTCTTATTCTCTTCTGTTTGTACCTTGTCTTTAGCTTTTTCTTCTATATTTAACTTTATGTAGAGGCTAGGCCCCTTTCTAAATCTTGGATGAAATTATTTTTCGTTCTAATTCATAGAAATGGAGTAGCGTGCTATGGTGTCGTCTCATACAACAGTGAGTTAGGATAAAAAATTTGTGGGCATAAAATGGATGATCAGTGTCTTATTCTCTTCTGTTTGTGCCTTGTCTTTAGCTTTTTCTTCTACATTTAACTTTATGTAGAGGCTAGGCCCCTTTCTAAATCTTGGTTGAAATTATTTTTCATTCTAATTCATAGAAATGGAGTAGCGTGCAATGGTGTCGTCTCATACAACATTGAGTAAGGAGAAAAATTTGTGGGCATAAAATGGGTGATCAGTCTCTTATTCTCTTCTGTTTGTGCCTTGTCTTTAGCTTTTTCTTCTATATTTAACTTTATGTAGAGGCTAGGCCCCCCTCTAAAACTTGGTTGAAATTATTTTTCATTCTAATTAATAGAAATGGAGTAGCGTGCAATGGTGTCGTCTCATACAACAGTGATTTAGGAGAAAAATTTGTTGGCACAAAATGTGTGATCAGTGTCTTATTCTCTTATGTTTGTGCCTTGTCTTTAGCTTTTTCTTCTATATTTAACATTATGTAGAGGCTAGCCCCCCTCTAAATCTTGGTTGAAATTATTTTTCATTCTAATTCATAGATATGGAGTAGCGAGCAATGGTGTCGTCTCATACAACAGTGAGTTAGGAGAAAAAATTTGTTGGAACAAAATTGGTGATCAGTGTCTTATTCTCTGCTGTTTGTGCCTTATCTTTAGCTCTTACTTCTATATTTAACTTTATGTAGAGGCTAGGCCCCTTTCTAAATCTTGGTTGAAATTATTTTTCATTCTAATTCATAGAAATGGAGTAGCGTGCAATGGTGTCGTCTCATACAACATCGAATTAGGAAAAAAACTCTCTGGGCACAAAATGGGTGATCAGAGACTTATTCTCTTCTCTTTGTTCCTTGTCTTTAGCTTTTTCTTGTATATTTAAGTTTATGTAGAGGATAGGCCCCCCTCTAAATCTTGGTTGAAATTATTTATCATTCTAATTAATAGAAATGGAGTAGCGTGCAATGGTGTCGTCCCATACAACAGCGAATTAGGAAAAAAAATTTGTGGGCACAAAATGGGTGATCAGTGTCTTATTCTCTTCTCTTTGTGCCTCGTCTTTAGCTTTTTCTTCTATATTTAACTTTATGTAGAGGCTAGGCCCCTTTCTAAATCTTGGTTGAAATTATTTTTCATTCTAATTCATAGAAATGGAGTAGCGTGCAATGGTGTCGTCTCATGCAACAGTGAGTTAGGAGAAAAAATTTGTGGGCACAAAATGGGTGATCAGTGTCTTATTCTCTTCTGTTTGTGCCTTGTCTTTAGCTTTTTCTTCTATATTTAACTTTATTTAAAGGCTAGGCCCCTTTCTAAATCTTGGTTGAAATTATTTTTCATTCTAATTCATAGAAATGGAGTAGCGTGCAATGGTGTCGTCTCATGCAACAGTGAGTTAGGAGAAAAATTTTGTGGGCACAAAATGGGTGATAAGTGTCTTATTCTCTTCTGTTTGTGCCTTGTCTTTAGCTTTTCCTTCTATATTTAACTTTATGTAGAGGATAGGCCCCCCTCTAAATCTTGGTTGAAATTATTTTTCATTCTAATTCATAGAAATGGAGTAGCGTGCAATGGTGTCGTCTCATACAACAGTGCGTTAGTAGAAAAAATTTGTGGGCACAAAATGGGGAATCAGTGTCTCATTCTCTTCTGTTTGTACCTTGTCTTTAGCTTTTTCTTCTATATTTAACTTTATGTAGAGGCTAGGCCCCCCCGTAATCTTGGTTGAAATTATTTTTCATTCTAATTCATAGAAATGGAGTAGCATGTAATGGTGTCGTCCCATACAACAGCGAATTAGGAAAAAAACTTTGTGGGCACAAAATGGGTGATCAGAGTCTTATACTCTTCTCTTTGTGCCTTGTCTTTAGCTTTTTCTTCTATATTTAACTTTATGTAGAGGCTAGGCCACCCTCTAAAACTTGGTTGAAATTATTTTTCATTCTAATTCATAGAAATGGAGTAGCGTGCAATGGTGTTGTCTCAAACAACAGTGAGTTAGGAGAAAAAATTTGTGGGCACAAAATGGGTGATCAGTGTCTTAATCTCTTCTGTTTGTGCCTTGTCTTTAGCTTTTTCTTGTATATTTAACTTTATGTAGAGGATAGGCCCCCCTCTAAATCTTGGTTGAAATTATTTTTCATTCTAATTAATAGAAATTGAGTAGCGTGCAATGGTGTCGTCCCATACAACAGCGAATTAGGAAAAAAACTTTGTTGGCACAAAATGGGTGATCAGAGTCTTATTCTCTTCTCTTTGTGCCTTGTCTTTAGCTTTTTCTTCTATATTTAACTTTATGTAGAGGCTAGGCCCCTTTCTAAATCTTGGTTGAAATTATTTTTCATTGTAATTAATAGAAATGGAGTAGCGTTCAATGGTGTCGTCTCATACAATAGTGAGTTAGGAGAAAAAATTTGTGGGCACAAAATGCGTGATCAGTGTCTTATTCTCTTCTGTTTGTGCCTTGTCTTTAGCTTTTTCTTCTATATTTAACTTTATGTAGAGGCTAGTCCCCTTTCTAAATCTTGGATGAAATTATTTTTCATTCTAATTCATAGAAATGGAGTAGCGTGCTATGGTGTCGTCTCATACAACAGTGAGTTAGGAGAAAAATTTGTGGGCACAAAATGGGTGATCAGTGTCTTATTCTCTTCTGTTTGTGCCTTGTCTTTAGCTTTTTCTTCTATATTTAACTTTATGTAGAGGCTAGGCCCCCCCGTAATCTTGGTTGAAATTATTTTTCATTCTAATTCATAGAAATGGAGTAGCGTGCAATGGTGTCGTCCCATACAACAGCGAATTAGGAAAAAAACTTTGTGGGCACAAAATGGGTGATCAGAGTCTTATTCTCTTCTCTTTGTGCCTTGTCTTTAGCTTTTTCTTCTATATTTAACTTTATGTAGAGGCTAGGCCCCTTTCTAAATCTTGGTTGAAATTATTTTTCATTGTAATTAATAGAAATGGAGTAGCGTTCAATGGTGTCGTCTCATACAATAGTGAGTTAGGAGAAAAAATTTGTGGGCACATAATGGGTGATCAGTGTCTTATTCTCTTCTGTTTGTGCCTTGTGTTTAGCTTTTTCTTCTATATTTAACTTTATGTAGAGGCTAGTCCCCTTTCTAAATCTTGGTTGGAATTATTTTTCATTCTAATTCGTAGAAATGGAGTAGCGTGCAATGGAGTCGTCTCAAACAACAGTGAGTTAGGAGAAAAAATTTGTGGGCACAAAATGGGTGATCAGTGTCTTATTCTCTTCTCTTTGTGCTTTCTCTTTAGCTTTTTCTTCTATATTTAACTTTATGTAGAGGCTAGGCCCCCCCGTAATCTTGGTTGAAATTATTTTTCATTCTAATTCATAGAAATGGAGTAGCGTGTAATGGTGTCGTCCCATACAACAGCGAATTAGGAAAAAAACTTTGTGGGCACAAAATGGGTGATCAGAGTCTTATACTCTTCTCTTTGTGCCTTGTCTTTAGCTTTTTCTTGTATATTTAACTTTATGTAGAGGATAGGCCCCCCTCTAAATCTTGGTTGAAATTATTTTTCATTCTAATTAATAGAAATGGAGTAGCGTGCAATGGTGTCGTCTCATACAACAGTGAGTTAGTAGAAAAAATTTGTGGGCACAAAATGGGGATCAGTGTCTTATTCTCTTCTGTTTGTAACTTGTCTTTAGCTTTTTCTTCTATATTTAACTTTATGTAGAGGCTAGGCCCCTTTATATATCTTGGTTGAAATTATTTTTCATTCTAATTAATAGAAATGGAGTAGCGTGCAATGGTGTCGTCTCATACAAAAGTGAGTTAGGAGAAAAAATTTGTGGGCACAAAATGAGTGATCAGTGTCTTTTCTCTTCTGTTTGTGCCTTGTCTTTACCTTTTTCTTCTATATTTAACTTTATGTAGAGGCTAGACCCCCCCTCTAAATCTTGGTTGAAATTATTTTTCATTCTAATTCATAGAAATGGAGTAACGTGCAATGGTGTCGTCTCATATAACAGTGAGTTAGGAGAAAAAATTTGTGCGCACAAAATGGGTGATCAGTGTCTTATTCTCTTCTGTTTGTGCCTTGTCTTTAGCTTTTTCTTCTATATTTAACTTTATGTAGAGGCTAGGCCCCCCCATAAATCTTGGTTGAAATTATTTTTCATTCTAATTAATAGAAATGGAGTAGCGTGCAATGGTGTCGTCTCATACAACTGTGAGTTAGGAGAAAAAATTTGTGGGCACAAAATGGGTGATCAGTGTCTTATGCTCTTCTGTTTGTGCCTTGTCTTTAGCTTTTTCTTCTATATTTAACATTATGTAGAGGCTAGGCCCCCCTCTAAATCTTGGTTGAAATTATTTTTCATTCTAATTCATAGAAATGTAGTAGCGTGCAATGGTGTCGTCTCATACAACAGTGAGTTAGGAGAAAAAATTTGTTGGCACAAAGTGGGTGATCAGTGTTTTATTCTCTTCTGTTTGTGCCTTGTCTTTAGCTTTTTCTTCTATATTTAACTTTATGTAGAGGCTAGGCCCCCCTCTAAATCTTGGTTGAAATTATTTTTCATTCTAATTCATAGAAATGGAGTAGCGAGCAATGGTGTCGTCTCATACAACAGTGAGTTAGGAGTAAAAATTTGTGGGCACAAAATGGGTGATCAGTGTCTTATTCTCTGCTGTTTGTGCCTTGTCTTTAGCTTTTTCTTCTATATTTAACTTTATGTAGATGCTAGGCCCCTTTCTAAATCTTGGTTGAAATCATTTTTCGTTCTAATTCATAGAAATGGAGTAGCGTGCAATGGTGTCGTCTCATACAACAGTGAGTTAGGAGAAAAAATTTGTGGGCACAAAATGGGTGATCAGTGTCTTATTCTCTGCTGTTTGTGCCTTGTCTTTAGCTTTTTCTTCTATATTTAACTTTATGTAGATGCTAGGCACCTTTCTAAATCTTGGTTGAAATTATTTTTCATTCTAATTCTTAGAAATGTAGTAGCGTGCAATGGTGTCGTCTCATACAACAGTGAGTTAGGAGAAAAAATTTGTTGGCACGAAATGGGTGATCAGTGTCTTATTCTCTTCTGTTTGTGCCTTGTCTTTAGCTTTTTCTTCTATATTTAACTTTATGTAGAGGCTAGGCCCCCATCTAAATCTTGGTTGAAATTATTTTTCATTCTAATTCGTAGAAATGGAGTAGCGTGCAATGGTGTCGTCTCATACAACAGTGAGTTAGGAGAAAAAATTTGTGGGCACAAAATGGGTGATCAGTGGCTTATTCTCTGCTGTTTGTGCCTTGTCTTTAGCTTTTTCTTCTATATTTAACTTTATGTAGAGGCTAGGCCCCCCTCTAAATCTTGGTTGAAATTATTTTTCATTCTAATTCATAGAAATGGAGTAGCGTGCAATGGTGTCGTCTCATACAACAGTGAGTTAGTAGAAAAAATTTGTGGGCACAAAATGGGTGATCAGTGTCTTATTCTCTTCTGTTTGGGCCTTGTCTTTAGCTTTTTCTTCTATATTTAACTTTATGTAGAGGCTAGGCCCCCCCCCCCGTAATCTTGGTTGAAATTATTTTTCATTCTAATTCATAGAAATGGAGTAGCGTGCAATGGTGTCGTCTCATACAACAGTGAGTTAGGAGAAAAAATTTCTGGGCACAAAATGGGGGATCAGTGTCTTATTCTCTTCTGTTTGTACCTTGTCTTTAGCTTTTTCTTCTATATTTAACTTTATGTAGAGGCTAGGCCCCTTTCTAAATCTTGGATGAAATTATTTTTCGTTCTAATTCATAGAAATGGAGTAGCGTGCTATGGTGTCGTCTCATACAACAGTGAGTTAGGAGAAAAATTTGTGGGCATAAAATGGATGATCAGTGTCTTATTCTCTTCTGTTTATGCCTTGTCCTTAGCTTTTTTTTCTATATTTAACTTTATGTAGACGCTAGGACCCTTTCTAAATCTTGGTTGAAATTATTTTTCATTCTAATTCATAGAAATGGAGTAGCGTGCAATGGTGTCATCTCATACAACATTGAGTTAGGAGAAAAAATTTGTGGGCATAAAATGGGTGATCAGTGTCTTATTCTCTTCTGTTTGTGCCTTGTCTTTAGCTTTTTCTTCTATATTTAAATTTATGTAGAGGCTAGGCCACCCTCTAAATCTTTGGTGAAATTATTTTTCATTCTAATTCATAGAAATGGAGTAGCGTGCAATGGTGTCGTCTCATACAACAGTGAGTTAGGATAAAAAATTTGTGGGCACAAAATGGATGATCAGTGTCTTATTCTCTTCTGTTTGTGCCTTGTCTTTAGCTTTTTCTTCTATATTGAACTTTATGTAGAGGCTAGGCCCCTTTCTAAATCTTGGTTGAAATTATTTTTCATTCTAATTCATAGAAATGGAGTAGCGTGCAATGGTGTCGTCTCATACAACATTGAGTTAGGAGAAAAAGTTTGTGGGCACAAAATGGGTGATCAGTGTCTTATTCTCTTCTGTTTGTGCCTTGTCTTTAGCTTTTTCTTGTATATTTAAGTTTATGTAGAGGATAGGCCCCCCTCTAAATCTTGGTTGAAATTATTTTTCATTCTAATTAATAGAAATGGAGTAACGTGCAATGGTGTCGTCCCATACAACAGCGAATTAGGAAAAAAACTTTGTGGGCACAAAATGGGTGATCAGAGTCTTATTCTCTTCTCTTTGTGCCTTGTCTTTAGCTTTTTCTTCTATATTTAACTTTATGTAGAGGCTAGGCCCCTTTCTAAATCTTGGTTGAAATTATTTTTCATTCTAATTCATAGAAATGGAGTAGCGTGCAATGGTGTCGTCTCATACAACAGTGAGTTAGGAGAAAAAATTTGTGGGCACAAAATGGGTGATCAGTGTCTTATTCTTTTCTGTTTGTGCCTTGTCTTTAGCTTTTTCTTCTATATTTAACTTTATGTAGAGGCTAGGCACCCCTCTAAATCTTGGTTGAAATTATTTTTCATTGTAATTAATAGAAATGGAGTAGCGTTCAATGGTGTCGTCTCATACAATAGTGAGTTAGGAGAAAAAAATTGTGGGCACAAAATGGGTGATCAGTGTCTTATTCTCTTCTGTTTGTGCCTTGTCTTTAGCTTTTTCTTCTATATTTAACTTTATTTAAAGGCTAGGCCCCTTTCTAAATCTTGGTTGAAATTATTTTTCATTCTAATTCATAGAAATGGAGTAGCGTGCAATGGTGTCGTCTCATGCAACAGTGAGTTAGGAGAAAAATTTTGTTGGCACAAAATGGGTGATAAGTGTCTTATTCTCTTCTGTTTGTGCCTTGTCTTTAGCTTTTTCTTCTATATTTACCTTTATGTAGAGGCTAGTCCCCTTTCTAAATCTTGGTTGGAATAATTTTTCATTCTAATTCGTAGAAATGGAGTAGCGTGCAATGGTGTCGTCTCAAACAACAGTGAGTTAGGAGAAAAAATTTGTGGGCACAAAATGGGTGATCAGTGTCTTATTCTCTTCTCTTTGTGCTTTCTGTTTAGCTTTTTCTTCTATATTTAACTTTATGTAGAGGCTAGGCCCCCCCGTAATCTTGGTTGAAATTATTTTTCATTCTAATTCATAGAAATGGAGTAACGTGTAATGGTGTCGTCCCATACAACAGCGAATTAGGAAAAAAACTTTGTGGGCACAAAATGGGTGATCAGAGGCTTATACTCTTCTCTTTGTGCCTTGTCTTTAGCTTTTTCTTCTATATTTAAATTTATGTAGAGGCTAGGCCCCCCTCTAAATCTTGGTTGAAATTATTTTTCATTCTAATTCATAGAAATGGAGTAGCGTGCAATGGTGTCGTCTCATACAACAGTGAGTTAGGAGAAAAAATTTGTGGGCACAAAATGGGTGATCAGTGTCTTAATCTCTTCTGTTTGTGCCTTGTCTTTAGCTTTTTCTTGTATATTTAACTTTATGTAGAGGATAGGCCCCCCTCTAAATCTTGGTTGAAATTATTTTTCATTCTAATTAATAGAAATTGAGTAGCGTGCAATGGTGTCGTCCCATACAACAGCGAATTAGGAAAAAAACTTTGTTGGCACAAAATTGGTGATCAGAGTCTTATTCTCTTCTCTTTGTGCCTTGTCTTTAGCTTTTTCTTGTATATTTAACTTTAAGTAGAGGCTAGGCCCCCCTCTAAATCTTGGTTGAAATTATTTTTCATTCTAATTAATAGAAATGGAGTAGCGTGCAATGGTGTCGTCTCATACAACAGTGAGTTAGTAGAAAAAATTTGTGGGCACAAAATGGGGAATCAGTGTCTTATTCTCTTCTGTTTGTAACTTGTCTTTAGCTTTTTCTTCTATATTTAACTTTATGTAGAGGCTAGGCCCCCCTCTAAATCTTGGTTGAAATTAGTTTTCATTGTAATTAATAGAAATGGAGTAGCGCTCAATGGTGTCGTCTCATACAACAGTGAGTTAGGAGAAAAAATTTGTGGGCACAAAATGGGTGATCAGTGTCTTATTCTCTTCTGTTTGTGCCTTGTCTTTAGCTTTTCCTTCTATATTTAACTTTATGTAGAGGATAGGCCCCCCTCTAAATCTTGGTTGAAATTATTTTTCATTCTAATTAATAGAAATGGAGTAGCGTTCAATGGTGTCGTCTCATACAACAGTGAGTTAGGAGAAAAAATTTGTGGGCACAAAATGGGTGATCAGTGTCTTATTCTCTTCTGTTTGTGCCTTGTCTTTAGCTTTTTCTTCTATATTTAACTTTATGTAGAGGCTAGGCCCCCCTCTAAATCTTGGTTGAAATTATTTTTCATTCTAATTCATAGAAATGGAGTAGCGTTCAATGGTGTCGTCTCATACAACAGTGAGTTAGGAGAAAAATTTTGTGGGCACAAAATGGGTGATCAGTGTCTTATTCTCTTCTGTTTGTGCCTTGTCTTTAGCTTTTCCTTCTATATTTACCTTTATGTAGAGGCTGGGCCACCCTCTAAATCTTGGTTGAAATTATTTTTCATTGTAATTAATAGAAATGGAGTAGCGTTCAATGGTGTCGTCTCATACAACAGTGAGTTAGGAGAAAAAATTTGTAGGCACAAAATGGGTGATCAGTGTCTTATTCTCTTCTGTTTGTGCCTTGTCTTTAGCTTTTTCTTCTATATTTAACTTTATGTAGAGGCTAGGCCGCTTTCTAAATCTTCGTTGAAATTATTTTTCATTCTAATTCATAGAAATGGAGTAGCATGCAATGGTGTCGTCTCATACAACAGTGAGTTAGGAGAAAAAATTTGTGGGCACAAAATGGGTGATCAGTGACTTATTCTCTTCTGTTTGTGCCTTGTCTTTAGCTTTTTCTTCTATATTTAACTTTATGTAGAGGCTAGGCCCCCCTCTAAATCTTGGTTGAAATTATTTTTCATTCTAATTCATAGAAATGGAGTAGCGTTCAATGGTGTCGGCTCATACAACAGTGAGTTAGGAGAAAAATTTTGTGGGCACAAAATGGGTGATCAGTGTCTTATTCTCTTCTGTTTGTGCCTTGTCTTTAGCTTTTCCTTCTATATTTAACTTTATGTAGAGGCTAGGCCACCCTCTAAATCTTGGTTGAAATTATTTTTCATTGTAATTAATAGAAATGGAGTAGCGTTCAATGGTGTCGTCTCATACAACAGTGAGTTAGGAGAAAAAATTTGTAGGCACAAAATGGGTGATCAGTGTCTTATTCTCTTCTGTTTGTGCCTTGTCTTTATCTTTTTCTTCTATATTTAACTTTATGTAGAGCCTAGGCCGCTTTCTAAATCTTCGTTGAAATTATTTTTCATTCTAATTCATAGAAATGGAGTAGCGTGCAATGGTGTCGTCTCATGCAACAGTGAGTTAGGAGAAAAATTTTGTGGGCACAAAATGGGTGATCAGTGTCTTATTCTCTTCTGTTTGTGCCTTGTCTTTAGCTTTTTCTTCTATATTTAACTTTATGTAGAGGCTAGGCCCCTTTCTAAATCTTCGTTGAAATTTTTTTTCATTCTAATTCATAGAAATGGAGTAGCGTGCAATGGTGTCGTCTCATGCAACAGTGAGTTAGGAGAAAAATTTTGTGGGCACAAAATGGGGGATCAGTGTCTTATTCTCTTCTGTTTCTGCCTTGTCTTTAGCTTTTCCTTCTATATTTAACTATGTAGAGGCTAGGCCCCCCTCTAAATCTTGCTTGAAATTATTTTTCATTGTAATTAATAGAAATGGAGTAGCGTTCAATGGTGTCGTCTCATACAACAGTGAGTTAGGAGAAAAAATTTGTGGGCACAAAATGGGTGATCAGTGTCTTATTCTCTTCTGTTTGTGCCTTGTCTTTAGCTTTTTCTTCTATATTTAACTTTATGTAGAGGCTAGGCCCCTTTCTAAATCTTCGTTGAAATTATTTTTCATTCTAATTCATAGAAATGGAGTAGCGTGCAATGGTGTCGTCTCATACAACAGTGAGTTAGGAGGAAAAATTTGTGGGCACAAAATGGGTGATCAGTGACTTATTCTCTTCTGGTTGTGCCTTGTCTTTAGCTTTTTCTTCTATATTTAACTTTATGTAGAGGCTAGTCCCCTTTCTAAATCTTGGTTGGAATTATTTTTCATTCTAATTCATAGAAATGGAGTAGCGTGCAATGGTGTCGTCTCATACAACAGTGAGTTAGGAGAAAATATTTGTGGGCTCAAAATGGGTGATCAGTGACTTATTCTCTTCTGTTTGTGACTTGTCTTTAGCTTTTTCTTCTATATTTAACATTATGTAGAGGCTAGGACCCCCTCTAAATCTTGGTTGAAATTATTTTTCATTCTAATTCATAGAAATGGAGTCGCGTGCAATGGTGTCGTCTCATACAACAGTGAGGTAGGAGAAAAATTTTTTGGGCACAAAATGGGTGATCAGTGTCTTATTCTCTTCTGTTTGTGCCTTGTCTTTAGCTTTTCCTTCTATATTTAACTTTATGTAGAGGCTAGGCCACCCTCTAAATCTTGGTTGAAATTATTTTTCATTGTAATTAATAGAAATGGAGTAGCGTTCAATGGTGTCGTCTCATACAACAGTGAGTTAGGAGAAAAAATTTGTAGGCACAAAATGGGTGATCAGTGTCTTATTCTCTTCTGTTTGTGCCTTGTCTTTAGCTTTTTCTTCTATATTTAACTTTATGTAGAGGCTAGGCCGCTTTCTAAATCTTCGTTGAAATAATTTTTCATTCTAATTCATAGAAATGGAGTAGCGTGCAATGGTGTCGTCTCATGCAACAGTGAGTTAGGAGAAAAATTTTGTGGGCACAAAATGGGTGATCAGTGTCTTATTCTCTTCTGTTTGTGCCTTGGCTTTAGCTTTTTCTTCTATATTTAACTTTATGTAGAGGCTAGGCCCCCCTCTAAAACTTCGTTGAAATTATTTTTCATTGTAATTAATAGAAATGGAGTAGCGTTCAATTGTGTCGTCTCATACAACATTGAGTTAGGAGAAAAAATTTGTGGGCACAAAATGGGTGATCAGTGTCTTATTCTCTTCTGTTTGTGCCTTGTCTTCAGCTTTTCCTTCTATATTTAACTATGTAGAGGCTAGGCCCCCCTCTAAATCTTGCTTGAAATTATTTTTCATTGTAATTAATAGAAATGGAGTAGCGTTCAATGGTGTCGTCTGATACAACAGTGAGTTAGGAGAAAAAATTTGTGGGCACAAAATGGGTGATCAGTGTCTTATTCTCTTCTGTTTGTGCCTTGTCTTTAGCTTTTTCTTCTATATTTAACTTTATGTAGAGGCTAGGCCCCTTTCTAAATCTTCGTTGAAATTATTTTTCATTCTAATTCATAGAAATGGAGTAGCGTGCAATGGTGTCGTCTCATACAACAGTGAGTTAGGAGGAAAAATTTGTGGGCACAAAATGGGTGATCAGTGACTTATTCTCTTCTGGTTGTGCCTTGTCTTTAGCTTTTTCTTCTATATTTAACTTTATGTAGAGGCTAGTCCCCTTTCTAAATCTTGGTTGGAATTATTTTTCATTCTAATTCATAGAAATGGAGTAGCGTGCAATGGTGTCGTCTCATACAACAGTGAGTTAGGAGAAAATATTTGTGGGCTCAAAATGGGTGATCAGTGTCTTATTCTCTTCTGTTTGTGCCTTGTCTTTAGCTTTTTCTTCTATATTTAACATTATGTAGAGGCTAGGACCCCCTCTAAATCTTGGTTGAAATTATTTTTCATTCTAATTCATAGAAATGGTGTCGCGTGCAATGGTGTCGTCTCATACAACAGTGAATTAGTAGAAAAAATTAGTGGGCACAAAATGGGTGATCAGTGTCTTATTCTCTTCTGTTTGTGCCTTGTCTTTAGCTTTTTCTTCTATATTTAACTTTATGTAGCGGCTAGGCCCCTTTCTAAATCTTCGTTGAAATTATTTTTCCTTCTAATTCATAGAAATGGAGAAGCGTGCAATGGTGACGTCTCATGCAACAGTGAGTTAAGAGAAAAATTTTGTGGGCACAAAATGGGTGATCAGTGTCTTATCCTCTTCTGTTTGTGCCTTGTCTTTAGCTTTTTCTTCTATATTTAACTTTATGTAGAGGCTAGGCCCCCATCTAAATCTTGGTTGAAATTATTTTTCATTCTAATTCATAGAAATGGAGTAGCGTGCAATGGTGTCGTCTCATACAACAGTGAGTTAGGAGAAAAAATTTGTGGGCACAAAATGGGTGATCAGTGTCTTATTCTCTTCTGTTTGTGCCTTGTCTTTAGCTTTTTCTTCTATATTTAACTTTATGTAGAGGCTAGTCCCCTTTCTAAATCTTGGTTGGAATTATTTTTCATTCTCATTCGTAGAAATGGAGTAGCGTGCAATGGTGTCGTCTCAAACAACAGTGAGTTAGGAGAAAAAATTTGTGGGCACAAAATGGGTGATCAGTGTCTTATTCTCTTCTGTTTGTGCCTTGTCTTTAGCTTTTCCTTCTATATTTAACTTTATGTAGAGGATAGGCCCCCCTCTAAATCTTGGTTGAAATTATTTTTCATTCTAATTCATAGAAATGGAGTAGCGTGCAATGGTGTCGTCTCATACAACAGTGAGTTAGTAGAAAAAATTTGTGGGCACAAAATGGGGGATCAGTGACTCATTCTCTTCTGTTTGTACCTTGTCTTTAGCTTTTTCTTCTATATTTAACTTTATGCAGAGGCTAGGCCCCTTTCTAAATCTTGGTTGAAATTATTTTTCATTCTAATTAATAGAAATGGAGTAGCGTTCAATGGTGTCATCTCATACAACAGTGAGTTAGGAGAAAAAATTTGTGGGCACAAAATGGGTGATCAGTGTCTTATTCTCTTCTGTTTGTGCCTTGTCTTTAGCTTTTTCTTCTATATTTAACTTTATGTAGCGGCTAGGCCCCTTTCTAAATCTTCGTTGAAATTATTTTTCCTTCTAATTCATAGAAATGGAGAAGCGTGCAATGGTGTCGTCTCATGCAACAGTGAGTTAGGAGAAAAAATTTGTGGGCACAAAATGGGTGATCAGTGTCTTATTCTCTTCTGTTTGTGCCTTGTCTTTAGCTTTTTCTTCTATATTTAACTTTATGTAGAGGATAGGCCCCCCTCTAAATCTTGGTTGAAATTATTTTTCATTCTAATTCATAGAAATGGAGTAGCGTGCAATGCTGTCGTCTCATACAACAGTGAGTTAGTAGAAAAAATTTGTGGGCACAAAATGGGTGATCCGTGTCTTATTCTCTTCTGTTTGTGCCTTGTCTTTAGCTTTTTCTTCTATATTTAACTTCAAGTAGAGGCTAAGCCCCTTTCTAAATCTTGGTTGAAATTATTTTTTATTCTAATTCATAGAAATGGAGTAGCGTGCAATGGTGTCGTCTCATACAACAGTGAGTTAGGAGAAAATATTTATGGGCACAAATTGGGTGATCAGTGTCTTATTCTCTGCTGTTTGTGCGTTGTCTTTAGCTTTTTCTTCTATATTTAACATTATGTAGAGGCTAGGCCCCCCTCTAAATCTTGGTTGAATGTATTTTTCATTCTAATTCATAGAAATGGAGTAGCGTGCAATTGTGTCGTCTCATACAACAGTGAGTTAGGAGAAAAAATTTGTGGGCACAAAATGGGTGATCAGTGTCTTATTCTCTTCTGTTTGTGCCTTGTCTTTAGCTTTTTCTTCTATATTTAACTTTATGTAGAGGCTAGGCCCCCCTCTAAATCTTGGTTGAAATTATTTTTCATTCTAATTCATAGAAATGGAGTAGCGTGCAATGGTGTCGTCTCATACAACAGTGAGTTAGTAGAAAAAATTTGTGGGCACAAAATGGGTGATCAGTGTCTTATTCTCTTCTGTTTGTGCCTTGTCTTTAGCTTTTTCTTCTATATTTAACTTTATGTAGAGGCTAGGCCCCCCTCTAAATCTTGGTTGAAATTATTTTTCATTCTAATTAATAGAAATGGAGTAGCGTTCAAAGGTGTCGTCTCATACAACAGTGAGTTAGGAGAAAAAATTTGTGGGCACAAAATGTATGATCAGTGTCTTATTCTCTTCTGTTTGTGCCTTGTCTTTAGCTTTTTCTTCTATATTTAACTTTATGTAGAGGGTAGGCCCCTTTCTAAATCTTCGTTAAAATAATTTTTCCTTCTAATTCATAGAAATGGAGAAGCGTGCAATGGTGTCGTCTCATGCAAGAGTGAGTTAGGAGAAAAATTTTGTGGGCACAAAATGGGTGATCAGTGTCTTATCCTCTTCTATTTGTGGCTTGTCTTTAGCTTTGTCTTCTATATTTAACATTATGTAGAGGCTAGGCCCCCCCTCTAAATCTTGGTTGAAATTATTTTTCATTCTAATTCATAGAAATGGAGTAGCGTGCAATGGTGTCGTCTCATACAACAGGGAGTTAGGAGAAAAAATTTGTGGGCACAAAATGGGTGATCAGTGTCTTATTCTCTTCTGTTTGTGCCTTGTCTTTAGCTTTTTCTTCTATATTTAACTTTATGTAGAGGATAGGCCCCCCTCTAAATCTTGGTTGAAATTATTTTTCATTCTAATTCATAGAAATGGAGTAGCGTGCAATGGTGTCGTCTCATACAACAGTGAGTTAGTAGAAAAAATTTGTGGGCACAAAATGGGTGATCCGTGTTTATTCTCTTCTGTTTGTGCCTTGTCTTTAGCTTTTTCTTCTATATTTAACTTCAAGTAGAGGCTAAGCCCCTTTCTAAATCTTGGTTGAAATTATTTTTTATTCTAATTCATAGAAATGGAGTAGCGTGCAATGGTGTCGTCTCATACAACAGTGAGTTAGGAGAAAATATTTATGGGCACAAATTGGGTGATCAGTGTCTTATTCTCTGCTGTTTGTGCGTTGTCTTTAGCTTTTTCTTCTATATTTAACATTATGTAGAGGCTAGGCCCCCCTCTAAATCTTGGTTGAATTTATTTTTCATTCTAATTCATAGAAATGGAGTAGCGTGCAATTGTGTCGTCTCATACAACAGTGAGTTAGGAGAAAAAATTTGTGGGCACAAAATGGGTGATCAGTGTCTTATTCTCTTCTGTTTGTGCCTTGTCTTTAGCTTTTTCTTCTATATTTAACTTTATGTAGAGGCTAGGCCCCCCTCTAAATCTTGGTTGAAATTATTTTTCATTCTAATTCATAGAAATGGAGTAGCGTGCAATGGTGTCGTCTCATACAACAGTGAGTTAGTAGAAAAAATTTGTGGGCACAAAATGGGTGATCAGTGTCTTATTCTCTTCTGTTTGTGCCTTGTCTTTAGCTTTTTCTTCTATATTTAACTTTATGTAGAGGCTAGGCCCCCCTCTAAATCTTGGTTGAAATTATTTTTCATTCTAATTAATAGAAATGGAGTAGCGTTCAATGGTGTCGTCTCATACAACAGTGAGTTAGGAGAAAAAATTTGTGGGCACAAAATGTATGATCAGTGTCTTATTCTCTTCTGTTTGTGCCTTGCCTTTAGCTTTTTCTTCTATATTTAACTTTATGTAGAGGCTAGGCCCCTTTCTAAATCTTCGTTGAAATAATTTTTCCTTCTAATTCATAGAAATGGAGAAGCGTGCAATGGTGTCGTCTCATGCAACAGTGAGTTAGGAGAAAAATTTTGTGGGCACAAAATGGGTGATCAGTGTCTTATCCTCTTCTGTTTGTGCCTTGTCTTTAGCTTTTTCTTCTATATTTAACTTTATGTAAAGGGTAGGCCCCCCTCTAAATCTTGGTTGAAATTATTTTTCATTCTAATTAATAGAAATGGAGTAGCGTTCAATGGTGTCGTCTCATACAACAGTGAGTTAGGAGAAAAAATTTGTGGGCACAAAATGTGTGATCAGTGTCTTATTCTCTTCTGTTTGTGCCTTGTCTTTAGCTTTTTCTTCTATATTTAACTTTATGTAGAGGCTAGGCCCCTTTCTAAATCTTCGTTGAAATTATTTTTCCTTCTAATTCATAGAAATGGAGAAGCGTGCAATGGTGTCGTCTCATGAAACAGTGAGTTAGAAGAAAAATTTTGTGGGCACAAAATGGGTGATCAGTGTCTTATCCTCTTCTGTTTGTGCCTTGTCTTTAGCTTTTTCTTCTATATTTAACTTTATGTAGAGGCTAGGCCCCCCTCTAAATCTTGGTTGAAATTATTTTTCATTCTAATTCATAGAAATGGAGTAGCGTGCAATGGTGTCGTCTCATACAACAGTGAGTTAGGAGGAAAAATTTGTGGGCACAAAATGGGTGATCAGTGTCTTATTCTCTTCTGTTTGTGCCTTGTGTTTAGCTTTTTATTCTATATTTAACATTATGTAGAGGCTAGGCCCCCCTCTAAATCTTGGTTGAAATTATTTTTCATTCTAATTCATAGAAATGGAGTAGCGATCAAAGGTGTCGTCTCAAACAACAGTGAGTTAGGAGAAAAAATTTGTGGGCACAAAATGGGTGATCAGTGTCTTATTCTCTTCTGTTTGTGCCTTGTCTTTAGCTTTTTCTTCTATATTTAACTTTATGTAGAGGCTAGGCGACTTTCTAAATCTTCGTTGAAATTATTTTTCCTTCTAATTCATAGAAATGGAGAAGCGTGCAATGGTGTCGTCTCATGCAACAGTGAGTTAGGAGAAAAATTTTGTGGGCACAAAATGGGTGATCAGTGTCTTATCCTCTTCTGTTTGTGCCTTGTCTTTAGCTTTTTCTTCTATAATTAACTTTATGTAGAGGCTAGGCCCCCCTCTAAATCTTGGTTGAAATTATTTTTCATTCTAATTCATAGAAATGGAGTAGCGTGCAATGGTGTCGTCTCATACAACAGTGAGTTAGGAGAAAATATTTATGGGCACAAATTGGGTGATCAGTGTCTTATTCTCTGCTGTTTGTGCGTTGTCTTTAGCTTTTTCTTCTATATTTAACTTTATGTAGAGGCTAGGTCCCCCTCTAAATCTTGGTTGAAATTATTTTTCATTCTAATTAATAGAAATGGAGTAGCGATCAAAGGTGTCGTCTCAAACAACAGTGAGTTAGGAGAAAAAATTTGTGGGCACAAAATGGGTGATCAGTGTCTTATTCTCTTCTGTTTGTGCCTTGTCTTTAGCTTTTTCTTCTATATTTAACTTTATGTAGAGGGTAGGCCCCTTTCTAAATCTTCGTTGAAATTATTTTTCCTTCTAATTAATAGAAATGGTGTAGCGTTCAATGGTGTCGTCTCAAACAACAGTGAGTTAGGAGAAAAAATTTGTGGGCACAAAATGGGTGATCAGTGTCTTATTCTCTTCTGTTTGTTCCTTGTCTTTAGCTTTTCCTTCTATATTTAACTTTATGTAGAGCATAGGCCCCCCTCTAAATCTTGGTTGAAATTATTTTTCATTCTAATTCATAGAAATGGAGTAGCGTGCAATGGTGTCGTCTCATACAACAGTGAGTTAGTAGAAAAAATTTGTGGGCACAAAATGGGGGATCAGTGTCTCATTCTCTTCTGTTTGTACCTTGTCTTTAGCTTTGTCTTCTATATTTAACTTTATGCAGAGGCTAGGCCCCCCTCTAAATCTTGATTGAAATTATTTTTCATTTTAATTAATAGAAATGGAGTAGCGTTCAATGGTGTCATCTCATACAACAGTGAGTTAGGAGAAAAAATTTGTGGGCACAAAATGGGTGATCAGTGTCTTATTCTCTTCTGTTTGTGCCTTGTCTTTAGCTTTTTCTTCTATATTTAACTTTATGTAGCGGCTAGGCCCCTTTCTAAATCTTCGTTGAAATTATTTTTCCTTCTAATTCATAGAAATGGAGAAGCGTGCAATGGTGTCGTCTCATGCAACAGTGAGTTAGGAGAAAAATTTTGTGGGCACAAAATGGGTGATCAGTGTCTTATCCTCTTCTATTTGTGGCTTGTCTTTAGCTTTTTCTTCTATATTTAACTTTATGTAGAGGCTAGGCCCCCCTCTAAATCTTGGTTGAAATTATTTTTCATTCTAATTCATAGAAATGGAGTAGCGTGCAATGGTGTCGTCTCATACAACAGTGAGTTAGTAGAAAAAATTTGTGGGCACAAAATGGGTGATCAGTGTCTTATTCTCTTCTGTTTGTGCCTTGTCTTTAGCTTTTTCTTCTATATTTAACTTTATGTAGAGGCTAGGCCCCCCTCTAAATCTTGGTTGAAATTATTTTTCATTCTAATTAATAGAAATGGAGTAGCGTTCAATGGTGTCGTCTCATACAACAGTGAGTTAGGAGAAAAAATTTGTGGGCACAAAATGTGTGATCAGTGTCTTATTCTCTTCTGTTTGTGCCTTGTCTTTAGCTTTTTCTTCTATATTTAACTTTATGTAGAGGCTAGGCCCCTTTCTAAATCTTCGTTGAAATTATTTTTCCTTCTAATTCATAGAAATGGAGAAGCGTGCAATGGTGTCGTCTCATGCAACAGTGAGTTAGGAGAAAAATTTTGTGGGCACAAAATGGGTGATCAGTGTCTTATCCTCTTCTGTTTGTGCCTTGTCTTTAGCTTTTTCTTCTATATTTAACTTTATGTAGAGGCCAGGCCCCCCTCTAAATCTTGGTTGAAATTATTTTTCATTCTAATTCATAGAAATGGAGTAGCGTGCAATGGTGTCGTCTCATACAACAGTGAGTTAGGAGGAAAAATTTGTGGGCACAAAATGGGTGATCAGTGTCTTATTCTCTTCTGTTTGTGCCTTGTCTTTAGCTTTTCCTTCTATATTTAACTTTATGTAGAGGATAGTCCCCCCTCTAAATCTTGGTTGAAATTATTTTTCATTCTAATTCATAGAAATGGAGAAGCGTGCAATGGTGTCGTCTCATGCAACAGTGAGTTAGGAGAAAAATTTTGTGGGCACAAAATGGGTGATCAGTGTCTTATCCTCTTCTGTTTGTGCCTTGTCTTTAGCTTTTTCTTCTATATTTAACTTTATGTAAAGGCTAGGCCCCCCTCTAAATCTTGGTTGAAATTATTTTTCATTCTAATTAATAGAAATGGAGTAGCGTTCAATGGTGTCTTCTCATACAACAGTGAGTTAGGAGAAAAAATTTGTGGGCACAAAATGTGTGATCAGTGTCTTATTCTCTTCTGTTTGTGCCTTGTCTTTAGCTTTTTCTTCTATATTTAACTTTATGTAGAGGCTAGGCCCCTTTCTAAATCTTCGTTGAAATTATTTTTCCTTCTAATTCATAGAAATGGAGAAGCGTGCAATGGTTTCGTCTCATGCAACAGTGAGTTAGGAGAAAAATTTTGTGGGCACAAAATGGGTGATCAGTGTCTTATCCTCTTCTGTTTGTGCCTTGTCTTTAGCTTTTTCTTCTATATTTAACTTTATGTAGAGGCTAGGCCCCCCTCTAAATCTTGGTTGAAATTATTTTTCATTCTAATTCATAGAAATGGAGTAGCGTGCAATGGTGTCGTCTCATACAACAGTGAGTTAGGAGGAAAAATTTGTGGGCACAAAATGGGTGATCAGTGTCTTATTCTCTTCTGTTTGTGCCTTGTCTTTAGCTTTTCCTTCTATATTTAACTTTATGTAGAGGATAGGCCCCCCTCTAAATCTTGGTTGAAATTATTTTTCATTCTAATTCATAGAAATGGAGTAGCGTGCAATGGTGTCGTCTCATACAACAGTGCGTTAGTAGAAAAAATTTGTGGGCACAAAATGGGGAATCAGTGTCTCATTCTCTTCTGTTTGTACCTTGTCTTTAGCTTTTTCTTCTATATTTAACTTTATGCAGAGGCTAGGTGCCTTTCTAAATCTTGGTTGAAATTATTTTTCATTCTAATTAATAGAAATGGAGTAGCGTTCAATGGTGTCATCTCATACAACAGTGAGTTAGGAGAAAAAATTTGTGGGCACAAAATGGGTGATCAGTGTCTTATTCTCTTCTGTTTGTGCCTTGTCTTTAGCTTTTTCTTCTATATTTAACTTTATGTAGCGGCTAGGCCCCTTTCTAAATCTTCGTTGAAATTATTTTTCCTTCTAATTCATAGAAATAGAGAAGCGTGCAATGGTGTCGTCTCATGCAACAGTGAGTTAGGAGAAAAATTTTGTGGGCAAAAAATGGGTGATCAGTGTCTTATCCTCTTCTATTTGTGGCTTGTCTTTAGCTTTTTCTTCTATATTTAACATTATGTAGAGGCTATGCCCCCCTCTAAATCTTGGTTGAAATTATTTTTCATTCTAATTCATAGAAATGGAGTAGCGTGCAATGGTGTCGTCTCATACAACAGTGAGTTAAAAGAAAATATTTATGGGCACAAATTGGGTGATCAGTGTCTTATTCTCTGCTGTTTGTGCGTTGTCTTTAGCTTTTTCTTCTATATTTAACATTATGTAGAGGCTAGGCCCCCCTCTAAATCTTGGTTGAATTTATTTTTCATTCTAATTCATAGAAATGGAGTAGCGTGCAATGGTGTCGTCTCATACAACAGTGAGTTAGGAGAAAAAATTTGTGGGCACAAAATGGGTGATCAGTGTCTTATTCTCTTCTGTTTGTGCCTTGTGTTTAGCTTTTTGTTCTATATTTAACATTATGTAGAGGCTAGGCCCCCCTCTAAATCTTGGTTGAAATTATTTTTCATTCTAATTCATAGAAATGGAGTAGCGATCAAAGGTGTCGTCTCAAACAACAGTGAGTTAGGAGAAAAAATTTGTGGGCACAAAATGGGTGATCAGTGTCTTATTCTCTTCTGTTTGTGCCTTGTCTTTAGTTTTTTCTTCTATATTTAACTTTATGTAGAGGCTAGGCCACTTTCTAAATCTTCATTGAAATTATTTTTCCTTCTAATTCATAGAAATGTAGAAGCGTGCAATGGTGTCGTCTCATGCAACAGTGAGTTAGGAGAAAAATTTTGTGGGCACAAAATGGGTGATCAGTGTCTTATCCTCTTCTGTTTGTGCCTTGTCTTTAGCTTTTTCTTCTATATTTAACTTTATGTAGAGGCTAGGCCCCCCTCTAAATCTTGGTTGAAATTATTTTTCATTCTAATTCATAGAAATGGAGTAGCGTTCAATGGTGTCGACTCATACAACAGTGAGTTAGGAGAAAAAATTTGTGGGCACAAAATGGGTGATCAGTGTCTTATTCTCTTCTGTTTGTGCCTTGTCTTTAGCTTTTTCTTCTATATTTAACTTTATGTAGAGGCTAGTCCCCTTTCTAAATCTTGGTTGGAATTATTTTTCATTCTAATTCGTAGAAATGGAGTAGCGTGCAATGGTGTCGTCTCATACAACAGTGAATTAGGAGAAAAAATTTGTGGGCACAAAATGGGTGATCAGTGTCTTATTCTCTTCTGTTTGTGCCTTGTCTTTAGCTTTTTCTTCTATATTTAACTTTATGTAGAGGCTAGGCCCCCCTCTAAATCTTGGTTGAAATTATTTTTCATTCTAATTCATAGAAATGGAGTAGCGTGCAATGGTGTCGTCTCATACAACAGTGAGTTAGGAGGAAAAATTTGTGGGCACAAAATGGGTAATCAGTGTCTTATTCTCTTCTGTTTGTGCCTTGTCTTTAGCTTTTTATTCTATATTTAACATTATGTAGAGGCTAGGCCCCCCTCTAAATCTTGGTTGAAACTATTTTTCATTCTAATTCATAGAAATGGAGTAGCGATCAAAGGTGTCGTCTCAAACAACAGTGAGTTAGGAGAAAAAATTTGTGGGCACAAAATGGGTGATCAGTGTCTTATTCTCTTCTGTTTGTGCCTTGTCTTTAGCTTTTTCTTCTATATTTAACTTTATGTAGAGGCTAGGCCACTTTCTAAATCTTCGTTGAAATTATTTTTCCTTCTAATTCAGAGAAATGGAGAAGCGTGCAATGGCGTCGTCTCATGCAACAGTGAGTTAGGAGAAAAATTTTATGGGCACAAAATGGGTGATCAGTGTCTTATCCTCTTCTGTTTGTGCCTTGTCTTTAGCTTTTTCTTCTATATTTAACTTTATGTAAAGTCTAGGCCCCCCTCTAAATCTTGGTTGAAATTATTTTTCATTCTAATTAATAGAAATGGAGTAGCGTTAAATGGTGTCGTCTCATACAACAGTGAGTTAGGAGAAAAAATTTGTGGGCACAAAATGTGTGATCAGTGTCTTATTCTCTTCTGTTTGTGCCTTGTCTTTAGCTTTTTCTTCTATATTTAACTTTATGCAGAGGCTAGGCCCCTTTCTAAATCTTGGTTGAAATTATTTTTCATTCTAATTAATAGAAATGGAGTAGCGTTCAATGGTGTCATCTCATACAACAGTGAGTTAGGAGAAAAAATTTGTGGGCACAAAATGGGTGATCAGTGTCTTATTCTCTTCTGTTTGTGCCTTGTCTTTAGCTTTTTCTTCTATATTTAACTTTATGTAGCGGCTAGGCCCCTTTCTAAATCTTCGTTGAAATTATTTTTCCTTCTAATTCATAGAAATAGAGAAGCGTGCAATGGTGTCGTCTCATGCAACAGTGAGTTAGGAGAAAAATTTTGTGGGCAAAAAATGGGTGATCAGTGTCTTATCCTCTTCTATTTGTGGCTTGTCTTTAGCTTTTTCTTCTATATTTAACATTATGTAGAGGCTAGGCCCCCCTCTAAATCTTGGTTGAAATTATTTTTCATTCTAATTCATAGAAATGGAGTAGCGTGCAATGGTGTCGTCTCATACAACAGTGAGTTAGGAGAAAATATTTATGGGCACAAATTGGGTGATCAGTGTCTTATTCTCTGCTGTTTGTGCGTTGTCTTTAGCTTTTTCTTCTATATTTAACATTATGTAGAGGCTAGGCCTCCCTCTAAATCTTGGTTGAATTTATTTTTCATTCTAATTCATAGAAATGGAGTAGCGTGCAATGGTGTCGTCTCATACAACAGTGAGTTAGGAGAAAAAATTTGTGGGCACAAAATGGGTGATCAGTGTCTTATTCTCTTCTGTTTGTGCCTTGTCTTTAGCTTTTTCTTCTATATTTAACTTTATGTAGAGGCTAGGCCCCCCTCTAAATCTTGGTTGAAATTATTTTTCATTCTAATTCATAGAAATGGAGTAGCGTGCAATGGTGTCGTCTCATAAAACAGTGAGTTAGGAGGAAAAATTTGTGGGCACAAAATGGGTGATCAGTGTCTTATTCTCTTCTGTTTGTGCCTTGTGTTTAGCTTTTTGTTCTATATTTAACATTATGTAGAGGCTAGGCCCCCCTCTAAATCTTGGTTGAAATTATTTTTCATTCTAATTCATAGAAATGGAGTAGCGATCAAAGGTGTCGTCTCAAACAACAGTGAGTTAGGAGAAAAAATTTGTGGGCACAAAATGGGTGATCAGTGTCTTATTCTCTTCTGTTTGTGCCTTGTCTTTAGTTTTTTCTTCTATATTTAACTTTATGTAGAGGCTAGGCCACTTTCTAAATCTTCATTGAAATTATTTTTCCTTCTAATTCATAGAAATGTAGAAGCGTGCAATGGTGTCGTCTCATGCAACAGTGAGTTAGGAGAAAAATTTTGTGGGCACAAAATGGGTGATCAGTGTCTTATCCTCTTCTGTTTGTGCCTTGTCTTTAGCTTTTTCTTCTATATTTAACTTTATGTAGAGGCTAGGCCCCCCTCTAAATCTTGGTTGAAATTATTTTTCATTCTAATTCATAGAAATGGAGTAGCGTTCAATGGTGTCGACTCATACAACAGTGAGTTAGGAGAAAAAATTTGTGGGCACAAAATGGGTGATCAGTGTCTTATTCTCTTCTGTTTGTGCCTTGTCTTTAGCTTTTTCTTCTATATTTAACTTTATGTAGAGGCTAGTCCCCTTTCTAAATCTTGGTTGGAATTATTTTTCATTCTAATTCGTAGAAATGGAGTAGCGTGCAATGGTGTCGTCTCATACAACAGTGAATTAGGAGAAAAAATTTGTGGGCACAAAATGGGTGATCAGTGTCTTATTCTCTTCTGTTTGTGCCTTGTCTTTAGCTTTTTCTTCTATATTTAACTTTATGTAGAGGCTAGGCCCCCCTCTAAATCTTGGTTGAAATTATTTTTCATTCTAATTCATAGAAATGGAGTAGCGTGCAATGGTGTCGTCTCATACAACAGTGAGTTAGGAGGAAAAATTTGTGGGCACAAAATGGGAAATCAGTGTCTTATTCTCTTCTGTTTGTGCCTTGTCTTTAGCTTTTTATTCTATATTTAACATTATGTAGAGGCTAGGCCCCCCTCTAAATCTTGGTTGAAACTATTTTTCATTCTAATTCATAGAAATGGAGTAGCGATCAAAGGTGTCGTCTCAAACAACAGTGAGTTAGGAGAAAAAATTTGTGGGCACAAAATGGGTGATCAGTGTCTTATTCTCTTCTGTTTATGCCTTGTCTTTAGCTTTTTCTTCTATATTTAACTTTATGTAGAGGCTAGGCCACTTTCTAAATCTTCGTTGAAATTATTTTTCCTTCTAATTCAGAGAAATGGAGAAGCGTGCAATGGCGTCGTCTCATGCAACAGTGAGTTAGGAGAAAAATTTTATGGGCACAAAATGGGTGATCAGTGTCTTATCCTCTTCTGTTTGTGCCTTGTCTTTAGCTTTTTCTTCTATATTTAACTTTATGTAAAGTCTAGGCCCCCCTCTAAATCTTGGTTGAAATTATTTTTCATTCTAATTAATAGAAATGGAGTAGCGTTAAATGGTGTCGTCTCATACAACAGTGAGTTAGGAGAAAAAATTTGTGGGCACAAAATGTGTGATCAGTGTCTTATTCTCTTCTGTTTGTGCCTTGTCTTTAGCTTTTTCTTCTATATTTAACTTTATGCAGAGGCTAGGCCCCTTTCTAAATCTTCGTTGAAATTATTTTTCCTTCTAATTCATAGAAATGGAGAAGCGTGCAATGGTGTTGTCTCATGCAACAGTGAGTTAGGAGAAAAATTTTGTGGGCACAAAATGGGTGATCAGTGTCTTATCCTCTTCTGTTTGTGCCTTGTCTTTAGCTTTTTCTTCTATATTTAACTTTATGTAGAGGCTAGGCCCCCCTCTAAATCTTGGTTGAAATTATTTTTCATTCTAATTCATAGAAATGGAGTAGCGTGCAATGGTGTCGTCTCATACAACAGTGAGTTAGGAGAAAAAATTTGTGGGCACAAAATTGGTGATCAGTGTCTTATTCTCTTCTGTTTGTGCCTTGTGTTTAGCTTTTTATTCTATATTTAACATTATGTAGAGGCTAGGCCCCCTCTAAATCTTGGTTGAAATTATTTTTCATTCTAATTCATAGAAATGGAGTAGCGATCAAAGGTGTCGTCTCAAACAACAGTGAGTTAGGAGAAAAAATTTGTGGGCACAAAATGGGTGATCAGTGTCTTATTCTCTTCTGTTTGTGCCTTGTCTTTAGCTTTTTCTTCTATATTTAACTTTATGTAGAGGGTAGGCCCCTTTCTAAATCTTCGTTGAAATTATTTTTCCTTCTAATTAATAGAAATGGTGTAGCGTTCAATGGTGTCGACTCATACAACAGTGAGTTTGGAGAAAAAATTTGTGGGCACAAAATGGGTGATCAGTGTCTTATTCTCTTCTGTTTGTGCCTTGTCTTTAGCTTTTTCTTCTATATTTAACTTTATGTAGCGGCTAGGCCCCTTTCTATATCTTCGTTGAAATTATTTTTCCTTCTAATTCATAGAAATGGAGTAGCGTGCAATGGTGTCGTCTCATGCAACAGTGAGTTATAAGAAAAATTTTGTGGGCCCAAAATGGGTGATCAGTGTCTTATTCTCTTCTGTTTGTGCCTTGTCTTTAGCTTTTTCTTCTATATTTAACTTTATGTAGAGGCTAGTCCCCTTTCTAAATCTTGGTTGGAATTATTTTTCATTCTAATTCGTAGAAATGGAGTAGCGTGCAATGGTGTCGTCTCATACAACAGTGAATTAGGAGAAAAAATTTGTGGGCACAAAATGGGTGATCAGTGTCTTATTCTCTTCTGTTTGTGCCTTGTCTTTAGCTTTTTCTTCTATATTTAACTTTATGTAGAGGCTAGGCCCCCCTCTAAATCTTGGTTGAAATTATTTTTCATTCTAATTCATAGAAATGGAGTAGCGTGCAATGGTGTCGTCTCATACAACAGTGAGTTAGGAGAAGAATTTCGTGGAAACAAAGTGGGTGATCAGTGTCTTATTCTCTTCTGTTTGTGCCTTGTCTTTAGCTTTTTCTACTATATTTAACTTTATGTAGAGGCTAGGACCCGCTCTAAATCTTGGTTAAAATTATTTTTCATTCTAATTCATAGAAATGGAGTAGCGTGCAATGGTGTCGTCTCATACAACAGTGAGTTAGGAGAAGAATTTCGTGGGCACAAAGTGGGTGATCAGTGGCTTATTCTCTTCTGTTTGTGCCTTGTCTGTAGCTTTTTCTTCTATATTTAACTTTATGTAGAGGCTAGGCCCCCCTCTAAATCTTGGTTGAAATTATTTTTCATTCTAATTCATAGAAATGGAGTAGCGTGCAATGGTGTCGTCTCATACAACAGTGAGTTAGTAGAAAAAATGTGTGGGCACAAAATGGCTGATCAGTGTCTTAATCTCTTCTGTTTGTACCTTGTCTTTAGCTTTTTCTTCTATATTTAACTTTATGTAGAGGCTACGCCCCTTTCTAAATCTTAGTTGGAATTATTTTTCATTCTAATTCATTGAAATGGAGTAGCGTGCAATGGTGTCATCTCATACAACAGTGAGTTAGGAGAAAAAATTTGTGGGCACAAAATGGGTGATCAGTGTCTTATTCTTTTTTGTTTGTGCCTTGTGTTTAGATTTTTCTTCTATATTTAACTTTATGTAGAGGCTAGGCCCCCCTCTAAATCTGGATTGAAATTATTTTTCATTCTAATTCATAGAAATGGAGTAGCGTGCAATGGTGTCGTCTCATACAACAGTGAGTTAGGAGAAAGAATTTGTTGGCACAAAATGGGTGATCAGTGTCTTATTCTCTTCTGTTTGTACCTTGTCTTTAGCTTTTTCATTCTATATTTAACTTTATGTAGAGGCTAGTCCCCCCTCTAAATCTTGGTTGAAATTATTTTTCATTCTAATTCATAGAAATGGAGTAGCGTGCAATGGTGTCGTCTCATACAACAGTGAGTTAGGAGAAAGAATTTGTTGGCACAAAATGGGTGATCAGTGTCTTATTCTCTTCTGTTTGTACCTTGTCTTTAGCTTTTTCATTCTATATTTAACTTTATGTAGAGGCTAGGCCCCTTTCTAAATCTTGGTTGGAATTATTATTCATTCTAATTAATAGAAATGGAGTAGCGTGCAATGGTGTCGTCTCATACAACTGTGAGTTAGGAGAAAAAATTTGTGGGCACAAAATGGGTGATCAGTGTCTTATTCTCTTCTGTTTATGCCTTGTCTTTAGCTTTTTCTTCTATATTTAAATTTATGTAGAGGCTAGGCCCCCCTCTAAATCTTGGTTGAAATTATTTTTCATTCTAATTCAGAGAAATGGAGTAGCGTGCAATGGTGTCGTCTCATACAACAGTGAGTTAGGAGAAAAAATTTGTGGGCACAAAATGGGTGATCAGTGTCTTATTCTCTTCTGTTTGTGCCTTGTCTTTAGCTTTTTCTTCTGTATTTAACTTTATGTAGAGGCTAGGCCACCCTCTAAATCTTGGTTGAAATTATTTTTCATTCTAATTCATAGAAATGGAGTAGCGTGCAATGTTGTCGTCTCATAGAACAGTGAGGTAGGAGAAAAAATTAGTTGGCACAAAATGGGTGATCAGTGTCTTATTCTCTTCTGTTTGTGCCTTGTCTTTAGCTTTTTCTTCTATATTTAACTTTATGTAGAGGCTAGGCCCCCCTCTAAATCTTGGTTGAAATTATTTTTCATTCTAATTCATAGAAATGGAGTAGCGTGCAATGGTGTTGTCTCATACAATAGTGAGTTAGAAGAAAAAATTTGTTGGCACAAAATGGGTGATCAGTTTCTTATTCTCTTCTATTTGTGCCTTGTCTTTAGCTTTTTCTTCTATATTTAACTTTATGTAGAGGCTAGGCCCCCCTCTAAATCTTGGTTGAAATTATTTTTTATTCTAATTAATAGAAATGGAGTAGCGTGCAATGGTGTCGTCTCATACAACAGTGAGGTAGGAGAAAAAATTTGTTGGCACAAAATGGGTGATCAGTGTCTTATTCTCTTCTGTTTGTGCCTTGTCTTTAGCTTTTTCTTCTATATTTAACTTTATGTAGAGGCTAGGCCACCCTTTAAATCTTGGTTGAAATTATTTTTCATTCTAATTCATTGAAATTGAGTAGAGTGCAATGGTGTCGTCTCATACAACAGTGAGTTAGGAGAATAAATTTGTGGGCACAAAATGGGTGATCAGTGTCTTATTCTCTTCTATTTGTGCCTTGTCTTTAGCTTTTTCTTCTATATTTAACTTTATGTAGAGGCTAGGCCCCCCTCTAAATCTTGGTTGAAATTATTTTTCATTCTAATTCATAGAAATCGAGTAGCGTGCAATGGTTTCGTCCCATACAACAGTGAGTTAGGGGAAAAAATTTGTGGGCACAAAATGGGTGATCAGTGTCTTATTCTCTTCTGTTTGTGCCTTGTCTTTAGCTTTTTCTTCTATATTTAACTTTATGTAGAGGCTAGGCCCCCCTCTAAATCTTGGTTGAAATTATTTTTCATTGTAATTATTAGAAATGGAGTAGCGATCAAAGGTGTCGTCTCAAACAAGAGTGAGTTAGGAGAAAAAATTTGTGGGCACAAAATTGGTGATCAGTGCCTTATTCTCTTCTGGTTGTGCCTTGTCTTTAGCTTTTCCTTCTATATTTAACTTTATGTAGAGGCTAGGCCCCCCTCTAAATCTTGGTTGAAATTATTTTTCATTCTAATTCATAGAAATGGAGTAGCGTGCAATGGTGTCGTCTCATACAACAGTGAGGTAGGAGAAAAAATTTGTTGGTAAAAAATGGGTGATCAGTGTCTTATTCTCTTCTGTTTGTGCCTTGTCTTTAGCTTTTTCTTCTATATTTAACTTTATGTAGAGGCTAGGCCCCCCTCAAATTCTTGGTTGAAATTATTTTTCATTCTAATTAATAGAAATGGAGTAGCATGCAATGGTGTCGTCTCATACAACTGTGAGTTAGCAGATAAAATTTGTGGGCACAAAATGGGTGATCAGTGTCTTATTCTCTTCTGTTTATGCCTTGTCTTTAGCTTTTTCTTCTATATTTAACTTTATGTAGACGCTAGGCCCCCCTCTAAAACTTGGTTGAAATTATTTTTCATTCTAATTAATATAATTGGAGTAGCGTGCAATGGTGTCGTCTCATACAACTGTGAGTTAGCAGATAAAATTTGTGGGCACAAAATGGGTGATCAGTGTCTTATTCTCTTCTGTTTGTGCCTTGTCTTTAGCTTTTTCTTCTATATTTAACTTTATGTAGAGGCTAGGCCCCCCTCTAAATCTTGGTTGAAATTATTTTTCATTCTAATTAATAGAAATGGAGTAGCGTGCAATGGTGTCGTCTCATACAACTGTGAGTTAGCAGATAAAATTTGTGGGCACAAAATGGGTGATCAGTGTCTTATTCTCTTCTGTTTGTGCCTTGTCTTTAGCTTTTTCTTCTATATTTAACTTCATGTAGAGGCTAGACCCCACTCTAAATCTTGGTTGAAATTATTTTTCATTCTAATTAATAGAAATGGAGTAGCGTGCAATGGTGTCGTCTCATACAACTGTGAGTTAGCAGATAAAATTTGTGGGCACAAAATGGGTGATCAGTGTCTTATTCTCTTCTGTTTATGCCTTGTCTTTAGCTTTTTCTTCTATATTTAACTTTATATAGAGGCTAGTCCCCTTTCTAAATCTTGGTTGGAATTATTTTTCATTCTAATTCATAGAAATGGAGTAGCATGCAATGGTGTCGTCTCATACAACAGTGAGTTAGGAGAAAAATTTGTGGGCACAAAATGGGGGATCAGTGTCTTATTCTCTTCTGTTTGTGCCTTGTCTTTAGCTTTTTCTTCTATATTTAACTTTATGTAGAGGCTAGGCCCCCCTCTAAATCTTGGTTGAAATTATTTTTCATTCTAATTCATAGAAATGGAGTAGCGTGCAATGGTGTCGTCTCATTCAACAGTGAGTTAGTAGAAAAAATTTCTGGGCACAAAATGGGTGATCAGTGTCTTATTCTCTTCTGTTTGTACCTTGTCTTTAGCTTTTTCTTCTATATTTAACTTTATGTAGAGGTTAGGCACCCTCTAAATCTTGGTTGAAATTATTTTTCATTCTAATTAATAGAAATGGAGTAGCGTGCAATGGTGTCGTCTCATACAACTGTGAGTTAGCAGATGAAATTTGTGGGCAGAAAAAATCAGTGTTTTATTCTCTTGTGTTTATGCCTTGTCTTTAGCTTTTTCTTCTATATTTAACGTTATATAGAGGCTAGTCCCCTTTCTAAATCTTGGTTGGAATTATTTTTCATTCTAATTCATAGAAATGGAGTAGCGTGCAATGGTGTCATCTCATACAACAGTGAGTTAGGAGAAAAAATTTGTGGGCACAAAATCGGTGATCAGTGTTTTTTTCTCTTCTGTTTGTGCCTTGTCTTTAGCTTTTTCTTCTATATTTAACTTTATGTAGAGGCTAGGCCCCCCTCTAAATCTTGGTTGAAATTATTTTTCATTCTAATTAATAGAAATGGAGTAGCGATCAAAGGTGTCGTCTCAAACAACAGTGAGTTAGGAGAAAAAATTTGTGGGCACAAAATGGGTGATCAGTGTCTTATTCTCTTCTGTTTGTGCCTTGTCTTTAGCTTTTTCTTCTATATTTAACTTTATGTAGAGGCTAGGCCCCCCTCTAAATCTTGGTTGAAATTATTTTTCATTCTAATTAATAGAAATGGAGTAGCGTGCAATGGTTTCGTCTCATACAACTGTGTGTTAGCAGATAAAATTTGTGGGCACAAAATAGGTGATCAGAATCTTATGCTCTGCTGTTTATGCCTAGTCTTTAGCTTTTTCTTCTATATTTAAATTTATGTAGAGACTAGGCCCCCCTCTAAATCTTGGTTGAAATTATTTTTCATTCTAATTAATAGAAATGGAGTAGCGATCAAAGGTGTCGTCTCAAACAACAGTGAGTTAGGAGAAAAAATTTGTGGGCACAAAATGGGTGATCAGTGTCTTATTCTCTTCTGTTTGTGCCTTGTCTTTAGCTTTTTCTTCTATATTTAACTTTATGTAGAGGCTAGGCCCGCCTCTAAATCTTGGTTGAAATTATTTTTCATTCTAATTAATAGAAATGGAGTAGCGTGCAATGGTTTCGTCTCATACAACTGTGATTTAGCAGATAAAATTTTTGGGCACAAAATGGGTGATCAGAGTCTTATTCTCTTCTGTTTATGTCTTGTCTTTAGCTTTTTCTTCTATATTTAACTTTATGTAGAGGCTAGGCCCCCCTCTAAATCTTGGTTGAAATTATTTTTCATTCTAATTCATAGAAATGGAGTAGCGTGCAATGGTGTCGTCTCATACAACAGTGAGGTAGGAGAAAAAATTTGTTGGCACAAATGGGTGATCAGTGACTTATTCTCTTCTGTTTGTGCCTTGTCTTTAGCTTTTTCTTCTATATTTAACTTTATGTAGAGGCTAGGCCCCCCCCTAAATCTTGGTTGAAATTATTTTTCATTCTAATTCATAGAAATGGAGTAGCGTGCAATGGTGTCGTCTCATACAACAGTGAGTTAGGAGAAAAAATTTGTTGGCACAAAATGGGTGATCAGTGTCTTATTCTCTTCTGTTTGTGCCTTGTCTTTAGCTTTTTCTTCTATATTTAACTTTATGTAGAGGCTAGGCCCCCCTCTAAATCTTGGTTGAAATTATTTTTCATTCTAATTCATAGAAATGGAGTAGCGTGCAATGGTGTCATCTCATACAACAGTGAGTTAGGAGAAAAAATTTGTGGGCACAAAATGGGTGATCAGTGTTTTTTTCTCTTCTGTTTGTGCCTTGTCTTTAGCTTTTTCTTCTATATTTAACTTTATGTAGAGGCTAGGCCCCCCTCTAAATCTTGGTTGAAATTATTTTTCATTCTAATTAATAGAAATGGAGTAGCGATCAAAGGTGTCGTCTCAAACAACAGTGAGTTAGGAGAAAAAATTTGTGGGCACAAAATGGGTGATCAGTGTCTTATTCTCTTCTGTTTGTGCCTTGTCTTTAGCTTTTTCTTCTATATTTAACTTTATGTAGAGGCTAGGCCCCCCTCTAAATCTTGGTTGAAATTATTTTTCATTCTAATTAATAGAAATGGAGTAGCGTGCAATGGTTTCGTCTCATACAACTGTGTGTTAGCAGATAAAATTTGTGGGCACAAAATAGGTGATCAGAATCTTATGCTCTGCTGTTTATGCCTAGTCTTTAGCTTTTTCTTCTATATCTAAATTTATGTAGAGACTAGGCCCCCCTCTAAATCTTGGTTGAAATTATTTTTCATTCTAATTAATAGAAATGGAGTAGCGATCAAAGGTGTCGTCTCAAACAACAGTGAATTAGGAGAAAAAATTTGTGGGCACAAAATGGGTGATCAGTGTCTTATTCTCTTCTGTTTGTGCCTTGTCTTTAGCTTTTTCTTCTATATTTAACTTTATGTAGAGGCTAGGCCCGCCTCTAAATCTTGGTTGAAATTATTTTTCATTCTAATTAATAGAAATGGAGTAGCGTGCAATGGTTTCGTCTCATACAACTGTGATTTAGCAGATAAAATTTTTGGGCACAAAATGGGTGATCAGAGTCTTATTCTCTTCTGTTTATGTCTTGTCTTTAGCTTTTTCTTCTATATTTAACTTTATGTAGAGGCTAGGCCCCCCTCTAAATCTTGGTTGAAATTATTTTTCATTCTAATTCATAGAAATGGAGTAGCGTGCAATGGTGTCGTCTCATACAACAGTGAGGTAGGAGAAAAAATTTGTTGGCACAAATGGGTGATCAGTGACTTATTCTCTTCTGTTTGTGCCTTGTCTTTAGCTTTTTCTTCTATATTTAACTTTATGTAGAGGCTAGGCCCCCCCCCTAAATCTTGGTTGAAATTATTTTTCATTCTAATTCATAGAAATGGAGTAGCGTGCAATGGTGTCGTCTCATACAACAGTGAGTTAGGAGAAAAAATTTGTTGGCACAAAATGGGTGATCAGTGTCTTATTCTCTTCTGTTTGTGCCTTGTCTTTAGCTTTTTCTTCTATATTTAACTTTATGTAGAGGCTAGGCCCCCCTCTAAATCTTGGTTGAAATTATTTTTCATTCTAATTCATAGAAATGGAGTAGCTTGCAATGGTGTCGTCTCATACAACAGAGAGGTAGGAGAAAAAATTTGTTGGCACAAAATGGGTGATCAGTGTCTTATTCTCTTCTGTTTGTGCCTTGTCTTTAGCTTTTTCTTCTATATTTAACTTTATGTAGAGGCTAGGCCCCCCTCTAAATCTTGGTTGAAATTATTTTTCATTCTAATTCATAGAAATGGAGTAGCGATCAAAGGTGTCGTCTCAAACAACAGTGAGTTAGGAGAAAAAATTTGTGGGCACAAAATGGGTGATCAGTGTCTTATTCTCTTCTGTTTGTGCCTTGTCTTTAGCTTTTTCTTCTATATTTAACTTTATGTAGAGGCTAGGCCCCCCTCTAAATCTTGGTTGAAATTATTTTTCATTCTAATTCATAGAAATGGAGTAGCTTGCAATGGTGTCGTCTCATACAACAGAGAGGTAGCAGAAAAAATTTGTTGGCACAAAATGGGTGATCAGTGTCTTATTCTCTTCTGTTTGTGCCTTGTCTTTATCTTTTTCTTCTATATTTAACTTTATGTAGAGGCTAGGCCCCCCTCTAAATCTTGGTTGAAATTATTTTTCATTCTAATTAATAGAAATGGAGTAGCGTGCAATGGTGTCGTCTCATACAACTGTGAGTTAGCAGATAAAATTTGTGGGCACAAAATGGGTGATCAGTGACTTATTCTCTTCTGTTTGTGCCTTGTCTTTAGCTTTTTCTTCTATATCTAACTTTATGTAGAGGCTAGGCCCCCCTCTAAATCTTGGTTGAAATTATTTTTCATTCTAATTCATAGAAATGGAGTAGCGTGCAATGGTGTCGTCTCATACAACAGTGAGGTAGGAGAAAAAATTTGTTGGCACAAAATGGGTGATCAGTGTCTTATTCTCTTCTGTTTGTGCCTTGTCTTTAGCTTTTTCTTCTATATTTAACTTTATGTAGAGGCTAGGCCCCCCTCTAAATCTTGGTTGAAATTATTTTTCATTCTAATTCATAGAAATGGAGTAGCTTGCAATGGTGTCGTCTCATACAACAGTGAGGTAGGAGAAAAAATTTGTTGGCACAAAATGGGTGATCAGTGTCTTATTCTCTTCTGTTTGTGCCTTGTCTTTAGCTTTTTATTCTATATTTAACTTTATGTAGAGGCTAGGCCCCCCCCTAAATCTTGGTTGAAATTATTTTTCATTCTAATTAATAGAAATGGAGTAGCGATCAAAAGTGTCGTCTCAAACAACAATGAGTTAAAAGAAAAAATTTGTGGGCACAAAATGGGTGATCAGTGTCTTATTCTCTTCTGTTTGTGCCTTGTCTTTAGCTTTTTCTTCTATATTTAACTTTATGTAGAGGCTAGGCCCCTTTCTAAATCTTGGTTGGAATTATTTTTCATTCTAATTAATAGAAATGGAGTAGCATGCAATGGTGTCGTCTCATACAACAGTGAGTTAGGAGAAAAATTTTGTCGGCACAAAATGGGTGATCAGTGTCTTATTCTCTTCTGTTTGTGCCTTGTCTTTAGCTTTTTCTTCTATATTTAACTTTATGTAGAGGCTAGGCCCCCCTCTAATCTTGGTTGAAATTATTTTTCATTCTAATTCATAGAAATGGAGTAGCGTGCAATGGTGTCGTCTCATACAACAGTGAGGTAGGAGAAAAAATTTGTTGGCACAAAATGGGTGATCAGTGTCTTATTCTCTTCTGTTTCTGCCTTGTCTTTAGCTTTTTCTTCTATATTTAACTTTATGTAGAGGCTAGGCCCCCCTCTAAATCTTAGTTGAAATTATTTTTCATTCTAATTAATAGAAATGGAGTAGCGATCAAAGGTGTCGTCTCATACAACTGTGAGTTAGCAGATAAAATTTGTGGGCACAAAATGGGTGATCAGTGACTTATTCTCTTCTGTTTGTGCCTTGTCTTTAGCTTTTTCTTCTATATTTAACTTTATGTAGAGGCTAGGCCCCCCTCTAAATCTTGGTTGAAATTATTTTTCATTCTAATTCATAGAAATGGAGTAGCGTGCAATGGTGTCGTCTCATACAACAGTGAGGTAGGAGAAAAAATTTGTTGGCACAAAACGGGTGATCAGTGTCTTATTCTCTTCTGTTTGTGCCTTGTCGTTAGCTTTTTCTTCTATATTTAACTTTATGTAGAGGCTAGCCCCCCCTCTAAATCTTGGTTGAAATTATTTTTCATTCTAATTCATAGAAATGGAGTAGCTTGCAATGGTGTCGTCTCATACAACAGTGAGGTAGGAGAAAAAATTTGTTGGCACAAAATGGGTGATCAGTGTCTTATTCTCTTCTGTTTGTGCCTTGTCTTTAGCTTTTTCTTCTATATTTAACTTTATGTAGAGGCTAGGCCCCCCACTAAATCTTGGTTGAAATTATTTTTCATTCTAATTAATAGAAATGGAGTAGCGATCAAAAGTGTCGTCTCAAACAACAGTGAGTTAGGAGAAAAAATTTCTGGGCACAAAATGGGTGATCAGTGTCTTATTCTCTTCTGTTTGTGCCTTGTCTTTAGCTTTTTCTTCTATATTTAACTTTATGTAGAGGCTAGGCCCCCCTCTAAATCTTGGTTGAAATTATTTTTCATTCTAATTAATAGAAATGGAGTAGCGTGCAATGGTGTCGTCTCATACAACTGTGAGTTAGCAGATAAAATTTGTGGGCACAAAATGGGTGATCAGTGTCTTATTCTCTTCTGTTGATGCCTTGTCTTTAGCTTTTTCTTCTATATTTAACTTTATGTAGAGGCTAGGCCCCCCTCTAAATCTTGGTTGAAATTATTTTTCATTCTAATTAATAGAAATGGAGTAGCGTGCAATGGTGTCGTCTCATACAACAGTGAGGTAGGAGAAAAAATTTGTTGGCACAAATGGGTGATCAGTGTCTTATTCTCTTCTGTTTGTGCCTTGTCTTTAGCTTTTTCTACTATATTTAACTTTATGTAGAGGCTAGGCCCCCCTCTAAATCTTGGTTGAAATTATTTTTCATTCTAATTCATAGAAATGGATTAGCTTGCAATGGTGTCGTCTCATACAACAGTGAGGTAGGAGAAAAAATTTGTTGGCACAAAATGGGTGATCAGTGTCTTATTCTCTTCTGTTTGTGCCTTGTCTAGCTTTTTCTTCTATATTTAACTTTATGTAGAGGCTAGGCCCCCCTCTAAATCTTGGTTGAAATTATTTTTCATTCTAATTAATAGAAATGGAGTAGCGTAAAATGGTGTCGTCTCATACAACTGTGAGTTAGCAGATAAAATTTGTGGGCACAAAATGGGTGATCAGTGTCTTATTCTCTTCTGTTTATGCCTTGTCTTTAGCTTTTTCTTCTATATTTAACTTTATGTAGAGGCTAGGCCCCCCTCTAAATCTAGGTAGAAATTATTTTTCATTCGAATTAATAGAAATGGAGTAGCGTGCAATGGTGTCGTCTCATACAACAGTGAGTTAGTAGAAAAAATTTGTGTGCACAAAATGGGGGATCAGTGTCTTATTCTCTTCTGTTTGTACCTTGTCTTTAGCTTTTTCTTCTATATTTACTTTTATGTAGAGGCTAGGCCACTTTCTAAATCTGGCTTGAAATTATTTTTCATTCTAATTAATAGAAATGGAGTAGCGTGCAATGGTGTCGTCTCATACAACTGTGAGTTAGCAGATAAAATTTGTGGGCACAAAATGGGTGATCAGTGTCTTATTCTCATCTGTTTGTGCCTTGTCTTTATCTTTTTCTTCTATATTTAACTTTATGTAGAGGCTAGGCCACTTTCTAAATCTGGCTTGAAATTATTTTTCATTCTAATTAATAGAAATGGAGTAGCGTGCAATGGTGTCGTCTCATACAACAGGGAGTTAGTAGAAAAAATTGGTGGGCACAAATTGGGTGATTAGTGTCTTATTCTCTTCTGTTTTTGCCTTGTCTTTAGCTTTTTCTTCTATATTTAACTTTAAGTAGAGGCTAGGCCCCCTTTCTAAACCTTGGTTGAAATCATTTTTCATTCTAATTCATAGAAATGTAGTAGCGTGCAATGGTGTCGTCTCATACAACAGTGAGTTAGGAGAAAAAATTTGTGGGCACAAAATGGGTGATCAGTGTCTTATTCTCTTCTGTTTGTGCCTTGTCTTTAGCTTTTTCTTCTATATTTAACATTATGTCGAGGATAGGCCCCCCCTCTAAATCTTGGTTGAAATTATTTTTCATTCTAATTCATAGAAATGGAGTAGCGTGCAATGGTGTCGTCTTATACAACAGTGAGGTAGGAGAAAAAATTTGTTGGCACAAAATGGGTGATCAGTGTCTTATTCTCTTCTGTTTGTGCCTTGTCTTTAGCTTTTTCTTCTATATTTAACTTTATGTAGAGGCTAGGTCCCCCTCTAATCTTGGTTGAAATTATTTTTCATTCTAATTAATAGAAATGGGGTAGCGATCAAAGGTGTCGTCTCAAACAACAGTGAGTTAGGAGAAAAAATTTGTGGGCACGAAATGGGGGATCAGTGTCTTATTCTCTTCTGTTTGTGCCTTGTCTTTAGCTTTTTCTTCTATATTTAACTTTATGTAGAGCCTAGGCCCCTTTCTAAATCTTCGTTGAAATTATTTTTCATTCTAATTAATAGAAATGGAGTAGCGTGCAATGGTGTCGTCTCATACAACCTGTGAGTTAGTAGAAAAAATTTCTGGGCACAAAATGGGTGATCAGAGTCTTATTCACTTCCGTTTATGCCTTGTCTTTAGCTTTTTCTTCTATATTTAACTTTATGTAGAGGCTAAGACCCCTCTAAATTTTGGTTTAAATTATTTTTCATTTTAATTCATAGAAATGGAGTAGCGTGCAATGGTGTCGTCTCATACAACAGTGACTTAGTAGAAAAAATTTGTGGGCACAAAATGGGTGATCAGTGTCTTATTCTCTTCTGTTTGTTCCTTGTCTTTAGCTTTTCCTTCTATATTTAACTTTAAGTAGAGGCTAGGCCCCTTTCTAAATCTTGGTTGAAATCATTTTTCATTCTAATTCATAGAAATGGAGTAGCGTGCAATGGTGTCGTCTCATACAACTGTGAGTTAGCAGATAAAATTTGTGGGCACAAAATGGGTGATCAGAGTCTTATTCACTTCCGTTTATGCCTTGTCTTTAGCTTTTTCTTCTATATTTAACTTTATGTAGAGGCTAGGCCCCCCTCTAAATCTTGGTTGAAATTATTTTTCATTCTAATTCATAGAAATTGAGTAGCGTGCAATGGTGTCGTCTCATACAACAGTGAGGTGGGAGAAAAAATTTGTTGGCACAAAATGGGTGATCAGTGTCTTATTCTCTTCTGTTTGTGCCTTGTCTTCAGATTTTTCTTCTATATTTAACTTTATGTAGAGGCTAGGCCCCCCTCTAAATCTTGGTTGAAATTATTTTTCATTCTAATTAATAGAAATGGAGTAGCGTGCAATGGTGTCGTCTCATACAACTGTGAGTTAGGAGATAAAATTTGTGGGCACAAAATGGGTGATCAGTGTCTTATTCTCTTCTGTTTGTGCCTTGTCTTTAGCTTTTTCTTCTATATTTAACTTTATGTAGAGGCTAGGCCCCCCTCTAAATCTTGGTTGAAATTATTTTTCATTCTAATTAATAGAAATGGAGTTGCGTGCAATGTTGTCGTCTCATACAACTGTGCGTTAGGAGAAAAAATTTGTGGGCACAAAATGGGTGATCAGTGTCTTATTCTCTTCTGTTTGTGCCTTGTCTTTAGCTTTTTCTTCTATATTTAACTTTATGTAGAGGCTAGGCCCCCCTCTAAATCTTGGTTGAAATTATTTTTCATTCTAATTCATAGAAATGGAGTAGCGTGCAATGGTGTCGTATCATACAACAGTGAGTTAGGAGAAAAAATTTGTCGGCACAAAATGGGTGATCAGTGACTTATTCTCTTCTGTTTGTGCCTTGTCTTTAGCTTTTTCTTCTATATTTAACTTTATGTAGAGGCTAGGCCCCCCTCTAAATCTTGGTTGAAATTATTTTTCATTCTAATTAATAGAAATGGAGTAGCGATCAAAGGTGTCGTCTCAAACAACAGTGAGTTAGGAGAAAAAATTTGTGGGCACAAAATGGGTGATCAGTGTCTTATTCTCTTCTGTTTGTGCGTTGTCTTTAGCTTTTTCTTCTATATTTAACTTTATGTAGAGGCTAGGCCCCCCTCTAAATCTTGGTTGAAATTATTTTTCATTCTAATTAATAGAAATGGAGTAGCGTGCAATGGTTTCGTCTCATACAACTGTGAGTTAGCAGATAAAATTTGTGGGCACTAAATGGGTGATCAGAGTCTTATTCTCTTCTGTTTATGCCTTGTCTTTAGCTTTTTCTTCTATATTTAACATTATGTAGAGGCTAGGCCCCCTCTAAATCTTGGTTGCCATTATTTTTCATTCTAATTAATAGAAATGGAGTAGCGTGCAATGGTGTCGTCTCATACAACTGTGAGTTAGCAGATAAAATTTGTGGGCACAAAATGGGTGATCAGTGTCTTATTCTCTTCTGTTTATGCCTTGTCTATAGCTTTTTCTTCTATATTTAACTTTATGTAGAGGCTAGGCCCCTTTCTAATTCTTGGTTGGAATTATTTTTCATTCTAATTCATAGAAATGGAGTAGCGTGCAATGGTGTCGTCTCATACAACAGTGAGATAGTAGAAAAAATTTGAGGGCACAAAATGGGTGATCAGTGTCTTATTCTCTTCTGTTTGTAACTTGTCTTTAGCTTTTTCTTCTATATTTAACTTTATATTGAGGCTAGGCCCCTTTATAAATCTTGGTTGGAATTATTTTTCATTCTAATTCATAGAAATGGAGTAGCGTGCAATGGTGTCGTCTCATACAACAGTGAGTTAGGAGAAAAAATTTGTGGGCACAAAATGGGTGATCAGTGTCTTATTCTCTTCTGTTTGTGCCTTGTCTTTAGCTTTTTCTTCTATATTTAACTTTATGTAGAGGCTAGGCCCCCCTCTAAATCTTGGTTGAAATTATTTTTCATTCTAATTCATAGAAATGGAGTAGCGATCAAAGGTGTCGTCTCAAACAACAGTGAGTTGGAGAAAAAATTTGTGGGCACAAAATGGGTGATCAGTGTCTTTTTCTCTTCTGTTTGTGCCTTGTCTTTAGCTTTTTCTTCTATATTTAACTTTATGTAGAGGCTAGGCTCCCCTCTAAATCTTGGTTGAAATTATTTTTCATTCTAATTAATAGAAATGGAGTAGCGTGCAATGGTTTCGTCTCATACAACTGTGAGTTAGCAGATAAAATTTGTGGGCACTAAATGGGTGATCAGAGTCTTATTCTCTTCTGTTTATGCCTTGTCTTTAGCTTTTTCTTCTATATTTAACTTTATGTAGAGGCTAGGCCCCCCTCTAAATCTTGGTTGCCATTATTTTTCATTCTAATTAATAGAAATGGAGTAGCGTGCAATGGTGTCGTCTCATAGAACTGTGAGTTAGCAGATAAAATTTGTGGGCACAAAATGTGTGATCAGTCTCTTATTCTCTTCTGTTTATGCCTTGTCTTTAGCTTTTTCTTCTATATTTAACTTTATGTAGAGGCTAGGCCCCCCTCTAAATCTTGGTTGAAATTATTTTTCATTCTAATTCATAGAAATGGAGTAGCGTGCAATGGTGTCGTTTCATACAACAGTGAGTTAGGAGAAAAAATTTGTGGGCACAAAATGGCTGATCAGTGTCTTATTCTCCTCTGTTTGTGCCTTGTCTTTAGCTTTTTCTTCTATATTTAACTTTATGTAGAGGCTAGGCCCCCCTCTAAATCTTGGTTGAAATTATTTTTCATTCTAATTAATAGAAATGGAGTAGCGATCAATGGTGTCGTCTCAAACAACAGTGAGTTAGGAGAAAAAATTTGTGGGCACGAAATGGGGGATCAGTGTCTTATTCTCTTCTGTTTGAGCGTTGTCTTTAGCTTTTTCTTCTATATTTAACTTTATGTAGAGGCTAGGCCCCTTTCTAAATCTTGGTTGAAATTATTTTTCATTCTAATTCATAGAAATGGAGTAGCGTGCAATCGTGTCGTCTCATACAACTGTGAGTTAGCAGATAAAATTTTGGGTACAAAATGGGTGATCAGTGTCTTATTCTCTTCTGTTTGTGCCTTGTCTTTAGCTTTTTCTTCTATATTTAACTTTATGTAGAGGCTAGGCCCCCCTCTAAATCTTGGTTGAAATTATTTTTCATTCTAATTAATAGAAATGGAGTAGCGATCAATGGTGTCGTCTCAAACAACAGTGAGTTAGGAGAAAAAATTTGTGGGCACGAAATGGGGGATCAGTGTCTTATTCTCTTCTGTTTGTGCCTTGTCTTTAGCTTTTTCTTCTATATTTAACTTTATGTAGAGGCTAGGCCCCTTTCTAAATCTTCGTTGAAATTATTTTTCATTCTAATTAATAGAAATGGAGTAGCATGCAATGGTGTCGTCTCATACAACCTGTGAGTTAGTAGAAAAAATTTGTGGGCACAAAATGGGGGATCAGTGTCTTATTCTCGTCTGTTTGTACCTTGTCTTTAGCTTCTTCTTCTATATTTAAATTTATGTAGAGGATAAGCCCCCCTCTAAATCTTGGTTGTAATTATTTTTCATTCTAATTAATAGAAATGGAGTAGCGTGCAATGGTGTCGTCTCATACAACTGTGAGTTAGCAGATAAAATTTGTGAACACAAAATGGGTGATCAGTGTCTTATTCTCTTCTGTTTATGCCTTGTCTTTAGCTTTTTCTTCTATATTTAACTTTATATAGAGGCTAGGCCCCCCTCTAAATCTTGGTTGAAATTATTTTTCATTCTAATTCATAGAAATGGCGTAGCATGCAATGGTGTCGTCTCATACAACAGCGAGTTAGGAGAAAAAATTTGTGGGCACAAAATGGGTGATCAGTGTCTTATTCTCTTCTGCTTGTGCCTTGTCTTTAGCTTTTTCTTCTATATTTAACTTTATGTAGAGGCTAGGCCCCCCTCTAAATCTTGGTTGAAATTATTTTTCATTCTAATTCATAGAAATGGAGTAGCGTGCAATGGTGTCGTCTCATACAACAGTGAGTTAGGAGAAAAAATTTGTGGGCACAAAATGGGTGATCAGTGTCTTATTCTCTTCTGTTTGTGCCTTGTCTTTAGCTTTTTCTTCTATATTTAACTTTATGTAGAGGCTAGGCCCCCCTCTAAATCTTGGTTGAAATTATTTTTCATTCTAATTCATAGAAATGGAGTAGCGTGCAATGGTGTCGTCTCATACAACTGTGAGTTAGCAGATAAAATTTGTGGGCACAAAATGGGTGATCAGTGTCTTATTCTCTTCTGTTTGTGCCTTGTCTTTAGCTTTTTCTTCTATATTTAACTTTATGTAGAGGCTAGGCCCCCCTCTAAATCTTGGTTGAAATTATTTTTCATTCTAATTAATAGAAATGGAGTAGCGATCAAAGGTGTCGTCTCAAACAACAGTGAGTTAGGAGAAAAAATTTGTGGGCACAAAATGGGTGATCAGTGTCTTATTCTCTTCTGTTTGTGCCTTGTCTTTAGCTTTTTCTTCTATATTTAACTTTATGTAGAGGCTAGGACCCCCTCTAAATCTTGGTTGAAATTATTTTTCATTCTAATTAATAGAAATGGAGTAGCGATGAAAGGTGTCGTCTCAAACAACAGTGAGTTAGCAGATAAAATTTGTGGGCACTAAATGGGTGATCAGAGTCTTATTCTCTTCTGTTTATGCCTTGTCTTTAGCTTTTTCTTCTATATTTAGCTTTATGTAGACGCTAGGCCCCCCTCTAAATCTTGGTTGCCATTATTTTTCATTCTAATTAATAGAAATGGAGTAGCGTGCAATGGTTTCGTCTCATACAACTGTGAGTTAGCAGATAAAATTTGTGGGCACAAAATGTGTGATCAGTCTCTTATTCTCTTCTGTTTATGCCTTGTCTTTAGCTTTTTCTTCTGTATTTAACTTTATGTAGAGGCTAGGCCCCTTTCTAAATCTTGGTTGAAATTATTTTTCATTCTAATTCATAGAAATGGAGTAGCGTGCAATCGTGTCGTCTCATACAACTGTGAGTTAGCAGATAAAATTTTGGGTACAAAATGGGTGATCAGTGTCTTATTCTCTTCTGTTTGTGCCTTGTCTTTAGCTTTTTCTTCTATATTTAACTTTATGTAGAGGCTAGGCCCCCCTCTAAATCTTGGTTGAAATTATTTTTCATTCTAATTAATAGAAATGGAGTAGCGATCAATGGTGTCGTCTCAAACAACAGTGAGTTAGGAGAAAAAATTTGTGGTCACGAAATGGGGGATCAGTGTCTTATTCACTTCTGTTTGTGCCTTGTCTTTAGCTTTTTCTTCTATATTTAACTTTATGTAGAGGCTAGGCCCCTTTCTAAATCTTGGTTGAAATTATTTTTCATTCTAATTCATAGAAATGGAGTAGCGTGCAATGGTTTCGTCTCATACAACTGTGAGTTAGCAGATAAAATTTGTGGGCACTAAATGGGTGATCAGAGTCTTATTCTCTTCTGTTTATGCCTTGTCTTTAGCTTTTTCTTCTATATTTAACTTTATGTAGAGGCTAGGCCCCCCTCTAAATCTTGGTTGCCATTATTTTTCATTCTAATTAATAGAAATGGAGTAGCGTGCAATGGTGTCGTCTCATAGAACTGTGAGTTAGCAGATAAAATTTGTGGGCACAAAATGTGTGATCAGTCTCTTATTCTCTTCTGTTTATGCCTTGTCTTTAGCTTTTTCTTCTATATTTAACTTTATGTAGAGGCGAGGCCCCTTTCTAAATCTTGGTTGAAATTATTTTTCATTCTAATTCATAGAAATGGAGTAGCGTGCAATCGTGTCGTCTCATACAACTGTGAGTTAGCAGATAAAATTTGTGGGTACAAAATGGGTGATCAGTGTCTTATTCTCTTCTGTTTGTGCCTTGTCTTTAGCTTTTTCTTCTATATTTAACTTTATGTAGAGGCTAGGCCCCCCTCTAAATCTTGGTTGAAATTATTTTTCATTCTAATTAATAGAAATGGAGTAGCGTGCAATGGTGTCGTCTCATACAACTGTGAGTTAGCAGATAAAATTTGTGGGCACAAAATGGGTGATCAGTGTCTTATTCTCTTCTGTTTGTGCCTTGTCTTTAGCTTTTTCTTCTATATTTAACTTTATGTAGAGGCTAGGCCCCCCTCTAAATCTTGGTTGAAATTATTTTTCATTCTAATTAATAGAAATGGAGTAGCGATCAAAGGTGTCGTCTCAAACAACAGTGAGTTAGGAGAAAAAATTTGTGGGCACAAAATGGGTGATCAGTGTCTTATTCTCTTCTGTTTGTGCCTTGTCTTTAGCTTTTTCTTCTATATTTAACTTTATGTAGAGGCTAGGACCCCCTCTAAATCTTGGTTGAAATTATTTTTCATTCTAATTAATAGAAATGGAGTAGCGATGAAAGGTGTCGTCTCAAACAACAGTGAGTTAGCAGATAAAATTTGTGGGCACTAAATGGGTGATCAGAGTCTTATTCTCTTCTGTTTATGCCTTGTCTTTAGCTTTTTCTTCTATATTTAGCTTTATGTAGAGGCTAGGCCCCCCTCTAAATCTTGGTTGCCATTATTTTTCATTCTAATTAATAGAAATGGAGTAGCGTGCAATGGTTTCGTCTCATACAACTGTGAGTTAGCAGATAAAATTTGTGGGCACAAAATGTGTGATCAGTCTCTTATTCTCTTCTGTTTATGCCTTGTCTTTAGCTTTTTCTTCTGTATTTAACTTTATGTAGAGGCTAGGCCCCTTTCTAAATCTTGGTTGAAATTATTTTTCATTCTAATTCATAGAAATGGAGTAGCGATCAATGGTGTCGTCTCAAACAACAGTGAGTTAGGAGAAAAAATTTGTGGTCACGAAATGGGGGATCAGTGTCTTATTCACTTCTGTTTGTGCCTTGTCTTTAGCTTTTTCTTCTATATTTAACTTTATGTAGAGGCTAGGCCCCTTTCTAAATCTTCGTTGAAATTATTTTTCATTCTAATTAATAGAAATGGAGTAGCGTGCAATGGTGTCGTCTCATACAACCTGTGAGTTAGTAGAAAAAATTTGTGGGCACAAAATGGGGGATCAGTGTCTTATTCTCGTCTGTTTGTACCTTGTCTTTAGCTTCTTCTTCTATATTTAAATTTATGTAGAGGATAAGCCCCCCTCTAAATCTTGGTTGTAATTATTTTTCATTCTAATTAATAGAAATGGAGTAGCGTGCAATGGTGTCGTCTCATACAACTGTGAGTTAGCAGATAAAATTTGTGGGCACAAAATGGGTGATCAGTGTCTTATTCTCTTCTGTTTATGCCTTGTCTTTAGCTTTTTCTTCTATATTTAACTTTATATAGAGGCTAGGCCCCTTTCTAAATCTTGGTTGGAATTATTTTTCATTCTAATTCATAGAAATGGCGTAGCATGCAATGGTGTCGTCTCATACAACAGTGAGTTAGGAGAATAAATTTGTGGGCACAAAATGGGTGATCAGTGTCTTATTCTCTTCTGTTTGTGCCTTGTCTTTAGCTTTTGCTTCTATATTTAACTTTATGTAGAGGCTAGGCCCCCCTCTAAATCTTGGTTGAAATTATTTTTCATTCTAATTCATAGAAATGGAGTAGCGTGCAATGGTGTCGTCTCATACAACAGTGAGTTAGGAGAAAAAATTTGTGGGCACAAAATGGGTGATCAGTGTCTTATTCTCTTCTGTTTGTGCCTTGTCTTTAGCTTTTTCTTCTATATTTAACTTTATGTAGAGGCTAGGCCCCCCTCTAAATCTTGGTTGAAATTATTTTTCATTTTAATTCATAGAAATGGAGTAGCGTGCAATGGTGTCGTCTCATACAACAGTGAGGTGGGAGAAAAAATTTGTTGGCACAAAATGGGTGATCAGTGTCTTATTCTCTTCTGTTTGTGCCTTGTCTTTAGCTTTTTCTTCTATATTTAACTTTATGTAGAGGCTAGGCCCCCCTCTAAATCTTGGTTGAAATTATTTTTCATTCTAATTCATAGAAATGGAGTAGCATGCAATGGTGTCGTCTCATACAACAGTGAGTTAGGAGAAAAAATTTGTTGGCACAAAATGGGTGATCACTGTCTTATTCTCTTCTGTTTGTGCCTTGTCTTTAGCTTTTTCTTCTATATTTAACATTATGTAGAGGATAGGCCGCCCTCTAAATCTTGGTTGAAATTATTTTTCATTCTAATTCATAGAAATGGAGTAGCGTGCAATGGTGTCGTCTCATACAACTGTGAGTTAGCAGATAAAATTTGTGGGCACAAAATGGGTGATCAGAGTCTTATTCACTTCCGTTTATGCCTTGTCTTTAGCTTTTTCTTCTATATTTAACTTTATGTAGAGGCTAGGCCCCCCTCTAAATCTTGGTTGAAATTATTTTTCATTCTAATTCATAGAAATGGAGTAGCGTGCAATGGTGTCGTCTCATACAACAGTGAGGTGGGAGAAAAAATTTGTTGGCACAAAATGGGTGATCAGTGTCTTATTCTCTTCTGTTTGTGCCTTGTCTTCAGATTTTTCTTCTATATTTAACTTTATGTAGAGGCTAGGCCCCCCTCTAAATCTTGGTTGAAATTATTTTTCATTCTAATTAATAGAAATGGAGTAGCGATCAAAGGTGTCGTCTCAAACAACAGTGAGTTAGGAGAAAAAATTTGTGGGCACAAAATGGGTGATCAGTGTCTTATTCTCTTCTGTTTGTGCCTTGTCTTTAGCTTTTTCTTCTATATTTAACTTTATGTAGAGGCTAGGCCCCACTCTAAATCTTGGTTGAAATTATTTTTCATTCTAATTCATAGAAATGGAGTAGCGTGCAATGGTGTCGTCTCATACAACAGTGAGTTAGGAGAAAAAATTTGTGGGCACAAAATGGGTGATCAGTGTCTTATTCTCTTCTGTTTGTGCCTTGTCTTTAGCTTTTTCTTCTATATTTAACTTTATGTAGAGGCTAGGCCCCCCTCTAAATCTTGGTTGAAATTATTTTTCATTCTAATTCATAGAAATGGAGTAGCGTGCAATGGTGTCTTCTCATACAACAGTGAGGTAGGAGAAAAAATTTGTTGGGACAAAATGTGTGATCAGTGTCTTATTCTCTTCTGTTTGTGCCTTGTCTTTAGCTTTTTCTTCTATATTTAACATTATGTAGAGGCTAGGCCCCCCTCTAAATCTTGGTTGAAATTATTTTTCATTCTAATTAATAGAAATGGAGTAGCGATCAAAGGTGTCGTCTCAAACAACAGTGAGTTACGAGAAAAAATTTGTGGGCACAAAATGGGTGATCAGTGTCTTATTCTCTTCTGTTTGTGCCTTGTCTTTAGCTTTTTCTTCTATATTTAACTTTATCTAGAGGCTAGGCCCCCCACTAAATCTTGGTTGAAATTATTTTTCATTCTAATTCATAGAAATGGAGTAGCGATCAAGGTATGGTCTCAAACAACAGTGAGTTAGCAGATAAAATTTGTGGGCACAAAATGGGTGATCAGTGTCTTATTGTCTTCTGTTTGTGCCTTGTCTTTAGCTTTTTCTTCTATATTTAACTTTATGTAGAGGCTAGGACCCCCTCTAAATCTTGGTTGAAATTATTTTTCATTCTAATTCATAGAAATGGAGTAGCGTGCAATGGTGTCGTCTCATGCAACAGTGAGGTGGGAGAAAAAATTTGTTGGCACAAAATGGGTGATCAGTGTTTTATTCTCATCTGTTTGTGCCTTGTCTTTAGCTTTTTCTTCTATATTTAACTTTATGTAGAGGCTAGGCCCCCCTCTAAATCTTGGTTGGAATTATTTTTCATTCTAATTCATAGAAATGGAGTAGCGTGCAATGGTGTCGTCTCATACAACAGTGAGTTAGGAGAAAAAATTTGTGGGCACAAAATGGGTGATCAGTGTCTTATTCTCTTCTGTTTGTGCCTTGTCTTTAGCTTTTTCTTCTATATTTAACTTTATGTAGAGGCTAGGCCCCCCTCTAAATCTTGGTTGAAATTATTTTTCATTCTAATTCATAGAAATGGAGTAGAGTGAAATGGTGTCGTCTAATACAACAGTGAGTTAGGAGAAAAAATTTGTGGGCACAAAATGGGTGATCAGTGTCTTATTCTCTTCTGTTTGTGCCTTGTCTTCAGATTTTTCTTCTATATTTAACTTTATGTAGAGGCTAGGCCCCCCTCTAAATCTTGGTTGAAATTATTTTTCATTCTAATTAATAGAAATGGAGTAGCGATCAAAGGTGTCGTCTCAAACAACAGTGAGTTAGGAGAAAAAATTTGTGGGCACAAAATGGGTGATCAGTGTCTTATTCTCTTCTGTTTGTGCCTTGTCTTTAGCTTTTTCTTCTATATTTAACTTTATGTAGAGGCTAGGCCCCCCTCTAAATCTTGGTTGAAATTATTTTTCATTCTAATTAATAGAAATGGAGTAGCGATCAAAGGTGTCGTCTCAAACAACAGTGAGTTACGAGAAAAAATTTGTGGGCACAAAATGGGTGATCAGTGTCTTATTCTCTTCTGTTTGTGCCTTGTCTTTAGCTTTTTCTTCTATATTTAACTTTATGTAGAGGCTAGGCCCCCCTCTAAATCTTGGTTGAAATTATTTTTCATTCTAATTCATAGAAATGGAGTAGAGTGAAATGGTGTCGTCTAATACAACAGTGAGTTAGGAGAAAAAATTTGTGGGCACAAAATGGGTGATCAGTGTCTTATTCTCTTCTGTTTGTGCCTTGTCTTTAGCTTTTTCTTCTATATTTCACTTTATGTAGAGGCTAGGACGCCCTCTAAATCTTGGTTGAAATTATTTTTCATTCTAATTAATAGAAATGGAGTAGCGATCAAAGGTGTCGTCTCAAACAACAGTGAGTTAGGAGAAAAAATTTGTGGGCACAAAATGGGTGATCAGTGTCTTATTCTCTTCTGTTTGTGCCTTGTCTTCAGATTTTTCTTCTATATTTAACTTTATGTAGAGGCTAGGCCCCCCTCTAAATCTTGGTTGAAATTATTTTTCATTCTAATTAATAGAAATGGAGTAGCGATCAAAGGTGTCGTCTCAAACAACAGTGAGTTAGGAGAAAAAATTTGTGGGCACAAAATGGGTGATCAGTGTCTTATTCTCTTCTGTTTGTGCCTTGTCTTTAGCTTTTTCTTCTATATTTAAATTTATGTAGAGGCTAGGCCCCCCTCTAAATCTTGGTTGAAATTATTTTTCATTCTAATTCATAGAAATGGAGTAGCGTGCAATGGTGTCGTCTCATACAACAGTGAGTTAGGAGAAAAAATTTGTGGGCACAAAATGGGTGATCAGTGTCTTATTCTCTTCTGTTTGTGCCTTGTCTTTAGCTTTTTCTTCTATATTTAACTTTATGTAGAGGCTAGGCCCCCCTCTAAATCTTGGTTGAAATTATTTTTCATTCTAATTCATAGAAATGGAGTAGCGTGCAATGGTGTCTTCTCATACAACAGTGAGGTAGGAGAAAAAATTTGTTGGCACAAAATGTGTGATCAGTGTCTTATTCTCTTCTGTTTGTGCCTTGTCTTTAGCTTTTTCTTCTATATTTAACATTATGTAGAGGCTAGGCCCCCCTCTAAATCTTGGTTGAAATTATTTTTCATTCTAATTAATAGAAATGGAGTAGCGATCAAAGGTGTCGTCTCAAACAACAGTGAGTTACGAGAAAAAATTTGTGGGCACAAAATGGGTGATCAGTGTCTTATTCTCTTCTGTTTGTGCCTTGTCTTTAGCTTTTTCTTCTATATTTAACTTTATGTAGAGGCTAGGCCCCCCACTAAATCTTGGTTGAAATTATTTTTCATTCTAATTCATAGAAATGGAGTAGCGATCAAAGGTATGGTCTCAAACAACAGTGAGTTAGCAGATAAAATTTGTGGGCACAAAATGGGTGATCAGTGTCTTATTCTCTTCTGTTTGTGCCTTGTCTTTAGCTTTTTCTTCTATATTTAACTTTATGTAGAGGCTAGGCCCCCCTCTAAATCTTGGTTGAAATTATTTTTCATTCTAATTCATAGAAATGGAGTAGCGTGCAATGGTGTCGTCTCATACAACAGTGAGGTGGGAGAAAAAATTTGTTGGCACAAAATGGGTGATCAGTGTCTTATTCTCTTCTGTTTGTGCCTTGTCTTTAGCTTTTTCTTCTATATTTAACTTTATGTAGAGGCTAGGCCCCCCTCTAAATCTTGGTTGAAATTATTTTTCATTCTAATTCATAGAAATGGAGTAGCATGCAATGGTGTCGTCTCATACAACAGTGAGTTAGGAGAAAAAATTTTTGGGCACAAAATGGGTGATCAGTGTCTTATTCTCTTCTGTTTGTGCCTTGTCTTTAGCTTTTTCTTCTATATTTAACATTATGTAGAGGCTAGGCCCCCCTCTAAATCTTGGTTGAAATTATTTTTCATTCTAATTCATAGAAATGGAGTAGCGTGCAATGGTGTCGTCTCATACAACTGTGATTTAGCAGATAAAATTTGTGGGCACAAAATGGGTGATCAGAGTCTTATTCACTTCCGTTTATGCCTTGTCTTTAGCTTTTTCTTCTATATTTAACTTTATGTAGAGGCTAGGCCCCCCTCTAAATCTTGGTTGAAATTATTTTTCATTCTAATTCATAGAAATGGAGTAGCGTGCAATGGTGTCTTCTCATACAACAGTGAGGTAGGAGAAAAAATTTGTTGGGACAAAATGTGTGATCAGTGTCTTATTCTCTTCTGTTTGTGCCTTGTCTTTAGCTTTTTCTTCTATATTTAACATTATGTAGAGGCTAGGCCCCCCTCTAAATCTTGGTTGAAATTATTTTTCATTCTAATTAATAGAAATGGAGTAGCGATCAAAGGTGTCGTCTCAAACAACAGTGAGTTACGAGAAAAAATTTGTGGGCACAAAATGGGTGATCAGTGTCTTATTCTCTTCTGTTTGTGCCTTGTCTTTAGCTTTTTCTTCTATATTTAACTTTATCTAGAGGCTAGGCCCCCCACTAAATCTTGGTTGAAATTATTTTTCATTCTAATTCATAGAAATGGAGTAGCGATCAAGGTATGGTCTCAAACAACAGTGAGTTAGCAGATAAAATTTGTGGGCACAAAATGGGTGATCAGTGTCTTATTGTCTTCTGTTTGTGCCTTGTCTTTAGCTTTTTCTTCTATATTTAACTTTATGTAGAGGCTAGGACCCCCTCTAAATCTTGGTTGAAATTATTTTTCATTCTAATTCATAGAAATGGAGTAGCGTGCAATGGTGTCGTCTCATACAACAGTGAGGTGGGAGAAAAAATTTGTTGGCACAAAATGGGTGATCAGTGTCTTATTCTCTTCTGTTTGTGCCTTGTCTTTAGCTTTTTCTTCTATATTTAACTTTATGTAGAGGCTAGGCCCCCCTCTAAATCTTGGTTGGAATTATTTTTCATTCTAATTCATAGAAATGGAGTAGCGTGCAATGGTGTCGTCTCATACAACAGTGAGTTAGGAGAAAAAATTTGTGGGCACAAAATGGGTGATCAGTGTCTTATTCTCTTCTGTTTGTGCCTTGTCTTTAGCTTTTTCTTCTATATTTAACATTATGTAGAGGCTAGGCCCCCCTCTAAATCTTGGTTGAAATTATTTTTCATTCTAATTCATAGAAATGGAGTAGCGTGCAATGGTGTCGTCTCATACAACTGTGATTTAGCAGATAAAATTTGTGGGCACAAAATGGGTGATCAGAGTCTTATTCACTTCCGTTTATGACTTGTCTTTAGCTTTTTCTTCTATATTTAACTTTATGTAGAGGCTAGGCCCCCCTCTAAATCTTGGTTGAAATTATTTTTCATTCTAATTCATAGAAATGGAGTAGCGTGCAATGGTGTCTTCTCATACAACAGTGAGGTAGGAGAAAAAATTTGTTGGGACAAAATGTGTGATCAGTGTCTTATTCTCTTCTGTTTGTGCCTTGTCTTTAGCTTTTTCTTCTATATTTAACATTATGTAGAGGCTAGGCCCCCCTCTAAATCTTGGTTGAAATTATTTTTCATTCTAATTAATAGAAATGGAGTAGCGATCAAAGGTGTCGTCTCAAACAACAGTGAGTTACGAGAAAAAATTTGTGGGCACAAAATGGGTGATCAGTGTCTTATTCTCTTCTGTTTGTGCCTTGTCTTTAGCTTTTTCTTCTATATTTAACTTTATCTAGAGGCTAGGCCCCCCACTAAATCTTGGTTGAAATTATTTTTCATTCTAATTCATAGAAATGGAGTAGCGATCAAGGTATGGTCTCAAACAACAGTGAGTTAGCAGATAAAATTTGTGGGCACAAAATGGGTGATCAGTGTCTTATTGTCTTCTGTTTGTGCCTTGTCTTTAGCTTTTTCTTCTATATTTAACTTTATGTAGAGGCTAGGACCCCCTCTAAATCTTGGTTGAAATTATTTTTCATTCTAATTCATAGAAATGGAGTAGCGTGCAATGGTGTCGTCTCATACAACAGTGAGGTGGGAGAAAAAATTTGTTGGCACAAAATGGGTGATCAGTGTCTTATTCTCTTCTGTTTGTGCCTTGTCTTTAGCTTTTTCTTCTATATTTAACTTTATGTAGAGGCTAGGCCCCCCTCTAAATCTTGGTTGGAATTATTTTTCATTCTAATTCATAGAAATGGAGTAGCGTGCAATGGTGTCGTCTCATACAACAGTGAGTTAGGAGAAAAAATTTGTGGGCACAAAATGGGTGATCAGTGTCTTATTCTCTTCTGTTTGTGCCTTGTCTTTAGCTTTTTCTTCTATATTTAACTTTATGTAGAGGCTAGGCCCCCCTCTAAATCTTGGTTGAAATTATTTTTCATTCTAATTCATAGAAATGGAGTAGAGTGAAATGGTGTCGTCTAATACAACAGTGAGTTAGGAGAAAAAATTTGTGGGCACAAAATGGGTGATCAGTGTCTTATTCTCTTCTGTTTGTGCCTTGTCTTTAGCTTTTTCTTCTATATTTCACTTTATGTAGAGGCTAGGACGCCCTCTAAATCTTGGTTGAAATTATTTTTCATTCTAATTAATAGAAATGGAGTAGCGATCAATGGTGTCGTCTCAAACAACAGTGAGTTAGGAGAAAAAATTTGTGGGCACAAAATGGGTGATCAGTGTCTTATTCTCTTCTGTTTGTGCCTTGTCTTCAGATTTTTCTTCTATATTTAACTTTATGTAGAGGCTAGGCCCCCCTCTAAATCTTGGTTGAAATTATTTTTCATTCTAATTAATAGAAATGGAGTAGCGATCAAAGGTGTCGTCTCAAACAACAGTGAGTTAGGAGAAAAAATTTGTGGGCACAAAATGGGTGATCAGTGTCTTATTCTCTTCTGTTTGTGCCTTGTCTTTAGCTTTTTCTTCTATATTTAACTTTATGTAGAGGCTAGGCCCCCCTCTAAATCTTGGTTGAAATTATTTTTCATTCTAATTAATAGAAATGGAGTAGCGATCAAAGGTGTCGTCTCAAACAACAGTGAGTTACGAGAAAAAATTTGTGGGCACAAAATGGGTGATCAGTGTCTTATTCTCTTCTGTTTGTGCCTTGTCTTTAGCTTTTTCTTCTATATTTAACTTTATGTAGAGGCTAGGCCCCCCTCTAAATCTTGGTTGAAATTATTTTTCATTCTAATTCATAGAAATGGAGTAGAGTGAAATGGTGTCGTCTAATACAACAGTGAGTTAGGAGAAAAAATTTGTGGGCACAAAATGGGTGATCAGTGTCTTATTCTCTTCTGTTTGTGCCTTGTCTTTAGCTTTTTCTTCTATATTTCACTTTATGTAGAGGCTAGGACGCCCTCTAAATCTTGGTTGAAATTATTTTTCATTCTAATTAATAGAAATGGAGTAGCGATCAAAGGTGTCGTCTCAAACAACAGTGAGTTAGGAGAAAAAATTTGTGGGCACAAAATGGGTGATCAGTGTCTTATTCTCTTCTGTTTGTGCCGTGTCTTCAGATTTTTCTTCTATATTTAACTTTATGTAGAGGCTAGGCCCCCCTCTAAATCTTGGTTGAAATTATTTTTCATTCTAATTCATAGAAATGGAGTAGCGTGCAATGGTGTCTTCTCATACAACAGTGAGGTAGGAGAAAAAATTTGTTGGCACAAAATGTGTGATCAGTGTCTTATTCTCTTCTGTTTGTGCCTTGTCTTTAGCTTTTTCTTCTATATTTAACATTATGTAGAGGCTAGGCCCCCCTCTAAATCTTGGTTGAAATTATTTTTCATTCTAATTAATAGAAATGGAGTAGCGATCAAAGGTGTCGTCTCAAACAACAGTGAGTTACGAGAAAAAATTTGTGGGCACAAAATGGGTGATCAGTGTCTTATTCTCTTCTGTTTGTGCCTTGTCTTTAGCTTTTTCTTCTATATTTAACTTTATGTAGAGGCTAGGCCCCCCACTAAATCTTGGTTGAAATTATTTTTCATTCTAATTCATAGAAATGGAGTAGCGATCAAAGGTATGGTCTCAAACAACAGTGAGTTAGCAGATAAAATTTGTGGGCACAAAATGGGTGATCAGTGTCTTATTCTCTTCTGTTTGTGCCTTGTCTTTAGCTTTTTCTTCTATATTTAACTTTATGTAGAGGCTAGGCCCCCCTCTAAATCTTGGTTGAAATTATTTTTCATTCTAATTCATAGAAATGGAGTAGCGTGCAATGGTATCGTCTCATACAACAGTGAGGTGGGAGAAAAAATTTGTTGGCACAAAATGGGTGATCAGTGTCTTATTCTCTTCTGTTTGTGCCTTGTCTTTAGCTTTTTCTTCTATATTTAACTTTATGTAGAGGCTAGGCCCCCCTCTAAATCTTGGTTGAAATTATTTTTCATTCTAATTCATAGAAATGGAGTAGCATGCAATGGTGTCGTCTCATACAACAGTGAGTTAGGAGAAAAAATTTTTGGGCACAAAATGGGTGATCAGTGTCTTATTCTCTTCTGTTTGTGCCTTGTCTTTAGCTTTTTCTTCTATATTTAACATTATGTAGAGGCTAGGCCCCCCTCTAAATCTTGGTTGAAATTATTTTTCATTCTAATTCATAGAAATTGAGTAGCGTGCAATGGTGTCGTCTCATACAACTGTGATTTAGCAGATAAAATTTGTGGGCACAAAATGGGTGATCAGAGTCTTATTCACTTCCGTTTATGCCTTGTCTTTAGCTTTTTCTTCTATATTTAACTTTATGTAGAGGCTAGGCCCCCCTCTAAATCTTGGTTGAAATTATTTTTCATTCTAATTAATAGAAATGGAGTAGCGTGCAATGTTGTCGTCTCATACAACTGTGCGTTAGGAGAAAAAATTTGTGGGCACAAAATGGGTGATCAGTGTCTTATTCTCTTCTGTTTGTGCCTTGTCTTTAGCTTTTTCTTCTATATTTAACTTTATGTAGAGGCTAGGCCCCCCTCTAAATCTTGGTTGAAATTATTTTTCATTCTAATTCATAGAAATGGAGTAGCATGCAATGGTGTCGTCTCATACAACAGTGAGTTAGGAGAAAAAATTTGTTGGCACAAAATGGGTGATCAGTGTCTTATTCTCTTCTGTTTGTGCCTTGTCTAGCTTTTTCTTCTATATTTAACTTTATGTAGAGGCTAGGCCCCCCTCTAAATCTTGGTTGAAATTATTTTTCATTCTAATTAATAGAAATGGAGTAGCGATCAAAAGTATCGTCTCAAACAACAGTGAGTTAGGAGAAAAAATTTGTGGGCACAAAATGGGTGATCAGTGTCTTATTCTCTTCTGTTTGTGCCTTGTCTTCAGATTTTTCTTCTATATTTAACTTTATGTAGAGGCTAGGCCCCCCTCTAAATCTTGGTTGAAATTATTTTTCATTCTAATTAATAGAAATGGAGTAGCGATCAAAGGTGTCGTCTCAAACAAGAGTGAGTTAGGAGAAAAAATTTGTGGGCACAAAATGGGTGATCAGTGTCTTATTCTCTTCTGTTTGTGCCTTGTCTTTAGCTTTTTCTTCTATATTTAACTTTATGTAGAGGCTAGGCCCCCCTCTAAATCTTGGTTGAAATTATTTTTCATTCTAATTCATAGAAATGGAGTAGCGTGCAATGGTGTCGTCTCATACAACAGTGAGTTAGGAGAAAAAATTTGTGGGCACAAAATGGGTGATCAGTGTCTTATTCTCTTCTGTTTGTGCCTTGTCTTTAGCTTTTTCTTCTATATTTAACTTTATGTAGAGGCTAGGCCCCCCTCTAAATCTTGGTTGAAATTATTTTTCATTCTAATTCATAGAAATGGAGTAGCGTGCAATGGTGTCTTCTCATACAACAGTGAGGTAGGAGAAAAAATTTGTTGGCACAAAATGTGTGATCAGTGTCTTATTCTCTTCTGTTTGTGCCTTGTCTTTAGCTTTTTCTTCTATATTTAACATTATGTAGAGGTTAGGCCCCCCCTATAAATCTTGGTTGAAATTATTTTTCATTCTAATTAATAGTAATGGAGTAGCGATCAAAGGTGTCGTCTCAAACAACAGTGAGTTAGGAGAAAAAATTTGTGGGCACAAAATGGGTGATCAGTGTCTTATTCTCTTCTGTTTGTGCCTTGTCTTCAGATTTTTCTTCTATATTTAACTTTATGTAGAGGCTAGGCCCCCCTCTAAATCTTGGTTGAAATTATTTTTCATTCTAATTAATAGAAATGGAGTAGCGATCGAAGGTGTCGTCTCAAACAACAGTGAGTTAGGAGAAAAAATTTGTGGGCACAAAATGGGTGATCAGTGTCTTATTCTCTTCTGTTTGTGCCTTGTCTTTAGCTTTTTCTTCTATATTTAACTTTATGTAGAGGCTAGGCCCCCCTCTAAATCTTGGTTGAAATTATTTTTCATTCTAATTCATAGAAATGGAGTAGCGTGCAATGGTGTCGTCTCATACAACAGTGAGTTAGGAGAAAAAATTTGTGGGCACAAAATGGGTGATCAGTGTCTTATTCTCTTCTGTTTGTGCCTTGTCTTTAGCCTTTTCTTCTATATTTAACTGTATGTAGAGGCTAGGCCCCCCTCTAAATCTTGGTTGAAATTATTTTTCATTCTAATTCATAGAAATGGAGTAGCGTGCAATGGTGTCTTCTCATACAACAGTGAGGTAGGAGAAAAAATTTGTTGGCACAAAATGTGTGATCAGTGTCTTATACTCTTCTGTTTGTGCCTTGTCTTTAGCTTTTTCTTCTATATTTAACATTATGTAGAGGCTAGGCCCCCCTCTAAATCTTGGTTGAAATTATTTTTCATTCTAATTAATAGAAATGGAGTAGCGATCAAAGGTGTCGTCTCAAACAACAGTGAGTTACGAGCAAAAATTTGTGGGCACAAAATGGGTCATCAGTGTCTCATTCTCTTCTGTTTGTGCCTTGTCTTTAGCTTTTTCTTCTATATTTAACTTTATGTAGAGGCTAGGCCCCCCTCTAAATCTTGGTTGAAATTATTTTTCATTCTAATTCATAGAAATGGAGTAGCGTGCAATGGTGTCGTCTCATACAACAGTGAGGTGGGAGAAAAAATTTGTTGGCACAAAATGGGTGATCAGTGTCTTATTCTCTTCTGTTTGTGCATTGTCTTTAGCTTTTTCTTCTATATTTAACTTTATGTAGAGGCTAGGCCCCCCTCTAAATCTTGGTTGCCATTATTTTTCATTCTAATTAATAGAAATGGAGTAGCGTGCAATGGTGTCGTCTCATACAACTGTGAGTTAGCAGATAAAATTTGTGGGCACAAAATGTGTGATCAGTCTCTTATTCTCTTCTGTTTATGCCTTGTCTTTAGCTTTTTCTTCTATATTTAACTTTATGTAGAGGCTAGGCCCCTTTCTAATTCTTGGTTGGAATTATTTTTCATTCTAATTCATAGAAATGGAGTAGCGTGCAATGGTGTCGTCTCATTCAATAGTGAGTTAGGAGAAAAAATTTGTGGGCACAAAATGGGTGATCAGTGTCTTATTCTCTTCTGTTTGTGCCTTGTCTTTAGCTTTTTCTTCTATATTTAACTTTATGTAGAGGCTAGGCCCCCCTCTAAATCTTGGTTGAAATTATTTTTCATTCTAATTAATAGAAATGGAGCAGCGATCAAAGGTGTCGTCTCAAACAACAGTGAGTTAGGAGAAAAAATTTGTGGGCACAAAATGGGTGATCAGTGTCTTATTCTCTTCTGTTTGTGCCTTGTCATTAGCTTTTTCTTCTATATTTAACTTTATGTAGAGGCTAGGCCCCACTCTAAATCTTGGTTGAAATTATTTTTCATTCTAATTAATAGAAATGGAGTAGCGATCAAAGGTGTCGTCTCAAACAACTGTGAGTTTGCAGATAAAATTTGTGGGCACTAAATGGGTGATCAGAGACTTATTCTCTTCTGTTTATGCCTTGTCTTTAGCTTTTTCTTCTATATTTAACTTTATGTAGAGGCTAGGCCGCCCTCTAAATCTTGGTTGCCATTATTTTTCATTCTAATTAATAGAAATGGAGTAGCGTGCAATGGTGTCGTCTCATACAACTGTGAGTTAGCATATAAAATTTGTGGGCACAAAATGTGTGATCAGTCTCTTATTCTCTTCTGTTTATGCCTTGTCTTTAGCTTTTTCTTCTATATTTAACTTTATGTAGAGGCTAGGCCACTTTCTAATTCTTGGTTGGAATTATTTTTCATTCTAATTCATAGAAATGGAGTAGCGTGCAATGGTGTCGTCTCATACAACAGTGAGTTAGGAGAAAAAATTTGTGGGCACAAAATGGGTGATCAGTGTCTTATTCTCTTCTTTTTGTGCCTCGTCTTTAGCTTTTTCTTCTATATTTAACTTCATGTAGAGGCTAGGCCCCACTCTAAATCTTGGTTGAAATTATTTTTCATTCTAATTCATAGAAATGGAGTAGCGTGAAATGGTGTCGTCTAATACAACAGTGAGTTAGGAGAAAAAATTTGTGGGCACAAAATGGGTGATCAGTGTCTTATTCTCTTCTGTTTGTGCCTTGTCTTTAGCTTTTTCTTCTATATTTAACTTTATGTAGAGGCTAGGCCCCACTCTAAATCTTGGTTGAAATTATTTTTCATTCTAATTAATAGAAATGGAGTAGCGATCAAAGGTGTCGTCTCAAACAACTGTGAGTTAGCAGATAAAATTTGTGGGCACTAAATGGGTGATCAGAGACTTATTCTCTTCTGTTTATGCCTTGTCTTTAGCTTTTTCTTCTATATTTAACTTTATGTAGAGGCGAGGCCCCTTTCTAAATCTTGGTTGAAATTATTTTTCATTCTAATTCATAGAAATGGAGTAGCGTGCAATCGTGTCGTCTCATACAACTGTGAGTTAGCAGATAAAATTTGTGGGTACAAAATGGGTGATCAGTGTCTTATTCTCTTCTGTTTGTGCCTTGTCTTTAGCTTTTTCTTCTATATTTAACTTTATGTAGAGGCTAGGCCCCCCTCTAAATCTTGGTTGAAATTATTTTTCATTCTAATTAATAGAAATGGAGTAGCGTGCAATGGTGTCGTCTCATACAACTGTGAGTTAGCAGATAAAATTTGTGGGCACAAAATGGGTGATCAGTGTCTTATTCTCTTCTGTTTGTGCCTTGTCTTTAGCTTTTTCTTCTATATTTAACTTTATATATAGGCTAGGCCCCCCTCTAAATCTTGGTTGAAATTATTTTTCATTCTAATTAATAGAAATGGAGTAGCGATCAAAGGTGTCGTCTCAAACAACAGTGAGTTAGGAGAAAAAATTTGTGGGCACAAAATGGGTGATCAGTGTCTTATTCTCTTCTGTTTGTGCCTTGTCTTTAGCTTTTTCTTCTATATTTAACTTTATGTAGAGGCTAGGCCCCCCTCTAAATCTTGGTTGAAATTATTTTTCATTCTCATTAATAGAAATGGAGTAGCGATCAAAGGTGTCGTCTCAAACAACAGTGAGTTAGGAGAAAAAATTTGTGGGCACAAAATGGGTGATCAGTGTCTTATTCTCTTCTGTTTGTGCCTTGTCTTTAGCTTTTTCTTCTATATTTAACTTTATGTAGAGGCTAGGCCCCCCTCTAAATCTTGGTTGAAATTATTTTTCATTCTAATTAATAGAAATGGAGTAGCGATCAAAGGTGTCGTCTCAAACAACAGTGAGTTAGGAGAAAAAATTTGTGGGCACAAAATGGGTGATCAGTGTCTTATTCTCTTCTGTTTGTGCCTTGTCTTTAGCTTTTTCTTCTATATTTAACTTTATGTAGAGGCTAGGCCCCCCTCTAAATCTTGGTTGAAATTATTTTTCATTCTAATTAATAGAAATGGAGTAGCGTGCAATGGTTTCGTCTCATACAACTGTGAGTTAGCAGATAAAATTTGTGGGCACTAAATGGGTGATCAGAGTCTTATTCTCTTCTGTTTATGCCTTGTCTTTAGCTTTTTCTTCTATATTTAACTTTATGTAGAGGCTAGGCCCCCCTCTAAATCTTGGTTGCCATTATTTTTCATTCTAATTAATAGAAATGGAGTAGCGTGCAATGGTGTCGTCTCATACAACTGTGAGTTAGCAGATAAAATTTGTGGGCACAAAATGTGTGATCAGTCTCTTATTCTCTTCTGTTTATGCCTTGTCTTTAGCTTTTTCTTCTGTATTTAACTTTATGTAGAGGCTAGGCCCCTTTCTAAATCTTGGTTGAAATTATTTTTCATTCTAATTCATAGAAATGGAGTAGCGTGCAATCGTGTCGTCTCATACAACTGTGAGTTAGCAGATAAAATTTTGGGTACAAAATGGGTGATCAGTGTCTTATTCTCTTCTGTTTGTGCCTTGTCTTTAGCTTTTTCTTCTATATTTAACTTTATGTAGAGGCTAGGCCCCCCTCTAAATCTTGGTTGAAATTATTTTTCATTCTAATTCATAGAAATGGAGTAGCGTGCAATGGTGTCGTCTCATACAACTGTGAGTTAGGAGATAAAATTTGTGGGCACAAAATGGGTGATCAGTGTCTTATTCTCTTCTGTTTATGCCTTGTCTTTAGCTTTTTCTTCTATATTTAACTTTATGTAGAGGCTAGGCCCCCCTCTAAATCTTGGTTGAAATTATTTTTCATTCTAATTAATAGAAATGGAGTAGCGTGCAATGGTGTTGTCTCATACAACTGTGAGTTAGCAGATAAAATTTGTGGGCACTAAATGGGTGATCAGAGTCTTATTCTCTTCTGTTTATGCCTTGTCTTTAGCTTTTTCTTCTATATTTAACTTTATGTAGAGGCTAGGCTCAACTCTAAATCTTGGTTGAAATTATTTTTCATTCTAATTCATAGAAATGGAGTAGCGATCAAAGGTGTCGTCTCAAACAACAGTGAGTTAGGAGAAAAAATTTGTGGGCACAAAATGGGTGATCAGTGTCTTATTCTCTTCTGTTTGTGCCTTGTCTTTAGCTTTTTCTTCTATATTTAACTTTATGTAGAGGCTAGGCCCCCCTCTAAATCTTGGTTGAAATTATTTTTCATTCTAATTAATAGAAATGGAGTAGTGATCAAAGGTGTCGTCTCAAACAACAGTGAGTTAGGAGAAAAAATTTGTGGGCACAAAATGGGTGATCAGTGTCTTTTTCTCTTCTGTTTGTGCCTTGTCTTTAGCTTTTTCTTCTATATTTAACTTTATGTAGAGGCTAGGCTCCCCTCTATATCTTGGTTGAAATTATTTTTCATTCTAATTAATAGAAATGGAGTAGCGTGCAATGGTCTCGTCTCATACAACTGTGAGTTAGCAGATAAAATTTGTGGGCACAAAATGTGTGATCAGTCACTTATTCTATTCTGTTTATGCCTTGTCTTTAGCTTTTTCTTCTATATTTAACTTTATGTAGAGGCGAGGCCCCTTTCTAAATCTTGGTTGAAATTATTTTTCATTCTAATTCATAGAAATGGAGTAGCGTGCAATCGTGTCGTCTCATACAACTGTGAGTTAGCAGATAAAATTTGTGGGTACAAAATGGGTGATCAGTGTTTTATTCTCTTCTGTTTGTGCCTGGTCTTTAGCTTTTTCTTCTATATTTAACTTTATGTAGAGGCTAGGCCCCCCTCTAAATCTTGGTTGAAATTATTTTTCATTCTAATTAATAGAAATGGAGTAGCGTGCAATGGTGTCATCTCATACAACTGTGAGTTAGCAGATAAAATTTGTGGGCACAAAATGGGTGATCAGTGTCTTATTCTCTTCTGTTTATGCCTTGTCTTTAGCTTTTTCTTCTATATTTAACTTTATGTAGAGGCTAGGCCCCCCTCTAAATCTTGGTTGAAATTATTTTTCATTCTAATTAATAGAAATGGAGTAGCGATCAAAGGTATCGTCTCAAACAACAGTGAGTTAGGAGAAAAAATTTGTGGGCACAAAATGGGTGATCAGTGTCTTATTCTCTTCTGTTTGTGCCTTGTCTTTAGCTTTTTCTTCTATATTTAACTTTATGTAGAGGCTAGGCCCCCCTCTAAATCTTGGTTGAAATTATTTTTCATTCTAATTCATAGAAATGGAGTAGCGTGCAATGGTGTCGTCTCATACAACAGTGAGTTAGGAGAAAAAATTTGTGGGCACAAAATGTGTGATCAGTGTCTTATTCTCTTCTGTTTGTGCCTTGTCTTTAGCTTTTTCTTCTATATTTAACTTTATGTAGAGGCTAGGCCCCCCTCTAAATCTTGGTTGAAATTATTTTTCATTCTAATTAATAGAAATGGAGTAGCGTGCAATGGTGTCATCTCATACAACTGTGAGTTAGCAGATAAAATTTGTGGGCACAAAATGGGTGATCAGTGTCTTATTCTCTTCTGTTTATGCCTTGTCTTTAGCTTTTTCTTCTATATTTAACTTTATGTAGAGGCTAGGCCCCCCTCTAAATCTTGGTTGAAATTATTTTTCATTCTAATTAATAGAAATGGAGTAGCGATCAAAGGTATCGTCTCAAACAACAGTGAGTTAGGAGAAAAAATTTGTGGGCACAAAATGGGTGATCAGTGTCTTATTCTCTTCTGCTTGTGCCTTGTCTTTAGCTTTTTCTTCTATATTTAACTTTATGTAGAGGCTAGGCCCCCATCTAAATCTTGGTTGAAATTATTTTTCATTCTAATTCATAGAAATGGAGTAGCGTGCAATGGTGTCGTCTCATACAACAGTGAGTTAGGAGAAAAAATTTGTGGGCACAAAATGTGTGATCAGTGTCTTATTCTCTTCTGTTTGTGCCTTGTCTTTAGCTTTTTCTTCTATATTTAACTTTATGTAGAGGCTAGGCCCCACTCTAAATCTTGGTTGAAATTATTTTTCATTCTAATTCATAGAAATGGAGTAGCGTGAAATGGTGTTGTCTAATACAACAGTGAGTTAGGAGAAAAAATTTGTGGGCACAAAATGGGTGATCAGTGTCTTATTCTCTTCTGTTTGTGCCTTGTCTTTAGCTTTTTCGCCTATATTTAACTTTATGTAGAGGCTAGGCCCCCCTCTAAATCTTGGTTGAAATTATTTTTCATTCTAATTAATAGAAATGGAGTAGCGATCAAAGGTGTCGTCTCAAACAACAGTGAGTTAGGAGAAAAATTTTGTGGGCACAAAATGGGTGATCAGTGCCTTATTCTCTTCTGTTCGTGCCTTGTCTTTAGCTTTTTCTTCTATATTTAACTTTATGTAGAGGCTAGGCCCCCCTCTAAATCTTGGTTGAAATTATTTTTCATTCTAATTAATAGAAATGGAGTAGCGATCACAGGTGTCGTCTCAAACAACAGTGAGTTAGGAGAAAAAATTTGTGGGCACAAAATGGGTGATCAGTGTCTTTTTCTCTTCTGTTTGTGCCTTGTCTTTAGCTTTTTCTTCTATATTTAACTTTATGTAGAGGCTAGGCTCCCCTCTAAATCTTGGTTGAAATTATTTTTCATTCTAATTAATAGAAATGGAGTAGCGTGCAATGGTTTCGTCTCATACAACTGTGAGTTAGCAGATAAAATTTGTCGGCACTAAATGGGTGATCAGAGTCTTATTCTCTTCTGTTTATGCCTTGTCTTTAGCTTTTTCTTCTATATTTAGCTTTATGTAGAGGCTAGGCCCCCCTCTAAATCTTGGTTGCCATTATTTTTCATTCTAATTAATAGAAATGGAGTAGCGTGCAATGGTGTCGTCTCATACAACTGTGAGTTAGCAGATAAAATTTGTGGGCACAAAATGTGTGATCAGTCTCTTATTCTCTTCTATTTATGCCTTGTCTTTAGCTTTTTCTTCTATATTTAACTTTATGTAGAGGCTAGGCCCCTTTCTAAATCTTGGTTGGAATTATTTTTCATTCTAATTCATAGAAATGGAGTAGCGTGCAATCGTGTCGTCTCATACAACTGTGAGTTAGCAGATAAAATTTTGGGTACAAAATGGGTGATCAGTGTCTTATTCTCTTCTGTTTGTGCCTTGTCTTTAGCTTTTTCGCCTATATTTAACTTTATGTAGAGGCTAGGCCCCCCTCTAAATCTTGGTTGAAATTATTTTTCATTCTAATTAATAGAAATGGAGTAGCGATCAAAGGTGTCGTCTCAAACAACAGTGAGTTAGGAGAAAAATTTTGTGGGCACAAAATGGGTGATCAGTGCCTTATTCTCTTCTGTTCGTGCCTTGTCTTTAGCTTTTTCTTCTATATTTAACTTTATGTAGAGGCTAGGCCCCCCTCTAAATCTTGGTTGAAATTATTTTTCATTCTAATTAATAGAAATGGAGTAGCGATCACAGGTGTCGTCTCAAACAACAGTGAGTTAGGAGAAAAAATTTGTGGGCACAAAATGGGTGATCAGTGTCTTTTTCTCTTCTGTTTGTGCCTTGTCTTTAGCTTTTTCTTCTATATTTAACTTTATGTAGAGGCTAGGCTCCCCTCTAAATCTTGGTTGAAATTATTTTTCATTCTAATTAATAGAAATGGAGTAGCGTGCAATGGTTTCGTCTCATACAACTGTGAGTTAGCAGATAAAATTTGTCGGCACTAAATGGGTGATCAGAGTCTTATTCTCTTCTGTTTATGCCTTGTCTTTAGCTTTTTCTTCTATATTTAGCTTTATGTAGAGGCTAGGCCCCCCTCTAAATCTTGGTTGCCATTATTTTTCATTCTAATTAATAGAAATGGAGTAGCGTGCAATGGTGTCGTCTCATACAACTGTGAGTTAGCAGATAAAATTTGTGGGCACAAAATGTGTGATCAGTCTCTTATTCTCTTCTATTTATGCCTTGTCTTTAGCTTTTTCTTCTATATTTAACTTTATGTAGAGGCTAGGCCCCTTTCTAAATCTTGGTTGGAATTATTTTTCATTCTAATTCATAGAAATGGAGTAGCGTGCAATCGTGTCGTCTCATACAACTGTGAGTTAGCAGATAAAATTTTGGGTACAAAATGGGTGATCAGTGTCTTATTCTCTTCTGTTTGTGCCTTGTCTTTAGCTTTTTCTTCTATATTTAACTTTATGTAGAGGCTAGGCCCCCCTCTAAATCTTGGTTGAAATTATTTTTCATTCTAATTAATAGAAATGGAGTAGCGTGCAATGGTGTCGTCTCATACAACTGTGAGTTAGCAGATAAAATTTGTGGGCACAAAATGGGTGATCAGTGTCTTATTCTCTTCTGTTTATGCCTTGTCTTTAGCTTTTTCTTCTATATTTAACTTTATGTAGAGGCTAGGCCCCCCTCTAAATCTTGGTTGAAATTATTTTTCATTCTATTTAATAGAAATGGAGTAGCGTGCAATGGTGTCGTCTCATACAACTGTGAGTTAGCATATAAAATTTGTGGGCACTAAATGGGTGATCAGAGTCTTATTCTCTTCTGTTTATGCCTTGTCTTTAGCTTTTTCTTCTATATTTAACTTTATGTAGAGGCTAGGCCCCCCTCTAAATCTTGGTTGCCATTATTTTTCATTCTAATTAATAGAAATGGAGTAGCGTGCAATGGTGTCGTCTCATACAACTGTGAGTTAGCAGATAAAATTTGTGGGCACAAAATGTGTGATCAGTCTCTTATTCTCTTCTGTTTATGCCTTGTCTTTAGCTTTTTCTTCTATATTTAACTTTATGTAGAGGCTAGGCCCCTTTCTAAATCTTGGTTGGAATTATTTTTCATTCTAATTCATAGAAATGGAGTAGCGTGCAATGGTGTCGTCTCATACAACAGTGAGTTAGGAGAAAAAATTTGTGGGCACAAAATGGGTGATCAGTGTCTTATTCTCTTCTGTTTGTGCCTTGTCTTTAGCTTTTTCTTCTATATTTAACTTTATGTAGAGGCTAGGCCCCCCTCTAAATCTTGGTTGAAATTATTTTTCATTCTAATTAATAGAAATGGAGTAGCGTGCAATGGTTTCGTCTCATACAACTGTGAGTTAGCAGATAAAATTTGTCGGCACTAAATGGGTGATCAGAGTCTTATTCTCTTCTGTTTATGCCTTGTCTTTAGCTTTTTCTTCTATATTTAGCTTTATGTAGAGGCTAGGCCCCCCTCTAAATCTTGGTTGCCATTATTTTTCATTCTAATTAATAGAAATGGAGTAGCGTGCAATGGTGTCGTCTCATACAACTGTGAGTTAGCAGATAAAATTTGTGGGCACAAAATGTGTGATCAGTCTCTTATTCTCTTCTATTTATGCCTTGTCTTTAGCTTTTTCTTCTATATTTAACTTTATGTAGAGGCTAGGCCCCTTTCTAAATCTTGGTAGAAATTATTTTTCATTCTAATTCATAGAAATGGAGTAGCGTGCAATCGTGTCGTCTCATACAACTGTGAGTTAGCAGATAAAATTTTGGGTACAAAATGGGTGATCAGTGTCTTATTCTCTTCTGTTTGTGCCTTGTCTTTAGCTTTTTCTTCTATATTTAACTTTATGTAGAGGCTAGGCCCCCCTCTAAATCTTGGTTGAAATTATTTTTCATTCTAATTAATAGAAATGGAGTAGCGTGCAATGGTGTCGTCTCATACAACTGTGAGTTAGCAGATAATATTTGTGGGCACAAAATGGGTGATCAGTGTCTTATTCTCTTCTGTTTATGCCTTGTCTTTAGCTTTTTCTTCTATATTTAACTTTATGTAGAGGCTAGGCCCCCCTCTAAATCTTGGTTGCCATTATTTTTCATTCTAATTAATAGAAATGGAGTAGCCTGCAATGGTGTCGTCTCATACAACTGTGAGTTAGCAGATAAAATTTGTGGGCACAAAATGTGTGATCAGTCTCTTATTCTCTTCTGTTTATGCCTTGTCTTTAGCTTTTTCTTCTATATTTAACATTATGTAGAGGCTAGGCCCATTTCTAAATCTTGGTTGGAATTATTTTTCATTCTAATTCATAGAAATGGAGTAGCGTGCAATGGTGTCGTCTCATACAACAGTGATTTAGGAGAAAAAATTTGTGGGCACAAAATGGGTGATCAGTCTCTTATTCTCTTCTGTTTGTGCCTTGTCTTTAGCTTTTTCTTCTATATTTAACTTTATGTAGAGGCTAGGCCCCTTTCTAAATCTTGGTTGAAATTATTTTTCATTCTAATTCATAGAAATGGAGTAGCGTGCAATGGTGTCGTCTCATACAACAGTGAGGTAGGAGAAAAAATTTGTTGGCACAAATGGGTTATCAGTGTCTTATTCTCTTCTGTTTGTGCCTTGTCTTTAGCTTTTTCTTCTATATTTAACTTTATGTAGAGGCTAGGCCCCCCTCTAAATCTTGGTTGAAATTATTTTTCATTCTAATTCATAGAAATGGAGTAGCGTGCAATGGTGTCGTCTCATACAACAGTGAGGTAGGAGAAAAATTTTGTTGGCACAAAATGGGTGATCAGTGTCTTATTCTCTTCTGTTTGTACCTTGTCTTTAGCTTTTTCTTCTATATTTAACTTTATGTAGAGGCTAGGCCTTTTTCTAAATCTTGGTTGGAATTATTTTTCATTCTAATTCATAGAAATGGAGTAGCATGCAATGGTGTCGTCTCATACAACAGTGAGTTAGGAGAAAAAATTTGTGGGCACAAAATGTGTGATCAGTGTCTTATTCTCTTCTGTTTGTGCCTTGTCTTTACCTTTTTCTTCTATATTTAACTTTATGTAGAGGCTAGGCCCCCCTCTAAATCTTGGTTGAAATTATTTTTCATTCTAATTCATAGAAATGGAGTAGCGTGCAATGGTGTCGTCTCATACAACAGTGAGTTAGGAGAAAAAATTTGTGGGCACAAAATGGGTGATCAGTGTCTTATTCTCTTCTGCTTGTGCCTTGTCTTTAGCTTTTTCTTCTATATTTAACTTTATGTAGAGGCTAGGCCCCCCTCTAAATCTTGGTTGAAATTATTTTTCATTCTAATTAATAGAAATGGAGTAGCGATCAAAGGTGTCGTCTCAAACAACAGTGAGTTAGGAGAAAAAATTTGTGGGCACAAAATGGGTGATCAGTGTCTTCTTCTCTTCTGTTTGTGCCTTGTCTTTAGCTTTTTCTTCTATATTTAACTTTATGTAGAGGCTAGGCCCCCCTCTAAATCTTGGTTGAAATTATTTTTCATTCTAATTCATAGAAATGGAGTAGCGTGCAATGGTGTCGTCTCATACAACAGTGAGTTAGGAGAAAAAATTTGTGGGCACAAAATGGGTGATCAGTGTCTTATTCTCTTCTGTTTGTGCCTTGTCTTTAGCTTTTTCTACTATATTTAACTTTATGTAGAGGCTAGGCCCCCCTCTAAATATTGGTTGAAATTATTTTTCATTCTAATTCATAGAAATGGAGTAGCGTGCAATGGTGTCGTCTCATACAACAGTGAGGTAGGAGAAAAAATTTGTTGGCACAAAATGTGTGATCAGTGTCTTATTCTCTTCTGTTTGTGCCTTGTCTTTAGCTTTTTCTTCTATATTTAACTTTATGTAGAGGCTAGGCCCCCCTCTAAATCATGGTTGAAATTATTTTTCATTCTAATTAATAGAAATGGAGTAGCGCTCAAAGGTTTCGTCTCAAACAACAGTGAGTTAGGAGAAAAAATTTGTGGGCCCAAAATGGGTGATCAGTGTCTTATTCTCTACTGTTTGTGCCTTGTCTTTAGCTTTTTCTTCTATATTTAACTATATGTAGAGGCTAGGCCCCCCTCTAAATCTTGGTTGCCATTATTTTTCATTCTAATTAATAGAAATGGAGTAGCGTGCAATGGTGTCGTCTCATACAACTGTGAGTTAGCAGATAAAATTTGTGGGCACAAAATGTGTGATCAGTCTCTTATTCTCTTCTATTTATGCCTTGTCTTTAGCTTTTTCTTCTATATTTAACTTTATGTAGAGGCTAGGCCCCTTTCTAAATCTTGGTAGAAATTATTTTTCATTCTAATTCATAGAAATGGAGTAGCGTGCAATCGTGTCGTCTCATACAACTGTGAGTTAGCAGATAAAATTTTGGGTACAAAATGGGTGATCAGTGTCTTATTCTCTTCTGTTTGTGCCTTGTCTTTAGCTTTTTCTTCTATATTTAACTTTATGTAGAGGCTAGGCCCCCCTCTAAATCTTGGTTGAAATTATTTTTCATTCTAATTAATAGAAATGGAGTAGCGTGCAATGGTGTCGTCTCATACAACTGTGAGTTAGCAGATAATATTTGTGGGCACAAAATGGGTGATCAGTGTCTTATTCTCTTCTGTTTATGCCTTGTCTTTAGCTTTTTCTTCTATATTTAACTTTATGTAGAGGCTAGGCCCCCCTCTAAATCTTGGTTGAAATTATTTTTCATTCTAATTAATAGAAATGGAGTAGCGTGCAATGGTGTCGTCTCATACAACTGTGAGTTAGCATATAAAATTTGTGGGCACTAAATGGGTGATCAGAGTCTTATTCTCTTCTGTTTATGCCTTGTCTTTAGCTTTTTCTTCTATATTTAACTTTATGTAGAGGCTAGGCCCCCCTCTAAATCTTGGTTGCCATTATTTTTCATTCTAATTAATAGAAATGGAGTAGCCTGCAATGGTGTCGTCTCATACAACTGTGAGTTAGCAGATAAAATTTGTGGGCACAAAATGTGTGATCAGTCTCTTATTCTCTTCTGTTTATGCCTTGTCTTTAGCTTTTTCTTCTATATTTAACATTATGTAGAGGCTAGGCCCATTTCTAAATCTTGGTTGGAATTATTTTTCATTCTAATTCATAGAAATGGAGTAGCGTGCAATGGTGTCGTCTCATACAACAGTGATTTAGGAGAAAAAATTTGTGGGCACAAAATGGGTGATCAGTCTCTTATTCTCTTCTGTTTGTGCCTTGTCTTTAGCTTTTTCTTCTATATTTAACTTTATGTAGAGGGTAGGCCCCTTTCTAAATCTTGGTTGAAATTATTTTTCATTCTAATTCATAGAAATGGAGTAGCGTGCAATGGTGTCGTCTCATACAACAGTGAGGTAGGAGAAAAAATTTGTTGGCACAAATGGGTTATCAGTGTCTTATTCTCTTCTGTTTGTGCCTTGTCTTTAGCTTTTTCTTCTATATTTAACTTTATGTAGAGGCTAGGCCCCCCTCTAAATCTTGGTTGAAATTATTTTTCATTCTAATTCATAGAAATGGAGTAGCGTGCAATGGTGTCGTCTCATACAACAGTGAGGTAGGAGAAAAATTTTGTTGGCACAAAATGGGTGATCAGTGTCTTATTCTCTTCTGTTTGTACCTTGTCTTTAGCTTTTTCTTCTATATTTAACTTTATGTAGAGGCTAGGCCTTTTTCTAAATCTTGGTTGGAATTATCTTTCATTCTAATTCATAGAAATGGAGTAGCATGCAATGGTGTCGTCTCATACAACAGTGAGTTAGGAGAAAAAATTTGTGGGCACAAAATGTGTGATCAGTGTCTTATTCTCTTCTGTTTGTGCCTTGTCTTTACCTTTTTCTTCTATATTTAACTTTATGTAGAGGCTAGGCCCCCCTCTAAATCTTGGTTGAAATTATTTTTCATTCTAATTCATAGAAATGGAGTAGCGTGCAATGGTGTCGTCTCATACAACAGTGAGTTAGGAGAAAAAATTTGTGGGCACAAAATGGGTGATCAGTGTCTTATTCTCTTCTGCTTGTGCCTTGTCTTTAGCTTTTTCTTCTATATTTAACTTTATGTAGAGGCTAGGCCCCCCTCTAAATCTTGGTTGAAATTATTTTTCATTCTAATTAATAGAAATGGAGTAGCGATCAAAGGTGTCGTCTCAAACAACAGTGAGTTAGGAGAAAAAATTTGTGGGCACAAAATGGGTGATCAGTGTCTTCTTCTCTTCTGTTTGTGCCTTGTCTTTAGCTTTTTCTTCTATATTTAACTTTATGTAGAGGCTAGGCCCCCCTCTAAATCTTGGTTGAAATTATTTTTCATTCTAATTCATAGAAATGGAGTAGCGTGCAATGGTGTCGTCTCATACAACAGTGAGTTAGGAGAAAAAATTTGTGGGCACAAAATGGGTGATCAGTGTCTTATTCTCTTCTGTTTGTGCCTTGTCTTTAGCTTTTTCTACTATATTTAACTTTATGTAGAGGCTAGGCCCCCCTCTAAATATTGGTTGAAATTATTTTTCATTCTAATTCATAGAAATGGAGTAGCGTGCAATGGTGTCGTCTCATACAACAGTGAGGTAGGAGAAAAAATTTGTTGGCACAAAATGTGTGATCAGTGTCTTATTCTCTTCTGTTTGTGCCTTGTCTTTAGCTTTTTCTTCTATATTTAACTTTATGTAGAGGCTAGGCCCCCCTCTAAATCATGGTTGAAATTATTTTTCATTCTAATTAATAGAAATGGAGTAGCGCTCAAAGGTTTCGTCTCAAACAACAGTGAGTTAGGAGAAAAAATTTGTGGGCCCAAAATGGGTGATCAGTGTCTTATTCTCTACTGTTTGTGCCTTGTCTTTAGCTTTTTCTTCTATATTTAACTATATGTAGAGGCTAGGCACCCCTCTAAATCTTGGTTGAAATTATTTTTCATTCTAATTAATAGAAATGGAGTAGCGTGCAATGGTGTCGTCTCATACAACTGTGAGTTAGGAGATAAAATTTGTGGGCACAAAATGGGTGATCAGTGTCTTATTCTCTTCTGTTTATGCCTTGTCTTTAGCTTTTTCTTCTATATTTAACTTTATGTAGAGGCTAGGCCCCACTCTAAATCTTGGTTGAAATTATTTTTCATTCTAATTAATAGAAATGGAGTAGCGTGCAATGGTGTCGTCTCATACAACTGTGAGTTAGGAGATAAAATTTGTGGGCACAAAATGGGTGATCAGTGACTTATTCTCTTCTGTTTGTGCCTTGTCTTTAGCTTTTTCTTCTATATTTAACTTTATGTAGAGGCTAGGCCCCCCTCTAAATCTTGGTTGAAATTATTTTTCATTCTAATTAATAGAAATGGAGTAGCGATCAAAGGTGTCGTCTCAAACAACAGTGAGTTGGGGGAAAAAATTTGTGGGCACAAAATGGGTGATCAGTGTCTTATTCTCTTCTGTTTGTGCCTTGTCTTTTGCTTTTTCTTCTATATTTAAATTTATGTAGAGGCTAGGTCCCCCTCTAAATCTCGGTTGAAATTATTTTTCATTCTAATTAATAGAAATGGAGTAGCGATCAAAGGTGTCGTCTCAAACAACAGTGAGTTCGGAGAAAAAATTTGTGGGCACAAAATGGGTGATCAGTGTCTTATTCTCTTCTGTTTGTGCCTTGTCTTTAGCTTTTTCTTCTATATTTAACTTTATGTAGAGGCTAGGCCCCCCTCTAAATCTTGGTTGAAATTATTTTTCATTCTAATTCATAGAAATGGAGTAGCGTGCAATGGTGTCGTCTCATACAACAGTGAGTTAGGAGAAAAAATTTGTGGGCACAAAATGGGTGATCAGTGTCTTATTCTCTTCTGTTTGTGCCTTGTCTTTAGCTTTTTCTTCTATATTTAACTTTATGTAGAGGCTAGCCCCCCCTGTAAATCTTGGTTGAAATTATTTTTCATTCTAATTAATAGAAATGGAGTAGCGATCAAATGTGTCGTCTCAAACAACAGTGAGTTAGGAGAAAAAATTTGTGGGCACAAAATGGGTGATCAGTGTCTTCTTCTCTTCTGTTTGTGCCTTGTCTTTAGCTTTTTCTTCTATATTTAACTTTATGTAGAGGCTAGGCCCCTTTCTAAATCTTGGTTGAAATTATTTTTCATTCTAATTCATAGAAATGGAGTAGCGTGCAATGGTGTCGTCTCATACAACAGTGAGTTAGGAGAAAAAATTTGTGGGCACAAAATGGGTGATCAGTGTCTTATTCTCTTCTGTTTGTGCCTTGTCTTTAGCTTTTTCTACTATATTTAACTTTATGTAGAGGCTAGGCCCCCCTCTAAATATTGGTTGAAATTATTTTTCATTCTAATTCATAGAAATGGAGTAGCGTGCAATGGTGTCGTCTCATACAACCGTGAGGTAGGAGAAAAAATTTGTTGGCACAAAATGTGTGATCAGTGTCTTATTCTCTTCTGTTTGTGCCTTGTCTTTAGCTTTTTCTTCTATATTTAACTTTATGTAGAGGCTAGGCCCCCCTCTAAATCATGGTTGAAATTATTTTTCATTCTAATTAATAGAAATGGAGTAGCGCTCAAAGGTGTCGTCTCAAACAACAGTGAGTTAGGAGAAAAAATTTGTGGGCACAAATAGGGTGATCAGTGTCTTATTCTCTACTGTTTGTGCCTTGTCTTTAGCTTTTTCTTCTATATTTAACTATATGTAGAGGCTAGGCCCCCCTCTAAATCTTGGTTGAAATTATTTTTCATTCTAATTAATAGAAATGGAGTAGCGTGCAATGGTTTCGTCTCATACAACTGTGAGTTAGCAGATAAAATTTGTGGGCACTAAATGGGTGATCAGAGTCTTATTCTCTTCTGTTTATGCCTTGTCTTTTGCTTTTTCTTCTATATTTAACTATATGTAGAGGCTAGGCCCCCCTCTAAATCTTGGTTGAAATTATTTTTCATTCTAATTCATAGAAATGGAGTAGCGTGCAATGGTGTCGTCTCATACAACAGTGAGTTAGGAGAAAAAATTTGTGGGCACAAAATGGGTGATCAGTGTCTTATTCTCTTCTGTTTGTGCCTTGTCTTTAGCTTTTTCTTCTATATTTAACTTTATGTAGAGGCTAGGCCCCCCTCTAAATCTTGGTTGAAATTATTTTTCATTCTAATTAATAGAAATGGAGTAGCGTGCAATGGTGTCGTCTCATACAACTGTGAGTTAGGAGATAAAATTTGTGGGCACAAAATGGGTGATCAGTGTCTTATTCTCTTCTGTTTATGCCTTGTCTTTAGCTTTTTCTTCTATATTTAACTTTATGTAGAGGCTAGGCCCCCCTCTAAATCTTGGTTGAAATTATTTTTCATTCTAATTAATAGAAATGGAGTAGCGATCAAAGGTGTCGTCTCAAACAACAGTGAGTTAGGGGAAAAAATTTGTGGGCACAAAATGGGTGATCAGTGTCTTATTCTCTTCTGTTTGTGCCTTGTCTTTAGCTTTTTCTTCTATATTTAACTTTATGTAGAGGCTAGGCCCCCCTCTAAATATTGGTTGAAATTATTTTTCATTCTAATTCATAGAAATGGAGTAGCGTGCAATGGTGTCGTCTCATACAACAGTGAGGTAGGAGAAAAAATTTGTTGGCACAAAATGTGTGATCAGTGTCTTATTCTCTTCTGTTTGTGCTTTGTCTTTAGCTTTTTCTTCTATATTTAACTTTATGTAGAGGCTAGGCCCCCCTCTAAATCATGGTTGAAATTATTTTTCATTCTAATTAATAGAAATGGAGTAGCGCTCAAAGGTGTCGTCTCAAACAACAGTGAGTTAGGAGAAAAAATTTGTGGGCACAAAATGGGTGATCAGTGTCTTATTCTCTACTGTTTGTGCCTTGTCTTTAGCTTTTTCTTCTATATTTAACTATATGTAGTGGCTAGGCCCCCCTCTAAATCTTGGTTGAAATTATTTTTCATTCTAATTAATAGAAATGGAGTAGCGTGCAATGGTTTCGTCTCATACAACTGTGAGTTAGCAGATAAAATTTGTGGGCACTAAATGGGTGATCAGAGTCTTATTCTCTTCTGTTTATGCCTTGTCTTTTGCTTTTTCTTCTATATTTAACTTTATGTAGAGGCTAGGCCCCCCTCTAAATCTGGGTTGCCATTATTTTTCATTCTAATTAATAGAAATGGAGTAGCGTGCAATGGTGTCGTCTCATACAACTGTGAGTTAGCAGATAAAATTTGTGGGCACAAAATGTCTGATCAGTCTCTTATTCTCTTCTGTTTATGCCTTGTCTTTAGCTTTTTCTTCTATATTTAACTTTATGTAGAGGCTAGGCCCCCCTCTAAATCTTGGTTGAAATTATTTTTCATTCTAATTCATAGAAATGGAGTAGCGTGCAATGGTGTCGTCTCATACAACAGTGAGTTAGGAGAAAAAATTTGTGGGCACAAAATGGGTGATCAGTGTCTTATTCTCTTCTGTTTGTGCCTTGTCTTTAGCTTTTTCTTCTATATTTAACTTTATGTAGAGGCTAGGCCCCCCTCTAAATCTTGGTTGAAATTATTTTTCATTCTAATTCATAGAAATGGAGTAGCGTGCAATGGTGTCGTCTCATACAACAGTGAGGTAGGAGAAAAAATTTGTTGGCACAAAATGGGTGATCAGTGTCTTATTCTCTTCTGTTTGTGCCTTGTCTTTAGCTTTTTCTTCTATATTTAACTTTATGTAGAGGCTAGGCCCCCTCAAAATCTTGGTTGAAATTATTTTTCATTCTAATTAATAGAAATGGAGTAGCGTGCAATGGTGTCGTCTCATACAACTGTGAGTTAGGAGATAAAATTTGTGGGCACAAAATGGGTGATCAGTGTCTTATTCTCTTCTGTTTATGCCTTGTCTTTAGCTTTTTCTTCTATATTTAACTTTATGTAGAGGCTAGGCCCCACTCTAAATCTTGGTTGAAATTATTTTTCATTCTAATTAATAGAAATGGAGTAGCGTGCAATGGTGTCGTCTCATACAACTGTGAGTTAGGAGATAAAATTTGTGGGCACAAAATGGGTGATCAGTGACTTATTCTCTTCTGTTTGTGCCTTGTCTTTAGCTTTTTCTTCTATATTTAACTTTATGTAGAGGCTAGGCCCCCCTCTAAATCTTGGTTGAAATTATTTTTCATTCTAATTAATAGAAATGGAGTAGCGATCAAATGTGTCGTCTCAAACAACAGTGAGTTAGGGGAAAAAATTTGTGGGCACAAAATGGGTGATCAGTGTCTTATTCTCTTCTGTTTGTGCCTTGTCTTTAGCTTTTTCTTCTATATTTAAATTTATGTAGAGGCTAGGTCCCCCTCTAAATCTCGGTTGAAATTATTTTTCATTCTAATTAATAGAATTGGAGTAGCGATCAAAGGTGTCGTCTCAAACAACAGTGAGTTCGGAGAAAAAATTTGTGGGCACAAAATGGGTGATCAGTGTCTTATTCTCTTCTGTTTGTGCCTTGTCTTTAGCTTTTTCTTCTATATTTAACTTTATGTAGAGGCTAGGCCCCCCTCTAATCTTGGTTAAAATTATTTTTCATTCTAATTAATAGAAATGGAGTAGCGATCAAAGGTGTCGTCTCAAACAACAGTGAGTTAGGAGATAAAATTTGTGGGCACAAAATGGGTGATCAGTGTCTTATTCTCTTCTGTTTGTGCCTTGTCTTTAGCTTTTTCTTCTATATTTAACTTTATGTAGAGGCTAGGCCCCCCTCTCAATCTTGGTTGAAATTATTTTTCATTCTAATTAATAGAAATGGAGTAGCGTGCAATGGTGTCGTCTCATACAACTGTGAGTTAGCAGATAAAATTTGTGCACACAAAATGGGTGATCAGTGTCTTATTCTCTTCTGTTTATGCCTTGTCTTTAGCTTTTTCTTCTATATTTAACTTTATGTAGAGGCTAGGCCCCCCTCTAAATCTTGGTTGAAATTATTTTTCATTCTAATTAATAGAAACGGAGTAGCGTGCAATAGTGTCGTCTCATACAACTTTGAGTTAGCAGATAAAATTTCTGGGCACAAAATGGGTGATCAGTGTCTTATTCTCTTCTGTTTATGCCATGTCTTTAGCTTTTTCTTCTATATTTAACTTTATGTAGAGGCTAGGCCCCCCTCTAAATCTTGGTTGAAATTATTTTTCATTCTAATTCATACAAATGGAGTAGCGTGCAATGGTGTCGTCTCATACAACTGTGAGTTAGAAGATAAAATTTGTGGGCACAAAATGGGTGATCAGTGTCTTATTCTCTGCTGTTTGTGCCTTGTCTTTAGCTTTTTCTTCTATATTTAACTTTATGTAGAGGCTAGGCCCCCCTCTAAATCTTGGTTGAAATTATTTTTCATTCTAATTAATAGAAATGGAGTAGCGTGCAATGGTGTCATCTCATACAACAGTGAGGTAGGAGAAAAAATTTGTTGGCACAAATGGGTGATCAGTGTCTTATTCTCTTCTGTTTGTGCCTTGTCTTTAGCTTTTTCTTCTATATTTAACTTTATGTAGAGGCTAGGCCCCCCTCTCAATCTTGGTTGAAATTATTTTTCATTCTAATTAATAGAAATGGAGTAGCGTGCAATGGTGTCGTCTCATACAACTGTGAGTTAGCAGATAAAATTTGTGGGCACAAAATGGGTGATCAGTGTCTTATTCTCTTCTGTTTATGCCTTGTCTTTAGCTTTTTCTTCTATATTTAACTTTATGTAGAGGCTAGGCCCCCCTCTAAATCTTGGTTGAAATTATTTTTCATTCTAATTAATAGAAATGGAGTAGCGATCAAAGGTGTCGTCTCAAACAACAGTGAGTTCGGAGAAAAAATTTGTGGGCACAAAATGGGTGATCAGTGTCTTATTCTCTTCTGTTTGTGCCTTGTCTTTAGCTTTTTCTTCTATATTTAACTTTATGTAGAGGCTAGGCCCCCCTCTAATCTTGGTTAAAATTATTTTTCATTCTAATTAATAGAAATGGAGTAGCGATCAAAGGTGTCGTCTCAAACAACAGTGAGTTAGGAGATAAAATTTGTGGGCACAAAATGGGTGATCAGTGTCTTATTTTCTTCTATTTGTGCCTTGTCTTTAGCTTTTTCTTCTATATTTAACTTTATGTAGAGGCTAGGCCCCCCTCTAAATCTTGGTTGAAATTATTTTTCATTCTAATTAATAGAAATGGAGTAGCGTGCAATGGTGTCGTCTCATACAACTGTGAGTTAGCAGATAAAATTTGTGGGCACAAAATGGGTGATCAGTGTCTTATTCTCTTCTGTTTATGCCTTGTCTTTAGCTTTTTCTTCTATATTTAACTTTATGTAGAGGCTAGGCCCCCCTCTAAATCTTGGTTGAAATTATTTTTCATTCTAATTAATAGAAATGGAGTAGCGTGCAATAGTGTCGTCTCATACAACTGTGAGTTAGCAGATAAAATTTCTGGGCACAAAATGGGTGATCAGTGTCTTATTCTCTTCTGTTTATGCCATGTCTTTAGCTTTTTCTTCTATATTTAACTTTATGTAGAGGCTAGGCCCCCCTCTAAATCTTGGTTGAAATTATTTTTCATTCTAATTCATACTAATGGAGTAGCGTGCAATGGTGTCGTCTCATACAACTGTGAGTTAGCAGATAAAATTTGTGGGCACAAAATGGGTGATCAGTGTCTTCTTCTCTGCTGTTTGTGCCTTGTCTTTAGCTTTTTCTTCTATATTTAACTTTATGTAGAGGCTAGGCCCCCCTCTCAATCTTGGTTGAAATTATTTTTCATTCTAATTAATAGAAATGGAGTAGTGTGCAATGGTGTCGTCTCATACAACTGTGAGTTAGCAGATAAAATTTGTGGGCACAAAATGGGTGATCAGTGTCTTATTCTCTTCTGTTTATGCCTTGTCTTTAGCTTTTTCTTCTATATTTAACTTTATGTAGAGGCTAGGCCCCCCTCTAAATCTTGGTTGAAATTATTTTTCATTCTAATTAATAGAAATGGAGTAGCGTGCAATAGTGTCGTCTCATACAACTTTGAGTTAGCAGATAAAATTTCTGGGCACAAAATGGGTGATCAGTGTCTTATTCTCTTCTGTTTATGCCATGTCTTTAGCTTTTTCTTCTATATTTAACTTTATGTAGAGGCTAGGCCCCCCTCTAAATCTTGGTTGAAATTATTTTTCATTCTAATTCATAGAAATGGAGTAGCGTGCAATGGTGTCGTCTCATACAACTGTGAGTTAGAAGATAAAATTTGTGGGCACAAAATGGGTGATCAGTGTCTTATTCTCTGCTGTTTGTGCCTTGTCTTTAGCTTTTTCTTCTATATTTAACTTTATGTAGAGGCTAGGCCCCCCTCTAAATCTTGGTTGAAATTATTTTTCATTCTAATTAATAGAAATGGAGTAGCGTGCAATGGTGTCATCTCATACAACAGTGAGGTAGGAGAAAAAATTTGTTGGCACAAATGGGTGATCAGTGTCTTATTCTCTTCTGTTTGTGCCTTGTCTTTAGCTTTTTCTTCTATATTTAACTTTATGTAGAGGCTAGGCCCCCCTCTCAATCTTGGTTGAAATTATTTTTCATTCTAATTAATAGAAATGGAGTAGCGTGCAATGGTGTCGTCTCATACAACTGTGAGTTAGCAGATAAAATTTGTGGGCACAAAATGGGTGATCAGTGTCTTATTCTCTTCTGTTTATGCCTTGTCTTTAGCTTTTTCTTCTATATTTAACTTTATGTAGAGGCTAGGCCCCCCTCTAAATCTTGGTTGAAATTATTTTTCATTCTAATTAATAGAAATGGAGTAGCGATCAAAGGTGTCGTCTCAAACAACAGTGAGTTCGGAGAAAAAATTTGTGGGCACAAAATGGGTGATCAGTGTCTTATTCTCTTCTGTTTGTGCCTTGTCTTTAGCTTTTTCTTCTATATTTAACTTTATGTAGAGGCTAGGCCCCCCTCTAATCTTGGTTAAAATTATTTTTCATTCTAATTAATAGAAATGGAGTAGCGATCAAAGGTGTCGTCTCAAACAACAGTGAGTTAGGAGATAAAATTTGTGGGCACAAAATGGGTGATCAGTGTCTTATTTTCTTCTATTTGTGCCTTGTCTTTAGCTTTTTCTTCTATATTTAACTTTATGTAGAGGCTAGGCCCCCCTCTAAATCTTGGTTGAAATTATTTTTCATTCTAATTAATAGAAATGGAGTAGCGTGCAATGGTGTCGTCTCATACAACTGTGAGTTAGCAGATAAAATATGTGGGCACAAAATGGGTGATCAGTGTCTTATTCTCTTCTGTTTATGCCTTGTCTTTAGCTTTTTCTTCTATATTTAACTTTATGTAGAGGCTAGGCCCCCCTCTAAATCTTGGTTGAAATTATTTTTCATTCTAATTAATAGAAATGGAGTAGCGTGCAATAGTGTCGTCTCATACAACTTTGAGTTAGCAGATAAAATTTCTGGGCACAAAATGGGTGATCAGTGTCTTATTCTCTTCTGTTTATGCCATGTCTTTAGCTTTTTCTTCTATATTTAACTTTATGTAGAGGCTAGGCAACCCTCTAAATCTTGGTTGAAATTATTTTTCATTCTAATTCATACAAATGGAGTAGCGTGCAATGGTGTCGTCTCATACAACTGTGAGTTAGCAGATAAAATTTGTGGGCACAAAATGGGTGATGAGTGTCTTATTCTCTGCTGTTTGTGCCTTGTCTTTAGCTTTTTCTTCTATATTTAACTTTATGTAGAGGCTAGGCCCCCCTCTAAATCTTGGTTGAAATTATTTTTCATTCTAATTAATAGAAATGGAGTAGCGTGCAATGGTGTCATCTCATACAACAGTGAGGTAGGAGAAAAAATTTGTTGGCACAAATGGGTGATCAGTGTCTTATTCTCTTCTGTTTGTGCCTTGTCTTTAGCTTTTTCTTCTATATTTAACTTTATGTAGAGGCTAGGCCCCCCTCTCAATCTTGGTTGAAATTATTTTTCATTCTAATTAATAGAAATGGAGTAGCGTGCAATGGTGTCGTCTCATACAACTGTGAGTTAGCAGATAAAATTTGTGGGCACAAAATGGGTGATCAGTGTCTTATTCTCTTCTGTTTATGCCTTGTCTTTAGCTTTTTCTTCTATATTTAACTTTATGTAGAGGCTAGGCCCCCCTCTAAATCTTGGTTGAAATTATTTTTCATTCTAATTAATAGAAATGGAGTAGCGTGCAATAGTGTCGTCTCATACAACTTTGAGTTAGCAGATAAAATTTCTGGGCACAAAATGGGTGATCAGTGTCTTATTCTCTTCTGTTTATGCCATGTCTTTAGCTTTTTCTTCTATATTTAACTTTATGTAGAGGCTAGGCCCCCCTCTAAATCTTGGTTGAAATTATTTTTCATTCTAATTCATAGAAATGGAGTAGCGTGCAATGGTGTCGTCTCATACAACTGTGAGTTAGCAGATAAAATTTGTGGGCACAAAATGGGTGATCAGTGTCTTATTCTCTGCTGTTTGTGCCTTGTCTTTAGCTTTTTCTTCTATATTTAAATTTATGTAGAGGCTAGGCCCCCCTCTAAATCTTGGTTGAAATTATTTTTCATTCTAATTAATAGAAATGGAGTAGCGTGCAATGGTGTCATCTCATACAACAGTGAGGTAGGAGAAAAAATTTGTTGGCACAAATGGGTGATCAGTGTCTTATTCTCTTCTGTTTGTGCCTTGTCTTTAGCTTTTTCTTCTATATTTAACTTTATGTAGAGGCTAGGCAACCCTCTAAATCTTGGTTGAAATTATTTTTCATTCTAATTCATAGAAATGGAGGAGCGTGCAATGGTGTCGTATCATACAACAGTGAGGTAGGAGAAAAAAGTTGTTGGCACAAAATGGGTGATCAGTGTCTTATTCTCTTCTGTTTGTGCCTTGTCTTTAGCTTTTTCTTCTATATTTAACTTTATGTAGAGGCTAGGGCCCCTCTAAATCTTGGTTGAAATTATTTTTCATTCTAATTAATAGAAATGGAGTAGCGTGCAATGGTGTCATCTCATACAACTGTGAGTTAGCAGATAAAATTTGTGGGCACAAAATGGGTGATCAGTGTCTTATTCTCTTCTGTTTATGCCTTGTCTTTAGCTTTTTCTTCTATATTTAACTTTATGTAGAGGCTAGGCCCCCCTCTAAATCTTGGTTGAAATTATTTTTCATTCTAATTAATAGAAATGGAGTAGCGTGCAATAGTGTCGTCTCATACAACTTTGAGTTAGCAGATAAAATTTCTGGGCACAAAATGGGTGATCAGTGTCTTATTCTCTTCTGTTTATGCCATGTCTTTAGCTTTTTCTTCTATATTTAACTTTATGTAGAGGCTAGGCCCCCCTCTAAATCTTGGTTGAAATTATTTTTCATTCTAATTCATAGAAATGGAGTAGCGTGCAATGGTGTCGTCTCATACAACTGTGAGTTAGCAGATAAAATTTGTGGTCACAAAATGGGTGATCAGTGTCTTATTCTCTGCTGTTTGTGCCTTGTCTTTAGCTTTTTCTTCTATATTTAACTTTATGTAGAGGCTAGGCCCCCCTCTAAATCTTGGTTGAAATTATTTTTCATTCTAATTAATAGAAATGGAGTAGCGTGCAATGGTGTCATCTCATACAACAGTGAGGTAGGAGGAAAAATTTGTTGGCACAAATGGGTGATCAGTGTCTTATTCTCTTCTGTTTGGGCCTTGTCTTTAGCTTTTTCTTCTATATTTAACTTTATGTAGAGGCTAGGCAACCCTCTAAATCTTGGTTGAAATTATTTTTCATTCTAATTCATAGAAATGGAGGAGAGTGCAATGGTGTCGTCTCATACAACAGTGAGGTAGGAGAAAAAAGTTGTTGGCACGAAATGGGTGATCAGTGTCTTATTCTCTTCTGTTTGTGCCTTGTCTTTAGCTTTTTCTTCTATATTTAACTTTATGTAGAGGCTAGGCCCCCCTCTAAATCTTGGTTGAAATTATTTTTCATTCTAATTAATAGAAATGGAGTAGCGTGCAATGGTGTCGTCTCATACAACTGTGAGTTAGGAGAAAAAATTTGTGGGCACAAAATGGGTGATCAGTGTCTTATTCTCTTCTGTTTGTGCCTTGTGTTTAGCTTTTTCTTCTATATTTAACTTTATGTAGAGGCTAGGCCCCTTTCTAAATCTTGGTTGGAATTATTTTTCATTCTAATTCATAGAAATGGAGTAGCGTGCAATGGCGTCGTCTCATACAACTGTGAGTTAGGAGAAAAAATTTGTTGGCACAAAATGGGTGATCAGTGTCTTATTCTCTTCTGTTTGTGCCTTGTCTTTAGCTTTTTCTTCTATATTTAACTTCATGTAGAGGCTAGGCCCCTTTCTAAATCTTGGTTGGAATTATTTTTATTCTAATTCATAGAAATGGAGTAGCATGCAATGTTGTCGTCTCATACAACAGTGAGTTAGGAGAAAAAATTTGTTGGCACAAAATGGGTGATCAGTGTCTTATTCTCTTGTGTTTGTGCCTTGTCTTTAGCTTTTTCTTCTAAATTTAACTTTATGTAGAGGATAGGCCCCCCTCTAAATCTTGGTTGAAATTATTTTTCATTCTAATTCATAGAAATGGAGTAGCGTGCAATGGTGTCGTCTCATACAACAGTGAGTTAGGAGAAAAAATTTGTGGGCACAAAATGGGTGATCAGTGTCTTATTCTCTTCTGTTTGTGCCTTGTCTTTAGCTTTTTCTTCTATATTTAACTTTATGTAGAGGCTAGGCCCCCCTCTAAATCTTGGTTGAAATTATTTTTCATTCTAATTAATAGAAATGGAGTAGCATGCAATGGTGTCGTCTCATACAACAGTGAGTTAGGAGAAAAAATAATTGGGCACAAAATGGGTAATCAGTGTCTTATTCTCTTCTGTCTGTGCCTTGTCTTTAGCTTTTTCTTCTATATTTAACTTTATGTAGAGGCTAGGCCCCTTTCTAAATCTTGGTTGGAATTATTTTTCATTCTAATTCATAGAAATGGAGTAGCGTGCAATGGTGTCGTCTCATACAACTGTGAGTTAGGAGAAAAAATTTGTGGGCACAAAATGGGTGATCAGTGTCTTATTCTCTTCTGTTTGTGCCTTGTCTTTAGCTTTTTCTTCTATATTTAACTTTATGTAGAGGCTAGGCCCCCCTCTAAATCTTGGTTGAAATTATTTTTCATTCTAATTAATAGAAATGGAGTAGCGATCAAAGGTTTCGTCTCAAACAACAGTGAGTTAGGAGAAAAAATTTGTGGGCACAAAATGGGTGATCAGTGTCTTATTCTCTTCTGTTTGTGCCTTGTCTTTAGCTTTTTCTTCTATATTTAAGTTTATGTAGAGGCTAGGCCCACCTCTAAATCTTGGTTGAAATTATTTTTCATTCTAATTCATAGAAATGGAGTAGCGTGCAATGGTGTCGTCTCATACAACAGTGAGGTAGGGGAAAAAATTTGTGGTCACAAAATGGGTGATCAGTGTCTTATTCTCTTCTGTTTGTGCCTTGTCTTTAGCTTTTTCTTCTATATTTAACTTTATGTAGAGGCTAGGACCCCTCTAAATCTTGGTTGAAATTATTTTTCATTATAATTAACAGAAATGGAGTAGCGTGCAATGGTGTCGTCTCATACAACAGTGAGGTAGGAGAAAAAATTTGTTGGCACAAATGGGTGAACAGTGTCTTATTCTCTTCTGTTTGTGCCTTGTCTTTACCTTTTTCTTCTACATTTAACATTATGTCGAGGCTAGGCCCCCCTCTAAATCTTGGTTGAAATTATTTTTCATTCCAATTCATAGAAATGGAATAGCGTGCAATGGTGTCGTCTCATACAACAGTGAGGTAGGAGAAAAAATTTGTGGGCACAAAATGGGTGATCAGTGTCTTATTCTCTTCTGTTTGTGCCTTGTCTTTAGCTTTTTCTTCTATATTTAACTTTATGTAGAGGCTAGACTCCCCTCTAAATCTTGGTTGAAATTATTTTTCATTCTAATTAATAGAAATGGAGTAGCGATCAAAGGTGTCGTCTCAAACAACTGAGTTAGGAGAAAAAATTTGTGGGCAGAAAATGGGTGATCAGTGTCTTATTCTCTTCTGTTTGTGCCTTATCTTTACCTTTTTTTTCTATATTTAACTTTATGTAGAGGCTAGGCCCACCTCTAAACCTTGGTTGAAATTATTTTTCATTCTATTTCATAGAAATGGCGTAGTGTGCAATGGTGTCGTCTCATACAACAGTGAGGTAGGAGAAAAAATTTCTTGGCACAAAATGGGTGATCAGTGACTTATTCTCTTCTGTTTGTGCCTTGTCTTTAGCTTTTTCTTCTATCTTTAACTTTATGTTGAGGCTAGTCCCCTTTCTAAATCTTGGTTGGAATTATTTTTCATTCTAATTAATAGAAATGGAGTAGCGTTCAATGGTGTCGTCTCATGCAACAGTGAGTTAGGAGAAAAAATTTGTGGCCAGAAAATGGGTGAACAGTGTCTTATTCTCTTCTGTTTGTGCCTTGTCTTTAGCTTTTTCTTCTATATTTAATTTTATGTAGAGGCTAGGCCCCTTTCTAAATCTTGGTTGAAATTATTTTTCATTCTAATTCATAAAAATGGAGTAGCGTGCAATGGTATCGTCTCATACAACAGTGAGTTAGTAGAAAATTTGTGGGCAGAAAATGGGTGATCAGTGTCTTATTCTCTTCTGTTTGTGCCTTGTCTTTACCTTTTTCTTCTACATTTAACATTATGTCGAGGCTAGCCCCCCCTCTAAATCTTGGTTGAAATTATTTTTCATTCCAATTCATAGAAATGGAATAGCGTGCAATGGTGTCGTCTCATACAACAGTGAGGTAGGAGAAAAAATTTGTGGGCACAAAATGGGTGATCAGTGTCTTATTCTCTTCTGTTTGTGCCTTGTCTTTAGCTTTTTCTTCTATATTTAACTTTATGTAGAGGCTAGACTCCCCTCTAAATCTTGGTTGAAATTATTTTTTATTCTAATTAATAGAAATGGAGTAGCGATCAAAGGTGTCGTCTCAAACAACTGAGTTAGGAGAAAAAATTTGTTGACACAAAATGGGTGATCAGTGTCTTATTCAATTCTGTTTGTGCCTTGTCTTTAGCTTTTTCTTCTATATTTAACTTTATGTAGAGGCTAGGCCCCTTTCTAAATCTTGGTTGAAATTATTTTTCATTCTAATTAATAGAAATAAAGTAGCGTGCAATGGTGTCGTCTCATACAACAGTGAGTTAGGAGAAAAAATTTGTGGGCACAAAATGGGTGATCAGTGTCTTATTCTCTTCTGTTTGTGCCTTGTCTTTAGCTTTTTATTCTATATTTAACTTTATGTTGAGGCTAGTCCCCTTTCTAAATCTTGGTTGAAATTATTTTTCATTCTAATTCATAGAAATGGAGTAGCGTGCAATAGTGTCGTCTCATACAACAGTGAGTTAGGAGAAAAAATTTGTGGGCACAAAATGGGTGATCAGTGTCTTATTCTCTTCTGTTTGTGCCTTGTCTTTAGCTTTTTTTTCTATATTTAACTTTATGTACAGGCTAGGCCCCTTTCTAAATCTTGGTTGAAATTATTTTTCATTCTAATTAATAGAAATAAAGTAGCATGCAATGGTGTTGTCTCATGCAACAGTGAGTAAGGAGAAAAAATTTGTGGCCAAAAAATGGGTGATCAGTGTCTTATTCTCTTCTGTTTGTGCCTTGTCTTTAGCTTTTTCTTCTATATTTAACTTTATGTAGAGGCTAGGCCCCTTTCTAAATCTTGGTTGAAATTATTTTTCATTCTAATTCATAAAAATGGAGTAGCGTGAAATGGTGTCGTCTCATACAACAGTGAGTTAGTAGAAAAAATTTGTGGGCACAAAATGGGTGATCAATGTCTTATTCTCTTCTGTTTGTGCCTTGTCTTTACCTTTTTCTTCTACATTTAACATTATGTCGAGGCTAGGCCCCCCTCTAAATCTTGGTTGAAATTATTTTTCATTCCAATTCATAGAAATGGAATACCGTGCAATAGTGTCGTCTCATACAACAGTGAGTTAGGAGAAAAAATTTGTGGGCACAAAACGGGTGATCAGTGTCTTATTCTCTTCTGTTTGTGCCTTGTCATTAGCTTTTTTTTCTATATTTAACTTTATGTACAGGCTAGGCCCCTTTCTAAATCTTGGTTGAAATTATTTTTCATTCTAATTAATAGAAATAAAGTAGCGTGCAATGGTGTCGTCTCATACAACAGTGAGTTAGGAGAAAAAATTTGTGGGCACAAAATGGGTGATCAGTGTCTTATTCTCTTCTGTTTGTGCTTTGTCTTTAGCTTTTTCTTCTATATTTAACTTTATGTTGAGGCTAGTCCCCTTTCTAAATCTTGGTTGAAATTATTTTTCATTCTAATTCATAGAAATGGAGTAGCGTGCAATGGTGTCGTCTCATACAACAGTGAGGTAGGAGACAAAATTTGTTGGCACAAAATGGGTGATCAGTGTCTTATTCTCTTCTGTTTGTGCCTTGTCTTTAGCTTTTTCTTCTATATTTAACTTTATGTAGAGGCTAGGCCCCCCTCTAAATCTTGGTTGAAATTATTTTTCATTCTAATTAATAGAAATGGAGTAGCGATCTAAGGTGTCGTCTCAAACAACAGTGAGTTAGGAGAAAAAATTTATGGGCACAAAATGGGTGATCAGTGTCTTATTCTCTTCTGTTTGTGCCTTGTCTTTAGCTTTTTCTTCTATATTTAACTTTATATAGAGGGTAGGCCCCCCTCTAAATCTTGTTTGAAATTATTTTTCATTCTAATTAATAGAAATGGAGTAGCGTGCAATGGTGTCGTCTCATACAACTGTGAGTTAGCAGATAAAATTTGTCGGCACAAAATAGGTGATCAGTGTCTTATTCTCTTCTGTTTATGCCTTGTCTTTAGCTTTTTCTTCTATATTTAACTTTATGTAGAGGCTAGGCCCCCCTCTAAATCTTGGTTGAAATTATTTTTCATTCTAATTAATAGAAATGGAGTAGCGTGCAATGGTGTCGTCTCATACAACTGTGAGTTAGCAGATAAAATTTGTGGGCACAAAATGGGTGATCACAGTATTATACTCTTCTGTTTATGCCTTGTCTTTAGCTTTTTCTTCTATATTTAACTTTATGTAGAGGCTAGGCCCCCCTCTAAATCTTGGTTGAAATTATTTTTCATTCTAATTAATAGAAATGGAGTAGCATGCAATGGTGTCGTCTCATACCACTGTCAGTTAGCATATAAAATTTGTGGGCACAAAATGGGTGATCAGTGTCTTATACTCTTCTGTTTATGCCTTGTCTTTAGCTTTTTCTTCTATATTTAACTTTATGTAGAGGCTAGGCCCCCCTCTAAATCTTGGTTGAAATTATTTTTCATTCTAAATCATAGAAATGGAGTAGCGTGCAATAGTGTCGTCTCATACAACAGTGAGTTAGGAGAAAAAATTTGTTGGCACAAAATGGGTGATCAGTGTCTTATTCTCTTCTGTTTGTGCCTTGTCTTTAGCTTTTTCTTCTATATTTAACTTTATGTAGAGGCTAGGCCCCCCTATAAATCTTGGTTGAAATTATTTTTCATTCTAATTAATAGAAATGGAGTAGCGATCAAAGGTGTCGTCTCAAACAACAGTGATTTAGGAGAAAAAAATTGTGGGCACAAAATGGGTGATCAGTGTCTTATTCTCTTCTGTTTGTGCCTTGTCTTTATCTTTTTCTTCTATATTTAACATTATGTAGAGGCTAGGCCCACCTCTAAACCTTGGTTGAAATTATTTTTCATTCTATTTCATAGAAATGGAGTAGTGTGCAATGGTGTCGTCTCATACAACAGTGAGGTAGGAGAAAAAATTTCTTGGCACAAAATGGGTGATCAGTGTCTTATTCTCTTCTGTTTGTGCCTTGTCTTTAGCTTTTTCTTCTATCTTTAACTTTATGTTGAGGCTAGTCCCCTTTCTAAATCTTGGTTGGAATTATTTTTCATTCTAATTAATAGAAATGGAGTAGCGTTCAATGGTGTCGTCTCATGCAACAGTGAGTTAGGAGAAAAAATTTGTGGCCAGAAAATGGGTGAACAGTGTATTATTCTCTTCTGTTTGTGCCTTGTCTTTAGCTTTTTCTTCTATATTTAATTTTATGTAGAGGCTAGGCCCCTTTCTAAATCTTGGTTGAAATTATTTTTCATTCTAATTCATAAAAATGGAGTAGCGTGCAATGGTATCGTCTCATACAACAGTGAGTTAGTAGAAAAAAGTTGTGGGCAGAAAATGGGTGATCAGTGTCTTATTCTCTTCTGTTTGTGCCTTGTCTTTACCTTTTTCTTCTACATTTAACATTATGTCGAGGCTAGGCCCCCCTCTAAATCTTGGTTGAAATTATTTTTCATTCCAATTCATAGAAATGGAATAGCGTGCAATGGTGTCGTCTCATACAACAGTGAGGTAGGAGAAAAAATTTGTGGGCACAAAATGGGTGATCAGTGTCTTATTCTCTTCTGTTTGTGCCTTGTCTTTAGCTTTTTCTTCTATATTTAACTTTATGTAGAGGCTAGACTCCCCTCTAAATCTTGGTTGAAATTATTTTTCATTCTAATTAATAGAAATGGAGTAGCGATCAAAGGTGTCGTCTCAAACAACTGAGTTAGGAGAAAAAATTTGTTGACACAAAATGGGTGATCAGTGTCTTATTCAATTCTGTTTGTGCCTTGTCTTTAGCTTTTTCTTCTATATTTAACTTTATGTAGAGGCTAGGCCCCTTTCTAAATCTTGGTTGAAATTATTTTTCATTCTAATTAATAGAAATAAAGTAGCGTGCAATGGTGTCGTCTCATACAACAGTGAGTTAGGAGAAAAAATTTGTGGGCACAAAATGGGTGATCAGTGTCTTATTCTCTTCTGTTTGTGCCTTGTCTTTAGCTTTTTCTTCTATATTTAACTTTATGTAGAGGCTAGGCCCCTTTCTAAATCTTGGTTGAAATTATTTTTCATTCTAATTAATAGAAATAAAGTAGCGTGCAATGGTGTCGTCTCATACAACAGTGAGTTAGGAGAAAAAATTTGTGGGCACAAAATGGGTGATCAGTGTCTTATTCTCTTCTGTTTGTGCTTTGTCTTTAGCTTTTTCTTCTATATTTAACTTTATGTTGAGGCTAGTCCCCCCTCTAAATCTTGGTTGAAATTATTTTTCATTCTAATTAATAGAAATGGAGTAGCGTGCAATGGGGTCGTCTCATACAACAGTGAGTTAGGAGAAGAAATTTGTGGGTACAAAATGTGTGATCAGTGTCTTATTCTCTTCTGTTTGTGCCTTGTCTTTAGCTCTTTCTTCTATATTTAACATTATGTAGAGGCAAGGCACCCCTCTAAATCTGGCTGGAAATTATTTTTCATTCTAATTCATAGAAATGGAGTAGCGTGCAATGGTGTTGTCTCATACAACTGTGAGTTAGTAGAAAAAATGTTTGGCAAAAAATGGGTGATTAGTGTCTTATTCTGTTCTGTTTGTGCCTTGTTTTTACCTTTTTCTTCTATATTTAACATTATGTAGAAACTAAGCCCCCCTCTAAATCTGGCTTGAAATTATTTTTCATTCTAATTCATAGAAATGGAGTAGCGTGCAATGGTGTCGTCTCATACAACAGTGAGTTAGGAGAAAAATTTTGTGGGCACAAAATGGGTGATCAGTGACTTATTCTCTTCTGTTTGTGCCTTGTCTTTAGCTTTTTCTTCTATATTTAACTTTATGTAGAGGCTAGGCCCCCTCTAAATCTTGGTTGAAATTATTTTTCATTCTAATTCATAGAAATGGAGTAGCGTGCAATGGTGTTGTCTCATACAACTGTGAGTTAGTAGAAAAAATGTTTGGCACAAAATGGGTGATTAGTGTCTTATTCTGTTCTGTTTGTGCCTTGTTTTTACCTTTTTCTTCTATATTTAACATTATGTAGAGGCAAGGCACCCCACTAAATCTGGCTTGAAATTATTTTTCATTCTAATTCATAGAAATGGAGTAGCGTGCAATGGTGTCCTCTCATACAACTGTGGGTTAGTAGAAAAAATTTGTCGGCACAAAATGGGTGATCAGTGTCTTATTCTCTTCTGTTTGTACCTTGTCTTTAGCTATTTCTTCTATATTTAACTTTATGTAGAGGCTAGGCCCCTTTCTAAATATTCGTTGAAATTATTTTTCATTCTAATTCATAGAAATGGAGTAGCGTGCAATGGTGTCGTCTCATACAACAGTGAGTTAGGAGAATAATTTTGTGGGCACAAAATGGGTGATCAGTGACTTATTCTCTTCTGTTTGTGCCTTGTCTTTAGCTTTTTCTTCTATATTTAACTTTATGTAGAGGCTAGGCCCCCCTCTAAATCTTGGTTGAAATTATTTTTCATTCTAATTCATAGAAATGGAGTAGCGTGCAATTGTGTCGTCTCATACAACAGTGAGGTAGGAGAAAAAATTTGTTGGGACAAAATCGGTGATCAGTGTCTTATTCTCTTCTGTTTGTGTCTTGTCTTTAGCTTTTTCTTCTATATTTAACTTTATGTAGAGGCTAGGCCCCCCTCTAACTCTTGGTTGAAATTATTTTTCATTGTAATTAATAGAAATGGAGTAGCGTTCAATGGTCTCGTCTCATACAACAGTGAGTTAGGAGAAAAAATTTGTGGGCACAAAATAGGTGATCAGTGTCTTATTCTCTTCTGTTTGTGCTTTGTCTTTAGCTTTTTCTTCTATATTTAACTTTATGTAGAGGCTAGGCCCCCCTCTAAATCTTGGTTGAAATTATTTTTCATTCTAATTAATAGAAATGGAGTAGCGTGCAATGGGGTCGTCTCATACAACAGTGAGTTAGGAGAAGAAATTTGTGGGTACAAAATGTGTGATCAGTGTCTTATTCTCTTCTGTTTGTGCCTTGTCTTTAGCTCTTTCTTCTATATTTAACATTATGTAGAGGCAAGGCACCCCTCTAAATCTGGCTGGAAATTATTTTTCATTCTAATTCATAGAAATGGAGTAGCGTGCAATGGTGTTGTCTCATACAACTGTGAGTTAGTAGAAAAAATGTTTGGCAAAAAATGGGTGATTAGTGTCTTATTCTGTTCTGTTTGTGCCTTGTTTTTACCTTTTTCTTCTATATTTAACATTATGTAGAAACTAAGCCCCCCTCTAAATCTGGCTTGAAATTATTTTTCATTCTAATTCATAGAAATGGAGTAGCGTGCAATGGTGTCGTCTCATACAACAGTGAGTTAGGAGAAAAATTTTGTGGGCACAAAATGGGTGATCAGTGACTTATTCTCTTCTGTTTGTGCCTTGTCTTTAGCTTTTTCTTCTATATTTAACTTTATGTAGAGGCTAGGCCCCCTCTAAATCTTGGTTGAAATTATTTTTCATTCTAATTCATAGAAATGGAGTAGCGTGCAATGGTGTCGTCTCATACAACAGTGAGTTAGGAGAAAAATTTTGTGGGCACAAAATGGGTGATCAGTGACTTATTCTCTTCTGTTTGTGCCTTGTCTTTAGCTTTTTCTTCTATATTTAACTTTATGTAGAGGCTAGGCCCCCCTCTAAATCTTGGTTGAAATTATTTTTCATTCTAATTCATAGAAATGGAGTAGCGTGCAATGGTGTTGTCTCATACAACTGTGAGTTAGTAGAAAAAATGTTTGGCACAAAATGGGTGATTAGTGTCTTATTCTGTTCTGTTTGTGCCTTATTTTTACCTTTTTCTTCTATATTTAACATTATGTAGAGGCAAGGCACCCCTCTAAATCTGGCTTGAAATTATTTTTCATTCTATTTCATAGAAATGGAGTAGCGTGCAATGGTGTCCTCTCATACAACTGTGGGTTAGTAGAAAAAATTTGTCGGCACAAAATGGGTGATCAGTGTCTTATTCTCTTCTGTTTGTGCCTTGTCTTTACATTTTTCTTCTATATTTAACATTATGTACAGGCTAGGTCCCTCTCTAAATCTGGCTTGAAATTATTTTTCATTCTAATTCATAGAAATGGAATAGCGTGCAATGGTGTCGTCTCATACAACAGTGAGGTAGGAGAAAAAATTTGTTGGCACAAATGGGTGATCAGTGTCTTATTCTCTTCTGTTTGTGCCTTGTCTTTAGATTTTTCTTCTATATTTAACTTTATGTAGAGGCTAAGCCACCCTCTAAATCTTGGTTGAAATTATTTTTCATTCTAATTCATAGAAATGGAGTAGCGTGCAATGGTGTCGTCTCATACAACAGTGAGGTAGGAGAAAAAATTTGTTGGCACAAAATGGGTGATCAGTGTCTTATTCTGTTCGGTTTGTGCCTTGTTTTTACCTTTTTCTTCTATATTTAACATTATGTAGAAACTAAGCCCCCCTCTAAATCTGGCTTGAAATTATTTTTCATTCTAATTCATAGAAATGGAGTAGCGTGAAATGGTGTCGTCTCATACAACTGTGGGTTAGTAGAAAAATTTGTGCGCAAAAAATGGGTGAGCAGTGACTTATTCTCTTCTGTTTGTGCCTTGTGTTTACCTTTTTCTTCTATATTTAACATTATGTAGAGGCAAGGCACCCCTTTAAATCTCGCTTGAAATTATTTTTCATTCTAATTCATAGAAATGGAGTAGCGTGCAATGGTGTCGTCTCATACAACAGTGAGTTAGGAGAAAAATTTTGTGGGCACAAAATGGGTGATCAGTGACTTATTCTCTTCTGTTTGTGCCTTGTCTTTAGCTTTTTCTTCTATATTTAACTTTATGTAGAGGCTAGGCCCCCTCTAAATCTTGGTTGAAATTATTTTTCATTCTAATTCATAGAAATGGAGTAGCGTGCAATGGTGTTGTCTCATACAACTGTGAGTTAGTAGAAAAAATGTTTGGCACAAAATGGGTGATTAGTGTCTTATTCTGTTCTGTTTGTGCCTTGTTTTTACCTTTTTCTTCTATATTTAACATTATGTAGAGGCAAGGCACCCCACTAAATCTGGCTTGAAATTATTTTTCATTCTAATTCATAGAAATGGAGTAGCGTGCAATGGTGTCCTCTCATACAACTGTGGGTTAGTAGAAAAAATTTGTCGGCACAAAATGGGTGATCAGTGTCTTATTCTCTTCTGTTTGTACCTTGTCTTTAGCTATTTCTTCTATATTTAACTTTATGTAGAGGCTAGGCCCCTTTCTAAATATTCGTTGAAATTATTTTTCATTCTAATTCATAGAAATGGAGTAGCGTGCAATGGTGTCGTCTCATACAACAGTGAGTTAGGAGAATAATTTTGTGGGCACAAAATGGGTGATCAGTGACTTATTCTCTTCTGTTTGTGCCTTGTCTTTAGCTTTTTCTTCTATATTTAACTTTATGTAGAGGCTAGGCCCCCCTCTAAATCTTGGTTGAAATTATTTTTCATTCTAATTCATAGAAATGGAGTAGCGTGCAATTGTGTCGTCTCATACAACAGTGAGGTAGGAGAAAAAATTTGTTGGGACAAAATCGGTGATCAGTGTCTTATTCTCTTCTGTTTGTGTCTTGTCTTTAGCTTTTTCTTCTATATTTAACTTTATGTAGAGGCTAGGCCCCCCTCTAACTCTTGGTTGAAATTATTTTTCATTGTAATTAATAGAAATGGAGTAGCGTTCAATGGTCTCGTCTCATACAACAGTGAGTTAGGAGAAAAAATTTGTGGGCACAAAATAGGTGATCAGTGTCTTATTCTCTTCTGTTTGTGCTTTGTCTTTAGCTTTTTCTTCTATATTTAACTTTATGTAGAGGCTAGGCCCCCCTCTAAATCTTGGTTGAAATTATTTTTCATTCTAATTAATAGAAATGGAGTAGCGTGCAATGGGGTCGTCTCATACAACAGTGAGTTAGGAGAAGAAATTTGTGGGTACAAAATGTGTGATCAGTGTCTTATTCTCTTCTGTTTGTGCCTTGTCTTTAGCTCTTTCTTCTATATTTAACATTATGTAGAGGCAAGGCACCCCTCTAAATCTGGCTGGAAATTATTTTTCATTCTAATTCATAGAAATGGAGTAGCGTGCAATGGTGTTGTCTCATACAACTGTGAGTTAGTAGAAAAAATGTTTGGCAAAAAATGGGTGATTAGTGTCTTATTCTGTTCTGTTTGTGCCTTGTTTTTACCTTTTTCTTCTATATTTAACATTATGTAGAAACTAAGCCCCCCTCTAAATCTGGCTTGAAATTATTTTTCATTCTAATTCATAGAAATGGAGTAGCGTGCAATGGTGTCGTCTCATACAACAGTGAGTTAGGAGAAAAATTTTGTGGGCACAAAATGGGTGATCAATGACTTATTCTCTTCTGTTTGTGCCTTGTCTTTAGCTTTTTCTTCTATATTTAACTTTATGTAGAGGCTAGGCCCCCTCTAAATCTTGGTTGAAATTATTTTTCATTCTAATTCATAGAAATGGAGTAGCGTGCAATGGTGTCGTCTCATACAACAGTGAGTTAGGAGAAAAATTTTGTGGGCACAAAATGGGTGATCAGTGACTTATTCTCTTCTGTTTGTGCCTTGTCTTTAGCTTTTTCTTCTATATTTAACTTTATGTAGAGGCTAGGCCCCCCTCTAAATCTTGGTTGAAATTATTTTTCATTCTAATTCATAGAAATGGAGTAGCGTGCAATGGTGTTGTCTCATACAACTGTGAGTTAGTAGAAAAAATGTTTGGCACAAAATGGGTGATTAGTGTCTTATTCTGTTCTGTTTGTGCCTTATTTTTACCTTTTTCTTCTATATTTAACATTATGTAGAGGCAAGGCACCCCTCTAAATCTGGCTTGAAATTATTTTTCATTCTATTTCATAGAAATGGAGTAGCGTGCAATGGTGTCCTCTCATACAACTGTGGGTTAGTAGAAAAAATTTGTCGGCACAAAATGGGTGATCAGTGTCTTATTCTCTTCTGTTTGTGCCTTGTCTTTACATTTTTCTTCTATATTTAACATTATGTACAGGCTAGGTCCCTCTCTAAATCTGGCTTGAAATTGTTTTTCATTCTAATTCATAGAAATGGAATAGCGTGCAATGGTGTCGTCTCATACAACAGTGAGGTAGGAGAAAAAATTTGTTGGCACAAATGGGTGATCAGTGTCTTATTCTCTTCTGTTTGTGCCTTGTCTTTAGATTTTTCTTCTATATTTAACTTTATGTAGAGGCTAAGCCACCCTCTAAATCTTGGTTGAAATTATTTTTCATTCTAATTCATAGAAATGGAGTAGCGTGCAATGGTGTCGTCTCATACAACAGTGAGGTAGGAGAAAAAATTTGTTGGCACAAAATGGGTGATCAGTGTCTTATTCTGTTCGGTTTGTGCCTTGTTTTTACCTTTTTCTTCTATATTTAACATTATGTAGAAACTAAGCCCCCCTCTAAATCTGGCTTGAAATTATTTTTCATTCTAATTCATAGAAATGGAGTAGCGTGAAATGGTGTCGTCTCATACAACTGTGGGTTAGTAGAAAAATTTGTGCGCAAAAAATGGGTGAGCAGTGACTTATTCTCTTCTGTTTGTGCCTTGTGTTTACCTTTTTCTTCTATATTTAACATTATGTAGAGGCAAGGCACCCCTTTAAATCTCGCTTGAAATTATTTTTCATTCTAATTCATTGAAATGGAGTAGCGTGCAATGCTGTTGTCTCATACAACTATCAGTTAGTAGAAAAAATTTGGCGGCACAAAATAGGTGATCAGTTTCTTATTCTCTTCTGTGTGTTCCTTATCTTTACCTTTTTCTTCTATATTTAACATTATGTAGAGGCTAGGCCCCCCTCTAAATCTAGCTTGAAATTATTTTTCATTCTAATTCATAGAAATGGAGTAGCGTGCAATGGTGTCGTCTCATACAACTGTGAATTAGTAGAAAAAATTTTTGGCACAAAATGGGTGATTAGTGTCTTATTCTGTTCTGTTTGTACCTTGTTTTTACCTTTTTCTTCTATATTTAACATTATATAGGGGCTAGGCCCCTCTCTAAATCTGGCTTGAAATTGTTTTTCATTCTAATTCATACAAATGGAGTAGCGTTTAATCGTGTCGTCTCAAACAACTGTGAGTCAGCAGAAATAATTTGTCGGCACAAAATGGGTGATCAGTGTCTTATTCTCTTCTGTTTGTGCCTTGCCTTTACGTTTTTCTTCTATATTTAACATTATATAGAGGCAAGGCACCCCTCTAAATCTGGCTGGGAATTATTTTTCATTCTAATTCATAGAAATGGAGTAGCGTGCAATGCTGTCGTCTCATACAACTGTGAGTTAGTAGAAAAAATTCATGGGCACAAAATAGGTGATCAGTGTCTTATTCACTTCTGTTTGTGCCTTGCCTTTACCTTTTTCTTCTATATGTAACATTATGTAGAGGCAAGGCACCTATTTAAATCTAGCTTGAAATTATTTTTCATGCTAATTCATTGAAATGGAGTAGCGGCAATGCTGTTGTCTCACACAACTGTGAGTTAGTAGAAAAAATTTGGCGGCACAAAATGGGTGATCAGTGTCTTATTCTCTTCTGTTTGAGCCTTGTTTTTAACTTTTTCTTCTATATTTAACATTATGTAGAGGCAAGGCACCCCTCTAATTCTGGCTTGAAATTATTTTCCATTCTAATTCCTAGAAATGGAGTAGCGTGCAATGGTGTCGTCTCGTACAACTGTGAGTTAGTAGAAAAAATATGTGGGCTCAAAATGGGAGATCAGTGTCTTTTTCTCTGCTGTTCGTGCCTTGACTTTACCTTTTTCTTCTATATTTAACATTATGTCGAGGCAAGGCACCGCTGTAAATCTCGCTTGAAATTATTTTTCATTCTAATTCATACAAATGGAGTAGCGTGCAATGGTGTCGTCTCATACAACAGTGAGGTAGGAGAAAAAATTTGTTGGCACAAAATGGGTGATCAGTGACTTATTCTCTTCTGTTTGTGCCTTGTCTTTAGCTTTATATTCTATATTTAACATTATGTAGAGGCTAAGCCCCCATCTAAATCAGGCTAGAAATTACTTTTCATTCTAATTCATAGAAATGGAGTACCGTGCAATGGTGTTGTCTTATACAACTGTGAGTTAGTAGAAAATATTTGTTGGCACAAAATGGGTGATCAGTGTCTTATTCTCTTCTGTTTGTGCCTTGTCTTTACCTTTTTCTTCTATATTTAACATTATGTAGAGGCTAGGCCCCCCTTCTAAATCTGGCTGGAAATTATTTTTCATTCTAATTCATCGAAATGGAGTAGCGTGCAATGGTGTCGACTCATACAACTGTGAGTTAGTAGAAAAAATTTGTTGGCACAAAATGGGTTATCCGTGTCTTATAGTGTTCTGTTTGTGCCTTGCCTTTACCTTTTTCTTCTATATTCAACTTTAAGTAGAGGCTAGCCCCCCCTCTAAATCTGGCTTGAAATTATTTTTCATTCTAATTCATAGAAATGGAGTAGCGTGCAATGGTGTTGTCTTATACAACTGTGAGTTAGTAGAAAATATTTGTTGGCACAAAATGGGTGATCAGTGTCTTATTCTCTTCTGTTTGTGCCTTGTCTTTACCTTTTTCTTCTATATTTAGCATTATGTAGAGACAAGGCCCCCCCTCTAAATCTGGCTTGAAATTATTTTTCATTCTATTTCATAGAAATGGAGTAGCGTGCAATGGTGTCGTCTCATACAACTGTGAGTTAGTAGAAAAAATTTGTTGGCACAAAATGGGTGATCAGTGTATTTTACTGTTCTGTATGTGCCTTGCTTTGACCCTTTCTGCTATATTTATCATTATGCAGAGGGAAGGCACCCCACTACATCTGGCTTAAAATTATTTTTCATTCTAATTCATAGAAATGGAGTAGCGTACAATGGTGTCGTCTCATACTACCGCGAGTTAGTAGAAAAAATTTGTTCGCAAAAAATGGGTGATAAGTGCCTTATACTGTTCTGTTTGTGCCTTGCCTTTACCTTTTTCTTCTATATTTAACATTATTTATAGGCTAGGCCCCCTCTCAATCTGGCTTTAAATTATTTTTCATTCTAATTCATAGAAATGGAGTAGCGTGTAATGGTGTCGTCTCATACAACTGTGAGTTAGTAGAAAAAATTTCTTGGCACAAAATGGTGACAAGTGTCTTTTACTGTTCTATTTGTGCCTTGCCTTTACCTTTTTCTTCTATATTTAACATTATGTAGAGACTAGGCCCCCCTCTAAATCTGGCTTGAAATTATTTTTCATTCTAATTCATAGAAATGGAGTAGCGTGCAATGGATTTGTCTTATACAACTGTGAGTTAGTAGAAAATATTTGTTGGCACAAAATGGGTGATCAGTGTCTTATTCTCTTCTGTTTGTGCCTTGTCTTTACCGTTTTCTTCTATATTTAGCATTATGTAGAGGCAAGGCCCCCCCTCTAAATCTGGCTTGAAATTATTTTTCATTCTAATTCATAGAAATGGAGTAGCGTGCAATGGTGTCGTCTCATACAACTGTGAGTTAGTAGAAAAAATTTGTTGGCACAAAATGGGTGATCAGTGTCTTTTACTGTTCTGTATGTGCCTTGCTTTGACCCTTTCTGCTATATTTATCATTATGCAGAGGGAAGGCACCCCACTAAATCTGGCTTAAAATTATTTTTCATTCTAATTCATAGAAATGGAGTAGCGTACAATGGTGTCGTCTCATACTACCGCGAGTTAGTAGAAAAAATTTGTTCGCACAAAATGGGTGATAAGTGCCTTATACTGTTCTGTTTGTGCCTTGCCTTTACCTTTTTCTTCTATATTTAACATTATTTATAGGCTAGGCCCCCTCTCAATCTGGCTTTAAATTATTTTTCATTCTAATTCATAGAAATGGAGTAGCGTGTTATGGTGTCGTCTCATACAACTGTGAGTTAGTAGAAAAAATTTCTTGGCACAAAATGGTGACCAGTGTCTTTTACTGTTCTATTTGTGCCTTGCCTTTACCTTTTTCTTCTATATTTAACATTATGTAGAGTCTAGGCCCCCCTCTCAATCTGGCTTAAAATTATTTTTCATTCTAATTCATAGAAATGGAGTAGCGTTCAATAGTGTCGTCTCATACAACTGCGAGTTAGTAGAAAAATTTGTTTGCAAAAAATGGGTGATAAGTGACTTATACTGTTCTGTCTGTGCCTTGCCTTTACCTTTTTCGTCTATATTTAACTTTATGTAGAGGCAAGGCACTCCTCTAAATCTGGTTTGAAATTATTTTTCTTTTTAATTCATAGAAATGTAGTAGCGTGCAATGGTGTCGTCTCATACAACAGTGAGGTAGGAGAAAAAATTTGTTGGCACAATATGGGTGATCAATGTCTTATTCTCTTCTGTTTGTGCCTTGTCTTTAGCTTTTTCTTCTATATTTAACTTTATGTAGAGGCTAGGCCCCATTCTAAATCTTGCTAGAAATTATTTTTCATTCTAATTCATAGAAATGGAGTAGCGTGCAATGGTGTTGTCTCATACAACTGTTAGTTAGAAGAAAAAATTTGTGGGCACAAAATGGCTGATCAGTGTCATATTCTCTTCTGTTTGTGCCTTGTCTTTACCTTTTTCATCTATATTTAGCATTATGTAGAGGCAAGGCCCCCCCCCTCTAAATTTGGCTTGAAATTATTTTTCATTCGAATTCCTAGAAATGGAGTAGCGTGCAATGGTGTCGTCTCATAAAACTGTGAGTTAGTAGAAAAAATTTGTGGGCACAAAATGGGTGATCAGTGTCTTATTCTCTTCTGTTTGTGCCTTGTCTTTACCTTTTCCTTCTGTATTTAACATTATGTAGAGGCAAGTTACCCCTCTAAATCTGGATTTAAATTATTTTTCATTCTAATTCATAGAAATGGAGTAGCATGCAATGGTGTCGTCTCATACAACTGTGATTTAGTAGAAAAATTTGTTGGCCCAAAATGCGTTATCAGAGTCTTTTTCTCTTCTGTTTGTGCCTTGTCTTTACCTTTTTCTTCTCTATTTAACATTATGTAGAGGAGAGACACCCATCTAAATCTGGCTTTAAATTCTTTTTCATTCCAATTCATAGAAATGTTGTCGTGTGCAATGGTTTTGTCTCAAACAACTGTGTGTTAGTAGTAAAAATTTGTGGGCACAAAATGGGTGATCAGTGTCTTATTCTCTTCTGCTTCTGCTTCTGCCTTGTCTTTAACTTTTACTTCTTTTTTTAACATTATGTAGAGGCAAAACCCCTCTCTAAATCTGGCTTGAAATTATTTTTTATTCTAATTCATAGAAATGGAGTAGCGTGCAAAGGTCTCGTCCCATAAAACTGTGAGTTAGTAGAAAAAATTTGTGTGCACAAAATGGGTGATCAGTGTCTTATTCTCTTCTGTTTGTGCCTTGTCTTTACCTTTTCCTCCTATATTTAATATTATATTGAGGCAAGGCACCCCTCTAAATGTGGCTTGAAATTATTTTTCATTCTAATTCATAGAAATGGTGTAGCGTGCAATGGTGTCGTCTCATAAAACTGTGAGGTAGTAGAAAAAATTTCGGTCCACAAAATGGGTGATCAGTGTATTATTCTCTTCTGTTTGTGCCTTGTCTTTACAATCTCCTTCTATATTTAACATTATGTAGAGGCAAGACACCCCTCTAAATGTGGCTTGAAATTATTTTTCATTCTAATTCATAGAAATAGAGTAGTGTTCAATGGGCTCGTCTCATAAAACTGTTAGTTAGTAGAAAAAATTATTGGGCACAAAATGGGTGATCAGTGTCTTATTCTCTTCTGTTTGTGCCTTATCTTTACCTTTTCCTTCTATATTTAACATTATGTAGAGGCAAGCCCCCCTCTAAATCTGGCTTGAAATTATTTTTCATTTTAATTCATAGAAATGGAGTAGCGTGCAATGGTGTCGTCTCATAAAACTGTGAGTTAGTAGAAAAAATTTGTGGGCACCAAATGGGTGATCAGTGATTTATTCTCTTCTGTTTGTGCCTTGTCTTTACCTTTTCCTTCTATATTTAACATTATGTAGAGGCAAGTTCCCCCTCTAAATCTGGCTTGAAATTATTTTTCATTCTATTTCATAGAAATGAAGTAGCATGCAATAGTGTCGTCTCATAAAAATGTGAGTTACTAGAAAAAATTTGTCGGCCCAAAATGGGTGATCAGTGTCTTATTCTCTTCTGTTTGTGCCTTTAATTTACATTTTTCTTGTATATTTAACATTATGTAGAGGCAAGGCCCCCCCTGTAAATCTGGTTTAAATTATTTTTCATTCTATTTCACAGAAAAGGAGTAGCATGCAATAGTGTTGTCTCATACAACTGTGAGTTAGTAGAAAGATTTTTGGGCCCGAAATGGGTGATCAGTATCTTATTCTCTTCTGCTTGTGCCTTGTCTTTACCTTTTTCTTCTATATTTAACATTATGTAGAGGCAAGGCCCCACCTGGAAATCTGATTTAAATTATTTTTCATTCTATTTCACAGAAATGGAGTAGCATGCAATAGTATCGTCTCATACAAATGTGAGTTAGTAGAAAGATTTTTGGGCCCAAAATGGGTGATCAGTGTCTTATTCGCTTCTGTTTGTGCCTTAAATTTACATTTTTCTTGTATATTTAACATTATGTAGAGGTAAGCCCCCCCCCCTCCCCTGTAAATCTGGTTTAAATTATCTTTCATTCTTTTTCATAGAAATGGAGTAGCATGCAATAGTGTTGTCTCATGCAAATGTGAGTTAGTAGAAAAAATTTGTGACCAAAAATTGATGATCAGTGTCTTATTCTCTTCTGTTTGTGCCTTGTCTTTACCTTTTTCTTGTATATTTAAAATTATATAGAGGCAAGGCCCGCCTGTAAATCTGGTTTAAATTATTTTTCATTCTATTTCATAGAAATGGAGTAGCATGCAATAGTGTCGTCTCATACAAATGTGAGTTAATAGAAAAACTTCGTGGGCCCAAAATGGGTGATCAGTGTTTATTTTCTACTGTTTGTGCCTTAAATTTACCTTTTTCTTGTATATTTAACATTATGTAGAGGCAAGGCCCCCCCTGTAAATCTGGTTTAAATTATTTTTCATTCTAATTCATAGAAATGGAGTAGCATGCAATAGTGTAATCTCATACAAATGTGAGTTAATAGAAAAAATTTGTGGGCCCAAAATGGGTGATCAGTGTCTTATTCTCTTCTGTTTGTGTCTTATCTTTACATTTTTCTTCTATATTTAACATTATGTAGAGGCAAGTCACCCCTGTAAATCTGCTTTAAATTATTTTTCGTTCTATTTCATAGAAATGGAGTAGCATGCAATAGTGTAGTCTCATACAACTGTGAGTTACTAGAAAAATTTTGTGGTCCAGAAATGTGTGATCAGTGACTTTTTCTCTTCTGTTTGTGCGTTAAATTTACATTTTTCTTGTATATTTAACATTATGTAGAGGCAAGGCCCACCTGTTAATCTGGTTTAAATTATCTTTCATTCTATTTCATAGAAATGGTGTAGCATGCAATAGTGTCATCTCATACAAATGTGAGTTAGTAGAAAAATTTTGTGGGCCCAAAATGGGTGGTCAGTGTCGTATTCTCTTCTCTTTGAGCATTAAATTTACCTTTTTCTTGTATATTTAACATTATGTAGAGGCAAGTCCCCCCTGTAAATCTGCTTTAAATTATTTTTCATTCTATTTCATAGAAATGGAGTAGCATGCAATACTGTCGTCTCATACAAATGTGAGTTAGTAGAAAAATTTCGTGGGCCCAAAATGGGTGATCAGTGTCTTATTCTCTTCTGTCTTATTCTTTCTTATATATTTAACATTATATAGAGGCAAGGCCCCCTATAAATCTTGCTTGAAATTATTTTTCATTCTAATTCATAGAAATGGAGTAGCGTGCAATGATGTCGTCTCATACATCTGTGAATTAGTAGAAAATATCGTGGGCACAAAATGGGTTATCAGTGTCTTATTCTCTTCTGTTTGTGCCTTGTCTTTACCTTTTTCTTCTATATTTAACATTATATATAGGCAAGGCACCCCTCTAAATGTGGTTGAAATTATTTTTCATTCTAATTCATAGAAATGGAGCAGCGTGCAATGCTGTCGTCTCATACAACTGTGAGTTAGTAGAAAAATTTTGTGGGCAAGAAATGGGTGATCAGTGTCTTATTCTCTTCTGTTTGTGCCTTATATTTACCTCTTTCTTCTATATTTAACATTATGTAGAGGCAAGGCCACCCTCTAAATCTGGTTGAAATTATTTTTCATCCTAATTCATTGAAATGGAGTTGCGTGCTATGGTGTCTTCTTCTACAATTGTGAGTTATTAGAAAAATATTGTGGGCACAAAATGGGTGATCAGTGTCTTATTCTCTTCTGTTTGTGGCTTGTATTTAGGTTTTTCTTATATATTTAAAATTATGTAGAGGCAAACCCCCTCTAAATCTGTTTGAAATTATTTTTCATTCTAATTCATTGAAATGGTGCAGCGTGCAATGGTGTCGTCTCATCCAACAGTGAGTTAGTAGAAAAATTTTGTGGTCACAAAATTGGTGTTCAGTGTCTTTTTGTCTCCTATTTGTGCCGTGTATTTACCTTTTTCTTCCATATTCAACATTATGTACAGGCAAGGTCCCCCTCTAAATCTGGCTTGAAATCATTTTTCATTCTGTTTCATAGAAATGGAGTAACGTGCAATGTTGTCGTCTCATACAACTGTGAGGTAGTAGAAAAATTCTGTGGGCACAATATGAGTGATCAGTGTCTTATTCTCTTCTGTTTGTGCCTTATATTTACCTTTTTCTTCTATATTTAACATTATGTTGAGGCAAGGCCCCCTATAAATCTGGCTTGAGATTATTTTTCATTCTAATTCATTGAAATGGTGTAGCGTGCAATGGTGTCGTCTCATACAACTGTGAGTTAGTAGAAAAATTAGTGGGCACAAAATGGGTGATCAGTGAATTATTCTCTTCTGTTTGTGCCTTGTCTTTACCTTTATCTTCTATATGTGGGACCATTTAGCGAGGCAGAATGGGAACAGAAAGAAAAGAAGAAACGGAGTGGCTAAGAACCGAATCGTGAGTGATAAGCAAGAACATACACACAGCTAAGAGACAATGGATAAAAGGATATTTTGATAAGTAAGAAATGGCGAAAGACTGTCATTACAATGACAGGGTAATTGTGAGTAAAAAGAAAAAGGGAAAGATGGAAAGAATCAGATATGTTTTGGCATCGGCTAAGGCTATGAAAACAAACTATTCGTACGGGAATACATCTTATTATCAACTACAGGCCGGTTGACCAAAGAAAAAGAGAGAAAAAATTCGAATGAAAATGTTATTTCGTTAAGTGACGAAAAACAGGCAGCTAAAAGGACTTGGACAGATATGAAAAATTAAAATCCACCCACGAGCGTCCGACGGGTCCTCCTTGGCCTGGGATAATAAAATTTTGTTATCAGGAATTTGTGCCGAAGGAAAATGAATGTGTTTTTTTTCTTTCTTCGAGGCGACAGACTGGCTGGAACTTTGGAGATGTTTCTTTTTGAGACCGTGTTAAAGAAGACCACACATTCTGATAATTAGCGATAAAATACCTGACGTAAACCACGTGTAGAACAAGAGTTATGACCGCCATTGTCATATTGTCCCGTTCGCGGCTGGAGAAATGATAAACCATTAAGGGGAAGAAAAGGGAAAGAGAAGAGATAATATTTTTCTTTTTTAAGCAAGATATTTTTTTTTCTTCCTGAAACAAAGCCGCAGATTCGTCCACGCCCGACTAAGACATCATTGGTCGAGTGGTGATCACGTGATGCACGAGGGAGGCTGCTGCCACCCATCTGGAGGATGAGAAAGAGAGGTTGCCACGAAGATGTGGGGAGGGCAGTTCACGCCCCTCTGAAGTATGATGAGAAGGTGGGAGTGAGGAAAGGTTCCCAAAAATGGAAAAAGGTGGAAATTCCTAACCAGAGAGGTGGATATGTATTTAGAATTATCGAGGAAACCCCCGGCGCCGACATACTCACCCCGGTTTTTGTCGGCACCCATATAAACGAAGCCACAACGAGCAGAGTTGAGTCGAGTCCCAGCAGTTCCCAGAGTCAGTCTTCGGTTGAAGCAAGCGTCGCAGATAGTTGACCAGGATTCACGCACATTCCAGACCCATCTTCAAACCAAGAACAATTATTTTGAAGAGCGACTTAGATCCAGATCAACGAAATAAGTTTTTTCTTTTGACTTTCGTCCAAAGACCCACCGAAACACCAATTTCTTAGAGAGCAGACGACTTGAAGTGTTAAAACTTGCCTAGCGGAAAACGACGTGTCACAATCCATAGAACGGGTCAGGAGATAGATGCAGTCCTATGTATCGAACAACTAGACATAAAGTTTGTTACCTTTTTCTTTGATACTTTGAACATTTGAGTTTTCATTTTATTGCCTTTTATGCATATTTGTGTGGTATCACCCCCGTTGAACTCGGTTTGCCGTACGGCCCCGACGACTGATTGATTTCCTCTGCCTAGATCAATTCACAACGTGGGTAGGCAGACTGGGAATCAAAGTAGTTACTTCGGTAACCAGGCGTTGGAAGCGAGTTGGGAACGACGAGGCTGATATCAAATCTAACCAGATTCCCACCCGAATCACCAAAAGGTTAGAACATCGAATTTGGAGCAGCGACACCCGAACGGAGCAGCGAGGAGCGAACGGCTGGCGCCGCGGCGAGGACATCACAGTTGGTGCCGTGGTAGACTGGGATAGAACGACACGGTGGGCGCTGCGACCAGGGGACGTCGTCACAACTGGTGCCGTGACCACAGGATAGGACCCTGGAACAGCCACTGCCACAATTAGTACCGTGACAGCAGGACAGGATCCTGGATCGACCGCTGTTGCTGAGAAATTTCGAATAGGACTCAAAACGACCCGGGACCGAGAGGAACGAGAACAGAATCGTCTGTAAGGTAGGACACTTTGCTTGATTTCCCAACCTCGATTGTTGCTGCGTAGATTGTCTTTCTCTTTAAATATGTCGGACTATGATTCAGATAGAACAGTGGGGGATGAAGAGGGGGTTAGACAAGGGTTGTCAGCTGACCTGAGAAAGTTGTTGGGTGGACCGAGGGTCCCAGCATTTGACGGCAGTGGGAAATATTTCAAAAACTGGCTGGCAATCCTGGAGAAGAGCCGAATTATATATGAACTCACAGATCAGGAGACCCTGTATCTGGCATATGATGCCACAAAGGGGAAAGCCTCTGACTTTATGAAGGAGCTCTTGGAGAGTCAACCCCACTTGTCTTGGGAAAGATTAAAGGGACTATTGACCAAAGAATTCACCGACGAGGGCACGGCTATAGAGGCCATGAGGGCCCTCTTAAAGCTGACACAGCTGCGGGACGAAACCCCTGGAGAATTGGGGGCCCGAGCGGTGAAGCTGTCATCATTGGCCTTCCCAGAAGTGGTTGGAGACAATGCGGTCATGCAGGACCAGTTAGCAGACCTGTATGTGGAGGCCCTAAGTGACGAGCGTGTTCGTCACGATGTGCTGAAAGAGGGGCCGGTGAGACTATCGGCGGCAATAGAGCTGGCCAAGGAGAGTCAGGGCGTATGGGAAAAGGTAAAAAGGTGTGGAAGGAACCAGATACTAAGTCAAGAGGTCGAAAAAAGGGGGAAAGGCGGAAGACCCCCCGCGTGGAATCGGAGGGTCAAGCTAGAAGTAGATCAGCCTGAGGTGTGGGAAGAAGACCCCAATAGAAAGGCATGGTCAACCAGGCATGGATTTTATAAGCCCACGCCGGGTAGATACGGGCTAGTCTGCTGGACTTGTGGGCATGAGGACCACAGAGCGGCGGAATGTCCGACGAAGTGGGGTTTGCCCCCAGACTTCGAATAGGACAGGTGCACCAGGTGTGGAAAGAGAGGACACCTGGCCAAGTGGTGCGGGCTGAGAAAAGGCGCCCCACCGATATTAACAAAGAAGGCCGAGCCCAAGAGACAAGACCAGGGAAAAGCCAGCGGGCCACCCCGGAATTAAGAGGGAGGGTGGCCCAGTTAAAAGGAAGGGAAATAAAAGCTTGGCCCAGTGGACGGGCGAGCCGCTTGGGTAGAGGACAGGTCCCCCCGGGAGTAAACGAGAGGTTAGCCCAGTTGAAGAGAAAAAATGCAAAATGTTGGACATGTGGTCAGGTGGGCCACTTTGCGACGAACTGTCCGGCAAGAAGTTGCTGGTTTTGTAGGAGACCAGGGCACTTGAAGAGAAGCTGTATCCTTAGGAACAGCCGCGGGAGACTGGGAGAGGTCCAGCCGGGCCCGCCCAGGTGCGAAAAGCGCAGAACTTCCCCCCGTAAGAATAATGAAGGTGATTTATTGCTGCCGGCGCCTATGGCTGGGATGACCCAAGGGTGGGGGCCCAGGAAGAGGAAAGCCCAAGTGTTCTCTTCGCTGACGCAAGAGAAGGAGCTATCCTGTAGAGCAGAGATGGGGGTAAGGCGATGAAAGCTCTGGTAGACACAGGAGCATCTATGTCATTGCTGAGAGAGGAAGCATACAGGCGGGTGAAACGGAAGAGTATGTTACGGGAAGCGGACATAGAGTACGGAGGCAATCTTGGGAGAAGATTGGCTCCGGAGCCAGAGGGCCCATATAGAGTTCAACCCCACTGTGCTGATAGTGAATGGCGAGAGAACGCCATTGGGATGCCCACCGGAAGAAGATATAATAATAGTGGTGGAGGAAGATGTAAAGCTACCACCTAGAACGGCGGTGTCGGGAAAGGGTAGGTTAATGTCAGGGAAGAAAATAGGAAAAGGACCCCTGCAGTTGGTCCCTGTGGAAGGGAAGGGCCTAGAAGAGAATGAGGTAACTCTGTGTTAGACGGTGGTGGATGCAGCTGAATTAGTGCCCGTTATGATGGTGAACCAGGCCCAAAAGACTATAAAGGTTAGGAGAGGGGAAGAGATAGGGAAAGCGCTAACCCTACGGACTCTGAATCGGGTGAGATTCGAAGAGGAACAAAGAAAACTTGTAGAGCAAACAGAAGGAATAGTGGACGTAGATATATTAGCACCGGATCAATTTAGAACCAGGGTGGGAGGTCTGCTGAGGGATAATCGAGATGTAGTAGCCGAGTCAGACACGGAATTGGGCCAGACCCACACAGTCAAAATGAAAATCGACACCGGAGATCACCCCCCCCCCTGTGAAATTAAAACCCTACCGGACACCTATTCATAAAAGACCCCTTGTAGAAGAGGCAGTAGAAGAGATGTTGGAAGCTGGGATGATCGAAAGATCGATCTCCCCTTGGAGCTTCCCAATCGTAATAGTAGGGAAAAAAGATGGCGGGCACCGTTTTTGTGTAGATTTTAGGAAACTGAATTCTATATCGAAGCCGTTGGCGGTGCCATTGCCACTAATAGATGACATATTGGCATTATTAGGGAAGGCAAAGTACTTCTCTACGTTGGACTTGAGGTCCGGGTATTGGCAGGTAGCCCTTGATGAGGCTGACAAGGAGAAGGCCGCATTTGCGTGTCATCTAGGACTGTTCCAGTTCAGGGTGATGCTATTCGGTTTAGCTAATGCCCCGGGAATCTCCCAACAGCTGATGTCAATAGTGTTAGGAGGATACGAGAGCTTTGCCATGGCATATTTGGACGATATCTTAATATTTTCGGAGACAGTAGAACAACACTTTTTCCATCTAAAACAAGTGTTGGGAAGGTTAAGAAAACACGGCTTAAAATTGAAATTGTCGAAGTGTCAGTTTCTGAAGGAGGAGACTAGATATTTGGGCTTTGTTATAAACGGAGACGGTATTAAACCCGACATGGATAAGGTGAAAGTCATAAGGGAAATGCCAGAACCTAAGACAGTGAGACAGGTAAGAGGTTTTATAGGAGCTATAGGTTACTACCAACGCTTCGTCCCGGCATTTTCGAGAATTGCCATACCACTAGTAGCCCTGACGAAGAAATACGCTAGGTTCAAGTGGACAGAGGATTGTCAACAGGCATTTGATACGTTAAAAGAACAGTTGACAGCCGTCCCACTGCTGACGTACCCAGACCTCAGCAAGCCCATGGTACTATACACTGATGCCAGTGAGCAGTGTGTAGTAGCAGTTCTTACCCAGCCGTGTCCCGATAAAGAAGGACCAGTGCCAGGCATACCAGAGGAAGTACCGATATACTTTCTCTCTCATAAGCTCTCAGAGACACAACAGAGATGGCCAGTAATCGAAAGATAAGCATATGTTATCATGTATGCTCTCCAAAAACTGGACTACTACTTGAATGGTGCGGTCTTTACTATAAAAACAGACCACAAACCTCTGCAGTACCTATTGCAGGCAGAGTGGACAAATAATAAGAAGATTCAACAGTGGGCCCTTAAGTTAAGTGGCTACCACTGTAAGATAGAGTATTTGGCAGGGAAGGAAAACACGTGCGCAGATTTACTCTCAAGAATACCGAAACAACTGGAAGAAAGATCTGTAAAAGTAGTGCAGGGAGTAGATGATAAAGCCTACAGAATAGGAGTAATTAACTCTAATAAGCTAAAAGATCGCCCTATGTTAGAATCGGACGAAGAAGGGGACACACAGATAATAACCGATCCCTACTGGACAGAAGGAATTGAGAAGGAGCAGGCAGACAGTGAAATAGCTGCCCTGAGAGAAAAGGTGAAGGCAGGACAGACCACCAAGTATCCCATAATATAGGAAAGGCTGTATTATCTCTCAGGCAGGGATGAGGAAGTCAAGCCCAAGTTGTATGTGCCCAAAAGTTTAAGACCAGAGGTTTTGCAACAGTGCCACGAGAGGTTGGGTCACATGGGAATTGATAGGACATGTGATCTAATAGGAAGAAAGTACTATTGGCCCAAATTGTACGGAGAGGTCACTAACTATGTTGGGAGCTGCGTAGTGTGCCAGTCGCAGAGCAGAAGGCAGGAGATGGCACCATTGGAGGAGACGGACGTGCCGAACTTCCCCTTCGAGAAAGTGAGTATGGATGTATCAGGACCATATGGGGAAACTGCGCAGTGAAACAACTACATAGTGAGTTTTGTCGATTGGCTAACAAATTGGCCTGAGGCATTTGCAGTACCAGACAAGAAGGCTAGAACTGTGGCCGGTTTGATAATAGGTGAAATCTTCCCTAGGTATGGCGCCCCTGTGCAGTTGGTAACAGATAATGGCACGGAGAATATAAACAGCATAATGAGAGAAGTGCTGACAGGTTTGAATATAGAGCATGTAAAAACAACTCCATATCACCCCCAAGGAAATGCTAAAGTGGAAAGGTTTCATAGAACCTTGGGAGATGTATTGGCCAAGCTGGTCAGAGAGAACACTGAAAACTGGGACTTGTATTTGACACAGGCTCTGGCGGCCGTGAGGTTTACGATAAACGAAACCTCCAGATTTTCTCCTTACTTTATGTTGTTTGGCAGAGACGTGGTCCTGCCTGTTGATAATCTATTGAAGCCCCGAAGAAAGTATATGGGAGAAAATCATCATCAGCTGTTGCTAGAACAACAACATAAAATATTTGTTCAGGCCAGAAGAAGAATAAAGAGGGCACAGAAGAAAAGAAATGAGAGAGTGAATGCTGAAAGAAAGCTAGTAGAATTGAAGGTTGGAGACCCTGTCTACTACAAAATCCACCAGAGAGAAGGAAAGCTGGACCAAAGATGGGAACCGTACTACCGGATAGTAGAGCAGACGGGTCCAGTATCATATGTAATATGGGGTCAAGTGGCAGGACGAGCAAGGAGGGTCCATGGCAATGATCTAAAGAAGGCTGAAATAGCTAACCTGGAAATGAGCGAGCCGAGGCCTAAGAAGACAAGGACAAGGAAGGTAACTCTGGTTGAGCCGGAAGAAATGGAGACGGAGGAAGATTCCGAAGAAAATGAGGAGATAGATCGACTTGGCCAGATAGACGAAGCGATCCGAGTGACAGGGTTGGAACCCTCGGCGGATATCAGCGGTGTTCCGTCGTCGACTGAATCGGTGCAGAGAAGACCCTGCGAGGTCGCCATCGCACCCCCATGTCCAAAGGAAAGGAAGAGAAAGACGAGGAGATCCAATCAAGCAGCCAAGGGCTCTAAAAAGAGGCACCCTGAACAGGACGAAGGGCCCAGCGAGTGGGAGGAAGAGGATCAAATACCCCTTTCCCAGCTCAAGGAATAGCTAAGGAACAGGAGAGATCTAGACATAGAGTCAGGAGGTATTAAAGACGTCCAAGGCGAGGACTCTAAACAGAAGGAAGAATCAGGGGAGGAAGAAGAGGACAAAACACCTCCTGGACGGGAATTAAACACAGAGGGAAGGTTAGAGGTTGAGCAGGGACCACCTCGGAAGATGAGATCAAGAAGGGTGAAGAACCCCAAATCTCAGTAGAACAAAGAAGGCTGTGCAGAATAGAAACATTCGGTGTCGACAGGTAACGACACTGGCTCATCCAAAAAAAAAAAAAAAACCTGCTGGCTGACTGTGGGGGATGTGGATGGAGGGGATGGAGTGTGGGGCTGCATCTCACGAAGGACGGAAGAAGATTATTGGCATTGCTGACTGGCCATCAGTGGTGTCATGAAGTACGACCTTTGGGAGTGAGCGCCACGCACACCTGTCCGGGCCATTCTGTCTGCTAGGAGTTAGTTGGAGGAGGGAAGAGCTGAACGTAGTAAGAAATTATGGAATAATTGAGTGATGAATTGAGCAAGACTGAATGGTTGTGAAGAATAACAACAAGAGAATTTTGTTACCTTACAGGAATGATCAAGATGAAAGGGCTGATGATGATGATGGTGATAGCCACACTGATGGTGACGATGGCGGAAGCTGGGAAGCACAGCCGAAACACCATTTTTTAAAAAGACGAGTGAAGTAATAATAACCAGGTCTAAATGGTTGATCACATTCGTGATAGATTTGAAACCATACGAGTCGCTACTAAATAAGTTAAGAAATGAGCTAACGCAGCTGGATGCAGCCCGGTTGAAGGTAGGGCAAAATTATCCCAAGGAAAAAGGGTATCTTAGTTTACTACACTCCCAGGAATCAGAGGCCACTGTGATAGAGGCTCAATGGAGGGACATGCAAAATTACCTGAAGGGAATAGAGTTACTGCAGACGCGGGAAAAGAGATCAGTAGTTCCGATTGTAGGAAAAGCGTTAAATGTCCTGTTTGGAACAGTGACTGAAGATGACGTTAAATTCATAAGAAGGAAACTGGGAGAAGTGGAAGTAAACCAGAGGACGCTTGCTCAAGTGGCAAGGGAGAGTGTGACAATATTGAATGTGACAAGGTTGGAAGTGGCCAAGAATAGAGCCAGAATCAATTGGTTAATAAATAACCTGACGGGGTTGAGACAAGAGGTAATTAATGATACAGAAACTGTAATGATAGAATTACAGGAAATGAGTGGATTCATGCAAAGATATTTCCAACTAATGACTATTACGAATAAGGTACGACAAACTAGTCAGTCGTTGACGACCTTGCTGGAACATGTGAGAGCACAATTGGACATGTTGTCATTGGGACACTTCTCCCCAAGCATAGTAAACCCGAGTCACCTAAAGGAAGTGCTACTCGGAATACAGACCGAGTTACCCCACTATTTAAGACTGCCAGTGGACCCCACTAAAGAATTGTGGAAATATTATAATGCACTGGGATGTGTGACCTTGTTGGAAGATAGACGATTATTGGTTTTGGAATCTGTTTCGTTGTTGGATAGAGAGAGTATATTCGAGATATACCAGGTTATATATTTACCTATTCCCTACCCCAGAAGAGATCAAGGTTTGGGAATGACAGCAAGGTACAAGGTGGAAACAGAATATATAGCTTTAAATTCAGGGAGAACGAAATTCATGTTGCTAACAGCTGAAGAAGCTAGAAAGTGTAGAGATGATGCTCTAGGGACTTGTACCTCGTTAAGCCCTATCTATATAACTGGTAACCACAAGATGTGCAGACTAGAATTGTTTGAAGGGAAGAGAGAGGGAATTAAGAGAACTTGCCAAGTAGAGGTATTAGAAAAAACGGCATTACCACAAGCTATCAGTGTTTCAGACGGGGTGTGGGCAGTAGCCACACAGAATCCTATCAGCTTGTCTAGGGTATGTGGGGGAGAGTCCACAAGGACATTAAGTGTAAAGCCACCATTATCCCTGTTAAAGTTACCCATGGGATGTTCGGCATTTGGGATATCTATGTCCTTACCCCCCTATTACCAGGAAGAAGAAAGATATGAAGAGAAAGATTCAATCATAGAAATGATTGATAGAGGCTTAGTCAATTGTACAGAATTATGGGAGCCAATAGTGAAGGGATTCTCCAATGTTACCTTGAATAAAATGCCAGAACTAATGAAGCCGATAGAAAAGATCGATATGGATCAATTGAGGGACAAGTTAAGTGCGTTGGGAAATGAAGATATGGCTTGGGAAGGCGATGAGCAGATCGCGATAAGTTGGTCAATAGTGATGGGTACATTCATAGTTATAGCCATCGGGGGTATAGTAGTATGGAATATGTAAGAGGAGATTAACGAACGACAATCCAATGCGCATGCAGCAACTCGAGAGGAAGATGCCGAGCAGTGTTCCTTAATCATACAGAATCGGCGAAGAAATTGCAGGAAGACCAGCGGAGGAGGCTGGCGTGAGACCGCCACGTGCGGCGGAAAAACCTCCCACAGCGGAGAGGAAAACATTGACCAAGAACAACAAGCCATAGTAACCACATCTGCACCCACAGGCACACGCACACATGCCATTACATATAGAATAGAAGAACTTGAAAAAAGAACATTACACTTGCATGTAAAACGGAAGAAGAAAAAGAACATTACATTGCATGTAGAACAGAAGAAGATGAAAAAGAACATTACACTTGCATGAAAAACAGAAGAAGAAAAAGAACATTACATTGTATGTAGAACAGAAGAACTTGAAAGAGAACATTACGTTGCATGTAGGAAAGTAGTATAGAATTGCATGGGACAAATGCATGAGGGTTTAGGTGTCATTTACGGGTAAATGACAAATCGGTTAGAGGAGGTTGTGGCACCATCTAACGAGGCATAAAGGGAAAAGAAAGAAAAGAAGAAAAGGAGAGGCTAAGAACCGAATCGTGAGTGATAAGCAAGAACACACACACAGCTAAGAGACAATGGATAAAAGGATATTTTGATAAGTAACAAATGGCGAAAGAGTGTCATTACAATGACAGGGAAATTCTGAGTAAAAAGAATGGGAAAGAAGGAAAGAATCAGACATGTTTTGGCATCGGTTGTGTTATCTAAGGATATGAAAACAAACTATTGGTACGGGAAGACATCTTATTATCAACTACAGACCGGCTGGCCAAAGAAAAAGAGAGAAAAAATTCAAATGAAAATGTTATTTCGTTAAGTGACGAATAACAGGCAACTAAAAGGACTTGGACAGATATGAAAGGCGACAGACTGGCTGGAACTTTGGAGATGTTTCTTTTTGAGACCGTGTTAAAGAGGACCACACATTCTGATAATTAGCGATATAATACCTGACGTAAACCACGTGTAGAACAAGAGTTATGACCGCCATTATCATATTGTCCCGTTCGCGGCTGGAGAAATGATAAACTATTAAGAGGAAGAAAAGGGAAAGAGAAGAGATAATTTTTTTTTTAAGCAAGATATTTTATTTTCTTCCTGAAACAAAGCCGCAGATTCGTCCACGCCCGACTAAGACATCATTGGTCGAGTGGTGATCACGTGATGCACGAGGGAGGCTGTTGCCGCCCATCTGAAGGATGAGTAACAGAGGTTGCCACGAAGATGTGGGGAGGGCAGTTCACGCCCCTCTGAAGTATGATGAGAAGGTGGGAGTGAGGAAAGGTACCCAAAAATGGAAAAAGGTGGAAATTCCTAACCAGAGAGGTGGATATGTATTTGGAATTATTGAGGAACCCCCCCGGCGCCGACAAACTCACCCGGTTTTGGTCGGTGCCCATATAAACGAAGCCACAACGAGCAGAGTTGAGTCGAGGCCCAGCAGTTCCCAGAGTCAGTCTTCGGTTGAGGGAAGCCTCGCAGATAGCTGACCAGGATTCACGCACATTCCAGACCCATCTTCAAACCAAGAACAATTATTTTGAAGAGCGACTTAGATCAAGATCACCGAAATAAGTTTTTCTTTTGACTTTAGTCCAAAGACCCACCGAAACATCAATTTCTTAGAGAGCAGACGATTTGAAGTGTTAAAACTTGCCTAGTAGAAAAGGACGTGTCACAATCCATAGAACGGGTCGGGAGATATATGCAATCCTATGTATCGAAAAACTAGCCATAAAGTTTGTTACCTTTTTCTTTGATACTTTGAACGTTTGAGTTTTCATTTTATTGACTTTTATGAATATTTGTGTGGTATCACCCCACGTTGAACTCGGTTTGCAGTACTGATTGATTTCATCTGGCTAGAACAATTCACAACGTGGGTAGGCAGACTGGGAATCAAAGTAGTTACTTCGGTAACCAGGCGTTGGAATCGAGTTGGGAACGACGAGGCTGATATCAAATCTAACCAGATTCCCACCCGAATCACCAAAAGGTTAGAACATCGCATTTGGAGCAGAGACACCTGAACAGAGCAGTGAGGAGTGAACGGCTGGCGCCGCGGCGAGGACTTCACAGTTGGTGCCGTGGTAGACTGGGATAGAACGACACGGTTGGCGCTGCGACCAGGTTACGACGTCACATATATTTAACATTATGTAAAGGCAATACCCCCCTCTAAATCTGGCTTGAAATTATTTTCATTCTAATTCATAGAAATGGAGTAGCATGCAATGGTGTCGTCTCATACAACTGAGAGTTAGTAGAAAAAAATTGTGGGCACAAAATGGGTGATCAGTGTCTTATTCTCTTCTGTTTGTGCCTTGTCTTTACATTTTTCTTCTATATTTAACATTATGTAGAGGCAAGGCCCCCCTTTAAATCTGGCTTGAAATTATTTTTCAATCTAATTCATAGAAATGGAGTAGCATGCAATGGTGTCGTCTCATACAACTGTGTGTTAATAGAAAAAATTTGTGGGAAGAAAATGGGTGATCAGTGTCGTATTCTCTTCTGTTTGTACCTTGTCTTTACCTTTTTCTTCTATAATTAACATTATGTAGAGGTTAGACCCACCTCTAAATCTGGTTGAAATTATTTTTCATTCTAATTCATAGAAATGGAGTAGCGTGCAATGGTGTCGTCTCATACAACTGTGAGTTAGTAGAAAAAATATGTGGGCACGAAATGGGTGATCAGTGTCTTATTCTCTTCTGTTTGTGCCTTGTCTTTAGCTTTTTCTTCTATATTTAACATTATGTACAGGCTAGCCCCCCCTCTAAATCTGAGTTGAAATTATTTTTCATCCTAATTCATAGAAATGGGGTAGCGTGCAATGGTCTCGTTTCATACAACTGTGAGTTAGTAGAAAAAATTTGACGGCACAAAATGGGTGATCAGTGTCTTATTCTCTTCTGTTTTTGCCTGGTTTTTACCTTTTTCTTCTATATTTAACATGATGTAGAGGCAACGCACCCGTCTAAATCTGGCTGGAAATTATTTTTCATTCGAATTCATAGAAATGGAGTAGCGTGCAATGGTTTCGTCTCATACAACTGTGAGTTAGTAGAAAAAATTCGTGGGCACAAAATGGGTGATCAGTGTCTTATTCTCTTCTGTTTTTGCTTTGTCTTTACCTTTTTCTTCTATATTTAACATTATGTAGAGGCAAGGCACCCCTCTAAATCTGACTTGAAATTATTTTTCATTCTAATTCATAGAAATGGAGTAGCGTGCAATGGTGTCGTCTCATACAACTGTGAGTCAGTAGAAAAAATTTGTGGGCACAAAATGGGTGAACAGTGTCTTATTCTCAACTGTTTGTGCCTTGTCTTTACCTTTTTCTTCTATATTTCAAATTATGTAGAGGCAAGGCACCCCTCTATATGTGGTTGAAATTATTTTTCATTCTAATTCAGAGAAATGGAGTAGCGTGCAATGGTGTCATCTCATACAACTGTGAGTTAGTAGAAAATATTTGTGGGCACAAAATGGGCGATCAGTGACTTATTCTCTTCTCTTTGTGCCTTGTCTTTACCGTTTTCTTCTATATTTATCATTATGTAGAGGCAAGGCACTGCTCTATATGTGGTTGAAATTATTTTCATTCTCATACATAGAAATGATGTAGCGTGCAATGGTGTCGTCTCATACAACTGTGAGTTAGAAGAAAAAATTTGTTGGCACAAAATGGGTGATCAGTGTCTTATTCTCTTCTGTCTGTGCTTTGTCTTTACCTTTTTCTTCTATATTTAACATTATGTAGAGGCAAGGCCCCCCTCTAAATCTGGCTTGACAATATTTTTCATTCAAATTCATAGAAATGGAGTAGCGTGCAATGGTGTCGTCTCATACAACTGTGAGTCAATAGAAAAAATTCTGGGGACAAAATGTGTTATTAGTGTCTTATTCTCTTCTGTTTGTGCCTTGTCTTAACCTTTTTCTTCTATATTTAACAATATGTAGAGGCAAGGCCCCCCTTTAATCGTGGGTTGAAATTATTTTTCCTTCTAATTCATAGAAATGGAGTAGCGTGCAATGGTGTCGTCTCATACAACTTTGAGTTAGTAGAAAAAGTTTGTCAGCACAAAATGGTTGATCAGTGTATTATTCTCTTCTGTTTGTGCCTTGTCTTTTCCCTTTTCTTCTATATTTAACATTATGTAGAGGCTAGGCCACCCTCTAAATCTGGCTTGAATTTATTTTTCATTCTAATTCATAGAAATGGAGTACCATGCAATGGTGTCGTCTCATACAACTGTGAGTTAGTAGAAAAAATTTGTGGGCACAAAATTGGTGATCAGTGTCTTATTCTCTTCTGTTTGTACCTTGTCTTTAGCTTTTTCTTCTATATGTAACATTATTTAGAGGCAAGGCCCCGCTCTAAATCTGGCATGAAATTATTTTTCATTCTAATTCATAGAAATGGAGTAGCATGCAATGGTGTCGTCTCATACAACTGTGAGTTAGTAAAAAAAAAATTGTGGGCACAAAATGGGTGATCAGTGTCTTATTCTCTTCTGTTTGTGCCTTGTCTTTACCTTTTTCTTCTATATTTAACATTATGAAGAGGCAAGGGACCATTCTATTTGTGGTTGAATTTATTTTGCATTCTAATTCATAGAAATGGAGTAGCGTGCAATTGTGGCGTCTCATACAAGTGTGAGTTAGTAGAAAAAATTTCTGGGCACAAAATGGGTGATCAGCTTCTTATTCTCTTCTGTTTGTGCCTTGTCTTTAGCTTTTTCTTCTATATTTAACATTATGTAGAGGCTAGGCCCCCCTCTAAATCTGGCTTGAAATTATTTTTCATTCTAATTCATAGAAATGGAGTACCATGCAATGGTGTCGTCTCATACAACTGTGAGTTAGTAGAAAAAATTTGTGGGCACAAAAATTGGTGATCAGTGTCTTATTCTCATCTGTTTGTGCCTTGTCTTCAGCTTTTTCTCTCTATATTTAACATTATGTAGAGGCTATGACCCCCTCTAAATCCGGCTTGAAATTATTTTTCATTCTAATTCATAGAAATGGAGTAGCGTGCAATGGTGTCGTCGCATACAACTATGAGTTAGTAGAAAAAATTTGTACGCACAAAATTGGTGATCAGCTTCTCATTCTCTTCCGTTTGTGCCTTGTCTTCAGCTTTTTCTCTCTATATTTAACATTATGTAGAGGCAAGGCCCCCCTCTGTATCTGGATTAAAATTATTTTTCATTCTAATTCATAGAAATGGAGTAGTGTGCAATGGTGTTGTCTCATACAACTGTGACTTTGTAGAAAAGATTTGTGGGCACAAAATGGGTGATCAGTGTCTTATTCTCTTCTGTTTGTGCCTTGTCTTTACCTTTTTCTTCTATACTTAACATGATGTAGAGGCTAGGCCCCCGTCTCAATCTGGCTTGAAGTTATTTTTCGTTCTAATTCATAGAAATGGAGTTGCGTGCAATGGTGTCGTCTTATACAAATTTGAGTTAGTAGAAAAAATTTGTCGGCACAAAACGGGTGATCAGTGTCTTATTCTCTTCTGTTTGTGCCTTGTCTTTAGCTTTTTCTTCTATATTTGCCATTATGTAGAGGCAAGGCCACTCTCTAAATCTAGCTTGAAATTATTTTTCATTCTAATTCATAGAAATCGAGTAGCGTGCAATTGTTTCGTCTCGTACAACTGTGAGTTAATGGAAAAAATTTGTGGGCCCAAAATGGGTATTCAGTGTCTTATTCTCTTCTGTTTGTGAATTGTCTTTACCTTTTTCTTCTATATTTAACATTATGTAGAGGCAAGGCACCCCTCTAAATGTGGTTGAAATTATTTTACATTCTAATTCATAGAATTTGAGTAGCGTGCAATGGTTGTGTCTCATACAAATGTGAGTTAGTCGAAAAGATTTGTGGGCACAAAATGTGTGATCAGTATCTTATTCTCTTCTGTTTGTGCCTTGTCTATACATTTTTCTTCTATATTTAACATTATGTAGAGGCAAGGCACCCCTCTAAATGTGGTTGATATTATTTTTCATTCTAATTCATAGAAATGCAGTAGCGTGCAATGGATTTGTTTCATACAACTGTGAGTTAGTAGAAAAAATTTGTGGGCACAAAATGTGTGATCAGTGTCTTATTTTCTTCTGTTTGTGCCTTGTCTTTACCTTTTTCTTCTATATTTAACATTATGTAGCGGCAAGTCACCCCTCTAAATGTGGTTGAAATTATTTTTCATTCTAATTTATAGAAATGGAGTAGCGTGCAATGGTGTCGCCTCATACAACTGTAAGTTTGTACAAAAAATTTTGGGGCACCAAATGGGTGATCAGTGTCTTATTCTCTTCTGTTTGAAACTTGTCTTTACCTTTTTCTTCTATATTTTACATTATGTAGAGGCAAGGCACCCTCTAAATTTGGCTTGAAATTATTTTCAATTCTAATTCATAGAAATGGTATAGCGTGCAATGGTTTCGTCTCATACAACTGTGAGTAAGCAGAAAAGATTTGTGGGCACAAAATGTGTGATCAGTGTCTTATTCTCTTCTGTTTGTGCCTTGTCTTTACCTTTTTCTTCTATGTTTAACATTATGTAGAGGCAAGGCACCCCACTAAATCTGCCTTTAAATTATTTTTCATTCTAATTCATAAAAATGCCGTAGGGTGAAATGGTGTCGTCTCATAGAACTGTGAGTTAGTAGAAAAAATTCATGGGCACAAAATGTCTGATCAGTGTCTTATTCTCTTCTATTTGTGGCTTGTCTATAGCTTTTTCTTCTATATTTAACATTATGTAGAGGCAAGTCACCCCTCTAAATGTGGTTTAAATTATTTTTCATTCTAATTCATAGAAATGCAGTAGCGTGCAATGGTGACGTCTCATACCAATGTGAGTTAGTGTAAAAAATTCCTGGGCACAAAATGGGTGATCAGTCCCTTATTCTCTTCTGTTTGTGACTTGTCTTCACCTTTTTCTTCTATATTTAACATTATGTAGAGGCAAGTCATCCCTCTAAATGTGGTTGAAATTAGTTTGCATTTTAATTCATAGAAATGGAGTTGCGTGCAATGGTTGTGTCTCATACAAATGTGAGTTAGTAGAAAAGATTTGTGGGCACAAAATGTGTGATCAGTATCTTATTCTCTTCTGTTTGTGCCTTGTCTATACATATTTCTTCTATATTTAACATTATGTAGAGGCAAGGCACCCCTCTAAATGTGTTTGATATTATTTTTCATTCTAATTCATAGATATGGAGTAGCATGCAATGGTGTCGCCTCATACAGCTGTAAGTTTGTACAAAATATTTTGGGGCACAAATTGGGTGATCAGTGTCTTATTCTCTTCCGTTTGTGCCTTACCTTTACATTTTTCTTCTATATTTAACATTATGTATAGGCTAGGCACCCCTCTACATGTGGTTGAAATTATTTTGCATTCTACTTCATAGAAATGGTGTCGCGTGCAATGGTGTCGTCTCATACAACTGTAAGTTAGTACAAAAAAATTCGTGGGCACAAAATGGGTGATCAGCGACTTATTCTCTTCTGTTTGTCCCTTGACTTTACATTTTTCTTCTATAATTAACATTATGCAGAGGCAAGGCATCCCTCTAAATCTGGCTTGAAATTGTTTTTCATTCTATTCATAGAATTGGTGTAGCGTGCAATGATTTTGTATCATACAACTGTGAGTTAGTATAAAAAATTTTGGGGCACAAAATGGGTGATCAGTGTCTTATTCTCTTCTGTTTGTGCCTTGTCTTTAGATTTGTCTTCTATATTTAATATTATGTAGAGGCCAGGTACCCCTCTAAATCTGGGTTGAAATTTTTTTTCATTCTAATTCATAGAAATGGAGTAGCGTGCAATTGTGTCGTCTCATACAACTGTGAGTTAGTAGAAAAAATTTGTCGGCAAAAATGTGTGATCAGTGTCTTATTCTCTTCTGTTTGTGCCTTACCTTTCATTTTTCTTCTATATTTAACATTATGTAGAGGCAAGGCACCCCTCTAAATGTGGTTGAAATTATTTTTCATTCTAATTCATAGAAATGGAGTAGTGTGCAATGGTTTTGTCTCATACAATTGTGAGTAAGTAGAAAAAATTAGTGGGCACAAAATGGGTGATCAGTGTCTTATTCTCTTCTGTTTGTGCCTTGTCTTTACATTTTCCTTCTATATTTAACATTATGTAGAGGAAAGGCACCCCTCTAAATGTGGTTGAAATTATTTTTCATTCTAATTCATAGAATTGGAGTAGCGTGCAATAGTTTTGTCTCATACAAATGTGACTTAGTAGAAAAAATTTGTGGGCACAAAATGGGTGATCAGTGTCTTATTCTCTTCTCTTTGTGCCTTGTCTTAACCTTTTTCTTCTATATTCAACATCATGTAGAGTCTAGGCCCCACTCTAAATCTCGCTTGAAATTATTTTTCATTCTAATTCATAGAAATGGAGTAGAATGCAATGGTGTCATCTCATACAACTGTGAGTTAGTAGAAGAAATTTGTGCGCACAAAATGGGCGATCAGTGTCTTAATCTCTTCTGTTTGTGCCTTGTCTATAACTTTTCATTCTATATTTAATATTATAGAGACGCAAGGCACCCCTCTAAATCTGGCTTGAAATTATTTTTTATTCTAATTCATAGAATTGGAGTAGCGTGCAATGGATTTGTCTCATACAAGTGTGAGTTAGTAGAAAAATTTTGTGGCACAAAATGGGTGATCAGTGTCTTATTCTCTTCTGTTTGTGCCTTGTCTTTACCTTTTTCTTCTATATTTAACATTATGTAGAGGCAAGGCACACCTCTGAATGTGGTTGAAATTATTTTGCATTCTAATTCATAGAAATGGAGTAGCGTGCAATGGATTTGTCTCATACAAGTGTGAGTTACTAGAAAAAATTTTGTGGCACAAAATGGGTGATCAGTGTCTTATTCTCTTCTGTTTGTGCCTTACCTTTCATTTTTCTTCTATATTTAACATCATGTAGAGGCAAGGCACCCCTCTAAATGTGGTTGAAATTATTTTTCATTCTAATTCATAGAATTGGACCAGCATGCAATGGTTTTGTCTCATATAAATGTGAGTTAGTAGAAAAAATTTGTGGGCACAAAATGGGTGATCAGTGTCTTATTCTCTTTTGTTTGTGCCTTGTCTTTACATTTTTCTTCTATATTTAACATTATGTAGAGGCAAGGCACCCCTCTAAATGTGGTTGAAATTATTTTTCATTCTAATTCATAGAAATGGAGTAGTGTGCAATGGTTTTGTCTCATACAATTGTGAGTAAGTAGAAAAAATTTGTGGGCACAAAATGGGTGATCAGTGTCTTATTCTCTTCTGTTTGTGCCTTGTCTTTACATTTTTCTTCTATATTTAACATTATGTAGGGGCAAGGAACCCCTCTAAATGTGGTTGAAATTATTTTTCATTCTAATTCATAGAATTGGAGTAGCGTGCAATAGTTTTGTCTCATACAAATGAGAGTGAGGAGAAATAATTTGTGGGCACAAAATGGGTGATCAGCGTCTTATTCTCTTCTGTTTGTGCCTTGTCTTTACCTTTTTCTTCTACATTTAACATTATGTAGATGCAAGTCACCCCTCTAAATCTGGCTCGAAATTATTTTTCATTCTAATTCATAAAAATGGTGTAGCGTGCAATGGTATCGTCTCATACAACTGTGAGTTAGTAGAAAAAATTTGTGGGCAAAAAATGGGTGATCAGTTTCTTATTCTCTTCTATTTGTGCCTTGTCTTTACCTTTTTCTTCTATATTTAATATTATGTTGAGGATAGGCCCCCCTCTAAATCTGGCTTTACATTATTTTTCATTCTAATTGATAGAAATGGAGTAGCGTGCAATTGTGTCGTCCCATACAACTGTTAGTTAGTACAAAAAATTTGTGGGCCGAAAATGGGAGATGAGTGTCTTATTCTCTTCTGTTTGTGCCTTGTTTTTACCTTTTTCTTTATATTTAACATTATCTAGAGGCTAGGCCCCCCTCTCAATCTGGCTTGAAATTATTTTTCATTCTAATTCATAGAAATGGAGTAACGTGCAATGGTGTTGTCTTATACAACTGTGAGTTAGCAGAAAAAATTTGTGGGCACAAAATGGGTGATCAGTGTCTTATTCTCTTCTGTTTGTGCCTTGTCTTTACCTCTTTCTTATATATTTAACATTATGTAGAGGGAAGGCCCACTCTATATGTGGTTGAAAGTATTTTTCATTCTAATTCATAGAAATGGCTTAGCGTGCAATAGTGTGGTCTCATACAACTGTGAGTTAGTAGAAAAAATTGGTGTGCACAAAATTGGTGATCTATGACTTATTCTCTTCTGTTTGTTCCTTGTCTTTACCTTTTTCTTATATATTTAATATTATGTAGAGGCAAGGCACCCCTCTAAATCTTGCTTGAAATTATTTTTCATTCTAAATCATAGAAATTGAGTAGCGTGCAATGGTGTCGTCTCGTACAACTGTGAGTTTGTAGAAAAATTTGTGGGGACAAAATGGGTTATCAGTGTCTTATTCTCTTCTGTTTGTGCCTTGTCTCTACCTTTTTCTTCTATATTTAACATATGTAGAGGCTATGCCCCCCTCTAAATCCTGCTTGAAATTATTTTTCATTCTAATTCATAGAAATGGAGTAGCGTGCAATGGTGTCGTCTCATACAACTGTGAGTTAGTAGAAAAATTTGTGGACACAAAATGGGTGATCATAGTCTTAATCTCTTCTGTTTGTGCCTTCTCTTTACCTTTTTCTTCTATATCTAACATTATGTACACGCAAGCCCCCCCTCTAAATCTTGGTTGAAATTATTTTTCATTCTAATTCATAGAAATGGAGTATCGTGCAATGGTGTCGTCTCATACAACTGTGAGTTAGTAAAAAAAAATATGTGGGCACAAAATGGGTGAACGGTGACTTATTCTCTTCTGTTTGTGCCTTGTCTTTACCTTTTTCTTCTATATTTAACATTATGTAGACGCAAGTCACCCCTCTAAATCTGGCTTGAAATTATTTTTCATTCTAATTCATAGAAATGGAGTAGCATGCAATGGTGTCGTCTCATACAACTGTGAGATAGCAGAAAAAATTTGTGGGCACAAAATGTGTGATCAGTGACTTAGTCTCTTCTGTTTGTGCCTTGTCTTTACCTTTTTCTTCTATATTTAACATTATGTAGACGCAAGTCACCCCTCTAAATCTGGCTTGAAATTATTTTTCATTCTAATTCATAGAAATGGAGTAGCATGCAATGGTGTCGTCTCATACAACTGTGAGTTAGTAGAAAAAATTGGTGTGCACAAAATTGGTGATCTATGACTTATTCTCTTCTGTTTGTTCCTTGTCTTTACCTTTTTCTTATATATTTAATATTATGTAGAGGCAAGGCACCCCTCTAAATCTTGCTTGAAATTATTTTTCATTCTAAATCATAGAAATTGAGTAGCGTGCAATGGTGTCGTCTCGTACAACTGTGAGTTTGTAGAAAAATTTGTGGGGACAAAATGGGTTATCAGTGTCTTATTCTCTTCTGTTTGTGCCTTGTCTCTACCTTTTTCTTCTATATTTAACATATGTAGAGGCTATGCCCCCCTCTAAATCCTGCTTGAAATTATTTTTCATTCTAATTCATAGAAATGGAGTAGCGTGCAATGGTGTCGTCTCATACAACTGTGAGTTAGTAGAAAAATTTGTGGACACAAAATGGGTGATCATAGTCTTAATCTCTTCTGTTTGTGCCTTCTCTTTACCTTTTTCTTCTATATCTAACATTATGTACACGCAAGCCCCCCCTCTAAATCTTGGTTGAAATTATTTTTCATTCTAATTCATAGAAATGGAGTATCGTGCAATGGTGTCGTCTCATACAACTGTGAGTTAGTAAAAAAAAATATGTGGGCACAAAATGGGTGAACGGTGACTTATTCTCTTCTGTTTGTGCCTTGTCTTTACCTTTTTCTTCTATATTTAACATTATGTAGACGCAAGTCACCCCTCTAAATCTGGCTTGAAATTATTTTTCATTCTAATTCATAGAAATGGAGTAGCATGCAATGGTGTCGTCTCATACAACTGTGAGATAGCAGAAAAAATTTGTGGGCACAAAATGTGTGATCAGTGACTTAGTCTCTTCTGTTTGTGCCTTGTCTTTACCTTTTTCTTCTATATTTAACATTATGTAGAGGCAAGGCACCCCTCTAAATCTGGCTTGGAATTATTTTTTATTCTAATTCATAGAAATGTAGGAGTCTGCAATGGTGTCGTCTCATAGAACTGTGAGTTAGTAGAAAAAATTTGTGGGCGCAAAATTGGTGATCACTGTCTTATTCTCTTCTGTTTGTGCAATGTCTTTATATTTTTTTCTTCAATATTTAACATTATGTAGCGGCAAGGCCCCCCTCTCAATCTGGTTGAATTATTTTTCATTCTAATTCATAGAAATGGATTAGCGTGCAATGGTGTCGTCTCATACAACTGTGAGTTAGTAGAAAAATTTTGTGGGCACAAAATGGGTGATCTGTGTCTTATTCTCTTCTGTTTGTGTCTTGTATTTACCTTTTTTTTCTATCTTTAATATTATGTAGAAGCAAGGCCCCCCTCTCAATCTGGTTGTATTATTTTTCATTCTAATTCATAGAAATGGATTAGCGTGCAATGGTGTCGTCTCATACAACTGTGAGTTAGTAGAAAAATTTTGTGGGCACAAAATTGGTGATCAGTGACTTAATCTCTTTTGTTTGTGCCTTATATTTACCTTTTTCTTCTATATTTAACATTATGTAGAGGCAAAGCCTCCCTCTAAATCTTCCTTGAAATTATTTTTCATTCTAATTCATAGAAATGGAGTAGCGTGCAATGGTGTCGTCTCATACAACTGTGAGTTAGAAGAAAAATTTTGTGGGCACAAACTGGGTGATCATTGTCTTATTCTCTTCTGTTTGTGCCTTGTATTTACCTTTTTCTTCTATATTTAACATTATGTAGAGTCCAGGCCCCCGCCTGACTCTGGCTTGAAATTATTTTTCATTCTATTTCAAAGAAATGGAGTAGCATGCAATGATGTTGTCTCATACAACAGTGACTTAGTAGAAAAATTTTGTGTGTACAAAATTGTTGATCATTGTCTTATTCTCTTCTGTTTGTGCCTTGCATTTACCTTTTTCTTCTATATTTAACTTTATGTAGAGGCTAGGCCCCCCTCTAAATCTGTCTTGAAATTATTTTTCATTCTAATTCATAGAAATGTTGTAGAGTGCAATGGTGTCGTCTCATACTACTATGAGTTATGTCGCGATCGCCATTAGCCGCTCCTGAGAAAGACGGCCTTGACCTTCACAACTCCTGATCTCGCAGATTTAAGTCGAGCAACCTGCGAATAACCAGACGACTAGTTCAATATCGTTGATGCCAAACCGTACCTCGTGAGCATCGGATTATGCAGGGTTTTGTCAAACATCGGACAACAATTGTATTAATTTAATATCTACTGTTTTCTACTCCCTCTAGCCGGGGAGTTAATATCTGGTCGGACCTGCTGGGCCATTTGTTTTTTACCTTGGATTACCTTTGGACAATTTTTGCATTTTTATCTTGGATTACCATTGGACAAGTGTTTTTATCAATCAGACAATGTCTGACACAAGGTCATTAAAAAAGGATCCGCCGGAAGGGCCGAAAAATATCGGTAAGGTAAGTAACTCAAGGAAAAAGAGTCCAGTGCCCACCTCAGTTCTTACTCACAACGGAAAACCTCATCCTACAAATACGACCCTACCTCCTGAAATGGAGAACGAAAACCAGTTGCCTCCCCAAGAGGCATCCAACTTTGACCAAATGACTCATCCTGAAGAGTCAACCAAAGCCGACCCTCCGCTTTCTAATAAGGCAACCGACTCAAACCAGCTGACTAATAAAGATGCACTGACAGAGGAATCACCCTGTGGCTGGAAGACCCCACCCACCTGCATTTTCAATTTAAAGGATTTCCTGGAGAAGGCCGAAAATTATGCCCATCTCATTACAGATGGCGGCTTGGTGGTGGAGCCCCAGGGTTTGGAGAAATACCTGGAAAGAACTGTGTCCGTGTTTGTGGTCGACAAGCGTTTACGTAAGATTTGCCGATCCACAAAAGACCACATTTTCAAGGCTCTGACGTCGTTTGGATTTTTGCCACAGCAAATTATCCGAGGTGCTGGAGCCTTTATGTGGGATGTACTGCTGCCCACACCCGAAGTGGGTTAAGATCGGGCTCTTACAACCCAGACGTGAAACCATTTCGTGATTTTATCGACAGGTCTGATCTCGTCGATAAGTTTCGGAACGAACACCCCGGGCAATTAACGTGGACTTGGACAAATAGGGGCGGCCCGGATTCGGTAGTTCGCACGAGCTACATCGACCGGGTTTTAGTTAGGAGAGTCGACGTAGGGCTCTTAGAGTGTCCAAGTTTTCATTCGATAGTTTACTCGGATCATCGACTCGTCCGGGTGCGGGTTAACTTAGATAAGCCTAAACCTAGAATGAATAGTTACTGGAAGTTTAACACGTCATTGCTCGACGTGAAGGACTTCCGTGATCAGTTACTGATAACCATTCAGAGGGAATTGACGGGGAGTGTGCTTGGGAATAAGTGGTGGGGACACCTTAAGTCAGTCATCAGGTCGTTTGCAGCTGATTATAGTCGTCGGCTCAATAGAGATAGATTAGCAGCGCAAACGGCAGCTGAATCTAGATTAATGGGTGCCATCCAGTCGGGAGATAGTGAGGAAGTAGCAGTAGGTAGGGCCGAGTTGGCCTCCTCGCATATCAAGAAGGACAAAAGCTCTGGTAGTTAGGGCTAGGTTGAAGAAAATGTCTGCCGAGGCGACGAACATGGCTGCAGAACTCAGGCAAGAGGAGTTGCGCAGCGCGTCAGATCGGTACTTTCCAAGCGTCACATCGCCGGACGACTACAAACGAAGGCATCTGCGAGGCTTTTCGATCTTATTTCCGCGACCTTTTTACTAGGGAGCCCGGTCTGAGCCCCGCCAATTTCGACGCATATTTAGCCGACTTTCCACGTCTCGGGACGGGGGAAGCGGACTTGTGCGAGGGGGCCGTCACCGAGGAGGAAATCTGGGAGGCTTTGAAACAAGACTCCGTGTATAGACGGTCTTCCCTACGAGTTGTACTTGAGGCTGTCGCCCGTTTTTGTTCCGCTGCTGGCACTGATGTTCAACCACTGGTTGAGGAACGGGACGATACCCCGACGCTTCACCAGGGGTGTCATCAAGTTGTTACGCAAGAGCAAAAGCGGAGGGGATGGGATAGGTAATTTCCGCCCTTTGACTATGCTGAATGTAGAGTTGAAGATTTTGGCGAAGGTCTTGGCCAACCGTTTGCAGCTTGTCCTCGATTGTCTGATAGGTCCCGAACAGACATGCGCTGTGAGTGGGAGGACTATCCAGGACAACCTTCATATGGTTCGCCAGATCATAGAAAAAGTCGACGGTGAAACCGCGCTGATCAATTTGGATCAGTCCAAGGCATTCGATAGGGTTGACCATCGTTTTCTCGAGGCTGTTCTCGCCTCTGCCGAGTTCGGGTGCCAATTTCGATCCTGGATACGTCTCCTGTACAGGTCCCCTGGGGCACTGGCGGAAGTGAACGGGGTGAGGTCGGTGCCTTTCACCTTGTCTCGATCGATTCGTCAAGGTTGTCCGCTTTCGCCTATGCTATATGTTCTTGCTTTGGAACCCTTCCTTCGCAAGCTAAAGGCGAATCCGGTCCTTCGCGGAATTTCTTTACCTGGTGCCAACAAATCGGCCAAGTGTTCAGCCTATGCTGACGACGTGTCTGTTTTCGTTAAGAACACCGCCGAAATTCACGAAGTCAGCAAAGAAGTTTGCAGGTATGAGATGGTGGCGGGGGCCAAAATCAATTGCGATAAGTCTGTCGGCTTGCGGTTGGGTGATTGGGAGGGTGTTCCTCTCCCCGGTCCCTTCGGCTGGACGGACGGGCCCGTTAAGATACTCGGTGTCTGGTTCGGGCCCGGTCTTCAGCTAGACACCAACTGGTCGGAGGTTCGGAAGAAGGTCGAGGAAGCAGTTCGCCTGTGGACTCGAAGGAATCTTTCTTTGAAGGGGAGGGCGGAAGTGTGCATTACGCACATCTACCCGATCCTCCTCTACCGTCTTTCGGTTCTTCCACTCCCGTCTACCGAACTAGACAATTTCGTTAAAGAGCTTTTCAATTTCCTTTGGAGAGGAAAAGCTCATTTGGTAAATCGCAGGGTCTGCTGCCTCCATCCTGCCGAAGGCGGTCTGGGAATGCCAAGCGCCGAGACACGTCAGCACATACTCCGCTTGAATTTCCTAGAACGGATGTGTACGCCAAAGGACGATGAGGGCGAATTCTGGAAGGAAGACGCTCGTCAAGCTTTTCCATCCCTGGAAAGTGTGCATTCCGACGAGGTGGAGGCTCACCGCTCAACTGATGGTGAATGCCTCTTTTACAAGGAATGTAGGAAAGCGCTGTGCTGCCTCCTTGGGGTAAAAGAACACCATTCTGACACACGGGATTTGTTACGGAAGGCTTTATATCGGGTAATTGTGAGGGGAAAGGCCAAGGACAAGCTCCCGAGCGAGCTGGGCCTTACGAACGGGGAGTTTAGCTCCGTCTCGCCTTGGGCGCCCGGGTTGAAATGTCTCAATAACGACGAGGCATCCCTCACCTGGCTGGTGTTGCGAGGGGCTCTCTGGGTCGGCAAAAAGCTCCGCGCAGCGGGTTTGGCGGTTACAGCCAAATGTGTTCGCTGTGGTGACTGTGAGGAGTCAATCGAACATGCCTTCTTTCACTGCGACGTTGTGCAACCTTTGTGCAGGCTGATTGAAGGCTACATGGTTCGCGTCTTGGACGGAAAGTTTTTTGCCCTGGAAGCCAGTTCCGTTTGTGCCAACGTGGTTCCGTCAATGTCGAGGGATCAGCACTATGTGCTCTTGTGTCTGCTCGGCATTATGCGAATTGTAGTGTGGACGACTAGACAGAAGGAGTTTCACGCGGGTGAGAAAATTTCCTCCTTGCAACTGGTCTCTTTCTTTAGGCATCAGCTTAAGGTTAAGATCAGGGCGGAGAGGGTGCGTCTCTCCACGTCGAAATTCGGCAAAAGGTGGGTGAAAGTTTCACGCTTGGTGAGAGTGAGCGTTGCTGACCTCGAGTGGTTGTTGGATGCAACTTAGGCAAGAGGATTTTGGGACTCGAACCGAAACATCAGTTATCCCGGGACATTTAAGGTAAGATAGGACTTTTTCTTTTTCAGTTTTCGACTTCTCAGGGCTAAATATTTTCCTTTCAACATAGCTAGTGCATGCAAGTACATAAGTCCCGCTTTTTTGTCCTCCTTTTAGTTATTTGTCTCCACCCCACTCGACTTTAGGTGACAGATTTCTCTTTTCTCTGGATTTGTTTCAACCCAGTTAATCGAGATTTCAGCCACATTTTTGGAAGGGTCCTACTACTAATATTGTTTTGTTTAGTTTCTTTTACAAACATGTTTTTCATTGTATATAATCATTGGGTTTATCTTTTTCCCGATCCCTCGATAATTGTAAAAATAAAAACTTCATGATAGGTCTTTGCATAGCGAAAATGTGGTATTTTGGTGATTGTGGTGTGATTGTAATGAGTAAAAGCGTTGTTATGGTGAAAGGAATATTGGGTCAAAGATTGAGACTAGTTAGTTTTGAGATAGGACTAGAGAAGACCAATCTTTTCCCCACCCCCATTTTTACCCCTCGTGGCACATTTGTACCATTTTGGTAAATAAAATTTTGGATCAAAGTGTAGTATCTGTGCTTTGTGATCATCCGGGCTGGCTTCTGTCGAACTCTCTAATGCAGAGAGGAACTCGGAGGAAGCTTTGCCGAAGTGCAAGGTTTCCTTCGGGGAGGTAGACAGGACCTGAACCCGTCAAGGCTGGTTCAAAGGTCATATATTTGGCCGAGCCTACGGGCTCGCGGGCTACCCACATTAAACCGGCCTTGTGCCACATTTAATCCTCGTGGGTGGATTAATAAATACCAAGGTGCTCGGCACGGGGGCCTGGATCAAAGTGTAGTACGCTGCCTTTGTGAGCTTCCGGTGCTTTGTCGAGAGTGTTACTCTTCGGAGCGATCCCGTCTCCGCGATCGATCCGCCCTGGAAGACGTATCACCTCTCTGACCGGCTTCGCCAAGTGATACACTTTGGCGCGATCCCGTTTCCGCGGTCGATCCCCCCTGTGAAGTCTATCACTATTCTGCCTTGGCCCTGTTTAGGGACTCCGTCTTCGCCAAGTGATACATTTTGGTGCGATCCCGTTTCCGCGGTCGATCCGCACTGTGAAGTCTATCACTATTCTGCCTTGGCCCTGTTTAGGGACTCCGTCTTCGCCAAGGGATACACTTTGGCGCGATCCCGTTTCCGCGGTCGATCCGCCCTGTGAAGTCTATCACTATTCTGCCTTGGCCCTGTTTAGGGACTCCGTCTTCGCCAAGTGATACATTTTGGTGCGATCCCGTTTCCGCGGTCGATCCGCACTGTGAAGTCTATCACTGTTCTGACTTGGCCCTGTTTAGGGACTCCGTCTTCGCCAAGGGATACACTTTGGCGCGATCCCGTTTCCGCGGTCGATCCGCCCAGTAAAGTTGTATCACTGTTCTGATTTGGCCCTGTTTAGGGACTCCGTCTTCGCCAAGGGATACACTTTGGCGCGATCCCGTTTCCGCGGTCGATCCGCCCAGTAAAGTTGTATCACTGTTCTGATTGGCCCTGTTTAGGGACACCGATCAACCTAGTGCTGTTCCCGTATATTCTCCCATCCGGCAGTCGACCAGCTACATCCGTCTCGCCGATAAACTCTACATTCGTTTTTACCAATACGATCGAAGGCAGCTACCACTAAACAAAACCAGTCATACCGGACCCGACACCAACTTGAACACATTTCTTCAGAGTACACTCTTGTACAATTGGCATTATTAAAATCGACATTATTGTTTCATAAACCTTCGCCTTTGTCCCCTCATTGTCTTGGCTGTTCACATATTTAACATTATGTAAAGGCAATGCACTCCTCTAGATCTGGCTTGAAATTATTTTTTATTCTAATTCATAGAAATGGATTAGCGTGAAATGGAGTCGTCCCATACAGCGGTGAGTTAGCAGAAAAATTTTGTGGGCACAAAATGGGAGATCAGTGATTATTCTCTTCGGTTTGTGCCTTGTATTTACCTTTTTCTTCTATATTTAACATTATGTAGAGGCAAGGCCCCCCTCTAAATCTGGCTTGAAATTATTTTTCCTTCTAATTCATAGAAATGGAGTAACGTGCAATGGTTTCCTCTCATACAACTGTGAGTTAATAGAAAAAATGTGTGGGCTCAAGATGGGTGATCAGGGCTGATACTCTTCTGTTTGTGCCCTGTCTTTACCTTTTTCTTCTATATTTAACATTATGTAGAGGCAAGCCTCCCCCTAAATCTGGCTTGAAAGTATTTTTCATTCTAATTCATAGAAATGGAGTAGCGTGAAATGGTGTCATCTCATACAGCTGTGAGTTAGTAGAAAAAATTTGTGGTCTCAAAATGGGTGATCAGTGATTATACTCTTCTGTTTGTGCCCTGTCTTTACCTTTTTCTTCTATATTTAACAATATGTTGAGGCAAGGACCCCACCTAAATCTGGCTTGAAATTATTTTTCATTCTAATTCATAGAAATGGAGTAGTGTGCAATGGTGTCATCTCATACAGTTGTGAGTTAGTAGAAAAAATTTGTGGGTTCAAAATGGGTGATCAGTGTCTTATACTCTTCTGTTTGTGCCCTGACTTTACCTTTTTCTTCTATATTTAACATTATGTTGAGACAAGGCCCCCCCAATAAATCTGGCTTGAAATTATTTTTAATTCTAATTCATAGAAATGGAGTAGCGTGCAATGGTTTCGTCTCATACAACTGTGAGTTAGTAGAAAAAATTTGTGTGCACAAAATGGGGGATCAGTGTCTTATTCTCTTCTGTTTGTGCCTTGTGTTTACCTTTTTCTTCTATATTTAACATTATGTAGAGGCAAGGCCCCCTCTAAATCTGGATTGAAATTATTTTTCATTCTAATTCATAGAAATGGAGTAGCGTGCAATGGTGTCGTCTCATACAACTGTGAGTTAGTAGAAAAATTTGTGGGCACAAAATGGGTGATCAGTGACTTATTCTCTTCTGTTTGTGCCTTGTCTTTACCTTTTTCTTCTATATTTAACTTTATGTAGAGGCAAGGCCCCCCTCTAAATCTGGATTGAAATTATTTTTCATTCTAATTCATAGAAATGGAGTAGCATGCAATGGTGTCGTCTCATACAACTGTGAGTTAGTAGAAAAATTTGTGGGCCCAAAATGGGTGATCAGTGTCTTATTCTCTTCTGTTTGTGCCTTGTCTTTAGCTTTTTCTTCTATATTTAACATTATGTAGAGGCAATCCCCCCCTCTAAATCTGGATTGAAATTATTTTTCATTCTAATTCATAGAAATGGAGTAGCGGGCAATGGTGTCGTCTCTTATAACTGTGAGTTAGTAGCAAAATTTGTGGGCACAAAATGGGTGATCAGTGTCTTATTCTCTTCTGTTTGTGCCTTGTCTTTACCTTTTTCTTCTATATTTAACATTATGTAGAGGCAAGGCCCCCCGCAAAATCTGGATTGAAATTAGTTTTCATTCTAATTCATAGAAATAGAGTAGCGTGCAATGGTGTCGTCTCATACAACTGTGAGTTAGTAGAAAAATTTGTGGGCACAAAATGGGTGATCAGTATCTTATTCTCTTCTGTTTGTGCCTTGTCTTTAGCTTTTTCTTCTATATTTAACATTATGTAGAGGCAAGGCCCCCCGCAAAATCTGGATTGAAATTATTTTTCATTCTAATTCATAGAAATGGAGTATCGTGCAATGGTGTCGTCTCATACAACTGTGAGTTAGTAGAAAAATTTGTGGGCACAAAATGTTTGATCAGAGTTTATTCTCTTCTGTTTGTGCCTTGTGTTTAGCTTTTTCTTCTATATTTAACATTATGTAGAGGTAAGGCCCTCCTCAAAATCTGGCTTGAAATTATTTTTCATTCTAATTTATAGAAATGGAGTAGCGTGCAATGGTGTCGTCTCATACAACTGTGAGTTAGTAGAAAAATTTGTGGGCACAAAATGGGTGATCAGTGACTTATTCTCTTCTGTTTGAGCCTTGTCTTTAGCTTTTTCTTCTATATTTAACATTATGTAGAGGCTAGGCCTCCCTCTAAATCTGGATTGAAATTATTTTTCATTCTAATTCATAGAAATGGAGTAGCGTGCAATGGTGTCGTCTCATACAACTGTGAGTTAGTAGAAAAATTTGTGGGCACAAAATGTTTGTTCAGAGTCATATTCTCTTCTGTTTGTGCCTTGTCTTTACCTTTTTCTTCTATATTTAACATTATGTAGAAGCAAGGCCCCCCTCTAAATCTGGATTGAAATTATTTTTCATTCTAATTCATAGAAATGGAGTAGCGTGCAATGGTGTCGTCTCATAAAACTGTTAGTAGCAAAATTTGTGGGCACAAAATGTTTGATCAGTGTCTTATTCTCTTCCGTTTGTGCCTTGTCTTTACCTTTTTCTTCTATATTTAACATTATGTAGAAGCAAGGCCCCCCTCTAAATCTGGATTGAAAGTATTTTTCATTCTAATTCATAGAAATGGAGTAGCGTGCAATGGTGTCGTCTCATATAACTGTGAGTTAGTAGAAAAATTCTTGGGCACAAAATGGGTGATCAGTGTCTTATTCTCTTCTGTTTGTGCCTTGTCTTTACCTTTTTCTTCTATATTTAACATTATGTAGAGGCAAGGCCCCCTCTAAATCTGGATTGAAATTATTTTTCATTCTAATTCATAGAAATGGAGTAGCGTGCACTGGTGTCGTCTCATACAACTGTGAGTTAGTAGAAAAATTTGTGGGCACAAAATGGGTGATCAGTGTCTTATTCTCTTCTGTTTGTGCCTTGTCTTTAGCTTTGTCTTCTATATTTAACATTATGTAGAGGCAAGGCCCCCCGCAAAATCTGGATTGAAATTATTTTTCATTCTAATTCATAGAAATGGAGTAGCGTGCAATGGTGTCGTCTCATACAACTGTGAGTTAGTAGAAAAATTTGTGGGCACAAAATGTTTGATCAGAGTCTTATTCTCTTCTGTTTGTGCCTTGTGTTTAGCTTTTTCTTCTATATTTAACATTATGTAGAGGCAAGGCCCTCCTCAAAATGTGGCTTGAAATTATTTTTCATTCTAATTTATAGAAATGGAGTAGCGTGCAATGGTGTCGTCTCATACAACTGTGAGTTAGTAGAAAAATTTGTGGGCACAAAATGGGTGATCAGTGTCTTATTCTCTTCTGTTTGTGCCTTGTCTTTATCTTTTTCTTCTATATGCAACATTATGTAGAGGCAATGCCCCCCTATAAATCTGGATGAAATTATATTTCATTCTAATTCATAGAAAAGGAGTAGCGTGCAATGGTGTCGTCTCATACAACTGTGACTTAGTAGAAAAATTTGTGGGCACAAAAGGGGTGATCAGTGTCTTATTCTCTTCTGTTTGTGCCTTGTCTTTAGCTTTTTCTTCTATATTTAACATTATGTAGAGGCAAGGCCCCCCTCTAAATCTGGATTGAAATTATTTTGCATTCTAATTCATAGAAATGGAGAAGCGTGCAATGGTGTCGTCTCATACAACTGTGAGTTAGTAGAAAAATTTGTGGGCACAAAATGTTTGATCAGAGTTTATTCTCTTCTGTTTGTGCCTTGTCTTTAGCTTTTTCTTCTATATTTAACACTATGTAGAGGCAAGGCCCTCCTCTAAATCTGGATTGAAATTATTTTTCATTCTAATTCATAGAAATGGAGTAGCGTGCAATGGTGTCGTCTCATACAACTGTGAGTTAGTAGAAAAATTTGTGGGCACAAAATGGGTGATCAGAGTCTTATTCTCTTCTGTTTGTGCCTTGTCTTTAGCTTTTTCTTCTATATTTAACATTATGTAGAGGCAAGGCCCCCCTCTAAATCTGGATTGAAATTATTTTTCATTCTAATTCATAGAAATGGAGTAGCGTGCAATGGTGTCGTCTCATACAACTGTGAGTTAGTAGCAAAATTTGTGGGCACAAAATGTTTGATCAGTGTCTTATTCTCTTCTGTTTGTGCCTTGTCTTTAGCTTTTTCTTCTATATTTAACATTATGTAGAGGCAAGGCCCCCCGCAAAATCTGGATTGAAATTATTTTTCATTCTAATTCATAGAAATAGAGTAGCGTGCAATGGTGTCGTCTCATACAACTGTGAGTTAGTAGAAAAATTTGTGGGCACAAAATGGGTGATCAGTATCTTATTCTCTTCTGTTTGTGCCTTGTCTTTATCTTTTTCTTCTATATTTAACATTATGTAGAGGCAAGGCCCCCCGCAAAATCTGGATTGAAATTATTTTTCATTCTAATTCATAGAAATGGAGTAGCGTGCAATGGTGTCGTCTCATACAACTGTGAGTTAGTAGAAAAATTTGTGGGCACAAAATGCTTGATCAGAGTCTTATTCTCTTCTGTTTGTGCCTTGTCTTTAGCTTTTTCTTCTATATTTAACATTATGTAGAGGCAAGGCCCTCCTCAAAATCTGGATTGAAATTATTTTTCATTCTAATTCATAGAAATGGAGTAGCGTGCAATGGTGTCGTCTCATACAACTGTGAGTTAGTAGAAAAATTTGGGGGCACAAAATGTTTGATCAGAGTCATATTCTCTTCTGTTTTTGCCTTGTCTTTACCTTTTTCTTCTATATTTAACATTATGTAGAAGCAAGGCCCCCATCTAAATCTGGATTGAAATTATTTTTCATTCTAATTCATAGAAATGGAGTAGCGTGCAATGGTGTCGTCTCATACAACTGTGAGTTAGTAGAAAAATTTGTGGGCACAAAATGCTTGATCAGAGTCTTATTCTCTTCTGTTTGTGCCTTGTCTTTAGCTTTTTCTTCTATATTTAACATTATGTAGAGGCAAGGCCCCCTCTAAATCTGGATTGAAATTATTTTTCATTCTAATTCATACAAATGGAGTAGCGTGCAATGGTGTCGTCTCATAAAACTGTGAGTTAGTAGCAAAATTTGTGGGCACAAAATGTTTGATCAGTGTCTTATTCTCTTCTGTTTGTGCCTTGTCTTTACCTTTTTCTTCTATATTTAACATTATGTAGAAGCAAGGCCCCCCTCTAAATCTGGATTGAAAGTATTTTTCATTCTAATTCATAGAAATGGAGTAGCGTGCAATGGTGTCGTCTCATATAACTGTGAGTTAGTAGAAAAATTCTTGGGCACAAAATGGGTGATCAGTGTCTTATTCTCTTCTGTTTGTGCCTTGTCTTTACCTTTTTCTTCTATATTTAACATTATGTAGAGGCAAGGCCCCCTCTAAATCTGGATTGAAATTATTTTTCATTCTAATTCATAGAAATGGAGTAGCGTGCACTGGTGTCGTCTCATACAACTGTGAGTTAGTAGAAAAATTTGTGGGCACAAAATGGGTGATCAGTGTCTCATTCTCTTCTGTTTATGCCTTGTCTTTAGCTTTGTCTTCTATATTTAACATTATGTAGAGGCAAGGCCCCCCGCAAAATCTGGATTGAAATTATTTTTCATTCTAATTCATAGAAATGGAGTAGCGTGCAATGGTGTCGTCTCATACAACTGTGAGTTAGTAGAAAAATTTGTGGGCACAAAATGTTTGATCAGAGTCTTATTCTCTTATGTTTGTGCCTTGTGTTTAGCTTTTTCTTCTATATTTAACATTATGTAGAGGCAAGGCCCTCCTCAAAATGTGGCTTGAAATTATTTTTCATTCTAATTTATAGAAATGGAGTAGCGTGCAATGGTGTCGTCTCATACAACTGTGAGTTAGTAGAAAAATTTGTGGGCACAAAATGGGTGATCAGTGTCTTATTCTCTTCTGTTTGTGCCTTGTCTTTATCTTTTTCTTCTATATGCAACATTATGTAGAGGCAATGCCCCCCTATAAATCTGGATGAAATTATATTTCATTCTAATTCATAGAAAAGGAGTAGCGTGCAATGGTGTCGTCTCATACAACTGTGACTTAGTAGAAAAATTTGTGGGCACAAAAGGGGTGATCAGTGTCTTATTCTCTTCTGTTTGTGCCTTGTCTTTAGCTTTTTCTTCTATATTTAACATTATGTAGAGGCAAGGCCCCCCTCTAAATCTGGATTGAAATTATTTTTCATTCTAATTCATAGAAATGGAGTAGCGTGCAATGGTGTCGTCTCATACAACTGTGAGTTAGTAGCAAAATTTGTGGGCACAAAATGTTTGATCAGTGTCTTATTCTCTTCTGTTTGTGCCTTGTCTTTAGCTTTTTCTTCTATATTTAACATTATGTAGAGGCAAGGCCCCCCGCAAAATCTGGATTGAAATTATTTTTCATTCTAATTCATAGAAATAGAGTAGCGTGCAATGGTGTCGTCTCATACAACTGTGAGTTAGTAGAAAAATTTGTGGGCACAAAATGGGTGATCAGTATCTTATTCTCTTCTGTTTGTGCCTTGTCTTTATCTTTTTCTTCTATATTTAACATTATGTAGAGGCAAGGCCCCCCGCAAAATCTGGATTGAAATTATTTTTCATTCTAATTCATAGAAATGGAGTAGCGTGCAATGGTGTCGTCTCATACAACTGTGAGTTAGTAGAAAAATTTGTCGGCACAAAATGCTTGATCAGAGTCTTATTCTCTTCTGTTTGTGCCTTGTCTTTAGCTTTTTCTTCTATATTTAACATTATGTAGAGGCAAGGCCCTCCTCAAAATCTGGATTGAAATTATTTTTCATTCTAATTCATAGAAATGGAGTAGCGTGCAATGGTGTCGTCTCATACAACTGTGAGTTAGTAGAAAAATTTGTGGGCACAAAATGTTTGATCAGAGACTTATTCTCTTCTGTTTGTGCCTTGTGTTTAGCTTTTTCTTCTATATTTAACATTATGTAGAGGCAAGGCCCTCCTCAAAATGTGGCTTGAAATTATTTTTCATTCTAATTTATAGAAATGGAGTAGCGTGCAATGGTGTCGTCTCATACAACTGTGAGTTAGTAGAAAAATTTGTGGGCACAAAATGGGTGATCAGTGTCTTATTCTCTTCTGTTTGTGCCTTGTCTTTATCTTTTTCTTCTATATGCAACATTATGTAGAGGCAAGGCCCCCCTATAAATCTGGATGAAATTATATTTCATTCTAATTCATAGAAAAGGAGTAGCGTGCAATGGTGTCGTCTCATACAACTGTGAGTTAGTAGAAAAATTTGGGGTCACAAAATGGGTGATCAGTGTCTTATTCTCTTCTATTTGTGCCTTGTCTTTAGCTTTTTCTTCTATATTTAACATTATGTAGAGGCAAGGCCCCCCTCTAAATCTGGATTGAAATTATTTTTCATTCTAATTCATAGAAATGGAGTAGCGTGCAATGGTGTCGTCTCATACAAATGTGAGTTAGTAGAAAAATTTGTGGGCACAAAATGGTGGATCAGTGTCTTATTCTCTTCTGTTTGTGCCTTGTATTTAACTTTTTCTTCTATATTTAACATTATGTAGAGGCATGGCCCCCTCTAAATCTGGTTTGAAATTATTTTTCATTCTAATTCATAGAAATGGAGTAGCGTGCAATGGTGTCGTCTCATACAACTGTGAGTTAGTAGAAAAAATTTGTGGGCACAAAATGGGTGATCAGTAACTTATTCTCTTCTGTTTGTGCCTTGTCTTTAACTTTTTCTTCTATATTTAACATTATGGAGAGGCAAGGCCCCCCTCTAAATCTGGATTGAAATTATTTTTCATTCTAATTCATAGAAATGGAGTAGCGTGCAATGGTTTCGTCTCATACAACTGTGAGTTAGTAGAAAAATTTGTGGGCAGAAAATGGGTGATCAGTGACTTATTCTCTTCTGTTTGTGCCTTGTCTTTAGCTTTTTCTTCTATATTTAACATTATGTAGATGCAAGGCCCCCCTCTAAATCTGGATTGAAATTATTTTTCATTCTAATTCATAGAAATGGAGTAGCGTGCAATGGTATCGTCTCATACAACTGTGAGTTAGTAGAAAAATTTGTGGGCAGAAAATGTTTGATCAGAGACTTATTCTCTTCTGTTTGTGCCTTGTCTTTAGCTTTTTCTTCTATATTTAACATTATGTAGAGGCAAGGCCCACTCTAAATCTGGATTGAAATTATTTTGCATTCTAATTCATAGAAATGGAGTAGCCTGCAATGGTGTCGTCTCATACAACTGTGAGTTAGTAGAAAAATTTGTGGGCACAAAATGTTTGATCAGAGTCTTATTCTCTTCTGTTTGTGCCTTGTGTTTAGCTTTTTCTTCTATATTTAACATTATGTAGAGGCAAGGCCCTCCTCAAAATGTGGCTTGAAATTATTTTTCATTCTAATTTATAGAAATGGAGTAGCGTGCAATGGTGTCGTCTCATACAACTGTGAGTTAGTAGAAAAATTTGTGGGCACAAAATGGGTGATCAGTGTCTTATTCTCTTCTGTTTGTGCCTTGTCTTTATCTTTTTCTTCTATATGCAACATTATGTAGAGGCAATGCCCCCCTATAAATCTGGATGAAATTATATTTCATTCTAATTCATAGAAAAGGAGTAGCGTGCAATGGTGTCGTCTCATACAACTGTGACTTAGTAGAAAAATTTGTGGGCACAAAAGGGGTGATCAGTGTCTTATTCTCTTCTGTTTGTGCCTTGTCTTTAGCTTTTTCTTCTATATTTAACATTATGTAGAGGCAAGGCCCCCCTCTAAATCTGGATTGAAATTATTTTTCATTCTAATTCATAGAAATGGAGTAGCGTGCAATGGTGTCGTCTCATACAACTGTGAGTTAGTAGCAAAATTTGTGGGCACAAAATGTTTGATCAGTGTCTTATTCTCTTCTGTTTGTGCCTTGTCTTTAGCTTTTTCTTCTATATTTAACATTATGTAGAGGCAAGGCCCCCCGCAAAATCTGGATTGAAATTATTTTTCATTCTAATTCATAGAAATAGAGTAGCGTGCAATGGTGTCGTCTCATACAACTGTGAGTTAGTAGAAAAATTTGTGGGCACAAAATGGGTGATCCGTATCTTATTCTCTTCTGTTTGTGCCTTGTCTTTATCTTTTTCTTCTATATTTAACATTATGTAGAGGCAAGGCCCCCCGCAAAATCTGGATTGAAATTATTTTTCATTCTAATTCATAGAAATGGAGTAGCGTGCAATGGTGTCGTCTCATACAACTGTGAGTTAGTAGAAAAATTTGTGGGCACAAAATGCTTGATCAGAGTCTTATTCTCTTCTGTTTGTGCCTTGTCTTTAGCTTTTTCTTCTATATTTAACATTATGTAGAGGCAAGGCCCTCCTCAAAATCTGGATTGAAATTATTTTTCATTCTAATTCATAGAAATGGAGTAGCGTGCAATGGTGTCGTCTCATACAACTGTGAGTTAGTAGAAAAATTTGTGGGCACAAAATGTTTGATCAGAGTCTTATTCTCTTCTGTTTGTGCCTTGTGTTTAGCTTTTTCTTCTATATTTAACATTATGTAGAGGCAAGGCCCTCCTCAAAATGTGGCTTGAAATTATTTTTCATTCTAATTTATAGAAATGGAGTAGCGTGCAATGGTGTCGTCTCATACAACTGTGAGTTAGTAGAAAAATTTGTGGGCACAAAATGGGTGATCAGTGTCTTATTCTCTTCTGTTTGTGCCTTGTCTTTATCTTTTTCTTCTATATGCAACATTATGTAGAGGCAAGGCCCCCCTATAAATCTGGATGAAATTATATTTCATTCTAATTCATAGAAAAGGAGTAGCGTGCAATGGTGTCGTCTCATACAACTGTGAGTTAGTAGAAAAATTTGGGGTCACAAAATGGGTGATCAGTGTCTTATTCTCTTCTATTTGTGCCTTGTCTTTACCTTTTTCTTCTATATTTAACATTATGTAGAGGCAACACCCCCTTTTAAATCTGGATTGAAATTATTTTTCATTCTAATTCATAGAAATGGAGTAGCGTGCAATGGTATCGTCTCATATAACTGTGAGTTAGTAGCTAAATTTGTGGCCACAAAATGGGTGATCAGTGTCTTATTCTCTTCTTTTTGTGTCTTGTCTTTACCTTTTTCTTCTATATTTAACATTATGTAGAGGCAAGCCCCCCTCTAAATCTGGATTGAAATTATTTTTCATTCTAATTCATAGAAATGGAGTAGCGTGCAATGGTGTCGTAACATACAACTGTGAGTTAGTAGAAAAATTTGTGGGCACAAAATGGGTGATCAGTGACTTATTCTCTTCTGTTTGAGCCTTGTCTTTAGCTTTTTCTTCTATATTTAACATTATGTAGAGGCAAGGCCCCCCTCTAAATCTGGATTGAAATTATTTTTCATTCTAATTCATAGAAATGGAGTAGCGTGCAATGGTGTCGTCTCATACAAATGTGAGTTAGTAGAAAAATTTGTGGGCACAAAATGGTGGATCAGTGTCTTATTCTCTTCTGTTTGTGCCTTGTATTTAACTTTTTCTTCTATATTTAACATTATGTAGAGGCATGGCCCCCTCTAAATCTGGTTTGAAATTATTTTTCATTCTAATTCATAGAAATGGAGTAGCGTGCAATGGTGTCGTCTCATAAAACTGTGAGTTAGTAGAAAAAATCTGTGGGCACAAAATGGGTGATCAGTAACTTATTCTCTTCTGTTTGTGCCTTGTCTTTAACTATTTCTTCTATATTTAACATTATGGAGAGGCAAGGCCCCCCTCTAAATCTGGATTGAAATTATTTTACATTCTAATTCATAGAAATGGAGTAGCGTGCAATGGTTTCGTCTCATACAACTGTGAGTTAGTAGAAAAATTTGTGGGCAGAAAATGGGTGATCAGTGACTTATTCTCTTCTGTTTGTGCCTTGTCTTTAGCTTTTTCTTCTATATGCAACATTATGTAGAGGCAAGGCCCCCCTATAAATCTGGATGAAATTATATTTCATTCTAATTCATAGAAAAGGAGTAGCGTGCAATGGTGTCGTCTCATACAACTGTGAGTTAGTAGAAAAATTTGGGGTCACAAAATGGGTGATCAGTGTCTTATTCTCTTCTATTTGTGCCTTGTCTTTAGCTTTTTCTTCTATATTTAACATTATGTAGAGGCAAGGCCCCCCTCTAAATCTGGATTGAAATTATTTTTCATTCTAATTCATAGAAATGGAGTAGCGTGCAATGGTGTCGTCTCATACAAATGTGAGTTAGTAGAAAAATTTGTGGGCACAAAATGGTGGATCAGTGTCTTATTCTCTTCTGTTTGTGCCTTGTATTTAACTTTTTCTTCTATATTTAACATTATGTAGAGGCATGGCCCCCTCTAAATCTGGTTTGAAATTATTTTTCATTCTAATTCATAGAAATGGAGTAGCGTGCAATGGTGTCGTCTCATACAACTGTGAGTTAGTAGAAAAAATTTGAGGGCACAAAATGGGTGATCAGTAACTTATTCTCTTCTGTTTGTGCCTTGTCTTTAACTTTTTCTTCTATATTTAACATTATGGAGAGGCAAGGCCCCCCTCTAAATCTGGATTGAAATTATTTTTCATTCTAATTCATAGAAATGGAGTAGCGTGCAATGGTTTCGTCTCATACAACTGTGAGTTAGTAGAAAAATTTGTGGGCAGAAAATGGGTGATCAGTGACTTATTCTCTTCTGTTTGTGCCTTGTCTTTAGCTTTTTTTTCTATATTTAACATTATGTAGATGCAAGGCCCCCCTCTAAATCTGGATTGAAATTATTTTTCATTCTAATTCATAGAAATGGAGTAGCGTGCAATGGTATCGTCTCATACAACTGTGAGTTAGTAGAAAAATTTGTGGGCAGAAAATGTTTGATCAGAGACTTATTCTCTTCTGTTTGTGCCTTGTCTTTAGCTTTTTCTTCTATATTTAACATTATGTAGAGGCAAGGCCCACTCTAAATCTGGATTGAAATTATTTTGCATTCTAATTCATAGAAATGGAGTAGCCTGCAATGGTGTCGTCTCATACAACTGTGAGTTAGTAGAAAAATTTGTGGGCACAAAATGTTTGATCAGAGTCTTATTCTCTTCTGTTTGTGCCTTGTGTTTAGCTTTTTCTTCTATATTTAACATTATGTAGAGGCAAGGCCCTCCTCAAAATGTGGCTTGAAATTATTTTTCATTCTAATTTATAGAAATGGAGTAGCGTGCAATGGTGTCGTCTCATACAACTGTGAGTTAGTAGAAAAATTTGTGGGCACAAAATGGGTGATCAGTGTCTTATTCTCTTCTGTTTGTGCCTTGTCTTTATCTTTTTCTTCTATATGCAACATTATGTAGAGGCAATGCCCCCCTATAAATCTGGATGAAATTATATTTCATTCTAATTCATAGAAAAGGAGTAGCGTGCAATGGTGTCGTCTCATACAACTGTGACTTAGTAGAAAAATTTGTGGGCACAAAAGGGGTGATCAGTGTCTTATTCTCTTCTGTTTGTGCCTTGTCTTTAGCTTTTTCTTCTATATTTAACATTATGTAGAGGCAAGGCCCCCCTCTAAATCTGGATTGAAATTATTTTTCATTCTAATTCATAGAAATGGAGTAGCGTGCAATGGTGTCGTCTCATACAACTGTGAGTTAGTAGCAAAATTTGTGGGCACAAAATGTTTGATCAGTGTCTTATTCTCTTCTGTTTGTGCCTTGTCTTTAGCTTTTTCTTCTATATTTAACATTATGTAGAGGCAAGGCCCCCCGCAAAATCTGGATTGAAATTATTTTTCATTCTAATTCATAGAAATAGAGTAGCGTGCAATGGTGTCGTCTCATACAACTGTGAGTTAGTAGAAAAATTTGTGGGCACAAAATGGGTGATCAGTATCTTATTCTCTTCTGTTTGTGCCTTGTCTTTATCTTTTTCTTCTATATTTAACATTATGTAGAGGCAAGGCCCCCCGCAAAATCTGGATTGAAATTATTTTTCATTCTAATTCATAGAAATGGAGTAGCGTGCAATGGTGTCGTCTCATACAACTGTGAGTTAGTAGAAAAATTTGTGGGCACAAAATGCTTGATCAGAGTCTTATTCTCTTCTGTTTGTGCCTTGTCTTTAGCTTTTTCTTCTATATTTAACATTATGTAGAGGCAAGGCCCTCCTCAAAATCTGGATTGAAATTATTTTTCATTCTAATTCATAGAAATGGAGTAGCGTGCAATGGTGTCGTCTCATACAACTGTGAGTTAGTAGAAAAATTTGTGGGCACAAAATGTTTGATCAGAGTCTTATTCTCTTCTGTTTGTGCCTTGTGTTTAGCTATTTCTTCTATATTTAACATTATGTAGAGGCAAGGCCCTCCTCAAAATGTGGCTTGAAATTATTTTTCATTCTAATTTATAGAAATGGAGTAGCGTGCAATGGTGTCGTCTCATACAACTGTGAGTTAGTAGAAAAATTTGTGGGCACAAAATGGGTGATCAGTGTCTTATTCTCTTCTGTTTGTGCCTTGTCTTTATCTTTTTCTTCTATATGCAACATTATGTAGAGGCAAGGATCCCCTATAAATCTGGATGAAATTATATTTCATTCTAATTCATAGAAAAGGAGTAGCGTGCAATGGTGTCGTCTCATACAACTGTGAGTTAGTAGAAAAATTTGGGGTCACAAAATGGGTGATCAGTGTCTTATTCTCTTCCATTTGTGCCTTGTCTTTAGCTTTTTCTTCTATATTTAACATTATGTAGAGGCAACACCCCCTTCTAAATCTGGATTGAAATTATTTTTCATTCTAATTCATAGAAATGGAGTAGCGTGCAATGGTATCGTCTCATACAACTGTGAGTTAGTAGCTAAATTTGTGGCCACAAAATGGGTGATCAGTGTCTTATTCTCTTCTTTTTGTGTCTTGTCTTTACCTTTTTCTTCTATATTTAACATTATGTAGAGGCAAGCCCCCCTCTAAATCTGGATTGAAATTATTTTTCATTCTAATTCATAGAAATGGAGTAGCGTGCAATGGTGTCGTAACATACAACTGTGAGTTAGTAGAAAAATTTGTGGGCACAAAATGGGTGATCAGTGACTTATTCTCTTCTGTTTGAGCCTTGTCTTTAGCTTTTTCTTCTATATTTAACATTATGTAGAGGCAAGGCCCCCCTCTAAATCTGGATTGAAATTATTTTTCATTCTAATTCTTAGAAATGGAGTAGCGTGCAATGGTGTCGTCTCATACAAATGTGAGTTAGTAGAAAAATTTGTGGGCACAAAATGGTGGATCAGTGTCTTATTCTCTTCTGTTTGTGCCTTGTATTTAACTTTTTCTTCTATATTTAACATTATGTAGAGGCATGGCCCCCTCTAAATCTGGTTTGAAATTATTTTTCATTCTAATTCATAGAAATGGAGTAGCGTGCAATGGTGTCGTCTCATACAACTGTGAGTTAGTAGAAAAAATTTGTGGGCACAAAATGGGTGATCAGTAACTTATTCTCTTCTGTTTGTGCCTTGTCTTTAACTTTTTCTTCTATATTTAACATTATGGAGAGGCAAGGCCCCCCTCTAAATCTGGATTGAAATTATTTTTCATTCTAATTCATAGAAATGGAGTAGCGTGCAATGGTTTCGTCTCATACAACTGTGAGTTAGTAGAAAAATTTGTGGGCAGAAAATGGGTGATCAGTGACTTATTCTCTTCTGTTTGTGCCTTGTCTTTAGCTTTTTCTTCTATATTTAACATTATGTAGATGCAAGGCCCCCCTCTAAATCTGGATTGAAATTATTTTTCATTCTAATTCATAGAAATGGAGTAGCGTGCAATGGTATCGTCTCATACAACTGTGAGTTAGTAGAAAAATTTGTGGGCAGAAAATGTTTGATCAGAGTCTTATTCTCTTCTGTTTGTGCCTTGTCTTTAGCTTTTTCTTCTATATTTAACATTATGTAGAGGCAAGGCCCACTCTAAATCTGGATTGAAATTATTTTGCATTCTAATTCATAGAAATGGAGTAGCCTGCAATGGTGTCGTCTCATACAACTGTGATTTAGTAGAAAAATTTGTAGGCAGAAAATGGATGATCAGTGTCTTATTCTCTTCTGTTTGTGCCTTGTCTTTAGCTTTTTCTTCTATATTTAACATTATGTAGAGGCAAGGCCCCCCTCTAAATCTGGATTGAAATTATTTTTCATTCTAATTCATAGAAATATAGTAGCGTGCAATGGTGTCGTCTCATACAACTGTGAGTTACTAGGAAAATTTGTGGGCACAAAATGGGTGATCAGTGTCTTATTCTCTTCTGTTTGTGCCTTGTCTTTACCTTTTTCTTCTATATTTAACATTATGTAGAAGCAAGGCCCCCCTCTAAATCTGGATTGAAATTATTTTTCATTCTAATTCATAGAAATGGAGTAGTGTGCAATGGTGTCGTCTCATACAACTGTGAGTTAGTAGAAAAATTTGTGGGCACAAAATGGGTGATCAGTGTCTTATTCTCTTCTGTTTGTGCCTTGTCTTTAGCTTTTTCTTCTATATTTAACATTATGTAGAGGCAAGGTCCCCCTCTAAATCTGGATTGAAATTATTTTTCATTCTAATTCATAGAAATGGAGTAGCGTGCAATGGTGTCGTCTCATATAACTCTGAGTTAGTAGCAAAATTTGTGGGCACAAAATGGGTGATCAGTTACTTATTCTCTTCTGTTTGTGCCTTGTCTTTACCTTTTTCTTCTATATTTAACATTATGGAAAGCCAAGGCCCCACTCTAAATCTGGATTGAAATTATTTTTCATTCTAATTCATAGAAATGGAGTAGCGTGCAATGGTGTCGTCTCATACAACTGTGAGTTAGTAGAAAAATTTGTGGGCAGAAAATGGGTGATCAGTGTCTTATTCTGTTCTGTTTGTGCCTTGTCTTTAGCTTTTTCTTCTATATTTAACATTATGTAGAGGCAAGGCCCCCTCTAAATCTGGATTGAAATTATTTTTCATTCTAATTCATAGAAATGGAGTAGCGTGCAATGGTGTCGTCTCATACAACTGTGAGTTAGAAGAAAAATTCGTGGGCACAAAATGGGTGATCAGTGACTTATTCTCTTCTGTTTGAGCCTTGTCTTTAGCTTTTTCTTCTATATTTAACATTATGTAGAAGCAAGGCCCCCCTCTAAATCTGGATTGAAATTATTTTTCTTTCTAATTCATAGAAATGGAGTAGCGTGCAATGGTGTCGTCTCATACAACTGTGAGTTAGTAGAAAAATTTGTGGGCACAAAATGTTTGATCAGAGGCTTATTCTCTTCTGTTTGTGCCTTGTGTTTAGCTTTTTCTTCTATATTTAACATTATGTAGAGGCAAGGCCCTCCTCAAAATCTGGATTGAAATTATTTTTCATTCTAATTCATAGAAATGGAGTAGCGTGTAATGGTGTCGTCTCATACAACTGTGAGTTAGTAGAAAAATTCGTGGGCACAAAATGGGTGATCAGTGTCTTATTCTCTTCTGTTTGTGCCTTGTCTTTACCTTTTTCTTCTATATTTAAAATTATCTAGAAGCAAGGCCCACTCTAAATCTGGATTGAAATTATTTTTCATTCTAATTCATAGAAATGGAGTAGCGTGCAATGGTGTCGTCTCATACAACTGTGAGTTAGTAGAAAAATTTGTGGGCACAAAATGGGTGATCAGTGACTTCTTCTCTTCTGTCTGTGCCTTGTCTTTACCTTTTTCTTCTATATTTAACATTATGGAGAGGCAAGGCCCCACTCTAAATCTGGATTGAAATTATTTTTCATTCTAATTCATAGAAATGGAGTAGCGTGCAATGGTGTCGTCTCATACTACTGTGAGTTAGTAGAAAAATTTGTGCGCACAAAATGGGTGATCAGTGACTTATTTTCTTCTGTTTGAGCCTTGTCTTTAGCTTTTTCTTCTATATTTAACATTATGTAGAGGCGAGGCCCCCCTCTAAATCTGGATTGAAATTATTTTTCTTTCTAATTCATAGAAATGGAGTAGCGTGCAATGGTGTCGTCTCATACAACTGTGAGTTAGTAGAAAAATTTGTGGGCACAAAATGGGTGAACAGTGTCTTATTCTCTTCTGTTTGTGCCTTTTCTTTAGCTTTTTCTTCTATATTTAACATTATGAAGAGGCAAGCCCCCCTCTAAATCTGGATTGATATTATTTTTCTTTCTAATTCATAGAAATGGAGTAGCGTGCAATGGTGTCGTCTGATATAACTGTGAGTTAGTAGAAAAATTTGTGGGCACAAAATGGGTGATCAGTGACTTATTCTCTTCTGTTTGTGCCTTGTCTTTAGCTTTTTCTTCTATATTTAACATTATGTAGAGGCAAGGCCCCCCTCTAAATCTGGATTGAAATTATTTTTCATTCTAATTCATAGAAATGGAGTAGCGTGCAATGGTGTCGTCTCATACAACTGTGAGTTAGTAGAAAAATTCGTGGGCACAAAATGGGTGATCAGTGTCTTATTCTCTTCTGTTTGTGCCTTGTCTTTACCTTTTTCTTCTATATTTAAAATTATGTAGAGGCAAGGCCCCCAATAAATCTGGATTGAAATTATTTTTCATTCTAATTCATAGAAATGGAGTAGCGTGCAATGGTGTCGTCTCATACAACTGTGAGTTAGTAGAAAAATTCGTGGGCACAAAATGGGTGATCAGTGTCTTATTCTCTTCTGTTTGTGCCTTGTCTCTCCCTTTTTCTTCTATATTTCACATTATGTAGAGGCAAGGCCCACCTCTAAAACTGGATTGAAATTATTTTTCATTCAAATTCATAGAAATGGAGTAGCGTGCAATAGTGACAACTCATACAACTGTGTGTTAGTAGAAAAATTTGTGGGCACAAAATGGGTGATCAGTGTCTTATTCTGTTCTGTTTGTGCCTTGTCTTTACCTTTTTCTTCTATATTTAACATTATGTAGAGGCAAGGCCCCACTCTAAATCTGGATTGAAATTATTTTTTATTCTAATTCATAGAAATGGAGTAGCGTGCAATGGTGTCGTCTCATACAACTGTGAGTTAGTAGAAAAATTTCTGGGCACAAAATGGGTGATCAGTGTCTTATTCTCTTCTGTTTGCGCCTTGTCTTTAGCTTTTTCTTCTATATAGAACATTATGTAGAGGCAGCCCCCCTCTAAATCTGGATTGAAATTATTTTTCATTCTAATTTATAGAAATGGAGTAGCGTGAAATGGTGTCGTCTCATACAACAGTGAGTTAGTAGAAAAATTTGTGGGCACAAAATGGGTGATCAGTGTCTTATTCTCTTCTGTTTGTGCCTTGTCTTTAGCTTTTTCTTCTATATTTAACATTATTTAGAGGCAAGGCCCCCCTCTAAATCTGGATTGAAATTATTTTTCATTCTAATTCATAGAAATGGAGTAGCGTGCAATGGTGTCGTCTCATACAACTGTGTGTTAGTAGAAAAATTTGTTGTCACAAAATGTTTGATAATAGTCTTATTCTCTTCTGTTTATGCCTTGTCTTTAGCTTTTTCTTCTATATTTAACATTATGTAGAGGCAAGGCCCCCCTCTAAATCTGGATTGAAATTATTTTTCATTCTAATTCATAGAAATGGAGTAGCGTGCAATGGTGTCGTCTCATACAACTGTGAGTTAGTAGAAAAATTTGTGGGCACAAAATTGGTGATCAGTGTCTTATTCTGTTCTGTTTGTGCCTTGTCTTTAGCTTTTTCTTCTATATTTAACATTATGTAGAGGCAAGGCCCCCCGCTAAATGTGGATTGAAATAATTCTTAATTCGAATTCATAGAAATGGAGTAGCGTGCAATGGTGTCGTCTCATACAACTGTGACTTAGTAGCAACATTTGTGGGCACAAAATGGGTGATCAGTGTCTTATTCTCTTCTGTTTGTGCCTTGTCTTTAGCTTTTTCTACTATATTTAACATTATGTAGACGCATGGCCCTCCTCAAAATCTGGATTGAAATTATTTTTCATTCTAATTCATAGAAATGGAGTAGCGTGCAATGGTGTCAACTCATACAACTGTGTGTTAGTAGAAAAATTTGTGGGCACAAAATGGGTGATCAGTGAATTATTCTCTTCTGTTTGTGCCTTGTCTTTACCTTTACCTTTGATATTTAACATTATGTAGAGGCAAGGCCCCCCTCTAAATCTGGATGGAAATTATTTTTCTTTCTAATTCATAGAAATGGAGTAGCGTGCAATGGTGTCGTCTGATACAACTGTGAGTTAGTAGAAAAATTTGTGGGCACAAAATGGTTGATCAGTGATTATTCTCTTCTGTTTGAGCCTTGTCTTTAGCTTTGTCTTCTATATTTAACATTATGTACAGGGCAGGCCCCCCTCTAAATCTGGATTGAAATTATTTTTCATTCTAATTCATAGAAATGGAGTAGCGTGCAATGGTGTCGTCTGATACAACTGTGAGTTAGTAGAAAAATTTGTGGCCCAAAATGGTTGATCAGTAATTATTCTCTTCTGTTTGAGCCTTGTCTTTAGCTTTATCTTCTATATTTAACATTATGTACAGGGCAGGCCCCCCTCTAAATCTGGATTGAAATTATTTTTCATTCTAATTCATAGAAATGGAGTAGCGTGCAATGGTGTCGTCTCATACAACTGTGAGTTAGTAGAAAAACTTGTGGGCACAAAATGGGTGATCACTGACTTATTCTCTTCTGTTTGTGCCTTGTCTTTAGCTTTTTCTTCTATATTTAACATTATGTAGAGGCAAGGCCCCCCTCTAAATCTGGATTGAAATTATTTTTCATTCTAGTTCATAGAAATGGAGTAGCGATCAATGGTGTCGTCTCATACAACTGTGAGCTAGTAGAAAAATTTGTGGGCACAAAATGGGTGATCAGTGACTTATTCTCTTTGTTTGTGCCTTGTCTTTACCTTTACCTTCGATATTTAACATTATGTAGAGGCAAGGCCCCCCTCTAAATCTGGATTGAAATTATTTTTCATTCTAATTCATAGAAATGGAGTAGCCTTCAATGGTGTCGTCTCATACAACTGTGAGTTAGTAGAAAAACTTGTGGGCACAAAATGGGTGATCAGTGACTTATTCTCTTCTGTTTGTGCCTTGTCTTTAGCTTTGTCTTCTATATTTAACATTATGTAAAGGGCAGGCCCCCTTCTAAATCTGGATTGAAATTATTTTTCATTCTCATTCATAGAAATGGAGTAGCGTGGAATGGTGTCGTCTCATACAACTGTGAGTTAGTAGAAAAATTTGTGGGCACAAAATGGGTGATCAGTGACTTATTTTCTTTTGTTTGTGACTTGTCTATAGCTTTTTCTTCTATATTTAACATTATGTAGAGGCAAGACCCCCCTCTAAATCTAGATTGAAATTATTTTTCATTCTAATTCATAGAAATGGAGTAGCGTGCAATGGTGCCGTCTCATACAACTGTGAATTATTAGAAAAATTTGTGGGCACAAAATGGGTGATCAGTGTCTTATTCTCTTCTGTTTGTGCCTTGTCTTTACCTTTACCTTCGATATTTAACATTATGTAGAGGCAAGGCCCCCCTCTAAATCTGAATTGAAATTATTTTTCATTCTAATTCATAGAAATGGAGTAGCGTGCAATGGTGTCGTGTGAAACAACTGTGAGTTAGTAGAAAAATTTGTGGCCCAAAATGGTTGATCAGTGATTATTCTCTTCTGTTTGAGCCTTGTCTTTAGCTTTGTCTTCTATATTTAACATTATGTACAGGGCAGGCCCCCCTCTAAATCTGGATTGAAATTATTTTTCATTCTAATTCATAGAAATGGAGTAGCGTGCAATGGTGTCGTCTCATACAACTGTGAGTTAGTAGAAAAATTTGTGGGCACAAAATGGGTGATCAGTGTCTTATTCTCTTCTGTTTGTGCCTTGTCTTTACCTTTTTCTTCTATTTTTAACATTATGTAGAGGCAAGGACCCCCTCTAAATCTGGATTTAAATTATTTTTCATTCTAATTCATAGAAATGGTGTAGCGTGCAATGGTGTCGTCTCATACAACTGTGAGTTAGTAGAAAAATTTGTGGGCAGAAAATGGGTGATCAATGTCTTATTCTCTTCTGTTTGTGCGTTGTCTTTAGCTTTTTCTTCTATATTTAACATTATGTAGAGGCAATGCTCCCCTCTAAATCTGGATTGAAATTATTTTTCATTCTAATTCATAGAAATGGAGTACCGAGCAATGGTGTCGTCTCATACAAATGTGATTTAGTAGAAAAATTTGGGGGCAAAAAATGGGTGATCAGTGTCTTATTCTCTTCAGTTTTTGCCTTGTCTTTAGCTTTTTCTTCTATATTTAACATTATGTAGAGGCAAGGCCCCCCTCTAAATCTGCATTGAAATTATTTTTCATTCTAATTCATAGAAATGGAGTAGCGTGCAATGGTGTCGTCTCATACAACTGTGAATTAGTAGAAAAATGTGTGGGCACAAAATGGGTGATCAGTGTCTTATTCTCTTCTGTTTGTGCCTTGTCTTTAACTTTTTCTTCTATATTTAACATTATGTAGAGACAAGGCCCCCCTGTAAATCTGGATTGAAATTATTTTTCATTCTAATTCATAGAAATGGAGTAGCGTGCAATGGTGTCGTCTCATACAACTGTGAGTTAGTAGAAAAATTTGTTGGCACAAAATGGGTGATCAGTGACTTATTCTCTTCTGTTTGTGCCTTGTCTTTAGCTTTTTCTTCTATATTTAACATTATGTAGAGGCAAGGCCCCCCTCTAAATCTGGATTGAAATTATTTTTCATTCTAATTCATAGAAATGGAGTAGCGTGCAATGGTGTCGTCTCATACAACTGTGAGTTAGTAGAAAAATTTCTGGGCACAAAATGGGCGATCAGTGTCTTATTCTCTTCTGTTTTTGCCTTGTCTTTACTTTTTCTTCTATATTTAACATTACGTAGAGGCAATGCCCCCCTCTAAATCTGGATTGAAATTATTTTTCATTCTAATTCAAAGAAATGGAGTAGCGTGCAATGGTGTCATCTCATACAACTGTGTGTTAGTAGAAAAATTTGTGTGCATAAAATGGGTGATCAGTGTCTTATTCTCTTCTGTTTGTGCCTTGTCTTTACCTTTTTCTTCTATATTTAACATTATGTAGAGGGAAGGACCCCCTCTAAATCTGGATGGAAATTATTTTTCATTCTAATTCATAGAAATGGAGTAGCATGCAATGGTGTCGTCGCATATAACTGTGAGTTAGTAGCAAAATTTGTGGGTACAAAATGGGTGATCACTGACTTATTCTCTTCTGTTTGTGCCTTGTCTTTACCTTTTTCTTCTATATTTAACATTATGTAGAGGCAAGGCCCCCCTCTAAATCTGGATTGAAATTATTTTTCATTCTAATTCATAGAAATGGAGTAGCGTGCAATGGTGTCGTCTCATACAACTGTTAGTTAGTAGAAAAATTTGTGGGCACAAAATGGGTGATCAGTGTTTATTCTCTTCTGTTTGTGCCTTGTCTTTACCTTTTTCTTCTATATTTAACATTATGTAAAGGCAAGGCCCCCCTTTAAATCTGGATTTAAATTATTTTTCATTCTAATTCATAGAAATGGAGTAGCGTGCAATGGTGTCGTCTCATACAACTGTGTGTCAGTAGAAAAATTTGTGGGCATAAAATGGGTGATCAGTGTCTTATTCTCTTCTGTTTGTGTCTTGTCTTTACCTTTTTCTTCTATATTTAACATTATGTAGAGGCAAGGACCCCCTCTAAATATCGATGGAAATTATTTTTCTTTCTAATTCATAGAAATGGAGTAGCATGCAATGGTGTCGTCTCATAAAACTGTGAGTTAGTAGCAAAATTTGTGGGCAAAAAATGGGTGATCACTGACTTATTCTCTTCTGTTTGTGCCTTGTCTTTACCTTTTTCTTCTATATTTAACATTATGTAGAGGCTAGGCCCCCCCTAAATCTGGATCTAAATTATTTCTCATTCTAATTCATAGAAATGGAGTAACGTGCAATGGTTTCGTCTCATACAACTGTGTGTTAGTATAAAAATTTGTGGGCACAAAATGGGTGATCAGTGTCTTATTCTCTTCTGTTTGTGCCTTGTCTTTACCTTTTTCTTCTATATTTAACATTATGTAGAGGCAAGGCCCCCCTCTAAATCTGGATTGAAATTATTTTTCATTCTAATTCATAGAAATGGAGTAGCGTGCAATGGTGTCGTCTCATATAACTGTGAGTTAGTAGAAAAATTTGTGGGCACAAAATGGGTGATCAGTGACTTATTCTCTTCTGTTTGAGCCTTGCCTTTACCTTTTTCTTCTATATTTAACATTATGTAGAGGCAAGGACCCCCTCTAAATCTGGATTGAAATAATTTTTCTTTCTAATTCATAGAAATGGAGTAACGTGCAATGGTGTCGTCTCATACAACTGTGTGTTAGTAGAAAAATTTGTGGGCACAAAATGGGTGATCAGTGTCTTATTCTCTTCTGTTTGTTTCCTTGTCTTTACCATTTTCTTCTATATTTAACATTATGTAGAGGGAAGGTCCCCCTCTAAATCTGGATTGAAATTATTTTTCATTCTAATTCAAAGAAATGGAGTAGCGGGCAATGGTGTCGTCTCATACAACTTTGAGTTAGTAGAAAAATTTGTGGGCACAAAATGGGTGATCAGTGTCTTATTCTCTTCTGTTTGTGCCTTGTCTTTACCTTTTTCTTCTATATTTAACATTATGTAGAGGCAAGGCCTCCCTCTAAATCTGGAGTGAAATTATTTTTCATTCTAATTCATAGAAATGGAGTAGCGAGCAATGGTGTCGTCTCATACAAATGTGATTTAGTAGAAAAATTTGAGGGCACAAAATGGGTGATCAGTGTCTTATTCTCTTCTGTTTGTGCCTTGTCTTTACCTTTTTCTTCTATATTTAACATTATGTAGAGGCAAGGCCCCCCCTTTTAATCTGGATTGAAATTATTTTTCATTCTAATTCATAGAAATGGAGTAGCGTGCAATGGTGTTGTCTCATACAACTGTGAGATAGTAGAAAAATTTGAGGGCACAAAATGGGTGATCAGTGTCTTATTCTCTTCTCTTTGTGACTTGTCTTTACCTTTTTCTTCTATATTTAACATTATGTAGAGGCAAGGCCCCCCTCTAAATCTGGATTGAAATTATTTTTCATTCTAATTCATAGAAATGGAGTAGTATGCAATGGTCTCATCTCATACAACTGTGAGTTAGTAGAAAAATTTGTGGGCACAAAATGGGTGATCAGTGTCTTATTCTCTTCTGTTTGTGCCTTGTCTTGAGCTTTTTCTTCTATATTTAACTTTATGTAGAGGCAAGGCCCCCCTCTAAATCTGGATTGAAATTATTTTTCATTCTAATTCATAGAAATGGAGTAGCGTGGAATGGTGTTGTCTCATACAAATGTGATTTAGTAGCAAAATTTGTGGGCACAAAATGGGTGATCAGTGACTTATTCTCTTCTGTTTGTGCCTTGTCTTTACCTTTTTCTTCTATATTTAACATTATGTAGAGGCAAGGCCCTCCTCTAAATCTGGATTGTATTTATTTTTCATTCTAATTTATAGTAATGGAGTAGCGAGCAATGGTGTCGTCTCATACAAATGTGATTTAGTAAAAAAATTTGAGGGCACAAAATGGGTGATCAGTGTCTTATTCTCTTCTGTTTGTGCCTTGTCTTTAGCTTTTTCTTCTATATTTAACATTATGTAGAGGCAAGCCCCCCCTCTAAATCTGGATTGAAATTATTTTTCATTCTAACTCATAGAAATGGAGTAGCGTGCAATGGTGTTGTCTCATACAACTGTGAGATAGTAGAGAAATTTGTGGGCACAAAATGGGTGATCAGTGTCTTATTCTCTTCTGTTTGAGCTTTGTCTTTAGCTTTTTCTTCTATACTTAACATTATGTAGAGGCAAGGCCCCCCTCTAAACCTGGATTGAAATTATTTTTCATTCTAATTCATAGAAATGGAGTAGCGTGAAATGGTGTCGTCTCATACAAGTGTGAGTTAGTAGAAAAATTTGTGGGCACAAAATGGGTGATCAGTGACTTATTCTCTTCTGTTTGTGCCTTGTCTTTAGCTTTTTCTTCTATATTTAACATTATGTAGAGGCAAGGCCCCCCTCTAAATCTGGATTGAAATTATTTTTCATTCTAATTCATAGAAATGGAGTAGCGTGAAATGGTGTCGTCTCATACAAGTGTGAGTTAGTAGAAAAATTTGTGGGCACAAAATGGGTGATCAGTGTCTTATTCTCTTCTGTTTGTGCCTTGCCTTTACCTTTTTCTTCTATATTTAACATTATGTAGAGGCAAGGCCCCCCTCTAAATCTGGATTGAAATTATTTTTCATTCTAATTCATAGAAATGGAGTAGCGGGCAATGGTGTCGTCTCATACAACTGTGAGTTAGTATAAAAATTTGTGGGCACAAAATGGGTGATCAGTGTCTTATTCTCTTCTGTTTGTGCCTTGTCTTTACCTTTCTCTTCTATATTTAACATTATGTAGCGGCAAGGCCACCCTTTAAATCTGTATTGAAATTATTTTTCATTCTAATTCATAGAAATGGAGTATCGTGCAATGGTGTCGTCTCATACAACTGTGAGTTAGTAGAAAAATTTGTGGGCACAAAATGGGAGATCTGTGACTTATTCTGTTTTGTTTGAGCCTTGCCTTTACATTTTTCTTCTATATTTAACATTATGTAGAGGCAAGGACCCCCTCTAAATCTGGATTGAAATTATTTTTCATTCTAACTCATAGAAATGGAGTAGTGTGCAATGGTGTCGTCTCATACAACTTTGAGTTAGTAGAAAAATTTGTGGGCACAAAATGGGTGATCAGTAACTTATTTTCTTCTGTTTGAGCCTTGTCTTTACCTTTTTCTTCTATATTTAACATTATGTAGAGGCAAGGCCCCCCTCTAAATCTGGATTGAAATTATTTTTCATTCTAATTCATAGAAATGAAGTAGCGTGCAATGGTGTCGTGTCATATAACTGTGAGTTAGTAGAAAAATTTGTGGGCACAAAATGGGTGATCAGTGACTTATTCTCTTCTGTTTGAGCCTTGTCTTTAGCTTTTTCTTCTATATTTAACATTATGTAGAGGAAAGGCCCCCCTCTAAATCTGGATTGAAATTATTTTTCATTCTAATTCATAGAAATGGAGTAGCGTGAAATGGTGTCGTCTCATACAAGTGTGAGTTAGTAGAAAAATTTGTGGGCACAAAATGGGTGATCAGTGACTTATTCTCTTCTGTTTGTGCCTTGTCTTTAGCTTTTTCTTCTATATTTAACATTATGTAGAGGCAAGGCCCCCCTCTAAATCTGGATTGAAATTATTTTTCATTCTAATTCATAGAAATGGAGTATCGTGCAATGGTGTCGTCTCATACAACTGTGAGTTAGTAGAAAAATTTGTGGGCACAAAATGGGAGATCAGTGACTTATTCTGTTTTGTTTGAGCCTTGTCTTTACATTTTTCTTCTATATTTAACATTATGTAGAGGCAAGGACCCCCTATAAATCTGGATTGAAATTATTTTTCATTTTAACTCATAGAAATGGAGTAGTGTGCAATGGTGTCGTCTCATACAACTGTGAGTTAGTAGAAAAATTTGTGGGCACAAGATGGGTGATCAGTGACTTATTCTGTTCTGTTTGAGCCTTGTCTTTACCTTTTTCTTCTATATTTAACATTATGTAGAGGCTAGGCCCCCCTCTAAATCTGGATTGAAATTATTTCTCATTCTAATTCATAGAAATGGAGTAACGTGCAATGGTTTCGTCTCATACAACTGTGTGTTAGTATAAAAATTTGTGGGCACAAAATGGGTGATCAGTGTCTTATTCTCTTCTGTTTGTGCCTTGTCTTTACCTTTTTCTTCTATATTTAACATTATGTAGAGGCAAGGCGCCACTCTAAATCTGGATTGAAATTATTTTTCATTCTAATTCATAGAAATGGAGTAGCGTGCAATGGTGTCGTCTCATATAACTGTGAGTTAGTAGAAAAATTTGTGGGCACAAAATGGGTGATCAGTGTCTTATTCTATTCTGTTTGTGCCTTGTCTTTACCATTTTCTTCTATATTTAACATTATGTAGAGGCAAGGCCCCCCTCTAAATCTGGATTGAAATTATTTTTCATTCTAATTCATAGAAATGGAGTAGCATGCAATGGTGTCGTCTCATACAACTGTGAGTTAGTATAAAAATTTGTGGGCACAAAATGGGTGATCAGTGTCTTATTCTCTTCTGTTTGTGCCTTGTCTTTACCTTTTTCTTCTATATTTAACATTATGTAGCGGCAAGGCCACCCTTTAAATCTGGATTGAAATTATTTTTCATTCTAATTCATAGAAATGGAGTATCGTGCAATGGTGTCGTCTCATACAACTGTGAGTTAGTAGAAAAATTTGTGGGCACAAAATGGGAGATCAGTGACTTATTCTGTTTTGTTTGAGCCTTGTCTTTACATTTTTCTTCTATATTTAACATTATGTAGAGGCAAGGACCCCCTCTAAATCTGGATTGAAATTATTTTTCATTCTAACTCATAGAAATGGAGTAGTGTGCAATGGTGTCGTCTCATACAACTTTGAGTTAGTAGAAAAATTTGTGGGCACAAAATGGGTGATCAGTGACTTATTTTCTTCTGTTTGAGCCTTGTCTTTACCTTTTTCTTCTATATTTAACATTATGTAGAGGCAAGGCCCCCCTCTAAATCTGGATTGAAATTATTTTTCATTCTAATTCATAGAAATGGAGTAGCGGGCAATGGTGTGGTCTCATACAACTGTGAGTTAGTATAAAAATTTGTGGGCACAAAATGGGTGATCAGTGTCTTATTCTCTTCTGTTTGTGCCTTGTCTTTACCTTTTTCTTCTATATTTAACATTATGTAGCGGCAAGGCCACCCTTTAAATCTGGATTGAAATTATTTTTCATTCTAATTCATAGAAATGGAGTAGCGTGCAATGGTGTCGTCTCATACAACTGTGAGTTAGTAGAAAAATTTGTGGGCACAAAATGGGAGATCAGTGACTTATTCTGTTTTGTTTGAGCCTTGTCTTTACATTTTTCTTCTATATTTAACATTATGTAGAGGCAAGGCCCCCCTCTAAATCTGGATTGAAATTATTTTTCATTCTAATTCATAGAAATGGAGTAGCGAGCAATGGTGTCGTCTCATACAAATGTGATTTAGTAGAAAAATTTGAGGGCACAAAATGGGTGATCAGTGACTTATTCTCTTCTGTTTGTGCCTTGTCTTTAGCTTTTTCTTCTATATTTAACATTATGTAGAGGCAGGGCACCCCTTAAAATCTGGATTGAAATTATTTTTCATTCTAACTCATAGAAATGGAGTAGCGTGCAATGGTGTTGTCTCATACAACTGTGAGATACTAGAGAAATTTGTGGGCACAAAAAGGGTGATCAGTGTCTTATTCTCTTCTGTTTGAGCTTTGTCTTTAGCTTTTTCTTCTATATTTAACATTATGTAGAGGCAAGGCCCCCCTCTAAATCTGGATTGAAATTATTTTTCATTCTAATTCATAGAAATGGAGTAGCGTGCAATGGTGTCGTCTCATACAACTGTGAGTTAGTAGAAAAATTTGTCGGCACAAAATGGGTGATCAGTGTCTTATACTCTTCTGTTTGTGCCTTGTCTTTACCTTTTTCTTCTATATTTAACATTATGTAGAGGCAAGGCCCCCCTCTAAATCTGGATTGAAATTATTTTTCATTCTAATTCATAGAAATGGAGTATCGTGCAATGGTGTCGTCTCATACAACTGTGAGTTAGTAGAAAAATTTGTGGGCACAAAATGGGAGATCAGTGACTTATTCTGTTTTGTTTGAGCCTTGTCTTTACATTTTTCTTCTATATTTAACATTATGTAGAGGCAAGGACCCCCTATAAATCTGGATTGAAATTATTTTTCATTTTAACTCATAGAAATGGAGTAGTGTGCAATGGTGTCGTCTCATACAACTGTGAGTTAGTAGAAAAATTTGTGGGCACAAGATGGGTGATCAGTGACTTATTCTGTTCTGTTTGAGCCTTGTCTTTACCTTTTTCTTCTATATTTAACATTATGTAGAGGCTAGGCCCCCCTCTAAATCTGGATTGAAATTATTTCTCATTCTAATTCATAGAAATGGAGTAACGTGCAATGGTTTCGTCTCATACAACTGTGTGTTAGTATAAAAATTTGTGGGCACAAAATGGGTGATCAGTGTCTTATTCTCTTCTGTTTGTGCCTTGTCTTTACCTTTTTCTTCTATATTTAACATTATGTAGAGGCAAGGCGCCCCTCTAAATCTGGATTGAAATTATTTTTCATTCTAATTCATAGAAATGGAGTAGCGTGCAATGGTGTCGTCTCATATAACTGTGAGTTAGTAGAAAAATTTGTGGGCACAAAATGGGTGATCAGTGTCTTATTCTATTCTGTTTGTGCCTTGTCTTTACCATTTTCTTCTATATTTAACATTATGTAGAGGCAAGGCCCCCCTCTAAATCTGGATTGAAATTATTTTTCATTCTAATTCATAGAAATGGAGTAGCATGCAATGGTGTCGTCTCATACAACTGTGAGTTAGTATAAAAATTTGTGGGCACAAAATGGGTGATCAGTGTCTTATTCTCTTCTGTTTGTGCCTTGTCTTTACCTTTTTCTTCTATATTTAACATTATGTAGCGGCAAGGCCACCCTTTAAATCTGGATTGAAATTATTTTTCATTCTAATTCATAGAAATGGAGTATCGTGCAATGGTGTCGTCTCATACAACTGTGAGTTAGTAGAAAAATTTGTGGGCACAAAATGGGAGATCAGTGACTTATTCTGTTTTGTTTGAGCCTTGTCTTTACATTTTTCTTCTATATTTAACATTATGTAGAGGCAAGGACCCCCTCTAAATCTGGATTGAAATTATTTTTCATTCTAACTCATAGAAATGGAGTAGTGTGCAATGGTGTCGTCTCATACAACTTTGAGTTAGTAGAAAAATTTGTGGGCACAAAATGGGTGATCAGTGACTTATTTTCTTCTGTTTGAGCCTTGTCTTTACCTTTTTCTTCTATATTTAACATTATGTAGAGGCAACGCCCCCCTCTAAATCTGGATTGAAATTATTTTTCATTCTAATTCATAGAAATGGAGTAGCGGGCAATGGTGTGGTCTCATACAACTGTGAGTTAGTATAAAAATTTGTGGGCACAAAATGGGTGATCAGTGTCTTATTCTCTTCTGTTTGTGCCTTGTCTTTACCTTTTTCTTCTATATTTAACATTATGTAGCGGCAAGGCCACCCTTTAAATCTGGATTGAAATTATTTTTCATTCTAATTCATAGAAATGGAGTAGCGTGCAATGGTGTCGTCTCATACAACTGTGAGTTAGTAGAAAAATTTGTGGGCACAAAATGGGAGATCAGTGACTTATTCTGTTTTGTTTGAGCCTTGTCTTTACATTTTTCTTCTATATTTAACATTATGTAGAGGCAAGGCCCCCCTCTAAATCTGGATTGAAATTATTTTTCATTCTAATTCATAGAAATGGAGTAGCGAGCAATGGTGTCGTCTCATACAAATGTGATTTAGTAGAAAAATTTGAGGGCACAAAATGGGTGATCAGTGACTTATTCTCTTCTGTTTGTGCCTTGTCTTTAGCTTTTTCTTCTATATTTAACATTATGTAGAGGCAGGGCACCCCTTAAAATCTGGATTGAAATTATTTTTCATTCTAACTCATAGAAATGGAGTAGCGTGCAATGGTGTTGTCTCATACAACTGTGAGATACTAGAGAAATTTGTGGGCACAAAAAGGGTGATCAGTGTCTTATTCTCTTCTGTTTGAGCTTTGTCTTTAGCTTTTTCTTCTATATTTAACATTATGTAGAGGCAAGGCCCCCCTCTAAATCTGGATTGAAATTATTTTTCATTCTAATTCATAGAAATGGAGTAGCGTGCAATGGTGTCGTCTCATACAACTGTGAGTTAGTAGAAAAATTTGTCGGCACAAAATGGGTGATCAGTGTCTTATACTCTTCTGTTTGTGCCTTGTCTTTACCTTTTTCTTCTATATTTAACATTATGTAGAGGCAAGGCCCCCCTCTAAATCTGGATTGAAATTATTTTTCATTCTAATTCATAGAAATGGAGTAGTATGCAATGGTGTCATCTCATACAACTGTGAGTTAGTAGAAAAATTTGTGGGCACAAAATGGGTGATCAGTGTCTTATTCTCTTCTGTTTGTGCCTTGTCTTGAGCTTTTTCTTCTATATTTAACATTATGTAGAGGCAAGGCCCCCCTCTAAATCTGGATTGAAATTATTTTTCATTCTAATTCATAGAAATGGAGTAGCGTGGAATGGTGTCGTCTCATACAAATGTGATTTAGTAGCAAAATTTGTGGGCACAAAATGGGTGATCAGTGACTTATTCTCTTCTGTTTGTGCCTTGTCTTTACCTTTTTCTTCTATATTTAACATTATGTAGAGGTAAGGGCCCCCTCTAAATCTGGATTGAAATTATTTTTCATTCAAATTCATAGAAATGGAATAGCGTGCAATGGTGTCGTCTCATACAACTGTGAGTTAGTAGAAAGAATTCGTGGGCACAAAATGGGTGATCAGTGGCTTAATCTCTTCTGTTTGTGCCTTGTCTTTACCATTTTCTTCTATATTTAACATTATGTAGAGGCAAGGCCCCCCTCTAAATCTGGATTGAAATTATTTTTCATTCTAATTCATAGAAATGGAGTAGCGTGCAATGGTGTCATCTTATACAACTGTGAGTTAGTAGAAAAATTTGTGGGCACAAAATGTTTGATCAGAGACTTATTCTCTTCTGTTTGTGCCTTGTCTTTACCTTCTTCTTCTATATTTAACATTATGTAGAGGCAAGGCCCCCCTCTAAATCTGGATTGAAATTATTTTTCATTCTAATTCATAGAAAGAGCGTAGCGTGCAATGGTGTCGTCTCATACAACTGTGAGTTAGTAGAAAAATTTGTGGGCACAAAATGGGTGATCAGTGACTTATTCTCTTCTGTTTGTACCTTGTCTTTACATTTTTCTTCTATATTTAACATTATGTAGAGGCTAGGCCCCCCTCTAAATCTGGATTGAAATTATTTCCCATTCTAATTCATAGAAATGGAATAGCGTGCAATGGTGTCGTCTCATACAACTGTGAGTTAGTAGAAAAATTTGTGGGCACGAAATGGGTGATCAGTGTCTTATTCTCTTCTCTTTGTGCCTTGTCTTTACCTTTTTCTTCTATATTTAACATTATGTAGAGGCAAGGCCCCCCTCTAAATCTGGATTGAAATTATTTTTCATTCTAATTCATAGAGATGGAGTAGCGTGAAATGGTGTCGTCTCATACAACTGTGAGTTAGTAGAAAAATTTGTGGGCACAAAATGGGTGATCAGTGACTTATTCTCTTCTGTTTGAGCCTTGTCTTTAGCTTTTTCTTCTATATTTAACATTATGTAGAGGAAAGGCCCCCCTCTAAATCTGGATTGAAATTATTTTTCATTCTAATTCATAGAAATGGAGTAGCGTGCAATGGTGTTGTCTCATATAATGTGATTTAGTAGAAAAATTTGTCGGCACAAAATGGGTGATCAGTGTCTTATTCTCTTCTGTTTTTGCCTTGTCTTTAGCTTTTTCTTCTATATTTAACATTATGTAGAGGCAAGGCCCCCCTCGAAATCTGGATTGAAATTATTTTTCATTCTAATTCATAGAAATGGAGTAACGTGCAATGGTGTCTTCTCATACAACTGTGAGTTAGTAGATAAATTTGTGTGCACAAAATGGGTGATCAGTGTCTTATTCTCTTCTGTTTGTGCCTTGTCTTTAACTTTTTCTTCTATATTTAACATTATGTAGAGGCAATGTCCCCCTCGAAATCTGGATTGAAATTATTTTTCTTTCTAATTCATAGAAATGGAGTAGCGTGCAATGGTGTCGTCTCATACAACTGTGAGTTAGCAGAAAAATATCTGGGCACAAAATGGGCGATCAGTGCCTTATTCTCTTCTGTTTTTGCCTTGTCTTTACTTTTTCTTCTATATTTAACATTACGTAGAGGCAAGGCCCCCCTCTAAATCTGGATGGAAATTATTTTTCATTCTAATTTATAGAAATGGAGTAGCATGCAATGGTGTCGTCTCATATAACTGTGAGTTAGTAGCAAAATTTGTGGGCACAAAATGGGTGATCACTGACTTATTCTCTTCTGTTTGTGCCTTGTCTTTAGCTTTTTCTTCTATATTTAACATTATGTAGAGGCAAGGGCCCCCTCTAAATCTGGATTGAAATTATTTTTCATTCAAATTCATAGAAATGTAGTAGCGTGCAATGGTGTCGTCTCATACAACGGTGTGTTAGTAGAAAGAATTCGTGGGCACAAAATGGGTGATCAGTGTCTTATTCTCTTCTGTTTGTGCCTTGTCTTTACCTTTTTCTTCTATATTTAACATTATGTAGAGGCAAGGCCCCCCTCTAAATCTGGATTGAAATTATTTTTCATTCTAATTCATAGAAATGGAGTAGCGTGCAATGGTGTCGTCTCATACAACTGTGAGGAAGTAGAAAAATTTGTGGGCACAAATTGGGTGATCAGTGTCTTATTCTCTTCTGTTTGTGCCTTGTCTTTAGCTTTTTCTTCTATATTTAACATTATGTAGAGGCAAGGTCCCCCTCTAAATCTGGATTGAAATTATTTTTCATTCTAATTCATAGAAATGGAGTAGCGTGCAATGGTGTCGTCTCATACAACTGTGAGTTAGTAGAAAATTTGTGGGCACAAAATGGGTGATCAGTGTCTTATTCTCTTCTGTTTGTCCCTTGTCTTTAACCTTTTCTTCTATATTTAACATTACGTAGAGGCAAGGCCCCCTGTAAATGTGGATTGAAATTATTTTTCTTTCTAATTCATAGAAATGGAGTAGCGTGCAATGGTGTCGTCTCATACAACTGTGAATTAGTAGAAAAATTTGTGGGCACAAAATGGGTGATCAGTGTCTTATTCTCTTCTGTTTGTGCCTTGCCTTACCTTTTTCTTCTATATTTAACATTATGTAGAGGCAAGGCCCCCCTGTAAATCTGGATTGAAATTATTTTTCATTCTAATTCATAGAAATGGAGTAGGGTGCAATGGTGTCGTCTCATACAACTGTGAGTTAGTAGAAAAATTTTTTGGCACAAAATGGGTGATCAATGATTATTCTCTTCTGTTTGAGCCTTGTCTTTACCTTTTTCTTCTATATTTAACATTATGTAGAGGCAAGGCCCCCCTCTAAATCTGGATTGAAATTATTTTTCATTCTAATTCATAGAAATGGAGTAACGTGCAATGGTGTCGTCTCATACAACTGTGAGTTAGTAGATAAATTTGTGTGCACAAAATGGGTGATCAGTGTCTTATTCTCTTCTGTTTGTGCCTTGTCTTTACCTTTTTCTTCTATATTTAACATTATGTAGAGGCAATGCCCCCCTCTAAATCTGGATTGAAATTATTTTTCATTCTAATTCATAGAAAGAGCGTAGCGTTCAATGGTGTCTTCTCATACAACTGTGAGTTAGTAGAAAAATTTGTGGGCAGAAAATTGGTGATCAGTGACTTATTCTCTTCTGTTTGAGCCTTGTCTTTAACTTTTTCTTCTATATTTAACATTATGTACAGGGTAGGCCCACCTCTAAATCTGAATTGAAATTATTTTTCATTCTAATTCATATAAATGGAGTAGCATGCAATGGTGTCGTCTCATACAACTGTGACTTAGTAGAAAAATTTGTCGGCACAAAATGGGTGATCATTGACTTCTTCTCTTCTGTTTGTGCCTTGTCTTTAGCTTTTTCTTCTGTATTTAACATTATGTAGAGGCAAGGCCCCCCTCTAAATCTGGATTGAAATTATTTTTCATTCTAATTCATAGAAATGGAGTAGCGTGGAATGGTGTCGTCTCATACAACTGTGAGTTAGTAGAAAAATTTGTGGGCACAAAATGGGTGATCAGTGTCTTATTCTCTTCTGTTTTTGCCTTGTCTTTACTTTTTCTTCTATATTTAACATTACGTAGAGGCAATGCCCCCCTCTAAATCTGGATTGAAATTATTTTTCATTCTAATTCATAGAAATGGAGTAGCATGCAATGGTGTCGTCTCATACAACTGTGTGTTAGTAGAAAAATTTGTCGGCATAAAATGGGTGATCAGTGTCTTATTCTCATCTGTTTGTGCCTTGTCTTTAGCTTTTTCTTCTATATTTAACATTATGTAGAGGCTAGGCCCCCCTCTAAATCTGGATTGAAATTATTCCTCATTCTAATTCATAGAAATGGAGTAACGTGCAATGGTTTCGTCACATACAACTGTGAGTTACTAGAAAAATTTGTGGGCACAAAATGGGTGATCAGTGTCTTATTCTCTTCTGTTTGTGCCTTGTCTTTACCTTTTTCTTCTATATTTAACATTATGTAGAGGCAAGGCCCCCCTCTAAATCTGGATTGCAATTATTTCTCATTCTAATTCATAGAAATGGAGTAGCATGCAATGGTGTCGTCTCATACAACTGTGAGTTAGTAGAAAAATTTGTGGACACAAAATGGGTGATCAGTGTCTTATTCTCTTCTGTTTGTGCCTTGTCTTTACCTTTTTCTTCTATATTTAACATTATGTAGAGGCAAGGCCACCCTTTAAATCTGGATTGAAATTATTTTTCATTCTAATTCATAGAAATGGAGTAGCGTGCAATGGTGTCGTCTCATACAACTGTGTGTTAGTAGAAAAATTTGTGGGCACAAAATGGGTGATCAGTGACTTATTCTGTTCTATTTGAGCCTTGTCTTTACCTTTTTCTTCTATATTTAACATTATGTAGAGGCAAGGCCCCCCTCTAAATCTGGATTGAAATTATTTTTCATTCTAATTCATAGAAATGGAGTAGCGTGCAATGGTGTCGTCTCATACAACTGTGAGTTAGGAGAAAAATTTCTGGGCACAAAATGGGCGATCAGTGTCTTATTCTCTTCTGTTTGAGCCTTGTCTTTACTTTTTCTTCTATATTTAACATTACGTAGAGGCAATGCCCCCCTCTAAATCTGGATTGAAATTATTTTTCATTCTAATTCATAGAAATGGAGTAGCGTTGCAATGGTGTCGTCTCATACAACTGTGTGTTAGTAGAAAAATTTGTGGGCATAAAATGGGTGATCAGTGTCTTATTCTCTTCTGTTTGTGCCTTGTCTTTATCTTTTTCTTCTATATTTAACATTATGTAGAGGCAAGGCCCCCATCTAAATCTGGATCGAAATTATTTTTCATTCTAATTCATAGAAATGGAGTATCATGCAATGGTGTCGTCTCATATAACTTTGAGTTAGTAGCAAAATTTGTGGGCACAAAATGGGTGATCACTGATTTATTCTCTTCTGTTTGTGCCTTGTCTTTAGCTTTTTCTTCTATATTTAACATTATGTAGAGGCAAGGGCCCCCTCTAAATCTGGATTGAAATTATTTTTCTTTCTAATTCATAGAAATGGAGTAGCGTGCAATGGTGTCGTCTCATACAACTGTGAATTAGTAGAAAAATTTGTGGGCACAAAATGGGTGATCAGTGTCTTATTCTCTTCTGTTTGTGCCTTGCCTTGCCTTTTTCTTCTATATTTAACATTATGTAGAGGCAAGGCCCCCCTCTAAATCTGGATTGAAATTATTTTTCATTCTAATTCATAGAAATTGAGTAGGGTGCAATGGTGTCGTCTCATACAACTGTGAGTTAGTAGAAAAATTTTTTGGCACAAAATGGGTGATCAATGACTTATTCTCTTCTGTTTGTGTCTTGACTTTACCTTTTTCTTCTATATTTAACATTATGTAGAGGCAAGGCCCCCCTCTAAATATGGATTGAAATTATTTTTCATTCTAATTCATAGAAATGGAGTAAAGTGCAATGGTGTCGTCTCATACAACTGTGAGTTAGTAGATAAATTTGTGTGCACAAAATGGGTGATCAGTGTCTTATTCTCTTCTGTTTGTGCCTTGTCTTTAGCTTTTTCTTCTATATTTAACATTATGTAGAGGCAAGGCCCCCCTGTAAATCTGGATTGAAATTATTTTTCATTCTAATTCATAGAAATGGAATAGGGTGCAATGGTGTCGTCTCATACAACTGTGAGTTAGTAGAAAAATTTTTTGGCACAAAATGGGTGATCAATGACTTATTCTCTTCTGTTTGAGCCTTGTCTTTACCTTTTTCTTCTATATTTAACATTATGTAGAGGCAAGGCCCCCCTCTAAATCTGGATTGAAATTATTTTTCATTCTAATTCATAGAAATGGAGTAACGTGCAATGGTGTCGTCTCATACAACTGTGAGTTAGTAGATAAATTTGTGTGCACAAAATGGGTGATCAGTGTCTTATTCTCTTCTGTTTGTGCCTTGTCTTTACCTTTTTCTTCTATATTTAACATTATGTAGAGGCAATGCCCCCCTCTAAATCTGGATTGAAATTATTTTTCATTCTCATTCATAGAAATGGAGTAGCGTGCAATGGTGTCGTCTCATACAACTGTGTGTTAGTAGAAAAATTTGTGGGCATAAAGTGGGTGATCAGTGTCTTATTCTCTTCTGTTTGTGCCTTGTCTTTAGCTTTTTCTTCTATATTTAACATTATGTAGAGGCAAGGCCCCCCTCTAAATATGGATTGAAATTATTTTTCATTCTAATTCATAGAAATGGAGTAAAGTGCAATGGTGTCGTCTCATACAACTGTGAGTTAGTAGAAAAATTTGTGGGCACAAAATGGGTGATCAGTGTCTTATTCTCTTCTGTTTGTGCCTTGTCTTAACCTTTTTATTCTATATTTAACATTATGTAGAGGCTAGACCCCCCTCTAAATCTTGGTTGAAATTATTTTTCATTCTAATTCATAGAAATGGAGTAGATTGCAATGGTGTCGTCTCATACAACTGTGAGTTAGTAGAAAAATTTGTGGGCACAAAATGTTTGATCAGAGTCTTATTCTCTTCTGTTTGTGCCTTGTCTTTACCTTTTTCTTCTATATTTAACATTATGTAGAGGCAAGGCCCCCCTCTAAATGTGGATTGAAATTATTTTTCATTCTAATTCATAGAAAGAGCGTAGCGTGCAATGGTGTCGTCTCATACAACTGTGAGTTAGTAGAAAAATTTGTGGGCACAAAATGTGTTATCAGTGTCTTATTCTCTTCTGTTTGTGCCTTGTCTTTACTTTTTCCTTCTATGTTTAACATTATGTAGAGGCAAGGGCCCCCTCTAAATCTGGATTGAAATTGTTTTTCATTCAAATTCATAGAAATGGAGTAGCGTGCAATGGTGTCGTCTCATACAACTGTGAGTTAGTAGAAATAATTCGTGGGCACAAAATGGTTGATCAGTGGCTTAATCTCTTCTGTTTGTGCCTTGTCTTTACCTTTTTCTTCTATATTTAACATTATGTAGAGGCAAGGCCCCCCTCGAAATCTGGATTGAAAGTATTTTTCATTCTAATTCATAGAAATGGAGTAGCGTGCAATGGTGTCGTCTCATACAACTGTGAGTTAGTAGAAAAATTTGTGGGCACAAAATGGGTGATCAGTGTCTTATTCTCTTCTGTTTGTGCCTTGTCTTTACATTATCTTCTATATTTAAGATTATGTAGAGGCAAGGCCCCCCTCTAAATCTGAATTGAAATTATTTCTCCTTCTAATTCATAGAAATGGCGTAGCGTGCAATGGTGTCGTCTCATACAACTGTGAGTTAGTAGAAAAATTTGTGGGCACAAAATGTTTGATCGGAGTCTTATTCTCTTCTGTTTGTGCCTTGTCTTTACCTTTTTCTTCTATATTTAACATTATGTAGAGGCAAGGCCCCCCTCTAAATCTGGATTGAAATTATTTTTCATTCTAATTCATAGAAAGAGCGTAGCGTGCAATGGTGTCGTCTCATACAACTGTGAGTTAGTAGAAAAATTTGTGGTCACAAAATGGGTGATCAGTGTCTTATTCTCTTCTGTTTGTGCCTTGTATTTACTTTTTCCTTCTATATTTAACATTATGTAGAGGCAAGGCCCCCCTCTAAATCTGGATTGAAATTATTTTTCATTCTAATTCATAGAAATGGAGTAGCGTGCAATGGTGTCGTCTCATACAACTGTGAGTTAGTAGAAAAATTTGTGGGCACAAAATGGGTGATCAGTGTCTTATTCTCTTCTGTTTGTGCCTTGTCTTTACCTTTTTCTTCTATATTTAACATTATGTAGAGGCAAGGCCACCATTTAAATCTGGATTGAAATTATTTTTCATTCTAATTCATAGAAATGGAGTAGCGTGCAATGGTGTCGTCTCATACAACTGTGAGTTAGTAGAAAAATTTGTGGGCACAAAATGGGTGATCAGTGATTATTCTGTTCTGTTTGAGCCTTGTCTTTACCTTTTTCTTCTATATTTAACATTACGTAGAGGCTAGGCCCCCCTCTAAATCTGGATTGAAATTATTTCTCTTTCTAATTCATAGAAATGGAGTAACGTGCAATGGTTTCGTCTCATACAACTGTGAGTTAGTATAAAAATTTGTGGGCACAAAATGGGTGATCAGTGTCTTATTCTCTTCTGTTTGTGCCTTGTCTTTACCTTTTTCTTCTATATTTAACATTATGTAGAGGCAAGGCCACCCCTCTAAATCTGGATTGAAATTATTTTTCATTTTAATTCATAGAAATGGAGTAGCGTGCAATGGTGTCGTCTCATACAACTGTGAATTAGTAGAAAAATTTGTGGGCACAAAATGTTTGATCAGAGACTTATTCTCTTCTGTTTGTGCCTTGTCTTTACCTTTTTCTTCTATATTTAACATTATGTAGAGACAAGGCCCCCCTCTAAATCTGGATTGAAATTATTTCTCATTCTAATTCATATAAATGGCGTAGCGTGCAATGGTGTCGTCTCATACAACTGTGAGTTAGTAGAAAAATTTGTGGGCACAAAATGGATGATCAGTGTCTCATTCTCTTCTGTTTGTGCCTTGTCTTTAACTTTTTAGTCTATATTTAACATTATGTAGAGGCAAGGACCCCCTCTAAATCTGGATTGAAATTATTTTTCATTCTAATTCATAGAAATGGAGTAACGTGCAATGGTGTCGTCTCATACAACTGTGAGTTAGCAGAAAAATTAGTGGGCACAAAATGGGTGATCAGTGTCTTATTCTCTTCTGTTTGTGCCTTGTCTTTACATTATCTTCTATATTTAACATTATGTAGAGGCAAGGCCCGCCTCTAAATCTGAATTGAAATTATTTCTCATTCTAATTCATAGAAATGGCGTAGCGTGCAATGGTGTCGTCTCATACAACTGTGAGTTAGTAGAAAAATTTGTGGGCACAAAATGGGTGATCACTGTCTTATTCTCTTCTGTTTGTGCCTTGTCTTTACCTTTTTCTTCTATATTTAACATTATGCAGAGGCAAGGCCGCCCTATAAATCTGGATTGAAATTATTTTTCATTCTAATTCATAGAAATGGAGTAGCGTGCAATGGTGTCGTCTCATACAACTGTGAGTTAGTAGAAAAATTTGTGGGCACAAAATGGGTGATCAGTGGATTAATCTCTTCTGTTTGTGCCTTGTCTTTACCTTTTTCTTCTATATTTAACATTATGCAGAGGCAAGCCCGCCCTTTAAATCTGGATTGAAATTATTTTTCATTCTAATTCATAGAAATGGAGTAGCGTGCAATGTTGTCGTCTCATACAACTGTGAGTTAGTAGAAAAATTTGTGGGCACAAAATGGGTGATCAGTGTCTTATTCTCTTCTGTTTGTGCCTTGTCTTTACCTTTTGCTTCTATATTTAACATTATGTAGATGCAAGGGCCCCCTCTAAATCTGGATTGAAATTATTTTTCATTCTAATTCATAGAAATGGAGTAGCGTGCAATGGTGTCGTGTCATACAACTGTGAGTTAGTAGAAAAATTTGTGGGCACAAAATGGGTGATCAGTGTCTTATTCTCTTCTGTTTGTGCCTTGTCTTTACCTTTTTCTTCTATATTTAACATTATGCAGAGGCAAGGCCGCCCTTTAAATCTGGATTGAAATTATTTTTCATTCTAATTCATAGAAATGGAGTAGCGTGCAATGTTGTCGTCTCATACAACTGTGAGTTAGTAGAAAAATTTGTGGGCACAAAATGGGTGATCAGTGTCTTATTCTCTTCTGTTTGTGCCTTGTCTTTACCTTTTGCTTCTATATTTAACATTATGTAGATGCAAGGGCCCCCTCTAAATCTGGATTGAAATTATTTTTCATTCTAATTCATAGAAATGGAGTAGCGTGCAATGGTGTCGTCTCATACAACTGTGAGTTAGTAGAAAAATTTGTGGGCACGAAATGGGTGATCAGTGTCTTATTCTCTTCTGTTTATGCCTTGTCTTTACCTTTTTCTTCTATATTTAACATTATGCAGAGGCAAGGCCGCCGTTTAAATCTGGATTGAAATTATTTTTCATTCTAATTCATAGAAATGGAGTAGCGTGCAATGGTGTCGTCTCATACAACTGTGAGTTAGTAGAAAAATTTGTGGGCACAAAATGGGTGATCAGTGGATTAATCTCTTCTGATTGTGCCTTGTCTTTAGCTTTTTCTTCTATATTTAACATTATGCAGAGGCAAGGCCGCCCTTTAAATCTGGATTGAAATTATTTTTCATTCTAATTCATAGAAATGGAGTAGCGTGCAATGGTGTCGTCTCATACAACTGTGAGTTAGTAGAAAAATTTGTGGGCACAAAATGGGTGATCAGTGACTTATTCTGTTCTGTTTTAGCCTTGTCTTTAGCTTTTTCTTCTATATTTAACATTATGTAGAGGCAAGGGCCCCCTCTAAATCTGGATTGAAATTATTTTTCATTCTAATTCATAGAAATGGAGTAGCGTGCAATGGTTTCATCTCATACAACTGTGAGTTAGTAGAAAAATTTGTGGGCACAAAATGGGTGATCAGTGTCTTATTCTCTTCTGTTTGTGCCTTGTCTTTACCTTTTTAGTCTATATTTAACATTATGTGTCGGCAAGAACCCCCTCTAAATATGGATTGAATTTATTTTTCATTTTAATTCATAGAAATGGAGTAACGTGCAATTGTGTCGTCTCATACAACTGTGAGTTAGCAGAAAAATTTGTGGGCACAAAATGGGTGATCAGTGTCTTATTCTCTTCTGTTTGTGCCTTGTCTTTACATTTTCTTCTATATTTAACATTATGTAGAGGCAAGGGCCCCCTCTAAATCTGGATTGAAATTATTTTTCATTCTAATTCATAGAAATGGAGTAGCGTGCAATGGTGTCGTCTCATGCAACTGTGAATTAGTAGAAAAATTTGTGGGCACAAAATGGGTGATCAGTGTCTTATTCTCTTCTATTTGTGCCTTGTCTTTAGCTTTTTCATCTATATTTACCATTATGTTGAGGCTAGGCCCCCCTCTAAATCTAGATTGAAATTATTTTTCAGTCTAATTCATAGAAATGGAGTAGCGTGCAATGGTGTCATCTCATACAACTGTGAGTTAGTAGAAAAATTTGTGGGCACAAAATGGGTGATCAGTGTCTTATTCTCTTCTGTTTGTGCCTTATCTTTACCTTCTTAGTCTATATTTAACATTATGTAGAGGCAAGGCCCCCCTCTAAATCTGGATTGAAATTATTTTTCTTTCTAATTCATAGAAATGGAGTAACGTGCAATGGTGTGGTCTCATATAACTGTGAGTTAGTAGAAAAATTTGTGGGCACAAAATGGGTGATCAGTGTCTTATTCTGTTCTGTTTGAGCCTTGTCTTTACCTTTTTCTTCTATATTGAACATTATGTAGAGGCAAGGACCCCCTCTAAATCTGGATTGAAATTATTTTTCATTCAAATTCATAGAAATGGAGTAACGTGCAATGGTGTGGTCTCATATAACTGTGAGTTAGTAGAAAAATTTGTGGGCACAAAATGGGTGATCAGTGTCTTATTCTATTCTGTTTGAGCCTTGTTTTTACCTTTTTCTTCTATATTTAACATTATGTAGAGGCAAGGCCCCCCTCTAAATCTGGATTGAAATTATTTTTCATTCTAATTCATAGAAATGGAGTAACGTGCAATGGTGTCGTCTCATACAACTGTGAGTTAGTAGAAAAATTTGTGGGCACAAAATGGGTGATCAGTGTCTTATTCTCTTCTGTTTGTGCCTTGTCTTAACCTTTTTCTTCTATATTTAACATTATGTAGAGGCAAGGCCTTCCTCTATATCTGGAGTGAAATTATTTTTCTTTCTAATTCATAGAAATGGAGTAGCTTGCAATGGTTTCGTCTCATACAACTGTGAGTTAGTAGAAAAATTTGTGGGCACAAAATGGGTGATCAGTGTCTTATTCTCTTCTGTTTGTGCCTTGTCTTTACCTTTTTCTTCTATATTTAACATTATGCAGAGGCAAGTCCGCCCTTTAAATCTGGATTGAAATTATTTTTTATTCTAATTCATAGAAATGGAGTAGCGTGCAATGGTGTCGTCTCATACAACTGTGAGTTAGTAGAAAAATTTGTGGGCACAAAATGGGTGATCAGTGACTTATTCTGTTCTGTTTGAGACTTGTCTTTACCTTTTTCTTCTATATTTAACATTATGTAGAGGCAAGGACCCCCTCTAAATCTGGATCGAAATTATTTTTCATTCTAATTCATAGAAATGGAGTAACGTGCAATGGTGTCGTCTCATACAACTGTGAGTTAGCAGAAAAATTTGTGGGCACAAAATGGGTGATCAGTGACTTATTCTGTTCTGTTTGAGACTTGTCTTTACCTTTTTCTTCTCTATTTAACATTATGTAGAGGCAAGGACCCCCTCTAAATCTGGATCGAAATTATTTTTCATTCTAATTCATAGAAATGGAGTAACGTGCAATGGTGTCGTCTCATACAACTGTGAGTTAGCAGAAAAATTTGCGGGCACAAAATGGGTGATCGGTGTCTTATTCTCTTCTGTTTGTGTCTTATCTTTACCTTTTTCTTCTATATTTAACAATATGTAGAGGCAAGGGCCCCCTCTAAATCTGGATTGAAATTATTTTTCATTCTAATTCATAGAAATGGAGTAGCGTGCAATGGTTTCGTCTCATACAACTGTGAGTTAGTAGAAAAATTTGTGGGCACAAAATGGGTGATCAGTGTCTTATTCTCTACTGTTTGTGCCTTGTCTTTACCTTTTTCTTCTATATTTAACATTATGTAGAGGCAAGTCCCCCGACTAAATCTGGATTGAAATTATTTTTCATTCTAATTCATAGAAATGGAGTAACGTGCAATGGTGTCGTCTCATACAACTGTGAGTTAGTAGAAAAATTTGTGGGCACAAAATGGGTGATCAGTGTCTTATTCTCTTCTCTTTGTGCCTTGTCTTAACCTTTTTCTTCTATATTTAACATTATGTAGAGGCAAGGCCTTCCTCTATATCTGGAGTGAAATTATTTTTCTTTCTAATTCATAGAAATGGAGTAGCGTGCAATGGTGTCGTCTCATACAACTGTGAGTTAGTAGAAAAATTTGTGGGCACAAAATGGGTGATCAGTGACTTATTCTGTTCTGTTTGAGACTTGTCTTTACCTTTTTCTTCTATATTTAACATTATGTAGAGGCAAGGACCCCCTCTAAATCTGGATCGAAATTATTTTTCATTCTAATTCATAGAAATGGAGTAGCGTGCAATGGTGTCGTCTCATGCAACTGTGAGTCAGTAGAAAAATTTGTGGGCACAAAATGGGTGATCAGTGTCTTAGTCTCTTCTGTTTGTGCCTTGTCTTTACCTTTTCTTCTATATTTAACATTATGTAGAGGCAAGGCCCCCCTCTAAATCTGGATTGAAATTATTTTTCATTCTAATTCATAGAAATGGAGTAGCGTGCAATGGTGTCGTCTCATACAACTGTGAGTTAGAAAAATTTGTGGGCACAAAATGGGTGATCACTGTCTTATTCTCTTCTGTTTGATCCTTGTCTTTAGCTTTTTCTTCTATATTTAACATTATGTAGAGGCAAGGCCCCCCTCTAAATCTGGATTGAAATTATTTTTCATTCTAATTCATAGAAATGGAGTAACGTGCAATGGTGTCGTCTCATACAACTGTGAGTTAGCAGAAAAATTTGTGGGCACAAAATGGGTGATCAGTGTCTTATTCTCTTCTGTTTGTGCGTTATCTTTACCTTTTTCTTCTATATTTAACATTATGTAGAGGCAAGGGCCCCCTCTAAATCTGGATTGAAATTATTTTTCATTCTAATTCATAGAAATGGAGTAGTGTGCAATGGTTTCGTCTCATACAACTGTGAGTTAGTAGAAAAATTTGTGGGCACAAAATGGGAGATCAGTGGCTTATTCTCTTCCGTTTGAGCCTTGTCTTTACATTTTTCTTCTATATTTAACATTATGTAGAGGCAAGGCCCCCCTCTAAATCTGGATTGAAATTATTTTTGATTCTAATTCATAGAAATGGCGTAGCGTGCAATGGTGTCGTCTCATACAACTGTGAGTTAGTAGAAAAATTTGTGGGCACAAAATGGGTGATCAGTGTCTTATTCTCTTCTGTTTGTGCCTTGTCTTTACCTTTTTCTTCTACATTTAACATTATGCAGAGGCAAGGCCGCCCTTTAAATCTGGATTGAAATTATTTTTCATTCTAATTCATAGAAATGGAGTAGCGTGCAATGGTGTCGTCTCATACAACTGTGAGTTAGTCGAAAAATTTGTGGGCACAAAATGGGTGATCAGTGTCTTATTCTCTTCTGTTTGTGCCTTATCTTTACCTTTTTCTTCTATATTTAACATTATGTAGAGGCAAGGGCCCCCTCTAAATCTGGATTGAAATTATTTTTCATTCTAATTCATAGAAATGGAGTAGCGTGCAATGGTTTCGTCTCATACAACTGTGAGTTAGTAGAAAAATTTGTGGGCACAAAATGGGTGATCAGTGTCTTATTCTCTTCTATTTGTGCCTTGTCTTTACGTTTTTCTTCTATATTTAACATTATGTAGAGCCAAGGCCCCCTATAAATCTGGATTGAAATTATTTTTCATTCTAATTCATAGAAATGGAGTAGCGTGCAATGGTGTCGTCTCATACAACTGTGATTAGTAGAAAAATTTGTGGGCACAAAATGGGTGATCAGTGTCTTATTCTCTTCTGTTTGTGCCTTGTCTTTACCTTTTTCTTCTATATTTAACATTATGTAGAGGCAAGGACCCCCTCTAAATCTGGATCGAAATTATTTTTCATTCTAATTCATAGAAATGGAGTAACGTGCAATGGTGTCGTCTCATACAACTGTGAGTTAGCAGAAAAATTTGTGGACACAAAATGGGTGATCAGTGACTTATTCTGTTCTGTTTGAGACTTGTCTTTACCTTTTTCTTCTATATTTAACATTATGTAGTGGCAAGTCCCCCGTCTAAATCTGGATTGAAATTATTTTTCATTCTAATTCATAGAAATGGAGTAACGTGCAATGGTGTCGTCTCATACAACTGTGAGTTAGTAGAAAAATTTGTGGGCGCAAAATGGGTGATCAGTGTCTTATTCTCCTCTCTTTCTGCCTTGTCTTAACCTTTTTCTTCTATATTTAACATTATGTAGAGGCAAGGCCTTCCTCTATATCTGGAGTGAAATTATTTTTCTTTCTAATTCATAGAAATGGAGTAGCGTGCAATGGTGTCGTCTCATACAACTGTGAGTTAGGAGAAAAATTTGTGGGCACAAAATGGGTGATCAGTGGATTAATCTCTTCTGTTTGTGCCTTGTCTTTACCTTTTTCTTCTATATTTAACATTATGCAGAGGCAAGGCCGCCCTTTAAATCTGGATTGAAATTATTTTTCATTCTAATTCGTAGAAATGGAGTAGCGTGCAATGGTGTCGTCTCATACAACTGTGAGTTAGTAGAAAAATTTGTGGGCACAAAATGGGTGATCAGTGACTTATTCTGTTCTGTTTGAGACTTGTCTTTACCTTTTTCTTCTATATTTAACATTATGTAGAGGCAAGGACCCCCTCTAAATCTGGATCGAAATTATTTTTCATTCTAATTCATAGAAATGGAGTAGCGTGCAATGGTGTCGTCTCATGCAACTGTGAGTCAGTAGAAAAATTTGTGGGTACAAAATGGGTGATCAGTGTCTTAGTCTCTTCTGTTTGTGCCTTGTCTTTACCTTTTCTTCTATATTTAACATTATGTAGAGGCAAGGCCCCCCTCTAAATCTGGATTGAAATTATTTTGCATTCTAATTCATAGAAATGGAGTAGCGTGCAATGGTGTCGTCTAATACAACTGTGAGTTAGAAAAATTTGTGGGCACAAAATGGGTGATCACTGTCTTATTCTCTTCTGTTTGATCCTTGTCTTTAGCTTTTTCTTCTATATTTAACATTATGTAGAGGCAAGGCCCCCCTCTAAATCTGGATTGAAATTATTTTTCATTCTTATTCATAGAATTGGAGAAGCGTGCAATGGTTGTCGTCTCATACAACTGTGAGTTAGTAGAAACATTGGTGGGCACAAAATGGGTGATCAGTGTCTTATTCTCTTCTGTTTGTGTGTTATCTTTACCTTTTTCTTCTATATTTAACTTTATGTAGAGTTAAGGCACCCCTCTAAATCTGGATTGAAATTATATTTCATTCTAAATCATAGAAATGGAGTAGCGTGCAATGGTTTGGTCTCATACAACTGTGAGTTAGTAGAAAAATTTGTGGGCACAAAATATGTGATCAGTGTCTTATTCTCTTCTGTTTGTGCCTTGTCTTTACCTTTTTCTTCTATATTTAACATTATGAAGAGACAAGGCCCCCCTCTAAATCTGGATTGAAATTATTTTTCAGTCTAATTCATAGAAATGGAGTAGCGTGCAATGGTGTCGTCTCATACAACTGTGAATTAGTAGAAAAATTTGTGGGCACAAAATGGGTGATCAGTGTCTTATTCTCTTCTGTTTGAGCCTTGTCTTTAGCTTTTTCTTCTATATTTAACATTATGTAGAGTTAAGGCACCCCTCTAAATCTGGATTGAAATTATATTTCATTCTAAATCATAGAAATGGAGTAGCGTGCAATGGTTTGGTCTCATACAACTGTGAGTTAGTAGAAAAATTTGTGGGCACAAAATGTGTGATCAGTGTCTTATTCTCTTCTGTTTGAGCCTTGTCTTTAGCTTTTTCTTCTATATTTAACATTATGTAGAGGCAAGGGCCCCCTCTAAATCTGGATTGAAATTATTTTTCATTCTAATTCATAGAAATGGAGTAGCGTGCAATGGTTTCGTCTCCTAAAACTGTGAGTTAGTAGAAAAATTTGTGGGCACAAAATGGGTGATCAGTGACTTATTCTCTTCTGTTTGAGCCTTGTCTTTAGCTTTTTCTTCTATATTTAACATTATGTAGAGGCAAGGCCCCCCTCTAAATCTGGATTGAAATTATTTTTCATTCTAATTCATAGAAATGGAGTTGCGTGCAATGGTGTTGTCTCATACAACTGTGAGTTAGTTGAAAAATTTGTGGGCACAAAATGGGTGATCAGTGTATTATTCTGTTCTGTTTGAGCCTAGTCTTTACCTTTTTCTTCTATATTTAACATTATGTAGAGGCAAGGACCCCCTCTAAATCTGGATCGAAATTATTTTTCATTCTAATTCATAGAAATGGAGTAGCGTGCAATGGTGTCGTCTCGAACAACTGTGATTAGTAGAAAAATTTGTGGGCACAAAATGGGTGATCAGTGTCTTATTCTCTTCTGTTTGTTCCTTGTCTTTAGCTTTTTCTTCTTTATTTAACATTATGTAGAGCCAAGGCCCCCTCTAAATCTGGATTGAAATTATTTTTCATTCTAATTCATAGAAATGGAGTAGCGTGCAATGGTGTCGTCTCATACAACTGTGAGTTAGTAGAAAAATTTGTGGGCAAAAAATGGGTGATCAGTGTCTTATTCTCTTCTGTTTGTGCCTTGTCTTTACCTTTTTAGTCTATATTTTACATTATGTAGAGGCAAGGACCCCCTCTAAATCTGGATTGAAATTATTTTTCATTCTAATTCATAGAAATGGAGTAACGTGCAATGGTGTCGTCTCATACAACTGTGAGTTAGCAGAAAAATTTGTTGGCACAAAATGGGTGATCAGTGTCTTATTCTCTTCTGTTTGTGCCTTGTCTTTACATTTTCTTCTATATTTAACATTATGTAGAGGCTAGGCCACCCTCTAAATCTGGATTGAAATTATTTTTCATTCTAATTCATAGAAATGGAGTAGCGTGCAATGGTGTCGTCTCATACAACTGTGAGTTAGTAGAAAAATTTGTGGGCACAAAATGGGTGATCAGTGTCTTATTCTCTTCTGTTTGAGCCTTGTCTTTAGCTTATTCTTCTATATTTAACATTATGTAGAGTCAAGGCCCCCCCCTAAATCTGGATTGAAATTATTTTTCATTCTTATTCATAGAATTGGAGAAGCGTGCAATGGTTGTCGTCTCATACAACTGTGAGTTAGTAGAAACATTGGTGGGCACAAAATGGGTGATCAGTGTCTTATTCTCTTCTGTTTGTGCCTTGTCTTTAGCTTTTTCTTCTATATTTAACATTATGCAGAGTTAAGGCACCCCTCTAAATCTGGATTGAAATTATATTTCATTCTAAATCATAGAAATGGATTAGCGTGCAATGGTTTGGTCTCATACAACTGTGAGTTAGTAGAAAAATTTGTGGGCACGAAATGGGTGATCAGAGACTTATTCTCTTCTGTTTGAGCCTTGTCTTTAACCTTTTCTTCTATATTTAACATTATGTAGAGGCAAGGCCCCCCTCTGAATCTGGATTGAATTTATTTTTCATTCTAATTCATAGAAATGGAGTAGCGTGCAATGGTTTCGTCTTATACATCTGTGAGTTAGTAGAAAAAATTGTGGTCACAAAATGGGTGATCAGTGTCGTATTCTCTTCTGTTTGAGCCTTGTCTTTAGCTTTTTCCTCTATATTTAACATTATGTAGAGGCAAGGCCCCCCTCTAAATCTGGATTGAAATTATTTTTCATTCTAATTCATAGAAATGGAGTAGCGTGCAATGGTTTCGTCTCATACAATTGTGAGTTAGTAGAAAAATTTGTCGGCACAAAATGGGTGATCAGTGTCTTATTCTCTTCTGTTTGACCCTTGTCTAGCTTTTTCATCTACTTTTAACATTATGTAGAGGCAAGGCCCCCCTCTAAATCTGGATTGAAATTATTTTTCATTCTCATTCATAGAAATGGAGTAGCATGCAATGGTGTCATCTCATACAACTGTGTGTTAGTAGAAAAATTTGTGGGCACGAAATGGGTGATCAGAGACTTATTCTCTTCTGTCTGAGCCTTGTCTTTACCTTTTTCTTCTATATTTAACATTATGTAGAGGCAAGGCCCCCCACTAAATCTGGATTGAAGTTATTTTTCATTCTAATTCATAGAAATGGAGTAGCGTGCAATGGTGTCGTCTCATACAACTGTGAGTTAGTAGAAAAAATTGTGGTCACAAAATGGGTGATCAGTGTCTTTTTCTCTTCTGTTTGTGCCTTGTCTTTACCTTTTTCTTCTATATTTAACATTATGTAGAGGCAAGGCCCCCCTCTAAATCTGGATTGAATTTATTTTTCATTCTAATTCATAGAAATGGAGTAGCATGCAATGGTGTCGTCTCATACAACTGTGAGTTAGTAGAAAAATTTGTGGGCACAAAATGGGTGATCAGTGTCTTATTCTCTTCTGTTTGAGACTTGTCTAGCTTTTTCATCTACTTTTAACATTATGTAGAGGCAAGGCCCCCCTCTAAATCTGGATTGAAATTATTTTTCATTCTCATTCATAGAAATGGTGTAGCGTGCAATGGTGTCATCTCATACAACTGTGAGTTAGTAGAAAAATTTGTGGGCACGAAATGGGTGATCAGAGACTTATTCTCTTCTGTTTGAGCCTTGTCTTTACCTTTTTCTTCTATATTTAACATTATGTAGAGGCAAGGCCCCCCTCTAAATCTGGATTGAAATTATTTTTCATTCTAATTCATAGAAATGGAGTAGCGTGCAATGGTTTCGTCTCATACATCTGTGAGTTAGTAGAAAAAATTGTGGTCACAAAATGGGTGATCAGTGTCTTTTTCTCTTCTGTTTGTGCCTTGTCTTTAACCTTTTCTTCAATATTTAACATTATGTAGAGGCAAGGCCCCCCTCTAAATCTGGATTGAAATTATTTTTCATTCTCATTCATAGAAATGGAGTAGCGTGCAATGGTGTCGTCTCATACAACTGTGAGTTAGTAGAAAAATTTGTGGGCACAAAATGGGTGATCAGTGTCTTATTCTCTTCTGTTTGTGCCTTGTCTTTAGCTTTTTCCTCTATATTTAACATTATGTAGAGGCAAGGCCCCCCTCTAAATCTGGATTGAAATTATTTTTCATTCTAATTCATAGAAATGGTGTAGCGTGCAATGGTTTCGTCTCATACAACTGTGAGTTAGTACAAAAATTTGTGGGCACAAAATGGGTGATCAATGTCTTATTCTCTTCTGTTTGTGCCTTGTCTTTACCTTTTTCTTCTATATTTAACATTATGTAGAGGCAAGGCCCCCCTCTAAATCTGGATTGAATTTATTTTTCATTCTAATTCATAGAAATGGAGTAGCATGCAATGGTGTCGTCTCATACAACTGTGAGTTAGTAGAAAAATTTGTGGGCACAAAATGGGTGATCAGTGTCTTATTCTCTTCTGTTTGTGCCTTGTCTTTAACTTTTTCTTCTATATTTAACATTATGTAGAGGCAAGGCCCCCCTCTAAATCTGGATTGAAATTATTTTTCATTCTAATTCATAGAAATAGAGTAGCGTGCAATGGTGTCGTCTCATACAACTATGAGTTAGTAGAAAAATTTGTGGGCACAAAATGGGTGATCAGTGTCTTATTCTCTTCTGTTTGAGCCTTGTCTTTAGCTTTTTCTTCTATATTGAAAATTATGTAGAGGCAAGGCCCCCCTCTAAATCTGGATTGAAATTATTTTCCTACTAATTCATAGAAATGGAGTAGCGTGCAATGGTGTCGTCTCATACAACTGTGAGTTAGTAGAACAATTTGTGGGCACAAAATGGGTGATCAGTGACTTATTCTCTTCTGTTTGTGCCTTGTCTTTACCTTTTTCTTCGATATTTAACATTATGTAGAGGCAAGGCCCCCCTCTAAATCTGGATTGAAATTATTTTTCATTCTAATTCATAGAAATGGAGTAGCGTGCAATGGTGTCGTCTCATACAACTGTGAGTTAGTAGAAAAATATGTGGGCACAAAATGGGTGATCAGTGACTTATTCTCTTCTGTTTGTGCCTTGTCTTTAGCTTTTTCTTCTATATTTAACAATATGTAGAGGCAAGGCCCCCCTCTAAATCTGGATTGAAATTTTTTTTCATTCTAATTCATAGAAATGGAGGAGCGTGCAATGGTGTCGTCTCATACAACTGTGAGTTAGTAGAAAAATTTGTGGGCACAAAATTGGTGATCAGTGTCTTATTCTCTTCTGTGTGTGCCTTGTCTTTATCTTTTTCTTCTATATTTAACATTATATAGAGGCAAGGCCCCCCTCTAAATCTGGATTGAAATTATTTTTCATTCTAATTCATAGAAATCGAGTAGCGTGCAATGGTGTCGTCTCATACAACTGTGAGTTAGTAGAAAAATTAGTGGGCACAAAATAGGTGATCAATGACTTATTCTCTTCTGTTTGTGCCTTGTCTTTAGCTTTTTCTTCTATATTTAACATTATGTAGAGTCAAGGCCCCCCTCTAAATCTGGATTGAAATTATTTTTCATTCTAATTCATAGAAATGGAGTAGCGTGCAATGGTGTCGTCTCATACAACTGTGAATTAGTAGAAAAATTTGTGGGCACAAAATGGGTGATCAGTGTCTTATTCTCTTCTGTTTGAGCCGTGTCTTTAGCTTTTTCTTCTATATTTAACATTATGTAGAGGCAAGGCCCCTCTATAAATCTGGATTGAAATTATTTTTCATTCTAATTCATAGAAATGGAGTAGCGTGCAATGGTGTCGTCTCATACAACTGTGAGTTAGTAGAAAAATTTGTGGGCACAAAATGGGTGATCATTGACTTATTCTCTTCTGTTTGACCGTTGTCTTTACCTTTTTCTTCTATATTTAACATTATGTAGAGGTAAGGCCCCCCTCTAAATCTGGATTGAAATTATTTTTCATTCTCATTCATAGAAATGGAGTAGCGTGCAATGGTTTCGTCTCATACAACTGTGAGTTAGTAGAAAAAAATTGTGGTCACATAATGGGTGATCAGTGTCTTATTCTCTTCTGTTTGTGCCTTGTCTATAACCTTTTCAATATTTAACATTATGTAGAGGCAAGGCCCCCCTCTAAATCTGGATTGAAATTATTTTTCATTCTAATTCATACAAATGGAGTAGCGTGCAATGGTGTTGTCTCATACAACTGTGAGTTAGTAGAAAAATTTGTGGGCACAAAATGGGTGATCAATGTCTTATTCTCTTCTGTTTGTGCCTTGTCTTTACCTTTTTCTTCTATATTTAACATTATGTAGAGGCAAGGCCCCCCTCTAAATCTGGATTGAATTTATTTTTCATTCTAATTCATAGAAATGGAGTAGCATGCAATGGTGTCATCTCATACACCTGTGTGTTAGTAGAAAAATTTGTGGGCACAAAATGGGTGATCAGTGTCTTATTCTCTTCTTTTTGAGCCTTGTCTAAGTTTTTCATCTACATTTAACCTTATGTAGAGGCAAGGCCCCCCTCTAAATCTGGATTGAAATTATTTTCCTTCTAATTCATAGAAATGGAGTAGCGTGCAATGGTGTCGTCTCATACAACTGTGAGTTAGTAGAAAAATATGTGGGCACAAAATGGGTGATCAGTGTCTTATTCTCTTCTGTTTGAGCGGTGTCTTTAGCTTTTTCTTCTATATTTAACATTATGTAGAGGCAAGGCCCCCCTCTAAATCTGGATTGAAATTATTTTTCATTCTAATTCATAGAAATGGAGTAGCGTGCAATGGTTTTGTCTCATCAACTGTGAATTAGTAGAAAAAAATTGTGGTCACAAAATGGTTGATCAGTGACTTTTTCTCTTCTGTTTGTGCCTAGTCTTTACCTTTTTCTTCTATATTTAACATTATGTTGAGGCAAGGCCCACCTCTAAATCTGGATTGAAATTATTTTTCATTCTAATTCATAGAAATGGAGTAGCATGTAATGGTGTCGTCTCATACAACTGTGAGTTAGTAGAAAAATTTGTGGGCACAAAATGGGTGATCAATGTCTTATTCTCTTCTGTTTGTGTCTTGTCTTTACCTTTTTCTTCTATATTTAACATTATGTTGAGGCAAGGCCGCCTCTAAATCTGGATTGAAATTATTTTTCATGCTCATTCATAGAAATGGAGTAGCGTGCAATGTTGTCGTCTCATACAACTGTGAGTTAGTAGAAAAATTTGTGGGCACAAAATGGGTGATCAGTGACTTATTCTCTTCTGTTTGAGCCTTGTCTTTAGCTTTTACTTCTATATTTAAAATTAGTTTGAGGCAAGGCCCCCCTCTAAATCTGGATTGAAATTATTTTTCATTCTAATTCATAGAAATGGAGTAGCATGAAATGGTTTCGTCTCATACAACTGTGAGTTAGTAGAAAAAAATTGTGGTCACAAAATGGGTGATCAGTGTCTTATTCTCTTCTGTTTGAGCCTTGTCTAGCTTTTTCATCTACATTTAACATTATGTAGAGGCAAGGCCCCCCTCTAAATCTGGATTGAAATTATTTTTCATTCTAATTCATAGAAATAGAGTAGCGTGCAATGGTGTCGTCTCATACAACTATGAGTTAGTAGAAATATTTGTGGGCACAAAATGGGTGATCAGTGTCTTATTCTCTTCTGTTTGAGCCTTGTCTTTAGCTTTTTCTTCTATATTGAAAATTATGTAGAGGCAAGGCCCCCCCTCTAAATCTGGATTGAAATTATTTTCCTTCTAATTCATAGAAATGGAGTAGCGTGCAATGGTGTCGTCTCATACAACTGTGAGTTAGTAGAAAAATTTGTGGGCACAAAATGGGTGATCAGTGACTTATTCTCTTCTGTTTGTGCCTTGTCTTTACCTTTTTCTTCTATATTTAACATTATGTAGAGGCAAGGCCCCCCTCTAAATCTGGATTGAAATTATTTTTCATTCTAATTCATAGAAATGGAGTAGCGTGCAATGGTGTCGTCTCATACAACTGTGAGTTAGTAGAAAAATTCGTCGGCACAAAATGGGTGATCAGTGACATATTCTCTTCTTTTTGTGCCTTGTCTTTAGCTTTTTCTTCTATATTTAACATTATATAGAGGCAAGGCCCCCCTCTAAATCTGGATTGAAATTATTTTCCTTCTAATTCATAGAAATGGAGTAGCGTGCAATGGTGTCGTCTCATACAACTGTGAGTTAGTAGAAAAATATGTGGGCACAAAATGGGTGATCAGTGTCTTATTCTCTTCTGTTTGAGCCGTGTCTTTACCTTTTTCTTCTATATTTAACATTATGAAGAGGCATGGCCCCCCTCTAAATCTGGATTGAAATTATTTTTCATTCTAATTCATAGAAATGGAGTAGCGTGCAATGGTTTCGTCTCATCAAACTGTGAATTAGTAGAAAAAATTGTGGTCACCAAATGGTTGATCAGTGTCTTTTTCTCTTCTGTTTGTGCCTTGTCTTTACCTTTTTCTTCTATATTTAACATTATGTTGAGGCAAGGCCCCCCTCTAAATCTGGATTGAAATTATTTTTCATTCTAATTCATAGAAATGGAGTAGCGTGCAATGGTGTCGTCTCATACAACTGTGAGTTAGTAGATAAATTTGTGGGCACAAAATGGGTGATCAGTGTATTATTCTCTTCTGTTTGTGCCTTGTCTTTACCTTTTTCTTCTATATTTAACATTATGTAGAGGCAAGGCCCACCTCTAAATCTGGATTGAAATTATTTTTCATTCTAATTTATAGAAATGGAGTAGCGTGAAATAGTGTCGTCTCATACAACTGTGAGTTAGTAGAAAAATTTGTGGGCACAAAATGGGTGATCATTGACTTATTCTCTTCTGTTTGAGCCTTGTCTTTACCTTTTTCTTCTATATTTAACATTATGTAGAGGTAAGCCCCCCCTCTAAATCTGGATTGAAATTATTTTTCATTCTCATTCATAGAAATGGAGTAGCGTGCAATGGTTTCGTCTCATGCAACTGTGAGTTAGTAGAAAAATTTGTGGGCACAAAATGGGTGATCAGTGTCTTATTCTCTTCTGTTTGAGCCCTGTCTTTAGCTTTTTCTTCTATATTTAACATTATGTAGAGGCAAGGCCCCCCTATAAATCTGGATTGAAATTATTTTTCATTCTAATTCATAGAAATGGAGTAGCGTGCAATGGTGTCGTCTCATACAACTGTGAATTAGTAGAAAAATTTGTGAGCACAAAATTGGTGATCAGTGACTTATTCTCTTCTGTTTGTTCCTTGTCTTTACCTTTTTCTTCTATATTTAACATTATGTTGAGGCAAGGCCCCTCTCTAAATCTGGATTGAAATTATTTTTCATTCTAATTCATAGAAATGGAGTAGCGTTCAATGGTTTCGTCTCATCAACTGTTAATTAGTAGAAAAAAATTGTGGACACAAAATGGTTGATCAGTGACTTTTTCTCTTCTGTTTGTGCCTTGTCTTTACCTTTTTCTTCTATATTTAACATTATGTTGAGGCAAGGCCCCTCTCTAAATCTGGATTGAAATTATTTTTCATTCTAATTCATAGAAATGGAGTAGCGTGCAATGGTGTCGTCTCATACAACTGTGAGTTAGTAGAAAAATTTGTGGGCACAAAATGGGTGATCAATGTCTTATTCTATTCTGTTTGTGTCTTGTCTTTACCTTTTTCTTCTATATTTAACATTATGTTGAGGCAAGGCCCCCTCTAAATCTGGATTGAAATTATTTTTCATGCTCATTCATAGAAATGGAGTAGCGTGCAATGTTGTCGTCTCATACAACTGTGAGTTAGTAGAAAAATTTGTGGGCACAAAATGGGTGATCAGTGACTTATTCTCTTCTGTTTGAGCCTTGTCTTTAGCTTTTACTTCTATATTTAAAATTAGTTTGAGGCAAGGCCCCCCTCTAAATCTGGATTGAAATTATTTTTCATTCTAATTCATACAAATGGAGTAGCGTGCAATGGTTTCGTCTCATACAACTGTGAGTTAGTAGAAAAAAATTGTGGTCACAAAATGGGTGATCAGTGTCTTATTCTCTTCTGTTTGTGCCTTGTCTATAACCTTTTCTTCAATATTTAACATTATGTAGAGGCAAGGCCCCCCTCTAAATCTGGATTGAAATTATTTTTCATTCTAATTCATAGAAATGGACTAGCGTGCAATGGTGTTGTCTCATACAACTGTGAGTTAGTAGAAAAATTTGTGGGCACAAAATGGGTGATCAGTGTCTTATTCTCTTCTGTTTGTGCCTTGTCTTTAACCTTTTCTTCAATATTTAACATTATGTAGAGGCAAGGCCCCACTCTAAATCTGGATTGAAATTATTTATCATTCTAATTCATAGAAATGGAGTAGCGTGCAATGGTTTCGTCTCATACAATTGTGAGTTAGTAGAAAAATTTGTGGGCACAAAATGGGTGATCAGTGTCTTATTCTCTTCTGTTTGAGCCTTGTTTTTAGCTTTTTCTTCTATATTTAACATTATGCAGAGGCAAGGCCCCCCTCAAAATCTGGATTGAAATTATTTTCCATTCTAATTCATAGAAATGGAGTAGCGTGCAATGGTTTCGTCTCATACAACTGTGAGTTAGTAGAAAAATTTGTGGGCACAAAATGGGTGATCAGTGTCTTATTCTTTTCTGTTTGTGCCTTGTCTTTACCTTTTTCTTCTATATTTAACATTATGTAGAGGCAAGGCCCCCCTCTAAATCTGGATTGAAATTATTTTTCATTCTAATTCATAGAAATGGAGTAGCGTGCAATGGTGTCGTCTCATACAACTGTGAGTTAGTAGAAAAATTTGTGGGCACAAAATGGGTGATCAGTGTCTTATTCTCTTCTGTTTGAGCCTTGTCTTTAGCTTTTTCTTCTATATTTAACATTATGTAGAGGCAAGGCCCACCTCTAAATCTGGATTGAAATTATTTTTCATTCTAATTTATAGAAATGGAGTAGCGTGAAATAGTGTCGTCTCATACAACTGTGAGTTAGTAGAAAAATTTGTGGGCACAAAATGGGTGATCATTGACTTATTCTCTTCTGTTTGAGCCTTGTCTTTACCTTTTTCTTCTATATTTAACATTATGTAGAGGTAAGCCCCCCCTCTAAATCTGGATTGAAATTATTTTTCATTCTCATTCATAGAAATGGAGTAGCGTGCAATGGTTTCGTCTCATGCAACTGTGAGTTAGTAGAAAAATTTGTGGGCACAAAATGGGTGATCAGTGTCTTATTCTCTTCTGTTTGAGCCCTGTCTTTAGCTTTTTCTTCTATATTTAACATTATGTAGAGGCAAGGCCCCCCTATAAATCTGGATTGAAATTATTTTTCATTCTAATTCATAGAAATGGAGTAGCGTGCAATGGTGTCGTCTCATACAACTGTGAATTAGTAGAAAAATTTGTGAGCACAAAATTGGTGATCAGTGACTTATTCTCTTCTGTTTGTTCCTTGTCTTTACCTTTTTCTTCTATATTTAACATTATGTTGAGGCAAGGCCCCTCTCTAAATCTGGATTGAAATTATTTTTCATTCTAATTCATAGAAATGGAGTAGCGTTCAATGATTTCGTCTCATCAACTGTTAATTAGTAGAAAAAAATTGTGGACACAAAATGGTTGATCAGTGACTTTTTCTCTTCTGTTTGTGCCTTGTCTTTACCTTTTTCTTCTATATTTAACATTATGTTGAGGCAAGGCCCCTCTCTAAATCTGGATTGAAATTATTTTTCATTCTAATTCATAGAAATGGAGTAGCGTGCAATGGTGTCGTCTCATACAACTGTGAGTTAGTAGAAAAATTTGTGGGCACAAAATGGGTGATCAATGTCTTATTCTATTCTGTTTGTGTCTTGTCTTTACCTTTTTCTTCTATATTTAACATTATGTTGAGGCAAGGCCCCCTCTAAATCTGGATTGAAATTATTTTTCATGCTCATTCATAGAAATGGAGTAGCGTGCAATGTTGTCGTCTCATACAACTGTGAGTTAGTAGAAAAATTTGTGGGCACAAAATGGGTGATCAGTGACTTATTCTCTTCTGTTTGAGCCTTGTCTTTAGCTTTTACTTCTATATTTAAAATTAGTTTGAGGCAAGGCCCCCCTCTAAATCTGGATTGAAATTATTTTTCATTCTAATTCATACAAATGGAGTAGCGTGCAATGGTTTCGTCTCATACAACTGTGAGTTAGTAGAAAAAAATTGTGGTCACAAAATGGGTGATCAGTGTCTTATTATCTTCTGTTTGTGCCTTGTCTATAACCTTTTCTTCAATATTTAACATTATGTAGAGGCAAGGCCCCCCTCTAAATCTGGATTGAAATTATTTTTCATTCTAATTCATAGAAATGGAGTAGCGTGCAATGGTTTCGTCTCATACAACTGTGAGTTAGTAGAAAAATTTGTGGGCACAAAATGGGTGATCAGTGTCTTATTCTCTTCTGTTTGAGCCTTGTTTTTAGCTTTTTCTTCTATATTTAACATTATGCAGAGGCAAGGCCCCCCTCAAAATCTGGATTGAAATTATTTTCCATTCTAATTCATAGAAATGGAGTAGCGTGCAATGGTTTCGTCTCATACAACTGTGAGTTAGTAGAAAAATTTGTGGGCACAAAATGGGTGATCAGTGTCTTATTCTTTTCTGTTTGTGCCTTGTCTTTACCTTTTTCTTCTATATTTAACATTATGTAGAGGCAAGGCCCCCCTCTAAATCTGGATTGAAATTATTTTTCATTCTAATTCATAGAAATGGAGTAGCGTGCAATGGTGTCGTCTCATACAACTGTGAGTTAGTAGAAAAATTTGTGGGCACAAAATGGGTGATCAGTGTCTTATTCTCTTCTGTTTGAGCCTTGTCTTTAGCTTTTTCTTCTATATTTAACATTATGTAGAGGCAAGGCCCCCCTCTAAATATGGATTGAAATTATTTTTCCTTCTCATTCATAGAAATGGAGTAGCGTGCAATGGTTTCGTCTCATACAACTGTGAGATAGTAGAAAAAATTGTGGTCACAAAATGGGTGATCAGTGTCTTTTTCTCTTCTGTTTGTGCCTTGTCTTTAACCTTTTCTTCAATATTTAACATTATTTAGAGGCAAGGCCCCGCTCTAAATCTGGATTGAAATTATTTTTCATTCTCATTCATAGAAATGGAGTAGCGTGCAATGGTGTCGTCTCATACAACTGTGAGTTAGTAGAAAAATTTGTGGGCACAAAATGGGTGATCAGTGTCTTATTCTCTTCTGTTTGAGCCTTGTCTTTAGCTTTTTCCTCTATATTTAACATTATGTAGAGGCAAGGCCCCCCTCTAAATCTGGATTGAAATTATTTTTCATTCTAATTCATAGAAATGGAGTAGCGTGCAATGGTTTCGTCTCATACAACTGTGAGTAAGTACAAAAATTTGTGGGCACAAAATGGGTGATCAGTGTCTTATTCTCTTCTGTTTGTGCCTTGTCTTTACCTTTTTCTTCTATATTTAACATTATGTAGAGGCAAGCCCCGCCTCTAAATCTGGATTGAATTTATTTTTCATTCTAATTCATAGAAATGGAGTAGCATGCAATGGTGTCGTCTCATACAACTGTGAGTTAGTAGAAAAATTTGTGGGCACAAAATGGGTGATACGTGTCTTATTCTCTTCTGTTTGTGCCTTGTCTTTACCTTTTTCTTCTATATTTAACATTATGTAGAGGCAAGGCCCCCATCTAAATCTGGATTGAATTTATTTTTCATTCTAATTCATAGAAATGGAGTAGCATGCAATGGTGTCGTCTCATACACCTGTGTGTTAGTAGAAAAATTTGTGGGCACAAAATGGGTGATCAGTGTCTTATTCTCTTCTGTTTGAGCCTTGTCTAGCTTTTTCATCTACTTTTAACATTATGTAGAGGCAAGGCCCCCCTCTAAATCTGGATTGAAATTATTTTTCATTCTCTTTCATAGAAATGGTGTAGCGTGCAATGGTGTCATCTCATACAACTGTGAGTTAGTAGTAAAATTTGTGGGCACGAAATGGGTGATCAGAGATTTATTCTCTTCTGTTTGAGCCTTGTCTTTACCTTTTTCTTCTATATTTAACACTATGTAGAGGAAAGGCCCCCCTCTAAATCTGGATTGAAATTATTTTTCATTCTAATTCATAGAAATGGAGTAGCGTGCAATGGTGTCGTCTCATACAACTGTGAGTTAGTAGAAAAATTTGTGGGCACAAAATGGGTGATCAGTGTCTTATTCTGTTCTGTTTGAGCCTTGTCTTTAGCTTTTTCTTCTATATTTAACATTATGTAGAGGAAAGGCCCCCCTCTAAATCTGGATTGAATTTATTTTTCATTCTAATTCATAGAAATGGAGTAGCATGCAATGCAGTCGTCTCATACAACTGTGAGTTAGTAGAAAAATTTGTGGGCACAAAATGGGTGATCAGTGTCTTATTCTCTTCTGTTTGTGCCTTGTCTTTACCTTTTTTTTCTATATTTAACATTATGTAGAGGCAAGGCCCCCCTCTAAATCTGGATTGAATTTATTTTTCATTCTAATTCATAGAAATTGAGTAGCATGCAATGGCGTCTTTATATACAACTGTGAGTTACTAGAAAAATTTGTGGGCACAAAATGGGTGATCAGTGTCTTATTCTCTTCTGTTTGAGCCTTGTCTAGCTTTTTCATCTACATTTAACATTATGTAGAGGCAAGGCCCCCCTCTAAATCTGGATTGAAATTATTTTTCATTCTAATTCATAGAAATGGTGTAGCGTGCAATGGTGTCGTCACCTACAACTGTGAGTTAGTAGAAAAATTTGTGGGCACAAAATGGGTGATCAGTGTCTTATTCTCTTCTGTTTGAGCCTTGTCTAGCTTTTTCATCTACATTTACATTATGTAGAGGCAAGGCGCCCCTCTAAATCTGGATTGAAATTATTTTTCATTCTAATTCATAGAAATGCAGTAGCATGCAATGGTGTCGTCTCATACACCTGTGTGTTAGTAGAAAAATTTGTGGGCACAAAATGGGTGATCAGTGTTTTATTCTCTTCTGTTTGAGCCTTGTCTAGCTTTTTCATCTACTTTTAACATTATGTAGAGGCAAGGCCCCCCTCTAAATCTGGATTGAAATTATTTTTCATTCTCTTTCATAGAAATGGTGTAGCGTGCAATGGTGTCATCTCATACAACTGTGAGTTAGTAGTAAAATTTGTGGGCACGAAATGGGTGATCAGAGATTTATTCTCTTCTCTTTGAGCATTGTCTTTACCTTTTTCTTCTATATTTAACACTATGTAGAGGAAAGGCCCCCCTCTAAATCTGGATTGAAATTATTTTTCATTCTAATTCATAGAAATGGAGTAGCGTGCAATGGTGTCGTCTCATACAACTGTGAGTTAGTAGAAAAATTTGTGGGCACAAAATGGGTGATCAGTGTCTTATTCTGTTCTGTTTGAGCCTTGTCTAGCTTTTTCATCTACATTTAACATTATGTAGAGGCAAGGCGCCCCTCTAAATCTGGATTGAAATTATTTTTCATTCTAATTCATAGAAATGCAGTAGCATGCAATGGTGTCGTCTCATACACCTGTGTGTTAGTAGAAAAATTTGTGGGCACAAAATGGGTGATCAGTGTCTTATTCTCTTCTGTTTGAGCCTTGTCTAGCTTTTTCATCTACTTTTAACATTATGTAGAGGCAAGGCCCCCCTCTAAATATGGATTGAAATTATTTTTCATTCTCTTTCATAGAAATGGTGTAGCGTGCAATGGTGTCATCTCATACAACTGTGAGTTAGTAGTAAAATTTGTGGGCACGAAATGGGTGATCAGAGATTTATTCTCTTCTCTTTGAGCCTTGTCTTTACCTTTTTCTTCTATATTTAACACTATGTAGAGGAAAGGCCCCCCTCTAAATCTGGATTGAAATTATTTTTCATTCTAATTCATAGAAATGGAGTAGCGTGCAATGGTGTCGTCTCATACAACTGTGAGTTAGTAGAAAAATTTGTGGGCACAAAATGGGTGATCAGTGTCTTATTCTGTTCTGTTTGAGCCTTGTCTTTAGCTTTTTCTTCTATATTTAACATTATGTAGAGGAAAGGCCCCCCTCTAAATCTGGATTGAATTTATTTTTCATTCTAATTCATAGAAATGGAGTAGCATGCAATGCTGTCGTCTCATACAACTGTGAGTTAGTAGAAAAATTTGTGGGCACAAAATGGGTGATCAGTGTCTTATTCTCTTCTGTTTGTGCCTTGTCTTTACCTTTTTCTTCTATATTTAACATTATGTAGAGGCAAGGCCCCCCTCTAAATCTGGATTGAATTTATTTTTCATTCTAATTCATAGAAATTGAGTAGCATGCAATGGCGTCTTTATATACAACTGTGAGTTACTAGAAAAATTTGTGGGCACAAAATGGGTGATCAGTGTCTTATTCTCTTCTGTTTGAGCCTTGTCTAGCTTTTTCATCTACATTTAACATTATGTAGAGGCAAGGCCCCCCTCTAAATCTGGATTGAAATTATTTTTCATTCTAATTCATAGAAATGGAGTAGCGTGCAATGGTGTCGTCACCTACAACTGTGAGTTAGTAGAAAAATTTGTGGGCACAAAATGGGTGAGCAGTGCCTTATTCTCTTCTGTTTGAGCCTTGTCTTTAGCTTTTTCTTCTATATTTAACATTATGTAGAGGCAAGGCCCCCCTCTAAATCTGGATTGAAATTATTTTTCATTCTAATTTATAGAAATGGAGTAGCGTGCAATGGTGTCGTCTCATACAACTGTGAGTTAGTAGAAAAATTTGTGGGCATGAAATGGGTGATCAGAGACTTATTCTCTTCTGTTTGAGCCTTGTCTTTACCTTTTTCTTCTATATTTAACATTATGTAGAGGCAAGGCCCCCCTCTAAATCTGGATTGAAATTATTTTTCATTCTAATTCATAGAAATGGAGTAGCGTGCAATGGTGTCGTCTCATACAACTGTGAGTTAGTAGAAAAATTTGGGGGCACAAAATGGGTGATCAGTGTCTTAATCTCTTCTGTTTGAGCCTTGTCTTTAGCTTTTTCTTCTATATTTAACATTATGTAGAGGCAAGGCCCCCCTCTAAATCTGGATTGAAATTATTTTTCCTTCTCATTCATAGAAATAGAGTAGCGTGCAATGGTTTCGTCTCATACAACTGTGAGTTAGTAGAAAAAATTGTGGTCACAAAATGGGTGATCAGTGTCTTTTTCTCTTCTGTTTGTGCCTTGTCGTTAACCTTTTCTTCAATATTTAACATTATGTAGAGGCAAGGCCCCCCTCTAAATCTGGATTGAAATTGTTTTTCATTCTCATTCATAGAAATGGAGTAGCGTGCAATGGTGTCGTCTCATACAACTGTGAGTTAGTAGAAAAATTTGTGGGCACAAAATGGGTGATCAGTGTCTTATACTCTTCTGTTTGAGCCTTGTCTTTAGCTTTTTCCTCTATATTTACCATTATGTAGAGGCAAGGCCCCCCTCTAAATCTGGATTGAAATTATTTTTCATTCTAATTCATAGAAATGGAGTAGCGTGCAATGGTTTCGTCTCATACAACTGTGAGTTAGTACAAAAATTTGTGGGCACAAAATGGGTGATCAGTGTCTTATTCTCTTCTGTTTGTGCCTTGTCTTTACCTTTTTCTTCTATATTTAACATTATGTAGAGGCAAGGCCCCCCTCTAAATCTGGATTGAATTCATTTCTCATTCTAATTCATAGAAATGGAGTAGAATGCAATGGTGGCGTCTCATACAACTCTGAGTTAGTAGAAAAATTTGTGGGCACAAAATGGGTGATCAGTGTCTTATTCTCTTCTGTTTGTGCCTTGTCTTTACCTTTTTCTTCTATATTTAACATTATGTAGAGGCAATGCCCCCCTCTAAATCTGGATTGAATTTATTTTTCATTCTAATTCATAGAAATGGAGTAGCATGCAATGGTGTCGTCACATACAACTGTGAGTTACTAAAAAAATTTGTGGGCACAAAATGGGTGATCAGTGTCTTATTCTCTTCTGTTTGAGCCTTGTCTAGCTTTTTCATCTACATTTAACATTATGTAGAGGCAAGGCCCCCCTCTAAATCTGGATTGAAATTATTTTTCATTCTAATTCATAGAAATAGAGTAGCGTGCAATGGTGTCGTCTCATACAACTATGAGTTAGTAGAAAAATTAGTGGGCACAAAATGGGTGTTCAGTGTCTTATTCTCTTCTGTTTGAGCCTTGTCTAGCTTTTTCATCTACATTTAACATTATGTAGAGGCAAGGCCCCCCTCTAAATCTGGATTGAAATTATTTTTCATTCTAATTCATAGAAATGGAGTAGCATGCAATGGTGTCGTCTCATACACCTGTGTGTTAGTAGAAAAATTTGTGGGCACAAAATGGGTGATCAGTGTCTTATTCTCTTCTGTTTGAGCCTTGTCTAGCTTTTTCATCTACTTTTAACATTATGTAGAGGCAAGGCCCCCCTCTAAATCTGGATTGAAATTATTTTTCATTCTCTTTCATAGAAATGGTGTAGCGTGCAATGGTGTCATCTCATACAACTGTGAGTTAGTAGTAAAATTTGTGGGCACGAAATGGGTGATCAGAGACTTATTCTCTTCTGTTTGAGCCTTGTCTTTACCTTTTTCTTCTATATTTAACACCATGTAGAGGAAAGGCCCCCCTCTAAATCTGGATTGAAATTATTTTTCATTCTAATTCATAGAAATGGAGTAGCGTGCAATGGTGTCGTCTCATACAACTGTGAGTTAGTAGAAAAATTTGTGGGCACAAAATGGGTGATCAGTGTCTTATTCTGTTCTGTTTGAGCCTTGTCTTTAGCTTTTTCTTCTATATTTAACATTATGTAGAGGAAAGGCCCCCCTCTAAATCTGGATTGAATTTATTTTTCATTCTAATTCATAGAAATGGAGTAGCATGCAATGCTGTCGTCTCATACAACTGTGAGTTAGTAGAAAAATTTGTGGGCACAAAATGGGTGATCAGTGTCTTATTCTCTTCTGTTTGTGCCTTGTCTTTACCTTTTTCTTCTATATTTAACATTATGTAGAGGCAAGGCCCCCCTCTAAATCTGGATTGAATTTATTTTTCATTCTAATTCATAGAAATTGAGTAGCATGCAATGGCGTCTTTATATACAACTGTGAGTTACTAGAAAAATTTGTGGGCACAAAATGGGTGATCAGTGTCTTATTCTCTTCTGTTTGAGCCTTGTCTAGCTTTTTCATCTACATTTAACATTATGTAGAGGCAAGGCCCCCCTCTAAATCTGGATTGAAATTATTTTTCATTCTAATTCATAGAAATGGAGTAGCGTGCAATGGTGTCGTCACCTACAACTGTGAGTTAGTAGTAAAATTTGTGGGCACAAAATGGGTGAGCAGTGCCTTATTCTCTTCTGTTTGAGCCTTGTCTTTAGCTTTTTCTTCTATATTTAACATTATGTAGAGGCAAGGCCCCCCTCTAAATCTGGATTGAAATTATTTTTCATTCTAATTTATAGAAATGGAGTAGCGTGCAATGGTGTCGTCTCATACAACTGTGAGTTAGTAGAAAAATTTGTGGGCATGAAATGGGTGATCAGAGACTTATTCTCTTCTGTTTGAGCCTTGTCTTTACCTTTTTCTTCTATATTTAACATTATGTAGAGGCAAGGCCCCCCTCTAAATCTGGATTGAAATTATTTTTCATTCTAATTCATAGAAATGGAGTAGCGTGCAATGGTGTCGTCTCATACATATGTGAGTTAGTAGAAAAATTTGTGGGCACAAAATGGGTGATCAGTGTCTTAATCTCTTCTGTTTGAGCCTTGTCTTTAGCTTTTTCTTCTATATTTAACATTATGTAGAGGCAAGGCCCCCCTCTAAATCTGGATTGAAATTATTTTTCCTTCTCATTCATAGAAATAGAGTAGCGTGCAATGGTTTCGTCTCATACAACTGTGAGTTAGTAGAAAAAATTGTGGTCACAAAATGGGTGATCAGTGTCTTTTTCTCTTCTGTTTGTGCCTTGTCGTTAACCTTTTCTTCAATATTTAACATTATGTAGAGGCAAGGCCCCCCTCTAAATCTGGATTGAAATTCTTTTTCATTCTCATTCATAGAAATGGAGTAGCGTGCAATGGTGTCGTCTCATACAACTGTGAGTTAGTAGAAAAATTTGTGGGCACAAAATGGTTGATCAGTGTCTTATACTCTTCTGTTTGAGCCTTGTCTTTACCTTTTTCCTCTATATTTACCATTATGTAGAGGCAAGGCCCCCCTCTAAATCTGGATTGAAATTATTTTTCATTCTAATTCATAGAAATGGAGTAGCGTGCAATGGTTTCGTCTCATACAACTGTGAGTTAGTACAAAAATTTGTGGGCACAAAATGGGTGATCAGTGTCTTATTCTCTTCTGTTTGTGCCTTGTCTTTACCTTTTTCTTCTATATTTAACATTATGTAGAGGCAAGGCCCCCCTCTAAATCTGGATTGAATTCATTTCTCATTCTAATTCATAGAAATGGAGTAGCATGCAATGGTGTCGTCTCATACAACTCTGAGTTAGTAGAAAAATTTGTGGGCACAAAATGGGTGATCAGTGTCTTATTCTCTTCTGTTTGTGCCTTGTCTTTACCTTTTTCTTCTATATTTAACATTATGTAGAGGCAAGGCCCCCCTCTAAATCTGGATTGAATTTATTTTTCATTCTAATTCATAGAAATGGAGTAGCATGCAATGGTGTCGTCACATACAACTGTGAGTTACTAAAAAAATTTGTGGGCACAAAATGGGTGATCAGTGTCTTATTCTCTTCTGTTTGAGCCTTGTCTAGCTTTTTCATCTACATTTAACATTATGTAGAGGCAAGGCACCCCTCTAAATCTGGATTGAAATTATTTTTCATTCTAATTCATAGAAATAGAGTAGCGTGCAATGGTGTCGTCTCATACAACTATGAGTTAGTAGAAAAATTTGTGGGCACAAAATGGGTGTTCAGTGTCTTATTCTCTTCTGTTTGAGCCTTGTCTTTAGCTTTTTCTTCTATATTGAAAATTATGTAGAGGCATGCCCCCCTCTAAATCTGGATTGAAATTATTTTTCATTCTAATTCATAGAAATGGAGTAGCATGCAATGGTGTCGTCACATACAACTGTGAGTTACTAGAAAAATTTGTGGGCACAAAATGGGTGATCAGTGTCTTATTCTCTTCTGTTTGAGCCTTGTCTAGCTTTTTCATCTACATTTAACATTACGTAGAGGCAAGGCCCCCCTCTAAATCTGTATTGAAATTATTTTTCATTCTAATTCATTGAAATAGAGAAGCGTGCAATGGTGTCGTCTCATACAACTATGAGTTAGTAGAAAAATTTGTGGGCACAAAATGGGTGATCAGTGTCTTATTCTCCTCTGTTTGAGCCTTGTCTTTAGCTTTTTCTTCTATATTGAAAATTATCTAGAGGCAAGGCCCCCCTCTAAATCTGGATTGAAATTATTTTCCTTCTAATTCATAGAAATGGAGTAGCGTGCAATGGTGTCGTCTCATACAACTGTGAGTTAATAGAAAAATTTGTGGGCACAAAATGGGTGATCAGTGTATTATTCTCTGCTGTTTGAGCCTTGTCTTTATCTTTTTCTTCTACATTTAAAATTATGTAGAGGCAAGGCCGCCCTCTAAATCTGGATTGAAATTATTTTTCATTCTCTTTCATAGAAATGGAGTAGCGTGCAATGGTGTCATCTCATACAACTGTGAGTTAGTAGGAAAATTTGTGGGCACAAAATGGGTGATCAGTGACTTATTTTCTTCTGTTTGTTCCTTGTCTTTACCTTTTTCTTCTATATTTAACATTATGAAGAGGCATGGCCCCCCTCTAAATCTGGATTGAAATTATTTTTCATTCTAATTCATAGAAATGGAGTAGCGTGCAATGGTTTCGTCTCATACAACTATGAGTTAGCAGAAAAATTTGTGGGCACAAAATGGGTGATCAGTGCCTTATTCTCTTCTGTTTATGCCTTGTCTTTACCTTTTTCTTCTACATTTAAAATTATGTAGAGGCAAGGCCGCCCTCTAAATCTGGATTGAAATTATTTTTCATTCTCTTTCATAGAAATGGAGTAGCGTGCAATGGTGTCATCTCATACAACTGTGAGTTAGTAGAAAAATTTGTGGGCACAAAATGGGTGATCAGTGACTTATTCTCTTCTGTTTGTTCCTTGTCTTTACCTTTTTCTTCTGTATTTAACATTATGAAGAGGCATGGCCCCCCTCTAAATCTGGATTGAAATTATTTTTCATTCTAATTCATAGAAATGGAGTAGCGTGCAATGGTTTCGTCTCATACAACTGTAAATTAGTAGAAAAAAATTGTGGTCACAAAATGGTTGATCAGTGACTTTTTCTCTTCTGTTTGTGCCTTGTCTTTACCTTTTTCTTCTATATTTAACATTATGTTGAGGCAAGGCCCCCCTCTAAATCTGGATTGAAATTATTTTTCTTTCTCATTCATAGAAATGGAGTAGCGTACAATGGTGTCGTCTCATACAACTGTGAGTTAGTAGAAAAATTTGTGGGCACAAAATGGGTGATCAGTGACTTATTCTCTTCTGTTTGAGCCTTGTCTAGCTTTTTTATCTATATTTAACATTATTTAGAGGCAAGGCCCCCCTCTAAATCTGGATTGAAATTATTTTTCATTCTAATTCATAGAAATAGAGTAGCGTGCAATGGTGTCGTCTCATACAACTATGAGTTATTAGAAAAATTTGTGGGCACAAAATGGGTGATCAGAGTATTATTCTCTTCTGTTTGAGCCTTGTCTTTAGCTTTTTCTTCTATATTGAAAATTATGTATAGGCAAGGCCCCCCTCTAAATCTGGATTGAAATTATTTTCCTTCTAATTCATAGAAATGGAGTAGCGTGCAATGGTGTCGTCTCATACAACTGTGAGTTAATAGAAAAATTTGTGGGCACAAAATGGGTGATCAGTGTATTATTCTCTTCTGTTTGAGTCTTGTCTTTAGCTTTTTCTTCTATATTTAACATTATGTAGAGGCAAGGCCCCCCTCTAAATCTGGATTGAAATTATTTTTCATTCTAATTCATAGAAATGGAGTAGCGTGCAATGGTGTCGTCACCTACAACTGTGAGTTAGCAGAAAAATTTGTGGGCACAAAATGGGTGATCAGTGCCTTATTCTCTTCTGTTTGAGACTTGTCTTTAGCTTTTTCTTCTATATTTAACATTATGTAGAGGCAAGGCCCCCCACTAAATCTGGATTGAAATTATTTGTCATTCTAATTCATAGAAATGGAGTAGTGTGCAATGGTGTCGTCTCATACAACTGTGAGTTAGTAGAAAAATTTGTGGGCACAAAATGGGTGATCTGTGATTCATTCTCTTCTATTTGTGCCTTGTCTTTACCTTTTTCTTCTATATTTAACATTATGTAGAGGCAAGGCCCCCCTCTAAATCTGGATTGAAATTATTTTTCATTCTAATTCATAGAAATAGAGTAGCGTGCAATCGTTTCATCTCATACAACTGTGAGTTAGTAGAAAAATTTGTGGGCACAAAATGGGTGATCAGTGTCTTATTCTCTTCTGTTTGAGCCGTGTCTTTAGCTTTTTCTTCTATATTTAACATTATGTAGAGGCAAGGCCCCCCTCTAAATCTGGATTGAAATTATTTTTCATTCTAATTCATAGAAATGGAGTAGCGTGCAATGGTTTCGTCTCATACAACTGTGAATTAGTAGAAAAAAATTGTGGTCACAAAATGGTTGATCAGTGACTTTTTCTCTTCTGTTTGTGCCTTGTCTTTACCTTTTTCTTCTATATTTAACATTATGTTGAGGCAAGGCCCCCCTCTAAATCTGGATTGAAATTATTTTTCATTCTAATTCATAGGAATGGAGTAGCGTGCAATGGTGTCGTCTCATACAACTGTGAGTTATTAGAAAAATTTGTGGGCACAAAATGGGTGATCAATGTCTTATTCTCTTCTGTTTGTGCCTTGTCTTTACCTTTTTCTTCTATATTTAACATTATGTTGAGGCAAGGCCCCCCTCTAAATCTGGATTGAAATTATTTTTCATTCTAATTCATAGAAATGGAGTAGCGTGCAATGGTGTCGTCTCATACAACTGTGAGTTAGTAGATAAATTTGTGGGCACAAAATGGGTGATCAGTGTTTTATTCTCTTCTGTTTGTGCCTTGTCTTTACCTTTTTCTTCTATATTTAACATTATGTAGAGGCAAGGCACCCCTCTAAATCTGGATTGAAATTATTTTTCATTCTAATTCATAGAAATGGAGTAGCATGCAATGGATTCGTCTCATACAACTGTGAATTAGTAGAAAAAAATTGTGGTCACAAAATGGTTGATCAGTGACTTATTCTCTTCTGTTTGAGCCTTGCCTTTAGCTTTTTCTTCTATATTTAACATTATGTAGAGGCATGGCCCCCCTCTAAATCTGGATTGATATTATTTTTCTTTCTAATTCATAGAAATGGAGTAGCGTGCAATGGTGTCGTCTCATTCAACTGTAGGTTAGTAGAAAAATATGTGGGCACAAAATGGGTGATCAGTGTCTTATTCTCTTCTGTTTGTGCCTTGTCTCTACCTTTTTTTTCTATGTTTAACATTATGGAGAGGCAAGGCCCCCCTCTAAATCTGGATTGAAATTATTTTTCTTTCTAATTCATAGAAATGGAGTAGCGTGCAATGGTGTCGTCTCATACAACTGTGAGTTAGTAGAAAACTTTCTGGGCACAAAATGGGATTTCAGTGTCTTATTCTCTTCTGTTTGTGCCTTGTCTTTAGCTTTTTCTTCTATATTTAACATTATGTAGAGGCAAGGCCCCCCTCTAAATCTGGATTGAAATTATTTTTCTTTCTAATTCATAGAAATGGAGTAGGGTGCAATGGTTTCGTCTCATACAACTGTGAGTTAGTAGAAAAATTTGTGGGCACAAAATGGGTGATCAATGTCTTATTCTCTTCTGTTTGTGCCTTGTCTTTACCTTTTTCTTCTATATTTAACATTATGTTGAGGCAAGGCCCCCCTCTAAATCTGGATTGAAATTATTTTTCATTCTAATTTATAGAAATGGAGTAGCGTGCAATGGTGTCGTCTCATACAACTGTGAGTTAGTAGATAAATTTGTGGGCACAAAATGGGTGATCAGTGTCTTATTCTTTCTGTTCGTGCCTTGTCTTTACCTTTTTCTTCTATATTTAACATTATGTAGAGGCAAGGCCCCCCTCTAAATCTGGGTTGAAATTATTTTTCATTCTAATTCATAGAAATGGAGTAGCATGCAATGGTGTCGTCTCATACAACTGTGAGATAGTAGGAAAATTTGTGGGAACAAAATGCGTGATCAGTGATTTATTCTCTTCTGTTTGAGCCTTGTTTTTAGCTTTTTCTTCTATATTTAACATTATGTAGAGGCAAGGCCCCCCTCTAAATCTGGATTGAAATTATTTTTCATTCTAATTCATAGAAATGTAGTAGCGTGCAATGGTGTCGTCTCATACAACTGTGAATTAGTAGAAAAATTTGTGGGCACAAAAAGGGTGATCAGTGTCTTATTCTCTTTTGTTTGAGCCTTTTCTTTAGCTTTTTCTTCTATATTTAACATTATGTAGAGGCAAGGCCCCCCTCTAAATCTGGATTGAAATTATTTTTCATTCTAATTTATAGAAATGGAGTAGCGTGAAATAGTGTCTTCTCATACAACTGTGAGTTAGTAGAAAAATTTGTGGGCACAAAATCGGTGATCAGTTACTTATTCTTTTCTGTTTGAGCCTTGTCTTTAGCTTTTTCTTCTATATTTAACATTATGTAGAGGCAAGGCCCCCCTCTAAATCTGGATGAAAATTATTTTTCATTCTCATTCATAGAAATGGAGTAGCGTGCAATGGTGGTGTCTCATAAAACTGTGAGTTAGTAGAAAAATTTGTGGGCACAAAATGGGTGATCAGTGACTTATTCTCTTCTGTTTGAGCCTTGTCTTTAGCTTTTTCTTCTATATTTAACATTATGTAGAGGCATGGCCCCCCTCTAAATCTGGATTGAAATTATTTTTCTTTCTAATTCATAGAAATGGAGTAGCGTGCAATGGTGTCGTCTCATACAACTGTAGGTTAGTAGAAAAATATGTGGGCACAAAATGGGTGATCAGTGTCTTATTCTCTTCTGTTTGTGCCTTGTCTCTACCTTTTTCTTCTATATTTAACATTATGGAGAGGCAAGGCCCCCCTCTAAATCTGGATTGAAATTATTTTTCTTTCTAATTCATAGAAATGGAGTAGCGTGCAATGGTGTCGTCTCATACAACTGTGAGTTAGTGGAAAACTTTATGGGCACAAAATGGGATTTCAGTGTCTTATTCTCTTCTGTTTGAGCCTTGTCTTTAGCTTTTTCTTCTATATTTAACATTATGTAGAGGCAAGGCCCCCCTCTAAATCTGGATTGAAATTATTTTTCTTTCTAATTCATAGAAATGGAGTAGGGTGCAATGGTTTCGTCTCATACAACTGTGAGTTAGTAGAAAAATTTGTGGGCACAAAATGGGTGATCAATGTCTTATTCTCTTCTGTTTGTGCCTTGTCTTTACCTTTTTCTTCTATATTTAACATTATGTTGAGGCAAGGCCCCCCTCTAAATCTGGATTGAAATTATTTTTCATTCTAATTTATAGAAATGGAGTAGCGTGCAATGGTGTCGTCTCATACAACTGTGAGTTAGTAGATAAATTTGTGGGCACAAAATGGGTGATCAGTGTCTTATTCTTTCTGTTCGTGCCTTGTCTTTACCTTTTTCTTCTATATTTAACATTATGTAGAGGCAAGGCCCCCCTCTAAATCTGGATTGAAATTATTTTTCATTCTAATTCATAGAAATGGAGTAGCATGCAATGGTGTCGTCTCATACAACTGTGAGATAGTAGATAAATTTGTGGGCACAAAATGGGTGATCAGTGTCTTATTCTTTCTGTTCGTGCCTTGTCTTTACCTTTTTCTTCTATATTTAACATTATGTAGAGGCAAGGCCCCCCTCTAAATCTGGATTGAAATTATTTTTCATTCTAATTCATAGAAATGGAGTAGCATGCAATGGTGTCGTCTCATACAACTGTGAGATAGTAGGAAAATTTGTGGGAACAAAATGCGTGATCAGTGACTTATTCTCTTCTGTTTGAGCCTTGTTTTTAGCTTTTTCTTCTATATTTAACATTATGTAGAGGCAAGGCCCCCTCTAAATCTGGATTGAAATTATTTTTCATTCTAATTCATAGAAATGTAGTAGCGTGCAATGGTGTCGTCTCATACAACTGTGAATTAGTAGAAAAATTTGTGGGCACAAAATGGGTGATCAGTGTCTTATTCTCTTCTGTTTGAGCCTTTTCTTTAGCTTTTTCTTCTATATTTAACATTATGTAGAGGCAAGGCCCCCCTCTAAATCTGGATTGAAATTATTTTTCATTCTAATTCATAGAAATGGAGTAGTGTGCAATGGTGTCGTCTCATACAACTGTGAGTTAGTAGAAAAATTTGTGGGCACAAAATGGGTGATCAGTGACTTATTCTCTTCTGTTTGTCCCTTGTCTTTACCTTTTTCTTCTATAATTAACATTACGTAGAGGTAAGGCCTCCCTCTAAATCTGGATTGAAATTATTTTTCATTCTAATTCATAGAAATGGAGTAGCGTGCAATGGTGGTGTCTCATAAAACTGTGAGTTAGTAGAAAAATTTGTGGGCACAAAATGGGTGATCAGTGACTTATTCTCTTCTGTTTGAGCCTTGTCTTTAGCTTATTCTTCTATATTTAACATTATGTAGAGGCAAGGCCCCCATCTAAATCTGGATTGAAATTATTTTTCATTCTAATTCATAGAAATGGAGTAGGGTGCAATGGTTTTCGTCTCATGCAACTGTGAGTTAGTAGAAAAATTTGTGGGCACAAAATGGGTGATCAGTGTCTTATTCTCTTCTGTTTGAGCCGTGTCTTTAGCTTTTTCTTCTATATTTAACATTATGTAGAGGCAAGGCCCCCCTATAAATCTGGATAGAAATTATTTTTCATTCTAATTCATAGAAATGGAGTAGCGTGCAATGGTGTCGTCTCATACAACTGTCAGTTAGTAGAAAAATTTGTGAGCACAAAATGTTTGATCAGTGACTTTTTCTCTTCTGTTTGTGCCTTGTCTTTACCTTTTTCTTCTATATTTAACATTATGTTGAGGCAAGGCCCCCCTCTAAATCTGCATTGAAATTATTTTTCATTCTAATTCATAGAAATGGAGTAGCGTGCAATGGTGTCGTCTCATACAACTGTGAGTTAGTAGAAAAATTTGTGGGCACAAAATGGGTGATCAATGTCTTATTCTCTTCTGTTTGTGCCTTGTCTTTACCTTTTTCTTCTATATTTAACATTATGTAGAGGCAAGGCCCCCCTATAAATCTGGATAGAAATTATTTTTCATTCTAATTCATAGAAATGGAGTAGCGTGCAATGGTGTCGTCTCATACAACTGTGAGTTAGTAGAAAAATTTGTGAGCACAAAATATTTGATCAGTGACTTTTTCTCTTCTGTTTGTGCCTTGTCTTTACCTTTTTCTTCTATATTTAACATTATGTTGAGGCAAGGCCCCCCTCTAAATCTGCATTGAAATTATTTTTCATTCTAATTCATAGAAATGGAGTAGCGTGCAATGGTGTCGTCTCATACAACTGTGAGTTAGTAGAAAAATTTGTGGGCACAAAATGGGTGATCAATGTCTTATTCTCTTCTGTTTGTGCCTTGTCTTTACCTTTTTCTTCTATATTTAACATTATGTTGAGGCAAGGCCCCCCTCTAAATCTGGATTGAAATTATTTTTCATTCTAATTCATAGAAATGGAGTAGCGTGCAATGGTGTCGTCTCATACAACTGTGAGTTAGTAGATAAATTTGTGGGCACAAAATGGGTGATCAGTGTTTTATTCTCTTCTGTTTGTGCCTTGTCTTTACCTTTTTCTTCTATATTTAACATTATGTAGAGGCAAGGCACCCCTCTAAATCTGGATTGAAATTATTTTTCATTCTAATTCATAGAAATGGAGTAGCATGCAATGGTTTCGTCTCATACAACTCTGAATTAGTAGAAAAAAATTGTGGTCACAAAATGGTTGATCAGTGACTTTTTCTCTTCTGTTTGAGCCTTGTCTTTAGCTTTTTCTTCTATATTTAACATTATGTAGAGGCATGGCCCCCCTCTAAATCTGGATTGAAATTATTTTTCTTTCTAATTCATAGAAATGGAGTAGCGTGCAATGGTGTCGTCTCATACAACTGTAGGTTAGTAGAAAAATATGTGGGCACAAAATGGGTGATCAGTGTCTTATTCTCTTCTGTTTGTGCCTTGTCTCTACCTTTTTCTTCTATGTTTAACATTATGGAGAGGCAAGGCCCCCCTCTAAATCTGGATTGAAATTATTTTTCTTTCTAATTCATAGAAATGGAGTAGCGTGCAATGGTGTCGTCTCATACAACTGTGAGTTAGTAGAAAACTTTATGGGCACAAAATGGGATTTCAGTGTCTTATTCTCTTCTGTTTGTGCCTTGTCCTTAGCTTTTTCTTCTATATTTAACATTATGTAGAGGCAAGGCCCCCCTCTAAATCTGGATTGAAATTATTTTTCTTTCTAATTCATAGAAATGGAGTAGGGTGCAATGGTTTTCGTCTCATGCAACTGTGAGTTAGTAGAAAAATTTGTGGGCACAAAATGGGTGATCAGTGTCTTATTCTCTTCTGTTTGAGCCGTGTCTTTAGCTTTTTCTTCTATATTTAACATTATGTAGAGGCAAGGCCCCCCTATAAATCTGGATAGAAATTATTTTTCATTCTAATTCATAGAAATGGAGTAGCGTGCAATGGTGTCGTCTCATACAACTGTCAGTTAGTAGAAAAATTTGTGAGCACAAAATGTTTGATCAGTGACTTTTTCTCTTCTGTTTGTGCCTTGTCTTTACCTTTTTCTTCTATATTTAACATTATGTTGAGGCAAGGCCCCCCTCTAAATCTGCATTGAAATTATTTTTCATTCTAATTCATAGAAATGGAGTAGCGTGCAATGGTGTCGTCTCATACAACTGTGAGTTAGTAGAAAAATTTGTGGGCACAAAATGGGTGATCAATGTCTTATTCTCTTCTGTTTGTGCCTTGTCTTTACCTTTTTCTTCTATATTTAACATTATGTAGAGGCAAGGCCCCCCTATAAATCTGGATAGAAATTATTTTTCATTCTAATTCATAGAAATGGAGTAGCGTGCAATGGTGTCGTCTCATACAACTGTGAGTTAGTAGAAAAATTTGTGAGCACAAAATATTTGATCAGTGACTTTTTCTCTTCTGTTTGTGCCTTGTCTTTACCTTTTTCTTCTATATTTAACATTATGTTGAGGCAAGGCCCCCCTCTAAATCTGCATTGAAATTATTTTTCATTCTAATTCATAGAAATGGAGTAGCGTGCAATGGTGTCGTCTCATACAACTGTGAGTTAGTAGAAAAATTTGTGGGCACAAAATGGGTGATCAATGTCTTATTCTCTTCTGTTTGTGCCTTGTCTTTACCTTTTTCTTCTATATTTAACATTATGTTGAGGCAAGGCCCCCCTCTAAATCTGGATTGAAATTATTTTTCATTCTAATTCATAGAAATGGAGTAGCGTGCAATGGTGTCGTCTCATACAACTGTGAGTTAGTAGATAAATTTGTGGGCACAAAATGGGTGATCAGTGTTTTATTCTCTTCTGTTTGTGCCTTGTCTTTACCTTTTTCTTCTATATTTAACATTATGTAGAGGCAAGGCACCCCTCTAAATCTGGATTGAAATTATTTTTCATTCTAATTCATAGAAATGGAGTAGCATGCAATGGTTTCGTCTCATACAACTCTGAATTAGTAGAAAAAAATTGTGGTCACAAAATGGTTGATCAGTGACTTTTTCTCTTCTGTTTGAGCCTTGTCTTTAGCTTTTTCTTCTATATTTAACATTATGTAGAGGCATGGCCCCCCTCTAAATCTGGATTGAAATTATTTTTCTTTCTAATTCATAGAAATGGAGTAGCGTGCAATGGTGTCGTCTCATACAACTGTAGGTTAGTAGAAAAATATGTGGGCACAAAATGGGTGATCAGTGTCTTATTCTCTTCTGTTTGTGCCTTGTCTCTACCTTTTTCTTCTATGTTTAACATTATGGAGAGGCAAGGCCCCCCTCTAAATCTGGATTGAAATTATTTTTCTTTCTAATTCATAGAAATGGAGTAGCGTGCAATGGTGTCGTCTCATACAACTGTGAGTTAGTAGAAAACTTTATGGGCACAAAATGGGATTTCAGTGTCTTATTCTCTTCTGTTTGTGCCTTGTCCTTAGCTTTTTCTTCTATATTTAACATTATGTAGAGGCAAGGCCCCCCTCTAAATCTGGATTGAAATTATTTTTCTTTCTAATTCATAGAAATGGAGTAGGGTGCAATGGTTTCGTCTCATACAACTGTGAGTTAGTAGAAAAATTTGTGGGCACAAAATGGGTGATCAATGTCTTATTCTCTTCTGTTTGTGCCTTGTCTTTACCTTTTTCTTCTATATTTAACATTATGTTGAGGCAAGGCCCCCCTCTAAATCTGGATTGAAATTATTTTTCATTCTAATTTATAGAAATGGAGTAGCGTGCAATGGTGTCGTCTCATACAACTGTGAGTTAGTAGATAAATTTGTGGGCACAAAATGGGTGATCAGTGTCTTATTCTTTCTGTTCGTGCCTTGTCTTTACCTTTTTCTTCTATATTTAACATTATGTAGAGGCAAGGCCCCCCTCTAAATCTGGATTGAAATTATTTTTCATTCTAATTCATAGAAATGGAGTAGCATGCAATGGTGTCGTCTCATACAACTGTTAGATAGTAGGAAAATTTGTGGGAACAAAATGCGTGATCAGTGACTTATTCTCTTCTGTTTGAGCCTTGTTTTTAGCTTTTTCTTCTATATTTAACATTATGTAGAGGCAAGGCCCCCTCTAAATCTGGATTGAAATTATTTTTCATTCTAATTCATAGAAATGTAGTAGCGTGCAATGGTGTCGTCTCATACAACTGTGAATTAGTAGAAAAATTTGTGGGCACAAAATGGGTGATCAGTGTCTTTTTCTCTTCTGTTTGAGCCTTTTCTTTAGCTTTTTCTTCTATATTTAACATTATGTAGAGGCAAGGCCCCCCTCTAAATCTGGATTGAAATTATTTTTCATTCTAATTCATAGAAATGGAGTAGGGTGCAATGGTTTCGTCTCATGCAACTGTGAGTTAGTAGAAAAATTTGTGGGCACAAAATGGGTGATCAGTGTCTTATTCTCTTCTGTTTGAGCCGTGTCTTTAGCTTTTTCTTCTATATTTAACATTATGTAGAGGCAAGGCCCCCCTATAAATCTGGATAGAAATTATTTTTCATTCTAATTCATAGAAATGGAGTAGCGTGCAATGGTGTCGTCTCATACAACTGTGAGTTAGTAGAAAAATTTGTGAGCACAAAATGTTTGATCAGTGACTTTTTCTCTTCTGTTTGTGCCTTGTCTTTACCTTTTTCTTCTATATTTAACATTATGTTGAGGCAAGGCCCCCCTCTAAATCTGCATTGAAATTATTTTTCATTCTAATTTATAGAAATGGAGTAGCGTGCAATGGTGTCGTCTCATACAACTGTGAGTTAGTAGAAAAATTTGTGGGCACAAAATGGGTGATCAATGTCTTATTCTCTTCTGTTTGGGCCTTGTCTTTACCTTTTTCTTCTATATTTAACATTACGTTGAGGCAAGGCCCCCCTCTAAATCTGGATTGAAATTATTTTTCATTCTAATTCATAGAAATGGAGTAGCGTGCAATGGCGTCGTCTCATACAACTGTGAGTTAGTAGAAAAATTTGTGGGCACAAAATGGGTGATCAGTGTCTTATACTCTTCTGTTTGTGCCTTGTCTTTACTTTTTTCTTCTATATTTAACATTATGTAGAGGCAAGGCCCCCCTCTAAATCTGGAATGAAATTATTTTTCTTTCTAATTCATAGAAATGGAGTAGCATGCAATGGTGTCGTCTCATACAACTGTGAGTTAGTAGAAAAATTTGTGGGCACAAAATGGGTGATCAGTGACTTTTTCTCTTCTGTTTGTGCCTTGTCTTTACCTTTGTCTTCTATATTTAACATTATGTAGAGGCAAGGCCACCCTCTAAATCTGGATTGAAATTATTTTTCATTCTAATTCATAGAAATGGAGTAGCGTGAAATGATGTCATCTCATAAAACTGTGAGTTAGTAGAAAAATTTGTGGGCACAAAATGGGTGATCAGTGTCTTATTCTCTTCTGTTTGTGCCTTGTCTTTAGCTTTTTCTTCTATATTTAACATTTTGTAGAGGCAAGGCCCCCCTCTAAATCTGGATTGAAATTATTTTTCATTCTAATTCATAGAAATGGAGTAGCGTGGAATGGTGTCGTCTCATACAAATGTGATTTAGTAGAAAAATTTGTGGGCACAAAATGGGTGATCAGTGACTTATTCTCTTCTGTTTGTGCATTGTCTTTACCTTTTTCTTCTATATTTAACAATATGTAGAGGCAAGGCCACCCTCTAAATCTGGATTGAAATTATTTTTCATTCTAATTCATAGAAATGGAGTAGCGAGAAATGGTGTCGTCTCATACAAATGTGATTTAGTAGAAAAATTTGAGGGCACAAAATGGGTGAACAGTGTCTTATTCTCTTCTGTTTGTGCCTTGTCTTTACCTTTTTCTTCTATATTTAACATTATGTAGAGGCAAGGCACCCCTCTAAATCTGGATTGAAATTATTTTTCATTCTAATTCATAGAAATGGAGTAGTGTGCAATGGTGTCGTCTCATACAACTGTAAGTTAGTAGAAAAATTTGTCGGCACAAAATGGGTGATCAGTGACTTATTCTCTTCTGGTTGAGCCTTGTCTATACTTTTTTCTTCTATATTTAACATTATGTAGAGGCAAGGCCCCCCTCTAAATCTGGAATGAAATTATTTTTCATTCTAATTCATAGAAATAGAGTAGCATGCAATGGTGTCATCTCATACAACTGTGAGTTAGTAGAAAAATTTGTGGGCACAAAATGGGTGATCAGTGTCTTTTTCTCTTCTGTTTGTGCCTTGTCTTTACCTTTTTCTTCTATATTTAACATTATGTAGAGGCAAGGCCCCCCTCTAAATCTGGATTGAAATTATTTTTCATTCTAATTCATAGAAATGGAGTAACGTGGAATGGTGTCGTCTCATACAAATGTGATTTAGTAGAAAAATTTGTGGGCACAAAATGTGTGATCAGTGACTTATTCTCTTCTGTTTGTGCCTTGTCTTTAGCTTTTTCTTCTATATTTAACATTATGTAGAGGCAAGGCCACCCTCTAAATCTGGATTGAAATTATTTTTCATTCTAATTCATAGAAATGGAGTAGCGTGAAATGATGTCATCTCATAAAACTGTGAGTTAGTAGAAAAATTTGTGGGCACAAAATGGGTGATCAGTGTCTTATTCTCTTCTGTGTGGGCCTTGTCTTTAGCTTTTTCTTCTATATTTAACATTATGTAGAGGCAAGGCCCCCCTCTAAATCTGGATTGAAATTATTTTTCATTCTAATTCATAGAAATGGAGTAGCGTGCAATGGTGTTGTCTCATACAACTGTGAGATAGTAGAAAAATTTGTGGGCACAAAATGGGTGATCAGTGACTTATTCTCTTCTGTTTGAGCTTTGTCTTTAGCTTTTTCTTCTATATTTAACATTATGTAGAGGCAAGGCCCCCCTCTAAATCTGGATTGAAATTATTTTTCATTCTAATTCATAGAAATGGAGTAGCGTGCAATGGTGTCGTCTCATACAACTGTGAGATAGTAGAAAAATTTGTGGGCACAAAATGGGTGATCAGTGACTTATTCTCTTCTGTTTGAGCTTTGTCTTTAGCTTTTTCTTCTATATTTAACATTATGTAGAGGCAAGGCCCCCCTCTAAATCTGGATTGAAATTATTTTTCATTCTAATTCATAGAAATGGAGTAGCGTGCAATGGTGTCGTCTCATACAACTATGAGTTAGTAGAAAAATTTGTGGGCACAAAATGGGTGATCAGTGACTTATTCTCTTCTGGTTGAGCCTTGTCTTTAGCTTTTTCTTCTATATTTAACATTATGTAGAGGCAAGGCCCCCCTCTAAATCTGGATTGAAATTATTTTTCATTCTAATTCATAGAAATGGAGTAGCGTGAAATGGTGTCGTCTCATACAAGTGTGAGTTAGTCGAAAAATTTGTGGGCACAAAATGGGTGATCAGTGTCTTGTTCTCTTCTGTTTGTGACTTGTCTTTACCTTTTTCTTCTATATTTAACATTATGTACAGGCAAGGCCCCCCTCTAAATCTGGAATGAAATTATTTTTCATTCTAATTCATAGAAATGGAGTAGCATGCAATGGTGTGGTCTCATACAACTGTGAGTTAGTAGAAAAATTTGTGGGCACAAAATGGGTGATCAGTGTCTTATTCTCTTCTGTTTGTGCCTTGTCTTTAGCTTTTTCTTCTATATTTAACATTAAGTAGAGGCAAGGCCTCCCTCTAAATCTGGATTGAAATTATTTTTCATTCTAATTCATAGAAATGGAGTAGCGTGCAATGGTGTCGTCTCATAAAACTGTGAGTTAGTAGAAAAATTTGTGGGCACAAATTGGGTGATCAGTGTCTTATTCTCTTCTGTTTGTGCCTCGTTTAGCTTTTTCTTCTATATTTAACATTATGTAGAGGCAAGGTCCCCCTCTAAATCTGGATTGAAATTATTTTTCATTCTAATTCATAGAAATGGAGTAGCGTGCAATGGTGTCGTCTCATACAACTGTGAGGTAGTAGAAAAACTTGTGGGCACAAAATGGGTGATCAGTGACTTATTCTCTTCTGTTTGTGCCTTGTCTTTAGCTTTTTCTTCTATATTTAACATTATGTAGAGGCAAGGCCCCCCTCTAAATCTGGATTGAAATTATTTTTCATTCTAATTCATAGAAATGGAGTAGCGTGCAATGGTGTCGTCTCATACAACTGTGAGTTAGTAGAAAAATTTGTGGGCACAAAATAGGTGATCAGTGACTTATTCTCTTCTGTTTGTGCCTTGTCTTTACCTTTTTCTTCTATATTTAACATTATGTAGAGGCAAGGCCCCCCTCTAAATCTGGATTGAAATTATTTTTCATTCTAATTCATAGAAATGGAGTAGCGTGCATTGGTGTCGTCTCATACAACTGTGAGTTAGTAGAAAAATTTGTGGGCACAAAATGGGTGATCAGTGAATTATTCTCTTCTGGTTGATTCTTGTCTTTAGCTTTTTCTTCTATATTTAACATTATGTAGAGGCAAGGCCCGCCTCTAAATCTGGATTGAAATTTTTTTTCATTCTAATTCATAGAAATGGAGTAGCGTGAAATGGTGTCGTCTCATACAAGTGTGAGTTAGTAGAAAAATTTGTGGGCACAAAATTGGTGATCAGTGTCTTATTCTCTTCTGTTTGTGCCTTGTCTTTACCTTTTTCTTCTATATTTAACATTATTTAGAGGCAAGGCCCCCCTCTAAATCTGGAATGAATTTATTTTTCATTCTAATTCATAGAAATGGAGTAGCATGCAATGGTGTGGTCTCATACAACTGTGAGTTAGTAGAAAAATTTGTGGGCACAAAATGGGTGATCAGTGTCTTATTCTCTTCTGTTTGTGCCTTGTCTTTACCTTTTTCTTCTATATTTAACATTATGTAGAGGCAAGGCCCCCCTCTAAATCTGGATTGAAATTATTTTTCATTCTAATTCATAGAAATGGAGTAGCGTGCATTGGTGTCGTCTCATACAACTGTGAGTTAGTAGAAAAATTTGTGGGCACAAAATGGGTGATCATTGACTTCTTCTCTTCTGTTTGTGCCTTGTCTTTAGCTTTTTCTTCTATATTTAACATTATGTAGAGGCAAGGCCCCCCTCGAAATCTGGATTGAAATTATTTTTCATTCTAATTCATAGAAATGGAGTAGCGTGCAATGGTGTCGTCTCATACAACTGCGTGTTAGTAGAAAAATTTGTTGGCACAAAATGTGTGATCAGTGACTTATTCTGTTCTGTTTGAGCCTTGTCTTTACCTTTTTCTTCTATATTTAACATTATGTAGAGGCAAGGCCCCTCTCGAAATCTGGATTGAAATTATTTTTCATTCTAATTCATAGAAATGGAGTAGCGTGCAATGGTGTCGTCTCATACAACTGTGAGTTAGTAGATAAATTTGTGTGCACAAAATGGGTGATCAGTGTCTTATTCTCTTCTGTTTGTGCCTTGTCTTTAACTTTTTCTTCTATATTTAACATTATGTAGAGGCAATGCCCCCCTCGAAATCTGGATTGAAATTATTTTTCTTTCTAATTCATAGAAATGGAGTAGCGTGCAATGGTGTCGTCTCATACAACTGTGAGTTAGCAGAAAAATATCTGGGCACAAAATGGGCGATCAGTGCCTTATTCTCTTCTGTTTTTGCCTTGTCTTTACTTTTTCTTCTATATTTAACATTACGTAGAGGCAAGGCCCCCCTCTAAATCTGGATGGAAATTATTTTTCATTCTAATTTATAGAAATGGAGTAGCATGCAATGGTGTCGTCTCATATAACTGTGAGTTAGTAGCAAAATTTGTGGGCACAAAATGGGTGATCACTGACTTATTCTCTTCTGTTTGTCCCTTGTCTTTAACCTTTTCTTCTATATTTAACATTATGTAGAGGCAGGCCCCCCTGTAAATCTGGATTGAAATTATTTTTCATTCTAATTCATAGAAATGGAGTAGCGTGCAATGGTGTCGTCTCATACAACTGTGTGTTAGTAGAAAAATTTGTGGGCATAAAGTGGGTGATCAGTGTCTTATTCTCTTCTGTTTGTGCCTTGTCTTTAGCTTTTTCTTCTATATTTAACATTATGTAGAGGCAAGGACCCCTCTAAATCTGGATTGAAATTATTTTTCATTCTAATTCATAGAAATGGAGTAGCGTGCAATGGTGTCGTCTCATACAACTGTGAGTTAGTAGAAAAATTTGTGGGCACAAAATGGGTGATCAGTGTCTTATTCTCTACTGTTTGTGCCTTGTCTTTACCTTTTTCTTCTATATTTAACATTATGTAGAGGCAAGGACCCCCTCTAAATCTGGATTGAAATTATTTTTCATTCTAATTCATAGAAAGAGCGTAGCGTGCAATGGTGTCGTCTCATACAACTGTGAGTTAGTAGAAAAATTTGTGGGCAGAAAATTGGTGATCAGTGACTTATTCTCTTATGTTTGTGCCTTGTCTTTAGCTTTTTCTTCTATATATAACATTATGTAGAGGCAAGGCCCCCTCTAAATCTGGATTGAAATTATTTTTCATTCTAATTCATAGAAATGGAGTAGCATGCAATGGTCTCGTCTCATACAACTGTGAGTTAGTATAAAATTTGTGGGCACAAAATGGGTGATCAGTGTCTTATTCTCTTCTGTTTGTGCCTTGTCTTTAACCTTTTCTTCTATATTTAACATTATGTAGAGGCGTGGCCCCCCTCTAAATCTGGATTGAAATTATTTTTCATTCTAATTCATAGAAATGGAGTAGCATGCAATGGTGTCGTCTCATACAACTGTGAATTAGTAGAAAAATTTGTGGGCACAAAATATTTGATCAGTGTCTTATTCTCTTCTGTTTGTGCCTTGTCTTTAGCTTTTTCTTCTATATTTAACATTATGTAGAGGCAAGGCCCCCCTCTAAATCTGGATTGAAATTATTTTTCATTCTAATTCATAGAAATGGAGTAGCGTGCAATGGTGTCGTCTCATACAACTGTGAGTTAGCAGAAAAATTTCTGGGCACAAAATGGGCGATCAGTGTCTTATTCTCTTCTGTTTTTGCCTTGTCTTTACTTTTTCTTCTATATTTAACATTACGTAGAGGCAATGCCCCCCTCTAAATCTGGATTGAAATTATTTTTCATTCTAATTCATAGAAATGGAGTAGCATGCAATGGTGTCGTCTCATACAACTGTGTGTTAGTAGAAAAATTTGTGGGCATAAAATGGGTGATCAGTGTCTTATTCTCTTCTGTTTGTGCCTTGTCTTTAGCTTTTTCTTCTATATTTAACATTATGTAGAGGCAAGGCCCCCCTCTAAATCTGGATGGAAATTATTTTTCATTCTAATTCATAGAAATGGAGTAGCATGCAATGGTGTCGTCTCATATAACTGTGAGTTAGTAGCAAAATTTGTGGGCACAAAATGGATGATCACTGACTTATTCTCTTCTGTTTGTGCCTTGTCTTTAGCTTTTTCTTCTATATTTAACATTATGTAGAGGCAAGGGCCCTCTCTAAATATGGATTGAAATTATTTTTCATTCAAATTCATAGAAATGGAGTAGCGTGCAATGGTGTCGTCTCATACAACTGTGAGTTAGTAGAAAAATTTGTGGGCACAAAATGTTTGATCAGAGACTTATTCTCTTCTGTTTGTGCCTTGTCTTTACCTTTTTCTTCTATATTTAACATTATGTAGAGGCAAGGCCCCCCTCTAAATCTGGATTGAAATTATTTTTCATTCTAATTCATAGAAAGAGCGTAGCGTGCAATGGTGTCGTCTCATACAACTGTGAGTTAGTAGACAAATTTGTGGGCACAAAATGGGTGATCAGTGTCTTATTCTCTTCTGTTTGTGCCTTGTCTTTACTTTCTCCTTCTATATTTAACATTATGTAGAGGCTAGGCCCCCCTCTAAATCTGGATTGAAATTATTTTTCATTCTAATTCATAGAAATGGAGTAGCGTGCAATGGTGTCGTCTTATGCATCTGTAAGTTAGTAGAAAAATTTGTTGGAACAAAATGGGTGATCAGTGACTTATTCTATTCTGTTTGAGCCTTGTCTTTAACTTTTTCTTCTATATTTAACATTATGTAGAGGCTAGGCCCCCCTCTAAATCTGGATTGAAATTATTCCTCATTCTAATTCATAGAAATGGAGTAACGTGCAATGGTTTCGTCTCATACAACTGTGAGTTACTAGAAAAATTTGTGGGCACAAAATGGGTGATCAGTGTCTTATTCTCTTCTGTTTGTGCCTTGTCTTTACCTTTTTCTTCTATATTTAACATTATGTAGAGGCAAGGCCCCCCTCTAAATCTGGATTGCAATTATTTCTCATTCTAATTCATAGAAATGGAGTAGCATGCAATGGTGTCGTCTCATACAACTGTGAGTTAGTAGAAAAATTTGTGGACACAAAATGGGTGATCAGTGACTTATTCTGTTCTGTTTGAGCCTTGTCTTTATCTTTTTCTTCTATATTTAACATTATGTAGAGGCAAGGCCCCCCTCTAAATCTGGATTGAAATTATTTTTCATTCTAATTCATAGAAATGGAGTAGCGTGCAATGGTGTCGTCTCATAGAACTGTGAGTTAGTAGATAAATTTGTGGGCACAAAATGGGTGATCAGTGTCTTATTCTCTTCTGTTTGTGCCTTGTCTTTACCTTTTTCTTCTATATTTAACATTATGTAGAGGCAAGGACCCCCTCAAAATCTGGATTGAAATTATTTTTCATTCTAATTCATAGAAATGGAGTAACGTGCAATGGTGTCGTCTCATACAACTGTGAGTTAGTAGATAAATTTGTGGGCACAAAATGGGTGATCAGTGTCTTATTCTCTTCTGTTTGTGCCTTGTCTTTACCTTTTTCTTCTATATTTAACATTATGTAGAGGTAAGGCCCCCCTCGAAATCTGGATTGAAATTATTTTTCTTTCTAATTCATAGAAATGGAGTAGCGTGCAATGGTGTCATATCATACAACTGTGAGTTAGCAGAAAAATTTGTGGGCACAAAATGGGCGATCAGTGTCTTATTCTCTTCTGTTTTTGCCTTGTCTTTATTTTTTCTTCTATATTTAACATTATGTAGAGGCAAGGGCCCCCTCTAAATCTGGATTGAAATTATTTTTCATTCAAATTCATAGAAATGGAGTAGCCTGCAATGGTGTCGTATCATACAACTGTGAGTTAGCAGAAAAATTTGTGGGCACAAAATGGGCGATCAGTGTCTTATTCTCTTCTGTTTGTGCCTTGTCTTTACCTTTTTCTTCTATATTTAACATTATGTAGAGGTAAGGCCCCCCTCTAAATCTGGATTGAAATTATTTTTCATTCTAATTCATAGAAATGGAGTAGCGTGCAATGGTGTCGTCTCATAGAACTGTGAGTTAGTAGATAAATTTGTGGGCACAAAATGGGTGATCAGTGTCTTATTCTCTTCTGTTTGTGCCTTGTCTTTACCTTTTTCTTCTATATTTAACATTATGTAGAGGCAAGGACCCCCTCAAAATCTGGATTGAAATTATTTTTCATTCTAATTCATACAAATGGAGTAACGTGCAATGGTGTCGTCTCATACAACTGTGAGTTAGTAGATAAATTTGTGGGCACAAAATGGGTGATCAGTGTCTTATTCTCTTCTGTTTGTGCCTTGTCTTTACCTTTTTCTTCTATATTTAACATTATGTAGAGGTAAGGCCCCCCTCGAAATCTGGATTGAAATTATTTTTCTTTCTAATTCATAGAAATGGAGTAGCGTGCAATGGTGTCATATCATACAACTGTGAGTTAGCAGAAAAATTTGTGGGCACAAAATGGGCGATCAGTGTCTTATTCTCTTCTGTTTTTGCCTTGTCTTTATTTTTTCTTCTATATTTAACATTATGTAGAGGCAAGGGCCCCCTCTAAATCTGGATTGAAATTATTTTTCATTCAAATTCATAGAAATGGAGTAGCCTGCAATGGTGTCGTATCATACAACTGTGAGTTAGCAGAAAAATTTGTGGGCACAAAATGGGCGATCAGTGTCTTATTCTCTTCTGTTTGTGCCTTGTCTTTACCTTTTTCTTCTATATTTAACATTATGTAGAGGTAAGGCCCCCCTCGAAATCTGGATTGAAATTATTTTTCTTTCTAATTCATAGAAATGGAGTAATGTGCAATGGTGTCGTCTCATACAACTGTGAGTTAGTAGATAAATTTGTGGGCACAAAATGGGTGATCAGTGTCTTATTCTCTTCTGTTTGTGCCTTGTCTTTACCTTTTTCTTCTATATTTAACATTATGTAGAGGTAAGGCCCCCCTCGAAATCTGGATTGAAATTATTTTTCTTTCTAATTCATAGAAATGGAGTCGCGTGCAATGGTGTCGTATCATACAACTGTGAGTTAGCAGAAAAATTTGTGGGCACAAAATGGGCGATCAGTGTCTTATTCTCTTCTGTTTTTACCTTATCTTTATTTTTTCTTCTATATTTAACATTATGTAGAGGCAAGGGCCCCCTCTAAATCTGGATTGAAATTACTTTTCATTCAAATTCATAGAAATGGAGTAGCGTGCAATGGTGTCGTCTCATACAACTGTGAGTTAGTAGAAAAATTTGTGGGCACAAAATGGGTGATCAGTGACTTATTCTGTTCTGTTTGAGCCTTGTCTTTACCTTTTTCTTCTATATTTAACATTATGCAGAGGCAATGCCGCCCTATAAATCTAGATTGAAATTATTTTTCATTCTAATTCATAGAAATGGAGTAGCGTGCAATGGTGTCGTCTCATACAACTGTGAGTTAGTAGAAAAATTTGTGGGCACCAAATGGGTGATCAGTGGATTAATCTCTTCTGTTTGTGCCTTGTCTTTACCTTTTTCTTCTATATTTAACATTATGCAGAGGCAAGGCCGCCCTTTAAATCTGGATTGAAATTATTTTTCATTCTAATTCATAGAAATGGAGTAGCGTGCAATGGTGTCGTCTCATACAACTGTGAGTTAGTAGATAAATTTGTGGGCACAAAATGGGTGATCAGTGTCTTATTCTCTTCTGTTTGTGCCTTGTCTTTACCTTTTTCTTCTATATTTAACATTATGTAGAGGCAAGGACCCCCTCAAAATCTGGATTGAAATTATTTTTCATTCTAATTCATAGAAATGGAGTAACGTGCAATGGTGTCGTCTCATACAACTGTGAGTTAGTAGATAAATTTGTGGGCACAAAATGGGTGATCAGTGTCTTATTCTCTTCTGTTTGTGCCTTGTCTTTACCTTTTTCTTCTATATTTAACATTATGTAGAGGTAAGGCCCCCCTCGAAATCTGGATTGAAATTATTTTTCTTTCTAATTCATAGAAATGGAGTAGCGTGCAATGGTGTCATATCATACAACTGTGAGTTAGCAGAAAAATTTGTGGGCACAAAATGGGCGATCAGTGTCTTATTCTCTTCTGTTTTTGCCTTGTCTTTATTTTTTCTTCTATATTTAACATTATGTAGAGGCAAGGGCCCCCTCTAAATCTGGATTGAAATTATTTTTCATTCAAATTCATAGAAATGGAGTAGCCTGCAATGGTGTCGTATCATACAACTGTGAGTTAGCAGAAAAATTTGTGGGCACAAAATGGGCGATCAGTGTCTTATTCTCTTCTGTTTGTGCCTTGTCTTTACCTTTTTCTTCTATATTTAACATTATGTAGAGGTAAGGCCCCCCTCGAAATCTGGATTGAAATTATTTTTCTTTCTAATTCATAGAAATGGAGTAATGTGCAATGGTGTCGTCTCATACAACTGTGAGTTAGTAGATAAATTTGTGGGCACAAAATGGGTGATCAGTGTCTTATTCTCTTCTGTTTGTGCCTTGTCTTTACCTTTTTCTTCTATATTTAACATTATGTAGAGGTAAGGCCCCCCTCGAAATCTGGATTGAAATTATTTTTCTTTCTAATTCATAGAAATGGAGTCGCGTGCAATGGTGTCGTATCATACAACTGTGAGTTAGCAGAAAAATTTGTGGGCACAAAATGGGCGATCAGTGTCTTATTCTCTTCTGTTTTTACCTTATCTTTATTTTTTCTTCTATATTTAACATTATGTAGAGGCAAGGGCCCCCTCTAAATCTGGATTGAAATTACTTTTCATTCAAATTCATAGAAATGGAGTAGCGTGCAATGGTGTCGTCTCATACAACTGTGAGTTAGTAGAAAAATTTGTGGGCACAAAATGGGTGATCAGTGACTTATTCTGTTCTGTTTGAGCCTTGTCTTTACCTTTTTCTTCTATATTTAACATTATGCAGAGGCAATGCCGCCCTATAAATCTAGATTGAAATTATTTTTCATTCTAATTCATAGAAATGGAGTAGCGTGCAATGGTGTCGTCTCATACAACTGTGAGTTAGTAGAAAAATTTGTGGGCACCAAATGGGTGATCAGTGGATTAATCTCTTCTGTTTGTGCCTTGTCTTTACCTTTTTCTTCTATATTTAACATTATGCAGAGGCAAGGCCGCCCTTTAAATCTGGATTGAAATTATTTTTCATTCTAATTCATAGAAATGGAGTAGCGTGCAATGGTGTCGTCTCATACAACTGTGAGTTAGTAGAAAAATTTGTGGGCACAAAATGGGTGATCAGTGTCTTATTCTCTTCTGTTTGTGCCTTGTCTTTACATTTTTCTTCTACATTTAACATTATTTAGATGCAAGGCCCCCATCTAAATCTGGATTGAAATCATTTTTCATTCTAATTCATAGAAATGGAGTAGCGTGCAATGGTGTCGTCTCATACAACTGTGAGTTAGTAGAAAAATTTGTGGGCACAAAATGGGTGATCAGTGTCATATTCTCTTCTGTTTGTGCCTTGTCTTTACCTTTTTCTTCTATATTTAACATTATGCAGAGGCAAGGCCGCCCTTTAAATCTGGATTGAAATTATTTTTCATTCTAATTCATAGAAATGGAGTAGCGTGCAATGGTGTCGTCTCATACAACTGTGAGTTAGTAGAAAAATTTGTGGGCACAAAATGGGTGATCAGTGGATTAATCTCTTCTGATTGTGCCTTGTCTTTAGCTTTTTCTTCCATATTTAACATTATGCAGAGGCAAGGCCGCCCTTTAAATCTGGATTGAAATTATTTTTCATTCTAATTCATAGAAATGGAGTAGCGTGCAATGGTGTCGTCTCATACAACTGTGAGTTAGTAGAAAAATTTGTGGGCACAAAATGGGTGATCAGTGATTTATTCTGTTCTGTTTGAGCCTTGTCTTTAGCTTTTTCTTCTAAATTTAACATTATGTAGAGGCAAGGGCCCCCTCTAAATCTGGATTGAAATTATTTTTCATTCTAATTCATAGAAATGGAGTAGCGTGCAATGGTTTCATCTCATACAACTGTGAGTTAGTAGAAAAATTTGTGGGCACAAAATGGGTGATCAGTGTCTTATTCTCTTCTGTTTGTGCCTTGTCTTTACCTTTTTAGTCTATATTTAACATTATGTATAGGCAAGAACCCCCTCTAAATATGGATTGAATTTATTTTTCATTCTAATTCATAGAAATGGAGTAACGTGCAATGGTTTCGTCTCATACAACTGTGAGTTAGTAGAAAAATTTGTGGGCACAAAATGGGTGATCAGTGACTTATTCTGTTCTGTTTGAGACTTGTCTTTACCTTTTTCTTCTATATTTAACATTATGTAGAGGCAAGGACCCCCTCTAAATCTGGATCGAAATTATTTTTCATTCTAATTCATAGAAATGGAGTAGCGTGCAATGGTGTCGTCTCATACAACTGTGAGTTAGTCGAAAAATTTGTGGGCACAAAATGGGTCATCAGTGTCTTATTCTCTTCTGTTTGTGCCTTATCTTTACCTTTTTCTTCTATATTTAACATTATGTAGAGGCAAGGGCCCCCTCTAAATCTGGATTGAAATTATTTTTCATTCTAATTCATAGAAATGGAGTAGCGTGCAATGGTTTCGTCTCATACAACTGTGAGTTAGTAGAAAAATTTGTCGGCACAAAATGGGTGATCAGTGTCTTATTCTCTTCTATTTGTGCCTTGTCTTTACGTTTTTCTTCTATATTTAACATTATGTAGAGCCAAGGGCCCCTATAAATCTGGATTGAAATTATTTTTCATTCTAATTCATAGAAATGGAGTAGCGTGCAATGGTGTCGTCTCATACAACTGTGAGTTAGCAGAAAAATTTGTGGGCACAAAATGGGCGATCAGTGTCTTATTCTCTTCTGTTTTTACCTTATCTTTATTTTTTCTTCTATATTTAACATTATGTAGAGGCAAGGGCCCCCTCTAAATCTGGATTGAAATTACTTTTCATTCAAATTCATAGAAATGGAGTAGCGTGCAATGGTGTCGTCTCATACAACTGTGAGTTAGTAGAAAAATTTGTGGGCACAAAATGGGTGATCAGTGACTTATTCTGTTCTGTTTGAGCCTTGTCTTTACCTTTTTCTTCTATATTTAACATTATGCAGAGGCAATGCCGCCCTATAAATCTAGATTGAAATTATTTTTCATTCTAATTCATAGAAATGGAGTAGCGTGCAATGGTGTCGTCTCATACAACTGTGAGTTAGTAGAAAAATTTGTGGGCACCAAATGGGTGATCAGTGGATTAATCTCTTCTGTTTGTGCCTTGTCTTTACCTTTTTCTTCTATATTTAACATTATGCAGAGGCAAGGCCGCCCTTTAAATCTGGATTGAAATTATTTTTCATTCTAATTCATAGAAATGGAGTAGCGTGCAATGGTGTCGTCTCATACAACTGTGAGTTAGTAGAAAAATTTGTGGGCACAAAATGGGTGATCAGTGTCTTATTCTCTTCTGTTTGTGCCTTGTCTTTACATTTTTCTTCTACATTTAACATTATTTAGATGCAAGGCCCCCATCTAAATCTGGATTGAAATCATTTTTCATTCTAATTCATAGAAATGGAGTAGCGTGCAATGGTGTCGTCTCATACAACTGTGAGTTAGTAGAAAAATTTGTGGGCACAAAATGGGTGATCAGTGTCATATTCTCTTCTGTTTGTGCCTTGTCTTTACCTTTTTCTTCTATATTTAACATTATGCAGAGGCAAGGCCGCCCTTTAAATCTGGATTGAAATTATTTTTCATTCTAATTCATAGAAATGGAGTAGCGTGCAATGGTGTCGTCTCATACAACTGTGAGTTAGTAGAAAAATTTGTGGGCACAAAATGGGTGATCAGTGGATTAATCTCTTCTGATTGTGCCTTGTCTTTAGCTTTTTCTTCCATATTTAACATTATGCAGAGGCAAGGCCGCCCTTTAAATCTGGATTGAAATTATTTTTCATTCTAATTCATAGAAATGGAGTAGCGTGCAATGGTGTCGTCTCATACAACTGTGAGTTAGTAGAAAAATTTGTGGGCACAAAATGGGTGATCAGTGATTTATTCTGTTCTGTTTGAGCCTTGTCTTTAGCTTTTTCTTCTAAATTTAACATTATGTAGAGGCAAGGGCCCCCTCTAAATCTGGATTGAAATTATTTTTCATTCTAATTCATAGAAATGGAGTAGCGTGCAATGGTTTCATCTCATACAACTGTGAGTTAGTAGAAAAATTTGTGGGCACAAAATGGGTGATCAGTGTCTTATTCTCTTCTGTTTGTGCCTTGTCTTTACCTTTTTAGTCTATATTTAACATTATGTATAGGCAAGAACCCCCTCTAAATATGGATTGAATTTATTTTTCATTCTAATTCATAGAAATGGAGTAACGTGCAATGGTTTCGTCTCATACAACTGTGAGTTAGTAGAAAAATTTGTGGGCACAAAATGGGTGATCAGTGACTTATTCTGTTCTGTTTGAGACTTGTCTTTACCTTTTTCTTCTATATTTAACATTATGTAGAGGCAAGGACCCCCTCTAAATCTGGATCGAAATTATTTTTCATTCTAATTCATAGAAATGGAGTAACGTGCAATGGTGTCGTCTCATACAACTGTGAGTTAGTCGAAAAATTTGTGGGCACAAAATGGGTGATCAGTGTCTTATTCTCTTCTGTTTGTGCCTTATCTTTACCTTTTTCTTCTATATTTAACATTATGTAGAGGCAAGGGCCCCCTCTAAATCTGGATTGAAATTATTTTTCATTCTAATTCATAGAAATGGAGTAGCGTGCAATGGTTTCGTCTCATACAACTGTGAGTTAGTAGAAAAATTTGTCGGCACAAAATGGGTGATCAGTGTCTTATTCTCTTCTATTTGTGCCTTGTCTTTACGTTTTTCTTCTATATTTAACATTATGTAGAGCCAAGGGCCCCTATAAATCTGGATTGAAATTATTTTTCATTCTAATTCATAGAAATGGAGTAGCGTGCAATGGTGTCGTCTCATACAACTGTGATTAGTAGAAAAATTTGTGGGCAAAAAATGGGTGATCAGTGTCTTATTCTCTTCTGTTTGAGCCTTGTCTTTATCTTTTTCTTCTATATTTAACATTATGTAGAGGCAAGGCCCCCCTCTAAAACTGGATTGAAATTCTTTTTCATTCAAATTCATAGAAATGGAGTAGCATGCATGGGTGTCGTCTCATACAACTGTGAGTTAGTAGAAAAATTTGTGGGCACAAAATGGTTGATCAGTGACTTATTCTCTTCTGTTTGTGTCTTGACTTTACCTTTTTCTTCTATATTTAACATTATGTAGAGGCAAGGCCGCCCTCTAAATCTGGATTGAAATTATTTTTCATTCTAATTCATAGAAATGGAGTAGCGTGCAATGGTGTCGTCTCATACAACTGTGAGTTAGTAGAAAAATTTGTGGGCACAAAATGGGTGATCAGTGTCTTAGTCTCTTTTGTTTGTGCCTTGTCTTTACCTTTTCTTCTATATTTAACATTATGTAGAGGCAAGGCCCCCCTCTAAATCTGGATTGAAATTATTTTTCATTCTAATTCATAGAAATGGAGTAGCGTGCAATGGTGTCGTCTCATACAACTGTGAGTTAGTAGAAAAATTTGTGGGCACAAAATGGGTGATCAGTGTCTTATTCTCTTCTGTTTGAGCCTTGTCTTTAGCTTATTCTTCTATATTTAACATTATGTAGAGTCAAGGCCCCCCCCTAAATCTGGATTGAAATTATTTTTCATTCTTATTCATAGAATTGGAGAAGCGTGCAATGGTTGTCGTCTCATACAACTGTGAGTTAGTAGAAACATTGGTGGGCACAAAATGGGTGATCAGTGTCTTATTCTCTTCTGTTTGTGCCTTGTCTTTAGCTTTTTCTTCTATATTTAACATTATGTAGAGTTAAGGCACCCCTCTAAATCTGGATTGAAATTATATTTCATTCTAAATCGTAGAAATGGAGTCGCGTGCAATGGTTTCGTCTCATACAACTGTGAGTTAGTAGAAAAATTTGTGGGCACAAAATGTGTGATCAGTGTCTTATTCTCTTCTGTTTGTGACTTGTCTTTACCTTTTTCTTCTATATTTAACATTATGTAGAGGCAAGGCCCCCCTCTAAATCTGGATTGAAATTATTTTTCAGTCTAATTCATAGAAATGGAGTAACGTGCAATGGTGTCGTCTCATACAACTGTGAGTTAGCAGAAAAATTTGTGGGCACAAAATGGGTGATCAGTGTCTTTTTCTCTTCTGTTTGAGCCTTGTCTTTACCTTTTCTTCTATATTTAACATTATGTAGAGGCAAGGCCCCCCTCTAAATCTGGATTGAAATTATTTTTCATTCTAATTCATAGAAATGGAGTAACGTGCAATGGGGCGTCTCATACAACTGTGAGTTAGCAGAAAAATTTGTGGGCACAAAATGGGTGATCAGTGTCTTATTCTCTTCTGTTTGTGCCTTATCTTTACCTTTTTCTTCTATATTTAACATTATGTAGAAGCAATGACTCCCTCTAAATCTGGATTGAAATTATTTTTCATTCTAATTCATAGAAATGGAGTAATGTGCAATGGTGTCGTCTCATACAACTGTGAGTTAGCAGAAAAATTTGTGGGCACAAAATGGGTGATCAATGTCTTATTCTCTTCTGTTTGCGCCTTGTCTTTACATTTTCTTCTATATTTAACATTATGTAGAGGCAAGCCCCCCCTCTAAATCTGGATTGAAATTATTTTTCATTCTAATTCATAGAAATGGAGTAACGTGCAATGGGGCGTCTCATACAACTGTGAGTTAGCAGAAAAATTTGTAGGCACAAAATGGGTGATCAGTGTCTTATTCTCTTCTGTTTGTGCCTTATCTTTACCTTTTTCTTCTATATTTAACATTATGTAGAGGCAAGGGCCCCCTCTAAATCTGGATTGAAATTATTTTTCATTCTAATTCATAGAAATGGAGTAGCGTGCATTGGTTTCGTCTCATACAACTGAGAGTTAGTAGAAAAATTTGTGGGCACAAAATGGGTGATCAGTGTCTTATTCTCTTTTGTTTGTGCCTTGTCTTTACCTTTTTAGTCTATATTTAACATTATGTAGAGGCAAGGACCCACTCTAAATCTGGATTGAAATTATTTTTCATTCTAATTCATAAAATGGAGTAACGTGCAATGGTGTCGTCTCATACAACTGTGAGTTAGTAGAAAAATTTGTCGGCACAAAATGGGTGATCAGTGTCTTATTCTCTTCTGTTTGAGCCTTGTCTTTAGCTTATTCTTCTATATTTAACATTATGTAGAGTCAAGGCCACCCTCTAAATCTGGATTGAAATTATTTTTCATTCTAATTCATAGAACTGGAGAAGCGTGCAATGGTTGTCGTCTCATACAACTGTGAGTTAGTAGAAACATTTGTGGGCACAAAATGTGTGATCAGTGTCTTATTCTCTTCTGTTTGAGCCTTGTCTTTAGCTTTTTCTTCTATATTTAACATTATGTAGAGTTAAGGCCCCCTCTAAATCTGGATTGAAATTATATTTCATTCTAAATCATAGAAATGGAGTAGCGTGCAATGGTTTCGTCTCATACAACTGTGAGTTAGTAGAAAAATTTGTGGGCACAAAATGTGTGATCAGTGCCTTATTCTCTTCTGTTTGTGCCTTGTCTTTACCTTTTTCTTCTATATTTAACATTATGTAGAGGAAAGGCCCCCCTCTAAATCTGGATTGAAATTATTTTTCAGTCTAATTCATAGAAATGGAGTAGCGTGCAATGGTGTCGTCTCATACAACTGTGAGTTAGTAGAAAAATTTGTGGGCACAAAATGGGTGATCAGTGTCTTATTCTCTTCTGTTTGAGCCTTGTCTTTAGCTTTTTCTTCTATATTTAACATTATGTAGAGGCAAGGCCCCCTCTAAATCTGGATTGAATTTATTTTTCATTCTAATTCATAGAAATGGTGTAGCGCGCAATGGTGTCATCTCATACAAATGTGAGTTATTAGAAAAATTTGCGGGCACAAAATGGGTGATCAGTGTCTTATTCTCTTCTGTTTGAGCCTTGTCTTTAGCTTTTTCTTCTATATTTAACATTATGTAGAGGCAAGGCCCCCTCTGAATCTGGATTGAAATTATTTTTCATTCTAATTCATAGAAATGGAGTAGCGTGCAATGGTGTCGTCTCATACAACTGTGAGTCAGTAGAAAAATTTGTGGGCACAAAATGGGTGATCAGTGTCTTAGTCTCTTCTGTTTGTGCCTTGTCTTTACCTTTTTAGTCTATATTTAACATTATGTAGAGGCAAGGCCCCCCTCTAAATCTGTATTGAAATTATTTTTCATTCTAATTCATAGAAATAGAGTAGCGTGCAATGGTGTCGTCTCATAAAACTGTGAGTTAGTAGAAAAATTTGTGGGCACAAAATGGGTGATCAGTGACTTATTCTCTTCTGTTTGAGCATTGTCTTTAGCTTTTACTTCTATATTTAAAATTAGGTTGAGGCAAGGCCCCCCTCAAAATCTGGATTGAAATTATTTTTCATTCTAATTCATAGAAATGGAGTAGCGTGCAATGGTTTCGTCTCATACAACTGAGAGTTAGTAGAAAAATTTGTGGGCACAAAATGGGTGATCAGTGTCTTATTCTCTTTTGTTTGTGCCTTGTCTTTACCTTTTTAGTCTATATTTAACATTATGTAGAGGCAATGACACCCTCTAAATCTGGATTGAAATTATTTTTCATTCTAATTCATAGAAATGGAGTAACGTGCAATGGTGTTGTCTCATACAACTGTGAGTTAGTAGAAAAATTTGTTGGCACAAAATGGGTGATCAGTGTCTTATCCTCTTCTGTTTGTGCCTTGTCTTCACCTTTTTCTTCTATATTTAACATTATGTAGAGGCAAGGACCCCCTCTAAATCTGGATTGAAATTATTTTTCCTGCTCATTCATAGAAATGGAGTAGCGTGCAATGGTGTCGTCTCATACAACTGTGAGTTAGTAGAAAAATTTGTGGGCACAAAATGGGTTATCAGTGACTTATTCTTTTCTGTTTGAGCCTTGTCTTTAGCTTTTACTTCTATATTTAAAATTAGGTTGAGGCAAGGCCCCCCTCTAAATCTGGATTGAAATTATTTTTGATTCTAATTCATAGAAATGGAGTAGCGTGCAATGGTTTCGTCTCATACAACTGTGAGTTAGTAGAAAAAAATTGTGGTCACAAAATGGGTGATCAGTGTCTTATTCTCTTCTGTTTGTGCCTTGTCTATAACCTTTCTTCAATATTTAACATTATGTAGAGGCAAGGCCCCCCCTCTAAATCTGGATTGAAATTATTTTTCATTCTAATTCATAGAAATGGAGTAGCGTGCAATGGTGTTGTCTCATACAACTGTGAGTTAGTAGAAAAATTTGTGGGCACAAAATGGGTGATCAGTGTCTTATTCTCTTCTGTTTGAGCCTTGTCTAGCTTTTTCATCTACTTTTAACATTATGTAGAGGCAAGGCCCCCCTCTAAATCTGGATTGAAATTATTTTTCATTCTCATTCATAGAAATGGTGTAGCGTGCAATGGTGTCATCTCATACAATTGTGTGTTAGTAGAAAAATTTGTGGGCACGAAATGGGTGATCAGAGACTTATTCTCTTCTGTTTGAGCCTTGTCTTTACCTTTTTCTTCTATATTTAACATTATGTAGAGGCAAGGCCCCCCTCTAAATCTGGATTGAAATTATTTTTCATTCTAATTCATAGAAATGGAGTAGCGTGCAATGGTGTCGTCTCATACAACTGTGAGTTAGTAGAAAAAATTGTGGTCACAAAATGGGTGATCAGTGTCTTTTTCTCTTCTGTTTCTGCCTTGTCTTTACCTTTTTCTTCTATATTTAACATTATGTAGAGGCAAGGCCCCCCTCTAAATCTGGATTGAATTTATTTTTCATTCTAATTCATAGAAATGGAGTAGCATGCAATGGTGTCATCTCATACAACTGTGAGTTAGTAGAAAAATTTGTGGGCACAAAATGGGTGATCAGTGACTTATTCTCTTCTGTTTGTGCCTTGTCTTTACCTTTTTCTTCTATATTTAACATTATGTAGAGGCAAGGCCCCCCTCTGAATCTGGATTGAATTTATTTTTCATTCTAATTCATAGAAATGGAGTAGCATGCAATGGTGTCATCTCATACACCTGTGAGTTAGTAGAAAAATTTGTGGGCACAAAATGGGTGATCAGTGTCTTATTCTCTTCTGTTTGAGCCTTGTCTAGCTTTTTCATCTACTTTTAACATTATGTAGAGGCAAGGCCCCCCTCTAAATCTGGATTGAAATTATTTTTCATTCTCATTCATAGAAATGGTGTAGCGTGCAATGGTGTCATCTCATACAACTGTGAGTTAGTAGAAAAATTTGTGGGCACGAAATGGGTGATCAGAGACGTATTCTCTTCTGTTTGAGCCTTGTCTTTACCTTTTTCTTCTATATTTAACATTATGTAGAGGCAAGGCCCCCCTCTAAATCTGGATTGAAATTATTTTTCATTCTAATTCATAGAAATGGAGTAGCGTGCAATGGTTTCGTCTCATACATCTGTGAGTTAGTAGAAAAAATTGTGGTCACAAAATGGGTGATCAGTGTCTTTTTCTCTTCTGTTTGTGCCTTGTCTTTAACCTTTTCTTCAATATTTAACATTATGTAGAGGCAAGGCCCCCCTCTAAATCTGGATTGAAATTATTTTTCATTCTATTTCATAGAAATGGAGTAGCGTGCAATGGTGTCGTCTCATACAACTGTGAGTTAGTAGAAAAATTTGTGGGCACAAAATGGGTGATCTGTGTCTTATTCTCTTCTGTTTGAGCCTTGTCTTTAGCTTTTTCCTCTACATTTAACATTATGTAGAGGCAAGGCCCCCCTCTAAATCTGGATTGAAATTATTTTTCATTCTAATTCATAGAAATGGAGTAGCGTGCAATGGTTTCGTCTCATACAACTGTGAGTTAGTAGAAAAATTTGTGGGCACAAAATGGGTGATCAATGTCTTATTCTCTTCTGTTTGTGCCTTGTCTTTACCTTTTTCTTCTATATTTAACATTATGTAGAGGCAAGGCCCCCCTCTAAATCTGGATTGAATTTATTTTTCATTCTAATTCATAGAAATGGAGTAGCATGCAATGGTGTCGTCTCATACAACTGTGAGTTAGTAGAAAAATTTGTGGGCACAAAATGGGTGAACAGTGTCTTATTCTCTTCTGTTTGTGCCTTGTCTTTACCTTTTTCTTCTATATTTAACATTATGTAGAGGCAAGGCCCCCCTCTGAATCTGGATTGAATTTATTTTTCATTCTAATTCATAGAAATGGAGTAGCATGCAATGGTGTCATCTCATACACCTGTGAATTAGTAGAAAAATTTGTGGGCACAAAATGGGTGATCAGTGTCTTATTCTCTTCTGTTTGAGCCTTGTCTAGCTTTTTCATCTACATTTAACATTATGTAGAGGCAAGGCCCCCCTCTAAATCTGGATTGAAATTATTTTTCATTCTAATTCATAGAAATAGAGTAGCGTGCAATGGTGTCGTCTCATACAACTATGAGTTAGTAGAAAAATTTGTGGGCACAAAATGGGTGATCAGTGTCTTATTCTCTTCTGTTTGAGCCTTGTCTTTAGCTTTTTCTTCTATATTGAAAATTATGTAGAGGCAAGGCCCCCCTCTAAATCTGGATTGAAATTATTTTCCTCCTAATTCATAGAAATGGAGTAGCGTGCAATGGTGTCGTCTCATACAACTGTGAGTTAGTAGAAAAATTTGTGGGCACAAAATGGGTGATCAGTGTATTATTCTCTTCTGTTTGAGCCTTGTCTTTATCTTTTTCTTCTATATTTAACATTATGTAGAGGCAAGGCCCCCCTCTAAATCTGGATTGAAATTATTTTTCTTTCTAATTCATAGAAATGGAGTAGCGTGCAATGGTGTCATCTCATACAACTGTGTATTAGTAGAAAAATTTGTGGGCACGAAATGGGTGATCAGAGACTTATTCTCTTCTGTTTGAGCCTTGTCTTTACCTTTTTCTTCTATATTTAACATTATGTAGAGGCAAGGCCCCCCTCTAAATCTGGATTGAAATTATTTTTCATTCTAATTCATAGAAATGGAGTAGCGTGCAATGGTGTCGTCTCATACAACTGTGAGTTAGTAGAAAAAATTGTGGTCACAAAATGGGTGATCAGTGTCTTTTTCTCTTCTGTTTGTGCCTTGTCTTTACCTTTTTCTTCTATATTTAACATTATGTCGAGGCAAGGCCCCCCTCTAAATCTGGATTGAATTTATTTTTCATTCTAATTCATAGAAATGGAGTAGCATGCAATGGTGTCGTCTCATACAACTGTGAGTTAGTAGAAAAATTTGTGGGCACAAAATGGGTGATCAGAGACTTATTCTCTTCTGTTTGAGCCTTGTCTTTATCTTTTTCTTCTATATTTAACATTATGTAGAGGCAAGGCCCCCCTCTAAATCTGGATTGAAATTATTTTTCATTCTAATTCATAGAAATGGAGTAGCGTGAAATGGTGTCGTCTCATACAACTGTGAGTTAGTAGAAAAAATTGTGGTCACAAAATGGGTGATCAGTGTCTTTTTCTCTTCTGTTTGTGCCTTGTCTTTACCTTTTTCTTCTATATTTAACATTATGTCGAGGCAAGGCCACCCTCTAAATCTGGATTGAATTTATTTTTCATTCTAATTCATAGAAATGGAGTAGCATGCAATGGTGTCGTCTCATACAACTGTGAGTTAGTAGAAAAATTTGTGGGCACAAAATGGGTGATCAGAGACTTATTCTCTTCTGTTTGAGCCTTGTCTTTATCTTTTTCTTCTATATTTAACATTATGAAGAGGCATGGCCCCCCTCTAAATCTGGATTGAAATTATTTTTCATTCTAATTCATAGAAATGGAGTAGCGTGAAATGGTGTCGTCTCATACAACTGTGAGTTAGTAGTAAAAATTGTGGTCACAAAATGGGTGATCAGTGTCTTTTTCTCTTCTGTTTGTGCCTTGTCTTTACCTTTTTCTTCTATATTTAACATTATGTCGAGGCAAGGCCCCCCTCTAAATCTGGATTGAATTTATTTTTCATTCTAATTCATAGAAATGGAGTAGCATGCAATGGTGTCGTCTCATACAACTGTGAGTTAGTAGAAAAATTTGTGGGCACAAAATGGGTGATCAGTGTCTTATTCTCTTCTGTTTGTGCCTTGTCTTTACCTTTTTCTTCTATATTTAACATTATGTAGAGGCAAGGCCCCCCTCTAAATGTGGATTAAATTTATTTTTCATTCTAATTCATAGAAATGGAGTAGCATGCAATGGTGTCGTCTCATACAACTGTGAGTTAGTAGAAAAATTTGTGGGCACAAAATGGGTGATCAGTGTATTATTCTCTTCTGTTTGAGCCTTGTCTTTATCTTTTTCTTCTATATTTAACATTATGTAGAGGCAAGGCCCCCCTCTAAATCTGGATTGAAATTATTTTTCTTTCTAATTCATAGAAATGGAGTAGCGTGCAATGGTGTCATCTCATACAACTGTGTGTTAGTAGAAAAATTTGTGGGCACGAAATGGGTGATCAGAGACTTATTCTCTTCTGTTTGAGCCTTGTCTTTACCTTTTTCTTCTATATTTAACATTATGTAGAGGCAAGGCCGCCCTCTAAATCTGGATTGAAATTATTTTTCATTCTAATTCATAGAAATGGAGTAGCGTGCAATGGTGTCGTCTCATACAACTGTGAGTTAGTAGAAAAAATTGTGGTCACAAAATGGGTGATCAGTTTCTTTTTCTCTTCTGTTTGTGCCTTGTCTTTACCTTTTTCTTCTATATTTAACATTATGTCGAGGCAAGGCCCCCCTCTAAATCTGGATTGAATTGATTTTTCATTCTAATTCATAGAAATGGAGTAGCATGCAATGGTGTCGTCTCATACAACTGTGAGTTAGTAGAAAAATTTGTGGGCACAAAATGGGTGATCAGAGACTTATTCTCTTCTGTTTGAGCCTTGTCTTTATCTTTTTCTTCTATATTTAACATTATGTAGAGGCAAGGCCCCCCTCTAAATCTGGATTGAAATTATTTTTCATTCTAATTCATAGAAATGGAGTAGCGTGCAATGGTGTCGTCTCATAAAACTGTGAGTTAGTAGAAAAAATTGTGGTCACAAAATGGGTGATCAGTGTCTTTTTCTCTTCTGTTTGTGCCTTGTCTTTACCTTTTTCTTCTATATTTAACATTATGTCGAGGCAAGGCCCCCCTCTAAATCTGGATTGAATTTATTTTTCATTCTAATTCATAGAAATGGAGTAGCATGCAATGGTGTCGTCTCATACAACTGTGAGTTAGTAGAAAAATTTGTGGGCACAAAATGGGTGGTCAGTGTCTTATTCTCTTCTGTTTGAGCCTTGTCTAGCTTTTTCATCTACTTTTAACATTATGTAGAGGCAAGGCCCCCCTCTAAATCTGGATTGAAATTATTTTTCATTCTCATTCATAGAAATGGTGTAGCGTGCAATGGTGTCATCTCATACAACTGTGAGTTAGTAGAAAAATTTGTGGGCACGAAATGGGTGATCAGAGACTTATTCGCTTCTGTTTGAGCCTTGTCTTTAGCTTTTTCCTCTATATTTAACATTATGTAGAGGCAAGGCCCCCCTCTAAATCTGGATTGAAATTATTTTTCATTCTAATTCATAGAAATGGAGTAGCGTGCAATGGTTTCGTCTCATACAACTGTGAGTTAGTACAAAAATTTGTGGGCACAAAATGGGTGATCAATGTCTTATTCTCTTCTGTTTGTGCCTTGTCTTTACCTTTTTCTTCTATATTTAACATTATGTAGAGGCAAGGCCCCCCTCTAAATCTGGATTGAATTTATTTTTCATTCTAATTCATAGAAATGGAGTAGCATGCAATGGTGTCGTCTCATACAACTGTGAGTTAGTAGAAAAATTTGTGGGCACAAAATGGGTGATCAGTGTCTTATTCTCTTCTGTTTGAGCCTTGTCTTTAGCTTTTTCCTCTATATTTAACATTATGTAGAGGCAAGGCCCCCCTCTAAATCTGGATTGAAATTATTTTTCATTCTAATTCATAGAAATGGAGTAGCGTGCAATGGTTTCGTCTCATACAACTGTGAGTTAGTAGAAAAATTTGTGGGCACAAAATGGGTGATCAATGTCTTATTCTCTTCTGTTTGTGCCTTGTCTTTACCTTTTTCTTCTATATTTAACATTATGTAGAGGCAAGGCCCCCCTCTAAATCTGGATTGAATTTATTTTTCATTCTAATTCATAGAAATGGAGTAGCATGCAATGGTGTCATCTCATACACCTGTGTGTTAGTAGAAAAATTTGTGGGCACAAAATGGGTGATCAGTGTCTTATTCTCTTCTGTTTGAGCCTTGTCTTTAGCTTTTTCTTCTATATTGAAAATTATGTAGAGGCAACGCCCCCCTCTAAATCTGGATTGAAATTATTTTCCTTCTAATTCATAGAAATGGAGTAGCGTGCAATGGTGTCGTCTCATACAACTGTGAGTTAGTAGAAAAATTTGTGGGCACAAAATGGGTGATCAGTGTATTATTCTCTTCTGTTTGAGCCTTGTCTTTATCTTTTTCTTCTATATTTAATATTATGTAGAGGTAAGGCCCCCCTCTAAATCTGGATTGAAATTATTTTTCTTTCTAATTCATAGAAATGGAGTAGCATGCAATGGTGTCGTCTCATACAACTGTGAGTTAGTAGAAAAATTTGTGGGCACAAAATGGGTGATTAGTGACTTATTCTCTTCTGTTTGTGCCTTGTCTTTACCTTTTTCTTCTATATTTAACATTATGTAGAGGCAAGGCCCCCCTCTAAATCTGGAGTGAAATTATTTTTCATTCTAATTCATAGAAATGGAGTAGCGTGCAATGGTGTCGTCTCATACAACTGTGAGTTAGTAGAAAAATTTGTGGGCACAAAATGGGTGATCAGTGTCTTATTCTCTTCTGTTTGAGCCGTGTCTTTAGCTTTTTCTTCTATATTTAACATTATGTAGAGGCAAGGCCCCTCTATAAATCTGGATTGAAATTATTTTTCATTCTAATTCATAGAAATGGAGTAGCGTACAATGGTGTCGTCTCATACAACTGTGAGTTAGTAGAAAAATTTGTGAGCACAAAATGGGTGATCAGTGACTTATTCTCTTCTGTTTGTTCCTTGTCTTTACCTTTTTCTTCTATATTTAACATTATGAAGAGGCATGGCCCCCCTCTAAATCTGGATTGAAATTATTTTTCATTCTAATTCATAGAAATGGAGTAGCGTGCAATGGTTTCGCCTCATCAAACTGTGAATTAGTAGAAAAAATTGTGGTCACCAAATGGTTGATCAGTGTCTTTTTCTCTTCTGTTTGTGCCTTGTCTTTACCTTTTTCTTCTATATTTAACATTATGTTGAGGCAAGCCCCCCCTCTAAATCTGGATTGAAATTATTTTTCATTCTAATTCATAGAAATGGAGTAGCGTGTAATGGTGTCGTCTCATACAACTGTGAGTTAGTAGAAAAATTTGTGGGCACAAAATGGGTGATCAATGTCTTATTCTCTTCTGTTTGTGCCTTGTCTTTACCTTTTTCTTCTATATTTAACATTATGTTGAGGCAAGGCCCCCCTCTAAATCTGGATTGAAATTATTTTTCATTCTAATTCATAGAAATGCAGTAGCGTGCAATGGTGTCGTCTCATACAACTGTGAGTTAGTAGATAAATTTGTGGGCACAAAATGGGTGATCAGTGTATTATTCTCTTCTGTTTGTGCCTTGTCTTTACCTTTTTCTTCTATATTTAACATTATGTAGAGGCAAGGCCCACCTCTAAATCTGGATTGAAATTATTTTTCATTCTAATTTATAGAAATGGAGTAGCGTGAAATAGTGTCGTCTCATACAACTGTGAGTTAGTAGAAAAATTTGTGGGCACAAAATGGGTGATCATTGACTTATTCTCTTTTGTTTGACTCTTGTCTTTACCGTTTTCTTCTATATTTAACATTATGTAGAGGTAAGGCCCCCCTCTAAATCTGGATTGAAATTATTTTTCATTCTCATTCATAGAAATAGAGTAGCGTGCAATGGTTTCGTCTCATGCAACTGTGAGTTAGTAGAAAAATTTGTGGGCACAAAATGGGTGATCAGTGTCTTATTCTCTTCTGTTTGAGCCGTGTCTTTAGCTTTTTCTTCTATATTTAACATTATGTAGAGGCAAGGCCCCCCTATAAATCTGGATTGAAATTATTTTTCATTCTAATTCATAGAAATGGAGTAGCGTGCAATGGTGTCGTCTCATACAACTGTGAATTAGTAGAAAAATTTGTGAGCACAAAATTGGTGATCAGTGACTTATTCTCTTCTGTTTGTTCCTTATCTTTACCTTTTTCTTCTATATTTAACATTATGAAGAGGCATGGGCCCCTCTAAATCTGGATTGAAATTATTTTTCATTCTAATTCATAGAAATGGAGTAGCGTGCAATGGTTTCGTCTCATCAACTGTGAATTAGTAGAAAAAAATTGTGGTCACAAAATGGTTGATCAGTGACTTTTTCTCTTCTGTTTGTGCCTTGTCTTTATCTTTTTCTTCTATATTTAACATTATGTTGAGGCAAGGCCCCCCTCTAAATCTGGATTGAAATTATTTTTCATTCTAATTCATAGAAATGGAGTAGCGTGCAATGTTGTTGTCTCATACAACTGTGAGTTAGTAGAAAAATTTGTGGGCACAAAATGGGTGATCAGTGACTTATTCTCTTCTGTTTGAGCCTTGTCTTTAGCTTTTACTTCTATATTTAAAATTAGTTTGAGGCAAGGCCCCCCTCTAAATCTGGATTGAAATTATTTTTCATTCTAATTCATAGAAATGGAGTAGCGTGCAATGGTTTCGTCTCATACAACTGTGAGTTAGTAGAAAAAAATTGTGGTCACAAATGGGTGATCAGTGTCTTATTCTCTTCTGTTTGTGCCTTGTCTATAACCTTTTCTTCAATATTTAACATTATGTAGAGGCAAGGCCCCACTCTAAATCTGGATTGAAATTATTTTTCATTCTAATTCATACAAATGGAGTAGCGTGCAATGGTGTTGTCTCATACAACTGTGAGTTAGTAGAAAAATTTGTGGGCACAAAATGGGTGATCAATGTCTTATTCTCTTCTGTTTGTGCCTTGTCTTTACCTTTTTCTTCTATATTTAACATTATGTAGAGGCAAGGCCCCCCTCTAAATCTGGATTGAATTTATTTTTCATTCTAATTCATAGAAATGGAGTAGCATGCAATGGTGTCATCTCATACACCTGTGTGTTAGTAGAAAAATTTGTAGGCACAAAATGGGTGATCAGTGTCTTATTCTCTTCTGTTTGAGCCTTGTCTAGCTTTTTCATCTACATTTAAAATTATGTAGAGGCAAGGCCCCCCTCTAAATCTGGATTGAAATTATTTTTCATTCTAATTCATAGAAATAGAGTAGCGTGCAATGGTGTCGTCTAATACAACTATGAGTTAGTAGAAAAATTTGTGGGCACAAAATGGGTGATCAGTGTCTTATTCTCTTCTGTTTGAGCCTTGTCTTTAGCTTTTTCTTCTATATTGAAAATTATGTAGAGGCAAGGCACCCCTCTAAATCTGGATTGAAATTATTTTCCTTCTAATTCATAGAAATGGAGTAGCGTGCAATGGTGTCGTCTCATAAAACTGTGAGTTAGTAGAAAAATTTGTGGGCACAAAATGGGTGATCAGTGACTTATTCTCTTCTGTTTGTGCCTTGTCTTTACCTTTTTCTTCTATATTTAACATTATGTAGAGGCAAGGCCCCCCTCTAAATCTGGATTGAAATTATTTTTCTTTCTAATTCATAGAAATGGAGTAGCGTGCAATGGTGTCGTCTCATACAACTGTGAGTTAGTAGAAAAATTTGTGGGCACAAAATGGGTGATCAGTGACTTATTCTCTTCTGTTTGTGCCTTGTCCTTAGCTTTTTCTTCTATATTTAACATTATGTAGAGGCAAGGCCCCCCTCTAAATCTGGATTGAAATTTTTTTTCTTTCTAATTCATAGAAATGGAGTAGCGTGCAATGGTGTCGTCTCATACAACTGTGAGTTAGTAGAAAAATTTGTGGGCACAAAATTGGTGATCAGTGTCTTATTCTCTTCTGTTTGAGCCGTGTCTTTAGCTTTTTCTTCTATATTTAACATTATGTAGAGGCAAGGCCCCTCTATAAATCTGGATTGAAATTATTTTTCATTCTAATTCATAGAAATGGAGTAGCGTGCAATGGTGTCGTCTCATACAACTGTGAGTTAGTAGAAAAATTTGTGAGCACAAAATGGGTGATCAGTGACTTATTCTCTTCTGTTTGTTCCTTGTCTTTACCTTTTTCTTCTATATTTAACATTATGAAGAGGCATGGCCCCCCTCTAAATCTGGATTGAAATTATTTTTCATTCTAATTCATAGAAATGGAGTAGCGTGCAATGGTTTCGTCTCATCAAACTGTGAATTAGTAGAAAAAATTGTGGTCACCAAATGGTTGATCAGTGTCTTTTTCTCTTCTGTTTGTGCCTTGTCTTTACCTTTTTCTTCTATATTTAACATTATGTTGAGGCAAGGCCCCCCTCTAAATCTGGATTGAAATTATTTTTCATTCTAATTCATAGAAATGGAGTAGCATGTAATGGTGTCGTCTCATACAACTGTGAGTTAGTAGAAAAATTTGTGGGCACAAAATGGGTGATCAATGTCTTATTCTCTTCTGTTTGTGCCTTGTCTTTACCTTTTTCTTCTATATTTAACATTATGTTGAGGAAAGGCCCCCCTCTAAATCTGGATTGAAATTATTTTTCATTCTAATTCATAGAAATGGAGTAGCGTGCAATGGTGTCGTCTCATACAACTGTGAGTTAGTAGATAAATTTGTGGGCACAAAATGGGTGATCAGTGTATTATTCTCTTCTGTTTGTGCCTTGTCTTTACCTTTTTCTTCTATATTTAACATTATGTAGAGGCAAGGCCCACCTCTAAATCTGGATTGAAATTATTTTTCATTCTAATTTATAGAAATGGAGTAGCGTGAAATAGTGTCGTCTCATACAACTGTGAGTTAGTAGAAAAATTTGTGGGCACAAAATGGGTGATCATTGACTTATTCTCTTCTGTTTGACCCTTGTCTTTACCTTTTTCTTCTATATTTAACATTATGTAGAGGTAAGGCCCCCCTCTAAATCTGGATTGAAATTATTTTTCATTCTCATTCATAGAAATGGAGTAGCGTGCAATGGTTTCGTCTCATGCAACTGTGAGTTAGTAGAAAAATTTGTGGGCACAAAATGGGTGATCAGTGTCTTATTCTCTTCTGTTTGAGCCGTGTCTTTAGCTTTTTCTTCTATATTTAACATTATGTAGAGGCAAGGCCCCCCTATAAATCTGGATTGAAATTATTTTTCATTCTAATTCATAGAAATGGAGTAGCGTGCAATGGTGTCGTCTCATACAACTGTGAATTAGTAGAAAAATTTGTGAGCACAAAATTGGTGATCAGTGACTTATTCTCTTCTGTTTGTTCCTTATCTTTACCTTTTTCTTCTATATTTAACATTATGAAGAGGCATGGCCCCCCTCTAAATCTGGATTGAAATTATTTTTCATTCTAATTCATAGAAATGGAGTAGCGTGCAATGGTTTCGTCTCATCAACTGTGAATTAGTAGAAAAAAATTGTGGTCACAAAATGGTTGATCAGTGACTTTTTCTCTTCTGTTTGAGCCTTGTCTAGCTTTTTCATCTACATTTAAAATTATGTAGAGGCAAGGCCCCCCTCTAAATCTGGATTGAAATTATTTTTCATTCTAATTCATAGAAATAGAGTAGCGTGCAATGGTGTCGTCTCATACAACTATGAGTTAGTAGAAAAATTTGTGGGCACAAAATGGGTGATCAGTGTCTTATTCTCTTCTGTTTGAGCCTTGTCTTTAGCTTTTTCTTCTATATTGAAAATTATGTAGAGGCAAGGCACCCCTCTAAATCTGGATTGAAATTATTTTCCTTCTAATTCATAGAAATGGAGTAGCGTGCAATGGTGTCGTCTCATAAAACTGTGAGTTAGTAGAAAAATTTGTGGGCACAAAATGGGTGATCAGTGACTTATTCTCTTCTGTTTGTGCCTTGTCTTTACCTTTTTCTTCTATATTTAACATTATGTAGAGGCAAGGCCCCCCTCTAAATCTGGATTGAAATTATTTTTCTTTCTAATTCATAGAAATGGAGTAGCGTGCAATGGTGTCGCCTCATACAACTGTGAGTTAGTAGAAAAATTTGTGGGCACAAAATGGGTGATCAGTGACTTATTCTCTTCTGTTTGTGCCTTGTCCTTAGCTTTTTCTTCTATATTTAACATTATGTAGAGGCAAGGCCCCCCTCTAAATCTGGATTGAAATTTTTTTTCTTTCTAATTCATAGAAATGGAGTAGCGTGCAATGGTGTCGTCTCATACAACTGTGAGTTAGTAGAAAAATTTGTGGGCACAAAATTGGTGATCAGTGTCTTATTCTCTTCTGTTTGAGCCGTGTCTTTAGCTTTTTCTTCTATATTTAACATTATGTAGAGGCAAGGCCCCTCTATAAATCTGGATTGAAATTATTTTTCATTCTAATTCATAGAAATGGAGTAGCGTGCAATGGTGTCGTCTCATACAACTGTGAGTTAGTAGAAAAATTTGTGAGCACAAAATGGGTGATCAGTGACTTATTCTCTTCTGTTTGTTCCTTGTCTTTACCTTTTTCTTCTATATTTAACATTATGAAGAGGCATGGCCCCCCTCTAAATCTGGACTGAAATTATTTTTCATTCTAATTCATAGAAATGGAGGAGCGTGCAATGGTTTCGTCTCATACAACTGTGAGTTAGTAGAAAAAAATTGTGGTCACAAAATGGGTGATCAGTGTCTTATTCTCTTCTGTTTGTGCCTTGTCTATAACCTTTTTCTTCTATATTTAACATTATGTTGAGGCAAGGCCCCCCTCTAAATCTGGATTGAATTTATTTTTCATTCTAATTCATAGAAATTGAGTATCATGCAATGGCGTCTTTATATACAACTGTGAGTTACTAGAAAAATTTGTGGGCACAAAATGGGTGATCAGTGTCTTATTCTCTTCTGTTTGAGCCTTGTCTAGCTTTTTCATCTACATTTAACATTATGTAGAGGAAAGGCCCCCCTCTAAATCTGGATTGAAATTATTTTCCTTCTAATTCATTGAAATAGAGTAGCGTGCAATGGTGTCGTCTCATACAACTATGAGTTAGTAGAAAAATTTGTGGGCACAAAATGGGTGATCAGTGTCTTATTCTCCTCTGTTTGAGCCTTGTCTTTAGCTTCTTCTTCTATATTGAAAATTATGTAGAGGCAAGGCCCCCCTCTAAATCTGGATTGAAATTATTTTCCTTCTAATTCATAGAAATAGAGTAGCGTGCAATGGTGTCGTCTCATACAAATGTGAGTTAATAGAAAAATTTGTGGGCACAAAATGGGTGATCAGTGTATTATTCTCTTCTGTTTGAGCCTTGTCTTTAGCTTTTTCTTCTATATTTAACATTATGTAGAGGCAAGGCCCCCCTCTAAATCTGGATTGAAATTATTTTTCATTCTAATTCATAGAAATGGAGTAGCGTGCAATGGTGTCGTCACCTACAACTGTGAGTTAGTAGAAAAATTTGTGGGCACAAAATGGGTGATCAGTGCCTTATTCTCTTCTGTTTATGCCTTGTCTTTACCTTTTTCTTCTACATTTAAAATTATGTAGAGGCAAGGCCGCCCTCTAAATCTGGATTGAAATTATTTTTCATTCTCTTTCATAGAAATGGAGTAGCGTGCAATGGTGTCATCTCATACAACTGTGAGTTAGTAGAAAAATTTGTGGGCACAAAATGGGTGATCAGTGACTTATTTTCTTCTGTTTGAGCCTTGTCTTTACCTTTTTCTTCTATATTTAACATTATGTAGAGGCAAGGCCCCCCTTTAAATCTGGATTGAAATTATTTTTCATTCTAATTCATAGAAATGGAGTAGCGTGCAATGGTTTCGTCTCATACAACTGTAAATTAGTAGAAAAAAATTGTGGTCACAAAATGGTTGATCAGTGACTTTTTCTGTTCTGTTTGTGCCTTGTCTTTACCTTTTTCTTCTATATTTAACATTATGTTGAGGCAAGGCCCCCCTCTAAATCTGGATTGAAATTATTTTTCATTCTCATTCATAGAAATGGAGTAGCGTACAATGGTGTCGTCTCATACAACTGTGAGTTAGTAGAAAAATTTGTGGGCACAAAATGGGTGATCAGTGACTTATTCTCTTCTGTTTGAGCCTTGTCTAGCTTTTTCATCTACATTTAACATTATTTAGAGGCAAGGCCCCCCTCTAAATCTGGATTGAATTTATTTTTCATTCTAATTCATAGAAATGGAGTAGCATGCAATGGTGTCGTCTCATACAACTGTGAGTTAGTAGAAAAATTTGTGGGGAAAAATGGGTGATCAGTGTCTTATTCTCTTCTGTTTGTGCCTTGTCTTTACCTTTTTCTTCTATATTTAACATTATGTAGAGGCAAGGCCCCCCTCTAAATCTGGATTGAATTTATTTTTCATTCTAATTCATAGAAATGGAGTAGCATGCAATGGTGTCGTCACATACAACTGTGAGTTACTAGAAAAATTTGTGGGCACAAAATGGGTGATCAGTGTCTTATTCTCTTCTGTTTGAGCCTTGTCTAGCTTTTTCATCTACATTTAACATTATGTAGAGGCAAGGCCCCCCTCTAAATCTGGATTGAAATTATTTTTCATTCTAATTCATAGAAATAGAGTAGCGTGCAATGGTGTCGTCTCATACAACTATGAGTTAGTAGAAAAATTTGTGGGCACACAATGGGTGATCAGTGTCTTATTCTCTTCTGTTTGAGCCTTGTCTTTAGCTTTTTCTTCTATATTGAAAATTATGTAGAGGCAAGGCCCCCCTCTAAATCTGGATTGAATTTATTTTTCATTCTAATTCATAGAAATGGAGTAGCATGCAATGGTGTCGTCACATACAACTGTGAGTTACTAGAAAAATTTGTGGGCACAAAATGGGTGATCAGTGTCTTATTCTCTTCTGTTTGAGCCTTGTCTAGCTTTTTCATCTACATTTAACATTACGTAGAGGCAAGGCCCCCCTCTAAATCTGTATTGAAATTATTTTTCATTCTAATTCAATGAAATAGAGTAGCGTGCAATGGTGTCGTCTCATACAACTATGAGTTAGTAGAAAAATTTGTGGGCACAAAATGGGTGATCAGTGTCTTATTCTCTTCTGTTTGAGCCTTGTCTTTAGCTTTTTCTTCTATATTGAAAATTATGTAGAGGCAAGGCCCCCTTCTAAATCTGGATTGAAATTATTTTCCTTCTAATTCATAGAAATGGAGTAGCGTGCAATGGTGTCGTCTCATACAACTATGAGTTAGCAGAAAAATTTGTGGGCACAAAATGGGTGATCAGTGACTTATTCTCTTCTGTTTATGCCTTGTCTTTACCTTTTTCTTCTACATTTAAAATTATGTAGAGGCAAGGCCGCCCTCTAAATCTGGATTGAAATTATTTTTCATTCTCTTTCATAGAAATGGAGTAGCGTGCAATGGTGTCGTCTCATACAACTGTGAATTAGTAGAAAAATTTGTGGGCACAAAATGGGTGATCAGTGACTTATTCTCTTCTGTTTGTTCCTTGTCTTTACCTTTTTCTTCTGTATTTAACATTATGAAGAGGCATGGCCCCCCTCTAAATCTGGATTGAAATTATTTTTCATTCTAATTCATAGAAATGGAGTAGCGTGCAATGGTTTCGTCTCATACAACTGTAAATTAGTAGAAAAAAATTGTGGTCACAAAATGGTTGATCAGTGACTTTTTCTCTTCTGTTTGTGCCTTGTCTTTACCTTTTTCTTCTATATTTAACATTATGTTGAGGCAAGGCCCCCCTCTAAATCTGGATTGAAATTATTTTTCTTTCTCATTCATAGAAATGGAGTAGCGTACAATGGTGTCGTCTCATACAACTGTGAGTTAGTAGAAAAATTTGTGGGCACAAAATGGGTGATCAGTGACTTATTCTCTTCTGTTTGAGCCTTGTCTAGCTTTTTCATCTATATTTAACATTATTTAGAGGCAAGGCCCCCCTCTAAATCTGGATTGAAATTATTTTTCATTCTAATTCATAGAAATAGAGTAGCGTGCAATGGTGTCGTCTCATACAACTATGAGTTATTAGAAAAATTTGTGGGCACAAAATGGGTGATCAGTGTATTATTCTCTTCTGTTTGAGCCTTGTCTTTAGCTTTTTCTTCTATATTGAAAATTATGTATAGGCAAGGCCCCCCTCTAAATCTGGATTGAAATTATTTTCCTTCTAATTCATAGAAATGGAGTAGCGTTCAATGGGGTCGTCTCATACAACTGTGAGTTAATAGAAAAATTTGTGGGCACAAAATGGGTGATCAGTGTATTATTCTCTTCTGTTTGAGCCTTGTCTTTAGCTTTTTCTTCTATATTTAACATTATGTAGAGGCAAGGCCCCCCTCTAAATCTGGATTGAAATTATTTTTCATTCTAATTCATAGAAATGGAGTAGCGTGCAATGGTGTCGTCACCTACAACTGTGAGTTAGTAGAAAAATTTGTGGGCACAAAATGGGTGATCAGTGCCTTATTCTCTTCTGTTTGAGACTTGTCTTTAGCTTTTTCTTCTATATTTAACATTATGTAGAGGCAAGGCCCCCCTCTAAATCTGGATTGAAATTATTTTTCATTCTAATTCATAGAAATGGAGTAGTGTGCAATGGTGTCGTCTCATACAACTGTGAGTTAGTAGAAAAATTTGTGGGCACAAAATGGGTGATCAGTGATTCATTCTCTTCTATTTGTGCCTTGTCTTTACCTTTTTCTTCTATATTTAACATTATGTAGAGGCAAGGCCCCCCTCTAAATCTGGATTGAAATTATTTTTCATTCTAATTCATAGAAATAGAGTAGCGTGCAATCGTTTCATCTCATACAACTGTGAGTTAGTGGAAAAATTTGTGGGCACAAAATGGGTGATCAGTGTCTTATTCTCTTCTGTTTGAGCCGTGTCTTTAGCTTTTTCTTCTATATTTAACATTATGTAGAGGCAAGGCCCCCCTCTAAATCTGGATTGAAATTATTTTTCATTCTAATTCATAGAAATGGAGTAGCGTGCAATGGTTTCGTCTCATACAACTGTGAATTAGTAGAAAAAAATTGTGTTCACAAAATGGTTGATCAGTGACTTTTTCTCTTCTGTTTGTGCCTTGTCTTTACCTTTTTCTTCTATATTTAACATTATGTTGAGGCAAGGCCCCCCTCTAAATCTGGATTGAAATTATTTTTCATTCTAATTCATAGAAATGGAGTAGCGTGCAATGGTGTCGTCTCATACAACTGTGAGTTAGTAGATAAATTTGTGGGCACAAAATGGGTGATCAGTGTTTTATTCTCTTCTGTTTGTGCCTTGTCTTTACCTTTTTCTTCTATATTTAACATTATGTAGAGGCAAGGCACCCCTCTAAATCTGGATTGAAATTATTTTTCATTCTAATTCATAGAAATGGAGTAGCATGCAATGGTTTCGTCTCATACAACTGTGAATTAGTAGAAAAAAATTGTGGTCACAAAATGGTTGATCAGTGACTTTTTCTCTTCTGTTTGTGCCTTGTCTTTACCTTTTTCTTCTATATTTAACATTATGTTGAGGCAAGGCCCCCCTCTAAATCTGGATTGAAATTATTTTTCATTCTAATTCATAGAAATGGAGTAGCGTGCAATGGTATCGTCTCATACAACTGTGAGTTAGTAGAAAAATTTGTGGGCACAAAATGGGTGATCAATGTCTTATTCTCTTCTGTTTGTGCCTTGTCTTTACCTTTTTCTTCTATATTTAACATTATGTTGAGGCAAGGCCCCCCTCTAAATCTGGATTGAAATTATTTTTCATTCTAATTCATAGAAATGGAGTAGCGTGCAATGGTGTCGTCTCATACAACTGTGAGTTAGTACATAAATTTGTGGGCACAAAATGGGTGATCAGTGTTTTATTCTCTTCTGTTTGTGCCTTGTCTTTACCTTTTTCTTCTATATTTAACATTATGTAGAGGCAAGGCCCCTCTCTAAATCTGGATTGAAACTATTTTTCTTTCTAATTCATAGAAATGGAGTAGCGTGCAATGGTGTCGTCTCATACAACTGTGAGTTAGTAGAAAAATTTGTGGGCACAAAATGGGTGATCAATGTCTTATTCTCTTCTGTTTTTGCCTTGTCTTTACCTTTTTCTTCTATATTTAACATTATGTTGAGGCAAGGCCCCCCTCTAAATCTGGATTGAAATTATTTTTCATTCTAATTCATAGAAATGGAGTAGCGTGCAATGGTGTCGTCTCATACAACTGTGAGATAGTAGGAAAATTTGTGGGAACAAAATGCGTGATCAGTGACTTATTCTCTTCTGTTTGAGCCTTGTTTTTAGCTTTTTCTTCTATATTTAACATTATGTAGAGGCAAGGCCCCCCTCTAAATCTGGATTGAAATTATTTTTCATTCTAATTCATAGAAATGTAGTAGCGTGCAATGGTGTCGTCTCATACAACTGTGAATTAGTAGAAAAATTTGTGGGCACAAAATGGGTGATCAGTGTCTTATTCTCTTCTGTTTGAGCCTTTCTTTAGCTTTTTCTTCTATATTTAACATTATGTAGAGGCAAGGCCCCCCTCTAAATCTGGATTGAAATTATTTTTCATTCTAATTTATAGAAATGGAGTAGCGTGAAATAGTGTCGTCTCATACAACTGTGAGTTAGTAGAAAAATTTGTGGGCACAAAATCGGTGATCAGTTACTTATTCTCTTCTGTTTGAGCCTTGTCTTTAGCTTTTTCTTCTATATTTAACATTATGTAGAGGCAAGGCCCCCCTCTAAATCTGGATGGAAATTATTTTTCATTCTCATTCATAGAAATGGAGTAGCGTGCAATGGTGTCGTCTCATACAACTGTGAGTTAGTAGAAAAATTTGTGGGCACAAAATGGGTGATCAGTGACTTATTCTCTTCTGTTTGAGCCTTGTCTTTAGCTTTTTCTTCTATATTTAACATTATTTAGAGGCAAGGCTCCCCTCTAAATCTGGATTGAAATTATTTTTCATTATCATTCATAGAAATGGAGTAGCGTGCAATGGTGTCGTCTCATACAACTGTGAGTTAGTAGAAAAATTTGTGGACACAAAATGGGTGATCAGTGACTTATTCTCTTCTGTTTGTCCCTTGTCTTTACCTTTTTCTTCTATATTTAACATTATGTAGAGGTAAGGCCCCCCTCTAAATCTGGATAGAAATTATTTTTCATTCTCATTCATAGAAATGGAGTAGCGTGCAATGGTGGTGTCTCATACAACTGTGAGTTAGTAGAAAAATTTGTGGGCACAAAATGGGTGATCAGTGACTTATTCTCTTCTGTTTGAGCCTTGTCTTTAACTTTTTCTTCTATATTTAACATTATGTAGAGGCATGGCCCCCCTCTAAATCTGGATTGAAATTATTTTTCTTTCTAATTCATAGAAATGGAGTAGCGTGCAATGGTGTCGTCTCATACAACTGTAGGTTAGTAGAAAAATATGTGGGCACAAAATAGGTGATCAGTGTCTTATTCTCTTCTGTTTGTGCCTTGTCTCTACCTTTTTCTTCTATATTTAACATTATGGAGAGGCAAGGCCCCCCTCTAAATCTGGATTGAAATTATTTTTCTTTCTAATTCATAGAAATGGAGTAGCGTGCAATGGTGTCGTCTCATACAACTGTGAGTTAGTAGAAAACTTTATGGGCACAAAATGGGATTTCACTGTCTTATTCTCTTCTGTTTGAGCCTTGTCTTTAGCTTTTTCTTCTATATTTAACATTATGTAGAGGCAAGGCCCCCCTCTAAATCTGGATTGAAATTATTTTTCATTCTAATTCATAGAAATGGAGTAGGGTGCAATGGTTTCGTCTCATGCAACTGTGAGTTAGTAGAAAAATTGTGGGCACAAAATGGGTGATCAGTGTCTTATTCTCTTCTGTTTGAGCCGTGTCTTTAGCTTTTTCTTCTATATTTAACATTATGTAGAGGCAAGGCCACCCTATAAATCTGGATAGAAATTATTTTTCATTCTAATTCATAGAAATGGAGTAGCGTGCAATGGTGTCATCTCATACAACTGTGAGTTAGTAGAAAAATTTGTGAGCACAAAATATTTGATCAGTGACTTTTTCTCTTCTGTTTGTGCCTTGTCTTTACCTTTTTCTTCTATATTTAACATTATGTTGAGGCAAGGCCCCCCTCTAAATCTGCATTGAAATTATTTTTCATTCTAATTCATAGAAATGGAGTAGCGTGCAATGGTGTCGTCTCATACAACTGTGAGTTAGTAGAAAAATTTGTGGGCACAAAATGGGTGATCAATGTCTTATTCTCTTCTGTTTGGGCCTTGTCTTTACCTTTTTCTTCTATATTTAACATTACGTTGAGGCAAGGCCCCCCTCTAAATCTGGATTGAAATTATTTTTCATTCTAATTCATAGAAATGGAGTAGCGTACAATGGTGTCGTCTCATACAACTGTGAGTTAGTAGAAAATTTGTGAGCAAAAAATGGTTGATCAGTGACTTTTTCTCTTCTGTTTGTGCCTTGTCTTTACCTTTTTCTTCTATATTTAACATTATGTTGAGGCAAGGCCCCCTTCTAAATCTGGATTGAAATTATTTTTCATTCTAATTCATAGAAATGGAGTAGCGTGCAATGGTGTCGTCTCATACAACTGTGAGTTAGTAGAAAAATTTGTGGGCACAAAATGGGTGATCAATGTCTTATTCTCTTCTGTTTGGGCCTTGTCTTTACCTTTTTCTTCTATATTTAACATTATGTTGAGGCAAGGCCCCCCTCTAAATCTGGATTGAAATTATTTTTCATTCTAATTCATAGAAATGGAGTAGCGTGCAATGGTGTCGTCTCATACAACTGTGAGTTAGTATATAAATTTGTGGGCACAAAATGGGTGATCAGTGTTTTATTCTCTTCTGTTTGTGCCTTGTCTTTACCTTTTTCTTCTATATTTAACATTATGTAGAGGCAAGGCCCCCCTCTAAATCTGGATTGAAATTATTTTTCATTCTACTTTACAGAAATGGAGTAGCGTGAAATAGTGTCGTCTCATACAACTGTGAGGTAGTAGAAAAATTTGTGGGCACAAAATGGGTGATCAGTTACTTATTCTCTTCTGTTTGACCCTTGTCTTTACCTTTTTCTTCTATATTTAACATTATGTAGAGGTAAGGCCCCCCTCTAAATCTGGAGTGAAATTATTTTTCATTCTCATTCATAGAAATGGAGTAGCGTGCAATGGTGTCGTCTCATACAACTGTGAGTTAGTAGAAAACTTTATGGGCACAAAATGGGATTTCAGTGTCTTATTCTCTTCTGTTTGTGCCTTGTCTTTAGCTTTTTCTTCTATATTTAACATTATGTAGAGGCAAGGCCCCCCTCTAAATCTGGATTGAAATTATTTTTCTTTCTAATTCATAGAAATGGAGTAGGGTGCAATGGTTTCGTCTCATACAACTGTGAGTTAGTAGAAAAATTTGTGGGCACAAAATGGGTGATCAATGTCTTATTCTCTTCTGTTTGTGCCTTGTCTTTACCTTTTTCTTCTATATTTAACATTATGTTGAGGCAAGGCCCCCCTCTAAATCTGGATTGAAATTATTTTTCATTCTAATTCATAGAAATGGAGTAGCGTGCAATGGTGTCGTCTCATACAACTGTGAGTTAGTAGATAAATTTGTGGGCACAAAATGGGTGATCAGTGTCTTATTCTTTCTGTTCGTGCCTTGTCTTTACCTTTTTCTTCTATATTTAACATTATGTAGAGGCAAGGCCCCCCTCTAAATCTGGATTGAAATTATTTTTCATTCTAATTCATAGAAATGGAGTAGCATGCAATGGTGTCGTCTCATACAACTGTGAGATAGTAGGAAAATTTGTGGGAACAAAATGCGTGATCAGTGACTTATTCTCTTCTGTTTGAGCCTTGTTTTTAGCTTTTTCTTCTATATTTAACATTATGTAGAGGCAAGGCCCCCCTCTAAATCTGGATTGAAATTATTTTTCATTCTAATTCATAGAAATGTAGTAGCGTGCAATGGTGTCGTCTCATACAACTGTGAATTAGTAGAAAAATTTGTGGGCACAAAATGGGTGATCAGTGTCTTATTCTCTTCTGTTTGAGCCTTTCTTTAGCTTTTTCTTCTATATTTAACATTATGTAGAGGCAAGGCCCCCCTCTAAATCTGGATTGAAATTATTTTTCATTCTAATTTATAGAAATGGAGTAGCGTGAAATAGTGTCGTCTCATACAACTGTGAGTTAGTAGAAAAATTTGTGGGCACAAAATCGGTGATCAGTTACTTATTCTCTTCTGTTTGAGCCTTGTCTTTAGCTTTTTCTTCTATATTTAACATTATGTAGAGGCAAGGCCCCCCTCTAAATCTGGATGGAAATTATTTTTCATTCTCATTCATAGAAATGGAGTAGCGTGCAATGGTGTCGTCTCATACAACTGTGAGTTAGTAGAAAAATTTGTGGGCACAAAATGGGTGATCAGTGACTTATTCTCTTCTGTTTGAGCCTTGTCTTTAGCTTTTTCTTCTATATTTAACATTATTTAGTGGCAAGGCTCCCCTCTAAATCTGGATTGAAATTATTTTTCATTATCATTCATAGAAATGGAGTAGCGTGCAATGGTGTCGTCTCATACAACTGTGAATTAGTAGAAAAATTTGTGGGCACAAAATGGGTGATCAGTGTCTTATTCTCTTCTGTTTGAGCCTTTCTTTAGCTTTTTCTTCTATATTTAACATTATGTAGAGGCAAGGCCCCCCTCTAAATCTGGATTGAAATTATTTTTCATTCTAATTTATAGAAATGGAGTAGCGTGAAATAGTGTCGTCTCATACAACTGTGAGTTAGTAGAAAAATTTGTGGGCACAAAATCGGTGATCAGTTACTTATTCTCTTCTGTTTGAGCCTTGTCTTTAGCTTTTTCTTCTATATTTAACATTATGTAGAGGCAAGGCCCCCCTCTAAATCTGGATGGAAATTATTTTTCATTCTCATTCATAGAAATGGAGTAGCGTGCAATGGTGTCGTCTCATACAACTGTGAGTTAGTAGAAAAATTTGTGGGCACAAAATGGGTGATCAGTGACTTATTCTCTTCTGTTTGAGCCTTGTCTTTAGCTTTTTCTTCTATATTTAACATTATTTAGAGGCAAGGCTCCCCTCTAAATCTGGATTGAAATTATTTTTCATTATCATTCATAGAAATGGAGTAGCGTGCAATGGTGTCGTCTCATACAACTGTGAGTTAGTAGAAAAATTTGTGGACACAAAATGGGTGATCAGTGACTTATTCTCTTCTGTTTGTCCCTTGTCTTTACCTTTTTCTTCTATATTTAACATTATGTAGAGGTAAGGCCCCCCTCTAAATCTGGATAGAAATTATTTTTCATTCTCATTCATAGAAATGGAGTAGCGTGCAATGGTGGTGTCTCATACAACTGTGAGTTAGTAGAAAAATTTGTGGGCACAAAATGGGTGATCAGTGACTTATTCTCTTCTGTTTGAGCCTTGTCTTTAACTTTTTCTTCTATATTTAACATTATGTAGAGGCATGGCCCCCCTCTAAATCTGGATTGAAATTATTTTTCTTTCTAATTCATAGAAATGGAGTAGCGTGCAATGGTGTCGTCTCATACAACTGTAGGTTAGTAGAAAAATATGTGGGCACAAAATAGGTGATCAGTGTCTTATTCTCTTCTGTTTGTGCCTTGTCTCTACCTTTTTCTTCTATATTTAACATTATGGAGAGGCAAGGCCCCCCTCTAAATCTGGATTGAAATTATTTTTCTTTCTAATTCATAGAAATGGAGTAGCGTGCAATGGTGTCGTCTCATACAACTGTGAGTTAGTAGAAAACTTTATGGGCACAAAATGGGATTTCACTGTCTTATTCTCTTCTGTTTGAGCCTTGTCTTTAGCTTTTTCTTCTATATTTAACATTATGTAGAGGCAAGGCCCCCCTCTAAATCTGGATTGAAATTATTTTTCATTCTAATTCATAGAAATGGAGTAGGGTGCAATGGTTTCGTCTCATGCAACTGTGAGTTAGTAGAAAAATTGTGGGCACAAAATGGGTGATCAGTGTCTTATTCTCTTCTGTTTGAGCCGTGTCTTTAGCTTTTTCTTCTATATTTAACATTATGTAGAGGCAAGGCCCCCCTATAAATCTGGATAGAAATTATTTTTCATTCTAATTCATAGAAATGGAGTAGCGTGCAATGGTGTCATCTCATACAACTGTGAGTTAGTAGAAAAATTTGTGAGCACAAAATATTTGATCAGTGACTTTTTCTCTTCTGTTTGTGCCTTGTCTTTACCTTTTTCTTCTATATTTAACATTATGTTGAGGCAAGGCCCCCCTCTAAATCTGCATTGAAATTATTTTTCATTCTAATTCATAGAAATGGAGTAGCGTGCAATGGTGTCGTCTCATACAACTGTGAGTTAGTAGAAAAATTTGTGGGCACAAAATGGGTGATCAATGTCTTATTCTCTTCTGTTTGGGCCTTGTCTTTACCTTTTTCTTCTATATTTAACATTACGTTGAGGCAAGGCCCCCCTCTAAATCTGGATTGAAATTATTTTTCATTCTAATTCATAGAAATGGAGTAGCGTACAATGGTGTCGTCTCATACAACTGTGAGTTAGTAGAAAAATTTGTGGGCACAAAATGGGTGATCAATGTCTTATTCTCTTCTGTTTGGGCCTTGTCTTTACCTTTTTCTTCTATATTTAACATTATGTTGAGGCAAGGCCCCCCTCTAAATCTGGATTGAAATTATTTTTCATTCTAATTCATAGAAATGGAGTAGCGTGCAATGGTGTCGTCTCATACAACTGTGAGTTAGTATATAAATTTGTGGGCACAAAATGGGTGATCAGTGTTTTATTCTCTTCTGTTTGTGCCTTGTCTTTACCTTTTTCTTCTATATTTAACATTATGTAGAGGCAAGGCCCCCCTCTAAATCTGGATTGAAATTATTTTTCATTCTACTTTACAGAAATGGAGTAGCGTGAAATAGTGTCGTCTCATACAACTGTGAGGTAGTAGAAAAATTTGTGGGCACAAAATGGGTGATCAGTTACTTATTCTCTTCTGTTTGACCCTTGTCTTTACCTTTTTCTTCTATATTTAACATTATGTAGAGGTAAGGCCCCCCTCTAAATCTGGAGTGAAATTATTTTTCATTCTCATTCATAGAAATGGAGTAGCGTGCAATGGTGTCGTCTCATACAACTGTGAGTTAGTAGAAAACTTTATGGGCACAAAATGGGATTTCAGTGTCTTATTCTCTTCTGTTTGTGCCTTGTCTTTAGCTTTTTCTTCTATATTTAACATTATGTAGAGGCAAGGCCCCCCTCTAAATCTGGATTGAAATTATTTTTCTTTCTAATTCATAGAAATGGAGTAGGGTGCAATGGTTTCGTCTCATACAACTGTGAGTTAGTAGAAAAATTTGTGGGCACAAAATGGGTGATCAATGTCTTATTCTCTTCTGTTTGTGCCTTGTCTTTACCTTTTTCTTCTATATTTAACATTATGTTGAGGCAAGGCCCCCCTCTAAATCTGGATTGAAATTATTTTTCATTCTAATTCATAGAAATGGAGTAGCGTGCAATGGTGTCGTCTCATACAACTGTGAGTTAGTAGATAAATTTGTGGGCACAAAATGGGTGATCAGTGTCTTATTCTTTCTGTTCGTGCCTTGTCTTTACCTTTTTCTTCTATATTTAACATTATGTAGAGGCAAGGCCCCCCTCTAAATCTGGATTGAAATTATTTTTCATTCTAATTCATAGAAATGGAGTAGCATGCAATGGTGTCGTCTCATACAACTGTGAGATAGTAGGAAAATTTGTGGGAACAAAATGCGTGATCAGTGACTTATTCTCTTCTGTTTGAGCCTTGTTTTTAGCTTTTTCTTCTATATTTAACATTATGTAGAGGCAAGGCCCCCCTCTAAATCTGGATTGAAATTATTTTTCATTCTAATTCATAGAAATGTAGTAGCGTGCAATGGTGTCGTCTCATACAACTGTGAATTAGTAGAAAAATTTGTGGGCACAAAATGGGTGATCAGTGTCTTATTCTCTTCTGTTTGAGCCTTTCTTTAGCTTTTTCTTCTATATTTAACATTATGTAGAGGCAAGGCCCCCCTCTAAATCTGGATTGAAATTATTTTTCATTCTAATTTATAGAAATGGAGTAGCGTGAAATAGTGTCGTCTCATACAACTGTGAGTTAGTAGAAAAATTTGTGGGCACAAAATCGGTGATCAGTTACTTATTCTCTTCTGTTTGAGCCTTGTCTTTAGCTTTTTCTTCTATATTTAACATTATGTAGAGGCAAGGCCCCCCTCTAAATCTGGATGGAAATTATTTTTCATTCTCATTCATAGAAATGGAGTAGCGTGCAATGGTGTCGTCTCATACAACTGTGAGTTAGTAGAAAAATTTGTGGGCACAAAATGGGTGATCAGTGACTTATTCTCTTCTGTTTGAGCCTTGTCTTTAGCTTTTTCTTCTATATTTAACATTATTTAGAGGCAAGGCTCCCCTCTAAATCTGGATTGAAATTATTTTTCATTATCATTCATAGAAATGGAGTAGCGTGCAATGGTGTCGTCTCATACAACTGTGAGTTAGTAGAAAAATTTGTGGACACAAAATGGGTGATCAGTGACTTATTCTCTTCTGTTTGTCCCTTGTCTTTACCTTTTTCTTCTATATTTAACATTATGTAGAGGTAAGGCCCCCCTCTAAATCTGGATAGAAATTATTTTTCATTCTCATTCATAGAAATGGAGTAGCGTGCAATGGTGGTGTCTCATACAACTGTGAGTTAGTAGAAAAATTTGTGGGCACAAAATGGGTGATCAGTGACTTATTCTCTTCTGTTTGAGCCTTGTCTTTAACTTTTTCTTCTATATTTAACATTATGTAGAGGCATGGCCCCCCTCTAAATCTGGATTGAAATTATTTTTCTTTCTAATTCATAGAAATGGAGTAGCGTGCAATGGTGTCGTCTCATACAACTGTAGGTTAGTAGAAAAATATGTGGGCACAAAATAGGTGATCAGTGTCTTATTCTCTTCTGTTTGTGCCTTGTCTCTACCTTTTTCTTCTATATTTAACATTATGGAGAGGCAAGGCCCCCCTCTAAATCTGGATTGAAATTATTTTTCTTTCTAATTCATAGAAATGGAGTAGCGTGCAATGGTGTCGTCTCATACAACTGTGAGTTAGTAGAAAACTTTATGGGCACAAAATGGGATTTCACTGTCTTATTCTCTTCTGTTTGAGCCTTGTCTTTAGCTTTTTCTTCTATATTTAACATTATGTAGAGGCAAGGCCCCCCTCTAAATCTGGATTGAAATTATTTTTCATTCTAATTCATAGAAATGGAGTAGGGTGCAATGGTTTCGTCTCATGCAACTGTGAGTTAGTAGAAAAATTGTGGGCACAAAATGGGTGATCAGTGTCTTATTCTCTTCTGTTTGAGCCGTGTCTTTAGCTTTTTCTTCTATATTTAACATTATGTAGAGGCAAGGCCCCCCTATAAATCTGGATAGAAATTATTTTTCATTCTAATTCATAGAAATGGAGTAGCGTGCAATGGTGTCATCTCATACAACTGTGAGTTAGTAGAAAAATTTGTGAGCACAAAATGTTTGATCAGTGACTTTTTCTCTTCTGTTTGTGCCTTGTCTTTACCTTTTTCTTCTATATTTAACATTATGTTGAGGCAAGGCCCCCCTCTAAATCTGCATTGAAATTATTTTTCATTCTAATTCATAGAAATGGAGTAGCGTGCAATGGTGTCGTCTCATACAACTGTGAGTTAGTAGAAAAATTTGTGGGCACAAAATGGGTGATCAATGTCTTATTCTCTTCTGTTTGGGCCTTGTCTTTACCTTTTTCTTCTATATTTAACATTACGTTGAGGCAAGGCCCCCCTCTAAATCTGGATTGAAATTATTTTTCATTCTAATTCATAGAAATGGAGTAGCGTACAATGGTGTCGTCTCATACAACTGTGAGTTAGTAGAAAATTTGTGAGCACAAAATGGTTGATCAGTGACTTTTTCTCTTCTGTTTGTGCCTTGTCTTTACCTTTTTCTTCTATATTTAACATTATGTTGAGGCAAGGCCCCCTTCTAAATCTGGATTGAAATTATTTTTCATTCTAATTCATAGAAATGGAGTAGCGTGCAATGGTGTCGTCTCATACAACTGTGAGTTAGTAGAAAAATTTGTGGGCACAAAATGGGTGATCAATGTCTTATTCTCTTCTGTTTGGGCCTTGTCTTTACCTTTTTCTTCTATATTTAACATTATGTTGAGGCAAGGCCCCCCTCTAAATCTGGATTGAAATTATTTTTCATTCTAATTCATAGAAATGGAGTAGCGTGCAATGGTGTCGTCTCATACAACTGTGAGTTAGTATATAAATTTGTGGGCACAAAATGGGTGATCAGTGTTTTATTCTCTTCTGTTTGTGCCTTGTCTTTACCTTTTTCTTCTATATTTAACATTATGTAGAGGCAAGGCCCCCCTCTAAATCTGGATTGAAATTATTTTTCATTCTACTTTACAGAAATGGAGTAGCGTGAAATAGTGTCGTCTCATACAACTGTGAGGTAGTAGAAAAATTTGTGGGCACAAAATGGGTGATCAGTTACTTATTCTCTTCTGTTTGACCCTTGTCTTTACCTTTTTCTTCTATATTTAACATTATGTAGAGGTAAGGCCCCCCTCTAAATCTGGAGTGAAATTATTTTTCATTCTCATTCATAGAAATGGAGTAGCGTGCAATGGTGTCGTCTCATACAACTGTGAGTTAGTAGAAAAATATGTGGGCACAAAATGGGTGATCACTGACTTATTCTCTTCTGTTTGAGCCTTGTCTTTAGCTTTTTCTTCTATATTTAACATTATGTAGAGGCATGGCGCCCCTCTAAATCTGGATTGAAATTATTTTTCTTTCTAATTCATAGAAATGGAGTAGCGTGCAATGGTGTCGTCTCATACAACTGTAGGTTAGTAGAAAAATATGTGGGCACAAAATGGGTGATCAGTGTCTTATTCTCTTCTGTTTGTGCCTTGTCTTTACCTTTTTCTTCTATATTTAACATTATGTCGAGGTTAGGACCCCCTCTAAATCTGGATTGAAATTATTTTTCATTCTAATTCATAGAAATGTAGTAGCGTGCAATGGTTTCATCTCATACTACTGTGAGTTAGTAGAAAAAAATTGTGGTCACAAAATGGTGGATCAGTGTTTTTTTCTCTTCTGTTTGTTCCTTGTCTTTACCTTTTTCTTCGATATTTAACATTATGTAGAGGCAAGGCTCCCCTCTAAAACTGGATTGAAATTATTTTTCATTCTCATTCATAGAAATGGAGTAGCGTGCAATGGTGTCGTCTCATACAACTGTGAGTTAGTAGAAAAATTTGAGGGCACAAAATGGGTGATCAGTGACTTATTCTCTTCTGTTTGAGCCTTGTCTTTAGCTTTTTGTTCTATATTTAACATTATGTAGAGGCACGGCCCCCCTCTCAATCTGGATTGAAATTATTTTTCTTTCTAATTCATAGAAATGGAGTAGCGTGCAATGGTGTCGTCTCATACAACTGTAGGTTAGTAGAAAAATTTGTGGGCACAAAATGGGTGATCAGTGTCTTATTCTCTTCTGTTTTTGCCTTGTCTTTACCTTTTTCTTCTATATTTAACATTATGTAGAGGCTAGGACCCCCTCTAAATCTGGATTGAAATTATTTTTCATTCTAATTCATAGAAATGGAGTAGCGTGCAATGGTGTCGTCTCATACAACTGTGAGTTAGTAGAAAAATTTGTGAGCACAAAATGGGTGATCAGTGTCTTATTCTCTTCTGTTTGTGTTTTGTCTTTACCTTTTTCTTCTATATTTAACATTACGTTGAGGCAAGGCCCCCACTCTAAATCTGGATTGAAATTATTTTTCATTCTAATTCATAGAAATGGAGTAGCGTACAATGGTGTCGTCTCATACAACTGTGAGTTAGTAGAAAATTTGTGAGCACAAAATGGTTGATCAGTGACTTTTTCTCTTCTGTTTGTGCCTTGTCTTTACCTTTTTCTTCTATATTTAACATTATGTTGAGGCAAGGCCCCCTTCTAAATCTGGATTGAAATTATTTTTCATTCTAATTCATAGAAATGGAGTAGCGTGCAATGGTGTCGTCTCATACAACTGTGAGTTAGTAGAAAAATTTGTGGGCACAAAATGGGTGATCAATGTCTTATTCTCTTCTGTTTGGGCCTTGTCTTTACCTTTTTCTCCTATATTTAACATTATGTTGAGGCAAGGCCCCCCTCTAAATCTGGATTGAAATTATTTTTCATTCTAATTCATAGAAATGGAGTAGCGTGCAATGGTGTCGTCTCATACAACTGTGAGTTAGTATATAAATTTGTGGGCACAAAATGGGTGATCAGTGTTTTATTCTCTTCTGTTTGTGCCTTGTCTTTACCTTTTTCTTCTATATTTAACATTATGTAGAGGCAAGGCCCCCCTCTAAATCTGGATTGAAATTATTTTTCATTCTACTTTACAGAAATGGAGTAGCGTGAAATAGTGTCGTCTCATACAACTGTGAGGTAGTAGAAAAATTTGTGGGCACAAAATGGGTGATCAGTTACTTATTCTCTTCTGTTTGACCCTTGTCTTTACCTTTTTCTTCTATATTTAACATTATGTAGAGGTAAAGCCCCCCTCTAAATCTGGAGTGAAATTATTTTTCATTCTCATTCATAGAAATGGAGTAGCGTGCAATGGTGTCGTCTCATACTACTGTGAGTTAGTAGAAAAATATGTGGGCACAAAATGGGTGATCACTGACTTATTCTCTTCTGTTTGAGCCTTGTCTTTAGCTTTTTCTTCTATATTTAACATTATGTAGAGGCATGGCGCCCCTCTAAATCTGGATTGAAATTATTTTTCTTTCTAATTCATAGAAATGGAGTAGCGTGCAATGGTGTCGTCTCATACAACTGTAGGTTAGTAGAAAAATATGTGGGCACAAAATGGGTGATCAGTGTCTTATTCTCTTCTGTTTGTGCCTTGTCTTTACCTTTTTCTTCTATATTTAACATTATGTCGAGGTTAGGACCCCCTCTAAATCTGGATTGAAATTATTTTTCATTCTAATTCATAGAAATGTAGTAGCGTGCAATGGTTTCATCTCATACTACTGTGAGTTAGTAGAAAAAAATTGTGGTCACAAAATGGTGGATCAGTGTTTTTTTCTCTTCTGTTTGTTCCTTGTCTTTACCTTTTTCTTCGATATTTAACATTATGTAGAGGCAAGGCTCCCCTCTAAAACTGGATTGAAATTATTTTTCATTCTCATTCATAGAAATGGAGTAGCGTGCAATGGTGTCGTCTCATACAACTGTGAGTTAGTAGAAAAATTTGAGGGCACAAAATGGGTGATCAGTGACTTATTCTCTTCTGTTTGAGCCTTGTCTTTAGCTTTTTGTTCTATATTTAACATTACGTTGAGGCAAGGCCCCCCTCTAAATCTGGATTGAAATTATTTTTCATTCTAATTCATAGAAATGGAGTAGCGTACAATGGTGTCGTCTCATACAACTGTGAGTTAGTAGAAAATTTGTGAGCACAAAATGGTTGATCAGTGACTTTTTCTCTTCTGTTTGTGCCTTGTCTTTACCTTTTTCTTCTATATTTAACATTATGTTGAGGCAAGGCCCCCTTCTAAATCTGGATTGAAATTATTTTTCATTCTAATTCATAGAAATGGAGTAGCGTGCAATGGTGTCGTCTCATACAACTGTGAGTTAGTAGAAAAATTTGTGGGCACAAAATGGGTGATCAATGTCTTATTCTCTTCTGTTTGGGCCTTGTCTTTACCTTTTTCTTCTATATTTAACATTATGTTGAGGCAAGGCCCCCCTCTAAATCTGGATTGAAATTATTTTTCATTCTAATTCATAGAAATGGAGTAGCGTGCAATGGTGCCGTCTCATACAACTGTGAGTTAGTATATAAATTTGTGGGCACAAAATGGGTGATCAGTGTTTTATTCTCTTCTGTTTGTGCCTTGTCTTTACCTTTTTCTTCTATATTTAACATTATGTAGAGGCAAGGCCCCCCTCTAAATCTGGATTGAAATTATTTTTCATTCTACTTTACAGAAATGGAGTAGCGTGAAATAGTGTCGTCTCATACAACTGTGAGGTAGTAGAAAAATTTGTGGGCACAAAATGGGTGATCAGTTACTTATTCTCTTCTGTTTGACCCTTGTCTTTACCTTTTTCTTCTATATTTAACATTATGTAGAGGTAAGGCCCCCCTCTAAATCTGGAGTGAAATTATTTTTCATTCTCATTCATAGAAATGGAGTAGCGTGCAATGGTGTCGTCTCATACAACTGTGAGTTAGTAGAAAAATATGTGGGCACAAAATGGGTGATCACTGACTTATTCTCTTCTGTTTGAGCCTTGTCTTTAGCTTTTTCTTCTATATTTAACATTATGTAGAGGCATGGCGCCCCTCTAAATCTGGATTGAAATTATTTTTCTTTCTAATTCATAGAAATGGAGTAGCGTGCAATGGTGTCGTCTCATACAACTGTAGGTTAGTAGAAAAATATATGGGCACAAAATGGGTGATCAGTGTCTTATTCTCTTCTGTTTGTGCCTTGTCTTTACCTTTTTCTTGTGTATTTAACATTATATAGAGGCTAGGCACCACTCAAAATCTGGCTAGAATTTATTTTTCTTTCTAATTCATAGAAATGGAGTAGCGTTCCGTCGTCTTATACAAATGTGAGTTAGTAGAAAAAATTTGTGGACACAAAATGGGTGATCAGTGTTTTATTCTCTTCTGTTTGTTCCTTGTCTTTACCTTTTTCTTCGATATTTAACATTATGTAGAGGCAAGGCACCCCTCTAAATCTGGATTGAAATTATTTTTCATTCTAATTCATAGAAATGGAGTAGCATGCAATGGTGTCGTCTCATACAACTGTGAGTTAGTAGAAAAATTTGTGGGCACAAAATGGGTGATCAGTGACTTATTCTCTTCTGTTTGTGCCTTGTCTTTACCTTTTTCTTCTATATTTAACATTATGTAGAAGCAAGACCCCCTCTAAATCTGGATTGAAATTATTTTTCATTCTAATTCATAGAATTGGAGTAGCGTGCAATGGTGTCGTCTCATACAACTGTGAGTTAGTAGAAAAATTTGTGGGCACAAAATGGGTGATCAGTGTCTTATTCTCTTCTGTTTGTGCCTTGTCTTTACCTTTTTCTTCTATATTTAACATTATGTAGAGGCTAGGACCCCCTCTAAATCTGGATTGAAATTATTTTTCATTCTAATTCATAGAAATGGAGTAGCATGCAATGGTGTCGTCTCATACTACTGTGAGTTAGTAGTAAAATTTTTGGGCAAAAAATGGGTGCTTAGGGTCTTATTCTCTTCTGTTTGTGCCTTGTCTTTACCTTTTTCTTCTATATTTAACATTATGTAGAAGCAAGACCCCCTCTAAATCTGGATTGAAATTATTTTTCATTCTAATTCATAGAAATGGAGTAGCATGCAATGGTGTCGTCTCATACAACTGTGAATTAGTAGAAAAATTTGTGGGCACAAAATGGGTGATCAGTGTCTTATTCTCTTCTGTTTGAGCCTTGTCTTTAGCTTTTTCTTCTATATTTAACATTATGTAGAGGCAAGGCCCCCCTCTAAATCTGGATTGAAATTATTTTTCATTCTCATTCATAGAAATGGAGTAGCGTGCAATGGTGTCGTCTCATACAACTGTGAGTTAGTAGAAAAATATGTGGGCACAAAATGGGTGATCAGTGACTTATTCTCTTCTGTTTGAGCCTTGTCTTTAGCTTTTTCTTCTATATTTAACATTATTTAGAGGCAAGGCTCCCCTATAAATCTGGATTGAAATTATTTTTCATTCTCATTCATAGAAATGGAGTAGCGTGCAATGGTGTCGTCTCATACAACTGTGAATTAGTAGAAAAATTTGTGGGCACAAAATGGGTGATCAGTGACTTATTCTCTTCTGTTTGACCCTTGTCTTTACCTTTTTCTTCTATATTTAACATTATGTAGAGGTAAGGCCCCCCTCTAAATCTGGATTGAAATTATTTTTCATTCTCATTCATAGAAATGGAGTAGCGTGCAATGGTGTCGTCTCATACAACTGTGAGTTAGTAGAAAAATTTGTGGGCACAAAATGGGTGATCAGTGACTTATTCTCTTCTGTTTGAGCCTTGTCTTTAGCTTTTTCTTCTATATTTAACATTATGTAGAGGCATGGCCCCCCTCTAAATCTGGATTGAAATTATTTTTCTTTCTAATTCATAGAAATGGAGTAGCGTGCAATGGTGTCGTCTCATACATCTGTAGGTTAGTAGAAAAATTTGTGGGTACAAAATGGGTGATCAGTGTGTTATTCTCTTCTGTTTGTGCCTTGTCTTTACCTTTTTCTTCTATATTTAACATTATGGAGAGGCAAGGCCCCCCTCTAAATCTGGATTGAAATTATTTTTCTTTCTAATTCATAGAAATGGAGTAGCATGCAATGGTGTCGTCTCATACAACTGTGAATTAGTAGAATAAATTTGTTGGCACAAAATGGGTGACCAGTGTCTTATTCTCATCTATTTGTGCCTTGTCTTTAGCATTTTCTTCTATATTTAACTTTATGTAGAGGCTAGGCCCCTTTCTAAATCTGGATTGAAATTATTTTTCATTCTAATTCATAGAAATAGAGTAGCGTGCAATGGTGTCGTCTCATACAACAGTGAGTTAGGAGAAAAAATTTGTGGGCACAAAATGAGTCATCAGTGTCTTATTCTCTTCTGTTTGTACCTTGTCTTTAGCTTTTTCTTCTATATTTAATTTATGTAGAGGCTAGGCCCCCCTCTAAATATTGGTTGAACTTATTTTTCATTCTAATTCATAGAAATGGAGTAGCGTGCAATGGTGTCGTCTCATACAACAGTGAGTTAGGAGAAAAAATTTGTGGGCACAAAATGCGTGATCAGTGTCTTATTCTCTTCTGTTTGTGCCTTGTCTTTAGCTTTTTCTTCTATATTTAACTTTATGTAGGGGCTAGGCCCCACCTCTAAATCTTGGTTGAAATTATTTTTCATTCTACTTCATAGAAATGGAGTAGCGTGCAATGGTGTCGTCTCATACAACAGTGAGTTAGTAGAATAAATTTGTTGGCACAAAATGGGTGACCAGTGTCTTATTCTCATCTATTTGTGCCTTGTCTTTACCATTTTCTTCTATATTTAACTTTATGTAGAGGCTAGGCCCCTTTCTAAATCTTGGTTGAAATTATTTTTCATTCTAATTCATAGAAATAGAGTAGCGTGCAATGGTGTCGTCTCATACAACAGTGAGTTAGGAGAAAAAATTTGTGGGCACAAAATGGGTGATCAGTGTCTTATTCTCGTTTGTTTGTGCCTTGTCTTTAGCTTTTTCTTCTATATTTAACTTTATGTAGAGGCTAGGCCCCCCTCTAAATCTTGGTTGAAATTTTTTTTAATTTTAATTAATAGATATAGAGTAGCGTGCGATCGTGTCGTCTCATACAACAGTGAGTTAGGAGAAAAAATTTGTGCGCACAAAATGGGTGATCAGTGTCTTATTCTCTTCTGTTTGTACCTTGTCTTTAGCTTTTTCTTCTATATTTAACTTTATGTAGAGGCTAGGCCCCCCTCTAAATCTTGGTTGAAATTATTTTTCATTCTAATTCATAGAAATGGAGTAGCGTGCAATGGTGTCGTCTCATACAACAGTGAGTTAGGAGAAAAAATTTGTTGGCACAAAATGGGTTATCAGTGTCTTATTCTCTTCTGTTTGTGCCTTGTCAAGCTTTTTCTTCTATATTTAACTTTATGTAGAGGCTAGGCCCCTTTCTAAATCTTGGTTGAAATTATTTTTCATTCTAATTCATAGAAATAGAGTAGCGTGCAATGGTGTCGTCTCATACAACAGTGTGTTAGGAGAAAAAATTTGTGGACTCAAAATGGGTGATCAGTGCCTTATTCTCTTCTGTTTGTGCCTTGTCTTTAGCTTTTTCTTCTATATTTAACTTTATGTAGAGGCTAGGCCCCTTTCTAAATCTTGGTTGAAATTATTTTTCATTCTAATTCATAGAAATGGAGTAGCGTGCAATGGTGTCATCTCATACAACAGTGAGTTAGGAGAATAAATTTGTGGGCACAAAATGCGTGATCAGTGTCTTATTCTCTTCTGTTTGTGCCTTGTCTTTAGCTTTTTCTTCTATATTTAACTTTATGTAGGGGCTAGGCCCCCCCTCTAAATCTTGGTTGAAATTATTTTTCATTCTACTTCATAGAAATGGAGTAGCGTGCAATAGTGTCGTCTCATACAACAGTGAGTTAGGAGAATAAATTGGTTGGCACAAAATGGGTGATCAGTGTCTTATTCTCATCTATTTGTGCCTTGTCTTTAGCTTTTTCTTCTATATTTAACTTTATGTAGAGTCTAGGCCCCTTTCTAAATCTTGGTTGAAATTATTTTTCATTCTAATTCATAGAAATAGAGTAGCGTGCAATGGTGTCGTCTCATACAACAGTGAGTTAGGAGAAAAAATTTGTGGTCACAAAATGGGTGATCAGTGTCTTATTCTCTTCTGTTTGTGCCTTGTCTTTAGCTTTTTCTTCTATATTTAAATTTATGTAGAGGCTAGGCCCCCCTCTAAATCTTGGTTGAAATTATTTTTCATTCTAATTAATAGAAATGGAGTAGCGTGCAATGGTGTCGACTCATACAACAGTGAGTTAGGAGAAAAAATTTGTGGGCACAAAATGGGTGATCAGTGTCTTATTCTCTTCTGTTTGTGCCTTGTCTTTAGCTTTTTCTTCTATATTTAACTTTATGTAGAGGCTAGGCCCCCCTCTAAATCTTGGTTGAAATTTTTTTTAATTTTAATTAATAGATATAGAGTAGCGTGCGATCGTGTCGTCTCATACAACAGTGAGTTAGGAGAATAAATTTGTGGGCACAAAATGGGTGATCAGTGTCTTATTCTCATCTATTTGTGCCTTGTCTTTAGCTTTTTCTTCTATATTTAACTTTATGTAGAGGCTAGGCCCCCCTCTAAATCTTGGTTGAAATTATTTTTCATTCTAATTAATAGAAATGGAGTAGCGTGCAATGGTGTCGACTCATACAACAGTGAGTTAGGAGAAAAAATTTGTGGGCACAAAATGGGTGATCAGTGTCTTATTCTCTTCTGTTTGTGCCTTGTCTTTAGCTTTTTCTTCTATATTTAACTTTATGTAGAGGCTAGGCCCCCCTCTAAATCTTGGTTGAAATTTTTTTTAATTTTAATTAATAGATATAGAGTAGCGTGCGATCGTGTCGTCTCATACAACAGTGAGTTAGGAGAATAAATTTGTGGGCACAAAATGGGTGATCAGTGTCTTATTCTCATCTATTTGTGCCTTGTCTTTAGCTTTTTCTTCTATATTTAACTTTATGTAGAGGCTAGGCCCCCCTCTAAATCTTGGTTGAAATTATTTTTCATTCTAATTCATAGAAATGGAGTAGCGTGCAATGGTGTAGTCTCATACAACAGTGAGTTAGGAGAATAAATTTGTGGGCACAAAATGGGTGATCAGTGTCTTATTCTCATCTATTTGTGCCTTGTCTTTAGCTTTTTCTTCTATATTTAACTTTATGTAGAGGCTAGGCCCCTTTCTAAATCTTGGTTAAAATTATTTTTCATTCTAATTCATAGAAATAGAGTAGCGTGCAATGGTGTCGTCTCATACAACAGTGTGTTAGGAGAAAAAATTTGTGGACTCAAAATGGGTGATCAGTGCCTTATTCTCTTCTGTTTGTGCCTTGTCTTTAGCTTTTTCTTCTATATTTAACTTTATGTAGAGGTTAGGCCCCTTTCTAAATCTTGGTTGAAATTATTTTTCATTCTAATTCATAGAAATGGAGTAGCGTGCAATAGTGTCGTCTCATACAACAGTGAGTTAGGAGAAAAAATTTGTGGGCACAAAATGGGTGATCAGTGTCTTATTCTCTACTGTTTGTGCCTTGTCTTTAGCTTTTTCTTCTATATTTAACTTTATGTAGAGGCTAGGCCCCTTTCTAAAACTTGGTTGAAATTATTTTTCATTCTAATTCATAGAAATGGAGCAGCGTGAAATGGTGTCGTCTCATACAACAGTGAGTTAGGAGAAAAAATTTGTGGGCACAAAATGGGTGATCAGTGTCTTATTCTCTTCTGTTTGTGCCTTCTCTTTAGCTTTTTCTTCTATATTTAACTTTATGTAGATGCTAGGCCCCTTTCTAAATCTTCGTTGATATTATTTTTCATTCTAATTCATAGAAATGGAGTAGCGTGCAATGGTGTCGTCTCATACAACAGTGTGTTAGGAGAAAAAATTTTTGGGCATAAAAGTGGTGATCAGTGTCTTATTCTCTTCTGCTTGTGCCTTGTCTTTAGCTTTTTCTTCTATATTTAACTTTATGTAGAGGCTAGGCCCCCCTCTAAATCTTGGTTGAAATTATTTTTCATTCTAATTAATAGAAATGAAGTAGCGTGCAATGGTGTCATGTCATACAACAGTGAGTTAGGAGAAAAAATTTGTGGGCACAAAATGGGTGATCAGTGTCTTATTCTCTTCTGTTTGTGCCTTGTCTTTAGCTTTTTCTTCTATATTTAACTTTATGTAGAGGCTAGGCCCCTTTCTAAATCTTGGTTGAAATTATTTTTCATTCTAATTCATAGAAATGGAGAAGCGTGCAATGGTGTCGTCTCATACAACAGTGTGTTAGGAGAAAAAATTTGTGAACTCAAAATGGGGGATCAGTGCCTTATTCTATTCTGTTTGTGCCTTGTCTTTAGCTTTTTCTTCTATATTTAACTTTATGTAGAGGCTAGGCCCGTTTCTTAATCTTCGATGAAATTATTTTTCATTCTAATTCATAGAAATGGAGTAGCGTGCAATGGTGTCGTCACATACAACAGTGAGGTAGGAGAAAAAATTTGTTGGGACAAAATCGGTGATCAGTGTCTTATTCTCTTCTGTTTTTGCCTTGTCTTTAGCTTTTTCTTCTATATTTAACTTTGTGTGGAGGCTAGGCCCGTTTCTAAATCTTCGTTGAAATTATTTTTCATTCTAATTCATAGAAATGGAGTAGCGTGCAATGGTGTCGTCTCATGCAACAGTCAGTTAGGAGAAAAATTTTGTTGTCACAAAATGGGTGATCAGTGTCTTATTCTCTTCTGTTTGTGCCTTGTCTTTAGCTTTTTCTTCTATATTTAACTTTATGTAGGGGCTAGGCCCGCCTCTAAATCTTGGTTGAAATTATTTTTCATTCTAATTCATAGAAATGGAGTAGCGTGCAATGGTGTCGTCTCATGCAACAGTGAGTTAGGAGAAAAATTTTGTTGTCACAAAATGGGTGATCAGTGTCTTATTCTCTTCTGTTTGTGCCTTGTCTTTAGCTTTTTCTTCTATATTTAACATTATGTAGATGCTAGGCCCCTTTCTAAAACTTGGTTGAAATTATTTTTCATTGTAATTCATAGAAATGGAGTAGCGTGCAATGGTGTCGTCTCATACAACAGTGAGGTAGGAGAAAAAATTTGTTGGAACAAAATTGGTGATCAGTGTCTTATTCTCTTCTGTTTGTGCCTTGTCTTTAGCTTTTTCTTCTATATTTAACTTTATGTAGAGGCTAGGCCCCTTTCTAAATCTTGGTTGGAATTATTTTTCATTCTAATTCATAGAAATGGAGTAGCGTGCAATGGTGCCGTCTCATACAACAGTGAGTTAGGAGAAAAAATTTGTGGGCACAAAATGTGTGATCAGTGTCTTATTCTCTTCTGTTTGTGCCTTGTCTTTAGCTTTTTCTTCTATATTTAACTTTATGTAGAGGCTAGGCCCCCCTCTAAATCTTGGTTGAAATTATTTTTCATTCTAATTCATAGAAATGGAGTAGCATGCAATGGTCTCGTCTCATACAACAGAGAATTAGGAGAAAAAATTTGTGGGCACAAAATGGGTGATCAGTGATTTATTCTCTTCTTTTTGTGCCTTGTCTTTAGCTTTTTCTTCTATATTTAACTGTATGTAGAGGATAGGCCCCCCTCTAAATCTTGGTTGAAATTATTTTTCATTCTAATTAATAGAAATGGAGTAGCGTGCAATGGTGTCGTCACATACAACAGTGAGGTAGGAGAAAAAATTTGTTGGCACAAAATGGGTGATCAGTGTCTTATTCTCTTCTGTTTGTGCCTTGTCTTTAGCTTTTTCTTCTATATTTAACTTTATGTAGATGCTAGGCCCCTTTCTAAATCTTGGTTGAAATTATTTTTCATTCTAATTCATAGAAATGAAGTAGCGTGCAATGGTGTCGTCTCATACAACAGTGAGTTAGGAGAAAAAATATGTGGGCACAAAATTGGTGATAAGTGTCTTATTCTCTCCTGTTTGTGCCTTGTCTTTAGCTTTTTCTTCTATATTTAACTTTATGTAGAGGCTAGGCGCCTTTCTAAATCTTGGTTGAAATTATTTTTCATTCTAATTCATATAAATGGAGTAGCGTGCAATGGTGTCGTCTCATACAACAGTGAGTTAGGAGAAAAAATTTGTGGGCACAAAATGGGTGATCAGTGTCTTATTCTCTTCTGTTTGTGCCTTGTCTTAGCTTTTTCTTCTAATTTAACTTTATGTAGAGTTAAGGCCCCCCTCTAAATCTTGGTTGAAATTATTTTTCATTCTAATTAATAGAAATGGAGTAGCGTGCAATGGTGTCGTCTCATACAACAGTGAGTTAGTAGAAAAAATTTGTCGGCACAAAATGGGGGATCAGTGTCTTATTCTCTTCTGTTTGTGCCTTGTCTTTAGCTTTTTCTTCTGTATTTAACTGTATGTAGAGGATAGGCCCCCCTCTGAATCTTGGTTGAAATTATTTTTCATTCTAATTAATAGAAATGGAGTAGCATGCAATGGTGTCATCTCATACAACAGTGAGTTAGGAGAAAAAATTTGTTGGCACAAAATGGGTGATAAATGACTTATTCTCTTCTGTTTGTGCCTTGTCTTTAGCTTTTTCTACTATATTTAACTTTATGTAGAGGCTAGGCCCCTTTCTAAACCTTCGTTGAAATTATTTTTCATTCTAATTCATAGAAATGGAGTAGCGTGCAATGGTGTCGTCTCATACAACAGTGAGTTAGGAGAAAAAATTTGTGGGCACAAAATGGGTGATCAGTGTCTTATTCTCTTCTGTTTGTGCCTTGTCTTTAGCTTTTTCTTCTATATTTAACTTTATGTAGAGGCTAGGCCACACTCTAAATCTCGGTTGAAATTATTTTTCATTCTAATTCATAGAAATGGAGTAGCGTGCAATGGTGTCGTCTCAAACAACAGTGAGGTAGGAGAAAAAATTTGTGGGCACAAAATGGGTGATCAGTGTCTTATTCTCTTCTGTTTGTGCCTTGTCTTTAGCTTTTTCTTCTATATTTAACTTTATGTAGAGGCTAGGCCCCCCTCTAAATCTTGGTTGAAATTATTTTTCATTCTAATTCATAGAAATGGAGTAGCGTGCAATGGTGTCGTCTTAAACAACAGTGAGTTAGGAGAAAAAATTTGTGGGCACAAAATGGGTGATCAGTGTCTTATTCTCTTCTGTTTGTGCCTTGTCTTTAGCTTTTTCTTCTATATTTAACTTTATGTAGAGGCTAGGCCCCCCTCTAAATCTTGGTTGAAATTATTTTTCATTCTAATTCATAGAAATGGAGTAGCGTGCAATGGTGTCGTCTCAAACAACAGTGTGGTAGGAAAAAAAATTTGTTGGCACAAAATGGGTGATCAGTGTCTTATTCTCTTCTGTTTGTACCTTGTCTTTAGCTTTTTCTTCTATATTTAACTTTATGTAGAGGCTAGGCCCCCCCTCTAAATCTTGGTTGAAATTATTTTTCATTCTAATTCATAGAAATGGAGTAGCGTGCAATGGTGTCGTCTCAAACAACAGTGAGTTAGGAGAAAAAATTTGTGGGCACAAAATGGGTGATCAGTGTCTTATTCTCTTCTGTTTGTGCCTTGTCTTTAGCTTTTTCTTCTATATTTAACTTTATGTAGAGGCTAGGCCACCCTCTAAATCTTGGTTGAAATTATTTTTCATTCTAATTAATAGAAATGGAGTAACGTGCAATGGTGTCGTCTCATACAACTGTGAGTTAGTAGAAAAAATTTGTGGGCACAAAATGGGGGATCAGTGACTTATTCTAATCTGTTTGTACCTTGTCTTTAGCTTTTTCTTCTATATTTAACTTTATGTAATGACTAGGCCCCCCTATAAATCTTGGTTGAAATTATTTTTCATTCTAATTCATAGAAATGGAGTAGCGTGCAATGGTGTCGTCTCAAACAACAGTGTGGTAGGAGAAAAAATTTGTTGGCACAAAATGGGTGATCAGTGTCTTATTCTCTTCTGTTTGTACCTTGTCTTTAGCTTTTTCTTCTATATTTAACTTTATGTAGAGGCTAGGCCCCCCCTCTAAATCTTGGTTGAAATTATTTTTCATTCTAATTCATAGAAATGGAGTAGCGTGCAATGGTATCGTCTCAAACAACAGTGAGTTAGGAGAAAAAATTTGTGGGCACAAAATGGGTGATCAGTGTCTTATTCTCTTCTGTTTGTGCCTTGTCTTTAGCTTTTTCTTCTATATTTAACTTTATGTAGAGGCTAGGCCACCCTCTAAATCTTGGTTGAAATTATTTTTCATTCTAATTAATAGAAATGGAGTAATGTGCAATGGTGTCGTCTCATACAACTGTGAGTTAGTAGAAAAATTTGTGGGCACAAAATGGGGGATCAGTGACTTATTCTAATCTGTTTGTACCTTGTCTTTAACTTTTTCTTCTATATTTAACTTTATGTAGTGACTAGGCCCCCCTATAAATCTTGGTTGAAATTATTTTTCATTCTAATTCATAGAAATGGAGTAGCGTGCAATGGTGTCGTCTCAAACAACAGTGAGTTAGGAGAAAAAATTTGTGGGCACAAAATGGGTGATCAGTGTCTTATTCTCTTCTGTTTGTGCCTTGTCTTTAGCTTTTTCTTCTATATATAACTGTATGTAGAGGATAGGCCCCCCTCTGTATCTTGGTTGAAATTATTTTTCATTCTAATTAATAGAAATGGAGTAGCATGCAATGGTGTCATCTCATACAACAGTGAGTTAGGAGAAAAAATTTGTTGGCACAAAATGGGTGATAAGTGATTTATTCTCTTCTGTTTGTGCCTTGTCTTTAGCTTTTTCTTCTATATTTAACTTTATGTAGAGGCTAGGCCCCTTTCTAAATCTTCGTTGAAATTATTTTTCATTCTAATTCATAGAAATGGAGTAGCGTGCAATGGTGTCGTCTCATACAACAGTGAGTCAGGAGAAAAAATTTGTGGGCACAAAATGGGTGATCAGTGTCTTATTCTCTTCTGTTTGTGCCTTGTCTTTAGCTTTTTCTTCTATATTTAACTTTATGTAGAGGCTAGACCCCTTTCTAAATCTTGGGTGTAATTATTTTTCATTCTAATTCATAGAAATGGAGTAGCGTGCAATGGTGTCGTCACATACAACAGTGAGGTAGGAGAAAAAATTTGTTGGGACAAAATGGGTGATCAGTGTCGTATTCTCTTCTGTTTGTGCCTTGTCTTTAGCTTTTTCTTCTATATTTAACTTTATGTAGAGGCTAGTCCCCTTTCTAAATCTTGGTTGAAATTATTTTTCATTCTAATTAATAGAAATGGAGTAGCGTGCAATGGTGTCGTCTCATACAACTGTGAGTTAGTAGAAAAAATTTGTGGGCACAAAATGGGGGATCAGTGACTTATTCTAATCTGTTTGTACCTTGTCCTTAGCTTTTTCTTCTATATTTAACTTTATGTAGAGGCTAGGCCCCCCTCTAAATCTTGGTTGAAATTATTTTTCATTCTAATTCATAGAAATGGAGTAGCGTGCAATGGTGTCTTCTCAAACAACAGTGAGTTAGGAGAAAAAATTTGTGGGCACAAAATGGGTGATCAGTGTCTTATTCTCTTCTGTTTGTGCCTTGTCTTTAGCTTTTTCATCTATATTTAACTTTATGTAGAGGCTAGGCCCCCCTCTAAATCTTGGTTGAAATTATTTTTCATTCTAATTCATAGAAATGGAGTAGCGTGCAATGGTGTCGTCTCAAACAACAGTGAGTTAGGCGAAAAAATTTGTGGGCACAAAATGGGTGATCAGTGTCTTATTCTCTTCTGTTTGTGCCTTGTCTTTAGCTTTTTCTTCTATATTTAACTTTATGTAGAGGCTAGGCCCCCCTCTAAATCTTGGTTGAAATTATTTTTCATTCTAATTCATAGAAATGGAGTAGCGTGCAATGGTGTCGTCTCAAACAACAGTGTGGCACGAGAAAAAATTTGTTGGCACAAAATGGGTGATCAGTGTCTTATTCTCTTCTGTTTGTGCCTTGTCTTTAGCTTTTTCTTCTATATTTAACTTTATGTAGAGGCTAAGCCCCTCTATAAATCTTGGTTGAAATTATTTTTCATTCTAATTCATAGAAATGGAGTAGCGTGCAATGGTGTCGTCTCAAACAACAGTGTGGTAGGAGAAAAAATTTGTTGGCACAAAATGAGTGATCAGTGCCTTATTCTCTTCTGTTTGTGCCTTGTCTTTAGCTTTTTCTTCTATATTTAAATTTATGTAGAGGCTAGGCCCCACTCCAAATCTTGGTTGAAATTATTTTTCATTCTAATTCATAGAAATGGAGTAGCGTGCAATGGTGTCGTCTCAAACAACAGTGAGTTAGGAGAAAAAATTTGTGGGCACAAAATGGGTGATCAGTGTCTTATTCTCTTCTGTTTGTGCCTTGTCTTTAGCTTTTTCTTCTATATATAACTGTATGTAGAGGATAGGCCCCCCTCTGTATCTTGGTTGAAATTATTTTTCATTCTAATTTATAGAAATGGAGTAGCGTGCAATGGTGTCGTCTCATACAACAGTGAGTTAGGAGAAAAAATTTGTGGACACAAATTGGGTGATCAGTGTCTTATTCTCTTCTGTTTGTGCCTTGCCTTTAGCTTTTTCTTCTATATTTAACTTTATGTAGAGTTAAGGCCCCCCTCTAAATCTTGGTTGAAATTATTTTTCATTCTAATTAATAGAAATGGAGTAGCGTGCAATGGTGTCGTCACATACAACAGTGAGGTAGGAGAAAAAATTTGTTGGGACAAAATGGGTGATCAGTGTCGTATTCTCTTCTGTTTGTGCCTTGTCTTTAGCTTTTTCTTCTATATTTAACTTTATGTAGAGGCTAGTCCCCTTTCTAAATCTTGGTTGAAATTATTTTTCATTCTAATTCATAGAAATGGAGTAGCATGCAATGGTTTCGTCTCATACAACAGTCAGTTAGGAGAAAAAATTTGTGGGCACAAAATGGGTGATCAGTGTCTTATTCTCTTCTGTTTGTGCCTTGTCTTTAGCTTTTTCTTCTATATTTAACATTATGTAGAGGCTAGGCCCCCCTCTAAATCTTGGTTGAAATTATTATTCATTCTAATTCATAGAAATGGAGTAGCGTGCAATGGTGTCGTCTCATACAACAGTGAGGTAGGAGAAATATTTGTTGGTACAAAATGGGTGATCAGTGTCTTATTCTCTTCTGTTTGTGCCTTGTCTTTAGCTTTTTCTTCTATATTTAACTTTATGTAGAGGCTAGGCCACCCTCTAAATCTTGGTTGAAATTATTTTTCATTCTAATTAATAGAAATGGAGTAGCGTGCAATGGTGTCGTCTCATACAACTGTGAGTTAGTAGAAAAAATTTGTGGGCACAAAATGGGGGATCAGTGACTTATTCTAATCTGTTTGTAACTTGTCCTTAGCTTGTTCTTCTATATTTAACTTTATGTAGAGCCTAGGCCCCTTTCTAAATCTTGGTTGATATTATTTTTCATTCTAATTCATAGAAATGGAGTAGCGTGCAATGGTGTCGTCTCAAACAACAGTGAGTTAGGAGAAAAATTTTGTGGGCACAAAATGGGTTATCAGTGTCTTATTCTCTTCTGTTTGTGCCTTGTCTTTAGCTTTTTCTTCTATATTTAACTTTATGTAGAGGCTAGGCCCCCCTCTAAATCTTGGTTGAAATTATTTTTCATTCTAATTCATAGAAATGGAGTAGCGTGCAATGGTGTCGTCTCAAACAACAGTGTGGCACGAGAAAAAATTTGTTGGCACAAAATGGGTGATCAGTGTCTTATTCTCTTCTGTTTGTGCCTTGTCTTTAGCTTTTTCTTCTATATTTAACTTTATGTAGAGGCTAAGCCCCCCTATAAATCTTGGTTGAAATTATTTTTCATTCTAATTCATAGAAATGGAGTAGCGTGCAATGGTGTCGTCTCAAACAACAGTGTGGTAGGAGAAAAAATTTCTTGGCACAAAATGGGTGATCAGTGCCTTATTCTCTTCTGTTTGTGCCTTGTCTTTAGCTTTTTCTTCTATATTTAAATTTATGTAGAGGCTAGGCCCCACTCCAAATCTTGGTTGAAATTATTTTTCATTCTAATTCATAGAAATGGAGTAGCGTGCAATGGTGTCGTCTCAAACAACAGTGAGTTAGGAGAAAAAATTTGTGGGCACAAAATGGGTGATCAGTGTCTTATTCTCTTCTGTTTGTGCCTTGTCTTTAGCTTTTTCTTCTATATATAACTGTATGTAGAGGATAGGCCCCCCTCTGTATCTTGGTTGAAATTATTTTTCATTCTAATTTATAGAAATGGAGTAGCGTGCAATGGTGTCGTCTCATACAACAGTGAGTTAGGAGAAAAAATTTGTGGACACAAATTGGGTGATCAGTGTCTTATTCTCTTCTGTTTGTGCCTTGCCTTTAGCTTTTTCTTCTATATTTAACTTTATGTAGAGTTAAGGCCCCCCTCTAAATCTTGGTTGAAATTATTTTTCATTCTAATTAATAGAAATGGAGTAGCGTGCAATGGTGTCGTCACATACAACAGTGAGGTAGGAGAAAAAATTTGTTGGGACAAAATGGGAGATCAGTGTCGTATTCTCTTCTGTTTGTGCCTTGTCTTTAGCTTTTTCTTCTATATTTAACTTTATGTAGAGGCTAGTCCCCTTTCTAAATCTTGGTTGAAATTATTTTTCATTCTAATTCATAGAAATGGAGTAGCATGCAATGGTTTCGTCTCATACAACAGTCAGTTAGGAGAAAAAATTTGTGGGCACAAAATGGGTGATCAGTGTCTTATTCTCTTCTGTTTGTGCCTTGTCTTTAGCTTTTTCTTCTATATTTAACATTATGTAGAGGCTAGGCCCCCCTCTAAATCTTGGTTGAAATTATTATTCATTCTAATTCATAGAAATGGAGTAGCGTGCAATGGTGTCGTCTCATACAACAGTGAGGTAGGAGAAATATTTGTTGGTACAAAATGGGTGATCAGTGTCTTATTCTCTTCTGTTTGTGCCTTGTCTTTAGCTTTTTCTTCTATATTTAACTTTATGTAGAGGCTAGGCCACCCTCTAAATCTTGGTTGAAATTATTTTTCATTCTAATTAATAGAAATGGAGTAGCGTGCAATGGTGTCGTCTCATACAACTGTGAGTTAGTAGAAAAAATTTGTGGGCACAAAATGGGGGATCAGTGACTTATTCTAATCTGTTTGTACCTTGTCCTTAGCTTGTTCTTCTATATTTAACTTTATGTAGAGCCTAGGCCCCTTTCTAAATCTTGGTTGATATCATTTTTCATTCTAATTCATAGAAATGGAGTAGCGTGCAATGGTGTCGTCTCAAACAACAGTGAGTTAGGAGAAAAATTTTGTGGGCACAAAATGGGTGATCAGTGTCTTATTCTCTTCTGTTTGTGCCTTGTCTTTAGCTTTCTCTTCTATATTTAACTTTATGTTGAGGCTAGGCCCCACTCTAAATCTTGGTTAAAATTATTTTTCATTCTAATTCATAGAAATGGAGTAGCGTGCAATGGTGTCGTCTCAAACAACAGTGAGTTAGGAGAAAAAATTATTGGGCACAAAATGGGTGATCAGTGTCTTATTCTCTTCTGTTTGTGCCTTGTCTTTAGCTTTTTCTTCTATATTTAACTTTATGTAGAGGCTAGGCCCCCCTCTAAATCTTGGTTGAAATTATTTTTCATTCTAATTCATAGAAATGGAGTAGCGTGCAATGGTGTCGTCTCAAACAACAGTGAGTTAGGAGAAAAAATTTGTGGGCACAAAATGGGTGATCAGTGTCTTATTCTCTTCTGTTTGTGCCTTGTCTTTAGCTTTTTCTTCTATATTTAACTTTATGTAGAGGCTAGGCCCCCCTCTAAATCTTGGTTTAAATTATTTTTCATTCTAATTCATAGAAATGGAGTAGCGTGCAATGGTGTCGTCTCAAACAACAGTGTGGTAGGAGAAAAAATTTGTTGGCACAAAATGGGTGATCAGTGTCTTATTCTCTTCTGTTTGTACCTTGTCTTTAGCTTTTTCTTCTATATTTAACTTTATGTAGAGGCTAGGCCCCCCTCTAAATCTTGGTTGAAATTATTTTTCATTCTAATTCATAGAAATGGAGTAGCGTGCAATGGTGTCGTCTCATACAACAGTGAGGTAGGAGAAATATTTGTTGGTACAAAATGGGTGATCAGTGTCTTATTCTCTTCTGTTTGTGCCTTGTCTTTAGCTTTTTCTTCTATATTTAACTTTATGTAGAGGCTAGGCCACCCTCTAAATCTTGGTTGAAATTATTTTTCATTCTAATTAATAGAAATGGAGTAGCGTGCAATGGTGTCGTCTCATACAACTGTGAGTTAGTAGAAAAAATTTGTGGGCACAAAATGGGGGATCAGTGACTTATTCTAATCTGTTTGTACCTTGTCCTTAGCTTGTTCTTCTATATTTAACTTTATGTAGAGCCTAGGCCCCTTTCTAAATCTTGGTTGATATTATTTTTCATTCTAATTCATAGAAATGGAGTAGCGTGCAATGGTGTCGTCTCAAACAACAGTGAGTTAGGAGAAAAATTTTGTGGGCACAAAATGGGTGATCAGTGTCTTATTCTCTTCTGTTTGTGCCTTGTCTTTAGCTTTTTCTTCTATATTTAAGTTTATGTAGAGGCTAGGCCCCCCTCTAAATCTTGGTTGAAATTATTTTTCATTCTAATTCATAGAAATGGAGTAGCGTGCAATGGTGTCGTCTCAAACAACAGTGAGTTAGGCGAAAAAATTTGTGGGCACAAAATGGGTGATCAGTGTCTTATTCTCTTCTGTTTGTGCCTTGTCTTTAGCTTTTTCTTCTATATTTAACTTTATGTAGAGGCTAGGCCCCCCTATAAATCTTGGTTGAAATTATTTTTCATTCTAATTCATAGAAATGGAGTAGCGTGCAATGGTGTCGTCTCAAACAACAGTGTGGTAGGAGAAAAAATTTGTTGGCACAAAATGGGTGATCAGTGCCTTATTCTCTTCTGTTTATGCCTTGTCTTTAGCTTTTTCTTCTATATTTAACTTTATGTAGAGGCTAGGCCCCACTCTAAATCTTGGTTGAAATTATTTTTCATTCTATTTCATAGAAATGGAGTAGCGTGCAATGGTGTCGTCTCAAACAACAGTGAGTTAGGAGAAAAAATTTGTGGGCACAAAATGGGTGATTAGTGTCTTATTCTCTTCTGTTTGTGCCTTGTCTTTAGCTTTTTCTTCTATATTTAACTTTATGTAGAGGCTAGGCCCCCCTCTAAATCTTGGTTGAAATTATTTTTCATTATAATTCATAGAAATGGAGTAGCATGCAATGGTGTCGTCTCAAACAACAGTGAGTTAGGAGAAAAAATTTGTGGGCACAAAATGGGTGATCAGTGTCTTATTCTCTTCTGTTTGTGCCTTGTCTTTAGCTTTTTCTTCTATATTTAACTTTATGTAGAGGCTAGGCCCCCCTCTAAATCTTGGTTGAAATTATTTTTCATTCTAATTCATAGAAATGGAGTAGCGTGCAATAGTGTCGTCTCAAACAACAGTGAGTTAGGAGAAAAAATTTGTGGGCACAAAATGGGTGATCAGTGTCTTATTCTCTTCTGTTTGTGCCTTGTCTTTAGCTTTTTCTTCTATATTTAACTTAATGTAGAGGCTAGGCCCCCCGCTAAATCTTGGTTTAAATTATTTTTCATTCTAATACATAGAAATGGAGTAGCGTGCAATGGTGTCGTCTCAAACAACAGTGTGGTAGGAGAAAAAATTTGTTGGCACGAAATGGGTGATCAGTGTCTTATTCTCTTCTGTTTGTACCTTGTCTTTAGCTTTTTCTTCTATATTTAACTTTATGTAGAGGCTAGGCCCCCCTCTAAATCTTGGTTGAAATTATTTTTCATTCTAATTCATAGAAATGGAGTAGCGTGCAATGGTGTCGTCTCAAACAACAGTGAGTTAGGAGAAAAAATTTGTGGGCACAAAATGGGTGATCAGTGTCTTATTCTCTTCTGTTTGTGCCTTGTCTTTAGCTTTTTCTTCTATATTTAACTTTATGTAGAGCCTAGGCCCCTTTCTAAATCTTGGTTGATATTATTTTTCATTCTAATTCATAGAAATGGAGTAGCGTGCAATGGTGTCGTCTCAAACAACAGTGAGTTAGGAGAAAAATTTTGTGGGCACAAAATGGGTGATCAGTGTCTTATTCTCTTCTGTTTGTGCCTTGTCTTTAGCTTTTTCTTCTATATTTAACTTTATGTAGAGGCTAGGCCCCCCTCTAAATCTTGGTTGAAATTATTTTTCATTCTAATTCATAGAAATGGAGTAGCGTGCAATGGTGTCGTCTCAAACAACAGTGAGTTAGGCGAAAAAATTTGTGGGCACAAAATGTGTGATCAGTGTCTTATTCTCTTCTGTTTGTGCCTTGTCTTTAGCTTTTTCTTCTATATTTAACTTTATGTAGAGGCTAGGCCCCCCTATAAATCTTGGTTGAAATTATTTTTCATTCTAATTCATAGAAATGGAGTAGCGTGCAATGGTGTCGTCTCAAACAACAGTGTGGTAGGAGAAAAAATTTGTTGGCACAAAATGGGTGATCAGTGCCTTATTCTCTTCTGTTTGTGCCTTGTCTTTAGCTTTTTCTTCTATATTTAACTTTATGTAGAGGCTAGGCCCCACTCTAAATCTTGGTTGAAATTATTTTTCATTCTAATTCATAGAAATGGAGTAGCGTGCAATGGTGTCGTCTCAAACAACAGTGTGGTAGGAGAAAAAATTTGTTGGCACAAAATGGGTGATCAGTGTCTTATTCTCTTCTGTTTGTACCTTGTCTTTAGCTTTTTCTTCTATATTTAACTTTATGTAGAGGCTAGGCCCCCCTCTAAATCTTGGTTGAAATTATTTTTCATTCTAATTCATAGAAATGGAGTAGCGTGCAATGGTGTCGTCTCATACAACAGTGAGGTAGGAGAAATATTTGTTGGTACAAAATGGGTGATCAGTGTCTTATTCTCTTCTGTTTGTGCCTTGTCTTTAGCTTTTTCTTCTATATTTAACTTTATGTAGAGGCTAGGCCACCCTCTAAATCTTGGTTGAAATTATTTTTCATTCTAATTAATAGAAATGGAGTAGCGTGCAATGGTGTCGTCTCATACAACTGTGAGTTAGTAGAAAAAATTTGTGGGCACAAAATGGGGGATCAGTGACTTATTCTAATCTGTTTGTACCTTGTCCTTAGCTTGTTCTTCTATATTTAACTTTATGTAGAGCCTAGGCCCCTTTCTAAATCTTGGTTGATATTATTTTTCATTCTAATTCATAGAAATGGAGTAGCGTGCAATGGTGTCGTCTCAAACAACAGTGAGTTAGGAGAAAAATTTTGTGGGCACAAAATGGGTGATCAGTGTCTTATTCTCTTCTGTTTGTGCCTTGTCTTTAGTTTTCTCTTCTATATTTAACTTTATGTAGAGGCTAGGCCCCACTCTAAATCTTGGTTGAAATTATTTTTCATTCTAATTCATAGAAATGGAGTAGCGTGCAATGGTGTTGTCTCAAACAACAGTGAGTTAGGAGAAAAAATTATTGGGCACAAAATGGGTGATCAGTGTCTTATTCTCTTCTGTTTGTGCCTTGTCTTTAGCTTTTTCTTCTATATTTAACTTTATGTAGAGGCTAGGCCCCCCTCTAAATCTTGGTTGAAATTATTTTTCATTCTAATTCATAGAAATGGAGTAGCGTGCAATGGTGTCATCTCAAACAACAGTGAGTTAGGAGAAAAAATTTGTGGGCACAAAATGGGTGATCAGTGTCTTATTCTCTTCTGTTTGTGCCTTGTCTTTAGCTTTTTCTTCTATATTTAACTTTATGTAGAGGCTAGGCCCCCCTCTAAATCTTGGTTGAAATTATTTTTCATTCTAATTCATAGAAATGGAGTAGCGTGCAATGGTGTCGTCTCAAATAACAGTGAGTTAGGAGAAAAAATTTGTGGGCACAAAATGGGTGATTAGTGTCTTATTCTCTTCTGTTTGTGCCTTGTCTTTAGCTTTTTCTTCTATATTTAACTTTATGTAGAGGCTAGGCCCCCCTCTAAATCTTGGTTGAAATTATTTTTCATTCTAATTCATAGAAATGGAGTAGCGTGCAATGGTGTCGTCTCAAACCACAGTGTGGTAGGAGAAAAAATTTGTTGGCACAAAATGGGTGATCAGTGTCTTATTCTCTTCTGTTTGTACCTTGTCTTTAGCTTTTTCTTCTATATTTAACTTTATGTAGAGGCTAGGCCCCCCTCTAAATCTTGGTTGAAATTATTTTTCATTCTAATTCATAGAAATGGAGTAGCGTGCAATGGTGTCGTCTCAAACAACAGTGAGTGAGGAGAAAAATTTTGTGGGCACAAAATGGGTGATCAGTGTCTTATTCTCTTCTGTTTGTGCCTTGTCTTTAGCTTTTTCTTCTATATTTAACTTTATGTAGAGGCTAGGCCCCCCTATAAATCTTGGTTGAAATTATTTTTCATTCTAATTCATAGAAATGGAGTAGCGTGCAATGGTCTCGTCTCAAACAACAGTGAGTTAGGCGAAAAAATTTGTGGGCACAAAATGGGTGATCAGTGTCTTATTCTCTTCTGTTTGTGCCTTGTCTTTAGCTTTTTCTTCTATATTTAACTTTATGTAGAGGCTAGGCCCCCCTATAAATCTTGGTTGAAATTATTTTTCATTCTAATTCATAGAAATGGAGTAGCGTGCAATGGTGTCGTCTCAAACCACAGTGTGGTAGGAGAAAAAATTTGTTGGCACAAAATGGGTGATCAGTGTCTTATTCTCTTCTGTTTGTGCCTTGTCTTTAGCTTTTTCTTCTATATTTAACTTTATGTAGAGGCTAGGCCCCCCTATAAATCTTGGTTGAAATTATTTTTCATTCTAATTCATGGAAATGGAGTAGCGTGCAATGGTGTCGTCTCAAACAACAGTGTGGTAGGAGAAAAAATTTGTTGGCACAAAATGGGTGATCAGTGCCTTATTCTCTTCTGTTTGTGCCTTGTCTTTAGCTTTTTCTTCTATATTTAACTTTATGTAGAGGCTAGGCCCCACTCTAAATCTTGGTTGAAATTATTTTTCATTCTAATTCATAGAAATGGAGTAGCGTGCAATGGTGTCGTCTCAAACAACAGTGAGTTAGGAGAAAAAATTTGTGGGCACAAAATGGGTGATTAGTGTCTTTTTCTCTTCTGTTTGTGCCTTGTCTTTAGCTTTTTCTTCTATATTTAACTTTATGTAGAGGCTAGGCCCCCCTCTAAATCTTGGTTGAAATTATTTTTCATTCTAATTCATAGAAATGGAGTAGCGTGCAATGGTGTCGTCTCAAACCACAGTGTGGTAGGAGAAAAAATTTGTTGGCACAAAATGGGTGATCAGTGTCTTATTCTCTTCTGTTTGTACCTTGTCTTTAGCTTTTTCTTCTATATTTAACTTTATGTAGAGGCTAGGCCCCCCTCTAAATCTTGGTTGAAATTATTTTTCATTCTAATTCATAGAAATGGAGTAGCGTGCAATGGTGTCGTCTCAAACAACAGTGAGTTAGGAGAAAAATTTTGTGGGCACAAAATGGGTGATCAGTGTCTTATTCTCTTCTGTTTGTGCCTTGTCTTTAGCTTTTTCTTCTATATTTAACTTTATGTAGAGGCTAGGCCCCCCTCTAAATCTTGGTTGAAATTATTTTTCATTCTAATTCATAGAAATGGAGTAGCGTGCAATGGTGTCGTCTCAAACAACAGTGAGTTAGGCGAAAAAATTTGTGGGCACAAAATGGGTGATCAGTGTCTTATTCTCTTCTGTTTGTGCCTTGTCTTTAGCTTTTTCTTCTATATTTAACTTTATGTAGAGGCTAGGCCCCCCTCTAAATCTTGGTTGAAATTATTTTTCATTCTAATTCATAGAAATGGAGTAGCGTGCAATGGTGTCATCTCAAACAACAGTGAGTTAGGAGAAAAAATTTGTGGGCACAAAATGGGTGATCAGTGTCTTATTCTCTTCTGTTTGTGCCTTGTCTTTAGCTTTTTCTTCTATATTTAACTTTATGTAGAGGCTAGGCCCCCCTCTAAATCTTGGTTGAAATTATTTTTCATTCTAATTCATAGAAATGGAGTAGCGTGCAATGGTGTCGTCTCAAATAACAGTGAGTTAGGAGAAAAAATTTGTGGGCACAAAATGGGTGATTAGTGTCTTATTCTCTTCTGTTTGTGCCTTGTCTTTAGCTTTTTCTTCTATATTTAACTTTATGTAGAGGCTAGGCCCCCCTCTAAATCTTGGTTGAAATTATTTTTCATTCTAATTCATAGAAATGGAGTAGCGTGCAATGGTGTCGTCTCAAACCACAGTGTGGTAGGAGAAAAAATTTGTTGGCACAAAATGGGTGATCAGTGTCTTATTCTCTTCTGTTTGTACCTTGTCTTTAGCTTTTTCTTCTATATTTAACTTTATGTAGAGGCTAGGCCCCCCTCTAAATCTTGGTTGAAATTATTTTTCATTCTAATTCATAGAAATGGAGTAGCGTGCAATGGTGTCGTCTCAAACAACAGTGAGTTAGGAGAAAAATTTTGTGGGCACAAAATGGGTGATCAGTGTCTTATTCTCTTCTGTTTGTGCCTTGTCTTTAGCTTTTTCTTCTATATTTAACTTTATGTAGAGGCTAGGCCCCCCTATAAATCTTGGTTGAAATTATTTTTCATTCTAATTCATAGAAATGGAGTAGCGTGCAATGGTCTCGTCTCAAACAACAGTGAGTTAGGCGAAAAAATTTGTGGGCACAAAATGGGTGATCAGTGTCTTATTCTCTTCTGTTTGTGCCTTGTCTTTAGCTTTTTCTTCTATATTTAACTTTATGTAGAGGCTAGGCCCCCCTATAAATCTTGGTTGAAATTATTTTTCATTCTAATTCATAGAAATGGAGTAGCGTGCAATGGTGTCGTCTCAAACCACAGTGTGGTAGGAGAAAAAATTTGTTGGCACAAAATGGGTGATCAGTGTCTTATTCTCTTCTGTTTGTGCCTTGTCTTTAGCTTTTTCTTCTATATTTAACTTTATGTAGAGGCTAGGCCCCCCTATAAATCTTGGTTGAAATTATTTTTCATTCTAATTCATAGAAATGGAGTAGCGTGCAATGGTGTCGTCTCAAACAACAGTGTGGTAGGAGAAAAAATTTGTTGGCACAAAATGGGTGATCAGTGCCTTATTCTCTTCTGTTTGTGCCTTGTCTTTAGCTTTTTCTTCTATATTTAACTTTATGTAGAGGCTAGGCCCCACTCTAAATCTTGGTTGAAATTATTTTTCATTCTAATTCATAGAAATGGAGTAGCGTGCAATGGTGTCGTCTCAAACAACAGTGAGTTAGGAGAAAAAATTTGTGGGCACAAAATGGGTGATTAGTGTCTTTTTCTCTTCTGTTTGTGCCTTGTCTTTAGCTTTTTCTTCTATATTTAACTTTATGTAGAGGCTAGGCCCCCCTCTAAATCTTGGTTGAAATTATTTTTCATTCTAATTCATAGAAATGGAGTAGCGTGCAATGGTGTCGTCTCAAACCACAGTGTGGTAGGAGAAAAAATTTGTTGGCACAAAATGGGTGATCAGTGTCTTATTCTCTTCTGTTTGTACCTTGTCTTTAGCTTTTTCTTCTATATTTAACTTTATGTAGAGGCTAGGCCCCCCTCTAAATCTTGGTTGAAATTATTTTTCATTCTAATTCATAGAAATGGAGTAGCGTGCAATGGTGTCGTCTCAAACAACAGTGAGTTAGGAGAAAAATTTTGTGGGCACAAAATGGGTGATCAGTGTCTTATTCTCTTCTGTTTGTGCCTTGTCTTTAGCTTTTTCTTCTATATTTAACTTTATGTAGAGGCTAGGCCCCCCTCTAAATCTTGGTTGAAATTATTTTTCATTCTAATTCATAGAAATGGAGTAGCGTGCAATGGTGTCGTCTCAAACAACAGTGAGTTAGGCGAAAAAATTTGTGGGCACAAAATGGGTGATCAGTGTCTTATTCTCTTCTGTTTGTGCCTTGTCTTTAGCTTTTTCTTCTATATTTAACTTTATGTAGAGGCTAGGCCCCCCTCTAAATCTTGGTTGAAATTATTTTTCATTCTAATTCATAGAAATGGAGTAGCGTGCAATGGTGTCGTCTCAAACAACAGTGTGGCAAGAGAAAAAATTTGTTGGCACAAAATGGGTGATCAGTGTCTTATTCTCTTCTGTTTGTGCCTGGTCTTTAGCTTTTTCTTCTATATTTAACTTTATGTAGAGGCTAGGCCCCCCTATAAATCTTGGTTGAAATTATTTTTCATTCTATTTCATAGAAATGGAGTAGCGTGCAATGGTGTCGTCTCAAACAACAGTGTGGTAGGAGAAAAAATTTGTTGGCACAAAATGGGTGATCAGTTCCTTATTCTCTTCTGTTTGTGCCTTGTCTTTAGCTTTTTCTTCTATATTTAACTTTATGTAGAGGCTAGGCCCCACTCTAAATCTTGGTTGAAATTATTTTTCATTCTAATTCATAGAAATGGAGTAGCGTGCAATGGTGTCGTCTCAAACAACAGTGAGTTAGGAGAAAAAATTATTGGGCACAAAATGGGTGATCAGTGTCTTATTCTCTTCTGTTTGTGCCTTGTCTTTAGCTTTTTCTTCTATATTTAACTTTATGTAGAGGCTAGGCCCCCCTCTAAATCTTGGTTGAAATTATTTTTCATTCTAATTCATAGAAATGGAGTAGCGTGCAATGGTGTCGTCTCAAACAACAGTGAGTTAGAAGAAAAAATTTGTGGGCACAAAATGGGTGATCAGTGTCTTATTCTCTTCTGTTTGTGCCTTGTCTTTAGCTTTTTCTTCTATATTTAACTTTATGTAGAGGCTAGGCCCCCCTCTAAATCTTGGTTTAAATTATTTTTCATTGTAATTCATAGAAATGGAGTAGCGTGCAATGGTGTCGTCTCAAACAACAGTGTGGTAGGAGAAAAAATTTGTTGGCACAAAATGGGTGATCAGTGTCTTATTCTCTTCTGTTTGTACCTTGTCTTTAGCTTTTTCTTCTATATTTAACTTTATGTAGAGGCTAGGCCCCCCTCTAAATCTTGGTTGAAATTATTTTTCATTCTAATTCATAGAAATGGAGTAGCGTGCAATGGTGTCGTCTCAAACAACAGTGAGTTAGGAGAAAAAATTTGTGGGCACAAAATGGGTGATCAGTGTCTTATTCTCTTCTGTTTGTGCCTTGTCTTTAGCTTTTTCTTCTATATTTAACTTTATATAGAGGCTAGGCCCCCCTCTAAATCTTGGTTGAAATTATTTTTCATTCTAATTCATAGAAATGGAGTAGCGTGCAATGGTGTCGTCTCAAACAACAGTGTGGCACGAGAAAAAATTTGTTGGCACAAAATGGGTGATCAGTGTCTTATTCTCTTCTGTTTGTGCCTTGTCTTTAGCTTTTTCTTCTATATTTAACTTTATGTAGAGGCTAGGCCCCCCTATAAATCTTGGTTGAAATTATTTTTCATTCTAATTCATAGAAATGGAGTAGCGTGCAATGGTGTCGTCTCAAACAACAGTGTGGTAGGAGAAAAAATTTGTTGGCACAAAATGGGTGATCAGTGCCTTATTCTCTTCTGTTTGTGCCTTGTCTTTAGCTTTTTCTTCTATATTTAACTTTATGTAGAGGCTAGGCCCCACTCTAAATCTTGGTTGAAATTATTTTCATTCTAATTCATAGAAATGGAGTAGCGTGCAATGGTGTCGTCTCAAACAACAGTGAGTTAGGAGAAAAAATTATTGGGCACAAAATGGGTGATCAGTGTCTTATTCTCTTCTGTTTGTGCCTTGTCTTTAGCTTTTTCTTCTATATTTAACTTTATGTAGAGGCTAGGCCCCCCTCTAAATCTTGGTTGAAATTATTTTTCATTCTAATTCATAGAAATGGAGTAGCGTGCAATGGTGTCGTCTCAAACAACAGTGAGTTAGGAGAAAAAATTTGTGGGCACAAAATGGGTGATCAGTGTCTTATTCTCTTCTGTTTGTGCCTTGTCTTTAGCTTTTTCTTCTATATTTAACTTTATGTAGAGGCTAGGCCACCCTCTAAATCTTGGTTGAAATTATTTTTCATTCTAATTAATAGAAATGGAGTAGCGTGCAATGGTGTCGTCTCATACAACTGTGAGTTAGTAGAAAAAATTTGTGGGCACAAAATGGGGGATCAGTGACTTATTCTAATCTGTTTGTACCTTGTCCTTAGCTTGTTCTTCTATATTTAACTTTATGTAGAGCCTAGGCCCCTTTCTAAATCTTGGTTGATATTATTTTTCATTCTAATTCATAGAAATGGAGTAGCGTGTAATGGTGTCGTCTCAAACAACAGTGAGTTAGGAGAAAAATTTTGTGGGCACAAAATGGGTGATCAGTGTCTTATTCTCTTCTGTTTGTGCCTTGTCTTTAGCTTTCTCTTCTATATTTAACTTTATGTAGAGGCTAGCCCCCACTCTTAATCTTGGTTGAAATTATTTTTCATTCTAATTCATAGAAATGGAGTAGCGTGCAATGGTGTCGTCTCAAACAACAGTGAGTTAGGAAAAAATTTATTGGGCACAAAATGGGTGATCAGTGTCTTATTCTCTTCTGTTTGTGCCTTGTCTTTAGCTTTTTCTTCTATATTTAACTTTATGTAGAGGCTAGGCCCCCCTCTAAATCTTGGTTGAAATTATTTTTCATTCTAATTCATAGAAATGGAGTAGCGTGCAATGGTGTCGTCTCAAACAACAGTGTGGCACGAGAAAAAATTTGTTGGCACAAAATGGGTGATCAGTGTCTTATTCTCTTCTGTTTGTGCCTTGTCTTTAGCTTTTTCTTCTATATTTAACTTTATGTAGAGGCTAGGCCCCCCTATAAATCTTGGTTGAAATTATTTTTCATTCTAATTCATAGAAATGGAGTAGCGTGCAATGGTGTCGTCTCAAACAACACTGTGGTAGGAGAAAAAATTTGTTGGCACAAAATGGGTGATCAGTGCCTTATTCTCTTCTGTTTGTGCCTTTTCTTTAGCTTTTTCTTCTATATTTAACTTTATGTAGAGGCTAGGCCCCACTCTAAATCTTGGTTGAAATTATTTTTCATTCTAATTCATAGAAATGGAGTAGCGTGCAATGGTGTCGTCTCAAACAACAGTGAGTTAGGAGAAAAAATTTGTGGGCACAAAATGGGTGATTAGTGTCTTATTCTCTTCTGTTTGTGCCTTGTCTTTAGCTTTTTCTTCTATATTTAACTTTATGTAGAGGCTAGGCCCCCCTCTAAATCTTGGTTGAAATTATTTTTCATTCTAATTCATAGAAATGGAGTAGCGTGCAATGGTGTCGTCTCAAACCACAGTGTGGTAGGAGAAAAAATTTGTTGGCACAAAATGGGTGATCAGTGTCTTATTCTCTTCTGTTTGTACCTTGTCTTTAGCTTTTTCTTCTATATTTAACTTTATGTAGAGGCTAGGCCCCCCTCTAAATCTTGGTTGAAATTATTTTTCATTCTAATTCATAGAAATGGAGTAGCGTGCAATGGTGTCGTCTCAAACAACAGTGAGTTAGGAGAAAAATTTTGTGGGCACAAAATGGGTGATCAGTGTCTTATTCTCTTCTGTTTGTGCCTTGTCTTTAGCTTTTTCTTCTATATTTAACTTTATGTAGAGGCTAGGCCCCCCTCTAAATCTTGGTTGAAATTATTTTTCATTCTAATTCATAGAAATGGAGTAGCGTGCAATGGTGTCGTCTCAAACAACAGTGAGTTAGGCGAAAAACTTTGTGGGCACAAAATGGGTGATCAGTGTTTTATTCTCTTCTGTTTGTGCCTTGTCTTTAGCTTTTTCTTCTATATTTAACTTTATGTAGAGGCTAGGCCCCCCTCTAAATCTTGGTTGAAATTATTTTTCATTCTAATTCATAGAAATGGAGTAGCGTGCAATGGTGTCGTCTCAAACAACAGTGTGGCAAGAGAAAAAATTTGTTGGCACAAAATGGGTGATCAGTGTCTTATTCTCTTCTGTTTGTGCCTGGTCTTTAGCTTTTTCTTCTATATTTAATTTTATGTAGAGGCTAGGCCCCCCTATAAATCTTGGTTGAAATTATTTTTCATTCTATTTCATAGAAATGGAGTAGCGTGCAATGGTGTCGTCTCAAACAACAGTGTGGTAGGAGAAAAAATTTGTTGGCACAAAATGGGTGATCAGTGCCTTATTCTCTTCTGTTTGTGCCTTGTCTTTAGCTTTTTCTTCTATATTTAACTTTATGTAGAGGCTAGGCCCCACTCTAAATCTTGGTTGAAATTATTTTTCATTCTAATTCATAGAAATGGAGTAGCGTGCAATGGTGTCGTCTCAAACAACAGTGAGTCAGGAGAAAAAATTATTGGGCACAAAATGGGTGATCAGTGTCTTATTCTCTTCTGTTTGCGCCTTGTCTTTAGCTTTTTCTTCTATATTTAACTTTATGTAGAGGCTAGGCCCCCCTCTAAATCTTGGTTGAAATTATTTTTCATTCTAATTCATAGAAATGGAGTAGCGTGCAATGGTGTCGTCTCAAACAACAGTGAGTTAGGAGAAAAAATTTGTGGGCACAAAATGGGTGATCAGTGTCTTATTCTCTTCTGTTTGTGCCTTGTCTTTAGCTTTTTCTTCTATATTTAACTTTATATAGAGGCTAGGCCCCCCTCAAATCTTGGTTTAAATTATTTTTCATTCTAATTCATAGAAATGGAGTAGCGTGCAATGGTGTCGTCTCAAACAACAGTGTGGTAGGAGAAAAAATTTGTTGACACAAAATGGGTGATCAGTGTCTTATTCTCTTCTGTTTGTACCTTGTCTTTAGCTTTTTCTTCTATATTTAACTTTATGTAGAGGCTAGGCCACCCTCTAAATCTTGGTTGAAATTATTTTTCATTCTAATTAATAGAAATGGAGTAGCGTGCAATGGTGTCGTCTCATACAACTGTGAGTTAGTAGAAAAAATTTGTGGGCACAAAATGGGGGATCAGTGACTTATTCTAATCTGTTTGTACCTTGTCCTTAGCTTGTTCTTCTATATTTAACTTTATGTAGAGTCTAGGCCCCTTTCTAAATCTTGGTTGATATTATTTTTCATTCTAATTCATAGAAATGGAGTAGCGTGTAATGGTGTCGTCTCAAACAACAGTGAGTTAGGAGAAAAATTTTGTGGGCACAAAATGGGTGATCAGTGTCTTATTCTCTTCTGTTTGTGCCTTGTCTTGAGCTTTCTCTTCTATATTTAACTTTATGTAGAGGCTAGGCCCCACTCTAAATCTTGGTTGAAATTATTTTTCATTCTAATTCATAGAAATGGAGTAGCGTGCAATGGTGTCGTCTCAAACAACAGTGAGTTAGGAGAAAAAATTATTGGGCACAAAATGGGTGATCAGTGTCTTATTCTCTTCTGTTTGTGCCTTGTCTTTAGCTTTTTCTTCTATATTTAACTTTATGTAGAGGCTAGGCCCCCCTCTAAATCTTGGTTGAAATTATTTTTCATTCTAATTCATAGAAATGGAGTAGCGTGCAATGGTGTCGTCTCAAACAACAGTGAGTTAGGCGAAAAAATTTGTGGGCACAAAATGGGTGATCAGTGTCTTATTCTCTTCTGTTTGTGCCTTGTCTTTAGCTTTTTCTTCTATATTTAACTTTATGTAGAGGCTAGGCCCCCCTCTAAATCTTGGTTGAAATTATTTTTCATTCTAATTCATAGAAATGGAGTAGCGTGCAATGGTGTCGTCTCAAACAACAGTGTGGCACGAGAAAAAATTTGTTGGCACAAAATGGGTGATCAGTGTCTTATTCTCTTCTGTTTGTACCTTGTCTTTAGCTTTTTCTTCTATATTTAACTTTATGTAGAGGCTAGGCCCCCCTCTAAATCTTGGTTGAAATTATTTTTCATTCTAATTCATAGAAATGGAGTAGCGTGCAATGGTGTCGTCTCAAACAACAGTGAGTTAGGAGAAAAATTTTGTGGGCACAAAATGGGTGATCAGTGTCTTATTCTCTTCTGTTTGTGCCTTGTCTTTAGCTTTTTCTTCTATATTTAACTTTATATAGAGGCTAGGCCCCCCTCTAAATCTTGGTTGAAATTATTTTTCATTCTAATTCATAGAAATGGAGTAGCGTGCAATGGTGTCGTCTCAAACAACAGTGAGTTTGGCGAAAAAATTTGTGGGCACAAAATGGGAGATCAGTGTCTTATTCTCTTCTGTTTGTGCCTTGTCTTTAGCTTTTTCTTCTATATTTAACTTTATGTAGAGGCTAGGCCCCCCTCTAAATCTTGGTTGAAATTATTTTTCATTCTAATTCATAGAAATGGAGTAGCGTGCAATGGTGTCGTCTCAAACAACAGTGAGTTAGGAGAAAAAATTTGTGGGCACAAAATGGGTGATCAGTGTCTTATTCTCTTCTGTTTGTGCCTTGTCTTTAGCTTTTTCTTCTATATTTAACTTTATGTAGAGGCTAGGCCCCCCTCTAAATCTTGGTTGAAATTATTTTTCATTCTAATTCATAGAAATGGAGTAGCGTGCAATGGTGTCGTCTCAAACAACAGTGTGGCATGAGAAAAAATTTGTTGGCACAAAATGGGTGATCAGTGTCTTATTCTCTTCTGTTTGTGCCTTGTCTTTAGCTTTTTCTTCTATATTTAACTTTATGTAGAGGCTAGGCCCCCCTATAAATCTTGGTTGAAATTATTTTTCATTCTAATTCATAGAAATGGAGTAGCGTGCAACGGTGTCGTCTCAAACAACAGTGTGGTAGGAGAAAAAATTTGTTGGCACAAAATGGGTGATCAGTGCCTTATTCTCTTCTGTTTGTGCCTTGTCTTTAGCTTTTTCTTCTATATTTAACTTTATGTAGAGGCTAGGCCCCACTCTAAATCTTGGTTGAAATTATTTTTCATTCTAATTCATAGAAATGGAGTAGCGTGCAATGGTGTCGTCTCAAACAACAGTGAGTTAGGAGAAAAAATTTGTGGGCACAAAATGGGTGATCAGTGTCTTATTCTCTTCTGTTTGTGCCTTGTCTTTAGCTTTTTCTTCTATATTTAACTTTATGTAGAGGCTAGGCCCCCCTCTAAATCTTGGTTGAAATTATTTTTCATTCTAATTCATAGAAATGGAGTAGCGTGCAATGGTGTCGTCTCAAACAACAGTGAGTTAGGAGAAAAAATTTGTGGGCACAAAATGGGTGATCAGTGTCTTATTCTCTTCTGTTTGTGCCTTGTCTTTAGCTTTTTCTTCTATATTTAACTTTATGTAGAGGCTAGGCCCCCCTCTAAATCTTGGTTGAAATTATTTTTCAATCTAATTCATAGAAATGGAGTAGCGTGCAATGGTGTCGTCTCAAACAACAGTGTGGCACGAGAAAAAATTTGTGGGCACAAAATGGGTGATCAGTGTCTTATTCTCTTCTGTTTGTGCCTTGTCTTTAGCTTTTTCTTCTATATTTAACTTTATGCAGAGGCTAGGCCCACCTCTAAATCTTGGTTGAAATTATTTTTCATTCTAATTCATAGAAATGGAGTAGCGTGCAATGGTGTCGTCTCAAACAACAGTGTGGCACGAGAAAAAATTTGTTGGCACAAAATGGGTGATCAGTGTCTTATTCTCTTCTGTTTGTGCCTTGTCTTTAGCTTTTTCTTCTATATTTAACTTTATGTAGAGGCTAGGCCCCCCTATAAATCTTGGTTGAAATTATTTTTCATTCTAATTCATAGAAATGGAGTAGCGTGCAATGGTGTCGTCTTAAACAACAGTTTGGTAGGAGAAAAAATTTGTTGGCACAAAATGGGTGATCAGTGCCTTATTCTCTTCTGTTTGTGCCTTGTCTTTAGCTTTTTCTTCTATATTTAACTTTATGTAGAGGCTAGGCCCCACTCTAAATCTTGGTTGAAATTATTTTTCATTCTAATTCATAGAAATGGAGTAGCGTGCAATGGTGTCGTCTCAAACAACAGTGAGTTAGGAGAAAAAATTTGTGGGCACAAAATGGGTGATCAGTGTCTTATTGTCTTCTGTTTGTGCCTTGTCTTTAGCTTTTTCTTCTATATTTAACTTTACGTAGAGGCTAGGCCCCCCTCTAAATCTTGGTTGAAATTATTTTTCATTCTAATTCATAGAAATGGAGTAGCGTGCAATGGTGTCGTCTCAAACAACAGTGTGGTAGGAGAAAAAATTTGTTGGCACAAAATGGGTGATCAGTGTCTTATTCTCTTCTGTTTGTACCTTGTCTTTAGCTTTTTCTTCTATATTTAACTTTATGTAGAGGCTAGGCCCCCCTCTAAATCTTGGTTGAAATTATTTTTCATTCTAATTCATAGAAATGGAGTAGCGTGCAATGGTGTCGTCTCAAACAACAGTGAGTTAGGAGAAAAAATTTGTGGGCACAAAATGGGTGATCAGTGTCTTATTCTCTTCTGTTTGTGCCTTGTCTTTAGCTTTTTCTTCTATATTTAACTTTATGTAGAGGCTAGGCCCCCCTCTAAATCTTGGTTGAAATTATTTTTCATTCTAATTCATAGAAATTGAGTAGCGTGCAATGGTGTCGTCTCAAACAACAGTGAGTTAGGAGAAAAAATTTGTGGGCACAAAATGGGTGATCAGTGTCTTATTCTCTTCTGTTTGTGCCTTGTCTTTAGCTTTTTCTTCTATATTTAACTTTATGTAGAGGATAGGCCCCCCCCTAAATCTTGGTTGAAATTATTTTTCATTCGAATTAATAGAAATGGAGTAGCGTGCAATGGTGTCGTCTCATACAACTGTGAGTTAGTAGAAAAAATTTGTGGGCACAAAATGGGTGATCAGTGTCTTATTCTCTTCTGTTTGTGCCTTGTCTTTAGATTTTTCTTCTATATTTAACTTTATGTAGAGGCTAGGCCCCCCTCTAAATCTTGATTGATATTATTTTTCATTCTAATTCATAGAAATGGAGTAGCGTGCAATGGTGTCGTCTCATACAACAGAGAGTTAGTAGAAAAAATTTGTGGGCACAAAATGGGTGATCAGTGTCTTATTCTCTTCTGTTTGTGCCTTGTCTTAAGCTTTTTCTTCTATATTTAACTTTATGTAGAGGCTAGATCCCCCTCTAAATCTTGGTTGAAATTATTTTTCATTCTAATTCATAGAAATGGAGTAGCGTGCAATGTTGTCGTCTCAAACAACAGTGAGTTAGGAGAAAAAATTTGTGGGCACAAAATGGGTGATCAGTGTCTTATTCTCTTCTCTTTGTGCCTTGTCTTTAGCTTTTTCTTCTATATTTAACTTTATGTAGAGGCTAGGCCCCCCTCTAAATCTTGGTTGAAATTATTTTTCATTCTAATTCATAGAAATGGAGTAGCGTGCAATGGTGTCGTCTCATACAACAGTGAGGCAGGAGAAAAAATTTGTTGGGACAAAATGGGTGATCAGTGTCTTATTCTCTTCTGTTTGTGCATTGTCTTTAGCTTTTTCTTCTATATTTAACTTTATGTAGAGGCTAGGCCCCCCTCTAAATCTTGGTTGAAATTATTTTTCATTGTAATTAATAGAAATGGAGTAGGGTTCAATGGTGTCGTCTCATACAACAGTGAGTTAGGAGAAAAAATTTGTGGGCACAAAATGGGTGGTCAGTGTCTTATTCTCTTCTGTTTGTGCCTTGTCTTTAGCTTTTTCTTCTATATTTAACTTTATGTAGAGGATAGGCCCCCCTCTAAATCTTGGTTGAAATTATTTTTCATTCTAATTCATAGAAATGGAGTAGCGTGCAATGGTGTCGTCTCAAACAACAGTGAGTTAGGAGAAAAAATTTGTTGGCACAAAATGGGTGATCAGTGTCTTATTCTCTTCTGTTTGTGCCTTGTCTTTAACTTTTTCTTCTATATTTAACTTTATGTAGAGGCTAGGTCCCCCTCTAAATCTTGGTTGAAATTATTTTTCATTCTAATTCATAGAAATGGAGTAGCGTGCAATGGTGTCGTCTCAAACAACGGTGATTTAGGAGAAAAAATTTGTGGGCACACAATGGGTGATCAGTGCCTTATTCTCTTCTGTTTGTGCCTTGTCTTTAGCTTTTTCTTCTATATTTAACTTTATGTAGAGGCTAGGCCACCCTCTAAATCTTGGTTGAAATTATTTTTCATTCTAATTAATAGAAATGGAGTAGCGTGCAATGGTGTCGTCTCATACAACTGTGAGTTAGTAGAAAAAATTTGTGGGCACAAAATGGGGGATCAGTGACTTATTCTAATCTGTTTGTACCTTGTCCTTAGCTTTTTCTTCTATATTTAACTTTATGTAGAGCCTAGGCCCCTTTCTAAATCTTGGTTGATATTATTTTTCATTCTAATTCATAGAAATGGAGTAGCGTGCAATGGTGTCGTCTCAAACAACAGTGAGTTAGGAGAAAAATTTTGTGGGCACAAAATGGGTGATCAGTGTCTTATTCTCTTCTGTTTGTGCCTTGTCTTTAGCTTTCTCTTCTATATTTAACTTTATGTAGAGGCTAGGCCCCCCTCTAAATCTTCGTTGAAATTATTTTTCATTCTAATTCATAGAAATGGCGTAGCGTGCAATGGTGTCGTCTCAAACAACAGTGTGGTAGGAGAAAAAATTTCTTGGCACAAAATGCGTGATCAGTGTCTTATTCTCTTCTGTTTGTGCCTTGTCTTTAGCTTTTTCTTCTATATTTAACTTTATGTAGAGGCTAGGCCCCACTCTAAATCTTGGTTGAAATTATTTTTCATTCTAATTCATAGAAATGGAGTAGCGTGCAATGGTGTCGTCTCAAACAACAGTGAGTTAGGAGAAAAAATTTGTGGGCACAAAATGGGTGATCAGTGTCTTATTCTCTTCTGTTTGTGCCTTGTCTTTAGCTTTTTCTTCTATATTTAACTTTATGTAGAGGCTAGGCCCCCCCTCTAAATCTTGGTTGAAATTATTTTTCATTCTAATTCATAGAAATGGAGTAGCGTGCAATGGTGTCGTCTCAAACAACAGTGAGTTAGGTGAAAAAATTTGTGGGCACAAAATGGGTGATCAGTGTCTTATTCTCTTCTGTTTGTGCCTTGTCTTTAGCTTTTTCTTCTATATTTAACTTTATGTAGAGGCTAGGCCCCCCTCTAAATCTTGGTTTAAATTATTTTTCATTCTAATTCATAGAAATGGAGTAGCGTGCAATGGTGTCGTCTCAAACAACAGTGTGGTAGGAGAAAAAATTTGTTGGAACAAAATGGGTGATCAGTGTCTTATTCTCTTCTGTTTGTACCTTGTCTTTAGCTTTTTCTTCTATATTTAACTTTATGTAGAGGCTAGGCCCCCCTCTAAATCTTGGTTGAAATTATTTTTCATTCTAATTCATAGAAATGGAGTAGCGTGCAATGGTGTCGTCTCACACAACTGTGAGTTAGTAGAAAAAATTTGTGGGCACAAAATGGGTGATCAGTGACTTATTCTAATCTGTTTGTACCTTGTCTTTAGCTTTTTCTTCTATATTTAACTTTATGTAGAGCCTAGGCCCCTTTCTAAATCTTGGTTGATATTATTTTTCATTCTAATTTATAGAAATGGAGTAGCGTGCAATGGTGTCGTCTCAAACAACAGTGAGTTAGGAGAAAAATTTTGTTGGCACAAAATGGGTGATCAGTGTCTTATTCTCTTCTGTTTGTGCCTTGTCTTTAGCTTTTTCTTCTATATTTAACTTTATGTAGAGGCTAGGCCCCCCTCTAAATCTTGGTTGAAATTATTTTTCATTCTAATTCATAGAAATGGAGTAGCGTGCAATGGTGTCGTCTCAAACAACAGTGTGGCACGAGAAAAAATTTGTTGGCACAAAATGGGTGATCAGTGTCTTATTCTCTTCTGTTTGTGCCTTGTCTTTAGCTTTTTCTTCTATATTTAACTTTATGTAGAGGCTAGGCCCCCCTATAAATCTTGGTTGAAATTATTTTTCATTCTAATTCATAGAAATGGAGTAGCGTGCAATGGTGTCGTCTCAAACAACAGTGTGGTAGGAGAAAAAATTTGTTGGCACAAAATGGGTGATCCGTGCCTTATTCTCTTCTGTTTGTGCCTTGTCTTTAGCTTTTTTTTCTATATTTAACTTTATGTAGAGGCTAGGCCCCACTCTAAATCTTGGTTGAAATTATTTTTCATTCTAATTCATAGAAATGGAGTAGCGTGCAATGGTGTCCTCTCAAACAACAGTGTGGCACGAGAAAAAATTTGTGGGCACAAAATGGGTGATCAGTGTCTTATTCTCCTGTTTGTGCCTTGTCTTTGGCTTTTTCTTCTATATTTAACTTTATGTAGAGGCTAGGCCCCCTTCTAAATCTTGGTTGAAATTATTTTTCATTCTAATTCATAGAAATGGAGTAGCGTGCAATGGTGTCGTCTCAAACAACAGTGTGGTAGGAGAAAAAATTTGTTGGCACAAAATGGGTGATCAGTGTCTTATTCTCTTCTGTTTGTACCTTGTCTTTAGCTTTTTCTTCTATATTTAACTTTATGTAGAGGTTAGGCCCCCCTCTAAATCTTGGTTGAAATTATTTTTCATTCTAACTCATAGAAATGGAGTAGCATGCAATGGTGTCGTCTCAAACAAACAGTGAGTTAGGAGAAAAATTTTGTGGGCACAAAATGGGTGATCAGTGTCTTATTCTCTTCTGTTTGTGCCTTGTCTTTAGCTTTTTCTTCTATATTTAACTTTATGTAGAGGCTAGGCCCCCCTATAAATCTTGGTTGAAATTATTTTTCATTCTAATTCATAGAAATGGAGTAGCGTGCAATGGTGTCGTCTCAAACAACAGTGTGGTAGGAGAAAAAATTTGTTGGCACAAAATGGGTGATCAGTGCCTTATTCTCTTCTGTTTGTGCCTTGTCTTTAGCTTTTTCTTCTATATTTAACTTTATGTAGAGGCTAGGCCCCACTCTAAATCTTGGTTGAAATTATTTTTCATTCTAATTCATAGAAATGGAGTAGCGTGCAATGGTGTCGTCTCAAACAACAGTGAGTTAGGAGAAAAAATTTGTGGGCACAAAATGGGTGATCAGTGTCTTATTCTCTTCTGTTTGTGCCTTGTCTTTAGCTTTTTGTTCTATATTTAACTTTATGTAGAGGCTAGGCCACCCTCTAAATCTTGGTTGAAATTATTTTTCATTCTAATTAATAGAAATGGAGTAGCGTGCAATGGTGTCGTCTCATACAACAGTGAGTTAGGAGAAAAAATTTGTGGGCACAAAATGGGTGATCAGTGTCTTATTCTCTTCTGTTTGTGCCTTGCCTTTAGCTTTTTCTTCTATATTTAACTTTATGTAGAGTTAAGGCCCCCCTCTAAATCTTGGTTGAAATTATTTTTCATTCTAATTAATAGAAATGGAGTAGCGTGCAATGGTGTCGTCACATACAACAGTGAGGTAGGAGAAAAAATTTGTTGGGACAAAATGGGTGATCAGTGTCGTATTCTCTTCTGTTTGTGCCTTGTCTTTAGCTTTTTCTTCTATATTTAACTTTATGTAGAGGCTAGTCCCCTTTCTAAATCTTGGTTGAAATTATTTTTCATTCTAATTCATAGAAATGGAGTAGCATGCAATGGTGTCGTCTCATACAACAGTCAGTTAGGAGAAAAAATTTGTGGGCACAAAATGGGTGATCAGTGACTTATTCTCTTCTGTTTGTGCCTTGTCTTTAGCTTTTTCTTCTATATTTAACATTATGTAGAGGCTAGGCCCCCCTCTAAATCTTGGTTGAAATTATTATTCATTCTAATTCATAGAAATGGAGTAGCGTGCAATGGTGTCGTCTCATACAACAGTGAGGTAGGAGAAATATTTGTTGGTACAAAATGGGTGATCAGTGACTTATTCTCTTCTGTTTGTGCCTTGTCTTTAGCTTTTTCTTCTATATTTAACTTTATGTAGAGGCTAGGCCACCCTCTAAATCTTGGTTGAAATTATTTTTCATTCTAATTAATAGAAATGGAGTAGCGTGCAATGGTGTCGTCTCATACAACTGTGAGTTAGTAGAAAAAATTTGTGGGCACAAAATGGGGATCAGTGACTTATTCTAATCTGTTTGTACCTTGTCCTTAGCTTTTTCTTCTATATTTAACTTTATGTAGAGGCTAGGCCCCCCTCTAAATCTTGGTTGAAATTATTTTTCATTCTAATTCATAGAAATGGAGTAGCGTGCAATGGTGTCGTCTCAAACAACAGTGTGGTAGGAGAAAAAATTTCTTGGCACAAAATGGGTGATCAGTGTCTTATTCTCTTCTGTTTGTGCCTTGTCTTTAGCTTTTTCTTCTATATTTAACTTTATGTAGAGGCTAGGCCCCACTCTAAATCTTGGTTGAAATTATTTTTCATTCTAATTCATAGAAATGGAGTAGCGTGCAATGGTGTCGTCTCAAACAACAGTGAGTTAGGATAAAAAATTTGTGGGCACAAAATGGGTGATCAGTGACTTATTCTAGTCTGTTTGTACCTTGTCTTTAGCTTTTTCTTCTATATTTAACTTTATGTAGAGCCTAGGCCCCTTTCTAAATCTTGGTTGATATTATTTTTCATTCTAATTCATAGAAATGGAGTAGCGTGCAATGGTGTCGTCTCAATCAACAGTGAGTTAGGAGAAAAATTTTGTGGGCACAAAATGGGTGATCAGTGACTTATTCTCTTCTGTTTGTGCCTTGTCTTTAGCTTTTTCTTCTATATTTAACTTTATGTAGAGGCTAGGCCCCCCTCTAAATCTTGGTTGAAATTATTTTTCATTCTAATTCATAGAAATGGAGTAGCGTGCAATGGTGTCGTCTCAAACAACAGTGTGGCACGAGAAAAAATTTGTTGGCACAAAATGGGTGATCAGTGTCTTATTCTCTTCTGTTTGTGCCTTGTCTTTAGCTTTTTCTTCTATATTTAACTTTATGTAGAGGCTAGGCCCCCCTATAAATCTTGGTTGAAATTATTTTTCATTCTAATTCATAGAAATGGAGTAGCGTGTAATGGTGTCGTCTCAAACATCAGTGTGGTAGGAGAAAAAATTTGTTGGCACAAAATGGGTGATCAGTGTCTTATTCTCTTCTGTTTGTGCCTTGTCTTTAGCTTTTTCTTCTATATTTAACTTTATGTAGAGGCTAGGCCCCCCTCTAAATCTTGTTTTAAATTATTTTTCATTCTAATTCATAGAAATGGAGTAGCGTGCAATGGTGTCGTCTCATACAACAGTGAGTTAGGAGAAAAAATTTGTGGGCACAAAATGGGTGATCAGAGTTTATTCTCTTCCGTTTGTGCCTTGTCTTTATCTTTTTCTTCTATATCTAACATTATGTAGAGGCTAGGCCCCCCTCTAAATCTTGTTTGAAATTATTTTTCATTCTAATTCATAGAAATGGAGTAGCGTGCAATGGTGTCGTCTCATACAACAGTGAGTTAGTAGAAAAAATTTGTGGGCACAAAATGGGTGATCAGTGTTTTCTTCTCATCTGTTTGTGCCTTGTCTTTAGCTTTTTCTTCTATATTTAACTTTATGTAGAGGCTAGGCCCCCCTCTAAATCTTGGTTGAAATTATTTTTCATTCTAATTAATAGAAATGGTTTAGCGTTCAATGGTGTCGTCTCATACAAGAGTGAGTGAGGAGAAAAAATTTGTGGGCACAAAATGGGTGATCAGTGTTTATTCTCTTCTGTTTGTGCCTTGTCTTTATCTTTTTCTTCTATATCTAACTTTATGTAGAAGCTAGGCCCCCCTCTAAATCTTGGTTGAAATTATTTTTCATTCTAATTCATAGAAATGGAGTAACGTGCAATGGTGTCGTCTCATACAACAGTGAGGTAGGAGAAAAAATTTGTTGGCACAAAATGGGTGATCAGTGTTTATTCTCTTCTGTTTGTGCCTTGTCTTTAGCTTTTTCTTCTATATTTAACATTATGTAGAGGCTAGGCCCCCCTATAAATCTTGGTTGAAATTATTTTTCATTCTAATTAATAGAAATGGAGTAGCGTGCAATTGTGTCGTCTCATACAACAGTGTGTTAGGAGAAAAAATTTGTTGGCACAAAATGTGTGATCAGTGACTTATTCTCTTCTGTTTGTGCCTTGTCTTTAGCTTTTTCTTCTATATTTAACTTTATGTAGAGGCTAAGCCCCCCTCTAAATCTTGGTTGAAATTATTTTTCATTCTAATTAATAGAAATGGAGTAGCGTGCAATTGTGTCGTCTCATACAACAGTGTGTTAGGAGAAAAAATTTGTTGGCACAAAATGTGTGATCAGTGACTTATTCTCTTCTGTTTTTGCCTTGTCTTTAGCTTTTTCTTCTATATTTAACTTTATGTAGAGGCTAGGCCCCTTTCTAAATTTTCGTTGAAATTATTTTTCCTTCTAATTCATAAAAATGGAGTAGCGTGCAATGGTGTCGTCTCATGCAACAGTGAGTTAGGAGAAAAATTTTGTGGGCACAAAATGGGTGATCAGTGTCTTATTCTCTTCTGTTTGCGCCTTGTCTTTAGCTTTTTCTTCTATATTTAACTTTATGTAGAGGCTAGTCCCGTTTCTAAATCTTGGTTGGAATTATTTTTCATTCTAATTCGTAGAAATGGAGTAGCGTGCAATGGTGTCGTCTCATACAACAGTGAGTTAGGAGAAAAAATTTGTGGGCACAAAATGGGTGATCAGTGTCTTATTCTCTTCTGTTTGTGCGTTGTCTTTAGCTTTTTCTTCTATATTTAACATTATGTAGAGGCTAGGCCCCCCTCTAAATCTTGGTTGAAATTATTTTTCATTCTAATTCATAGAAATGGAGTAGCGTGCAATGGTGTCGTCTCATACAACAGTGAGGTAGGAGAAAAAATTTGTTGGCACAAAATGGGTGATCAGTGTCTTATTCTCTTCTGTTTGTGCCTTGTCTTTAGCTTTTTCTTCTATATTTAACTTTATGTAGAGGCTAGGCCGCTTTCTAAATCTTCGTTGAAATTATTTTTCATTCTAATTAATAGAAATGGTGTAGCATTCAATGGTGTCGTCTCATACAACAGTGAGTTAGGAGAAAAAATTTGTGGGCACAAAATGGGTGATCAGTGTCTTATTCTCTTCTGTTTGTGCATTGTCTTTAGCTTTTTCTTCTATATTTAACTTTATGTAGAGGCTAGGCCCCCCTCTAAATCTTGTTTTAAATTATTTTTCATTCTAATTCATAGAAATGGAGTAGCGTGCAATGGTGTCGTCTCATACAACAGTGAGTTAGGAGAAAAAATTTGTGGGCACAAAATGGGTGATCAGAGTTTATTCTCTTCCGTTTGTGCCTTGTCTTTATCTTTTTCTTCTATATCTAACATTATGTAGAGGCTAGGCCCCCCTCTAAATCTTGTTTGAAATTATTTTTCATTCTAATTCATAGAAATGGAGTAGCGTGCAATGGTGTCGTCTCATACAACAGTGAGTTAGTAGAAAAAATTTGTGGGCACAAAATGGGTGATCAGTGTTTTCTTCTCATCTGTTTGTGCCTTGTCTTTAGCTTTTTCTTCTATATTTAACTTTATGTAGAGGCTAGGCCCCATCTAAATCTGGCTTGAAATTATTTTTCATTCTAATTCATAGATATAGGGTAGCATCCAATGGTGTCATCTCATACAACTGTGAGTTAGGAGAAAAAATTTGTGGGCACAAAATGGGTGATCAGTGTCTTATTCTCTTCTGTTTGTGCCTTGTCTTTATCTTTTTCTTCTATATTTAACATTATGTAGAGGCTAGGCCCACTCTAAATCTTGGTTGAAATTATTTTTCATTCTAATTCATAGAAATGGAGTAGCGTGCAAAGGTGTCGTCTCATACAACAGTGAGGTAGGAGAAAAAATTTGTTGGCACAAAATGGGTGATCAGTGTCTTATTCTCTTCTGTTTGTGCCTTGTCTTTAGCTTTTTCTTCTATATTTAACTTTATATAGAGGCTAGTCCCCTTTCTAAATCTTGGCTGGAATTATTTTTCATTCTAATTCATAGAAATGGAGTAGCATGCAATGGTGTCGTCTCATACAACAGTGATTTAGGAGAAAAAATTTGTGGGCACAAAATGGGTGATCAGTGTCTTATTCTCTTCTGTTTGTGCCTTGTCTTTAGCTTTTTCTTCTATATTTAACTTTATGTAGAGGCTAGGCCCCCCTCTAAATCTTGGTTGAAATTATTTTTCATTCTAATTCATAGAAATGGAGTAGCGTGCAATGGTGTCGTCTCATACAACAGTGAGTTAGTAGAAAAAATTTGTTGGCACAAAATGGGTGATCAGTGTCTTATTCTCTTCTGTTTGTGCCTTGTCTTTAGTTTTTTCTTCTGTATTTAACTTTATGTAGAGGCTAGGCCCCCCTCTAAATCTTGGTTGAAATTATTTTTCATTCTAATTAATAGATATGGAGTAGCGATCAAAGGTGTTGTCTCAAACAACAGTGAGTTAGGAGAAAAAATTTGTGGGCACAAATTGGTGATAAGTGTCTTATTCTCTTCTGTTTGTGCCTTGTCTTTAGCTTTTTCTTCTATATTTAACTTTATGTAGAGGCTAGGCCCCCCTCTAAATCTTGGTTGAAATTATTTTTCATTCTAATTAATAGAAATGGAGTAGCGTGCAATGGTGTCGTCTCATACAACTGTGAGTTAGCAGATAAAATTTGTGGGCACAAAATGGGTGATCAGTGTCTTATTCTCTTCTGTTTATGCCTTGTCTTTAGCTTTTTCTTCTATATTTAACTTTATGTAGAGGCTAGGAACCCTCTAAATCTTGGTTGAAATTATTTTTCATTCTAATTCATAGAAATGGAGTAGCGTGCAATGGTGTCGTCTCATACAACAGTGAGGTAGGAGAAAAAATTTGTTGGCACAAAATGGGTGATCAGTGTCTTATTCTCTTCTGTTTGTGCCTTGTCTTTTGCTTTTTCTTCTATATTTAACTTTATGTAGAGGCTAGGCCCCCCTCTAAATCTTGGTTGAAATTATTTTTCATTCTAATTCATAGAAATGGAGTAGCGTGCAATGGTGTCGTCTCATACAACTGTGAGTTAGCAGATAAAATTTGTGGGCACAAAATGGGTGATCAGTGTCTTATTCTCTTCTGTTTATGCCTTGTCTTTAGCTTTTTCTCCTATATTTAACTTTATGTAGAGGCTAGGACCCCTCTAAATCTTGGTTGAAATTATTTTTCATTCTAATTCATAGAAATGGAGTAGCGTGCAATGGTGTCGTCTCATACAACAGTGAGGTAGGAGAAAAAATTTTTTGGCACAAAATGGGTGATCAGTGTCTTATTCTCTTCTGTTTGTGCCTTGTCTTTAGCTTTTTCTTCTATATTTAACTTTATGTAGAGGCTAGGCCCCCCTCTAAATCTTGGTTTAAATTATTTTTCATTCTAATTAATAGAAATGGGGTAGCGTTCAATGGTGTCGTCTCATACAACAGTGAGTTAGGAGAAAAAATTTGTGGGCACAAAATGGGTGATCAGTGGTTATTCTCTTCTGTTTGTGCCTTGTCTTTAGCTTTTTCTTCTATATTTAACTTTATGTAGAGGCTAGGCCCCCCTCTAAATCTTGGTTGAAATTATTTTTCATTCTAATTAATAGAAATGGAGTAGCGTGCAATTGTGTCGTCTCATACAACAGTGTGTTAGGAGAAAAAATTTGTTGGCACAAAATGGGTGATCAGTGAATTATTCTCTTCTGTTTGTGCCTTGTCTTTAGCTTTTTCTTCTATATTTAACTTTATGTAGAGGCTAGGCACCCCTCTAAATCTTGGTTGAAATTATTTTTCATTCTAATTAATAGAAATGGAGTAGCGTGCAATGGTGTCGTCTCATACAACAGTGAGGTAGGAGAAAAAATTTGTGGGCACAAAATGGGTGATCAGTGACTTGTTCTCATCTGTTTGTGCCTTGTCTTTAGCTTTTTCTTCTATATTTAACTTTATGTAGAGGCTAGGCACCCCTCTAAATCTGGCTTGAAATTATTTTTCATTCTAATTCATAGATATAGGGTAGCATCCAATGGTGTTGTCTCATACAACTGTGAGTTAGGAGAAAAAATTTGTGGGCACAAAATGGGTGATCAGTGTCTTATTCTCTTCTGTTTGTGCCTTGTCTTTAGCATTTTCTTCTATATTTAACATTATGTAGAGGCTAGGCCCCCTCTAAATCTTGTTTGAAATTATTTTTCATTCTAATTAATAGAAATGGAGTAGCGTGCAATGGTGTCGTCTCATACAACAGTGAGGTAGGAGAAAAAATTTCTTGGGACAAAATGGGTGATCAGTGTCTTATTCTCTTCTGTTTGTGCCTTGTCTTTAGCTTTTTCTTCTATATTTAACTTTATATAGAGGCTAGTCCCGTTTCTAAATCTTGGTTGGAATTATTTTTCATTCTAATTCATAGAAATGGAGTAGCATGCAATGGTGTCGTCTCATACAACAGTGATTTAGGAGAAAAAATTTGTGGGCACAAAATGGGTGATCAGTGTCTTATTCTCTTCTGTTTGTGCCTTGTCTTTAGCTTTTTCTTCTATATTTAACATTATGTAGAGGCTAGGCCCCCCTCTAAATCTTGGTTGAAATTATTTTTCATTCTAATTCATAGAAATGGAGTAGCGTGCAATGGTGTCGTCTCATACAACAGTGAGTTAGTAGAAAAAATTTGTGGCACAAAATGGGTGATCAGTGTCTTATTCTCTTCTGTTTGTACCTTGTCTTTAGCTTTTTCTTCTATATTTAACTTTATGTAGAGGCTAGGCCCCTTTCTAAATCTTTGTTGAAATTATTTTTCATTCTAATTAATAGAAATGGAGTAGCATGAAATGGTGTCGTCTCATACAACAGTGAGTTAGGAGAAAAAATTTGTTGGCACAAAATGGGTGATCAGTGTCTTATTCTCTTCTGTTTGTGCCTTGTCTTTAGCTTTTTCTTCTATATTTGACTTTATGTAGAGGCTAGGCACCCCTCTAAATCTTGGTTGAAATTATTTTTCATTCTACTTCATAGAAATGGAGTAGCGTGCAATGGTGTCGACTCAAACAACAGTGAGTTAGGAAAAAAAATTTGTGGGCACAAAATGGGTGATCAGTGTCTTATTCTCTTCTGTTTGTGCCTTGTCTTTAGCTTTTTCTTCTATATTTAACTTTATGTAGAGGCTAGGCCCCTTTCTAAATCTTCGTTGAAATTATTTTTCATTCTAATTAACAGAAATGGAGTAGCGATCAAAAGTGTCGTCTCAAACAACAGTGAGTTAGGAGAAAAATTTTTGGCCACAAAATGGGTGATCAGTGTCTTATTCTCTTCTGTTTGTGCCTTGTCTTTAGCATTTTCTTCTATATTTAACTTTATGTAGAGGCTAGGCCCCCCTCTAAATCTTGGTTGAAATTATTTTTCATTCTAATTAATAGAAATGGAGTAGCGTGCAATGGTGTCGTCCCATACAACTGTGAGGTAGGAGAAAAAATTTGTTGGCACAAAATGGGTGATCAGTGTCTTATTCTCTTTTGTTTATGCCTTGTCTTTAGCTTTTTCTTCTATATTTAACTTTATGTAGAGGCTAGGCCCCCCTCCAAATCTTGGTTGAAATTATTTTTCATTCTACTTCATAGAAATGGAGTAGCGTGCAATGGTGTCGACTCAAACAACAGTGAGTTAGGAAAAAAAATTTGTGGGCACAAAATGGGTGATCAGTGTCTTATTCTCTTCTGTTTGTGCCTTGTCTTTAGCTTTTTCTTCTATATTTAACTTTATGTAGAGGCTAGGCCCCTTTCTAAATCTTCGTTGAAATTATTTTTCATTCTAATTAACAGAAATGGAGTAGCGATCAAAAGTGTCGCCTCAAACAACAGTGAGTTAGGAGAAAAATTTTTGGCCACAAAATGGGTGATCAGTGTCTTATTCTCTTCTGTTTGTGCCTTGTCTTTAGCATTTTCTTCTATATTTAACTTTATGTAGAGGCTAGGCCCCCCTCTAAATCTTGGTTGAAATTATTTTTCATTCTAATTAATAGAAATGGAGTAGCGTGCAATGGTGTCGTCCCATACAACTGTGAGGTAGGAGAAAAAATTTGTTGGCACAAAATGGGTGATCAGTGTCTTATTCTCTTTTGTTTATGCCTTGTCTTTAGCTTTTTCTTCTATATTTAACTTTATGTAGAGGCTAGGCCCCCCTCTAAATCTTGGTTGAAATTATTTTTCATTCTAATTAATAGAAATGGAGTAGCGTGCAATGGTGTCGTCTCATACAACAGTGAGGTAGGAGAAAAAATTTGTTGGCACAAAATGGGTGATCAGTGTCTTATTCTCTTCTGTTTGTGCCTTGTCTTTTGCTTTTTCTTCTATATTTAACTTTATGTAGAGGCTAGGCCCCCTTCTAAATCTTGGTTGAAATTATTTTTCATTCTCATTCATAGAAATGGAGTAGCGTGCAATGGTGTCGTCTCATACAACAGTGAGGTAGGAGAAAAATTTTGTTGGCACAAAATAGGAGATCAGTGACTTATTCTCTTCTGTTTGTGCCTTGTCTTTAGCTTTTTCTTCTATATTTAAATTTATGTAGAGGCTAGGCACCCCTCTAAAACTTGGTTGAAATTATTTTTCATTCTACTTCATAGAAATGGAGCAGCGTGCAATGGTGTCGTCTCATACAACAGTGAGTTAGGAGAAAAAATTTGTGGGCACAAAATGGGTGATCAGTGTTTTATTCTCATTCTGTTTGTGCCTTGTCTTTAGCTTTTTCATCTATATTTAACTTTATGTAGAGGCTAGGCACCCCTATAAATCGTGGTTGAAATTATTTTTCATTCTACTTCATAGAAATGGAGTAGCGTGCAATGGTGTCGTCTCATACAACAGTGAGTTAGGAGAAAAAATTTGTGGGCACAAAATGGGTGATCAGTGTCTTATTCTCTTCTGTTTGTGCCTTGTCTTTAGCTTTTTCTTCTATATTTAACTTTATGTAGAGGCTAGGCCCCACTCTAAATCTTGGTTGAAATTATTTTTCATTCTAATTCATAGAAATGGAGTAGCGTGCAATGGTGTCGTCTCAAACAACAGTGTGGTAGGAGAAAAAATTTGTTGGCACAAAATGGGTGATCAGTGTCTTATTCTCTTCTGTTTGTACCTTGTCTTTAGCTTTTTCTTCTATATTTAACTTTATGTAGAGGTTAGGCCCCCCTCTAAATCTTGGTTGAAATTATTTTTCATTCTAACTCATAGAAATGGAGTAGCATGCAATGGTGTCGTCTCAAACAAACAGTGAGTTAGGAGAAAAATTTTGTGGGCACAAAATGGGTGATCAGTGTCTTATTCTCTTCTGTTTGTGCCTTGTCTTTAGCTTTTTCTTCTATATTTAACTTTATGTAGAGGCTAGGCCCCCCTATAAATCTTGGTTGAAATTATTTTTCATTCTAATTCATAGAAATGGAGTAGCGTGCAATGGTGTCGTCTCAAACAACAGTGTGGTAGGAGAAAAAATTTGTTGGCACAAAATGGGTGATCAGTGCCTTATTCTCTTCTGTTTGTGCCTTGTCTTTAGCTTTTTCTTCTATATTTAACTTTATGTAGAGGCTAGGCCCCACTCTAAATCTTGGTTGAAATTATTTTTCATTCTAATTCATAGAAATGGAGTAGCGTGCAATGGTGTCGTCTCAAACAACAGTGAGTTAGGAGAAAAAATTTGTGGGCACAAAATGGGTGATCAGTGTCTTATTCTCTTCTGTTTGTGCCTTGTCTTTAGCTTTTTGTTCTATATTTAACTTTATGTAGAGGCTAGGCCACCCTCTAAATCTTGGTTGAAATTATTTTTCATTCTAATTAATAGAAATGGAGTAGCGTGCAATGGTGTCGTCTCATACAACAGTGAGTTAGGAGAAAAAATTTGTGGGCACAAAATGGGTGATCAGTGTCTTATTCTCTTCTGTTTGTGCCTTGCCTTTAGCTTTTTCTTCTATATTTAACTTTATGTAGAGTTAAGGCCCCCCTCTAAATCTTGGTTGAAATTATTTTTCATTCTAATTAATAGAAATGGAGTAGCGTGCAATGGTGTCGTCACATACAACAGTGAGGTAGGAGAAAAAATTTGTTGGGACAAAATGGGTGATCAGTGTCGTATTCTCTTCTGTTTGTGCCTTGTCTTTAGCTTTTTCTTCTATATTTAACTTTATGTAGAGGCTAGTCCCCTTTCTAAATCTTGGTTGAAATTATTTTTCATTCTAATTCATAGAAATGGAGTAGCATGCAATGGTGTCGTCTCATACAACAGTCAGTTAGGAGAAAAAATTTGTGGGCACAAAATGGGTGATCAGTGACTTATTCTCTTCTGTTTGTGCCTTGTCTTTAGCTTTTTCTTCTATATTTAACATTATGTAGAGGCTAGGCCCCCCTCTAAATCTTGGTTGAAATTATTATTCATTCTAATTCATAGAAATGGAGTAGCGTGCAATGGTGTCGTCTCATACAACAGTGAGGTAGGAGAAATATTTGTTGGTACAAAATGGGTGATCAGTGACTTATTCTCTTCTGTTTGTGCCTTGTCTTTAGCTTTTTCTTCTATATTTAACTTTATGTAGAGGCTAGGCCACCCTCTAAATCTTGGTTGAAATTATTTTTCATTCTAATTAATAGAAATGGAGTAGCGTGCAATGGTGTCGTCTCATACAACTGTGAGTTAGTAGAAAAAATTTGTGGGCACAAAATGGGGATCAGTGACTTATTCTAATCTGTTTGTACCTTGTCCTTAGCTTTTTCTTCTATATTTAACTTTATGTAGAGGCTAGGCCCCCCTCTAAATCTTGGTTGAAATTATTTTTCATTCTAATTCATAGAAATGGAGTAGCGTGCAATGGTGTCGTCTCAAACAACAGTGTGGTAGGAGAAAAAATTTCTTGGCACAAAATGGGTGATCAGTGTCTTATTCTCTTCTGTTTGTGCCTTGTCTTTAGCTTTTTCTTCTATATTTAACTTTATGTAGAGGCTAGGCCCCACTCTAAATCTTGGTTGAAATTATTTTTCATTCTAATTCATAGAAATGGAGTAGCGTGCAATGGTGTCGTCTCAAACAACAGTGAGTTAGGATAAAAAATTTGTGGGCACAAAATGGGTGATCAGTGACTTATTCTAGTCTGTTTGTACCTTGTCTTTAGCTTTTTCTTCTATATTTAACTTTATGTAGAGCCTAGGCCCCTTTCTAAATCTTGGTTGATATTATTTTTCATTCTAATTCATAGAAATGGAGTAGCGTGCAATGGTGTCGTCTCAATCAACAGTGAGTTAGGAGAAAAATTTTGTGGGCACAAAATGGGTGATCAGTGACTTATTCTCTTCTGTTTGTGCCTTGTCTTTAGCTTTTTCTTCTATATTTAACTTTATGTAGAGGCTAGGCCCCCCTCTAAATCTTGGTTGAAATTATTTTTCATTCTAATTCATAGAAATGGAGTAGCGTGCAATGGTGTCGTCTCAAACAACAGTGTGGCACGAGAAAAAATTTGTTGGCACAAAATGGGTGATCAGTGTCTTATTCTCTTCTGTTTGTGCCTTGTCTTTAGCTTTTTCTTCTATATTTAACTTTATGTAGAGGCTAGGCCCCCCTATAAATCTTGGTTGAAATTATTTTTCATTCTAATTCATAGAAATGGAGTAGCGTGTAATGGTGTCGTCTCAAACATCAGTGTGGTAGGAGAAAAAATTTGTTGGCACAAAATGGGTGATCAGTGTCTTATTCTCTTCTGTTTGTGCCTTGTCTTTAGCTTTTTCTTCTATATTTAACTTTATGTAGAGGCTAGGCCCCCCTCTAAATCTTGTTTTAAATTATTTTTCATTCTAATTCATAGAAATGGAGTAGCGTGCAATGGTGTCGTCTCATACAACAGTGAGTTAGGAGAAAAAATTTGTGGGCACAAAATGGGTGATCAGAGTTTATTCTCTTCCGTTTGTGCCTTGTCTTTATCTTTTTCTTCTATATCTAACATTATGTAGAGGCTAGGCCCCCCTCTAAATCTTGTTTGAAATTATTTTTCATTCTAATTCATAGAAATGGAGTAGCGTGCAATGGTGTCGTCTCATACAACAGTGAGTTAGTAGAAAAAATTTGTGGGCACAAAATGGGTGATCAGTGTTTTCTTCTCATCTGTTTGTGCCTTGTCTTTAGCTTTTTCTTCTATATTTAACTTTATGTAGAGGCTAGGCCCCCCTCTAAATCTTGGTTGAAATTATTTTTCATTCTAATTAATAGAAATGGTTTAGCGTTCAATGGTGTCGTCTCATACAAGAGTGAGTGAGGAGAAAAAATTTGTGGGCACAAAATGGGTGATCAGTGTTTATTCTCTTCTGTTTGTGCCTTGTCTTTATCTTTTTCTTCTATATCTAACTTTATGTAGAAGCTAGGCCCCCCTCTAAATCTTGGTTGAAATTATTTTTCATTCTAATTCATAGAAATGGAGTAACGTGCAATGGTGTCGTCTCATACAACAGTGAGGTAGGAGAAAAAATTTGTTGGCACAAAATGGGTGATCAGTGTTTATTCTCTTCTGTTTGTGCCTTGTCTTTAGCTTTTTCTTCTATATTTAACATTATGTAGAGGCTAGGCCCCCCTATAAATCTTGGTTGAAATTATTTTTCATTCTAATTAATAGAAATGGAGTAGCGTGCAATTGTGTCGTCTCATACAACAGTGTGTTAGGAGAAAAAATTTGTTGGCACAAAATGTGTGATCAGTGACTTATTCTCTTCTGTTTGTGCCTTGTCTTTAGCTTTTTCTTCTATATTTAACTTTATGTAGAGGCTAAGCCCCCCTCTAAATCTTGGTTGAAATTATTTTTCATTCTAATTAATAGAAATGGAGTAGCGTGCAATTGTGTCGTCTCATACAACAGTGTGTTAGGAGAAAAAATTTGTTGGCACAAAATGTGTGATCAGTGACTTATTCTCTTCTGTTTTTGCCTTGTCTTTAGCTTTTTCTTCTATATTTAACTTTATGTAGAGGCTAGGCCCCTTTCTAAATTTTCGTTGAAATTATTTTTCCTTCTAATTCATAAAAATGGAGTAGCGTGCAATGGTGTCGTCTCATGCAACAGTGAGTTAGGAGAAAAATTTTGTGGGCACAAAATGGGTGATCAGTGTCTTATTCTCTTCTGTTTGCGCCTTGTCTTTAGCTTTTTCTTCTATATTTAACTTTATGTAGAGGCTAGTCCCGTTTCTAAATCTTGGTTGGAATTATTTTTCATTCTAATTCGTAGAAATGGAGTAGCGTGCAATGGTGTCGTCTCATACAACAGTGAGTTAGGAGAAAAAATTTGTGGGCACAAAATGGGTGATCAGTGTCTTATTCTCTTCTGTTTGTGCGTTGTCTTTAGCTTTTTCTTCTATATTTAACATTATGTAGAGGCTAGGCCCCCCTCTAAATCTTGGTTGAAATTATTTTTCATTCTAATTCATAGAAATGGAGTAGCGTGCAATGGTGTCGTCTCATACAACAGTGAGGTAGGAGAAAAAATTTGTTGGCACAAAATGGGTGATCAGTGTCTTATTCTCTTCTGTTTGTGCCTTGTCTTTAGCTTTTTCTTCTATATTTAACTTTATGTAGAGGCTAGGCCGCTTTCTAAATCTTCGTTGAAATTATTTTTCATTCTAATTAATAGAAATGGTGTAGCATTCAATGGTGTCGTCTCATACAACAGTGAGTTAGGAGAAAAAATTTGTGGGCACAAAATGGGTGATCAGTGTCTTATTCTCTTCTGTTTGTGCATTGTCTTTAGCTTTTTCTTCTATATTTAACTTTATGTAGAGGCTAGGCCCCCCTCTAAATCTTGTTTTAAATTATTTTTCATTCTAATTCATAGAAATGGAGTAGCGTGCAATGGTGTCGTCTCATACAACAGTGAGTTAGGAGAAAAAATTTGTGGGCACAAAATGGGTGATCAGAGTTTATTCTCTTCCGTTTGTGCCTTGTCTTTATCTTTTTCTTCTATATCTAACATTATGTAGAGGCTAGGCCCCCCTCTAAATCTTGTTTGAAATTATTTTTCATTCTAATTCATAGAAATGGAGTAGCGTGCAATGGTGTCGTCTCATACAACAGTGAGTTAGTAGAAAAAATTTGTGGGCACAAAATGGGTGATCAGTGTTTTCTTCTCATCTGTTTGTGCCTTGTCTTTAGCTTTTTCTTCTATATTTAACTTTATGTAGAGGCTAGGCCCCATCTAAATCTGGCTTGAAATTATTTTTCATTCTAATTCATAGATATAGGGTAGCATCCAATGGTGTCATCTCATACAACTGTGAGTTAGGAGAAAAAATTTGTGGGCACAAAATGGGTGATCAGTGTCTTATTCTCTTCTGTTTGTGCCTTGTCTTTATCTTTTTCTTCTATATTTAACATTATGTAGAGGCTAGGCCCACTCTAAATCTTGGTTGAAATTATTTTTCATTCTAATTCATAGAAATGGAGTAGCGTGCAAAGGTGTCGTCTCATACAACAGTGAGGTAGGAGAAAAAATTTGTTGGCACAAAATGGGTGATCAGTGTCTTATTCTCTTCTGTTTGTGCCTTGTCTTTAGCTTTTTCTTCTATATTTAACTTTATATAGAGGCTAGTCCCCTTTCTAAATCTTGGCTGGAATTATTTTTCATTCTAATTCATAGAAATGGAGTAGCATGCAATGGTGTCGTCTCATACAACAGTGATTTAGGAGAAAAAATTTGTGGGCACAAAATGGGTGATCAGTGTCTTATTCTCTTCTGTTTGTGCCTTGTCTTTAGCTTTTTCTTCTATATTTAACTTTATGTAGAGGCTAGGCCCCCCTCTAAATCTTGGTTGAAATTATTTTTCATTCTAATTCATAGAAATGGAGTAGCGTGCAATGGTGTCGTCTCATACAACAGTGAGTTAGTAGAAAAAATTTGTTGGCACAAAATGGGTGATCAGTGTCTTATTCTCTTCTGTTTGTGCCTTGTCTTTAGTTTTTTCTTCTGTATTTAACTTTATGTAGAGGCTAGGCCCCCCTCTAAATCTTGGTTGAAATTATTTTTCATTCTAATTAATAGATATGGAGTAGCGATCAAAGGTGTTGTCTCAAACAACAGTGAGTTAGGAGAAAAAATTTGTGGGCACAAATTGGTGATAAGTGTCTTATTCTCTTCTGTTTGTGCCTTGTCTTTAGCTTTTTCTTCTATATTTAACTTTATGTAGAGGCTAGGCCCCCCTCTAAATCTTGGTTGAAATTATTTTTCATTCTAATTAATAGAAATGGAGTAGCGTGCAATGGTGTCGTCTCATACAACTGTGAGTTAGCAGATAAAATTTGTGGGCACAAAATGGGTGATCAGTGTCTTATTCTCTTCTGTTTATGCCTTGTCTTTAGCTTTTTCTTCTATATTTAACTTTATGTAGAGGCTAGGAACCCTCTAAATCTTGGTTGAAATTATTTTTCATTCTAATTCATAGAAATGGAGTAGCGTGCAATGGTGTCGTCTCATACAACAGTGAGGTAGGAGAAAAAATTTGTTGGCACAAAATGGGTGATCAGTGTCTTATTCTCTTCTGTTTGTGCCTTGTCTTTTGCTTTTTCTTCTATATTTAACTTTATGTAGAGGCTAGGCCCCCCTCTAAATCTTGGTTGAAATTATTTTTCATTCTAATTCATAGAAATGGAGTAGCGTGCAATGGTGTCGTCTCATACAACTGTGAGTTAGCAGATAAAATTTGTGGGCACAAAATGGGTGATCAGTGTCTTATTCTCTTCTGTTTATGCCTTGTCTTTAGCTTTTTCTCCTATATTTAACTTTATGTAGAGGCTAGGACCCCTCTAAATCTTGGTTGAAATTATTTTTCATTCTAATTCATAGAAATGGAGTAGCGTGCAATGGTGTCGTCTCATACAACAGTGAGGTAGGAGAAAAAATTTTTTGGCACAAAATGGGTGATCAGTGTCTTATTCTCTTCTGTTTGTGCCTTGTCTTTAGCTTTTTCTTCTATATTTAACTTTATGTAGAGGCTAGGCCCCCCTCTAAATCTTGGTTTAAATTATTTTTCATTCTAATTAATAGAAATGGGGTAGCGTTCAATGGTGTCGTCTCATACAACAGTGAGTTAGGAGAAAAAATTTGTGGGCACAAAATGGGTGATCAGTGGTTATTCTCTTCTGTTTGTGCCTTGTCTTTAGCTTTTTCTTCTATATTTAACTTTATGTAGAGGCTAGGCCCCCCTCTAAATCTTGGTTGAAATTATTTTTCATTCTAATTAATAGAAATGGAGTAGCGTGCAATTGTGTCGTCTCATACAACAGTGTGTTAGGAGAAAAAATTTGTTGGCACAAAATGGGTGATCAGTGAATTATTCTCTTCTGTTTGTGCCTTGTCTTTAGCTTTTTCTTCTATATTTAACTTTATGTAGAGGCTAGGCACCCCTCTAAATCTTGGTTGAAATTATTTTTCATTCTAATTAATAGAAATGGAGTAGCGTGCAATGGTGTCGTCTCATACAACAGTGAGGTAGGAGAAAAAATTTGTGGGCACAAAATGGGTGATCAGTGACTTGTTCTCATCTGTTTGTGCCTTGTCTTTAGCTTTTTCTTCTATATTTAACTTTATGTAGAGGCTAGGCACCCCTCTAAATCTGGCTTGAAATTATTTTTCATTCTAATTCATAGATATAGGGTAGCATCCAATGGTGTTGTCTCATACAACTGTGAGTTAGGAGAAAAAATTTGTGGGCACAAAATGGGTGATCAGTGTCTTATTCTCTTCTGTTTGTGCCTTGTCTTTAGCATTTTCTTCTATATTTAACATTATGTAGAGGCTAGGCCCCCTCTAAATCTTGGTTGAAATTATTTTTCATTCTAATTAATAGAAATGGAGTAGCGTGCAATGGTGTCGTCTCATACAACAGTGAGGTAGGAGAAAAAATTTCTTGGGACAAAATGGGTGATCAGTGTCTTATTCTCTTCTGTTTGTGCCTTGTCTTTAGCTTTTTCTTCTATATTTAACTTTATATAGAGGCTAGTCCCGTTTCTAAATCTTGGTTGGAATTATTTTTCATTCTAATTCATAGAAATGGAGTAGCATGCAATGGTGTCGTCTCATACAACAGTGATTTAGGAGAAAAAATTTGTGGGCACAAAATGGGTGATCAGTGTCTTATTCTCTTCTGTTTGTGCCTTGTCTTTAGCTTTTTCTTCTATATTTAACATTATGTAGAGGCTAGGCCCCCCTCTAAATCTTGGTTGAAATTATTTTTCATTCTAATTCATAGAAATGGAGTAGCGTGCAATGGTGTCGTCTCATACAACAGTGAGTTAGTAGAAAAAATTTGTGGCACAAAATGGGTGATCAGTGTCTTATTCTCTTCTGTTTGTACCTTGTCTTTAGCTTTTTCTTCTATATTTAACTTTATGTAGAGGCTAGGCCCCTTTCTAAATCTTTGTTGAAATTATTTTTCATTCTAATTAATAGAAATGGAGTAGCATGAAATGGTGTCGTCTCATACAACAGTGAGTTAGGAGAAAAAATTTGTTGGCACAAAATGGGTGATCAGTGTCTTATTCTCTTCTGTTTGTGCCTTGTCTTTAGCTTTTTCTTCTATATTTGACTTTATGTAGAGGCTAGGCACCCCTCTAAATCTTGGTTGAAATTATTTTTCATTCTACTTCATAGAAATGGAGTAGCGTGCAATGGTGTCGACTCAAACAACAGTGAGTTAGGAAAAAAAATTTGTGGGCACAAAATGGGTGATCAGTGTCTTATTCTCTTCTGTTTGTGCCTTGTCTTTAGCTTTTTCTTCTATATTTAACTTTATGTAGAGGCTAGGCCCCTTTCTAAATCTTCGTTGAAATTATTTTTCATTCTAATTAACAGAAATGGAGTAGCGATCAAAAGTGTCGTCTCAAACAACAGTGAGTTAGGAGAAAAATTTTTGGCCACAAAATGGGTGATCAGTGTCTTATTCTCTTCTGTTTGTGCCTTGTCTTTAGCATTTTCTTCTATATTTAACTTTATGTAGAGGCTAGGCCCCCCTCTAAATCTTGGTTGAAATTATTTTTCATTCTAATTAATAGAAATGGAGTAGCGTGCAATGGTGTCGTCCCATACAACTGTGAGGTAGGAGAAAAAATTTGTTGGCACAAAATGGGTGATCAGTGTCTTATTCTCTTTTGTTTATGCCTTGTCTTTAGCTTTTTCTTCTATATTTAACTTTATGTAGAGGCTAGGCCCCCCTCCAAATCTTGGTTGAAATTATTTTTCATTCTACTTCATAGAAATGGAGTAGCGTGCAATGGTGTCGACTCAAACAACAGTGAGTTAGGAAAAAAAATTTGTGGGCACAAAATGGGTGATCAGTGTCTTATTCTCTTCTGTTTGTGCCTTGTCTTTAGCTTTTTCTTCTATATTTAACTTTATGTAGAGGCTAGGCCCCTTTCTAAATCTTCGTTGAAATTATTTTTCATTCTAATTAACAGAAATGGAGTAGCGATCAAAAGTGTCGCCTCAAACAACAGTGAGTTAGGAGAAAAATTTTTGGCCACAAAATGGGTGATCAGTGTCTTATTCTCTTCTGTTTGTGCCTTGTCTTTAGCATTTTCTTCTATATTTAACTTTATGTAGAGGCTAGGCCCCCCTCTAAATCTTGGTTGAAATTATTTTTCATTCTAATTAATAGAAATGGAGTAGCGTGCAATGGTGTCGTCCCATACAACTGTGAGGTAGGAGAAAAAATTTGTTGGCACAAAATGGGTGATCAGTGTCTTATTCTCTTTTGTTTATGCCTTGTCTTTAGCTTTTTCTTCTATATTTAACTTTATGTAGAGGCTAGGCCCCCCTCTAAATCTTGGTTGAAATTATTTTTCATTCTAATTAATAGAAATGGAGTAGCGTGCAATGGTGTCGTCTCATACAACAGTGAGGTAGGAGAAAAAATTTGTTGGCACAAAATGGGTGATCAGTGTCTTATTCTCTTCTGTTTGTGCCTTGTCTTTTGCTTTTTCTTCTATATTTAACTTTATGTAGAGGCTAGGCCCCCTTCTAAATCTTGGTTGAAATTATTTTTCATTCTCATTCATAGAAATGGAGTAGCGTGCAATGGTGTCGTCTCATACAACAGTGAGGTAGGAGAAAAATTTTGTTGGCACAAAATAGGAGATCAGTGACTTATTCTCTTCTGTTTGTGCCTTGTCTTTAGCTTTTTCTTCTATATTTAAATTTATGTAGAGGCTAGGCACCCCTCTAAAACTTGGTTGAAATTATTTTTCATTCTACTTCATAGAAATGGAGCAGCGTGCAATGGTGTCGTCTCATACAACAGTGAGTTAGGAGAAAAAATTTGTGGGCACAAAATGGGTGATCAGTGTTTTATTCTCATTCTGTTTGTGCCTTGTCTTTAGCTTTTTCATCTATATTTAACTTTATGTAGAGGCTAGGCACCCCTATAAATCGTGGTTGAAATTATTTTTCATTCTACTTCATAGAAATGGAGTAGCGTGCAATGGTGTCGTCTCATACAACAGTGAGTTAGGAGAAAAAATTTGTGGGCACAAAATGGGTGATCAGTGTCTTATTCTCTTCTGTTTGTGCCTTGTCTTTAGCTTTTTCTTCTATATTTAACTTTATGTAGAGGCTAGGCCACCCTCTAAATCTTGGTTGAAATTATTTTTCATTCTAATTAATAGAAATGGAGTAGCGATCAAAGGTGTCGTCTCAAACAACAGTGAGTTAGGACAAAAATTTTTGGGCACAAAATGAGTGATCAGTGTATTATTCTCTTCTGTTTGTGCCTTGTCTTTAGCTTTTTCTTCTATATTTAACTTTATGTAGAGGCTAGGCCCCCCTCTAAATCTTGGTTGAAATTATTTTTCATTCTAATTAATAGAAATGGAGTAGTGTGCAATGGTGTCGTCTCATACAACTGTGAGTTAGCAGATAAAATTTTTGGCACAAAATGGGTGATCAGTGTCTTATTCTCTTCTGTTTATGCCTTGTCTTTAGCTTTTTCTTCTATATTTAACTTTATGTAGAGGATAGGCCCCCCTCTAAATCTTGGTTGAAATTATTTTTCATTCTAATTAATAGAAATGGAGTAGCGTGCAATGGTGTCGTCTCATACAACAGTGAGGTAGGAGAAAAAATTTGTTGGCACAAATTGGTGATCCGTGTCTTATTCTCTTCTGTTTGTGCCTTGTTTTTAGCTTTTTCTTCTATATTTAACTTTATGTAGAGGCTAGGCACCCCTCTAAATCTTGGTTGAAATTATTTTTCATTCTCATTCATAGAAATGGAGTAGCGTGCAATGGTGTCGTCTCATACAACAGTGAGATAGGAGAAAAATTTTGTTGGCACAAAATAGGTGATCAGTGACTTATTCTCTTCTGTTTGTGCCTTGTCTTTAGCTTTTTCTTCTATATTTAACTTTATGTAGAGGCTAGGCACCCCTCTAAATCTTGGTTGAAATTATTTTTCATTCTACTTCATAGAAATGGAGTAGCGTGCAATGGTGTCGTCTCATACAACAGTGAGTTAGGAGAAAAAATTTGTGGGCACAAAATGGGTGATCAGTGTCTTATTCTCTTCTGTTTGTGCCTTTCTCTTCTGTTTGTGCCTATTCTCTTCTGTTTGTGCTTTTTCTTCTATGTTTAACTTTATGTAGAGGCTAGGCCCCTTTCTAAATCTTGGTTGGAATTATTTTTCATTCTAATTCATAGAAATGGAGTAGCTTGCAATGGTGTCGTCTCATACAAAAGTGAGTGAGGAGAAAAAATTTGTGGGCACAAAATGGGTGATCAGTGTCTTATTCTCTTCTGTTTGTGCCTTGTCTTTAGCTTTTTCTTCTATATTTAACTTTATGTAGAGGCTAGGCCCCCCTCTAAATCTTGGTTGAAATTATTTTTCATTCTAATTAATAGAAATGGAATAGCGATCAAAGGTGTCGTCTCAAACAACAGTGAGTTAGGAGAAAAAATTTGTGGGCACAAAATGGGTGATCAGTGTCTTATTCTCTTCTGTTTGTGCCTTGTCTTTAGCTTTTTCTTCTATATTTAACTTTATGTAGAGGCTAGGCCCGCCTCTAAATCTTGGTTGAAATTATTTTTCATTCTAATTCATAGAAATGGAGTAGCGTGCAATGGTGTCGTCTCATACAACAGTGAGGTAGGAGAAAAAATTTGTTGGCACAAAATGGGTGATCAGTGTCTTATTCTCTTCTGTTTGTGCCTTGTCTTTAGCTTTTTCTTCTATATTTAACTTTATGTAGAGGCTAGGCACCCCTCTAAATCTTGGTTGAAATTATTTTTCATTCTACTTCATAGAAATGGAGTAGCGTGCAATGGTGTCGTCTCATACAACAGTGAGTTAGGAGAAAAAATTTGTGGGCACAAAATGGGTGATCAGTGTCTTATTCTCTTCTGTTTGTGCCTTGTCTTTAGCTTTTTCTTCTATATTTAACTTTATGTAGAGGCTAGGCCCCCCTCTAAATCTTGGTTAAAATTATTTTTCATTCTAATTAATAGAAATGGAGTAGGGTGCAATGGTGTCGTCTCATACAACAGTGAGGTAGGAGAAAAAATTTGTTGGCACAAATGGGTGATCAGTGTCTTATTCTCTTCTGTTTGTGCCTTGTCTTTTGCTTTTTCTTCTATATTTAACTTTATGTAGAGGCTAGGCCCCTTTCTAAATCTTGGTTGGAATTATTTTTCATTCTAATTCATAGAAATGGAGTAGCGTGCAATGGTGTCGTCTCATACAACAGTGAGTTAGGAGAAAAATTTGTGGGCACAAAATGGGTGATCAGTGTCTTATTCTCTTCTCTTTGTGCCTTGTCTTTAGCTTTTTCTTCCATATTTAAACTTATGTAGAGGATAGGCCCCCTCTAAATCTTGGTTGAAATTATTTTTCATTCTAATTAATAGAAATGGAGTAGCGTGCAATGGTGTCGTCTCATACAACAGTGAGTTAGGAGAAAAAATTTGTTGGCACAAAATGGGTGATCAGTGTCTTATTCTCTTCTGTTTGTGCCTTGTCTTTAGCTTTTTCTTCTATATTTAACTTTATGTAGAGGCTAGGCCCCTCTCTAAATCTTGGTTGAAATTATTTTTCATTCTAATTAATAGAAATGGAGTATCGATCAAAGGTGTCGTCTCAAACAACAGTGAGTTAGGAAAAAAAATTTGTGGGCACAAAATGGGTGATCAGTGTCTTATTCTCTTCTGTTTGTGCCTTGTCTTTAGCTTTTTCTTCTATATTTAACTTTATGTAGAGGCTAGGCCCCCCTCTAAATCTTGGTTGAAATTATTTTTCATTCTAATTAATAGAAATGGAGTAGCGATCAAAGGTGTCGTCTCAAACAACAGTGAGTTAGGAGAAAAATTCTTGGGCACAAAATGGGTGATCAGTGTCTTATTCTCTTCTGTTTGTGCCTTGTCTTTAGCTTTTTCTTCTATATTTAACTTTATGTAGAGGCTAGGCCCCCCTCTAAATCTTGGTTGAAATTATTTTTCATTCTAATTAATAGAAATGGAGTAGCGTGCAATGGTGTCGTCTCATACAACAGTGAGGTAGGAGAAAAAATTTGTTGGCACAAATGGGTGATCAGTGTCTTATTCTCTTCTGTTTGTGCCTTGTCTTTTGCTTTTTCTTCTATATTTAACTTTATGTAGAGTCTAGGCCCCCCTCTAAATCTTGGTTAAAATTATTTTTCATTCTAATTAATAGAAATGGAGTAGCGTGCAATGGTGTCATCTCATACAACAGTGAGGTAGGAGAAAAAATTTGTTGGCACAAAATGGGTGATCAGTGTCTTATTCTCTTCTGATTGTGCCTTGTCTTTAGCTTTTTCTTCTATATTTAACTTTATGTAGAGGCTAGGCCCCCCTCTAAATCTTCGTTGAAATTATTTTTCATTCTAATTCATAGAAATGGAGTAGCGTGCAATGGTGTCGTCTCATACAACAGTGAGGTAGGAGAAAAAATTTGTTGGCACAAAATGGGTGATCAGTGTCTTATTCTCTTCTGTTTGGGCCTTGTCTTTAGCTTTTTCTTCTATATTTAACTTTATGTAGAGGCTAGGCCCCCCTCTAAATCTTGGTTGAAATTATTTTTCATTCTAATTAATAGAAATGGAGTAGCGATCAAAGGTGTCGTCTCAAACAACAGTGAGTTAGGAGAAAAAATTTGTGGGCACAAAATGGGTGATCAGTGTCTTATTCTCTTCTGATTATACCTTATCTTTAGCTTTTTCTTCTATATTTAACTTTATGTAGAGGCTAGGCCCCTTTCTAAATCTTGGTTGGAATTATTTTTCATTCTAATTCATAGAAATGGAGTAGCTTGCAATGGTGTCGTCTCATACAAAAGTGAGTGAGGAGAAAAGATTTGTGGGCACAAAATGGGTGATCAGTGTCTTATTCTCTTCTGTTTGTGCCTTGTCTTTACCTTTTTCTTCTATATTTAACTTTATGTAGAGGCTAGGCCCCCCTCTAAATCTTGTTTGAAATTATTTTTCATTCTAATTAATAGAAATGGAGTAGCGTGCAATGGTGTCATCTCATACAACAGTGAGTTAGGAGAAAAAATTTGTGGGCAAAAAATGGGTGATCAGTGTCTTATTCTCTTCTGTTTGTGCCTTGTCTTTATCTTTTTCTTCTATATTTAACTTTATGTAGAGGCTAGGCCCCCCTCTAAATCTTGGTTGAAATTATTTTTCATTCTAATTAATAGAAATGGAATAGCGATCAAAGGTGTCGTCTCAAACAACAGTGAGTTAGGAGAAAAAATTTGTGGGCACAAAATGGGTGATCAGTGTCTTATTCTCTTCTGTTTGTGCCTTTCTCTTCTGTTTGTGCCTATTCTCTTCTGTTTGTGCTTTTTCTTCTATATTTAACTTTATCTAGAGGCTAGGCCCTCCTCTAAATCTTGGTTGTAATTTTTTTTCATTCTAATTCATAGAAATGGAGTAGCGTGCAATGGTGTCGTCTCATACAAGTGTGAATTAGGAGAAAAAATTTGTGGGCACAAAATGGGTGATCAGTGTCTTATTCTCTTCTCTTTGTGCCTTGTCTTTAGCTTTTTCTGCTATATTTAACTTTATGTAGAGGCTAGGCCCCCCTCTAAATCTTGGTTGAAATTATTTTTCATTCTAATTCATAGAAATGGAGTAGCGTGCATTGGTGTCGTCTCATACAACAGTGAGTTAGTAGAAAAAATTTGTGGGGAAAAAATGGGTGATCAATGACTTATTCTCTTCTGTTTGGGCCTTGTCTTAAGCTTTTTCTTCTATATTTAACTTTATGTAGAGGCTAGGCCCCTTTCTAAATTTTCGTTGAAATTATTTTTCATTCTAATTCATAGAAATGGAGTAGCGTGCAATGGTGTCGTCTCATACAACAGTGAGGTAGGAGAAAAAGTTTGTTGGAACAAAATTGGTGATCAGTGTCTTATTCTCTTCTGTTTGTGCCTTGTCTTTAGCTTTTTCTGCTATATTTAACTTTATGTAGAGGCTAGGCCCCTTTCTAAATCTTCGTTGTAATTATTTTTCATTCTAATTCATAGAAATGGAGTAGCGTGCAATGGTGTCGTCTCATACAACAGTGAGATAGGAGAAAAAATTTGTGGGCACAAAATGGGTGATCAGTGTCTTATTCTCTTCTGTTTGTGCCTTGTCTTTAGCTTTTTCTTCTACATTTAACTTTATGTAGAGGCTAGGCCCCCCTCTAAATCTTGGTTGAAATTATTTTTCATTCTAATTAATAGAAATTGAGTAGCGATCAAAGATGTCGTCTCAAACAACAGTGAGTAAGGAGAAAAAATTTGTGGGCACAAAATGGGTGATCAGTGTCTTATTCTCTTCTGTTTATGCCTTGTCTTTATCTTTTTCTTCTATATTTAACTTTATGTAAAGGCTAGGCCCCCCTCTAAGTCTTGGTTGAAATTATTTTTCATTCTAATTCATAGAAATGGAGTAGCGTGCAATGGTGTCGTCTCATACAACAGTGAGTTAGTAGAAAAAATTTGTGGGCACAAAATGGGTGATCAGTGTCTTAATCTCTTCTGTTTGTACCTTGTCTTTAGCTTTTTCTTCTATATTTAACATTATGTAGAGTCTAGGCCCCTTTAAAAACCTTGGTTGGAATTATTTTTCATTCTAATTCATAGAAATGGAGTAGCGTGCAATGGTGTCGTCTCATACAACAGTGAGTTAGGCGAAAAAATTTGTGGGCACAAAATGGGTGATCAGTGTCTTATTCTCTTCTGTTTGTGCCTTGTCTTTAGCTTTTTCTGCTATATTTAACTTTATGTAGAGTCTAGGCCCCTTTCTAAATCTTCGTTGTAATTATTTTTCATTCTAATTCATAGAAATGGAGTAGCGTGCAATGGTGTCGTCTCATACAACAGTGAGTTAGGCGAAAAAATTTGTGGGCACAAAATGGCTGATCAGTGTCTTATTCTCTTCTGTTTGTGCCTTGTCTTTAGCTTTTTCTTCTATATTTAACTTTATGTAGAGGCTATGCCCCTTTCTAAATCTTGGTTGAAATTATTTTTCATTCTCATTTATAGAAATGGAGTAGCGTGCAATGGTGTCGTCTCATACAAGTGTAAATTAGGAGAAAAAATTTGTGGGCACAAAATGGATGATCAGTGTCCTATTCTCTTCTGTTTGTGCCTTGTCTTTACCTTTTTCTTCTATATTTAACTTTATGTAGAGGCTAGGCCCCCCATCTAAATCTTGGTTGAAATTATTTTTCATTCTAATTCATAGAAATGGAGTAGCGTGCAATGGTGTCGTCTCATACAACAGTTAGTTAGGAGAAAAAATTTGTAGGCACAAAATGGGTGATCAGTGTCTTATTCTCTTCTGTTTGTGCCTTGTCTTTAGCTTTTTCTTCTATATTGAACTTCATGTAGAGGCTAGGCCCCTCTCTAAATCTTGGTTGAAATTATTTTTCATTCTAATTAATAGAAATGGAGTAGCGATCAAAGGTGTCGTCTCAAACAACAGTGAGTTAGGAAAAAAAATTTGTGGGCACAAAATGGGTGATCAGTGTCTTATTCTCTTCTGTTTGTGCCTTGTCTTTAGCTTTTACTTCTATATTTAAATTTATGTAGAGGCTAGGCCCCCCTCTAAATCTTGGTTGAAATTATTTTTCATTCTAATTAATAGAAATGGAGTAGCGATCAAAGGTGTCGTCTCAAACAACAGTGAGTTAGGAGAAAAATTTTTGGGCACAAAATGGGTGATCAGTGTCTTATTCTCTTCTGTTTGTGCCTTGTCTTTAGCTTTTTCTTCTATATTTAACTTTATGTAGAGGCTAGGCCCCCCTCTAAATCTTGGTTGAAATTATTTTTCATTCTAATTAATAGAAATGGAGTAGCGTGCAATGGTGTCGTCTCATACAACAGTGAGGTAGGAGAAAAAATTTGTTGGCACAAATGGGTGATCAGTGACTTATTCTCTTCTGTTTGTGCCTTGTCTTTTGCTTTTTCTTCTATATTTAACTTTATGTAGAGTCTAGGCCCCCCTCTAAATCTTGGTTGAAATTATTTTTCATTCTAATTAATAGAAATGGAGTAGCGTGCAATGGTGTCGTCTCATACAAAAGTGAGTGAGGAGAAAAAATTTGTGGGCACAAAATGGGTGATCAGTGTCTTATTCTCTTCTGTTTGTGCCTTGTCTTTAGCTTTTTCTTCTATATTTAACTTTATGTAGAGGCTAGGCCCCCCTCTAAATTTTGGTTGAAATTATTTTTCATTCTAATTAATAGAAATGGAATAGCGATCAAAGGTGTCGTCTCAAACAACAGTGAGTTAGGAGAAAAAATTTGTGGGCACAAAATGGGTGATCAGTGTCTTATTCTCTTCTGTTTGTGCCTTGTCTTTAGCTTTTTCTTCTATATTTAACTTTATGTAGAGGCTAGGCCCGCCTCTAAATCTTGGTTGAAATTATTTTTCATTCTAATTCATAGAAATGGAGTAGCGTGCAATGGTGTCGTCTCATACAACAGTGAGGTAGGAGAAAAAATTTGTTGGCACAAAATGGGTGATCAGTGTCTTATTCTCTTCTGTTTGTGCCTTATCTTTACCTTTTTCTTCTATATTTAACATTATGTAGAGGCAAGGGCCCCCTCTAAATCTTGGTTGAAATTATTTTTCATTCTCATTTATAGAAATGGAGTAGCGTGCAATGGTGTCGTCTCATACAAGTGTAAATTAGGAGAAAAAATTTGTGGGCACAAAATGGATGATCAGTGTCCTATTCTCTTCTGTTTGTGCCTTGTCTTTACCTTTTTCTTCTATATTTAACTTTATGTAGAGGCTAGGCCCCCCATCTAAATCTTGGTTGAAATTATTTTTCATTCTAATTCATAGAAATGGAGTAGCGTGCAATGGTGTCGTCTCATACAACAGTGAGTTAGGAGAAAAAATTTGTAGGCACAAAATGGGTGATCAGTGTCTTATTCTCTTCTGTTTGTGCCTTGTCTTTAGCTTTTTCTTCTATATTGAACTTCATGTAGAGGCTAGGCCCCTCTCTATATCTTGGTTGAAATTATTTTTCATTCTAATTAATAGAAATGGAGTAGCGATCAAAGGTGTCGTCTCAAACAACAGTGAGTTAGGAAAAAAAATTTGTGGGCACAAAATGGGTGATCAGTGTCTTATTCTCTTCTGTTTGTGCCTTGTCTTTAGCTTTTTCTTCTATATTTAACATTATGTAGAGTCTAGGCCCCTTTAAAAACCTTGGTTGGAATTATTTTTCATTCTAATTCATAGAAATGGAGAAGCGTGCAATGGTGTCGTCTCATACAACTGTGAGTTAGGAGAAAAAATTTGTGGGCACAAAATGGGTGATCAGTGTCTTATTCTCTTCTGTTTGTGCCTTGTCTTTAGCTTTTTCTTCTATATTTAACTTTATGTAGAGGCTAGGCCCCTTTCTAAATCTTGGTTGAAATTATTTTTCATTCTCATTTATAGAAATAGAGTAGCGTGCAATGGTGTCGTCTCATACAAGTGTGAATTAGGAGAAAAAATTTGTGGGCACAAAATGGGTGATCAGTGTCTTATTCTCTTCTCTTTGTGCCTTGTCTTTAGCTTTTTCTGCTATATTTAACTTTATGTAGAGGCTAGGCCCCCCTCTAAATCTTGGTTGAAATTATTTTTCATTCTAATTCATAGAAATGGAGTAGCGTGCATTGGTGTCGTCTCATACAACAGTGAGTTAGTAGAAAAAATTTGTGGGGAAAAAATGGGTGATCAGTGACTTATTCTCTTCTGTTTGGGCCTTGTCTTAAGCTTTTTCTTCTATATTTAACTTTATGTAGAGGCTAGGCCCCTTTCTAAATTTTCGTTGAAATTATTTTTCATTTTAATTCATAGAAATGGAGTAGCGTGCAATGGTGTCGTCTCATACAACAGTGAGGTAGGAGAAAAAGTTTGTTGGAACAAAATTGGTGATCAGTGTCTTATTCTCTTCTGTTTGTGCCTTGTCTTTAGCTTTTTCTGCTATATTTAACTTTATGTAGAGTCTAGGCCCCTTTCTAAATCTTCGTTGTAATTATTTTTCATTCTAATTCATAGAAATGGAGTAGCGTGCAATGGTGTCGTCTCATACAACAGTGAGTTAGGCGAAAAAATTTGTTGGCACAAAATGGGTGATCAGTGTCTTATTCTCTTCTGTTTGTGCCTTGTCTTTAGCTTTTTCTTCTATATTTAACTTTATGTAGAGGCTATGCCCCTTTCTAAATCTTGGTTGAAATTATTTTTCATTCTCATTTATAGAAATGGAGTAGCGTGCAATGGTGTCGTCTCATACAAGTGTAAATTAGGAGAAAAAATTTGTGGGCACAAAATGGATGATCAGTGTCCTATTCTCTTCTGTTTGTGCCTTGTCTTTACCTTTTTCTTCTATATTTAACTTTATGTAGAGGCTAGGCCCCCCATCTAAATCTTGGTTGAAATTATTTTTCATTCTAATTCATAGAAATGGAGTAGCGTGCAATGGTGTCGTCTCATACAACAGTTAGTTAGGAGAAAAAATTTGTAGGCACAAAATGGGTGATCAGTGTTTTATTCTCTTCTGTTTGTGCCTTGTCTTTAGCTTTTTCTTCTATATTGAACTTCATGTAGAGGCTAGGCCCCTCTCTAAATCTTGGTTGAAATTATTTTTCATTCTAATTAATAGAAATGGAGTAGCGATCAAAGGTGTCGTCTCAAACAACAGTGAGTTAGGAAAAAAAATTTGTGGGCACAAAATGGGTGATCAGTGTCTTATTCTCTTCTGTTTGTGCCTTGTCTTTAGCTTTTACTTCTATATTTAAATTTATGTAGAGGCTAGGCCCCCCTCTAAATCTTGGTTGAAATTATTTTTCATTCTAATTAATAGAAATGGAGTAGCGATCAAAGGTGTCGTCTCAAACAACAGTGAGTTAGGAGAAAAATTTTTGGGCACAAAATGGGTGATCAGTGTCTTATTCTCTTCTGTTTGTGCCTTGTCTTTAGCTTTTTCTTCTATATTTAACTTTATGTAGAGGCTAGGCCCCCCCTCTAAATCTTGGTTGAAATTATTTTTCATTCTAATTAATAGAAATGGAGTAGCGTGCAATGGTGTCGTCTCATACAACAGTGAGGTAGGAGAAAAAATTTGTTGGCACAAATGGGTGATCAGTGACTTATTCTCTTCTGTTTGTGCCTTGTCTTTTGCTTTTTCTTCTATATTTAACTTTATGTAGAGTCTAGGCCCCCCTCTAAATCTTGGTTGAAATTATTTTTCATTCTAATTAATAGAAATGGAGTAGTGTGCAATGGTGCCATCTCATACAACAGTGAGGTAGGAGACAAAATTTGTTGGCACAAAATGGGTGATCAGTGACTTATTCTCTTCTGATTGTACCTTATCTTTAGCTTTTTCTTCTATATTTAACTTTATGTAGAGGCTAGGCCCCTTTCTAAATCTTGGTTGGAATTATTTTTCATTCTAATTCATAGAAATGGAGTAGCTTGCAATGGTGTCGTCTCATACAAAAGTGAGTGAGGAGAAAAAATTTGTGGGCACCAAATTGGTGATCAGTGTCTTATTCTCTTCTGTTTGTGCCTTGTCTTTAGCTTTTTCTTCTATATTTAACTTTATGTAGAGGCTAGGCCCCCCTCTAAATCTTGGTTGAAATTATTTTTCATTCTAATTAATAGAAATGGAATAGCGATCAAAGGTGTCGTCTCAAACAACAGTGAGTTAGGAGAAAAAATTTGTGGGCACAAAATGGGTGATCAGTGTCTTATTCTCTTCTGTTTGTGCCTTGTCTTTAGCTTTTTCTTCTATATTTAACTTTATGTAGAGGCTAGGCCCGCCTCTAAATCTTGGTTGAAATTATTTTTCATTCTAATTCATAGAAATGGAGTAGCGTGCAATGGTGTCGTCTCATACAACAGTGAGTTAGGAGAAAAAATTTGTGGGCACAAAATGGGTGATCAGTGTCTTATTCTCTTCTGTTTGTGCCTTGTCTTTAGCTTTTTCTTCTATATTTAACTTTATGTAGAGGCTAGGCCCCCCTCTAAATCTTGGTTAAAATTATTTTTCATTCTAATTAATAGAAATGGAGTAGCGTGCAATGGTGTCGTCTCATACAACAGTGAGGTAGGAGAAAAAATTTGTTGGCACAAATGGGTGATCAGTGTCTTATTCTCTTCTGTTTGTGCCTTGTCTTTTGCTTTTTCTTCTATATTTAACTTTATGTAGTGTCTAGACCCCCTCTAAATCTTGGTTGAAATTATTTTTCATTCTAATTAATAGAAATGGAGTAGCGTGCAATGGTGTCATCTCATACAACAGTGAGGTAGGAGAAAAAATTTGTTGGCACAAAATGGGTGATCAGTGTCTTATTCTCTTCTGATTGTACCTTATCTTTAGCTTTTTCTTCTATATTTAACTTTATGTAGAGGCTAGGCCCCTTTCTAAATCTTGGTTGGAATTATTTTTCATTCTAATTCATAAAAATGGAGTAGCTTGCAATGGTGTCGTCTCATACAAAAGTGTGTGAGGAGAAAAAATTTGTGGGCACAAAATGGGTGATCAGTGTCTTATTCTCTTCTGTATGTGCCTTGTCTTTAGCTTTTTCTTCTATATTTAACTTTATGTAGAGGCTAGGCCCCCCTCTAAATCTTGGTTGAAATTATTTTTCATTCTAATTAATAGAAATGGAATAGCGATCAAAGGTGTCGTCTCAAACAACAGTGAGTTAGGAGAAAAAATTTGTGGGCACAAAATGGGTGATCAGTGTCTTATTCTCTTCTGTTTGTGCCTTGTCTTTAGCTTTTTCTACTATATTTAACTTTATGTAGAGGCTAGGACCCCCCTCTAAATCTTGGTTGAAATTATTTTTCATTCTAATTAATATAAATTGAGTAGCGATAAAAGGTGTCGTCTCAAACAACAGTGAGTTAGGAGAAAAAACTTGTGGGCACAAAATGGGTGATCAGTGTCTTAATCTCTTCTGTTTGTACCTTGTCTTTAGCTTTTTCTTCTATATTTAACTTTATGTAGAGGCTAGGCCCCTTTATAATTCTTGGTTGGAATTATTTTTCATTCTAATTCCTAGAAATGGAGTAGCGTGCAATGGTGTCGTCTCATACAACAGTGAGTTAGGAGAATAAATTTGTGGGCACAAAATGGGTGATCAGTGTCTTATTCTCTTCTGTTTGTGCCTTGTCTTTAGCTTTTTCTTCTATATTTAACGTTATGTAGAGGCTAGGCCCCCCTCTAAATCTTGGTTGAAATTATTTTTCATTCTAATTAATAGAAATGGAGTAGCGTGCAATGGTGTCGTCTCATACAACAGTGAGGTAGGAGAAAAAATTTGTTGGCACAAAATGGGTGATCAGTGTCTTATTCTCTTCTGTTTGTGCCTTGTCTTTAGCTTTTTCGTCTATATTTAACTTTATGTAGAGGCTAGGCCCACCTCTAAATCTTGGTTGAAATTATTTTTCATTCTAATTAATAGAAATGGAGTAGCGATCAAAGGTTTCGTCTCAAACAACAGTGAGTTAGGAGAAAAAATTTGTGGGCACAAAATGGGTGATCAGTGTCTTATTCTCTTCTGATTGTGTCTTGTCTTTAGCTTTTTCTTCTATATTTAACTTTATGTAGAGGCTAGGCCCACCTCTAAATCTTGGTTGTAATTTTTTTTCATTCTAATTCATAGAAATGGAGTAGCGTGCAATGGTGTCGTCTCATACAACAGTGAGGTAGGAGAAAAAATTTGTGGGCACAAAATGGGTGATCAGTGTCTTATTCTCTTCTGTTTGTGCCTTGTCTTTATCTTTTTCTTCTATATTTAACTTTATGTAGAGGCTAGGCCCCCTCTAAATCTTGGTTGAAATTATTTTTCATTCTAATTAATAGAAATGGAGTAGCGTGCAATGGTGTCGTCTCATAAAACAGTGAGATAGGAGAAAAAATTTCTTGGCACAAAATGGGTGATCAGTGTCTTATTCTCTTCTGTTTGTGCCTTGTCTTTAGCTTTTACTTCTATATTTAACTTTATGTAGAGGCTAGGCCACTTTCTAAATCTTGGTTGAAATTATTTTTCATTCTAATTCACAGAAATGGAGTAGCCTGCAATGGTGTCGTCTCATACAACAGTGAGGTAGGAGAAAAAATTTGTTGGCACAAAATGGGTGATCAGTGTCTTATTCTCTTCTGTTTGTGCCTTGTCTTTAGCTTTTTCTTCGATATTTAACTTTATGTAGAGGCTAGGCCCCCCTCTAAATCTTGGTTGAAATTATTTTTCATTCTAATTAATAGAAATGGAGTAGCGTGAAATGGTGTCGTCTCATACAACTGTGAGTTAGCAGATAAAATTTGTGGGCACAAAATGGGTGATCAGTGTCTCATACTCTTCTGTTTATGCCTTGTCTTTAGCTTTTTCTTCTATATTTAACTTTATGTAGAGGCTAGGCCCCCCACTAAATCTTGGTTGAAATTATTTTTCATTCTAATTAATAGAAATGGAGTAGCGTGCAATGGTGTCGTATCAAACAACTGTGAGTTAGCAGATAAAATTTGTGGGCACAATATGGGTGATCAGTGTCTTATACTCTTCTGTTTATGCCTTGTCTTTACCTTTTTCTTCTATATTTAACTTTATGTAGAGGCTAGGCCCCCCTCTAAATCTTGGTTGAAATTATTTTTCATTCTAATTAATAGAAATGGAGTAGCGATCAAAGGTGTCGTCTCAAACAACAGTGAGTTAGGAGAAAAATTTTTGGGCACAAAATGGGTGATCAGTGTCTTATTCTCTTCTGTTTGTGCCTTGTCTTTAGCTTTTTCTTCTATATTTAAATTTATGTAGAGGCTAGGCCCCCCTCTAAATCTTGGTTGAAATTATTTTTCATTCTAATTAATAGAAATGGAGTAGCATGCAATGGTGTCGTCTCATACAACTGTGAGTTAGCAGATAAAATTGTGGGCACAAAATGGGTGATCAGTGTCTCATACTCTTCTGTTTATGCCTTGTCTTTAGCTTTTTCTTCTATATTTAACTTTATGTAGAGGCTAGGCCCCCCTCTAAATCTTGGTTGAAATTATTTTTCATTCTAATTAATAGAAATGGAGTAGCGTGCAATGGTGTCGTCTCATACAACAGTGAGTTACGAGAAAAAATTTGTTGGCACAAAATGGATGATCAGTGTCTTATTCTCTTCTGTTTGTGCCTTGTCTTTAGCTTTTTTCTTCTATATTTAACTTTATGTAGAGGCTAGGCCCCCCTCTAAATCTTGGTTGAAATTATTTTTCATTCTAATTCATAGAAATGGAGTAGCGTGCAATGGTGTCGTCTCATACAACAGTGAGTTAGTAGAAAAAATTTGTGGGCACAAAGTGGGTGATCAGTGTCTTATTCTCTTCTGTTTGTGCCTTGTCTTTAGCTTTTCCTTCTATATTTAACTTTAAGTAGAGGCTAGGCCCCTTTCTAAATCTTGGTTGAAATTATTTTTCATTCTAATTCATAGAAATGGAGTAGCGTGCAATGGTGTCGTCTCATACAACAGTGAGTTAGGAGAAAAAATTTCTGGGCACGAAATGGGTGATCAGTGTCTTATTCTCTTCTGTTTGTGCCTTGTCTTTAGCTTTTTCTTCTATATTTAACTTTATGTAGGGGCTAGGCCCCCCTCTAAATCTTGGTTGAAATTATTTTTCATTCTAATTAATAGAAATGGAGTAGCGTGCAATGGTGTCGTCTCATACAACAGTGAGTTAGGAGAAAAAATTTGTTGGCACAAAATGGGTGATCAGTGTCTTATTCTCTTCTGTTTATGCCTTGTCTTTAGCTTTTTCTTCTATATTTAACTTTATGTAGAGGCTAGGCCCCCCTCTAAATCTTGGTTGAAATTATTTTTCATTCTAATTAATAGAAATGGAGTAGCGTGCAATGGTGTCGTCTCATACAACAGTGAGGTAGGAGAAAAAATTTGTTGGCACAAAATGGGTGATCAGTGTCTTATTCACTTCTGTTTGTGCCTTGTCTTTAGCTTTTTCTTCTATATTTAACTTTATGTAGAGGCTAGGCCCCCCTCTAAATCTTGGTTGAAATAATTTTTCATTCTAATTAATAGAAATGGAGTAGCGATCAAAGGTGTCGTCTCAAACAACAGTGAGTTAGGAGAAAAAATTTGTGGGCACAAAATGGGTGATCAGTGTTTATTCTCTTCTGTTTGTGCCTTGTCTTTAGCTTTTTCTTCTATATTTAACTTTATGTAGAGGCTAGGCCCCCCTCTAAATCTTGGTTGAAATTATTTTTCATTCTAATTAATAGAAATGGAGTAGCGTGCAATGGTGTCGTCTCATACAACAGTGAGGTAGGAGAAAAAATTTGTTGGCACAAAATGGGTGATCAGTGACTTATTTACTTCTGTTTGTGCCTTGTCTTTAGCTTTTTCTTCTATATCTAACTTTATGTAGAGGCTAGGCCCCCCTCTAAATCTTGGTTGAAACTATTTTTCATTCTAATTAATAGAAATGGAGTAGCGTGCAATGGTGTTGTCTCATACAACAGTGAGCTAGGAGAAAAAATTTGTGGGCACAAAATGGGTGATCAGTGTCTTATTCTCTTCTGTTTGTGCCTTGTCTTTAGCTTTTTCTTCTATATTTAAATTTATGTAGAGGCTAGGCCACTTTCTAAATCTTGGTTGAAATTACTTTTCATTCTAATTCATAGAAATGGAGTATCGTGCAATGGTGTCGTCTCATACAACAGTGAGTTAGGAGAAAAAATTGGTGGGCACATAATGGGTGATCAGTGTCTTATTCTCTTCTGTTTGTGCCTTGTCTTTAGCTTTTTCTTCTATATTTAACTTTATGTAGTGGCTAGGCCCCCCTCTAAATATTGGTTGAAATTATTTTTCATTCTAATTCATAGAAATGGAGTAGGTAGCGTGCAATGGTGACGTCTCATACAACAGTGAGTTAGTAGAAAAATTTGTGGGCACAAAATGGGTGATCAGTGACTTATTTTCTTCTGTTTGTGCCTTGTCTTTAGCTTTTTCTTCTATATTTAACTTTAAGTAGAGGCTAGGCCCCTTTCTAAATCTTGGTTGAAATTATTTTTCATTTTAATTAATAGAAATGGAGTAGCTTGCAATGGTGTCATCTCATACAACAGTGATTTAGGAGAAAAAATTTGTGGGCACAAAATGGGTGATCAGTGACTTATTCTCTTCTGTTTGTGCCTTGTCTTTAGCTTTTTCTTCTATATTTAACTTTATGTAGAGGCTAGGCCCTCCTCTAAATCTTCGTCGAAATTATTTTTCATTCTTATTCATAGAAATGGAGTAGCGTGCAATGGTGTCGTCTCATACAACAGTGAGTTAGGAGAAAAAATTTGTTGGCACAAAATGGGTGATCAGTGACTTATTCTCTTCTGTTTGTGCCTTGTCTTTAGCTTTTTCTTCTATATTTAACTTTATGTAGAGGCTAGGCCCTCCTCTAAATCTTCGTCGAAATTATTTTTAATTCTTATTCATAGAAATGGAGTAGCGTGCAATGGTGTCGTCTCATACAACAGTGAGTTAGGAGAAAAAATTTGTTGGCACAAAATGGGTGATCAGTGTCTTATTCTCTTCTATTTGTGCCTTGTCTTTAGCTTTTTCTTCTATATTTAACTTTATGTAGAGGCTAGGCCCCTTTCTAAATCTTTGTTTTAATTATTTTACATTCTAATTCATAGAAATGGAGTAGCGTGCAGTGGTGCCGTCTCATACAACAGTGAGTTAGGAGAAAAAATTTGTGGGCACAAAATGGGTGATCAGTGTCTCATTCTCTTCTGTTTGTGCCTTGTCTTTAGCTTTTTCTTCTATATTTAACTTTATGTAGAGGCTAGGCCCCTTTCTAAATCTTGGTTGAAATTATTTTTCATTCTAATTCATAGAAATGGAGTAGCGTGCAATGTTGTCGTCTCATAAGACAGTGAGTTAGGAGAAAAAATTTGTGGGCACAAAATGGGTGATCAGTGTCTTATTCTCTTCTGTTTGTGCTTGTCTTTAGCTTTTTCTTCTATATTTAACTTTATGTAGAGGCTAGGCCCCTTTCTAAATCTTGGTTGAAATTATTTTTCATTCTAATTAATAGAAATGGAGTAGCGTGCAATGGTGTCGTTTCATACAACAGTGAGTTAGGAGAAAAAATTTGTGGGCACAAAATGAGTGATCAGTGTCTTATTCTCTTCTGTTTGTGCCTTGTCTTTAGCTTTTTCTTCTATATTTAACTTTATGTAGAGGCTAGGCCCCCCTATAAATCTTGGTTGAAATTATTTTTCATTCTAATTCATAGAAATGGAGTAGCGTGCAATGGTGTTGTCTCATACAACAGTGAGTTAGGAGAAAAAATTTGTGGGCACAAAATGGGTGATCAGTGTCTTATTCTCTTCTGTTTGTGCCTTGTCTTTAGCATTTTCTTCTATATTTAACTTTATGTAGAGGCTAGGCCCCCCTCTAAATCTTGGTTGAAATTATTTTTCATTCTAATTCGTAGAAATGGAGTAGCGTGCAATGGTGTCGTCTCATACAACAGTGAGTTAGGAGAAAAAATTTGTGGGCACAAAATGGGTGATCAGTGGCTTATTCTCTGCTGTTTGTGCCTTGTCTTTACCTTTTTCTTCTATATATAACTTTATGTAGAGGCTAGGCCCTTTTCTAAATCTTGGTTGAAATTATTTTTCATTCTAATTCCTAGAAATGGAGTAGCGAGCAATGGTGTCGTCTCATACAACAGTGAGTTAGGAGTAAAAATTTGTGGGCACAAAATGGGTGATCAGTGTCTTATTCTCTGCTGTTTGTGCCTTGTCTTTAGCTTTTTCTTCTATATTTAACTTTATGTAGTGGCTAGGCCCCCCTCTAAATCTTGGTTGAAATTATTTTTCATTCTAATTCATAGAAATGGAGTAGGTAGCGTGCAATGGTGACGTCTCATACAACAGTGAGTTAGTAGAAAAATTTGTGGGCACAAAATGGGTGATCAGTGTCGTATTCTCTTCTTTTTGTGCCTTGTCTTTAGCTTTTTCTTCTATATTTAACATTATGTAGAGGCTAGGCCCCCCTCTAAATCTTGGTTGAAATTATTTTTCATTTTAATTAATAGAAATGGAGTAGCTTGCAATGGTGTCATCTGATACAACAGTGATTTAGGAGAAAAAATTTGTTGGCACAAAATGGGTCATCAGTGTCTTATTCTCTTCTAATTGTGCCTTGTCTTTAGCTTTTTCTTCTATATTTAACTTTATGTAGAGGCTAGGCCCCTTTCTAAATCTTTGTTTTAATTATTTTACATTCTAATTCATAGAAATGGAGTAGCGTGCAATGGTGTCGTCTCATACAACAGTGAGGTAGGAGAAAAAATTTGATGGCACAAAATGGGTGATCAGTGTCTTATTCACTTCCGTTTGTGCCTTGTCATTAGCTTTTTCTTCTATATTTAACTTTATGTAGAGGCTAGGCCCCCCTCTAAATCTTGGTTGAAATAATTTTTCATTCTAATTAATAGAAATGGAGTAGCGATCAAAGGTGTCGTCTCAAACAACAGTGAGTTAGGAGAAAAAATTTGTGGGCACAAAATGGGTGATCAGTGTTTATTCTCTTCTGTTTGTGCCTTGTCTTTAGCTTTTTATTCTATATTTAACTTTATGTAGAGGCTAGGCCCCCCTCTAAACCTTGGTTGAAATTATTTTTCATTCTAATTAATAGAAATGGAGTAGCGTGCAATGGTGTCGTCTCATACAACAGTGAGTTACGAGAAAAAATTTGTTGGCACAAAATGGATGATCAGTGTCTTATTCTCTTCTGTTTGTGCCTTGTCTTTAGCTTTTTCTTCTATATTTAACTTTATGTAGAGGCTAGGCCCCCCTCTAAATCTTGGTTGAAATTATTTTTCATTCTAATTCCTAGAAATGGAGTAGCGTGCAATGGTGTCGTCTCATACAACAGTGAGTTAGTAGAAAAAATTTGTGGGCACAAAATGGGTGATCAGTGCCTTATTCTCTTCTGTTTGTGCCTTGTCTTTAACTTTTTCTTCTACATTTAACAATATGTCGAGGCTAGGCCCCCCTCTAAATCTTGGTTGAAATTATTTTTCATTCTAATTCATAGAAATGGAGTAGCGTGCAATGGTGTCGTCTCATACAACAGTGAGTTAGAAGAAAAAATTGTGGGCACAAAATGGGTGATCAGTGTTTTATTCTCTTCTGTTTGTGCCTTGTCTTTAGCTTTTTGTTCTATATTTAACTTTATGTAGAGGCTAGGCACCACTCTAAATCTGGCTTGAAATTATTTTTCATTCTAATTCATAGAAATGGAGTAGCGTGCAATGGTGTCGTCTCATACAACAGTGAGTTAGTAGAAAAAATTTGTGGGCACAAAGTGGGTGATCAGTGTCTTATTCTCTTCTGTTTGTGCCTTGTCTTTAGCTTTTTCTTCTATATTTAACTTTATGTAGAGGCTAGGCCCCTTTCCAAATCTTTGTTTTAATTATTTTACATTCTAATTAATAGAAATGGAGTAGCGTGCAATGGTGTCGTCTCAAACAACAGTGAGTTAGGAGAAAAAATTTGTGGGCACAAAATGGGTGATCAGTGTCTTATTCTCTTCTGTTTATGCCTTGTCTTTAGCTTTTTCTTCTATATTTAACTTTATGTAGAGGCTAGGCCCCCCTCTAAATCTTGGTTGAAATTATTTTTCATTCTAATTAATAGAAATGGAGTAGCGTGCAATGGTGTCGTCTCATACAACAGTGAGGTAGGAGAAAAAATTTGATGGCACAAAATGGGTGATCAGTGTCTTATTCACTTCCGTTTGTGCCTTGTCATTAGCTTTTTCTTCTATATTTAACTTTATGTAGAGGCTAGGCCCCCCTCTAAATCTTGGTTGAAATAATTTTTCATTCTAATTAATAGAAATGGAGTAGCGATCAAAGGTGTCGTCTCAAACAACAGTGAGTTAGGAGAAAAAATTTGTGGACACAAAATGGGTGATCAGTGTTTATTCTCTTCTGTTTGTGCCTTGTCTTTAGCTTTTTCTTCTATATTTAACTTTATGTAGAGGCTAGGCCCCCCTCTAAACCTTGGTTGAAATTATTTTTCATTCTAATTAATAGAAATGGAGTAGCGTGCAATGGTGTCGTCTCATACAACAGTGAGTTAGGAGAAAAAATTTGTTGGCACAAAATGGATGATCAGTGTCTTATTCTCTTCTGTTTGTGCCTTGTCTTTAGCTTTTTCTTCTATATTTAACTTTATGTAGAGGCTAGGCCCCCCTCTAAATCTTGGTTGAAATTATTTTTCATTCTAATTCCTAGAAATGGAGTAGCGTGCAATGGTGTCGTCTCATACAACAGTGAGTTAGTAGAAAAAATTTGTGGGCACAAAATGGGTGATCAGTGCCTTATTCTCTTCTGTTTGTGCCTTGTCTTTAACTTTTTCTTCTACATTTAACATTATGTCGAGGCTAGGCCCCCCTCTAAATCTTGGTTGAAATTATTTTTCATTCTAATTCATAGAAATGGAGTAGCGTGCAATGGTGTCGTCTCATACAACAGTGAGTTAGAAGAAAAAATTGTGGGCACAAAATGGGTGATCAGTGTTTTATTCTCTTCTGTTTGTGCCTTGTCTTTAGCTTTTTGTTCTATATTTAACTTTATGTAGAGGCTAGGCACCACTCTAAATCTGGCTTGAAATTATTTTTCATTCTAATTCATAGAAATGGAGTAGCGTGCAATGGTGTCGTCTCATACAACAGTGAGTTAGTAGAAAAAATTTGTGGGCACAAAGTGGGTGATCAGTGTCTTATTCTCTTCTGTTTGTGCCTTGTCTTTAGCTTTTCCTTCTATATTTAACTTTAAGTAGAGGCTAGGCCCCTTTCTAAATCTTGGTTGAAATTATTTTTCATTCTAATTCATAGAAATGTAGTAGCGTGCAATGGTGTCGTCTCATACAACAGTGAGTCAGGAGAAAAAATTTCTGGGCACAAAATGGGTGATCAGTGTCTTATTCTCTTCTGTTTGTGCCTTGTCTTTAGCTTTTTCTTCTATATTTAACTTTATGTAGGGGCTAGGCCCCCCTCTAAATCTTGGTTGAAATTATTTTTCATTCTAATTAATAGAAATGGAGTAGCGTGCAATGGTGTCGTCTCATACAACAGTGAGTTAGGAGAAAAAATTTGTTGGCACAAAATGGGTGATCAGTGCCTTATTCTCTTCTGTTTATGCCTTGTCTTTAGCTTTTTCTTCTATACTTAACTTTATGTAGAGGCTAGGCCCCCCTCTAAATCTTGGTTGAAATTATTTTTCATTCTAATTAATAGAAATGGAGTAGCGTGCAATGGTGTCGTCTCATACAACAGTGAGGTAGGAGAAAAAATTTGATGGCACAAAATGGGTGATCAGTGTCTTATTCACTTCCGTTTGTGCCTTGTCATTAGCTTTTTCTTCTATATTTAACTTTATGTAGAGGCTAGGCCCCCCTCTAAATCTTGGTTGAAATAATTTTTCATTCTAATTAATAGAAATGGAGTAGCGATCAAAGGTGTCGTCTCAAACAACAGTGAGTTAGGAGAAAAAATTTGTGGGCACAAAATGGGTGATCAGTGTTTATTCTCTTCTGTTTTTGCCTTGTCTTTAGCTTTTTCTTCTATATTTAACTTTATGTAGAGGCTAGGCCCCCCTCTAAACCTTGGTTGAAATTATTTTTCATTCTAATTAATAGAAATGGAGTAGCGTGCAATGGTGTCGTCTCATACAACAGTGAGTTACGAGAAAAAATTTGTTGGCACAAAATGGATGATCAGTGTCTTATTCTCTTCTGTTTGTGCCTTGTCTTTAGCTTTTTCTTCTATATTTAACTTTATGTAGAGGCTAGGCCCCCCTCTAAATCTTGGTTGAAATTATTTTTCATTCTAATTCCTAGAAATGGAGTAGCGTGCAATGGTGTCGTCTCATACAACAGTCAGTTAGTAGAAAAAATTTGTGGGTACAAAATGGGTGATCAGTGCCTTATTCTCTTCTGTTTGTGCCTTGTCTTTAACTTTTTCTTCTACATTTAACATTATGTCGAGGCTAGGCCCCCCTCTAAATCTTGGTTGAAATTATTTTTCATTCTAATTCATAGAAATGGAGTAGCGTGCAATGGTGTCGTCTCATACAACAGTGAGTTAGAAGAAAAAATTGTGGGCACAAAATGGGTGATCAGTGTTTTATTCTCTTCTGTTTGTGCCTTGTCTTTAGCTTTTCCTTCTATATTTAACTTTAAGTAGAGGCTAGGCCCCTTTCTAAATCTTGGTTGAAATTATTTTTCATTCTAATTCATAGAAATGTAGTAGCGTGCAATGGTGTCGTCTCATACAACAGTGAGTCAGGAGAAAAAATTTCTGGGCACAAAATGGGTGATCAGTGTCTTATTCTCTTCTGTTTGTGCCTTGTCTTTAGCTTTTTCTTCTATATTTAACTTTATGTAGGGGCTAGGCCCCCCTCTAAATCTTGGTTGAAATTATTTTTCATTCTAATTAATAGAAATGGAGTAGCGTGCAATGGTGTCGTCTCATACAACAGTGAGTTAGGAGAAAAAATTTGTTGGCACAAAATGGGTGATCAGTGACTTATTCTCTTCTGTTTATGCCTTGTCTTTAGCTTTTTCTTCTATATTTAACTTTATGTAGAGGCTAGGCCCCCCTCTAAATCTTGGTTGAAATTATTTTTCATTCTAATTAATAGAAATGGAGTAGCGTGCAATGGTGTCGTCTCATACAACAGTGAGGTAGGAGAAAAAATTTGTTGGCACAAATGGGTGATCAGTGTCTTATTCTCTTCTGTTTGTGCCTTGTCTTTAGCTTTTTCTTCTATATTTAACTTTATGTAGAGGCTAGGCCCCCCTCTAAATCTTGGTTGAAATTATTTTTCATTCTTATTCATAGAAATGGAGTAGCGATCAAAGGTGTCGTCTCAAACAACAGTGAGTTAGGAGAAAAAATTTGTGGGCACAAAATGGGTGATCGGTGTTTATTCTCTTCTGTTTGTGCCTTGTCTTTAGCTTTTTCTTCTATATTTAACTTTATGTAGAGGCTAGGCCCCCCTCTAAATCTTGGTTGAAATTATTTTTCATTCTAATTAATAGAAATGGAGTAGCGTGCAATGGTGTCGTCTCATACAACAGTGAGGTAGGAGAAAAAATTTGTTGGCACAAAATGGGTGATCAGTGTCTTATTTACTTCTGTTTGTGCCTTGTCTTTAGCTTTTTCTTCTATATCTAACTTTATGTAGAGGCTAGGCCCCCCTCTAAATCTTGGTTGAAACTATTTTTCATTCTAATTAATAGAAATAGTGTAGCGTGCAATGGTGTTGTCTCAAACAACAGTGAGTTAGGAGAAAAAATTTGTGGGCACAAAATGGGTGATCAGTGTCTTATTCTCTTCTGTTTGTGCCTTGTCTTTAGCTTTTTCTTCTATATTTAACTTTATGTAGAGGCTAGGCCCCTTTCTAAATCTTGGTTGAAATTATTTTTCATTCTAATTCATAGAAATGGAGTAGCGTGCAATAGTGTCGTGTCATACAACAGTGAGTTAGGAGAAAAAATTTGTGGGCACAAAATGGGTGATGAGTGTCTTATTCTCTTCTGTTTGTGCCTTGTCTTTAGCTTTTTCTTCTATATTTAAATTTATGTAGAGGCTAGGCCACTTTCTAAATCTTGGTTGAAATTACTTTTCATTCTAATTCATAGAAATGGAGTATCGTGCAACGGTGTCGTCTCATACAACAGTGAGTTAGGAGAAAAAATTTGTGGGCACAAAATGGGTGATCAGTGTCTTATTCTCTTCTGTTTGTGCCTTGTCTTTAGTTTTTTCTTCTATATTTAACTTTAAGTGGAGGCTAGGCCCCCCTCTAAATCTTGGTTGAAATTATTTTTCATTCTAATTCATAGAAATGGAGTAGCGTGCAATGGTGTCATCTCATACAACAGTGAGTTAGGAGAAAAAATTTGTGGGCAAGAAATGGGTGATCAGTGTCTTATTCTCTTGTGTCTGTGCCTTGTCTTTAGCTTCTTCTTCTATATTTAACTTTATGTAGAGGCTAGGCCCCTTTCTAAATCTTGGTTGAAATTATTTTTCATTCTAATTCATAGAAATGGAGTAGCGTGCAATGGTGTCGTCTCATACAACAGTGAGTTAGGAGAAAAAATTGGTGGGCACATAATGGGTGATCAGTGTCTTATTCTCTTCTGTTTGTGCCTTGTCTTTAGCTTTTTCTTCTATATTTAACTTTATGTAGAGGCTTGGCCCCCCTCTAAATCTTGGTTGAAATTATTTTTCATTCTAATTTGTAGAAATGGAGTAGCGTGCAATGGTGTCGTCTCATACAACAGTGAGTTAGGAGAAAAAATTTGTGGGCACAAAATGGGTGATCAGTGGCTTATTCTCTGCTGTTTGTGCCTTGTCTTTAGCTTTTTCTTCTATATATAACTTTATGTAGAGGCTAGGCCCCTTTCTAAATCTTGGTTGAAATTATTTTTCATTCTAATTCCTAGAAATGGAGTAGCGAGCAATGGTGTCGTCTCATACAACAGTGAGTTAGGAGTAAAAATTTGTGGGCACAAAATGGGTGATCAGTGTCTTATTCTCTGCTGTTTGTGCCTTGTCTTTAGCTTTTTCTTCTATATTTAACTTTAAGTAGAGGCTAGGCCCCTTTCTAAATCTTGGTTGAAATTATTTTTCATTTTAATTAATAGAAATGGCGTAGCTTGCAATGGTGTCATCTCATACAACAGTGATTTAGGAGAAAAAATTTGTGGGCACAAAATGGGTGATCAGTGACTTATTCTCTGCTGTTTGTGCCTTGTCTTTAGCTTTTTCTTCTATATTTAACTTTATGTAGAGGCTAGGCCCTCCTCTAAATCTTCGTCGAAATTATTTTTAATTCTTATTCATAGAAATGGAGTAGCGTGCAATGGTGTCGTCTCATACAACAGTGAGTTAGGAGAAAAAATTTGTTGGCACAAAATGGGTGATCAGTGTCTTATTCTCTTCTATTTGTGCCTTGTCTTTAGCTTTTTCTTCTATATTTAACTTTATGTAGAGGCTAGGCCCCTTTCTAAATCTTTGTTTTAATTCTTTTACATTCTAATTCATAGAAATGGAGTAGCGTGCAGTGGTGTCGTCTCATACAACAGTGAGTTAGGAGAAAAAATTTGTGGGCACAAAATGGGTGATCAGTGGCTTATTCTCTGCTGTTTGTGCCTTGTCTTTAGCTTTTTCTTCTATATATAACTTTATGTAGAGGCTAGGCCCTTTTCTAAATCTTGGTTGAAATTATTTTTCATTCTAATTCCTAGAAATGGAGTAGCGAGCAATGGTGTCGTCTCATACAACAGTGAGTTAGGAGTAAAAATTTGTGGGCACAAAATGGGTGATAAGTGTCTTATTCTCTGCTGTTTGTGCCTTGTCTTTAGCTTTTTCTTCTATATTTAACTTTATGTAGAGGCTAGGCACCTTTCTAAATCTTGGTTGAAATTATTTTTCATTCTAATTCATAGAAATGGAGTAGCGTGCAATGGTGTCGTCTCATACAACAGTGAGTTAGGAGAAAAAATTTGTGGGCACAAAATGGCTGATCAGTGTCTTATTCTCCTCTGTTTGTGCCTTGTCTTTAGCTTTTTCTTCTATATTTAACTTTATGTAGAGGCTTGGCCCCTTTCTAAATCTTGGTTGAAATTATTTTTCATTCTAATTCATAGAAATGGAGTAGCTTGCAATAGTGTCGTGTCATACAACAGTGAGTTAGGAGAAAAAATTTGTGGGCACAAAATGGGTGATCAGTGTCTTATTCTCTTCTGCTTGTGCCTTGTCTTTAGCTTTTTCTTCTATATTTAACTTTATGTAGAGGCTAGGCCCCCCTCAAAATCTTGGTTGAAATTATTTTTCATTCTAATTAATAGAAATGGAGTAGCGTGCAATGGTGTCGTCTCATACAACAGTGAGTTAGGAGAAAAAATTTGTGCGCACAAAATGGGTGATCAGTGTCTTATTCTCTTCTGTTTGTGCCTTGTCTTTAGCTTTTTCTTCTATATTTAACTTTATGTAGAGGCTAGGCCCCTTTCTAAATCTTGGTTGAAATTATTTTTCATTCTAATTCATAGAAATGGAGTAGCGTGCAATGTTGTTGTCTTATACAACGGTGAGTTAGGAGAAAAAATTTGTGGGCACAAAATGGGTGATGAGTGTCTTATTCTCTTCTGTTTGTGCCTTGTCTTTAGCTTTTTCTTCTATATTTAAATTTATGTAGAGGCTAGGCCACTTTCTAAATCTTGGTTGAAATTATTTTTCAGTCTAATTCATAGAAATGGAGTATCGTGCAATGGTGTCGTCTCATACAACAGTGAGTTGGGAGAAAAAATTTGTGGGCACAAAATGGGTGATCAGTGTCTTATTCTCTTCTGTTTGTGCCTTGTCTTTAGTTTTTTCTTCTATATTTAACTTTAAGTAGAGGCTAGGCCCCCCTCTAAATCTTGGTTGAAATTATTTTTCATTCTAATTAATAGAAATGGAGTAGCGTGCAATGCTGTCATCTCATACAACAGTGAGTTAGGAGAAAAAATTTGTGCGCACAAAATGGGTGATCAGTGTCTTATTCTCTTCTGTTTGTGCCTTGTCTTTAGCTTTTTCTTCTATATTTAACTTTATGTAGAGGCTAGCCCCCCCTCTAAATCTTGGTTGAAATTATTTTTCATTCTAATTCATAGAAGTGGAGTAGCGTGCAATGATGTCGTCTCATACAACAGTGAGTTAGGAGAAAAAATACGTTGGGATAAAATGGGTGATCAGTGTCTTATTCTCTTCTGTTTGTGCCTTGTCTTTAGCTTTTTCTTCTGTATTTAACTTTATGTAGAGGCTAGACCCCACTCTAAATCTTGGTTGAAATTATTTTTCATTCTAATTAATAGAAATGGAGTAGCGTGCAATGGTGTCGACTCATACAACAGTGAGTTAGGAGAAAAAATTTGTGCGCACAAAATGGGTGATCAGTGTCTTATTCTCTTCTGTTTGTGCCTTGTCTTTAGCTTTTTCTTCTATATTTAACTTTATGTAGAGGCTAGGCCCCTTTCTAAATCTTGGTTGAAATTATTTTTCATTCTAATTCATAGAAATGGAGTAGCATGCAAAGTTGTTGTCTCATACAACGGTGAGTTAGGAGAAAAAATTTGTGGGCACAAAATGGGTGATGAGTGTCTTATTCTCTTCTGTTTGTGCCTTGTCTTTAGCTTTTTCTTCTATATTTAAATTTATGTAGAGGCTAGGCCACTTTCTAAATCTTGGTTGAAATTATTTTTCAGTCTAATTCATAGAAATGGAGTATCGTGCAATGGTGTCGTCTCATACAACAGTGAGTTAGGAGAAAAAATTTGTGGGCACAAAATGGGTGATCAGTGTCTTATTCTCTTCTGTTTGTGCCTTGTCTTTAGTTTTTTCTTCTATATTTAACTTTAAGTAGAGGCTAGGCCCCCCTCTAAATCTTGGTTGAAATTATTTTTCATTCTAATTAATAGAAATGGAGTAGCGTGCAATGCTGTCATCTCATACAACAGTGAGTTAGGAGAAAAAATTTGTGCGCACAAAATAGGTGATCAGTGTCTTATTCTCTTCTGTTTGTGCCTTGTCTTTAGCTTTTTCTTCTATATTTAACTTTATGTAGAGGCTAGGCCCATTTCTAAATCTTGGTTGAAATTATTTTTCATTCTAATTCATAGAAATGGAGTAGCGTGCAATGGTGTCGTCTCATACAACAGTGAGTTTGGAGAAAAAATTTGTGGGCACAAAATGGGTGATGAGTGTCTTATTCTCTTCTGTTTGTGCCTTGTCTTTAGCTTTTTCTTCTATATTTAACTTTATGTAGAGGCTAGGCCCCTTTGTAAATCTTGGTTGAAATTATTTTTCATTCTAATTCATAGAAATGGACTAGCGTGCAATGGTGTCGTCTCATACAACAGTGAGTTAGGAAAAAAAATTTGTGGGCACAAAATGGGTGATCAGTGTCTTATTCTCTTCTGTTTGTGCCTGGTCTTTAGCTTTCTCTTCTATATTTAACTTTATGTAGATGCTAGTCCCCTTTCTAAATCTTGGTTGAAATTATTTTTCATTGTAATTCATAGAAATGGAGTAGCGTGCAATGGTGTCATCTCATACAACAGTGAGTTAGGAGAAAAATTTTGTGGGCAAGACATGGGTGATCAGTTTCTTATTCTCTTGTGTTTGTGCCTTGTCTTTAGCTTCTTCTTCTATATTTAACTTTATGTAGAGGCTAGGCCCCTTTCTAAATCTTGGTTGAAATTATTTTTCATTCTAATTCATAGAAATGGAGTAGCGTGCAATGGTGTCGTCTCATACAACGGTGAGTTAGGAGAAAAAATTGGTGGGCACAAAATGGGTGATCAGTGTCTTATTCTCTTCTGTTTGTGCCTTGTCTTTAGCTTTTTCTTCTATATTTAACTTTAAGTAGAGGCTAGGCCCCTTTCTAAATCTTGGTTGAAATTATTTTTCATTCTAATTAATAGAAATGGAGTAGCTTGCAATGGTGTCATCTCATACAACAGTGATTTAGGAGAAAAATTTTGTGGGCACAAAATGGGTGATCAGTGACTTATTCTCTTCTGTTTGTGCCTCGTCTTTAGCTTTTTCTTCTATATTTAACTTTATGTAGAGGCTAGGCCCTCCTCTAAATCTTCGTCGAAATTATTTTTCATTCTTATTCATAGAAATGGAGTAGCGTGCAATGGTGTCGTCTCATACAACAGTGAGTTAGGAGAAAAAATTTGTTGGCACAAAATGGGTGATCAGTGTCTTATTCTCTTCTATTTGTGCCTTGTCTTTAGCTTTTTCTTCTATATTTAACTTTATGTAGAGGCTAGGCCCCTTTCTAAATCTTTGTTTTAATTATTTTACATTCTAATTCATAGAAATGGAGTAGCGTGCAGTGGTGTCGTCTCATACAACAGTGAGTTAGGAGAAAAAATTTGTGGGCACAAAATGGGTGATCAGTGTCTTATTCTCTTCTGTTTGTGCCTTGTCTTTAGCTTTTTCTTCTATATTTAACTTTATGTAGAGGCTAGGCCCCTTTCTAAATCTTAGTTGAAATTATTTTTCATTCTAATTAATAGAAATGGAGTAGCGTGCAATGGTGTCGTCTCATACAACAGTGAGTTAGGAGAAAAAATTTGTGGGCACAAAATGGGTGATCAGTGACTTATTCTCTTCTGTTTGTGCCTTGTCTTTAGCTTTTTCTTCTATATTTAACTTTATGTAGAGGCTAGGCCCCCCTCTAAATCTTGGTTGAAATTATTTTTCATTCTAATTCGTAGAAATGGAGTAGCGTGCAATGGTGTCGTCTCATACAACAGCGAGTTAGGAGAAAAAATTTGTGGGCACAAAATGGGTGATCAGTGGCTTATTCTCTGCTGTTTGTGCCTTGTCTTTAGCTTTTTCTTCTATATATAACTTTATGTAGAGGCTAGGCCCTTTTCTAAATCTTGGTTGAAATTATTTTTCATTCTAATTCCTAGAAATGGAGTAGCGAGCAATGGTGTCGTCTCATACAACAGTGAGTTAGGAGAAAAAATTTGTGGGCACAAAATGGGTGATCAGTGTCTTATTCTCTTCTGTTTGTGCCTTGTCTTTAGCTTTTTCTTCTATATTTAACTTTATGTAGAGGCTAGGCCCCCCTCTAAATCTTGGTTGAAATTATTTTTCATTCTAATTCGTATAAATGGAGTAGCGTGCAATGGTGTCGTCTCATACAACAGTGAGTTAGGAGAAAAAATTTGTGGGCACAAAATGGGTGATCAGTGGCTTATTCTCTGCTGTTTGTGCCTTGTCTTTAGCTTTTTCTTCTATATATAACTTTATGTAGAGGCTAGGCCCTTTTCTAAATCTTGGTTGAAATTATTTTTCATTCTAATTCCTAGAAATGGAGTAGCGAGCAATGGTGTCGTCTCATACAACAGTGAGTTAGGAGTAAAAATTTGTGGGCACAAAATGGGTGATCAGTGTCTTATTCTCTGCTGTTTGTGCCTTGTCTTTAGCTTTTTCTTCTATATTTAACTTTATGTAGAGGCTAGGCACCTTTCTAAATCTTGGTTGAAATTATTTTTCATTCTAATTCATAGAAATGGAGTAGCGTGCAATGTTGTCGTCTCATACAACAGTGAGTTAGGAGAAAAAATGTGTGGGCACAAAATGGGTGATCAGTGTCTTATTCTCTTCTGTTTGTGCCTGGTCTTTAGCTTTCTCTTCTATATTTAACTTTATGTAGATGCTAGGCCCCTTTCTAAATCTGGGTTGAAATTATTTTTCATTCTAATTCATAGAAATGGAGTAGCGTGCAATGGTGTCATCTCATACAACAGTGAGTTAGGAGAAAAAATTTGTGGGCAAGAAATGGGTGATCAGTGTCTTATTCTCTTGTGTTTGTGCCTTGTCTTTAGCTTTTTCTTCTATATTTAACTTTATGTAGAGGCTAGGCCCCTTTCTAAATCTTGGTTGAAATTATTTTTCATTCTAATTCATAGAAATGGAGTAGCGTGCAATGGTGTCGTCTCATACAACAGTGAGTTAGGAGAAAAAATTGGTGGGCACAAAATGGGTGATCAGTGTCTTATTCTCTGCTGTTTGTGCCTTGTCTTTAGCTTTTTCTTCTATATTTAACTTTATGTAGAGGCTAGGCCCCCCTCTAAATCTTGGTTGAAATTATTTTTCATTCTAATTCATAGAAATGGAGTAGGTAGCGTGCAATGGTGACGTCTCATACAACAGTGAGTTAGTAGAAAAATTTGTGGGCACAAAATGGGTGATCAGTGTCTTATTCTCTTCTGTTTGTGCCTTGTCTTTACCTTTTTCTTCTATATTTAAATTTAAGTAGAGGCTAGGCCCCTTTCTAAATCTTGGTTGAAATTATTTTTCATTCTAATTAATAGAAATGGAGTAGCTTGCAATGGTGTCATCTCATACAACAGTGATTTAGGAGAAAAAATTTGTGGGCACAAAATGGCTGATCAGTGACTTATTCTCTTCTGTTTGTGCCTTGTCTTTAGCTTTTTCTTCTATATTTAACTTTATGTAGAGGATAGGCCCCCCTCTAATCTTGGTTGAAATTATTTTTCATTCTAATTCATAGAAATGGAGTAGCGTGCAATGGTGTCGTCTCATACAACAGTGAGTTAGGAGAAAAAATTTGTGGGCACAAAATGGCTGATCAGTGTCTTATTCTCCTCTATTTGTGCCTTGTCTTTAGCTTTTTTTTCTATATTTAACTTTATGTAGAGGCTAGGCCCCCCTCTAAATCTTGGTTGAAATTATTTTTCATTCTAATTCATAGAAATGGAGTAGCGTGCAATGGTGTCGTCTCATACAACAGTGAGTTAGGAGAAAAAATTTGTGGGCACAAAATAGCTGATCAGTGTCTTATTCTCCTCTGTTTGTGCCTTGTCTTTAGCTTTTTCTTCTATATTTAACTTTATGTAGAGGCTAGGTCTCCCTCTAAATCTTGGTTGAAATTATTTTTCATTCTTATTCATAGAAATGGAGTAGCGTGCAATGGTGTCGTCTCATACAACAGTGAGTTAGGAGAAAAAATTTGTTGGCACAAAATGGATGATCAGTCTCTTATTCTCTTCTATTTGTGCCTTGTCTTTAGCTTTTTCTTCTATATTTAACTTTATGTAGAGGCTAGGCCCCTTTCTAAATCTTTGTTTTAATTATTTTACATTCTAATTCATAGAAATGGAGTAGCGTGCAGTGGTGTCGTCTCATACAACAGTGAGTTAGGAGAAAAAATTTGTGGGCACAAAATGGGTGATCAGTGTCTTATTCTCTTCTGTTTGTGCCTTGTCTTTAGCTTTTTCTTCTATATTTAACTTTATGTAGAGGCTAGGCCCCTTTCTAAATCTTGTTTGAAATTATTTTTCATTCTAATTAATAGAAATTGAGTACCGTGCAATGGTGTCCTCTCATACAACAGTGAGTTAGTAGAAAAAATATGTGGGCATAAAATGAGTGATCAGTGTCTTCTGTTTGTGCCTTGTCTTTAGCTTTTTCTTCTATATTTAACTTTATGTAGAGGCTAGGCCCCCCTCTAAATCTTGGTTGAAATTATTTTTCATTCTAATTCATAGAAATGGAGTAGCGTGCAATGGTGTCGTCTCATACAACAGTGAGTTAGGAGAAAAAATTTGTGGGCACAAAATGGGTGATCAGTGTCTTATTCTCTTCTGTTTGTGCCTTGTCTTTAGCTTTTTCTCCTATATTTGACTTTAAGTAGCGGCTAGGCCCCTTTCTAAATCTTGGTTGAAATTATTTTTCATTCTAATTAATAGAAATGGAGTAGCATGCAATGGTGTCGTCTCATACAACAGTGAGTAAGGAGAAAAAATTTGTGGGCACAAAATGGGTGATCAGTGACTTATTCTCTTCTGTTTGTGCCTTGTCTTTAGCTTTTTCTTCTATATTTAACTTTATGTAGAGGCTAGGCCAACCTCTTAATCTTGGTTGAAATTATTTTTCATTCTAATTCATAGAAATGGAGTAGCGTGCAATGGTGTCGTCTCATACAACAGTGAGTGAAGAGAAAAAATTTGTGGGCACACAATGGGTGATCAGTGTCTTATTCTCTGCTGTTTGTGCCTTGTCTTTAGCTTTTTCTTCTATATTTAACTTTATGTAGAGGCTAGGCCCCTTTCTAAATCTTGGTTGAAATTATTTTTCATTCTAATTCATAGAAATGGAGTAGCGTGCAATGGTGTCGTTTCATACAACAGTGAGTTAGGAGAAAAATTTGTGGGCACAAAATGGCTGATCAGTGTCTTATTCTCCTCTGTTTATGCCTTGTCTTTAGCTTTTTCTTCTATATTTAACTTTATGTAGAGGCTAGGCCCCCCTCTAAATCTTGGTTGAAATTATTTTTCATTCTAATTCATAGAAATGGAGTAGCGTGCAATGGTGTCGTCTCATACAACAGTGAGTTAGTAGAAAGAATTTGTGGGCACAAAATGGGTGATCAGTGTCTTATTCTCTTCTGTTTGTGCCGTGTCTTTAGCTTTTTCTTCTATATTTAACTTTATGTAGAGGCTAGGCCCCTTTCTAAAACTTGGTTGAAATTATTTTTCATTCTAATTCATAGAAATGGAGTAGCGTGCAATGGTGTCGTCTCATACACCAGTGAGTTAGGAGAAAAAATTTGTTGGAACAAAATGGGTGATCAGTGTCTTATTCTCTGCTGTTTGTGCCTTGTCTTTAGCTTTTTCTTCTATATTTAACTTTATGTAAAGGCTAGGCCCTTTTCTAAATCTTGGTTGAAATTATTTTTCATTCTAATTCATAGAAATGGAGTAGCGTGCAATGGTGTCGTCTCATACAACAGTGAGTGAAGAGAAAAAATTTGTAGGCACAAAATGGCTGATCATTGTCTTATTCTCCTCTGTTCTTGCCTTGTCTTTAGCTTTTTCTTCTATATTTAACTTTATGTAGAGGCTAGGCCCCCCTCTAAATCTTGGTTGAAATTATTTTTCATTCTAATTCATAGAAATGGAGTAGCGTGCAATGGTGTCGTCTCATACAACAGTGAGTTAGGAGAAAAAATTTGTGGGCACAAAATGGCTGATCAGTGTCTTATTCTCCTCTGTTTGTGCCTTGTCTTTAGCTTTTTCTTCTATATTTAACTTTATGTAGAGTCTAGGCCTCCATCTAAATCTTGGTTGAAATTATTTTTCATTCTAATTCATAGAAATGGAGTAGCGTGCAATGGTGTCGTCTCATACAACAGTGAGTGAAGAGAAAAAATTTGTGGGCACAAAATGGGTGATCAGTGTCTTATTCTCTGTTGTTTGTGCCTTGTCTTTAGCTTTTTCTTCTATATTTAACTTTATGTAGAGGCTAGGCCCCTTTCTAAATCTTGGTTGAAATTATTTTTCATTCTAATTCATAGAAATGGAGTAGCGTGCAATGGTGTCGTCTCATACACCAGTGAGTTAGGAGAAAAAATTTGTTGGAACAAAATGGGTGATCAGTGTCTTATTCTCTGCTGTTTGTGCCTTGTCTTTAGCTTTTTCTTCTATATTTAACTTTATGTAAAGGCTAGGCCCTTTTCTAAATCTTGGTTGAAATTATTTTTCATTCTAATTCATAGAAATGGAGTAGCGTGCAATGGTGTCGTCTCATACAACAGTGAGTGAAGAGAAAAAATTTGTGGGCACAAAATGGCTGATCAGTGTCTTATTCTCCTCTGTTCTTGCCTTGTCTTTAGCTTTTTCTTCTATATTTAACTTTATGTAGAGGCTAGGCCCCTTTCTAAATCTTGGTTGAAATTATTTTTCATTCTAATTCATAGAAATGGACTAGCGTGCAATGGTGTCGTTTCATACAACAGTGAGTTAGGAGAAAAAATTTGTGGGCACAAAATGGCTGATCAGTGTCTTATTCTCCTCTGTTTATGCCTTGTCTTTAGCTTTTTCTTCTATATTTAACTTTATGTAGAGGCTAGGCCCCCCTCTAAATCTTGGTTGAAATTATTTTTCATTCTAATTCATAGAAATGGAGTAGCGTGCAATGGTGTCGTCTCATACAACAGTGAGTTAGTAGAAAAATTTGTGGGCACAAAATGGGTGATCAGTGTCTTATTCTCTTCTGTTTGTGCCTTGTCTTTAGCTTTTTCTTCTATATTTAACTTTATGTAGAGGCTAGGCCCCTTTCTAAAACTTGGTTGAAATTATTTTTCATTCTAATTCATAGAAATGGAGTAGCGTGCAATGGTGTCGTCTCATACACCAGTGAGTTCGGAGAAAAAATTTGTTGGAACAAAATGGGTGATCAGTGTCTTATTCTCTGCTGTTTGTGCCTTGTCTTTAGCTTTTTCTTCTATATTTAACTTTATGTAAAGGCTAGGCCCTTTTCTAAATCTTGGTTGAAATTATTTTTCATTCTAATTCATAGAAATGGAGTAGCGTGCAATGGTGTCGTCTCATACAACAGTGAGTGAAGAGAAAAAATTTGTAGGCACAAAATGGCTGATCAGTGTCTTATTCTCCTCTGTTCTTGCCTTGTCTTTAGCTTTTTCTTCTATATTTAACTTTATGTAGAGGCTAGGCCCCCCTCTAAATCTTGGTTGAAATTATTTTTCATTCTAATTCATAGAAATGGAGTAGCGTGCAATGGTGTCGTCTCATACAACAGTGAGTTAGGAGAAAAAATTTGTGGGCACAAAATGGCTGATCAGTGTCTTATTCTCCTCTGTTTGTGCCTTGTCTTTAGCTTTTTCTTCTATATTTAACTTTATGTAGAGTCTAGGCCTCCATCTAAATCTTGGTTGAAATTATTTTTCATTCTAATTAATAGAAATGGAGTAGCGTGCAATGGTGTCGTCTCATACAACAGTGAGTGAAGAGAAAAAATTTGTGGGCACAAAATGGGTGATCAGTGTCTTATTCTCTGCTGTTTGTGCCTTGTCTTTAGCTTTTTCTTCTATATTTAACTTTATGTAGAGGCTAGGCCCCTTTCTAAATCTTGGTTGAAATTATTTTTCATTCTAATTCATAGAAATGGAGTAGCGTGCAATGGTGTCGTCTCATACACCAGTGAGTTAGGAGAAAAAATTTGTTGGAACAAAATGGGTGATCAGTGTCTTATTCTCTGCTGTTTGTGCCTTGTCTTTAGCTTTTTCTTCTATATTTAACTTTATGTAAAGGCTAGGCCCTTTTCTAAATCTTGGTTGAAATTATTTTTCATTCTAATTCATAGAAATGGAGTAGCGTGCAATGGTGTCGTCTCATACAACAGTGAGTGAAGAGAAAAAATTTGTGGGCACAAAATGGCTGATCAGTGTCTTATTCTCCTCTGTTCTTGCCTTGTCTTTAGCTTTTTCTTCTATATTTAACTTTATGTAGAGGCTAGGCCCCTTTCTAAATCTTGGTTGAAATTATTTTTCATTCTAATTCATAGAAATGGACTAGCGTGCAATGGTGTCGTTTCATACAACAGTGAGTTAGGAGAAAAAATTTGTGGGCACAAAATGGCTGATCAGTGTCTTATTCTCCTCTGTTTATGCCTTGTCTTTAGCTTTTTCTTCTATATTTAACTTTATGTAGAGGCTAGGCCCCCCTCTAAATCTTGGTTGAAATTATTTTTCATTCTAATTCATAGAAATGGAGTAGCGTGCAATGGTGTCGTCTCATACAACAGTGAGTTAGTAGAAAAATTTGTGGGCACAAAATGGGTGATCAGTGTCTTATTCTCTTCTGTTTGTGCCTTGTCTTTAGCTTTTTCTTCTATATTTGACTTTAAGTAGCGGCTAGGCCCATTTCTAAATCTTGGTTGAAATTATTTTTCATTCTAATTAATAGAAATGGAGTAGCGTGCAATGGTGTCGTCTCATACAACAGTGAGTAAGGAGAAAAAATTTGTGGGCACAAAATGGGTGATCAGTGTCTTATTCTCTTCTATTTGTGCCTTGTCTTTAGCTTTTTCTTCTATATTTAACTTTATGTAGAGGCTAGGCCAACCTCTTAATCTTGGTTGAAATTATTTTTCATTCTAATTAATAGAAATGGAGTAGTGTGCAATTGTGTCGTCTCATACAACAGTGAGTTAGGAGAAAAAATTTGTTGGCACAAAATGGGTGATCAGTGTCTTATTCTCTTCTATTTGGGCCTTGTCTTTAGCTTTTTCTTCTATATTTAACCTTATGTAGAGGCTAGGCCCCTTTCTAAATCTTGGTTTTAATTATTTTACATTCTAATTCATAGAAATTGAGTACCGTGCAATGGTGTCCTCTCATACAACAGTGAGTTAGTAGAAAAAATTTGTGGGCATAAAATGAGTGATCAGTGTCTTATTCTCTTCTGTTTGTGCCTTGTCTTTAGCTTTTTCTTCTATATTTAACTTTATGTAGAGGCTAGGCCCCCCTCTAAATCTTGGTTGAAATTATTTTTCATTCTAATTCATAGAAATGGAGTAACGTGCAATGGTGTCGTCTCATACAACAGTGAGTTAGGAGAAAAAATTTGTGCGCACAAAATGGGTGATCAGTGTCTTATTCTCTTCTGTTTGTGCCTTGTCTTTAGCTTTTTCTTCTATATTTGACATTATGTAGAGGCTAGGCCCCCCTCTAAATCTTGGTTGAAATTATTTTTCATTCTAATTCATAGAAATGTAGTAGCGTGCAATGGTGTCGTCTCATACAACAGTGAGTTAGTAGAAAGAATTTGTGGGCACAAAATGGCTGATCAGTGTCTTATTCTCTTCTGTTTGTGCCTTGTCTTTAGCTTTTTCTTCTATATTTAACTTTATGTAGAGGCTAGGCCCCTTTATAAAACTTGGTTGAAATTATTTTTCATTCTAATTCATAGAAATGGAGTAGCGTGCAATGGTGTTGTCTCATATACCAGTGAGTTAGGAGAAAAAATTTGTGGGCGCAAAATGGGAGATCAGTGTCTTATTCCCTGCTGTTTGTGCCTTGTCTTTAGCTTTTTCTTCTATATTTAACTTTATGTAGAGGCTAGGCCCCTTTCTAAATCTTGGTTGAAATTATTTTTCATTCTAATTCATAGAAATGGAGTAGCGTGCAATGGTGTCGTCTCATACAACAGTGAGTGAAGAGAAAAAATTTGTGGGCACAAAATGGGTGATCAGTGTCTTATTCTCTGCTGTTTGTGCCTTGTCTTTAGCTTTTTCTTCTATATTTAACTTTATGTAGAGGCTAGGCCCCTTTCTAAATCTTGCTTGAAATTATTTTTCATTCTAATTCATAGAAATGGAGTAGCGTGCAATGGTGTCGTCTCATACACCAGTGAGTTAGGAGAAAAAATTTGTTGGCACAAAATGGGAGATCAGTGTCTTATTCTCTGCTGTTTGTGCCTTGTCTTTAGCTTTTTCTTCTATATTTAACTTTATGTAAAGGCTAGGCCCTTTTCTAAATCTTGGTTGAAATTATTTTTCATTCTAATTCATAGAAATGGAGTAGGTAGCGTGCAATGGTGACGTCTCATACAACAGTGAGTTAGTAGAAAAATTTGTGGGCACAAAATGGGTGATCAGTGACTTATTTTCTTCTGTTTGTGCCTTGTCTTTAGCTTTTTCTTCTATATTTAACTTTAAGTAGAGGCTAGGCCCCTTTCTAAATCTTGGTTGAAATTATTTTTCATTTTAATTAATAGAAATGGAGTAGCTTGCAATGGTGTCATCTCATACAACAGTGATTTAGGAGAAAAAATTTGTGGGCACAAAATGGGTGATCAGTGACTTATTCTCTTCTGTTTGTGCCTTGTCTTTAGCTTTTTCTTCTATATTTAACTTTATGTAGAGGCTAGGCCCTCCTCTAAATCTTCGTCGAAATTATTTTTCATTCTTATTCATAGAAATGGAGTAGCGTGCAATGGTGTCGTCTCATACAACAGTGAGTTAGGAGAAAAAATTTGTTGGCACAAAATGGGTGATCAGTGACTTATTCTCTTCTGTTTGTGCCTTGTCTTTAGCTTTTTCTTCTATATTTAACTTTATGTAGAGGCTAGGCCCTCCTCTAATTCTTCGTCGAAATTATTTTTAATTCTTATTCATAGAAATGGAGTAGCGTGCAATGGTGTCGTCTCATACAACAGTGAGTTAGGAGAAAAAATTTGTTGGCACAAAATGGGTGATCAGTGTCTTATTCTCTTCTATTTGTGCCTTGTCTTTAGCTTTTTCTTCTATATTTAACTTTATGTAGAGGCTAGGCCCCTTTCTAAATCTTTGTTTTAATTATTTTACATTCTAATTCATAGAAATGGAGTAGCGTGCAGTGGTGCCGTCTCATACAACAGTGAGTTAGGAGAAAAAATTTGTGGGCACAAAATGGGTGATCAGTGTCTCATTCTCTTCTGTTTGTGCCTTGTCTTTAGCGTTTTCTTCTATATTTAACTTTATGTAGAGGCTAGGCCCCTTTCTAAATCTTGGTTGAAATTATTTTTCATTCTAATTCATAGAAATGGAGTAGCGTGCAATGTTGTCGTCTCATAAGACAGTGAGTTAGGAGAAAAAATTTGTGGGCACAAAATGGGTGATCAGTGTCTTATTCTCTTCTGTTTGTGCTTGTCTTTAGCTTTTTCTTCTATATTTAACTTTATGTAGAGGCTAGGCCCCTTTCTAAATCTTGGTTGAAATTATTTTTCATTCTAATTAATAGAAATGGAGTAGCGTGCAATGGTGTCGTTTCATACAACAGTGAGTTAGGAGAAAAAATTTGTGGGCACAAAATGAGTGATCAGTGTCTTATTCTCTTCTGTTTGTGCCTTGTCTTTAGCTTTTTCTTCTATATTTAACTTTATGTAGAGGCTAGGCCCCCCTATAAATCTTGGTTGAAATTATTTTTCATTCTAATTCATAGAAATGGAGTAGCGTGCAATGGTGTTGTCTCATACAACAGTGAGTTAGGAGAAAAAATTTGTGGGCACAAAATGGGTGATCAGTGTCTTATTCTCTTCTGTTTGTGCCTTGTCTTTAGCATTTTCTTCTATATTTAACTTTATGTAGAGGCTAGGCCCCCCTCTAAATCTTGGTTGAAATTATTTTTCATTCTAATTCGTAGAAATGGAGTAGCGTGCAATGGTGTCGTCTCATACAACAGTGAGTTAGGAGAAAAAATTTGTGGGCACAAAATGGGTGATCAGTTGCTTATTCTCTGCTGTTTGTGCCTTGTCTTTACCTTTTTCTTCTATATATAACTTTATATAGAGGCTAGGCCCTTTTCTAAATCTTGGTTGAAATTATTTTTCATTCTAATTCCTAGAAATGGAGTAGCGAGCAATGGTGTCGTCTCATACAACAGTGAGTTAGGAGTAAAAATTTGTGGGCACAAAATGGGTGATCAGTGTCTTATTCTCTGCTGTTTGTGCCTTGTCTTTAGCTTTTTCTTCTATATTTAACTTTATGTAGTGGCTAGGCCCCCCTCTAAATCTTGGTTGAAATTATTTTTCATTCTAATTCATAGAAATGGAGTAGGTAGCGTGCAATGGTGACGTCTCATACAACAGTGAGTTAGTAGAAAAATTTGTGGGCACAAAATGGGTGATCAGTGTCGTATTCTCTTCTTTTTGTGCCTTGTCTTTAGCTTTTTCTTCTATATTTAACATTATGTAGAGGCTAGGCCCCCCTCTAAATCTTGGTTGAAATTATTTTTCATTTTAATTAATAGAAATGGAGTAGCTTGCAATGGTGTCATCTCATACAACAGTGATTTAGGAGAAAAAATTTGTTGGCACAAAATGGGTCATCAGTGTCTTATTCTCTTCTAATTGTGCCTTGTCTTTAGCTTTTTCTTCTATATTTAACTTTATGTAGAGGCTAGGCCCCTTTCTAAATCTTTGTTTTAATTATTTTACATTCTAATTCATAGAAATGGAGTAGCGTGCAATGGTGTCGTCTCATACAACAGTGAGGTAGGAGAAAAAATTTGATGGCACAAAATGGGTGATCAGTGTCTTATTCACTTCCGTTTGTGCCTTGTCATTAGCTTTTTCTTCTATATTTAACTTTATGTAGAGGCTAGGCCCCCCTCTAAATCTTGGTTGAAATAATTTTTCATTCTAATTAATAGAAATGGAGTAGCGATCAAAGGTGTCGTCTCAAACAACAGTGAGTTAGGAGAAAAAATTTGTGGGCACAAAATGGGTGATCAGTGTTTATTCTCTTCTGTTTGTGCCTTGTCTTTAGCTTTTTATTCTATATTTAACTTTATGTAGAGGCTAGGCCCCCCTCTAAACCTTGGTTGAAATTATTTTTCATTCTAATTAATAGAAATGGAGTAGCGTGCAATGGTGTCGTCTCATACAACAGTGAGTTACGAGAAAAAATTTGTTGGCACAAAATGGATGATCAGTGTCTTATTCTCTTCTGTTTGTGCCTTGTCTTTAGCTTTTTCTTCTATATTTAACTTTATGTAGAGGCTAGGCCCCCCTCTAAATCTTGGTTGAAATTATTTTTCATTCTAATTCCTAGAAATGGAGTAGCGTGCAATGGTGTCGTCTCATACAACAGTGAGTTAGTAGAAAAAATTTGTGGGCACAAAATGGGTGATCAGTGCCTTATTCTCTTCTGTTTGTGCCTTGTCTTTAACTTTTTCTTCTACATTTAACATTATGTCGAGGCTAGGCCCCCCTCTAAATCTTGGTTGAAATTATTTTTCATTCTAATTCATAGAAATGGAGTAGCGTGCAATGGTGTCGTCTCATACAACAGTGAGTTAGAAGAAAAAATTGTGGGCACAAAATGGGTGATCAGTGTTTTATTCTCTTCTGTTTGTGCCTTGTCTTTAGCTTTTTGTTCTATATTTAACTTTATGTAGAGGCTAGGCACCACTCTAAATCTGGCTTGAAATTATTTTTCATTCTAATTCATAGAAATGGAGTAGCGTGCAATGGTGTCGTCTCATACAACAGTGAGTTAGTAGAAAAAATTTGTGGGCACAAAGTGGGTGATCAGTGTCTTATTCTCTTCTGTTTGTGCCTTGTCTTTAGCTTTTTCTTCTATATTTAACTTTATGTAGAGGCTAGGCCCCTTTCTAAATCTTTGTTTTAATTATTTTACATTCTAATTCATAGAAATGGAGTAGCGTGCAGTGGTGTCGTCTCATACAACAGTGAGTTAGGAGAAAAAATTTGTGGGCACAAAATGGGTGATCAGTGTCTCATTCTCTTCTGTTTATGCCTTGTCTTTAGCTTTTTCTTCTATATTTAACTTTATGTAGAGGCTAGGCCCCCCTCTAAATCTTGGTTGAAATTATTTTTCATTCTAATTAATAGAAATGGAGTAGCGTGCAATGGTGTCGTCTCAAACAACAGTGAGTTAGGAGAAAAAATTTGTGGGCACAAAATGGGTGATCAGTGTCTTATTCTCTTCTGTTTATGCCTTGTCTTTAGCTTTTTCTTCTATATTTAACTTTATGTAGAGGCTAGGCCCCCCTCTAAATCTTGGTTGAAATTATTTTTCATTCTAATTAATAGAAATGGAGTAGCGTGCAATGGTGTCGTCTCATACAACAGTGAGGTAGGAGAAAAAATTTGATGGCACAAAATGGGTGATCAGTGTCTTATTCACTTCCGTTTGTGCCTTGTCATTAGCTTTTTCTTCTATATTTAACTTTATGTAGAGGCTAGGCCCCTTTCTAAATCTTGGTTGAAATTATTTTACATTCTAATTCATAGAAATGGAGTAGCGTGCAGTGGTGCCGTCTCATACAACAGTGAGTTAGGAGAAAAAATTTGTGGGCACAAAATGGGTGATCAGTGTCTCATTCTCTTCTGTTTGTGCCTTGTCTTTAGCGTTTTCTTCTATATTTAACTTTATGTAGAGGCTAGGCCCCTTTCTAAATCTTGGTTGAAATTATTTTTCATTCTAATTCATAGAAATGGAGTAGCGTGCAATGTTGTCGTCTCATAAGACAGTGAGTTAGGAGAAAAAATTTGTGGGCACAAAATGGGTGATCAGTGTCTTATTCTCTTCTGTTTGTGCTTGTCTTTAGCTTTTTCTTCTATATTTAACTTTATGTAGAGGCTAGGCCCCTTTCTAAATCTTGGTTGAAATTATTTTTCATTCTAATTAATAGAAATGGAGTAGCGTGCAATGGTGTCGTTTCATACAACAGTGAGTTAGGAGAAAAAATTTGTGGGCACAAAATGAGTGATCAGTGTCTTATTCTCTTCTGTTTGTGCCTTGTCTTTAGCTTTTTCTTCTATATTTAACTTTATGTAGAGGCTAGGCCCCCCTATAAATCTTGGTTGAAATTATTTTTCATTCTAATTCATAGAAATGGAGTAGCGTGCAATGGTGTTGTCTCATACAACAGTGAGTTAGGAGAAAAAATTTGTGGGCACAAAATGGGTGATCAGTGTCTTATTCTCTTCTGTTTGTGCCTTGTCTTTAGCATTTTCTTCTATATTTAACTTTATGTAGAGGCTAGGCCCCCCTCTAAATCTTGGTTGAAATTATTTTTCATTCTAATTCGTAGAAATGGAGTAGCGTGCAATGGTGTCGTCTCATACAACAGTGAGTTAGGAGAAAAAATTTGTGGGCACAAAATGGGTGATCAGTTGCTTATTCTCTGCTGTTTGTGCCTTGTCTTTACCTTTTTCTTCTATATATAACTTTATATAGAGGCTAGGCCCTTTTCTAAATCTTGGTTGAAATTATTTTTCATTCTAATTCCTAGAAATGGAGTAGCGAGCAATGGTGTCGTCTCATACAACAGTGAGTTAGGAGTAAAAATTTGTGGGCACAAAATGGGTGATCAGTGTCTTATTCTCTGCTGTTTGTGCCTTGTCTTTAGCTTTTTCTTCTATATTTAACTTTATGTAGTGGCTAGGCCCCCCTCTAAATCTTGGTTGAAATTATTTTTCATTCTAATTCATAGAAATGGAGTAGGTAGCGTGCAATGGTGACGTCTCATACAACAGTGAGTTAGTAGAAAAATTTGTGGGCACAAAATGGGTGATCAGTGTCGTATTCTCTTCTTTTTGTGCCTTGTCTTTAGCTTTTTCTTCTATATTTAACATTATGTAGAGGCTAGGCCCCCCTCTAAATCTTGGTTGAAATTATTTTTCATTTTAATTAATAGAAATGGAGTAGCTTGCAATGGTGTCATCTCATACAACAGTGATTTAGGAGAAAAAATTTGTTGGCACAAAATGGGTCATCAGTGTCTTATTCTCTTCTAATTGTGCCTTGTCTTTAGCTTTTTCTTCTATATTTAACTTTATGTAGAGGCTAGGCCCCTTTCTAAATCTTTGTTTTAATTATTTTACATTCTAATTCATAGAAATGGAGTAGCGTGCAATGGTGTCGTCTCATACAACAGTGAGTTAGAAGAAAAAATTGTGGGCACAAAATGGGTGATCAGTGTTTTATTCTCTTCTGTTTGTGCCTTGTCTTTAGCTTTTTGTTCTATATTTAACTTTATGTAGAGGCTAGGCACCACTCTAAATCTGGCTTGAAATTATTTTTCATTCTAATTCATAGAAATGGAGTAGCGTGCAATGGTGTCGTCTCATACAACAGTGAGTTAGTAGAAAAAATTTGTGGGCACAAAGTGGGTGATCAGTGTCTTATTCTCTTCTGTTTGTGCCTTGTCTTTAGCTTTTTCTTCTATATTTAACTTTATGTAGAGGCTAGGCCCCTTTCTAAATCTTTGTTTTAATTATTTTACATTCTAATTCATAGAAATGGAGTAGCGTGCAGTGGTGTCGTCTCATACAACAGTGAGTTAGGAGAAAAAATTTGTGGGCACAAAATGGGTGATCAGTGTCTCATTCTCTTCTGTTTATGCCTTGTCTTTAGCTTTTTCTTCTATATTTAACTTTATGTAGAGGCTAGGCCCCCCTCTAAATCTTGGTTGAAATTATTTTTCATTCTAATTAATAGAAATGGAGTAGCGTGCAATGGTGTCGTCTCAAACAACAGTGAGTTAGGAGAAAAAATTTGTGGGCACAAAATGGGTGATCAGTGTCTTATTCTCTTCTGTTTATGCCTTGTCTTTAGCTTTTTCTTCTATATTTAACTTTATGTAGAGGCTAGGCCCCCCTCTAAATCTTGGTTGAAATTATTTTTCATTCTAATTAATAGAAATGGAGTAGCGTGCAATGGTGTCGTCTCATACAACAGTGAGGTAGGAGAAAAAATTTGATGGCACAAAATGGGTGATCAGTGTCTTATTCACTTCCGTTTGTGCCTTGTCATTAGCTTTTTCTTCTATATTTAACTTTATGTAGAGGCTAGGCCCCCCTCTAAATCTTGGTTGAAATAATTTTTCATTCTAATTAATAGAAATGGAGTAGCGATCAAAGGTGTCGTCTCAAACAACAGTGAGTTAGGAGAAAAAATTTGTGGACACAAAATGGGTGATCAGTGTTTATTCTCTTCTGTTTGTGCCTTGTCTTTAGCTTTTTCTTCTATATTTAACTTTATGTAGAGGCTAGGCCCCCCTCTAAACCTTGGTTGAAATTATTTTTCATTCTAATTAATAGAAATGGAGTAGCGTGCAATGGTGTCGTCTCATACAACAGTGAGTTAGGAGAAAAAATTTGTTGGCACAAAATGGATGATCAGTGTCTTATTCTCTTCTGTTTGTGCCTTGTCTTTAGCTTTTTCTTCTATATTTAACTTTATGTAGAGGCTAGGCCCCCCTCTAAATCTTGGTTGAAATTATTTTTCATTCTAATTCCTAGAAATGGAGTAGCGTGCAATGGTGTCGTCTCATACAACAGTGAGTTAGTAGAAAAAATTTGTGGGCACAAAATGGGTGATCAGTGCCTTATTCTCTTCTGTTTGTGCCTTGTCTTTAACTTTTTCTTCTACATTTAACATTATGTCGAGGCTAGGCCCCCCTCTAAATCTTGGTTGAAATTATTTTTCATTCTAATTCATAGAAATGGAGTAGCGTGCAATGGTGTCGTCTCATACAACAGTGAGTTAGAAGAAAAAATTGTGGGCACAAAATGGGTGATCAGTGTTTTATTCTCTTCTGTTTGTGCCTTGTCTTTAGCTTTTTGTTCTATATTTAACTTTATGTAGAGGCTAGGCACCACTCTAAATCTGGCTTGAAATTATTTTTCATTCTAATTCATAGAAATGTAGTAGCGTGCAATGGTGTCGTCTCATACAACAGTGAGTCAGGAGAAAAAATTTCTGGGCACAAAATGGGTGATCAGTGTCTTATTCTCTTCTGTTTGTGCCTTGTCTTTAGCTTTTTCTTCTATATTTAACTTTATGTAGGGGCTAGGCCCCCCTCTAAATCTTGGTTGAAATTATTTTTCATTCTAATTAATAGAAATTGAGTAGCGTGCAATGGTGTCGTCTCATACAACAGTGAGTTAGGAGAAAAAATTTGTTGGCACAAAATGGGTGATCAGTGTCTTATTCTCTTCTGTTTATGCCTTGTCTTTAGCTTTTTCTTCTATATTTAACTTTATGTAGAGGCTAGGCCCCCCTCTAAATCTTGGTTGAAATTATTTTTCATTCTAATTAATAGAAATGGAGTAGCGTGCAATGGTGTCGTCTCATACAACAGTGAGGTAGGAGAAAAAATTTGATGGCACAAAATGGGTTTTCAGTGTCTTATTCACTTCCGTTTGTGCCTTGTCATTAGCTTTTTCTTCTATATTTAACTTTATGTAGAGGCTAGGCCCCCCTCTAAATCTTGGTTGAAATAATTTTTCATTCTAATTAATAGAAATGGAGTAGCGATCAAAGGTGTCGTCTCAAACAACAGTGAGTTAGGAGAAAAAATTTGTGGGCACAAAATGGGTGATCAGTGTTTATTCTCTTCTGTTTGTGCCTTGTCTTTAGCTTTTTCTTCTATATTTAACTTTATGTAGAAGCTAGGCCCCTTTCTAAATCTTGGTTGAAATTATTTTTCATTCTAATTCATAGAAATGGAGTAGCGTGCAATAGTGTCGTGTCATACAACAGTGAGTTAGGAGTAAAAATTTGTGGGCACAAAATGGGTGATGAGTGTCTTATTCTCTTCTGTTTGTGCCTTGTCTTTAGCTTTTTCTTCTCTATTTAAATTTATGTAGAGGCTAGGCCACTTTCTAAATCTTGGTTGAAATTACTTTTCATTCTAATTCATAGAAATGGAGTATCGTGCAATGGTGTCGTCTCATACAACAGTGAGTTAGGAGAAAAAATTTGTCGGCACAAAATGGGTGATCAGTGTCTTATTCTCTTCTGTTTGTGCCTTGTCTTTAGTTTTTTCTTCTATATTTAACTTTAAGTGGAGGCTAGGCCCCCCTCTAAATCTTGGTTGAAATTATTTTTCATTCTAATTCATAGAAATGGAGTAGCGTGCAATGGTGTCATCTCATACAACAGTGAGTTAGGAGAAAAAATTTGTGGGCAAGAAATGGGTGATCAGTGTCTTATTCTCTTGTGTTTGTGCCTTGTCTTTAGCTTCTTCTTCTATATTTAACTTTATGTAGAGGCTAGGCCCCTTTCTAAATCTTGGTTGAAATTATTTTTCATTCTAATTCATAGAAATGGAGTAGCGTGCAATGGTGTCGTCTCATACAACAGTGAGTTAGGAGAAAAAATTGGTGGTCACATAATGGGTGATCAGTGTCTTATTCTCTTCTGTTTGTGCCTTGTCTTTAGCTTTTTCTTCTATATTTAACTTTATGTAGAGGCTTGGCCCCCCTCTAAATCTTGGTTGAAATTATTTTTCATTCTAATTCGTAGAAATGGAGTAGCGTGCAATGGTGTCGTCTCATACAACAGTGAGTTACTCGAAAAAATTTGTGGGCACAAAATGGGTGATCAGTGGCTTATTCTCTGCTGTTTGTGCCTTGTCTTTAGCTTTTTCTTCTATATATAACTTTATGTAGAGGCTAGGCCCTTTTCTAAATCTTGGTTGAAATTATTTTTCATTCTAATTCCTAGAAATGGAGTAGCGAGCAATGGTGTCGTCTCATACAACAGTGAGTTAGGAGTAAAAATTTGTGGGCACAAAATGGGTGATCAGTGTCTTATTCTCTGCTGTTTGTGCCTTGTCTTTAGCTTTTTCTTCTATATTTAACTTTAAGTAGAGGCTAGGCCCTTTTCTAAATCTTGGTTGAAATTATTTTTCATTTTAATTAATAGAAATGGCGTAGCTTGCAATGGTGTCATCTCATACAACAGTGATTTAGGAGAAAAAATTTGTGGGCACAAAATGGGTGATCAGTGACTTATTCTCTGCTGTTTGTGCCTTGTCTTTAGCTTTTTCTTCTATATTTAACTTTATGTAGAGGGTAGGCCCTCCTCTAAATCTTCGTCGAAATTATTTTTAATTCTTATTCATAGAAATGGAGTAGCGTGCAATGGTGTCGTCTCATACAACAGTGAGTTAGGAGAAAAAATTTGTTGGCACAAAATGGGTGATCAGTGTCTTATTCTCTTCTATTTGTGCCTTGTCTTTAGCTTTTTCTTCTATATTTAACTTTATGTAGAGGCTAGGCCCCTTTCTAAATCTTTGTTTTAATTATTTTACATTCTAATTCATAGAAATGGAGTAGCGTGCAGTGGTGTCGTCTCATACAACAGTGAGTTAGGAGAAAAAATTTGTGGGCACAAAATGGGTGATCAGTGGCTTATTCTCTGCTGTTTGTGCCTTGTCTTTAGGTTTTTCTTCTATATATAACTTTATGTAGAGGCTAGGCCCTTTTCTAAATCTTGGTTGAAATTATTTTTCATTCTAATTCCTAGAAATGGAGTAGCGAGCAATGGTGTCGTCTCATACAACAGTGAGTTAGGAGTAAAAATTTGTGGGCACAAAATGGGTGATAAGTGTCTTATTCTCTGCTGTTTGTGCCTTGTCTTTAGCTTTTTCTTCTATATTTAACTTTATGTAGAGGCTAGGCACCTTTCTAAATCTTGGTTGAAATTATTTTTCATTCTAATTCATAGAAATGGAGTAGCGTGCAATGGTGTCGTCTCATACAACAGTGAGTTAGGAGAAAAAATTTGTGGGCACAAAATGGCTGATCAGTGTCTTATTCTCCTCTGTTTGTGCCTTGTCTTTAGCTTTTTCTTCTATATTTAACTTTATGTAGAGGCTTGGCCCCTTTCTAAATCTTGGTTGAAATTATTTTTCATTCTAATTCATAGAAATGGAGTAGCGTGCAATAGTGTCGTGTCATACAACAGTGAGTTAGGAGAAAAAATTTGTGGGCACAAAATGGGTGATCAGTGTCTTATTCTCTTCTGCTTGTGCCTTGTCTTTAGCTTTTTCTTCTATATTTAACTTTATGTAGAGGCTAGGACCCCCTCAAAATCTTGGTTGAAATTATTTTTCATTCTAATTAATAGAAATGGAGTAGCGTGCAATGGTGTCGTCTCATACAACAGTGAGTTAGGAGAAAAAATTTGTGCGCACAAAATGGGTGATCAGTGTCTTATTCTCTTCTGTTTGTGCCTTGTCTTTAGCTTTTTCTTCTATATTTAACTTTATGTAGAGGCTAGGCCCCTTTCTAAATCTTGGTTGAAATTATTTTTCATTCTAATTCATAGAAATGGAGTAGCGTGCAATGTTGTTGTCTCATACAACGGTGAGTTAGGAGAAAAAATTTGTGGGCACAAAATGGGTGATGAGTGTCTTATTCTCTTCTGTTTGTGCCTTGTCTTTAGCTTTTTCTTCTATATTTAAATTTATGTAGAGGCTAGGCCACTTTCTAAATCTTGGTTGAAATTATTTTTCAGTCTAATTCATAGAAATGGAGTATCGTGCAATGGTGTCGTCTCATACAACAGTGAGTTAGGAGAAAAAATTTGTGGGCACAAAATGGGTGATCAGTGTCTTATTCTCTTCTGTTTGTGCCTTGTCTTTAGTTTTTTCTTCTATATTTAACTTTAAGTAGAGGCTAGACCCCCCTCTAAATCTTGGTTGAAATTATTTTTCATTCTAATTAATAGAAATGGAGTAGCGTGCAATGCTGTCATCTCATACAACAGTGAGTTAGGAGAAAAAATTTGTGCGCACAAAATGGGTGATCAGTGTCTTATTCTCTTCTGTTTGTGCCTTGTCTTTAGCTTTTTCTTCTATATTTAACTTTATGTAGAGGCTAGCCCCCGCTCTAAATCTTGGTTGAAATTATTTTTCATTCTAATTCATAGAAGTGGAGTAGCGTGCAATGATGTCGTCTCATACAACAGTGAGTTAGGAGAAAAAATACGTTGGGATAAAATGGGTGATCAGTGTCTTATTCTCTTCTGTTTGTGCCTTGTCTTTAGCTTTTTCTTCTATATTTAACTTTATGTAGAGGCTAGACCCCACTCTAAATCTTGGTTGAAATTATTTTTCATTCTAATTAATAGAAATGGAGTAGCGTGCAATGGTGTCGACTCATACAACAGTGAGTTAGGAGAAAAAATTTGTGCGCACAAAATGGGTGATCAGTGTCTTATTCTCTTCTGTTTGTGCCTTGTCTTTAGCTTTTTCTTCTATATTTAAATTTATGTAGAGGCTAGGCCACTTTCTAAATCTTGGTTGAAATTATTTTTCAGTCTAATTCATAGAAATGGAGTATCGTGCAATGGTGTCGTCTCATACAACAGTGAGTTAGGAGAAAAAATTTGTGGGCACAAAATGGGTGATCAGTGTCTTATTCTCTTCTGTTTGTGCCTTGTCTTTAGTTTTTTCTTCTATATTTAACTTTAAGTAGAGGCTAGGCCCCCCTCTAAATCTTGGTTGAAATTATTTTTCATTCTAATTAATAGAAATGGAGTAGCGTGCAATGCTGTCATCTCATACAACAGTGAGTTAGGAGAAAAAATTTGTGCGCACAAAATAGGTGATCAGTGTCTTATTCTCTTCTGTTTGTGCCTTGTCTTTAGCTTTTTCTTCTATATTTAACTTTATGTAGAGGCTAGGCCCATTTCTAAATCTTGGTTGAAATTATTTTTCATTCTAATTCATAGAAATGGAGTAGCGTGCAATGGTGTCGTCTCATACAACAGTGAGTTTGGAGAAAAAATTTGTGGGCACAAAATGGGTGATGAGTGTCTTATTCTCTTCTGTTTGTGCCTTGTCTTTAGCTTTTTCTTCTATATTTAACTTTATGTAGAGGCTAGGCCCCTTTGTAAATCTTGGTTGAAATTATTTTTCATTCTAATTCATAGAAATGGACTAGCGTGCAATGGTGTCGTCTCATACAACAGTGAGTTAGGAAAAAAAATTTGTGGGCACAAAATTGGTGATCAGTGTCTTATTCTCTTCTGTTTGTGCCTGGTCTTTAGCTTTCTCTTCTATATTTAACTTTATGTAGATGCTAGTCCCCTTTCTAAATCTTGGTTGAAATTATTTTTCATTGTAATTCATAGAAATGGAGTAGCGTGCAATGGTGTCATCTCATACAACAGTGAGTTAGGAGAAAAATTTTGTGGGCAAGACATGGGTGATCAGTTTCTTATTCTCTTGTGTTTGTGCCTTGTCTTTAGCTTCTTCTTCTATATTTAACTTTATGTAGAGGCTAGGCCCCTTTCTAAATCTTGGTTGAAATTATTTTTCATTCTAATTCATAGAAATGGAGTAGCGTGCAATGGTGTCGTCTCATACAACAGTGAGTTAGGAGAAAAAATTGGTGGGCACAAAATGGGTGATCAGTGTCTTATTCTCTTCTGTTTGTGCCTTGTCTTGAGCTTTTTCTTCTATATTTAACTTTAAGTAGAGGCTAGGCCCCTTTCTAAATCTTGGTTGAAATTATTTTTCATTCTAATTAATAGAAATGGAGTAGCTTGCAATGGTGTCATCTCATACAACAGTGATTTAGGAGAAAAATTTTGTGGGCACAAAATGGGTGATCAGTGACTTATTCTCTTCTGTTTGTGCCTCGTCTTTAGCTTTTTCTTCTATATTTAACTTTATGTAGAGGCTAGGCCCTCCTCTAAATCTTCGTCGAAATTATTTTTCATTCTTATTTATAGAAATGGAGTAGCGTGCAATGGTGTCGTCTCATACAACAGTGAGTTAGGAGAAAAAATTTGTTGGCACAAAATGGGTGATCAGTGTCTTATTCTCTTCTATTTGTGCCTTGTCTTTAGCTTTTTCTTCTATATTTAACTTTATGTAGAGGCTAGGCCCCTTTCTAAATCTTTGTTTTAATTATTTTACATTCTAATTCATAGAAATGGAGTAGCGTGCAGTGGTGTCGTCTCATACAACAGTGAGTTAGGAGAAAAAATTTGTGGGCACAAAATGGGTGATCAGTGTCTTATTCTCTTCTGTTTGTGCCTTGTCTTTAGCTTTTTCTTCTATATTTAACTTTATGTAGAGGCTAGGCCCCTTTCTAAATCTTGGTTGAAATTATTTTTCATTCTAATTAATAGAAATGGAGTAGCGTGCAATGGTGTCGTCTCATACAACAGTGAGTTAGGAGAAAAAATTTGTGGGCACAAAATGGGTGATCAGTGACTTATTCTCTTCTGTTTGTGCCTTGTCTTTAGCTTTTTCTTCTATATTTAACTTTATGTAGAGGCTAGGCCCTTTTCTAAATCTTGGTTGAAATTATTTTTCATTCTAATTCCTAGAAATGGAGTAGCGAGCAATGGTGTCGTCTCATACAACAGTGAGTTAGGAGTAAAAATTTGTGAGCACAAAATGGGTGATCAGTGTCTTATTCTCTGCTGTTTGTGCCTTGTCTTTAGCTTTTTCTTCTATATTTAACTTTATGTAGAGGCTAGGCCCCCCTCTAAATCTTGGTTGAAATTATTTTTCATTCTAATTCGTAGAAATGGAGTAGCGTGCAATGGTGTCGTCTCATACAACAGTGAGTTAGGAGAAAAAATTTGTGGGCACAAAATGGGTGATCAGTGGCTTATTCTCTGCTGTTTGTGCCTTGTCTTTAGCTTTTTCTTCTATATATAACTTTATGTAGAGGCTAGGCCCTTTTCTAAATCTTGGTTGAAATTATTTTTCATTCTAATTCCTAGAAATGGAGTAGCGAGCAATGGTGTCGTCTCATACAACAGTGAGTTAGGAGAAAAAATTTGTGGGCACAAAATGGGTGATCAGTGTCTTATTCTCTTCTGTTTGTGCCTTGTCTTTAGCTTTTTCTTCTATATTTAACTTTATGTAGAGGCTAGGCCCCCCTCTAAATCTTGGTTGAAATTATTTTTCATTCTAATTCGTATAAATGGAGTAGCGTGCAATGGTGTCGTCTCATACAACAGTGAGTTAGGAGAAAAAATTTGTGGGCACAAAATGGGTGATCAGTGGCTTATTCTCTGCTGTTTGTGCCTTGTCTTTAGCTTTTTCTTCTATATATAACTTTATGTAGAGTCTAGGCCCTTTTCTAAATCTTGGTTGAAATTATTTTTCATTCTAATTCCTAGAAATGGAGTAGCGAGCAATGGTGTCGTCTCATACAACAGTGAGTTAGGAGTAAAAATTTGTGGGCACAAAATGGGTGATCAGTGTCTTATTCTCTGCTGTTTGTGCCTTGTCTTTAGCTTTTTCTTCTATATTTAACTTTATGTAGAGGCTAGGCACCTTTCTAAATCTTGGTTGAAATTATTTTTCATTCTAATTCATAGAAATGGAGTAGCGTGCAATGTTGTCGTCTCATAGAACAGTGAGTTAGGAGAAAAAATATGTGGGCACAAAATGGGTGATCAGTGTCTTATTCTCTTGTGTTTGTGCCTTGTCTTTAGCTTTTTCTTCTATATTTAACTTTATGTAGAGGCTAGGCCCCTTTCTAAATCTTGGTTGAAATTATTTTTCATTCTAATTCATAGAAATGGAGTAGCGTGCAATGGTGTCGTCTCATACAACAGTGAGTTAGGAGAAAAAATTGGTGGGCACAAAATGGGTGATCAGTGTCTTATTCTCTGCTGTTTGTGCCTTGTCTTTAGCTTTTTCTTCTATATTTAACTTTATGTAGAGGCTAGGCCCCCCTCTAAATCTTGGTTGAAATTATTTTTCATTCTAATTCATAGAAATGGAGTAGGTAGCGTGCAATGGTGACGTCTCATACAACAGTGAGTTAGTAGAAAAATTTGTGGGCACAAAATGGGTGATCAGTGTCTTATTCTCTTCTGTTTGTGCCTTGTCTTTACCTTTTTCTTCTATATTTAAATTTAAGTAGAGGCTAGGCCCCTTTCTAAATCTTGGTTGAAATTATTTTTCATTCTAATTAATAGAAATGGAGTAGCTTGCAATGGTGTCATCTCATACAACAGTGATTTAGGAGAAAAAATTTGTGGGCACAAAATGGCTGATCAGTGACTTATTCTCTTCTGTTTGTGCCTTGTCTTTAGCTTTTTCTACTATATTTAACTTTATGTAGAGGATAGGCCCCCCTCTAATCTTGGTTGAAATTATTTTTCATTCTAATTCATAGAAATTGAGTAGCGTGCAATGGTGTCGTCTCATACAACAGTGAGTTAGGAGAAAAAATTTGTGGGCACAAAATGGCTGATCAGTGTCTTATTCTCCTCTATTTGTGCCTTGTCTTTAGCTTTTTTTTCTATATTTAACTTTATGTAGAGGCTAGGCCCCCCTCTAAATCTTGGTTGAAATTATTTTTCATTCTAATTCATAGAAATGGAGTAGCGTGCAATGGTGTCGTCTCATACAACAGTGAGTTAGGAGAAAAAATTTGTGGGCACAAAATAGCTGATCAGTGTCTTATTCTCCTCTGTTTGTGCCTTGTCTTTAGCTTTTTCTTCTATATTTAACTTTATGTAGAGGCTAGGTCTCCCTCTAAATCTTGGTTGAAATTATTTTTCATTCTTATTCATAGAAATGGAGTAGCGTGCAATGGTGTCGTCTCATACAACAGTGAGTTAGGAGAAAAAATTTGTTGGCACAAAATGGATGATCAGTCTCTTATTCTCTTCTATTTGTGCCTTGTCTTTAGCTTTTTCTTCTATATTTAACTTTATGTAGAGGCTAGGCCCCTTTCTAAATCTTTGTTTTAATTATTTTACATTCTAATTCATAGAAATGGAGTAGCGTGCAGTGGTGTCGTCTCATACAACAGTGAGTTAGGAGAAAAAATTTGTGGGCACAAAATGGGTGATCAGTGTCTTATTCTCTTCTGTTTGTGCCTTGTCTTTAGCTTTTTCTTCTATATTTAACTTTATGTAGAGGCTAGGCCCCTTTCTAAATCTTGTTTGAAATTATTTTTCATTCTAATTAATAGAAATTGAGTACCGTGCAATGGTGTCCTCTCATACAACAGTGAGTTAGTAGAAAAAATATGTGGGCATAAAATGAGTGATCAGTGTCTTATTCTCTTCTGTTTGTGCCTTGTCTTTAGCTTTTTCTTCTATATTTAACTTTATGTAGAGGCTAGGCCCCCCTCTAAATCTTGGTTGAAATTATTTTTCATTCTAATTCATAGAAATGGAGTAGCGTGCAATGGTGTCGTCTCATACAACAGTGAGTTAGGAGAAAAAATTTGTGGGCACAAAATGGGTGATCAGTGTCTTATTCTCTTCTGTTTGTGCCTTGTCTTTAGCTTTTTCTCCTATATTTGACTTTAAGTAGCGGCTAGGCCCCTTTCTAAATCTTGGTTGAAATTATTTTTCATTCTAATTAATAGAAATGGAGTAGCATGCAATGGTGTCGTCTCATACAACAGTGAGTAAGGAGAAAAAATTTGTGGGCACAAAATGGGTGATCAGTGACTTATTCTCTTCTGTTTGTGCCTTGTCTTTAGCTTTTTCTTCTATATTTAACTTTATGTAGAGGCTAGGCAAACCTCTTAATCTTGGTTGAAATTATTTTTCATTCTAATTCATAGAAATGGAGTAGCGTGCAATGGTGTCGTCTCATACAACAGTGAGTGAAGAGAAAAAATTTGTGGGCACACAATGGGTGATCAGTGTCTTATTCTCTGCTGTTTGTGCCTTGTCTTTAGCTTTTTCTTCTATATTTAACTTTATGTAGAGGCTAGGCCCCTTTCTAAGTCTTGGTTGAAATTATTTTTCATTCTAATTCATAGAAATGGAGTAGCGTGCAATGGTGTCGTTTCATACAACAGTGAGTTAGGAGAAAAAATTTGTGGGCACAAAATGGCTGATCAGTGTCTTATTCTCCTCTGTTTATGCCTTGTCTTTAGCTTTTTCTTCTATATTTAACTTTATGTAGAGGCTAGGCCCCCCTCTAAATCTTGGTTGAAATTATTTTTCATTCTAATTCATAGAAATGGAGTAGCGTGCAATGGTGTCGTCTCATACAACAGTGAGTTAGTAGAAAGAATTTGTGGGCACAAAATGGGTGATCAGTGTCTTATTCTCTTCTGTTTGTGCCTTGTCTTTAGCTTTTTCTTCTATATTTAACTTTATGTAGAGGCTAGGCCCCTTTCTAAAACTTGGTTGAAATTATTTTTCATTCTAATTCATAGAAATGGAGTAGCGTGCAATGGTGTCGTCTCATACACCAGTGAGTTAGGAGAAAAAATTTTTGGGCGCAAAATCGGTGATCAGTGTCTTATTCCCTGCTGTTTGTGCCTTGTCTTTAGCTTTTTCTTCTATATTTAACTTTATGTAGAGGCCAGGCCCCTTTCTAAATCTTGGTTGAAATTATTTTTCATTCTAATTCATAGAAATGGAGTAGCGTGCAATGGTGTCGTCTCATACAACAGTGAGTGAAGAGAAAAAATTTGTGGGCACAAAATGGGTGATCAGTGTCTTATTCTCTGCTGTTTGTGCCTTGTCTTTAGCTTTTTCTTCTATATTTAACTTTATGTAGAGGCTAGGCCCCTTTCTAAATCTTGGTTGAAATTATTTTTCATTCTAATTCATAGAAATGGAGTAGCGTGCAATGGTGTCGTCTCATACACCAGTGAGTTAGGAGAAAAAATTTGTTGGAACAAAATGGGTGATCAGTGTCTTATTCTCTGCTGTTTGTGCCTTGTCTTTAGCTTTTTCTTCTATATTTAACTTTATGTAAAGGCTAGGCCCTTTTCTAAATCTTGGTTGAAATTATTTTTCATTCTAATTCATAGAAATGGAGTAGCGTGCAATGGTGTCGTCTCATACAACAGTGAGTGAAGAGAAAAAATTTGTAGGCACAAAATGGCTGATCAGTGTCTTATTCTCCTCTGTTCTTGCCTTGTCTTTAGCTTTTTCTTCTATATTTAACTTTATGTAGAGGCTAGGCCCCCCTCTAAATCTTGGTTGAAATTATTTTTCATTCTAATTCATAGAAATGGAGTAGCGTGCAATGGTGTCGTCTCATACAACAGTGAGTTAGGAGAAAAAATTTGTGGGCACAAAATGGCTGATCAGTGTCTTATTCTCCTCTGTTTGTGCCTTGTCTTTAGCTTTTTCTTCTATATTTAACTTTATGTAGAGTCTAGGCCTCCATCTAAATCTTGGTTGAAATTATTTTTCATTCTAATTCATAGAAATGGAGTAGCGTGCAATGGTGTCGTCTCATACAACAGTGAGTGAAGAGAAAAAATTTGTGGGCACAAAATGGGTGATCAGTGTCTTATTCTCTGCTGTTTGTGCCTTGTCTTTAGCTTTTTCTTCTATATTTAACTTTATGTAGAGGCTAGGCCCCTTTCTAAATCTTGGTTGAAATTATTTTTCATTCTAATTCATAGAAATGGAGTAGCGTGCAATGGTGTCGTCTCATACACCAGTGAGTTAGGAGAAAAAATTTGTTGGAACAAAATGGGTGTTCAGTGTCGTATTCTCTGCTGTTTGTGCCTTGTCTTTAGCTTTTTCTTCTATATTTAACTTTATGTAAAGGCTAGGCCCTTTTCTAAATCTTGGTTGAAATTATTTTTCATTCTAATTCATAGAAATGGAGTAGCGTGCAATGGTGTCGTCTCATACAACAGTGAGTGAAGAGAAAAAATTTGTGGGCACAAAATGGCTGATCAGTGTCTTATTCTCCTCTGTTCTTGCCTTGTCTTTAGCTTTTTCTTCTATATTTAACTTTATGTAGAGGCTAGGCCCCCCTCTAAATCTTGGTTGAAATTATTTTTCATTCTAATTCATAGAAATGGAGTAGCGTGCAATGGTGTCGTCTCATACAACAGTGAGTTAGGAGAAAAAATTTGTGGGCACAAAATGGCTGATCAGTGTCTTATTCTCCTCTGTTTGCGCCTTGTCTTTAGCTTTTTCTTCTATATTTAACTTTATGTAGAGTCTAGGCCTCCATCTAAATCTTGGTTGAAATTATTTTTCATTCTAATTCATAGAAATGGAGTAGCATGCAATGGTGTCGTCTCATACAACAGTGAGTTAGTAGAAAAATTTGTGGGCACAAAATGGGTGATCAGTGTCTTATTCTCTTCTGTTTGTGCCTTGTCTTTAGCTTTTTCTCCTATATTTGATTTTAAGTAGCGGCTAGGCCCCTTTCTAAATCTTGGTTGAAATTATTTTTCATTCTAATTAATAGAAATGGAGTAGCGTGCAATGGTGTCGTCTCATACAACAGTGAGTAAGGAGAAAAAATTTGTGGGCACAAAATGGGTGATCAGTGACTTATTCTCTTCTGTTTGTGCCTTGTCTTTAGCTTTTTCTTCTATATTTAACTTTATGTAGAGGCTAGGCCAACCTCTTAATCTTGGTTGAAATTATTTTTCATTCTAATTCATAGAAATGGAGTAGCGTGCAATGGTGTCGTCTCATACAACAGTGAGTGAAGAGAAAAAATTTGTGGGCACACAATGGGTGATCAGTGTCTTATTCTCTGCTGTTTGTGCCTTGTCTTTAGCTTTTTCTTCTATATTTAACTTTATGTAGAGGCTAGGCCCCTTTCTAAATCTTGGTTGAAATTATTTTTCATTCTAATTCATAGAAATGGACTAGCGTGCAATGGTGTCGTTTCATACAACAGTGAGTTAGGAGAAAAAATTTGTGGGCACAAAATGGCTGATCAGTGTCTTATTCTCCTCTGTTTATGCCTTGTCTTTAGCTTTTTCTTCTATATTTAACTTTATGTAGAGGCTAGGCCCCCCTCTAAATCTTGGTTGAAATTATTTTTCATTCTAATTCATAGAAATGGAGTAGCGTGCAATGGTGTCGTCTCATACAACAGTGAGTTAGTAGAAAAATTGGTGGGCACAAAATGGGTGATCAGTGTCTTATTCTCTTCTGTTTGTGCCTTGTCTTTAGCTTTTTCTTCTATATTTGACTTTAAGTAGCGGCTAGGCCCATTTCTAAATCTTGGTTGAAATTATTTTTCATTCTAATTAATAGAAATGGAGTAGCGTGCAATGGTGTCGTCTCATACAACAGTGAGTAAGGAGAAAAAATTTGTGGGCACAAAATGGGTGATCAGTGTCTTATTCTCTTCTGTTTGTGCCTTGTCTTTAGCTTTTTCTTCTATATTTAACTTTATGTAGAGGCTAGGCCAACCTCTTAATCTTGGTTGAAATTATTTTTCATTCTAATTAATAGAAATGGAGTAGTGTGCAATTGTGTCGTCTCATACAACAGTGAGTTAGGAGAAAAAATTTGTTGGCACAAAATGGGTGATCAGTGTCTTATTCTCTTCTATTTGTGCCTTGTCTTTAGCTTTTTCTTCTATATTTAACCTTATGTAGAGGCTAGGCCCCTTTCTAAATCTTGGTTTTAATTATTTTACATTCTAATTAATAGAAATTGAGTACCGTGCAATGGTGTCCTCTCATACAACAGTGAGTTAGTAGAAAAAATTTGTGGGCATAAAATGAGTGATCAGTGTCTTATTCTCTTCTGTTTGTGCCTTGTCTTTAGCTTTTTCTTCTATATTTAACTTTATGTAGAGGCTAGGCCCCCCTCTAAATCTTGGTTGAAATTATTTTTCATTCTAATTCATAGAAATGGAGTAACGTGCAATGGTGTCGTCTCATACAACAGTGAGTTAGGAGAAAAAATTTGTGCGCACAAAATGGGTGATCAGTGTCTTATTCTCTTCTGTTTGTGCCTTGTCTTTAGCTTTTTCTTCTATATTTGACATTATGTAGAGGCTAGGCCCCCCTCTAAATCTTGGTTGAAATTATTTTTCATTCTAATTCATAGAAATGTAGTAGCGTGCAATGGTGTCGTCTCATACAACAGTGAGTTAGTAGAAATAATTTGTGGGCACAAAATGGCTGATCAGTGTCTTATTCTCTTCTGTTTGTGCCTTGTCTTTAGCTTTTTCTTCTATATTTAACTTTATGTAGAGGCTAGGCCCCTTTATAAAACTTGGTTGAAATTATTTTTCATTCTAATTCATAGAAATGGAGTAGCGTGCAATGGTGTTGTCTCATATACCAGTGAGTTAGGAGAAAAAATTTGTGGGCGCAAAATGGGAGATCAGTGTCTTATTCCCTGCAGTTTGTGCCTTGTCTTTAGCTTTTTCTTCAATATTTAACTTTATGTAGAGGCTAGGCCCCTTTCTAAATCTTGGTTGAAATTATTTTTCATTCTAATTCATAGAAATGGAGTAGCGTGCAATGGTGTCGTCTCATACAACAGTGAGTGAAGAGAAAAAATTTGTGGGCACAAAATGGGTGATCAGTGTCTTATTCTCTGCTGTTTGTGCCTTGTCTTTAGCTTTTTCTTCTATATTTAACTTTATGTAGAGGCTAGGCCCCTTTCTAAATCTTGCTTGAAATTATTTTTCATTCTAATTCATAGAAATGGAGTAGCGTGCAATGGTGTCGTCTCATACACCAGTGAGTTAGGAGAAAAAATTTGTTGGCACAAAATGGGAGATCAGTGTCTTATTCTCTGCTGTTTGTGCCTTGTCTTTAGCTTTTTCTTCTATATTTAACTTTATGTAAAGGCTAGGCCCTTTTCTAAATCTTGGTTGAAATTATTTTTCATTCTAATTCATAGAAATGGAGTAGCGTGCAATGGTGTCGTCTCATACAACAGTGAGTGAAGAGAAAAAATTTGTGGGCACAAAATGGGTGATCAGTGTCTTATTCTCTGCTGTTTGTGCCTTGTCTTTAGCTTTTTCTTCTATATTTAACTTTATGTAGAGGCTAGGCCCCTTTCTAAAGCTTGGTTGAAATTATTTTTCATTCTAATTCATAGAAATGGAGTAGCGTGCAATGGTGTCGTTTCATACAACAGTGAGTTAGGAGAAAAAATTTGTGGGCACAAAATGGCTGATCAGTGTCTTATTCTCCTCTTTTCTTGCCTTGTCTTTAGCTTTTTCTTCTATATTTAACTTTATGTAGAGGCTAGGCCCCCCTCTAAATCTTGGTTGAAATTATTTTTCATTCTAATTCATAGAAATGGAGTAGCGTGCAATGGTGTCGTCTCATACAACAGTGAGTTAGGAGAAAAAATTTGTGGGCACAAAATGGCTGATCAGTGTCTTATTCTCCTCTGTTTGTGCCTTGTCTTTAGCTTTTTCTTCTATATTTAACTTTATGTAGAGTCTAGGCCTCCATCTAAATCTTGGTTGAAATTATTTTTCATTCTAATTCATAGAAATGGAGTAGCATGCAATGGTGTCGTCTCATACAACAGTGAGTTAGTAGAAAAATTTGTGGGCACAAAATGGGTGATCAGTGTCTTATTCTCTTCTGTTTGTGCCTTGTCTTTAGCTTTTTCTCCTATATTTGACTTTAAGTAGCGGCTAGGCCCCTTTCTAAATCTTGGTTGAAATTATTTTTCATTCTAATTAATAGAAATGGAGTAGTGTGCAATTGTGTCGTCTCATACAACAGTGAGTGAAGAGAAAAAATTTGTGGGCACACAATGGGTGATCAGTGTCTTATTCTCTGCTGTTTGTGCCTTGTCTTTAGCTTTTTCTTCTATATTTAACTTTCTGTAGATGCTAGGCCCCTTTCTAAATCTTGGTTGAAATTATTTTTCATTCTAATTAATAGAAATGGAGTAGTGTGCAATTGTGTCGTCTCATACAACAGTGAGTTAGGAGAAAAAATTTGTTGGCACAAAATGGGTGATCAGTGTCTTATTCTCTTCTATTTGTGCCTTGTCTTTAGCTTTTTCTTCTATATTTAACCTTATGTAGAGGCTAGGCCCCTTTCTAAATCTTGGTTTTAATTATTTTACATTCTAATTCATAGAAATGGAGTAGCGTGCAGTGGTGTCGTCTCATACAACAGTGAGTTAGGAGAAAAAATTTGTGGGCACAAAATGGGTGATCAGTGTCTTATTCTCTTCTGTTTGTGCCTTGTCTTTAGCTTTTTCTTCTATATTTAACATTATGTAGAGGCTAGGCCCCCCTCTAAATCTTGGTTGAAATTATTTTTCATTCTAATTCATAGAAATGTAGTAGCGTGCAAAGGTGTCGTCTCATACAGCAGTGAGTTAGGAGAAAAAATTTGTTGGCACAAAATGGGTGATCAGTGTCTTATTCTCTTCTGTTTGTGCCTTGTCTTTAGCTTTTTCTTCTATATTTAACTTTATGTAGAGGCTAGGCCCTTTTCTAAATCTTGGTTGAAATTATTTTTCATTCTAATTCATAGAAATGGAGTAGCGTGCAATGGTGTCATCTCATACAACAGTGAGTTAGGAGAAAAAATTTGTGGGCACAAAATGGGTGATCAGTCTCTTATTCTCTTCTGTTTGTGCCTTGTTTTTAGCTTTTTCTTCTATATTTGACATTATGTAGAGGCTAGGCCCCCCTCTAAATCTTGGTTGAAATTATTTTTCATTCTAATTCATAGAAATGGAGTAACGTGCAATGGTGTCGTCTCATACAACAGTGAGTTAGGAGAAAAAATTTGTGCGCACAAAATGGGTGATCAGTGTCTTATTCTCTTCTGTTTGTGCCTTGTCTTTAGCTTTTTCTTCTATATTTAACTTTATGTAGAGGCTAGGCCCCCCTATAAATCTTGGTTGAAATTATTTTTCATTCTAATTAATAGAAATGGAGTAGCGTGCAATGGTGTCATCTCATACAACAGTGAGTTAGGAGAAAAAATTTGTGGGCACAAAATGGGTGATCAGTGTCTTATTCTCTTCTGTTTGTGCCTTGTCTTTAGCTTTTTCTTCTATATTTGACATTATGTAGAGGCTAGGCCCCCCTCTAAATCTTGGTTGAAATTATTTTTCATTCTAATTCATAGAAATGTAGTAGCGTGCAATGGTGTCGTCTCATACAACAGTGAGTTAGGAGAAAAAATTTGTTGGCACAAAATGGGTGATCAGTGTCTTATTCTCTTCTGTTTGTGCCTTGTCTTTAGCTTTTTCTTCTATATTTAACTTTATGTAGAGGCTAGGCCCCCCTCTAAATCTTGGTTGAAATTATTTTTCATTCTAATTCATAGAAATGGATTAGCGTGCAATGGTGTCGTTTCATACAACAGTGAGTTAGGAGAAAAAATTTGTGGACACAAAATGGGTGACCAGTGTCTTATTCTCTTCTGTTTGTGCCTTGACTTTAGCTTTTTCTTCTATATTTAACTTTATGTAGAGGCTAGGCCCATTTCTAAATCTTGGTTGAAATTATTTTTCATTCTAATTCATAGAAATGGAGTAGCGTGCAATGGTGTCGTCTCATACAACAGTGAGTTAGGAGAAAAAATTTGTGGGCACAAAATGAGTGATCAGTGTCTTATTCTCTTCTGTTTGTGCCTTGTCTTTAGCTTTTTCTTCTATATTTAACTTTATGTAGAGGCTAGGCCCCCCTCTAAATCTTGGTTGAAATTATTTTTCATTCTAATTCATAGAAATGGAGTAACGTGCAATGGTGTCGTCTCATACAACAGTGAGTTAGGAGAAAAAATTTGTGGGCACAAAATGGGTGATCAGTGTCTTATTCTCTTCTGTTTGTGCCTTGTCTTTAGCTTTTTCTTCTATATTTAACTTTATGTAGACGCTAGCCCCCCCTCTAAATCTTGTTTGAAATTATTTTTCATTCTAATTCATAGAAATGGATTAGCGTGCAATGGTGTCGTTTCATACAACAGTGAGTTAGGAGAAAAAATTTGTGGGCACAAAATGGGTGACCAGTGTCTTATTCTCTTCTGTTTGTGCCTTGTCTTTAGCTTTTTCTTCTATATTTAACTTTATGTAGAGGCTAGGCCCCTTTCTAAATCTTGGTTGAGATTATTTTTCATTCTAATTCATAGAAATGGAGTAGCGTGCAATAGTGTCGTCTCATACAACAGTGAGTTAGGAGAAAAAATTTGTGGGCACAAAATGAGTGATCAGTGTCTTATTCTCTTCTGTTTGTGCCTTGTCTTTAGCTTTTTCTTCTATATTTAACTTTATGTAGAGGCTAGGCCCCCCTCTAAATCTTGCTTGAAATTATTTTTCATTCTAATTCATAGAAATGGAGTAACGTGCAATGGTGTCGTCTCATACAACAGTGAGTTAGGAGAAAAAATTTCTGGGCACAAAATGGGTGATCAGTGTCTTATTCTCTTCTGTTTGTGCCTTGTCTTTAGCTTTTTTTTCTATATTTAACTTTATGTAGAGGCTAGGCCAACCTCTTAATCTTGGTTGAAATTATTTTTCATTCTAATTCATAGAAATGGAGTAGCTTGCAATGGTGCCGTCTCATACAACAGTGAGTGAAGAGAAAAAATTTGTGGGCACAAAATGGGTGATCAGTGTCTTATTCTCTGCTGTTTGTGCCTTGTCTTTAGCTTTTTCTTCTATATTTAACTTTATGTAGAGGCTAGGCCCCTTTCTAAATCTTGGTTGAAATTATTTTTCATTCTAATTCATAGAAATGGAGTAGCGTGCAATGGTGTCGTTTCATACAACAGTGAGTTAGGAGAAAAAATTTGTGGGCACAAAATGGCTGATCAGTGTCTTATTCTCCTCTGTTTGTGCCTTGTCTTTAGCTTTTTCTTCTATATTTCACTTTATGTAGAGTCTAGGCCTCCATCTAAATCTTGGTTGAAATTATTTTTCATTCTAATTCATAGAAATGGAGTAGCATGCAATGGTGTCGTCTCATACAACAGTGAGTTAGTAGAAAAATTTGTGGGCACAAAATGGGTGATCAGTGTCTTATTCTCTTCTGTTTGTGCCTTGTCTTTAGCTTTTTCTCCTATATTTGACTTTAAGTAGCGGCTAGGCCCCTTTCTAAATCTTGGTTGAAATTATTTTTCATTCTAATTAATAGAAATGGAGTAGTGTGCAATTGTGTCGTCTCATACAACAGTGAGTGAAGAGAAAAAATTTGTGGGCACACAATGGGTGATCATTGTCTTATTCTCTGCTGTTTGTGCCTTGTCTTTAGCTTTTTCTTCTATATTTAACTTTATGTAGATGCTAGGCCCCTTTCTAAATCTTGGTTGAAATTATTTTTCATTCTAATTCATAGAAATGGAGTAGCGTGCAGTGGTGTCGTCTCATACAACAGTGAGTTAGGAGAAAAAATTTGTGGGCACAAAATGGGTGATCAGAGTCTTATTCTCTTCTGTTTGTGCCTTGTCTTTAGCTTTTTCTTCTATATTTAACATTATGTAGAGGCTAGGCCCCCCTCTAAATCTTGGTTGAAATTATTTTTCATTCTAATTCATAGAAATGTAGTAGCGTGCAAAGGTGTCGTCTCATACAGCAGTGAGTTAGGAGAAAAAATTTGTTGGCACAAAATGGGTGATCAGTGTCTTATTCTCTTCTGTTTGTGCCTTGTCTTTAGCTTTTTCTTCTATATTTAACTTTATGCAGAGGCTAGGCCCCCCTCTAAATCTTGGTTGAAATTATTTTTCATTCTAATTCGTAGAAATGGAGTAGCGTGCAATGGTGTCGTCTCATACAACAGTGAGTTAGGAGAAAAAATTTGTGGGCACAAAATGGGTGATCAGTGGCTTATTCTCTGCTGTTGTGCCTTGTCTTTAGCTTTTTCTTCTATATTTAACTTTATGTAGAGGCTAGGCCCTTTTCTAAATCTTGGTTGAAATTATTTTTCATTCTAATTCATAGAAATGGAGCAGCGTGCAATGGTGTCATCTCATACAACAGTGAGTTAGGAGAAAAAATTTGTGGGCACAAAATGGGTGATCAGTCTCTTATTCTCTTCAGTTTGTGCCTTGTCTTTAGCTTTTTCTTCTATATTTGACATTATGTAGAGGCTAGGCCCCCCTCTAAATCTTGGTTGAAATTATTTTTCATTCTAATTCATAGAAATGGAGTAACGTGCAATGGTGTCGTCTCATACAACAGTGAGTTAGGAGAAAAAATTTGTGCGCACAAAATGGGTGATCAGTGTCTTATTCTCTTCTGTTTGTGCCTTGTCTTTAGCTTTTTCTTCTATATTTAACTTTATGTAGAGGCTAGGCCCCCCTATAAATCTTGGTTGAAATTATTTTTCATTCTAATTAATAGAAATGGAGTAGCGTGCAATGGCGTCATCTCATACAACAGTGAGTTAGGAGAAAAAATTTGTGGGCACAAAATGGGTGATCAGTGTCTTATTCTCTTCTGTTTGTGCCTTGTCTTTAGCTTTTTCTTCTATATTTGACATTATGTAGAGGCTAGGCCCCCCTCTAAATCTTGGTTGAAATTATTTTTCATTCTAATTCATAGAAATGGAGTAACGTGCAATGGTGTCGTCTCATACAACAGTGAGTTAGGAGAAAAAATTTGTGGGCACAAAATGGGTGATCAGTGTCTTATTCTCTTCTGTTTGTGCCTTGTCTTTAGCTTTTTCTTCTATATTTAACATTATGTAGACGCTAGGCCCCCCTCTAAATCTTGTTTGAAATTATTTTTCATTCTAATTCATAGAAATGGATTAGCGTGCAGTGGTGTCGTTTCATACAACAGTGAGTTAGGAGAAAAAATTTGTGGGCACAAAATGGGTGACCAGTGTCTTATTCTCTTCTGTTTGTGCCTTGTCTTTAGCTTTTTCTTCTATATTTAACTTTATGTAGAGGCTAGGCCACTTTCTAAATCTTGGTTGAAATTATTTTTCATTCTAATTCATAGAAAATGAGTAGCGTGCAATGGTGTCGTCTCATACAACAGTGAGTTAGGAGAAGAAATTTGTGGGCACAAAATGAGTGATCAGTGTCTTATTCTCTTCTGTTTGTGCCTTGTCTTTAGCTTTTTCTTCTATATTTAACTTTATGTAGAGGCTAGACCCCCCTCTAAATCTTGGTTGAAATTATTTTTCATTCTAATTCATAGAAATGGAGTAACGTGCAATGGTGTCGTCTCATACAACAGTGAGTTAGGAGAAAAAATTTGTGGGCACAAAATGGGTGATCAGTGACTTATTCTCTTCTGTTTGTGCCTTGTCTTTAACTTTTTCTTCTATATTTAACTTTATGTAGAGGCTAGGCCAACCTCTTAATCTTGGTTGAAATTATTTTTCATTCTAATTCATAGAAATGGAGTAGCGTGCAATGGTGTCGTCTCATACAACAGTGAGTGAAGAGAAAAAATTTGTGGGCACAAAATGGGTGATCAGTGTCTTATTCTCTGCTGTTTGTGCCTTGTCTTTAGCTTTTTCTTCTATATTTAACTTTATGTAGAGGCTAGGCCCCTTTCTAAATCTTGGTTGAAATTATTTTTCATTCTAATTCATAGAAATGGAGTAGCGTGCAATGGTGTCGTTTCATACAACAGTGAGTTAGGAGAAAAAATTTGTGGGCACAAAATGGCTGATCAGTGTCTTATTCTCCTCTGTTTGTGCCTTGTCTTTAGCTTTTTCTTCTATATTTAACTTTATGTAGAGGCTAGGCCCCCCTCTAAATCTTGGTTAAAATTATTTTTCATTCTAATTCATAGAAATGGAGTAGCATGCAATGGTGTCGTATCATACAACAGTGAGTTAGGAGAAAAAATTTGTGGGCACAAAATGGCTGATCAGTGTCTTATTCTCCTCTGTTTGTGCCTTGTCTTTAGCTTTTTCTTCTATATTTAACTTTATGTAGAGTCTAGACCGCCCTCTAAATCTTGGTTGAAATTATTTTTCATTCTAATTCATAGAAATGGAGTAGCGTGCAATGGTGTCGTCTCATACAACAGTGAGTTAGTAGAAAAATTTGTTGGCACAAAATGGGTGATCAGTGTCTTATTCTCTTCTGTTTGTGCCTTGTCTTTAGCTTTTTCTTCTATATTTGACTTTAAGTAGTGGCTAGGCCCCTTTCTAAATCTTGGTTGAAATTATTTTTCATTCTAATTAATAGAAATGGAGTAGCGTGCAATGGTGTCGTCTCATACAACAGTGAGTAAGGAGAAAAAATTTGTGGGCACAAAATGGGTGATCAGTGTCTTATTCTCTTCTGTTTGTGCCTTGTCTTTAGCTTTTTCTTCTATATTTAACTTTATGTAGAGGCTAGGCCAACCTCTTAATCTTGGTTGAAATTATTTTTCATTCTAATTAATAGAAATGGAGTAGTGTGCAATTGTGACGTCTCATACAACAGTGAGTTAGGAGAAAAAATTTGTTGGCACAAAATGGGTGATCAGTGTCTTATTCTCTTCTATTTGTGCCTTGTCTTTAGCTTTTTCTTCTATATTTAACCTTATGTAGAGGCTAGGCCCCTTTCTAAATCTTGGTTTTAATTATTTTACATTCTAATTCATAGAAATGGAGTAGCGTGCAATGGTGTCGTCTCATACAACAGTGAGTTAGTAGAAAAAATTTGTGGGCACAAAATGGGTGATCAGTGTCTTATTCTCTTCTGTTTGTGCCTTGTCTTTAGCTTTTTCTTCTATATTTAACTTTAAGTAGAGGCTAAGCCCCTTTCTAAATCTTGGTTGAAATTATTTTTTATTCTAATTCATAGAAATGGAGTAGCGTGCAATGGTGTCGTCTCATACAACGGTGAGTTAGGAGAAAATATTTGTGGGCACAAATTGGGTGATCAGTGTCTTATCCTCTTCTGTTTGTGCCTTGTCTTTAGCTTTTTCTTCTATATTTAACTTTATGTAGAGGCTAGGCCCCCCTCTAAATCTTGGTTGAAATTATTTTTCATCCTAATTCATAGAAATGGAGTAGCGTGCAATGGTGTCGTCTCATACAACAGTGAGTTAGTAGAAAAAATTTGTAAGCACAAAATGGGTGATCAGTGTCTTATTCTCTTCTGTTTGTGACTTGTCTTTAGCTTTTTCTTCTATATTTAACTTTATGTAGAGGCTAGGCCCCCCTCTAAATCTTGGTTGAAATTATTTTTCATTCTAATTAATAGAAATGGAGTAGCGTTCAATGGTGTCGTCTCATACAACAGTGAGTTAGGAGAAAAAATTTGTGGGCACAAAATGTGTGATCAGTGTCTTCTTCCCTTCTGTTTGTGCCTTGTCTTTAGCTTTTTCTTCTATATTTAACTTTATGTAGAGGCTAGGCCCCTTTCTAAATCTTCGTTGAAATTATTTTTCCTTCTAATTCATAGAAATGGAGAAGCGTGCAATGGTGTCGTCTCATGCAACAGTGAGTTAGGAGAAAAATTTTGTGGGCACAAAATGGGTGATCAGTGTCTTATCCTCTTCTGTTGTGCCTTGTCTTTAGCTTTTTCTTCTATATTTAACTTTATGCAGAGGCTAGGCCCCCCTCTAAATCTTGGTTGAAATTATTTTTCATTCTAATTAATAGAAATGGAGTAGCGTTCAATGGTGTCGTCTCATACAACAGTGAGTTAGGAGAAAAAATTAGTGGGCACAAAATGGCTGATCAGTGTCTTATTCTCTTCTGTTTGTGCCTTGTCTTTAGCTTTTTCTTCTATATTTAACTTTATGTAGAGGCTAGTCCCCTTTCTAAATCTTGGTTGGAATTATTTTTCATTCTAATTCGTAGAAATGGAGTAGCGTGCAATGGTGTCGTCTAATACAACAGTGAATTAGGAGAATAAATTTGTGGGCACAAAATGGGTGATCAGTGTCTTATTCTCTTCTGTTTGTGCCTTGTGTTTAGCTTTTTCTTCTATATTTAACTTTATGTAGAGGCTAGGCCCCCCTCTAAATCTTGGTTGAAATTATTTTTCATTCTAATTCATAGAAATGGAGTAGCGTGCAATGGTGTCGTCTCATACAACAGTGAGTTAGTAGAAAAAATTTGTGGGCACAAAATGGGTGATCAGTGTCTTATTCTCTTCAGTTTGTGCCTTGTCTTTAGTTTTTTCTTCTATATTTAACTTTATGTAGAGGCTTGTCCCCTTTCTAAATCTTGGTTGGAATTATTTTTCATTCTAATTCGTAGAAATGGAGTAGCGTGCAATGGTGTCGTCTCATACAACAGTGAATTAGGAGAAAAAATTTGTGGGCACAAAATGGGTGATCAGTGTCTTATTCTCTTCTGTTTGTGCCTTGTCTTTAGCTTTTTCTTCTATATTTAACTTTATGTAGAGGCTAGGCCCCCCTCTAAATCTTGGTTGAAATTATTTTTCATTCTAATTAATAGAAATGGAGTAGCGTTCAATGGTGTCGACTCATACAACAGTGAGTTAGGAGAAAAAATTTGTGGGCACAAAATGTGTGATCAGTGTCTTATTCTCTTCTGTTTATGCCTTGTCTTTAGCTTTTTCTTCTATATTTAACTTTATGTAGAGGCTAGGCCCCTTTCTAAATCTTCGTTGAAATTATTTTTCCTTCTAATTCATAGAAATGGAGTAGCGTGCAATGGTGTCGTCTCATACAACAGTGAATTAGGAGAAAAAATTTGTGGGCACAAAATGGGTGATCAGTGTCTTATTCTTTTCTGTTTGTGCCTTGTCTTTAGCTTTTTCTTCTATATTTAACTTTATGTAGAGGCTAGGCCCCTTTCTAAATCTTGGTTGGAATTATTTTTCATTCTAATTCATAGAAATGGAGTAGCGTGCAATGGTGTCATCTCATACAACTGTGAGTTAGGAGAAAAAATTTGTGGGCACAAAATGGGTGATCAGTGTCTTATTCTCTTCTGTTTATGCCTTGTCTTTAGCTTTTTCTTCTATATTTAACTTTATGTAGAGGCTAGGCCCCTTTCTAAATCTTCGTTGAAATTATTTTTCCTTCTAATTCATAGAAATGGAGTAGCGTGCAATGGTGTCGTCTCATGCAACAGTGAGTTAGGAGAAAAAATTTGTGGGCACAAAATGGGTGATCAGTGTCTTATTCTCTTCTGTTTGTGCCTTGTCTTTAGCTTTTTCTTCTATATTTAACTTTATGTAGAGGCTAGGCCCCTTTCTAAATCTTGGTTGGAATTATTTTTCATTCTAATTCATAGAAATGGAGTAGCGTGCAATGGTGTCATCTCATACAACTGTGAGTTAGGAGAAAAAATTTGTGGGCACAAAATGGGTGATCAGTGTCTTATTCTCTTCTGTTTATGCCTTGTCTTTAGCTTTTTCTTTTATATTTAACTTTATGTAGAGGCTAGGCCCCCCTCTAAATCTTGGTTGAAATTATTTTTCATTCTAATTAATAGAAATGGAGTAGCGTGCAATGGTGTCGTCTCAAACAACAGTGAGTTAGGAGAAAAAATTTGTGGGCACAAAATGGGTGATCAGTGTCTTATTCTCTTCTGTTTATGCCTTGTCTTTAGCTTTTTCTTCTATATTTAACTTTATGTAGAGGCTAGGCCCCTTTCTAAATCTTCGTTGAAATTATTTTTCCTTCTAATTCATAGAAATGGAGTAGCGTGCAATGGTGTCGTCTCATGCAACAGTGAGTTAGGAGAAAAAATTTGTGGGCACAAAATGGGTGATCAGTGCCTTATTCTCTTCTGTTTGTGCCTTGTCTTTAGCTTTTTCTTCTATATTTAACTTTATGTAGAGGCTTGTCCCCTTTCTAAATCTTGGTTGGAATTATTTTTCATTCTAATTCGTAGAAATGGAGTAGCGTGCAATGGTGTCGTCTCATACAACAGTGAATTAGGAGAAAAAATTTGTGGGCACAAAATGGGTGATCAGTGTCTTATTCTCTTCTGTTTGTGCCTTGTCTTTAGCTTTTTCTTCTATATTTAACTTTATGTAGAGGCTAGGCCCCCCTCTAAATCTTGGTTGAAATTATTTTTCATTCTAATTAATAGAAATGGAGTAGCGTTCAATGGTGTCGACTCATACAACAGTGAGTTAGGAGAAAAAATTTGTGGGCACAAAATGGGTGATCAGTGTCTTATTCTCTTCTGTTTATGCCTTGTCTTTAGATTTTCTCCTATATTTAACTTTATGTAGAGGCTAGGCCCCTTTCTAAATCTTCGTTGAAATTATTTTTCCTTCTAATTCATAGAAATGGAGTAGCGTGCAATGGTGTCGTCTCATGCAACAGTGAGTTAGGAGAAAAAATTTGTGGGCACAAAATGGGTGATCAGTGTCTTATTCTCTTCTGTTTGTGCCTTGTCTTTAGCTTTTTCTTCTATATTTAACTTTATGTAGAGGCTAGTCCCCTTTCTAAATCTTGGTTGGAATTATTTTTCATTCTAATTCGTAGAAATGGAGTAGCGTGCAATGGTGTCGTCTCATACAACAGTGAATTAGGAGAAAAAATTTGTGGGCACAAAATGGGTGATCAGTGTCTTATTCTCTTCTGTTTGTGCCTTGTCTTTAGCTTTTTCTTCTATATTTAACTTTATGTAGAGGCTAGGCCCCCCTCTAAATCTTGGTTGAAATTATTTTTCATTCTAATTCATAGAAATGGAGTAGCGTGCAATGGTGTCGTCTCATACAACAGTGAGTTAGTAGAAAAAATTTGTGGGCACAAAATGGGTGATCAGTGTCTTATTCTCTTCAGTTTGTGCCTTGTCTTTAGCTTTTTCTTCTATATTTAACTTTATGTAGAGGCTAGGCCCCGCTCTAAATCTTGGTTAAAATTATTTTTCATTCTAATTCATAGAAATGGAGTAGCGTGCAATAGTGTCGTCTCATACAACAGTGAGTTAGGAGAAGAATTTCGTGGGCACAAAATGGGTGATCAGTGTTTTATTCTCTTCTGTTTGTGCCTTGTCTTTAGCTTTTTCTTCTATATTTAACTTTATGTAGAGGCTAGGCCCCCATCTAAATCTTGGTTGAAATTATTTTTCATTCTAATTCATGGAAATGGAGTAGCGTGCAATGGTGTCGTCTCATACAACAGTGAGTTAGTAGAAAAAATGTGTGGGCACAAAATGGGTGATCAGTGTCTTATTTTCTTCTGTTTGTACCTTGTCTTTAGCTTTTTCTTCTATATTTAACTTTATGTAGAGGCTAGGCCCCTTTCTAAATCTTGGTTGGAATTATTTTTCATTCTAATTCATAGAAATGGAGTAGCGTGCAATGGTGTCATCTCATACAACAGTGAGTTAGGAGAAAAAATTTGTGGGCACAAAATGGGTGATCAGTGTCTTATTCTTTTTTGTTTGTGCCTTGTGTTTAGATTTTTCTTCTATATTTAACTTTATGTAGAGGCTAGTCCCCCCTCTAAATCTTGGTTGAAATTATTTTTCATTCTAATTCATAGAAATGGAGTAGTGTGCAATGGTGTCGTCTCATACAACAGTGAGTTAGGAGAAAGAATTTGTTGGCACAAAATGTGTGATCAGTGTCTTATTCTCTTCTGTTTGTGCCTTGTCTTTAGCTTTTTCTTCTATATTTAAATTTATGTAGAGGCTAGGCCCCCCTCTAAATCTTCGTTGAAATTATTTTTCATTCTAATTAATAGAAATGGAGTAGCGTGAAATGGTGTCGTCTCATAAAAATGTGAGTTAGCAGATAAAATTTGTGGGCACAAAATGGGTGATCAGTGTCTTATTCTCTTCTGTTTATGCCTTGTCTTTAGTTTTTTCTTCTATATTTAACTTTATATAGAGGCTAGTCCCCTTTCTAAATCTTGGTTGAAATTATTTTTCATTCTAATTCATAGAAATGGAGTAGCATGCAATGGTGTCGTCTCATACAACAGTGAGTTAGGAGAAAAATTTTGTGGGCACAAAATGGGTGATAAGTGTCTTATTCTCTTCTGTTTGTGCCTTGTCTTTAGCTTTTTCTTCTATATTTAACTTTATGTAGAGGCTAGGCCCCCCTCTAAATCTTGGTTGAAATTATTTTTCATTCTAATTCATAGAAATGGAGTAGCGTTCAATGGTGTCGTCTCATACAACAGTGAGTTAGGAGAAAAATTTTGTGGGCACAAAATGGGTGATCAGTGTCTTACTCTCTTCTGTTTGTGCCTTGTCTTTAGCTTTTCCTTCTATATTTAACTTTATGTAGAGGCTAGGCCCCCCTCTAAATCTTGGTTGAAATTATTTTTCATTGTAATTAATAGAAATGGAGTAGCGTTCAATGGTGTCGTCTCATACAACAGTGAGTTAGGAGAAAAAATTTGTGCGCACAAAATGGGTGATCAGTGTCTTATTCTCTTCTGTTTGTGCCTTGTCTTTAGCTTTTTCTTCTATATTTAACTTTATGTAGAGGCTAGGCCCCTTTCTAAATCTTCGTTGAAATTATTTTTCATTCTAATTCATAGAAATGGAGTCGCGTGCAATGGTGTCGTCTCATACAACAGTGAGGTAGGAGAAAGAATTTGTTGGCACAAAATGGGTGATCAGTGTCTTATTCTCTTCTGTTTGTGCCTTGTCTTTAGCTTTTTCTTCTATATTGAACTTTATGTAGAGGCTAGGCCTCCCTCTAAATCTTGGTTGAAATTATTTTTCATTCTAATTAATAGAAATGGAGTAGCGTTCAATGGTGTCGTCTCATACAACAGTGAGTTAGGAGAAAAATTTGTGGGCACAAAATGGGTGATCAGTGTCTTATTCTCTTCTGTTTGTGCCTTGTCTTTAGCTTTTTCTTCTATATTTAACTTTATGTAGAGGCTAGGCCCCCCTCTAAATCTTGGTTGAAATTATTTTTCATTGTAATTAATAGAAATGGAGTAGCGTTCAATGGTGTCGTCTCATACAACAGTGAGTTAGGAGAAAAAATTTGTGGGCACAAAATGGGTGATCAGTGTCTTATTCTCTTCTCTTTATGCCTTGTCTTTAGCTTTTTCTTCTATATTTAACTTTATGTAGAGGCTAGGCCCCTTTCTAAATCTTCGTTGAAATTATTTTTCCTTCTAATTCATAGAAATGGAGTAGCGTGCAATGGTGTCGTCTCATGCAACAGTGAGTTAGGAGAAAAAATTTGTGGGCACAAAATGGGTGATCAGTGTCTTATTCTCTTCTGTTTGTGCCTTGTCTTTAGCTTTTTCTTCTATATTTAACTTTATGTAGAGGCTAGTCCCCTTTCTAAATCTTGGTTCGAATTATTTTTCATTCTAATTCGTAGAAATGGAGTAGCGTGCAATGGTGTCGTCTCATACAACAGTGAATTAGGAGAAAAAATTTGTGGGCACAAAATGGGTGATCAGTGTCTTATTCTCTTCTGTTTGTGCCTTGTCTTTAGCTTTTTCTTCTATATTTAACTTTATGTAGAGGCTAGGCCCCCCTCTAAATCTTGGTTGAAATTATTTTTCATTCTAATTAATAGAAATGGAGTAGCGTTCAATGGTGTCGACTCATACAACAGTGAGTTAGGAGAAAAAATTTGTGGGCACAAAATGGGTGATCAGTGTCTTATTCTCTTCTGTTTATGCCTTGTCTTTAGCTTTTTCTTCTATATTTAACTTTATGTAGAGGCTAGGCCCCTTTCTAAATCTTCGTTGAAATTATTTTTCCTTCTAATTCATAGAAATGGAGTAGCGTGCAATGGTGTCGTCTCATGCAACAGTGAGTTAGGAGAAAAAATTTGTGGGCACAAAATGGGTGATCAGTGTCTTATTCTCTTCTGTTTGTGCCTTGTCTTTAGCTTTTTCTTCTATATTTAACTTTATGTAGAGGCTAGTCCCCTTTCTAAATCTTGGTTGGAATTATTTTTCATTCTAATTCATAGAAATGGAGTAGCGTGCAATGGTGTCGTCTCATACAACAGTGAATTAGGAGAAAAAATTTGTGGGCACAAAATGGGTGATCAGTGTCTTATTCTCTTCTGTTTGTGCCTTGTCTTTAGCTTTTTCTTCTATATTTAACTTTATGTAGAGGCTAGTCCCCTTTCTAAATCTTGGTTCGAATTATTTTTCATTCTAATTCGTAGAAATGGAGTAGCGTGCAATGGTGTCGTCTCATACAACAGTGAATTAGGAGAAAAAATTTGTGGGCACAAAATGGGTGATCAGTGTCTTATTCTCTTCTGTTTGTGCCTTGTCTTTAGCTTTTTCTTCTATATTTAACTTTATGTAGAGGCTAGGCCCCCTCTAAATCTTGGTTGAAATTATTTTTCATTCTAATTAATAGAAATGGAGTAGCGTTCAATGGTGTCGACTCATACAACAGTGAGTTAGGAGAAAAAATTTGTGGGCACAAAATGGGTGATCAGTGTCTTATTCTCTTCTGTTTATGCCTTGTCTTTAGCTTTTTCTTCTATATTTAACTTTATGTAGAGGCTAGGCCCCTTTCTAAATCTTCGTTGAAATTATTTTTCCTTCTAATTCATAGAAATGGAGTAGCGTGCAATGGTGTCGTCTCATGCAACAGTGAGTTATGAGAAAAAATTTGTGGGCACAAAATGGGTGATCAGTGTCTTATTCTCTTCTGTTTGTGCCTTGTCTTTAGCTTTTTCTTCTATATTTAACTTTATGTAGAGGCTAGTCCCCTTTCTAAATCTTGGTTGGAATTATTTTTCATTCTAATTCATAGAAATGGAGTAGCGTGCAATGGTGTCGTCTCATACAACAGTGAATTAGGAGAAAAAATTTGTGGGCACAAAATGGGTGATCAGTGTCTTATTCTCTTCTGTTTGTGCCTTGTCTTTAGCTTTTTCTTCGATATTTAACTTTATGTAGAGGCTAGGCCCCCCTCTAAATCTTGGTTGAAATTATTTTTCATTCTAATTAATAGAAATGGAGTAGCGTTCAATGGTGTCGACTCATACAACAGTGAGTTAGGAGAAAAAATTTGTGGGCACAAAATGGGTGATCAGTGTCTTATTCTCTTCTGTTTATGCCTTGTCTTTAGCTTTTTCTTCTATATTTAACTTTATGTAGAGGCTAGGCCCCTTTCTAAATCTTCGTTGAAATTATTTTTCCTTCTAATTAATAGAAATGGAGTAGCGTGCAATGGTGTCGTCTCATGCAACAGTGAGTTAGGAGAAAAAATTTGTGGGCACAAAATGGGTGATCAGTGTCTTATTCTCTTCTGTTTGTGCCTTGTCTTTAGCTTTTTCTTCTATATTTAACTTTATGTAGAGGCTAGGCCCCCCTCTAAATCTTGGTTGAAATTATTTTTCATTCTAATTAATAGAAATGGAGTAGCAGGCAATGGTGTCGTCTCATACAACAGTGAGTTAGTAGAAAAAATTTGTGGGCACAAAATGGGTGATCAGTGTCTTATTCTCTTCTGTTTGTACCTTGTCTTTAGCTCTTTCTTCTATATTTAACTTTATGTAGAGGCTAGGCCCCTTTTTAAATCTTGGTTGGAATTATTTTTCATTCTAATTCATAGAAATGGAGTAGCGTGCAATGGTGTCGTCTCATACAACTGTGAGTTAGCAGATAAAATTTGTGGGCACAAAATGGGTGATCAGTGTCTTATTCTCTTCTGTTTATGCCTTGTCTTTAGCTTTTTCTTCTATATTTAACATTATGTAGAGGCTAGGCCCCCCTCTAAATCTTGGTTGAAATTATTTTTCATTCTAATTAATAGAAATGGAGTAGCGTTCAATGGTGTCGACTCATACAACAGTGAGTTAGGAGAAAAAATTTGTGGGCACAAAATGGGTGATCAGTGTCTTATTCTCTTCTGTTTATGCCTTGTCTTTAGCTTTTTCTTCTATATTTAACTTTATGTAGAGGCTAGGCCCCTTTCTAAATCTTGGTTGGAATTATTTTTCATTCTAATTCATAGAAATGGAGTAGCGTGCAATGGTGTCGTCTCATGCAACAGTGAGTTAGGAGAAAAAATTTGTGGGCACAAAATGGGTGATCAGTGTCTTATTCTCTTCTGTTTGTGCCTTGTCTTTAGCTTTTTCTTCTATATTTAACTTTATGTAGAGGCTAGTCCCCTTTCTAAATCTTGGTTCGAATTATTTTTCATTCTAATTCGTAGAAATGGAGTAGCGTGCAATGGTGTCGTCTCATACAACAGTGAATTAGGAGAAAAAATTTGTGGGCACAAAATGGGTGATCAGTGTCTTATTCTCTTCTGTTTGTGCCTTGTCTTTAGCTTTTTCTTCTATATTTAACTTTATGTAGAGGCTAGGCCCCCCTCTATATCTTGGTTGAAATTATTTTTCATTCTAATTAATAGAAATGGAGTAGCGTTCAATGGTGTCGACTCATACAACAGTGAGTTAGGAGAAAAAATTTGTGGGCACAAAATGGGTGATCAGTGTCTTATTCTCTTCTGTTTATGCCTTGTCTTTAGCTTTTTCTTCTATATTTAACTTTATGTAGAGGCTAGGCCCCTTTCTAAATCTTCGTTGAAATTATTTTTCCTTCTAATTCATAGAAATGGAGTAGCGTGCAATGGTGTCGTCTCATGCAACAGTGAGTTAGGAGAAAAAATTTGTGGGCACAAAATGGGTGATCAGTGTCTTATTCTCTTCTGTTTGTGCCTTGTCTTTAGCTTTTTCTTCTATATTTAACTTTATGTAGAGGCTAGTCCCCTTTCTAAATCTTGGTTGGAATTATTTTTCATTCTAATTCGTAGAAATGGAGTAGCGTGCAATGGTGTCGTCTCATACAACAGTGAATTAGGAGAAAAAATTTGTGGGCACAAAATGGGTGATCAGTGTCTTATTCTCTTCTGTTTGTGCCTTGTCTTTAGCTTTTTCTTCTATATTTAACTTTATGTAGAGGCTAGGCCCCCCTCTAAATCTCGGTTGAAATTATTTTTCATTCTAATTAATAGAAATGGAGTAGCGTTCAATGGTGTCGACTCATACAACAGTGAGTTAGGAGAAAAAATTTGTGGGCACAAAATGGGTGATCAGTGTCTTATTCTCTTCTGTTTATGCCTTGTCTTTAGCTTTTTCTTCTATATTTAACTTTATGTAGAGGCTAGGCCCCTTTCTAAATCTTCGTTGAAATTATTTTTCATTCTAATTAATAGAAATGGAGTAGCAGGCAATGGTGTCGTCTCATACAACAGTGAGTTAGTAGAAAAAATTTGTGGGCACAAAATGGGTGATCAGTGTCTTATTCTCTTCTGTTTGTACCTTGTCTTTAGCTCTTTCTTCTATATTTAACTTTATGTAGAGGTTAGGCCCCTTTTTAAATCTTGGTTGGAATTATTTTTCATTCTATTTCATAGAAATGGAGTAGCGTGCAATGGTGTCGTCTCATACAACTGTGAGTTAGCAGATAAAATTTGTGGGCACAAAATGGGTGATCAGTGTCTTATTCTCTTCTGTTTATGCCTTGTCTTTAGCTTTTTCTTCTATATTTAACATTATGTAGAGGCTAGGCCCCCCTCTAAATCTTGGTTGAAATTATTTTTCATTCTAATTAATAGAAATGGAGTAGCGTTCAATGGTGTCGACTCATACAACAGTGAGTTAGGAGAAAAAATTTGTGGGCACAAAATGGGTGATCAGTGTCTTATTCTCTTCTGTTTATGCCTTGTCTTTAGCTTTTTCTTCTATATTTAACTTTATGTAGAGGCTAGGCCCCTTTCTAAATCTTCGTCGAAATTATTTTTCCTTCTAATTCATAGAAATGGAGTAGCGTGCAATGGTGTCGTCTCATGCAACAGTGAGTTAGGAGAAAAAATTTGTGGGCACAAAATGGGTGATCAGTGTCTTATTCTCTTCTGTTTGTGCCTTGTCTTTAGCTTTTTCTTCTATATTTAACTTTATGTAGAGGCTAGTCCCCTTTCTAAATCTTGGTTGGAATTATTTTTCATTCTAATTCGTAGAAATGGAGTAGCGTGCAATGGTGTCGTCTCATACAACAGTGAATTAGGAGAAAAAATTTGTGGGCACAAAATGGGTGATCAGTGTCTTATTCTCTTCTGTTTGTGCCTTGTCTTTAGCTTTTTCTTCTATATTTAACTTTATGTAGAGGCTAGGCCCCCCTCTAAATCTTGGTTGAAATTATTTTTCATTCTAATTCATAGAAAAGGAGTAGCGTGCAATGGTGTCGTCTCATACAACAGTGAGTTAGTAGAAAAAATTTGTGGGCACAAAATGGGTGATCAGTGTCTTATTCTCTTCTGTTTGTGCCTTGTCTTTAGCTTTTTCTTCTATATTTAAATTTATGTAGAGGCTAGGCCCCCCTCTAAATCATCGTTGAAATTATTTTTCATTCTAATTAATAGAAATGGAGTAGCGTGAAATGGTGTCGTCTCATAAAAATGTGAGTTAGCAGATAAAATTTGTGGGCACAAAATGGGTGATCAGTGTCTTATTCTCTTCTGTTTATGCCTTGTCTTTAGTTTTTTCTTCTATATCTAACTTTATATAGAGGCTAGTCCCCTTTCTAAATCTTGGTTGAAATTATTTTTCATTCTAATTCATAGAAATGGAGTAGCATGCAATGGTGTCGTCTCATACAACAGTGAGTTAGGAGAAAAAATTGTGGGCACAAAATGGGTGATCAGGGTCTTATTCTCTTCTGTTTGTGCCTTGTCTTTAGCTTTTTCTTCTATATTTAACTTTATGTAGAGGCTAGGCCACCTTCTAAATCTTGGTTGAAATTATTTTTCATTCTAATTAATAGAAATGGAGTAGCAGGCAATGGTGTCGTCTCATACAACAGTGAGTTAGTAGAAAAAAATTGTGGGCACAAAATGGGTGATCAGTGTCTTATTCTCTTCTGTTTGTACCTTGTCTTTAGCTTTTTCTTCTATATTTAACTTTATGTAGAGGCTAGGCCCCCCTCTAAATCTTGGTTGAAATTATTTTTCATTCTAATTAATAGAAATCGAGTAGCGTGCAATGGTGTCGTCTCATACAACTGTGAGTTAGCAGATAAAATTTGTGGGCACAAAATGGGTGATCAGTGTCTTATCCTCTTCTGTTTGTGCCTTGTCTTTAGCTTTTTCTTCTATATTTAACATTATGTAGAGGCTAGGACCCCCTCTAAATTTTGGTTGAAATTATTTTTCATTCTAATTCATAGAAATGGAGTCGCGTGCAATGGTGTCGTCTCATACAACAGTGAGGTAGGAGAAAAAATTTGTTGGCACAAAATGGGTGATCAGTGTCTTATTCTCTTCTTATTGTGCCTTGTCTTTTGCTTTTTCTTCTATATTGAACTTTATGTATAGGCTAGGCCTCCCTCTAAATCTTGGTTGAAATTATTTTTCATTCTATTTAATAGAAATGGAGTAGCGTTCAATGGTGTCGACTCATACAACAGTGAGTTAGGAGAAAAAATTTGTGGGCACAAAATGGGTGATCAGTGTCTTATTCTCTTCTGTTTATGCCTTGTCTTTAGCTTTTTCTTCTATATTTAACTTTATGTAGAGGCTAGGCCCCTTTCTAAATCTTCGTTGAAATTATTTTTCCTTCTAATTCATAGAAATGGAGTAGCGTGCAATGGTGTCGTCTCATGCAACAGTGAGTTAGGAGAAAAAATTTGTGGGCACAAAATGGGTGATCAGTGTCTTATTCTCTTCTGTTTGTGCCTTGTCTTTAGCTTTTTCTTCTATATTTAACTTTATGTAGAGGCTAGTCCCCTTTCTAAATCTTGGTTGGAATTATTTTTCATTCTAATTCGTAGAAATGGAGTAGCGTGCAATGGTGTCGTCTCATACAACAGTGAATTAGGAGAAAAAATTTGTGGGCACAAAATGGGTGATCAGTGTCTTATTCTCTTCTGTTTGTGCGTTGTCTTTAGCTTTTTCTTCTATATTTAACATTATGTAGAGGCTAGGCCCCCCTCTAAATCTTGGTTGAATTTATTTTTCATTCTAATTCATAGAAATGGAGTAGCGTGCAATTGTGTCGTCTCATACAACAGTGAGTTAGGAGAAAAAATTTGTGGGCACAAAATCTGTGATCAGTGTCTTATTCTCTTCTGTTTGTGCCTTGTCTTTAGCTTTTTCTTCTATATTTAACTTTATGTAGAGGCTAGGCCCCTTTCTAAATCTTCGTTGAAATTATTTTTCCTTCTAATTCATAGAAATGGAGAAGCGTGCAATGGTGTCGTCTCATGCAACAGTGAGTTAGGAGAAAAATTTTGTGGGCACAAAATGGGTGATCAGTGTCTTATCCTCTTCAGTTTTTGCCTTGTCTTTAGCTTTTTCTTCTATATTTAACTTTATGTAGAGGCTAGGCCCCCCTCTAAATCTTGGTTGAAATTATTTTTCATTCTAATTAATAGAAATGGAGTAGCGTTCAATGGTGTCGTCTCATACAACAGTGAGTTAGGAGAAAAAATTTGTGGGCACAAATATGTGATCAGTGTCTTATTCTCTTCTGTTTGTGCCTTGTCTTTAGCTTTTTCTTCTATATTTAACTTTATGTAGAGGCTAGGCCCCTTTCTAAATCTTCGTTGAAATTATTTTTCCTTCTAATTCATAGAAATGGAGAAGCGTGCAATGGTGTCGTCTCATGCAACAGTGAGTTAGGAGAAAAATTTCGTGGGCACAAAATGGGTGATCAGTGTCTTATCCTCTTCTGTTTGTGCCTTGTCTTTAGCTTTTTCTTCTATATTTAACTTTATGTAGAGGCTAGGCCCCCCTCTAAATCTTGGTTGAAATTATTTTTCATTCTAATTCATAGAAATGGAGTAGCGTTCAATGGTGTCGTCTCATACAACAGTGAGTTAGGAGAAAAAATTTGTGGGCACAAAATGGGTGATCAGTGTCTTATTCTCTTCTGTTTTAGCCTTGTCTTTAGCTTTTTCTTCTAGATTTAACTTTATGTAGAGGGTAGGCCCCTTTCTAAATCTTCGTTGAAATTATTTTTCCTTCTAATTCGTAGAAATGGAGTAGCGTGCAATGGTGTCGTCTCATGCAACAGTGAGTTAGGAGAAAAAATTTGTGGGCACAAAATGGGTGATCAGTGTCTTATTCTCTTCTGTTTGTGCCTTGTCTTTAGCTTTTTCTTCTATATTTAACTTTATGTAGAGGCTAGTACCCTTTCTAAATCTGGGTTTGAATTATTTTTCATTCTAATTCGTAGAAATGGAGTAGCGTGCAATGGTGTCGTCTCATACAACAGTGAGTTAGTAGAAAAAATTTGTGGGCACAAAATGGGTGATCAGTGTCTTATTCTCTTCTGTTTGTGCCTAGTCTTTAGCTTTTTCTTCTATATTTAACTTTATGTAGAGGCTAGGCCCCGCTCTAAATCTTGGATAAATTATTTTTTATTCTAATTCATAGAAATGGAGTAGCGTGCAATGGTGTCGTCTCAGACAACAGTGAGTTAGGAGAAGAATTTCGTGGGCACAAAGTGGGTGATCAGTGTCTTATTCTCTTCTGTTTGTGCCTTGTCTTTAGCTTTTTCTTCTATATTTAACTTTATGTAGAGGCTAGGCCCCGCTCTAAATCTTGGTTAAAATTATTTTTTATTCTAATTCATAGAAATGGAGTAGCGTGCAATGGTGTCGTCTCATACAACAGTGAGTTAGGAGAAGAATTTCGTGGGCACAAAGTGGGTGATCAGTGTCTTATTCTCTTCTGTTTGTGCCTTGTCTTTAGCTTTTTCTTCTATATTTAACTTTATGTAGAGGCTAGGCCCCGCTCTAAATCTTGGTTAAAATTATTTTTTATTCTAATTCATAGAAATGGAGTAGCGTGCAATGGTGTCGTCTCATACAACAGTGAGTTAGGAGAAGAATTTCGTGGGCACAAAGTGGGTGATCAGTGTCTTATTCTCTTCTGTTTGTGCCTTGTCTTTAGCTTTTTCTGCTATATTTAACTTTATGTAGAGGCTAGGCCCCGCTCTAAATCTTGGTTAAAATTATTTTTTATTCTAATTCATAGAAATGGAGTAGCGTGCAATGGTGTCGACTCATACAACAGTGAGTTAGGAGAAGAATTTCGTGGCCACAAAGTGGGTGATCAGTGTCTTATTCTCTTCTGTTTGTGCCTTGTCTTTAGCTTTTTCTTCTATATTTAACTTTATGTAGAGGCTAGGCCCCGCTCTAAATCTTGGTTAAAATTATTTTTCATTCTAATTCATAGAAATGGAGTAGCGTGCAATGGTTTCGTCTCATACAACAGTGAGTTAGTAGAAAAAATTTGTGGGCACAAAATGGGTGATCAGTGTCTTATTCTCTTCTGTTTGTACCTTGTGTTTAGCTTTTTCTTCTATATTTAACTTTATGTAGAGGCTAGGCCCCTTTTTAAATCTTGGTTGGAATTATTTTTCATTCTAATTCATAGAAATGGAGTAGCGTGCAATGGTGTCGTCTCATACAACTGTGAGTTAGCAGATAAAATTTGTGGGCACAAAATGGGTGATCAGTGTCTTATTCTCTTCTGTTTATGCCTTGTCTTTAGCTTTTTCTTCTATATTTAACTTTATGTAGAGGCTAGGCCCCCCTCTAAATCTTGGTTGAAATTATTTTTCATTCTAATTCATAGAAATGGAGTAGCGTGCAATGGTGTCGTCTCATACAACAGTGAGTTAGGAGAAAAAATTTGTGGGCACAAAATTGGTGATCAGTGTCTTATTCTCTTCTGTTTGTGCCTTGTCTTTAGCTTTTTCTTCTGTATTTAACTTTATGTAGAGGCTAGGCCCCCCTCTAAATCTTGGTTGAAATTATTTTTCATTCTAATTCATAGAAATGGAGTAGCGTGCAATGGTGTCGTCTCATAGAACAGTGAGGTAGGAGAAAAAATTTGTTGGCACAAAATGGGTGATCAGTGTCTTATTCTCTTCTGTTTGTGCCTTGTCTTTAGCTTTTTCTTCTATATTTAACTTTATGTAGAGGCTAGGCCCCCCTCTAAATCTTGGTTGAAATTATTTTTCATTCTAATTCATAGAAATGGAGTAGCGTGCAATGGTTTCGTCTCATACAACAGTGAGTTAGGGGAAAAAATTTGTGGGCACAAAATGGGTGATCAGTGTCTTATTCTCTTCTGTTTGTGCCTTGTCTTTAGCTTTTTCTTCTATATGTAACTTTATGTAGAGGCTAGGCCCCCCTCTAAATCTTGGTTGAAATTATTTTTCATTCTAATTCATAGAAATGGAGTAGCGTGCAATGGTGTCGTCTCATAGAACAGTGAGGTAGGAGAAAAAATTTGTTGGCACAAAATGGGTGATCAGTGTCTTATTCTCTTCTGTTTGTGCCTTGTCTTTAGCTTTTTCTTCTATATTTAACTTTATGTAGAGGCTAGGCCCCCCTCTAAATCTTGGTTGAAATTATTTTTCATTGTAATTAATAGAAATGGAGTAGCGATCAAAGGTGTCGTCTCAAACAACAGTGAGTTAGGAGAAAAAATTTGTGGGCACAAAATTGGTGATCAGTGCCTTATTCTCTTCTGTTTTTGCCTTGTTTTTAGCTTTTCCTTCTATATTTAACTTTATGTAGATGCTAGGCCCCCCTCTAAATCGTGGTTGAAATTATTTTTCATTCTAATTAATAGAAATGGAGTAGCGTGCAATGGTGTCGTCTCATACAACTGTGAATTAGCAGATAAAATATGTGGGCACAAAATGGGTGATCAGTGTCTTATTCTCTTCGGTTTATGCCTTGTCTTTAGCTTTTTCTTCTATATTTAACTTTATGTAGAGGCTAGGCCCCCCTCTAAATCTTGGTTGAAATTATTTTTCATTCTAATTCATAGAAATGGAGTAGCGTGCAATGGTGTCGTCTCATACAACAGTGAGTTAGTAGAAAAAATTTGTGGGCACAAAATGGGTGATAAGTGTCTTATTCTCTTCTGTTTGTACCTTGTGTTTAGCTTTTTCTTCTATATTTAACTTTATGTAGAGGCTAGGCCCCTTTTTAAATCTTGGTTGGAATTATTTTTCATTCTAATTCATAGAAATGGAGTAGCGTGCAATGGTGTCGTCTCATACAACTGTGAGTTAGCAGATAAAATTTGTGGGCACAAAATGGGTGATCAGTGTCTTATTCTCTTCTGTTTATGCCTTGTCTTCAGCTTTTTCTTCTATATTTAACTTTATGTAGAGGCTAGGCCCCCCTCTAAATCTTGGTTGAAATTATTTTTCATTCTAATTCATAGAAATGGAGTAGCGTGCAATGGTGTCGTCTCATACAACAGTGAGTTAGTAGAAAAAATTTGTGGGCACAAAATGGGTGATAAGTGTCTTATTCTCTTCTGTTTGTACCTTGTGTTTAGCTTTTTCTTCTATATTTAACTTTATGTAGAGGCTAGGCCCCTTTTTAAATCTTGGTTGGAATTATTTTTCATTCTAATTCATAGAAATGGAGTAGCGTGCAATGGTGTCGTCTCATACAACTGTGAGTTAGCAGATAAAATTTGTGGGCACAAAATGGGTGATCAGTGTCTTATTCTCTTCTGTTTATGCCTTGTCTTCAGCTTTTTCTTCTATATTTAACTTTATGTAGAGGGTAGGCCCCCCTCTAAATCTTGGTTGAAATTATTTTTCATTCTAATTCATAGAAATAGAGTAGCGTGCAATGGTGTCGTCTCATACAACAGTGAGTTAGGAGAAAAAAATTTGTGGGCACAAAATTGGTGATCAGTGTCTTATTCTCTTCTGTTTGTGCCTTGTCTTTAGCTTTTTCTTCTGTATTTAACTTTATGTAGAGGCTAGGCCCCCCTCTAAATCTTGGTTGAAATTATTTTTCATTCTAATTAATAGAAATGGAGTAGCGTGCAATGGTTTCGTCTCATACAACAGTGAGTTAGGAGAAGAATTTCATGGCCACAAAGTGGGTGATCAGTGTCTTATTCTCTTCTGTTTGTGCCTTGTCTTTAGCTTTTTCTTCTATATTTAACTTTATGTAGAGGCTAGGCCCCGCTCTAAATCTTGGTTAAAATTATTTTTCATTCTAATTCATAGAAATGGAGTAGCGTGCAATTGTGTCGTCTCATACAACAGTGAGTTAGGAGAAAAAATTTGTGGGCACAAAATGGGTGATCAGTGTCTTATTCTCTTCTGTTTGTGCCTTGTCTTTAGCTTTTTCTTCTATATTTAACTTTATGTAGAGGCTAGGCCCCCCTCTAAATCTTGGTTGAAATTATTTTTCATTCTAATTAATAGAAATGGAGTAGCGTGCAATGGTGTCGTCTCATAGAACAGTGAGGTAGGAGAAAAAATTTGTTGGCACAAAATGGGTGATCAGTGTCTTATTCTCTTCTGTTTGTGCCTTGTCTTTAGCTTTTTCTTCTATATTTAACTTTATGTAGAGGCTAGGCCCCCCTCTAAATCTTGGTTGAAATTATTTTTCATTCTAATTCATAGAAATGGAGTAGCGTGCAATGGTTTCGTCTCATACAACAGTGAGTTAGGGGAAAAAATTTGTGGGCACAAAATGGGTGATCAGTGTCTTATTCTCTTCTGTTTGTGCCTTGTCTTTAGCTTTTTCTTCTATATGTAACTTTATGTAGAGGCTAGGCCCCCCTCTAAATCTTGGTTGAAATTATTTTTCATTCTAATTCATAGAAATGGAGTAGCGAGCAATGGTGTCGTCTCATAGAACAGTGAGGTAGGAGAAAAAATTTGTTGGCACAAAATGGGTGATCAGTGTCTTATTCTCTTCTGTTTGTGCCTTGTCTTTAGCTTTTTCTTCTATATTTAACTTTATGTAGAGGCTAGGCCCCCCTCTAAATCTTGGTTGAAATTATTTTTCATTGTAATTAATAGAAATGGAGTAGCGATCAAAGGTGTCTTCTCAAACAACAGTGAGTTAGGAGAAAAAATTTGTGGGCACAAAATGGGTGATCAGTGTCTTATTCTCTACTGTTTGTGCCTTGTCTTTAGCTTTTTCTTCTATATTTAACTTTATGTAGAGGCTAGGCCCCCCTCTAAATCTTGGTTGCCATTATTTTTCATTCTAATTAATAGAAATGGAGTAGCGTGCAATGGTGTCGTCTCATACAACTGTGAGTTAGCAGATAAAATTTGTGGGTACAAAATGGGTGATCAGTGTCTTATTCTCTTCTGTTTGTGCCTTGTCTTTAGCTTTTTCTTCTATATTTAACTTTATGTAGAGGCTAGGCCCCCCTCTAAATCTTGGTTGAAATTATTTTTCATTCTAATTCATAGAAATGGAGTAGCGTGCAATGGTGTCGTCTCATAGAACAGTGAGGTAGGAGAAAAAATTTGTTGGCACAAAATGGGTGATCAGTGTCTTATTCTCTTCTGTTTGTGCCTTGTCTTTAGCTTTTTCTTCTATATTTAACTTTATGTAGAGGCTAGGCCCCCCTCTAAATCTTGGTTGAAATTATTTTTCATTCTAATCCATAGAAATGGAGTAGCGTGCAATGGTTTCGTCTCATACAACAGTGAGTTAGGGGAAAAAATTTGTGGGCACAAAATGGGTGATCAGTGTCTTATTCTCTTCTGTTTGTGCCTTGTCTTTAGCTTTTTCTTCTATATGTAACTTTATGTAGAGGCTAGGCCCCCCTCTAAATCTTGGTTGAAATTATTTTTCATTCTAATTCATAGAAATGGAGTAGCGTGCAATGGTGTCGTCTCATAGAACAGTGAGGTAGGAGAAAAAATTTGTTGGCACAAAATGGGTGATCAATGTCTTATTCTCTTCTGTTTGTGCCTTGTCTTTAGCTTTTTCTTCTATATTTAACTTTATGTAGAGGCTAGGCCCCCCTCTAAATCTTGGTTGAAATTATTTTTCATTGTAATTAATAGAAATGGAGTAGCGATCAAAGGTGTCGTCTCAAACAACAGTGAGTTAGGAGAAAAAATTTGTGGGCACAAAATTGGTGATCAGTGCCTTATTCTCTTCTGTTTTTGCCTTGTTTTTAGCTTTTCCTTCTATATTTAACTTTATGTAGATGCTAGGCCCCCCTCTAAATCTTGGTTGGAATTATTTTTCATTCTAATTCATAGAAATGGAGTAGCGTGCAATGGTGTCGTCTCATACAACTGTGAGTTAGCAGATAAAATTTGTGGGCACAAAATGGGTGATCAGTGTCTTATTCTCTTCTGTTTATGCCTTGTCTTCAGCTTTTTCTTCTATATTTAACTTTATGTAGAGGCTAGGCCCCCCTCTAAATCTTGGTTGAAATTATTTTTCATTCTAATTCATAGAAATAGAGTAGCGTGCAATGGTGTCGTCTCATACAACAGTGAGTTAGGAGAAAAAAATTTGTGGGCACAAAATTGGTGATCAGTGTCTTATTCTCTTCTGTTTGTGCCTTGTCTTTAGCTTTTTCTTCTGTATTTAACTTTATGTAGAGGCTAGGCCCCCCTCTAAATCTTGGTTGAAATTATTTTTCATTCTAATTAATAGAAATGGAGTAGCGTGCAATGGTTTCGTCTCATACAACAGTGAGTTAGGAGAAGAATTTCGTGGCCACAAAGTGGGTGATCAGTGTCTTATTCTCTTCTGTTTGTGCCTTGTCTTTAGCTTTTTCTTCTATATTTAACTTTATGTAGAGGCTAGACCCCGCTCTAAATCTTGGTTAAAATTATTTTTCATTCTAATTCATAGAAATGGAGTAGCGTGCAATTGTGTCGTCTCATACAACAGTGAGTTAGGAGAAAAAATTTGTGGGCACAAAATGGGTGATCAGTGTCTTATTCTCTTCTGTTTGTGCCTTGTCTTTAGCTTTTTCTTCTATATTTAACTTTATGTAGAGGCTAGGCCCCCCTCTAAATCTTGGTTGAAATTATTTTTCATTCTAATTAATAGAAATGGAGTAGCGTGCAATGGTGTCGTCTCATAGAACAGTGAGGTAGGAGAAAAAATTTGTTGGCACAAAATGGGTGATCAGTGTCTTATTCTCTTCTGTTTGTGCCTTGTCTTTAGCTTTTTCTTCTATATTTAACTTTATGTAGAGGCTAGGCCCCCCTCTAAATCTTGGTTGAAATTATTTTTCATTCTAATTCATAGAAATGGAGTAGCGTGCAATGGTTTCGTCTCATACAAGTTAGGGGAAAAAATTTGTGGGCACAAAATGGGTGATCAGTGTCTTATTCTCTTCTGTTTGTGCCTTGTCTTTAGCTTTTTCTTCTATATGTAACTTTATGTAGAGGCTAGGCCCCCCTCTAAATCTTGGTTGAAATTATTTTTCATTCTAATTCATAGAAATGGAGTAGCGTGCAATGGTGTCGTCTCATAGAACAGTGAGGTAGGAGAAAAAATTTGTTGGCACAAAATGGGTGATCAGTGTCTTATTCTCTTCTGTTTGTGCCTTGTCTTTAGATTTTTCTTCTATATTTAACTTTATGTAGAGGCTAGGCCCCCCTCTAAATCTTGGTTGAAATTATTTTTCATTCTAATTCATAGAAATGGAGTAGTGTGCAATGGTGTCGTCTCATACAACAGTGAGTTAGGAGAAAAAATTTGTGGGCACAAAATGTGTGATCAGTCTCTTATTCTCTTCTGTTTATGCCTTGTCTTTAGCTTTTTCTTCTATATTTAACTTTATGTAGAGGCTAGGCCCCTTACTAAATCTTGGTTGAAATTATTTTTCATTCTAATTCATAGAAATGGAGTAGCGTGCAATGGTGTCGTCTCATACAACTGTGAGTTAGCAGATAAAATTTGTGGGTACAAAATGGGTGATCAGTGTCTTATTCTCTTCTGTTTGTGCCTTGTCTTTAGCTTTTTCTTCTATATTTAACTTTATGTAGAGGATAGGCCCCCCTCTAAATCTTGGTTGAAATTATTTTTTATTCTAATTCATAGAAATGGAGTAGCATGCAATGGTGTCGTCTCATACAAAAGTGAGTTAGGAGAAAAAATTTGTGGGCACAAAATGGGTGATCAGTGTCTTATTCTCTTCTGTTTGTGCATTGTCTTTAGCTTTTTCTTCTATATTTAACTTTATGTAGAGGCTAGGCCCCCCTCTAAATCTTGGTAGAAATTATTTTTCATTTTAATTCATAGAAATGGAGTAGCGTGCAATGGTGTCATCTCATACAACAGTGAGTTAGTAGAAAAAATTTGTGGGCACAAAATGGGTGATCAGTGTCTTATTCTCTTCTGTTTGTACCTTGTCTTTAGCTTTTTCTTCTATATTTAACTTTATGTAGAGGCTAGGCCTTTTTCTAAATCTTGGTTGGAATTATTTTTCATTCTAATTCATAGAAATGGAGTAGCGTGCAATGGTGTCGTCTCATACAACAGTGAGTTAGGAGAAAAAATTTGTGGGCACAAAATGGGTGATCAGTGTCTTATTCTCTTCTGTTTGTGCCTTGTCTTTAGCTTTTTCTTCTATATTTTACTTTATGTAGAGGGTAGGCCCCCCTCTAAATCTTGGTTGAAATTATTTTTCATTCTAATTCATAGAAATGGAGTAGCGTGCAATGGTGTCGTCTCATACAACAGTGAGTTAGGAGAAAAAATTTGTCGGCACAAAATGGGTGATCAGTGTCTTATTCTCTTCTGTTTGTGCCTTGTCTTTAGCTTTTTCTTCTATATTTAACTTTATGTAGAGGCTAGGCCCCTTACTAAATCTTGGTTGAAATTATTTTTCATTCTAATTCATAGAAATGGAGTAGCGTGCAATGGTGTCGTCTCATACAACTGTGAGTTAGCAGATAAAATTTGTGGGTACAAAATGGGTGATCAGTGTCTTATTCTCTTCTGTTTGTGCCTTGTCTTTAGCTTTTTCTTCTATATTTAACTTTATGTAGAGGCTAGGCCCCCCTCTAAATCTTGGTTGAAATTATTTTTCATTCTAATTTATAGAAATGGAGTAGCATGCAATGGTGTCGTCTCATACAACAGTGAGTTAGGAGAAAAAATTTGTGGGCACAAAATGGATGATCAGTGTCTTATTCTCTTCTGTTTGTGCATTGTCTTTAGCTTTTTCTTCTATATTTAACTTTATGTAGAGGCTAGGCCCCCCTCTAAATCTTGGTAGAAATTATTTTTCATTTTAATTCATAGAAATGGAGTAGCGTGCAATGGTGTCGTCTCATACAACAGTGAGTTAGTAGAAAAAATTTGTGGGCACAAAATGGGTGATCAGTGTCTTATTCTCTTCTGTTTGTACCTTGTCTTTAGCTTTTTCTTCTATATTTAACTTTATGTAGAGGCTAGGCCCCCCTCTAAATCTTGGTTGGAATTATTTTTCATTCTAATTCATAGAAATGGAGTAGCGTGCAATTGTGTCGTCTCATACAACAGTGAGTTAGGAGAAAAAATTTGTCGGCACAAAATGGGTGATCAGTGTCTTATTCTCTTCTGTTTGTGCCTTGTCTTTAGCTTTTTCTTCTATATTTAACTTTATGTAGAGGCTAGGCCCCCCTCTAAATCTTGGTTGAAATCATTTTTCATTCTAATTAATAGAAATGGAGTAGCGATCAAAGGTGTCTTCTCAAACAACATTGAGTCAGGGGAAAAAATTTGTGGTCACAAAATGGGTGATCAGTGTCTTATTCTCTTCTGTTTGTGCCTTGTCTTTAGCTTTTTCTTCTATATTTAACTTTATGTAGAGGCTAGTCCCCCCTCTCAATCTTGGATGAAATTATTTTTCATTCTAATTAATAGAAATGGAGTAGCGTGCAATGGTGTCGTCTCATACCACTGTGAGTTAGCAGATAAAATTTGTGGGCACAAAATGGGTGATCAGTGTCTTATTCTCTTCTGTTTATGCCTTGTCTTTAGCTTTTTCTTCTATATTTAACTTTATGTAGAGGCTAGGCCCCCCTCTAAATCTTGGTTGAAATTATTTTTCATTCTAAATAATGGAAATGGAGTATCGTGCAATAGTGTCGTCTCATACAACTGTGAGTTAGCAGATAAAATTTGTGGGCACAAAATGGGTGATCAGTGTCTTATTCTCTTCTGTTTATGCCTTGTCTTTATCTTTTTCTTCTATATTTAACTTTATGTAGAGGCTAGGCCCCCCTCTAAATCTTGGTTGAAATTATTTTTCATTCTAATTAATAGAAATGGAGTAGCGTGCAATGGTGTCGTCTCATACAACAGTGAGGTAGGAGAAAAAATTTGTAGGAACAAATGGGTGATCAGTGTCTTATTCTCTTCTGTTTGTGCCTTGACTTTAGGTTTTTCTTCTATATTTAACTTTATGTAGAGGCTAGGCCACCCTCTAAATCTTGGTTGAAATTATTTTTCATTCTAATTCATAGAAATGGAGGAGCGTGCAATGGTGTCGTCTCATACAACAGTAAGGCAGGAGAAAAAAGTTGTTGGCACAAAATGGGTGATCAGTGTCTCATTCTCTTCTGTTTGTGCCTTCTCTTTAGCTTTTTCTTCTATATTTAACTTTATGTCGAGGCTAGGCCCCCCCTCTAAATCTTGGTTGAAATTATTTTTCATTCTAATTAATAGAAATGGAGTAGCGTGCAATAGTGTCGTCTCATACAACTGTGAGTTAGCAGATAAAATTTGTGGGCAGAAAATGGGTGATCAGTGTCTTATTCTCTTCTGTTTATGCCTTGTCTTTATCTTTTTCTTCTATATTTAACTTTATGTAGAGGCTAGGCCCCCATCTAAATCTTGGTTGAAATTATTTTTCATTCTAATTAATAGAAATGGAGTAGCGTGCAATGGTGTCATCTCATACAACTGTGAGTTAGGAGATAAAATTTGTGGCCTCAAAATGGGTGATCAGTGACTTATTCTCTTCTGTTTGTGCCTTGTCTTTAGCTTTTTCTTATATATTTAACTTTATGTAGAGGCTAGGCCCCCCTCTAAATCTTGGTTTAAATTATTTTTCATTCTAATTAATAGAAATGGAGTAGCGATCAAAGGTGTCGTCTCAAACAACAGTGAGTTAGGAGAAAAAATTTGTGGGCACAAAATGGGTGATCAGTGTCTTATTCTCTTCTGTTTGTGCCTTGTCTTTAGCTTTTTCTTCTATATTTAACTTTATGTAGAGGCTAGGCCCCCCTCTAAATCTTGGTTAAAATTATTTTTCATTCTAATTAATAAAAATGGAGTAGCGATCAAAGGTGTTGTCTCAAACAACAGTGAGTTAGGAGAAAAAATTTGTGGGCACAAAATGGGTGATCAGTGTCTTATTCTCTTCTATTTGTGCCTTGTCTTTAGCTTTTTCTTCTATATTTAACTTTATGTAGAGGCTAGGCCCCCCTCTCAATCTTGGTTGAAATTATTTTTCATTCTAATTAATAGAAATGGAGTAGCGTGCAATGGTGTCGTCTCATACAACTGTGAGTTAGCAGATAAAATTTGTGGGCACAAAATGGGTGATCAGTGTCTTATTCTCTTCTGTTTATGCCATGTCTTTAGCTTTTTCTTCTATATTTAACTTTATGTAGAGGCTAGGCCCCCCTCTAAATCTTGGTTGAAATTATTTTTCATTCTAATTAATAGAAATGGAGTAGCGTGCAATAGTGTCGTCTCATACAACAGTGAGGTTGGAGAAAAAATTTGTTGGCACAAATGGGTGATCAGTGTCTTATTCTCTTCTGTTTGTGCCTTGTCTTTAGCTTTTTCTTCTATATTTAACTTTATGTAGAGGCTAGGCCACCCTCTAAATCTTGGTTGAAATTATTTTTCATTCTAATTAATAGAAATGGAGTAGCGTGCAATGGTGTCGTCTCATACAACTGTGAGTTAGCAGATAAAATTTGTGGGCCCAAAATTGGTGATCAGTGTCTTATTCTCTTCTGTTTATGCCTTGTCTTTAGCTTTTTCTTCTATATTTAACTTTATGTAGAGGCTAGGCCCCCATCTAAATCTTGGTTGAAATTATTTTTCATTCTAATTAATGGAAATGGAGTAGCGTGCAATAGTGTCGTCTCATACCACTGTGAGTTAGCAGATAAAATTTGTGGGCACAAAATGGGTGATCAGTGTCTTATTCTCTTCTGTTTATGCCTTGTCTTTATCTTTTTCTTCTATATTTAACTTTATGTAGAGGCTAGTCCCCCCTCTAAATCTTGGTTGAAATTATTTTTCATTCTAATTAATAGAAATGGAGTAGCGTGCAATGGTGTCGTCTCATACAACAGTGAGGTAGGAGAAAAAATTTGTAGGAACAAATCGGTGATCAGTGTCTTATTCTCTTCTGTTTGTGCCTTGTCTTTAGCTTTTTCTTCTATATTTAACTTTATGTAGAGGCTAGGCCACCCTCTAAATCTTGGTTGAAATTATTTTTCATTCTAATTCATAGAAATGGAGGAGCGTGCAATGGTGTCGTCTCATACAACAGTAAGGCAGGAGAAAAAAGTTGTTGGCACAAAATGGGTGATCAGTGTCTCATTCTCTTCTGTTTGTGCCTTCTCTTTAGCTTTTTCTTCTATATTTAACTTTATGTAGAGGCTAGGCCCCCCTCTAAATCTTGGTTGAAATTATTTTTCATTCTAATTAATAGAAATGGAGTGGCGTGCAATGGTGTCGTGTCATACAACTGTGAGTTAGGAGATAAAATTTGTGGGCACAAAATGGGTGATCAGTGACTTATTCTCTTCTGTTTGTGCCTTGTCTTTAGCTTTTTCTTATATATTTAACTTTATGTAGAGGCTAGGCCCCCCTCTAAATCTTGGTTAAAATTATTTTTCATTCTAATTAATAGAAATGGAGTAGCGATCAAAGGTGTCGTCTCAAACAACAGTGAGTTAGGAGAAAAAATTTGTGGGCACAAAATGGGTGATCAGTGTCTTATTCTCTTCTATTTGTGCCTTGTCTTTAGCTTTTTCTTCTATATTTAACTTTATGTAGAGGCTAGGCCCCCCTCTCAATCTTGGTTGAAATTATTTTTCATTCTAATTAATAGAAATGGAGTAGCGTGCAATGGTGTCGTCTCATACAACTGTGAGTTAGCAGATAAAATTTGTGGGCACAAAATGGGTGATCAGTGACTTATTCTCTTCTGTTTATGCCTTGTCTTTAGCTTTTTCTTCTATATTTAACTTTATGTAGAGGCTAGGCCCCCCTCTAAATCTTGGTTGAAATTATTTTTCATTCTAATTAATAGAAATGGAGTAGCGTGCAATAGTGTCGTCTCATACAACTGTGAGTTAGCAGATAAAATTTGTGGGCACAAACAGGTTGATCAGTGTCTTATTCTCTTCTGTTTATGCCTTGTCTTTATCTTTTTCTTCTGTCTTTAACTTTATGTAGAGGCTAGGCCCCCCTCTAAATCTTGGTTGAAATTATTTTTCATTCTAATTAATAGAAATGGAGTAGCGTGCAATGGTGTCATCTCATACAACAGTGAGGTAGGAGAAAAAATTTGTTGGCACAAATGGGTGATCAGTATCTTATTCTCTTCTGTTTGTGCCTTGTCTTTAGCTTTTTCTTCTATATTTAACTTTATGTAGAGGCTAGGCCACCCTCTAAATCTTGGTTGAAATTATTTTTCATTCTAATTCATAGAAATGGAGTAGCGTGCAATGGTGTCGTCTCATACAACTGTGAGTTAGCAGATAAAATTTGTGGGCACAAAACTGGTGATCAGTGTCTTATTCTCTTCTGTTTATGCCTTGTCTTTAGCTTTTTCTTCTATATTTAACTTTATGTAGAGGCTAGGCCCCCCTCTAAATCTTGGTTGAAATTATTTTTCATTCTAATTCATAGAAATGGAGTAGCGTGCAATGGTGTCGTCTCATACAACAGTGAGGTAGGAGAAAAAATTTGTAGGCACAAATGGGTGATCAGTGTCTTATTCTCTTCTGTTTGTGCCTTGTCTTTAGCTTTTTCTTCTATATTTAACTTTATGTAGAGGCTAGGCCACCCTCTAAATCTTGGTTGAAATTATTTTTCATTCTAATTCATAGAAATGGAGGAGCGTGCAATGGTGTCGTCTCATACAACAGTGAGGCAGGAGAAAAAAGTTGTTGGCACAAAATGGGTGATCAGTGTCTTATTCTCTTCTGTTTGTGCCTTCTCTTTAGCTTTTTCTTCTATATTTAACTTTATGTAGAGGATAGGCCCCCCTCTAAATCTTGGTTGAAATTATTTTTCATTCTAATTAATAGAAATGGAGTAGCGTGCAATGGTGTCGTCTCATACAACTGTGAGTTAGCAGATAAAATTTGTGGGCACAAAATGGGTGATCAGTGTCTTATTCTCTTCTGTTTATGCCATGTCTTTAGCTTTTTCTTCTATATTTAACTTTATGTAGAGGCTAGGCCCCCCTCTAAATCTTGGTTGAAATTATTTTTCATTCTAATTAATAGAAATGGAGTAGCGTGCAATAGTGTAGTCTCATACAACTGTGAGTTAGCAGATAAAATTTGTGGGCACAAATAGGGTGATCAGTGTCTTATTCTCTTCTGTTTATGCCTTGTCTTTATCTTTTTCTTCTATATTTAACTTTATGTAGAGGCTAGGCCCCCCTCTAAATCTTGGTTGAAATTATTTTTCATTCTAATTAATAGAAATGGAGTAGCGTGCAATGGTGTCATCTCATACAACAGTGAGGTAGGAGAAAAAATTTGTTGGCACAAATGGGTGATCAGTGTCTTATTCTCTTCTGTTTGTGCCTTGTCTTTAGCTTTTTCTTCTATTTTTAACTTTATGTAGAGGCTAGGCCACCCTATAAATCTTGGTTGAAATTATTTTTCATTCTAATTCATAGAAATGGAGGAGCGTGCAATGGTGTCGTCTCATACAACAGTGAGGTAGGAGAAAAAGTTGTTGGCACAAAATGGGTGATCAGTGTCTTATTCTCTTCTGTTTGTGCCTTGTCTTTAGCTTTTTCTTCTATATTTAACTTTATGTAGAGGCTAGGCCCCCCTCTAAATCTTGGTTGAAATTATTTTTCATTCTAATTCATAGAAATGGAGGAGCGTGCAATAGTGTCGTCTCATACAACAGTGAGGTAGGAGAAAAAGTTGTTGGCACAAAATGGGTGATCAGTGTCTTATTCTCTTCTGTTTGTGCCTTGTCTTTAGCTTTTTCTTCTATATTTAACTTTATGTAGAGGCTAGGCCCCCCTCTAAATCTTGGTTGAAATTATTTTTCATTCTAATTAATAGAAATGGAGTAGCGTGCAATGGTGTCGTCTCATACAACTGTGAGTTAGCAGATAAAATTTGTGGGCGCAAAATGGGTGATCAGTGTCTTATTCTCTTCTGTTTATGCCATGTCTTTAGCTTTTTCTTCTATATTTAACTTTATGTAGAGGCTAGGCCCCCCTCTAAATCTTGGTTGAAATTATTTTTCATTCTAATTAATAGAAATGGAGTAGCGTGCAATAGTGTCGTCTCATACAAATGTGATTTAGCAGATAAAATTTGTGGGCACAAAATGGGTGATCAGTGTCTTATTCTCTTCTGTTTATGCCTTGTCTTTATCTTTTTCTTCTATATTTAACTTTATGTAGAGGCTAGGCCCCCCTCTAAATCTTGGTTGAAATTATTTTTCATTCTAATTCATAGAAATGGAGGAGCGTGCAATGGTGTCGTCTCATACAACAGTGAGGTAGGAGAAAAAAGTTGTTGGCACAAAATGGGTGATCAGTGTCTTATTCTCTTCTGTTTGTGCCTTGTCTTTAGCTTTTTCTTCTATATTTAACTTTATGTAGAGGCTAGGCCCCCCTCAAAATCTTGGTTGAAATTATTTTTCATTCTAATTAATAGAAATGGAGTAGCGTGCAATGGTGTCGTCTCATACAACTGTGAGTTAGCAGATAAAATTTGTGGGCACAAAATGGGTGATCAGTGTCTTATTCTCTTCTGTTTGTGCCTTGTCTTTAGCTTTTTCTTCTATATTTAACTTTATGTAGAGGCTAGGCCCCTTTCTAAATCTTGGTTGGAATTATTTTTCATTCTAATTCATAGAAATGGAGTAGCATGCAATGGTGTCGTCTCATACAACTGTGAGTTAGGAGAAAAAATTTGTGGGCACAAAATGGGTGATCAGTGTCTTATTCTCTTCTGTTTTTGCCTTGTCTTTAGCTTTTTCTTCTATATTTAACTATATGTAGAGGCCAGGCCCCTTTCTAAATCTTGGTTGGAATTATTTTTCATTCTAATTCATAGAAATGGAGGAGCGTGCAATAGTGTCGTCTCATACAACAGTGAGGTAGGAGATAAAATTTGTGGGCGCAAAATGGGTGATCAGTGTCTTATTCTCTTCTGTTTATGCCATGTCTTTAGCTTTTTCTTCTATATTTAACTTTATGTAGAGGCTAGGCCCCCCTCTAAATCTTGGTTGAAATTATTTTTCATTCTAATTAATAGAAATGGAGTAGCGTGCAATAGTGTCGTCTCATACAAATGTGATTTAGCAGATAAAATTTGTGGGCACAAAATGGGTGATCAGTGTCTTATTCTCTTCTGTTTATGCCTTGTCTTTATCTTTTTCTTCTATATTTAACTTTATGTAGAGGCTAGGCCCCCCTCTAAATCTTGGTTGAAATTATTTTTCATTCTAATTCATAGAAATGGAGGAGCGTGCAATGGTGTCGTCTCATACAACAGTGAGGTAGGAGAAAAAAGTTGTTGGCACAAAATGGGTGATCAGTGTCTTATTCTCTTCTGTTTGTGCCTTGTCTTTAGCTTTTTCTTCTATATTTAACTTTATGTAGAGGCTAGGCCCCCCTCAAAATCTTGGTTGAAATTATTTTTCATTCTAATTAATAGAAATGGAGTAGCGTGCAATGGTGTCGTCTCATACAACTGTGAGTTAGCAGATAAAATTTGTGGGCACAAAATGGGTGATCAGTGTCTTATTCTCTTCTGTTTGTGCCTTGTCTTTAGCTTTTTCTTCTATATTTAACTTTATGTAGAGGCTAGGCCCCTTTCTAAATCTTGGTTGGAATTATTTTTCATTCTAATTCATAGAAATGGAGTAGCATGCAATGGTGTCGTCTCATACAACTGTGAGTTAGGAGAAAAAATTTGTGGGCACAAAATGGGTGATCAGTGTCTTATTCTCTTCTGTTTGTGCCTTGTCTTTAGCTTTTTCTTCTATATTTAACTATATGTAGAGGCCAGGCCCCTTTCTAAATCTTGGTTGGAATTATTTTTCATTCTAATTCATAGAAATGGAGTAGCGTGCAATGGTGTCGTCTCATACAACTGTGAGTTAGGAGAAAAAATTTGTGGGTACAAAATGGGTGATCAGTGTCTTATTCTCTTCTGTTTGTGCCTTGTCTTTAGCTTTTTCTTCTATATTTAACTTCATGTAGAGGCTAGGCCCCTTTCTAAATCTAGGTTGGAATTATTTTTATTCTAATTCATAGAAATGGAGTAGCATGCAATGTTGTCGTCTCATACAACAGTGAGTTAGGAGAAAAAATTTGTTGGCACAAAATTTGTGATCAGTGTCTTATTCTCTTGTGTTTGTGCCTTGTCTTTAGCTTTTTCTTCTAAATTTAACTTTATGTAGAGGATAGGCCCCCCTCTAAATCTTGGTTGAAATTATTTTTCATTCTAATTCATAGAAATGGAGTAGCATGCAATGGTGTCTTCTCATACAACAGTGAGGTAGGAGAAAAAACTTGTGGGCACAAAATGGGTGATCAGTGTCTTATTCTCTTCTGTTTGTGCCTTGTCTCTAGCTTTTTCTTCTATATTTAACTTTATGTAGAGGATAGGCCCCCCTCTAAATCTTGGTTGAAATTATTTTTCATTCTAATTCATAGAAATGGAGTAGCATGCAATGGTGTCATCTCATACAACAGTGAGTTAGGAGAAAAAATTTGTGGGCAGAAAATGGGTGATCAGTGTCTTATTCTCTTCTGTTTGTGCCTTGTCTTTAGCTTTTTCTTCTATATTTAACTTCATGTAGAGGCTAGGCCCCTTTCTAAATCTTGGTTGGAATTATTTTTCATTCTAATTCATAGAAATGGAGTAGCATGCAATGGTGTCGTCTCATACAACAGTGAGTTAGGAGAAAAAATTTGTTGGCACAAAATGGGTGATCAGTGTCTTATTCTCTTGTGTTTGTGCCTTGTCTTGAGCTTTTTCTTCTATATTTAACTTTATGTAGAGGATAGGCCCCCCTCTAAATCTTGGTTGAAATTATTTTTCATTCTAATTCATAGAAATGGAGTAGCATGCAATGGTGTCATCTCATACAACAGTGAGGTAGGAGAAAAAATTTGTGGGCACAAAATGGGTGATCAGTGTCTTATTCTCTTCTGTTTGTGCCTTGTCTTTAGCTTTTTCTTCTATATTTAACTTTATGTAGAGGATAGGCCCCCCTCTAAATCTTGGTTGAAATTATTTTTCATTCTAATTAATAGAAATGGAGTAGCATGCAATGGTGTCGTCTCATACAACAGTGAGTTAGGAGAAAAAATTTGTGGGCACAAAATGGGTGATCAGTGTCTTAATCTGTTCTGTTTGTGCCTTGTATTGAGCTTTTTCTTCTATATTTAACTTTATGTAGAGGCTAGGCCCCTTTCTAAATCTTGGTTGGAATTATTTTTCATTCTAATTTATAGAAATGGAGTAGCATGCAATGGTGTCGTCTCATACAACTGTGAGTTAGGAGAAAAAATTTGTGGGCACAAAATGGGTGATCAGTGTCTTATTCTCTTCTGTTTGTGCCTTGTCTTTAGCTTATTCTTCTATATTTAACTATATGTAGAGGCCAGGCCCCTTTCTAAATCTTGGTTGGAATTATTTTTCATTCCAATTCATAGAAATGGAGTAGCGTGCAATGGTGTCGTCTCATACAACTGTGAGTTAGGAGAAAAAATTTGTGGGCACAAAATGGGTGATCAGTGTCTTATTCTCTTCTGTTTGTGCCTTGTCTTTAGCTTTTTCTTCTATATTTAACTTCATGTAGAGGCTAGGCCCCTTTCTAAATCTATGTTGGTATTATTTTTCATTCTAATTCATAGAAATCGAGTAGCGTGCAATGGTGTCGTCTCATACAACTGTGAGTTAGGAGAAAAAATTTGTTGGCACAAAATGGGTGATCAGTGTTTTATTCTCTTCTGTTTGTGCCTTGTCTTTAGCTTTTTCTTCTATATTTAACTTCATGTAGAGGCTAGGCCCTTTCTAAATCTTGGTTGGAATTATTTTTATTCTAATTCATAGAAATGGAGTAGCATGCAATGTTGTCGTCTCATACAACAGTGAGTTAGGAGAAAAAATTTGTTGGCACAAAATGTGTGATCAGTGTCTTATTCTCTTGTGTTTGTGCCTTGTCTTTAGCTTTTTCTTCTAAATTTAACTTTATGTAGAGGATAGGCCCCCCTCTAAAGCTTGGTTGAAATTATTTTTCATTCTAATTCATAGAAATGGAGTAGCATGCAATGGTGTCTTCTCATACAACAGTGAGGTAGGAGAAAAAATTTGTGGGCACAAAATGGGTGATCAGTGTCTTATTCTCTTCTGTTTGTGCCTTGTCTCTAGCTTTTTCTTCTATATTTAACTTTATGTAGAGGATAGGCCCCCCTCTAAATCTTGGTTGAAATTATTTTTCATTCTAATTCATAGAAATGGAGTAGCATGCAATGGTGTCATCTCATACAACAGTGAGTTAGGAGAAAAAATTTGTGGGCAGAAAATGGGTGATCAGTGTCTTATACTCTTCTGTTTGTGCCTTGTCTTTAGCTTTTTCTTCTATATTTAACTTCATGTAGAGGCTAGGCCGCTTTCTAAATCTTGGTTGGAATTATTTTTCATTCTAATTCATAGAAATGGAGTAGCATGCAATGGTGTCGTCTCATACAACAGTGAGTTAGGAGAAAAAATTTGTTGGCACAAAATGGGTGATCAGTGTCTTATTCTCTTGTGTTTGTGCCTTGTCTTTAGCTTTTTCTTCTATATTTAACTTTATGTAGAGGATAGGCCCCCCTCTAAATCTTGGTTGAAATTATTTTTCATTCTAATTCATAGAAATGGAGTAGCATGCAATGGTGTCATCTCATACAACAGTGAGGTAGGAGAAAAAATTTGTGGGCACAAAATGGGTGATCAGTGTCTTATTCTCTTCTGTTTGTGCCTTGTCTTTAGCTTTTTCTTCTATATTTAACTTTATGTAGAGGATAGGCCCCCCTCTAAATCTTGGTTGAAATTATTTTTAATTCTAATTAATAGAAATGGAGTAGCATGCAATGGTGTCGACTCATACACAAGTGAGTTAGGAGAAAAAATTTGTGGGCACAAAATGGGTGATCAGTGTCTTATTCTCTTCTGTTTGTGCCTTGTATTTAGCTTTTTCTTCTATATTTAACTTTATGTAGAGGCTAGGCCCCTTTCTAAATCTTGGTTGGAATTATTTTTCATTCTAATTCATAGAAATGGAGTAGCATGCAATGGTGTCGTCTCATACAACTGTGAGTTAGGAGAAAAAATTTGTGGGCACAAAATGGGTGATCAGTGTCTTATTCTCTTCTGTTTGTGCCTTGTCTTTAGCTTTTTCTTCTATATTAACTTTATGTAGAGGCTAGGCCCACCTCTAAATCTTGGTTGAAATTATTTTTCATTCTAATTCATAGAAATGGAGTAGCGTGCAATGGTGTCGTCTCATACAACAGTGAGGTAGGAGAAAAAATTTGTTGGCACAAAATGGGTGATCAGTGACTTATTCTCTTCTGTTTGTGCCTTGTCTTTAGATTTTCTTCTATATTTAACTTTATGTAGAGGCTAGGCCCCCCTCTAAATCTTGGTTGAAATTATTTTTCATTCTAATTCATAGAAATGGAGTAGCATGCAATGGTGTCGTCTCATACAACAGTGAGTTAGGAGAAAAAATTTGTGGGCACAAAATGGGTGATCAGTGTCTTATTCTCTTCTGTCTGTGCCTTGTCTTTAGCTTTTTCTGCTATATTTAACTTTATGTAGAGGCTAGGCCCCTTCCTAAATCTTGGTTGTAATTATTTTTCATTCTAATTCATAGAAATGGAGTAGCGTGCAATGGTGTCGTCTCATACAACTGTGAGTTAGGAGAAAAAATTTGTGGGCACAAAATGGGTGATCAGTGTCTTATTCTCTTCTGTTTGTGCCTTGTCTTTAGCTTTTTCTTCTATATTTAACTTTATGTAGAGGCTAGGCCCACCTCTAAATCTTGGTTGAAATTATTTTTCATTCTAATTCATAGAAATGGAGTAGCATGCAATGGTGTCGTCTCATACAACAGTGAGTTAGGAGAAAAAATTTGTGGGCACAAAATCGGTGATCAGTGTCTTATTCTCTTCTGTTTGTACCTTGTCTTTAGCTTTTTCTTCTATATTTAACTTTATGTAGAGGCTAGGCCCCTTTCTAAATCTTGGTTGGAATTGTTTTTCATTCTAATTCATAGAAATGGAGTAGCGTGCAATGGTGTCGTCTCATACACCTGTGAGTTAAAAGAAAAAATTTGTGGGCACAAAATGGGTGATCAGTGTCTTATTCTCTTCTGTTTGTGCCTTGTCTTTAGCTTTTTCTTCTATATTTAACTTTATGTAGAGGCTAGGCCACCCTCTAAATCTTGGTTGAAATTATTTTTCATTCTAATTCATAGAAATGGAGTAGCGTGCAATGGTGTCGTCTCATACAACTTTGAGGTAGGAGAAAAAATTTGTTGGCACAAAATGAGTGATCAGTGTCTTATTCTCTTTTGTTTGTGCCTTGTCTTTATCTTTTTCTTCTATATTTAACTTTATGTAGAGGCTAGGCCCCCCTCTAAATCTTGGTTGAAATTATTTTTCATTATAATTAATAGAAATGGAGTAGCGATCTAAGGTGTCGTCTCAAACAACAGTGAGTTAGGAGAAAAAATTTATGGGCACAAAATGGGTGATCAGTGTCTTATTCTCTTCTGTTTGTGCCTTGTCTTTAGCTTTTTCTTCTATATTTAACTTTATATAGAGGCTAGGCCCCCCTCTAAATCTTGGTTGAAATTATTTTTCATTCTAATTAATAGAAATGGAGTAGCGTGCAATGGTGTCGTCTCATACAACTGTGAGTTAGCAGATAAAATTTGTTGGCACAAAATGGGTGATCAGTGTCTTATTCTCTTCTGTTTATGCTTTGTCTTTAGCTTTTTCTTCTATATTTAACTTTATGTAGAGGCTAGGCCCCCCTCTAAATCTTGGTTGAAATTATTTTTCATTCTAATTAATAGAAATGGAGTAGCGTGCAATGGTGTCGTCTCATACAACTGTGAGTTAGCAGATAAAATTTGTGGGCACAAAATGGGTGATCACAGTATTATACTCTTCTGTTTATGCCTTGTCTTTAGCTTTTTCTTCTATATTTAACTTTATGTAGAGGCTAGCCCCCCCTCTAAAACTTGGTTGAAATTATTTTTCATTCTAATTAATAGAAATGGAGAAGCATGCAATGGTGTCGTCTCATACAACTGTCAGTTAGCATTTAAAATTTGTGGGCACAAAATGGGTGATCAGTGTCTTATACTCTTCTGTTTATGCCTTGTCTTTACCTTTTTCTTCTATATTTAACTTTATGTAGAGGCTAGGCCCCACTCTAAACCTTGGTTGAAATTATTTTTCATTCTAATTAAGAGAAATGGAGTAGCGTGCAATGGTGTCGTCTCATACAACAGTGAGGTAGGAGAAAAAAGTTGTTGGCACAAAATGGGTGATCAGTGTCTTATTCACTTGTGTTTCTGCCTTGTCTTTAGCTTTTTCTTCTATATTTAACTTTATGTAGAGGCTAGGCCCCCCTCTAAATCTTGGTTGAAATTATTTTTCATTCTTATTAATAGAAATGGAGTAGCGATCAAAGGTGTCATCTCAAACAACAGTGAGTTATGAGAAAAAATTAGTGGGCACAAAATGGGTGATCAGTGTTTATTCTGTTCTGTTTGTACCTTGTCTTTAGCTTTTTCTTCTATATTTAACTTTATGTAGAGGCTAGGCCTTTTCTAAATCTTGGTTGAAATTATTTTTCATTCTAATTCATAGAAATGGAGTAGCGTGCAATGGTGTCGTCACATACAATAGTGAGTTAGTAGAAAAAATTTGTCGGCACAAAATGGGTGATCAGTGTCTTATTCTCTTCTGTTTGTGCCTTGTCTTTAGCTTTTTCTTCTATATTTAACTTTAAGTAGAGGCTAGGCCCCTTTCTAAATCTTGGTTGAAATTATTTTTCATTCTAATTAATAGAAATGGAGTAGCGTGCAATGGTGTCATCTCATACAACAGTGAGTTAGGAGAAAAAATTTGTGGGCACAAAATGGGTGATCAGTGTCTTATTCTCTTCTGTTTGTGCCTTGTCTTTAGCTTTTTCTTCTATATTTAACTTTATGTAGAGGCTAGGCCACCCTCTAAATCTTGGTTGAAATTATTTTTCATTCTAATTAATAGAAATGGAGAAGCATGCAATGGTGTCGTCTCATACAACTGTCAGTTAGCATATAAAATTTGTGGGCACAAAATGGGTGATCAGTGTCTTATACTCTTCTGTTTATGCCTTGTCTTTACCTTTTTCTTCTATATTTAACTTTATGTAGAGGCTAGGCCCCCCTCTAAATCTTGGTTGAAATTATTTTTCATTCTAATTAATAGAAATGGAGTAGCGTGCAATGGTGTCGTCTCATACAACAGTGAGTTAGGAGAAAAAATTTGTGGGCACAAAATGGGTGATCAGTGTCTTATTTTCTTCTGTTTGTGCCTTGTCTTTAGCTTTTTATTCTATATTTAACTTTATGGAGAGGCTAGGCCCCTTTCTAAATCTTGGTTGAAATTATTTTTCATTCTAATTCATAGAAATGGAGTAGCGTGCAATGATATCGTCTCATACAACAGTGAGTTAGGAGAAAAAATTTGTGGGCACAAAATGGGTGATCGGTGGCTTATTCTCCGCTGTTTGTGCCTTGTCTTTAGCTTTTTCTTCTATATTTAACTTCATGTAGAGGCTAGGCCTTTTCTAAATCTTGGTTGAAATTATTTTTCATTCTAATTCATAGAAATGGAGTAGAGTGCAATGGTGTCGTCTCATACAACAGTGAGTTAGTAGAAAAAATTTGTCGGCACAAAATGGGTGATCAGTGTCTTATTCTCTTCTGTTTGTGCCTTGTCTTTAGATTTTCTTCTATATTTAACTTTAAGTAGAGGCTAGGCCCCTTTCTAAATCTTGGTTGAAATTATTTTTCATTCTAATTAATAGAAATGGAGTAGCGTGCAATGGTGTCGTCTCATACAACAGTGAGTTAGGAGAAAAAATTTGTGGGCACAAAATGGGTTATCAGTGACTTATTCTCTTCTGTTTGTGCCTTGTCTTTATCTTTTTCTTCTATATTTAACTTTATGTAGAGGCTAGGCCCCTTTCTAAATCTTGGTTGAAATTATTTTTCAATCTAATTAATAGAAATGGAGTAGCGTGCAATGGTGTCGTCTCATACAACAGTGAGTTAGGAGAAAAAATTTGTTGGCACAAAATTGGTGATCAGTGTCTTATTCTCTTCTGTTTGTGCCTTGTCTTTAGCTTTTTCTTCTATATTTAACTTTATGTAGAGGCTAGGCCCCTTTCTAAATCTTGGTTGAAATTATTTTTCATTATAATTAATAGAAATGGAGTAGCGTGCAATGGTGTCGTCTCATACAAAAGTGAGTTAGGAGAAAAAATTTGTGGGCACAAAATGAGTGATCAGTGTCATATTCTCTTCTGTTTGTGCCTTGTCTTTAGCTTTTTCTTCTATATTTAACTTTATGTAGAGGCTAGCCCCCCCTCTAAATCTTGGTTGAAATTATTTTTCATTCTAATTAATAGAAATGGAGTAGCGTGCAATGGTGTCGTCTCATACAACAGTGAGTTAGGAGAAAAAATTTGTTGGCACAAAATGGGTGATCAATGTCTTATTCTTTTCTGTTTGGGCCTTGTCTTTAGCTTTTTCTTCTATATTTAACTGTATGTAGAGGCTAGGCCCCTTTCTAAATCTTGGTTGAAATTATTTTTCATTCTAATTCATAGAAATGGAGTAGCGTGCAATGGTGTCGTCTCATACAACAGTGAGTTAGGAGAAAAATTTGTGGGCACAAAATGGGTGATCAGTGTCTTATTCTCTTCTGTTTGTGCCTTGTCTTTAGCTTTTTATTCTATATTTAACTTTATGTAGAGGCTAGGCCCCTTTCTAAATCTTGGTTGAAATCATTTTTCATTCTAATTCATAGAAATGGAGTAGCATGCAATGGTGTCGTCTCATACAACAGTTAGGTAGGAGAAAAAATTTGTGGGCACAAAATGGGTGATTAGTGTCTTATTCTCTGCTGTTTGTGCCTTGTCTTTAGCTTTTTCTTCTATATTTAATTTTATGTAGAGGCTAGGCCCCTTTCTAAATCTTGGTTGAAATTATTTTTCATTCTAATTCATAGAAATGGAGTAGCGTGAAATGGTGTCGTCTCATACAACAGTGAGTTAGGAGAAAAAATTTGTGGGCACAAAATGGGTGATCAGTGACTTATTCTCTTCTGTTTGTGCCTTGTCTTTATCTTTTTCTTCTATATTTAACTTTATGTAGAGGCTAGACCCCCCTCTAAATCTTGGTTGAAATTATTTTTCATTCTAATTAATAGAAATGGAGTAGCGTGCAATGGTGTCGTCTCATACAACAGTGAGTTAGGAGAAAAAATTTGTGGGCACAAAATGGGTGATCAGTGACTTATTCTCTTCTGTTTGTGCCTTGTCTTTATCTTTTTCTTCTATATTTAACTTTATGTAGAGGCTAGACCCCCCTCTAAATCTTGGTTGAAATTATTTTTCATTCTAATTCATAGAAATGGAGTAGCGTGCAATGATGTCGTCTCATACAACAGTGAGTTAGGAGAAAAAATTTGTGGGCACAAAATGGGTGATCGGTGGATTATTCTCTGCTGTTTGTGCCTTGTCTTTAGCTTTTTCTTCTATATTTAACTTTATGTAGAGGCTAGGCCCCTTTCTAAATCTTGGTTGAAATCATTTTTCATTCTAATTCATAGAAATGGAGTAGCATGCAATGGTGTCGTCTCATACAACAGTTAGGTAGGAGAAAAAATTTGTGGGCACAAAATGGGTGATTAGTGTCTTATTCTCTTCTGTTTGTGCCTTGTCTTTAGCTTTTTCTTCTATATTTAATTTTATGTAGAGGCTAGGCCCCTTTCTAAATCTTGGTTGAAATTATTTTTCATTCTAATTTATAGAAATGGAGTAGCGTGCAATGGTGTCGTCTCATACAACAGTGAGTTAGGAGAAAAAATTTGTGGGCACAAAATGGGTGATCAGTGACTTATTCTCTTCTGTTTGTGCCTTGTCTTTATCTTTTTCTTCTATCTTTAACTTTATGTAGAGGCTAGACCCCCCTCTAAATCTTGGTTGAAATTATTTTTCATTCTAATTAATAGAAATGGAGTAGCGTGCAATGGTGTCGTCTCATACAACAGTGAGTTAGGAGAAAAAATTTGTGGGCACAAAATGGGTGATCAGTGACTTATTCTCTTCTGTTTGTGCCTTGTCTTTATCTTTTTCTTCTATATTTAACTTTATGTAGAGGCTAGACCCCCCTCTAAATCATGGTTGAAATTATTTTTCATTCTAATTCATAGAAATGGAGTAGCGTGCAATGATGTCGTCTCATACAACAGTGAGTTAGGAGAAAAAATTTGTAGGCACAAAATGGGTGATCGGTGGATTATTCTCTGCTGTTTGTGCCTTGTCTTTAGCTTTTTCTTCTATATTTAACTTTATGTAGAGGCTAGGCCCCTTTCTAAATCTTGGTTGAAATCATTTTTCATTCTAATTCATAGAAATGGAGTAGCATGCAATGGTGTCGTCTCATACAACAGTTAGGTAGGAGAAAAAATTTGTGGGCACAAAATGGGTGATTAGTGTCTTATTCTCTTCTGTTTGTGCCTTGTCTTTAGCTTTTTCTTCTATATTTAATTTTATGTAGAGGCTAGGCAACTTTCTAAATCTTGGTTGAAATTATTTTTCATTCTAATTCATAGAAATGGAGTAGCGTGCAATGGTGTCGTCTCATACAACAGTGAGTTAGGAGAAAAAATTTGTGGGCACAAAATGGGTGATCAGTGGCTTATTCTCTGCTGTTTGTGCCTTGTCTTTAGCTTTTTCTTCTATATTTAACTTTATGTAGAGGCTAGGCCCCCCTCTAAATCTTGGTTGAAATTATTTTTCATTCTAATTAATAGAAATGGAGTAGCGTGCAATGGTGTCGTCTCATACAACAGTGTGTTAGGAGAAAAAATTTGTGGGCACAAAATGGGTGATCAGTGTCTTATTCTCTTCTGTTTGTGCCTTGTCTTTAGCTTTTTCTTCTAAATTTAACATTATGTAGAGGCTAGGCCCCCCTCTAAGTCTTGGTTGAAATTATTTTTCATTCTAATTCATAGCAATGTAGTAGCGTGCAATGGTGTCGTCTCATACAACAGTGAGTTAGGAGAAAAAATTTGTTGGCACAAAATGGTTGATCAGTGTCTTATTCTCTTCTGTTTGTGCCTTGTCTTTAGCTTTTTCTTTTATATTTAACTTTATGTAGAGGCTAGGCCCCTTTCTAAATCTTGGTTGAAATTATTTTTCATTCTAATTAATAGAAATGGAGTAGCGTGCAATGGTGTCGTCTCATACAAAAGTGAGTTAGGAGAAAAAATTTGTGGGCACAAAATGAGTGATCAGTGTCATATTCTCTTCTGTTTGTGCCTTGTCTTTAGCTTTTTCTTCTATATTTAACTTTATGTAGAGGCTAGGCCCCCTTCTAAATCTTGGTTGAAATTATTTTTCATTCTAATTAATAGAAATGGAGTAGCGTGCAATAGTGTCGTCTCATACAACAGTGAGTTAGGAGAAAAAATTTGTTGGCACAAAATGGGTGATCAATGTCTTATTCTTTTCTGTTTGGGCCTTGTCTTTAGCTTTTTCTTCTATATTTAACTGTATGTAGAGGCTAGGCCCCTTTCTAAATCTTGGTTGAAATCATTTTTCATTCTAATTCATAGAAATGGAGTAGCATGCAATGGTGTCGTCTCATACAACAGTTAGGTAGGAGAAAAAATTTGTGGGCACAAAATGGGTGATTAGTGTCTTATTCTCTTTTGTTTGTGCCTTGTCTTTAGCTTTTTCTTCTATATTTAATTTTATGTAGAGGCTAGGCCCCTTTCTAAATCTTGGTTGAAATCATTTTTCATTCTAATTCATAGAAATGGAGTAGCGTGCAATGGTGTCGTCTCATACAACAGTGAGTTAGGAGAAAAAATTTGTGGGCACAAAATGGGTGATCAGTGACTTATTCTCTTCTGTTTGTGCCTTGTCTTTATCTTTTTCTTCTATATTTAACTTTATGTAGAGGCTAGACCCCCCTCTAAATCTTGGTTGAAATTATTTTTCATTCTAATTCATAGAAATGGAGTAGCGTGCAATGATGTCGTCTCATACAACAGTGAGTTAGGAGAAAAAATTTGTGGGCACAAAATGGGTGATCGGTGGATTATTCTCTGCTGTTTGTGCCTTGTCTTTAGCTTTTTCTTCTATATTTAACTTTATGTAGAGGCTAGGCCCCTTTCTAAATCTTGGTTGAAATCATTTTTCATTCTAATTCATAGAAATGGAGTAGCATGCAATGGTGTCGTCTCATACAACAGTTAGGTAGGAGAAAAAATTTGTGGGCACAAAATGGGTGATTAGTGTCTTATTCTCTTCTGTTTGTGCCTTGTCTTTAGCTTTTTCTTCTATATTTAATTTTATGTAGAGGCTAGGCAACTTTCTAAATCTTGGTTGAAATTATTTTTCATTCTAATTCATAGAAATGGAGTAGCGTGCAATGGTGTCGTCTCATACAACAGTGAGTTAGGAGAAAAAATTTGTGGGCACAAAATGGGTGATCAGTGACTTATTCTCTTCTGTTTGTGCCTTGTCTTTATCTTTTTCTTCTATATTTAACTTTATGTAGAGGCTAGGCCCCTTTCTAAATCTTGGTTGAAATTATTTTTCATTCTAATTCATAGAAATGGAGTAGCGTGCAATGATTGTCGTCTCATACAACAGTGAGTTAGGAGAAAAAATTTGTGGCACAAAATGGGTGATCAGTGTCTTATTCTCTTCTGTTTGTGCCTTGTCTTTAGCTTTTTCTTCTATATTTAACTTTAAGTAGAGGCTAGGCCCCTTTCTAAATCTTGGTTGAAATTATTTTTCATTCTAATTAATAGAAATGGAGTAGCGTGCAATGGTGTCGTCTCATACAACAGTGAGTTAGGAGAAAAAATTTGTGGGCACAAAATGGGTGATCAGTGGCTTATTCTCTTCTGTTTGTGCCTTGTCTTTAGCTTTTTCTTCTATATTTAACTTTATGTAGAGGCTAGGCCCCCCTCTAAATCTTGGTTGAAATTATTTTTCATTCTAATTAATAGAAATGGAGTAGCGTGCAATAGTGTCGTCTCATACAACAGTGAGTTAGGAGAAAAAATTTGTTGGCACAAAATGGGTGATCAATGTCTTATTCTTTTCTGTTTGGGCCTTGTCTTTAGCTTTTTCTTCTATATTTAACTGTATGTAGAGGCTAGGCCCCTTTCTAAATCTTGGTTGAAATTATTTTTCATTCTAATTCATAGAAATGGAGTAGCGTGCAATGGTGTCGTCTCATAAAACAGTGAGTTAGTAGAAAAAATTTGTGGGCACAAAATGGGTGATCAGTGTCTTATTCTCTTCTGTTTGTGCCTTGTCTTTAGCTTTTTCTTCTATATTTAACTTTAAGTAGAGGCTAGGCCCCTTTCTAAATCTTGGTTGAAATTATTTTTCATTCTAATTAATAGAAATGGAGTAGCATGCAGTGTTGTCGTCTCATACAACAGTGAGTTAGTAGAAAAAATTTGTGGGCACAAAATGGGTGATCAGTGTCTTATTCTCTTCTGTTTGTGCCTTGTCTTTAGCTTTTTCTTCTATATTTAACTTTAAGTAGAGGCTAGGCCCCGTTATAAATCTTGGTTGAAATTATTTTTCATTCTAATTCATAGAAATGGGGTAGCATGCAGTGGTGTCGTCTCATACAACAGTGAGTTAGGAGAAAAAATTTGTGGGCACAAAATGGGTGATCAGTGTCTTATTCTCTTCTGTTTGTGCCTTGTCTTTAGTTTTTTCTTCTATATTTAACTTTATGTAGAGGCTAGGCCCCTTTCTAAATCTTGGTTGAAATTATTTTTCATTCTAATTAATAGAAACGGAGTAGCGTGCAATGGTGTCGTCTCATACAAAAGTGAGTTAGGAGAAAAAATTTGTGGGCACAAAATGAGTGATCAGTGTCATATTCTCTTCTGTTTGTGCCTTGTCTTTAGCTTTTTCTTCTATATTTAACTTTATGTAGAGGCTAGGCCCCCCTCTAAATCTTGGTTGAAATTATTTTTCATTCTAATTAATAGAAATGGAGTAGCGTGCAATGGTGTCGTCTCATACACCAGTGAGTTAGGAGAAAAAATTTGTGGGCACAAAATGGGTGATCAGTGTCTTATTCTCTGCTGTTTGTGCCTTGTCTTTAGCTTTTTCTTCTATATTTAACTTTATGTAGAGGCTAGGCCCCTTTCTAAATCTTGGTTGAAATTATTTTTCATTCTAATTCATAGAAATGGAGTAGCGTGCAATGGTGTCGTCTCATACAACAGTGAGTTAGGAGAAAAAATTTGTGGGCACAAAATGGGTGATCTGTGTCTTATTCTCTGCTGTTTGTGCCTTGTCTTTAGCTTTTTCTTCTATATTTAACTTTATGTAGAGGCTAGGCCCCCCCTCTAAATCTTGGTTGAAATTATTTTTCATTCTAATTCATAGAAATGGAGTAGCGTGCAATGGTGTCGTCTCATACAACAGTGAGTTAGGAGAAAAAATTTGTGGGCACAAAATGGGTGATCAGTGTCTTATTCTCTGCTGTTTGTGCCTTGTCTTTAGCTTCTTCTTCTATATTTAACTTTATGTAGAGGCTAGGCCCCTTTCTAAATCTTAGTTTAAATTATTTTTCATTCTAATTCATAGAAATGGAGTAGCGTGCAATGGTGTCATCTCATACAACAGTGAGTTAGTAGAAAAAATTTGTTGGCACAAAATGGGGGATCTGTGTCTTATTCTCTTCCGTTTGTACCTTGTCTTTAGCTTTTTCTTCTATATGTAACTTTATGTAGAGGCTAGGCACCCCTATAAATCTTCATTGAAATTATTTTTCATTCTAATTCATAGAAATGGAGTAGCGTGCAATGGTGTCGTCTCATACAACAGCGAATTAGGAGAAAAAATTTCTGGGCACAAAATGGGTGATCAGAGTCTTATTCTCTTCTCTTTGTGCCTTGTCTTTAGCTTTTTCTTCTATATTTAACATTATGTAGAGGCTAGGCCCCTTTCTAAATCTTTGTTGAAATTATTTTTCATTCTAATTCATAGAAGTGGAGTAGCGTGCAATGGTGTCATCTCATTCAACAGTGAGTTAGGAGAAAAATTTGTGGGCACAAAATGGGTGATCAGTGTCTTATTCTCTTGTGTTTGTGCCTTATCTTTAGCTTTTTCTTCTATATTTAACTTTATGTAGAGGCTAGCCCCCTTTCTAAATCTTCGTTGAAATTATTTTTCATTCTAATTCATAGAAATGGAATAGCGTGCAATGGTGTCGTCTCATACAACAGGGAGTTAGGAGAAAAATTTTGCGGGCACAAAATGGGTGATCAGTGTCTTATTCTCTTCTGTTTGTGCGTTGTCTTTAGCTTTTTCTTCTATATTTAACATTATGTAGAGGCTAGGCCCCTTTCTAAATCTTCGTTGAAATTATTTTTCCTTCTAATTCATAGAAATGGAGAAGCGTGCAATGGTGTCGTCTCATGCAACAGTGAGTTAGGAGAAAAATATTGTGGGCACAAAATGGTTGATCTGTGTCTTATCCTCTTCTGTTTGTGCCTTGTCTTTAGCTTTTTCTTCTATATTTAACTTTATGTAGAGGCTAGGCCCCCCTCTAAATCTTGGTTGAAATTATTTTTCATTCTAATTCATAGAAATGGAGTAGCGTGCAATGGTGTCGTCTCATACAACTGTAAATTAGGAGAAAAAATTTGTGAGCACAAAATGGGTGATCAGTGACTTATTCTCTTCTGTTTGTGCCTTGTCTTTAGCTTTTTCTTCAATATTTAACATTATGTAGAGGCTAGGCCCCCCTCTAAATCTTGGTTGAAATTATTTTTCATTCTAATTCATAGAAATGGAGTAGCGTGCAATGGTGTCGTCTCATACAACAGTGAGTTAGGAGAAAAATTTTGTGGGCACAAAATGGGTGATCAGTGTCTTATTCTCTTCTGTTTGCGCCTAGTCTTTAGCTTTTTCTTCTATATTTAACTTTATGTAGAGGCTAGGCCCCTTTCTAAATCTTCGTTGAAATTATTTTTCCTTCTAATTCATAGAAATGGAGAAGCGTGCAATGGTGTCGTCTCATGCAACAGTGAGTTAGGAGAAAAATTTTGTGGGCACAAAATGGTTGATCTGTGTCTTATCCTCTTCTGTTTGTGCCTTGTCTTTAGCCTTTCTTCTATATTTAACTTTATGTAGAGGCTAGGCCCCCCTCTAAATCTTGGTTGAAATTATTTTTCATTCTAATTCATAGAAATGGAGTAGCGTGCAATGGTGTCGTCTCATACAACAGTGAGTTAGAAGAAAAAATTTGTGAGCACAAAATGGGTGGTCAGTGATTTATTCTCTTCTGTTTGCGCCTTGTCTTTAGCTTTTTCTTCTATATTTAACTTTATGTAGAGGCTAGTCCCCTTTCTAAATCTTGGTTGGAATTATTTTTCATTCTAATTCGTAGAAATGGAGTAGCGTGCAATGGTGTCGTCTCATACAACAGTGAGTTAGGAGAAAAAATTTGTGGGCACAAAATGGGTGATCAGTGTCTTATTCTCTTCTGTTTGTGCGTTGTCTTTAGCTTTTTCTTCTATATTTAACATTATGTAGAGGGTAGGCCCCCCTCTAAATCTTGGTTGAAATTATTTTTTATTCTAATTCATAGAAATGGAGTAGCGTGCAATGGTGTCGTCTCATACAACAGGGAGTTAGGAGAAAAATTTTGCGGGCACAAAATGGGTGATCAGTGTCTTATTCTCTTCTGTTTGTGCGTTGTCTTTAGCTTTTTCTTCTATATTTAACATTATATAGAGGCTAGGCCCCTTTCTAAATCTTCGTTGAAATTATTTTTCCTTCTAATTCATAGAAATGGAGAAGCGTGCAATGGTGTCGTCTCATGCAACAGTGAGTTAGGAGAAAAATTTTGTGGGCACAAAATGGTTGATCTGTGTCTTATCCTCTTCTGTTTGTGCCTTGTCTTTAGCTTTTTCTTCTATATTTAACTTTATGTAGAGGCTAGGCCCCCCTCTAAATCTTGGTTGAAATTATTTTTCATTCTAATTCATAGAAATGGAGTAGCGTGCAATGGTGTCGTCTCATACAACTGTGAATTAGGAGAAAAAATTTGTGAGCACAAAATGGGTGATCAGTGACTTATTCTCTTCTGTTTGTGCCTTGTCTTTAGCTTTTTCTTCAATATTTAACATTATGTAGAGGCTAGGCCCCCCTCTAAATCTTGGTTGAAATTATTTTTCATTCTAATTCATAGAAATGGAGTAGCGTGCAATGGTGTCGTCTCATACAACAGTGAGTTAGGAGAAAAATTTTGTGGGCACAAAATGGGTGATCAGTGTCTTATTCTCTTCTGTTTGCGCCTAGTCTTTAGCTTTTTCTTCTATATTTAACTTTATGTAGAGGCTAGGCCCCTTTCTAAATCTTCGTTGAAATTATTTTTCCTTCTAATTCATAGAAATGGAGAAGCGTGCAATGGTGTCGTCTCATGCAACAGTGAGTTAGGAGAAAAATTTTGTGGGCACAAAATGGTTGATCTGTGTCTTATCCTCTTCTGTTTGTGCCTTGTCTTTAGCCTTTCTTCTATATTTAACTTTATGTAGAGGCTAGGCCCCCCTCTAAATCTTGGTTGAAATTATTTTTCATTCTAATTCATAGAAATGGAGTAGCGTGCAATGGTGTCGTCTCATACAACAGTGAGTTAGAAGAAAAAATTTGTGAGCACAAAATGGGTGGTCAGTGACTTATTCTCTTCTGTTTGTGCCTTGTCTTTAGCTTTTTCTTCTATATTTAACATTATGTAGAGGCTAGGCCCCCTCTAAATCTTGGTTGAAATTATTTTTCATTCTAATTCATAGAAATGGAGTAGCGTGCAATGGTGTCGTCTCATACAACAGTGAGGTAGGAGAAAAAATTTGTTGGCACAAAATGGGTGATCAGTGTCTTATTCTCTTCTGTTTGTGCCTTGTCTTTAGCTTTTTCTTCTATATTTAACTTTATATAGAGGCTAGTCCCCTTTCTAAATCTTGGTTGGAATTATTTTTCATTCTAATTCGTAGAAATGGAGTAGCATGCAATGGTGTCGTCTCATACAACAGTGATTTACGAGAAAAAATTTGTGGGCACAAAATGGGTGATCAGTGTCTTATTCTCTTCTGTTTGTGCCTTGTCTTTAGCTTTTTCTTCTATATTTAACTTTATGTAGAGGCTAGGCCCCCCTCTAAATCTTGGTTGAAATTATTTTTCATTCTAATTCATAGAAATGGAGTAGGGTGCAATGGTGTGTTCTCATACAACAGTGAGTTAGTAGAAAAAATTTGTGGGCACAAATTGGGTGATCAGTGTCTTTTTCTCTTCTGTTTGTACCTTGTCTTTAGCTTTTTCTTCTATATTTAACTTTATGTAGAGGCTAGGCCCCTTTCTAAATGTTCGTTGGAATTATTTTTCATTCTAATTCATAGAAATGGAGTAGCGTGCAATGGTGTCGTCTCATACAACAGTGATTTAGTAGAAAAATTTGTGGGCACAAAATGGGTGATCAGTGTCTTATTCTCTTCTGTTTGTACCCTGTCTTTAGCTTTTTCTTCTATATTTAACTTTATGTAGAGGCTAGGCCCCTTTCTAAATGTTCGTTGGAATTATTTTTCATTCTCATTCATAGAAATGGAGTAGCGTGCAATGGTGTCGTCTCATACAACAGTGAGTTAGGAGAAAAAATTAGTGGGCACAAAATGGGTGATCAGTGTCTTATTCTCTTCTGTTTGTGCCTTGTCTTTAGCTTTTTCTTCTATATTTAACTTTATGTAGAGGCTAGGCCCCCCTCTAAATCTTGGTTGAAATTATTTTTCATTCTAATTCATAGAAATGGAGTAGCGTGCAATGGTGTCGTCTCATACAACAGTGAGGTAGTAGAAAAAATTTGTTGGCACAAAATGGGTGATCAGTGTCTTATTCTCTTCTGTTTGTGCCTTGTCTTTAGCTTTTTCTTCTATATTTAACTTTATATAGAGGCTAGTCCCCTTTCTAAATCTTGGTTGAAATTATTTTTCATTCTAATTCATAGAAATGGAGTAGGGTGCAATGGTGTCGTCTCATACAACAGTGAGTTAGTAGAAAAAATTTGTGGGCACAAAATGGGTGATCGGTGTCTTATTCTCTTCTGTTTGTACCTTGTCTTTAGCTTTTTCTTCTATATTTAACTTTATGTAGAGGCTAGGCCCCTTTCTAAATGTTCGTTGGAATTATTTTTCATTCTAATTCATAGAAATGGAGTAGCGTGCAATGGTGTCGTCTCATACAACAGTGAGTTAGGAGAAAAAATTTGTGGGCACAAAATGGGTGATCAGTGTCTTATTCTCTTCTGTTTGTGCCTTGTCTTTAGCTTTTTCTTCTATATTTAACTTTATGTAGAGGCTAGGCACCCCTCTAAATCTTGGTTGAAATTATTTTTCATTCTAATTAATAGAAATGGGGTAGCGTTCAATGGTGTTGTCTCATACAACAGTGAGTTAGGAGAAAAAATTTGTGCGCACAAAATGGGTGATCAGTGTTTATTCTCTTCTGTTTGTGCCTTGTCTTTAGCTTTTTCTTCTATATTTAACATTATGTAGAGGCTAGGCCCCCCTCTAAATCTTGGTTGAAATTATTTTTCATTCTAATTAATAGAAATGGAGTAGCGTGCAATTGTGTCATCTCATACAACAGTGTGTTAGGAGAAAAAATTTGTTGGCACAAAATGGGTGATCAGTGACTTATTCTCTTCTGTTTGTGCCTTGTCTTTAGCTTTTTCTTCTATATTTAACTTTATGTAGAGGCTAGGCCCCCCTCTAAATCTTGGTTGAAATTATTTTTCATTCTAATTAATAGAAATGGAGTAGCGTGCAATGGTGTCGTCTCATACAACAGTGAGTTAGTAGAAAAAATTTGTGGGCACAAAATGGGTCATCAGTGACTTGTTCTCATCTGTTTGTGCCTTGTCTTTAGCTTTTTCTTCTATATTTAACTTTATGTAGAGGCTAGGCACCCCTCTAAATCTGGCTTGAAATTATTTTTCATTCTAATTCATAGAAATGGAGAAGCGTGCAATGGTGTCGTCTCATACAACAGTGAGGTAGGAGAAAAAATTTGTTGGCACAAAATGGGTGATCAGTGTCTTATTCTCTTCTGTTTGTGCCTTGTCTTTAGCTTTTTCTTCTATATTTAACTTTATATAGAGGCTAGTCCCCTTTCTAAATCTTGGTTGGAATTATTTTTCATTCTAATTCATAGAAATGGAGTAGCGTGCAATGGTGTCGTCTCATACAACAGTGAGTTAGGAGAAAAAATTTGTGGGCACAAAATGGGTGATCAGTGTCTTATTCTCTTCTGTTTGTGCCTTGTCTTTAGCTTTTTCTTCTATATTTAACATTATGTAGAGGCTAGGCCCCCCTCTAAATCTTGGTTTAAATTATTTTTCATTCTAATTAATAGAAATGTAGTAGCGATCAAAGGTGTCGTCTCAAACAACAGTGAGTTAGGAGAAAAAATTTGTGGGCACAAAATGGGTGATCAGTGTCTTATTCTCTTCTGTTTGGGCCTTGTCTTTAGCTTTTTCTTCTATATTTAACTTTATGTTGAGGCTAGTCCCCTTTCTAAATCTTGGTTGGAATTATTTTTCATTCTAATTCATAGAAATGGAGTAGCGTGCAATGGTGTCGTCTCATACAACAGTGAGTTAGGAGAAAAAATTTGTGGGCACAAAATGGGTGATCAGTGTTTATTCTCTTCTGTTTGTGCCTTGTCTTTCTCTTTTTCTTCTATATCTAACTTTATGTAGAGGCTAGGCACCCCTCTAAATCTTGGTTGAAATTATTTTTCATTCTAATTAATAGAAATGGGGTAGCGTTCAATGGTGTCGTCTCATACAACAGTGAGTTAGGAGAAAAAATTTGTGGGCACAAAATGGGTGATCAGTGTTTATTCTCTTCTGTTTGTGCCTTGTCTTTAGCTTTTTCTTCTATATTTAACATTATGTAGAGGCTAGGCCCCTCTCTAAATCTTGGTTGAAATTATTTTTCATTCTAATTAATAGAAATGGAGTAGCGTGCAATTGTGTCGTCTCATACAACAGTGTGTTAGGAGAAAAAATTTGTTGGCACAAAATGGGTGATCAGTGACTTATTCTCTTCTGTTTGTGCCTTGTCTTTAGCTTTTTCTTCTATATTTAACTTTATGTAGAGGCTAGGCCCCCCTCTAAATCTTGGTTGAAATTATTTTTCATTCTAATTAATAGAAATGGAGTAGCGTGCAATGGTGTCGTCTCATACAACAGTGAGTTAGTAGAAAAAATTTGTGGGCACAAAATGGGTGATCAGTGACTTGTTCTCATCTGTTTGTGCCTTGTCTTTAGCTTTTTCTTCTATATTTAACTTTATGTAGAGGCTAGGCACCCCTCTAAATCTGGCTTGAAATTATTTTTCATTCTAATTCATAGATATAGGGTAGCATCCAATGGTGTTGTCTCATACAACTGTGAGTTAGTAGAAAAAATTTGTGGGCACAAAATGGGTGATCAGTGTCTTATTCTCTTCTGTTTGTACCTTGTCTTTAACTTTTTCTTCTATATTTAACTTTATGTAGAGGCTAGGCCCCTTTCTAAATCTTGGTTGGAATTATTTTTCATTCTAATACATAGAAATGGTGTAGCGTGCAATGGTGTCGTCTCATACAACAGTGAGTTAGGAGACAAAATTTGTGGGCACAAAATGGATGATCAGTGTCTTATTCTCTTCTGTTTGTGCCTTGTCTTTAGCTTTTTCTTCTATATTTAACATTATGTAGAGGATAGGCCCCCCTCTAAATCTTGGTTGAAATTATTTTTCATTCTAATTCATAGAAATGGAGTAGCGTGCAATGATGTCGTCTCATACAACGGTGAGGTAGGAGAAAATATTTGTTGGCACAAAATGGGTGATCAAAGTCTTATTCTCTTCTGTTTGTGCCTTGTCTTTAGCTTTTTCTTCTATATTTAACTTTATGTAGAGGCTAGGTCCCCCTCTAAATCTTGGTTGAAATTATTTTTCATTCTAATTAATAGAAATGCAGTAGCGATCAAAGGTGTCGTCTCAAACAACAATGAGTTAGGAAAAAAAATTTGAGGGCAGAAAATGGGTGATCAGTGTCTTATTCTCTTCTGTTTGTGCCTTGTCTTTAGCTTTTTCTTCTATATTTAACTTTATGTAGAGGCTAAGCCCCCCTCTAAATCATGGTTGAAATTATTTTTCATTCTAATCAATAGAAATGGAGTAGCGTGCAATGGTGTCGTCTCATACAACTGTGAGTTAGCAGATAAAATTTGTGGGCACAAAATGGGTGATCAATGTCTTATTCTCTTCTGTTTATGCCTTGTCTTTAGCTTTTTCTTCTATATTTAACTTTATGTAGAGGCTAGGACCCCTCTAAATCTTGGTTGAAATTATTTTTCATTCTAATTCATAGAAATGGAGTAGCGTGCAATGGTGTCGTCTCATACAACAGTGAGGTAGGAGAAAAAATTTGTTGGCACAAAATGGGTGATCAGTGTCTTATTCTCTTCTGTTTGTGCCTTGTCTTTAGCTTTTTCTTCTATATTTAACTTTATGTAGAGGCTAGGCCCCCCTCTAAATCTTGGTTCAAATTATTTTTCATTCTAATTCATAGAAATGGAGTAGCGTGCAATGGTGTCGTCTCATACAACTGTGAGTTAGCAGATAAAATTTGTGGGCACAAAATGGGTGATCAATGTCTTATTCTCTTCTGTTTATGCCTTGTCTTTAGCTTTTTCTTCTATATTTAACTTTATGTAGAGGGTAGGACCCCCTCTAAATCTTGGTTGAAATTATTTTTCATTCTAATTCATAGAAATAGAGTAGCGTGCAATGGTGTCGTCTCATACAACAGTGAGGTAGGAGAAAAATTTGTTGTCACAAAATGGGTGATCAGTGTCTTATTCTCTTCTGTTTGTGCCTTGTCTTTAGCTTTTTCTTCTATATTTAACTTTATGTAGAGGCTAGGCCCCCCTCTAAATCTTGGTTGAAATTATTTTTCATTCTAATTAATAGAAATGGAGTAGCGTGCAATGGTTTCGTCTCATACAACTGTGATTTAGCAGATAAAATTTGTGGGCACAAAATGGGTGATCAGAGTCTTATTCTCTTCTGTTTATGCCTTGTCTTTAGCTTTTTCTTCTATATTTAACTTTATGTAGAGGCAAGGCCGCCCTCTAAATCTTGGTTGAAATTATTTTTCATTCTAATTAATAGAAATGGGGTAGCGTTCAATGGTGTCGTCTCATACAACAGTGAGTTAGGAGAAAAAATTTGTGGGCACAAAATGGGTGATCAGTGTTTATTCTCTTCTGTTTGTGCCTTGTCTTTAGCTTTTTCTTCTATATTTAACATTATGTAGAGGCTAGGCCCCCCTCTAAATCTTGGTTGAAATTATTTTTCATTCTAATTAATAGAAATGGAGTAGCGTGCAATTGTGTCGTCTCATACAACAGTGTGTTAAAAGAAAAAATTTGTTGGCACAAAATGGGTGATCAGTGACTTATTCTCTTCTGTTTGTGCCTTGTCTTTAGCTTTTTCTTCTATATTTAACTTTATGTAGAGGCTAGGCCCCCCTCTAAATCTTGGTTGAAATTATTTTTCATTCTAATTAATAGAAATGGAGTAGCGTGAATTGGTGTCGTCTCATACAACAGTGAGTTAGTAGAAAAAATTTGTGGGCACAAAATGGGTGATCAGTGACTTTTTCTCATCTGTTTGTGCCTTGTCTTTAGCTTTTTCTTCTATATTTAACTTTATGTAGAGGCTAGGCACCCCTATAAATCTGGCTTGAAATTATTTTTCATTCTAATTCATAGATATAGGGTAGCATCCAATGGTGTTGTCTCATACAACTGTGAGTTAGGAGAAAAAATTTGTGGGCACAAAATGGGTGATCAGTGTCTTATTCTCTTCTGTTTGTGCCTTGTCTTTAGCATTTTCTTCTATATTTAACATTATGTAGAGGCTAGGCCCCCTCTAAATCTTGGTTGAAATTATTTTTCATTCTAATTCATAGAAATGGAGTAGCGTGCAATGGTGTCGTCTCATACAACAGTGAGTTAGGAGAAAAAATTTGTGGGCACAAAATGGGTGATCAGTGTCTTATTCTCTTCTGTTTTTGCCTTGTCTTTAGCTTTTTCTTCGATATTTAACTTTATGTAGAGGCTAGGCCCCCCTCTAAATCTTGGTTGAAATTATTTTTCATTCTAATTCATAGAAATGGAGTAGCGTGCAATGGTGTCGTCTCATGCAACAGTGAGTTAGTAGAAAAAATTTGTGGGCACAAAATGGGTGATCAGTGACTTATTCTCTTCTGTTTGTACCTTGTCTTTAGCTTTTTCTTCTATATTTAACTTTATGTAGAGTCTAGGACCCTTTCTAAATCTTGGTTGGAATTATTTTTCATTCTAATTCATAGAAATGGAGTAGCGTGCAATGGTGTCGTCTCATACAACAGTGAGTTAGGAGAAAAAATTTGTGGGCACAAAATGGATGATCAGTGTCTTATTCTCTTCTGTTTGTGCCTTGTCTTTAGCTTTTTCTTCTATATTTAACATTATGTAGAGGATAGGCCCCCCTCTAAATCTTGGTTGAAATTATTTTTCATTCTAATTCATAGAAATGGAGTAGCGTGCAATGGTGTCGTCTCATACAACGGTGAGGTGGGAGAAAATATTTGTTGGCACAAAATGGGTGATCAGTGTCTTATTCTCTTCTGTTTGTGCCTTGTCTTTAGCTTTTTCTTCTATATTTAACTTTATATAGAGGCTAGGTCCCCCTCTAAATCTTGGTTGAAATTATTTTTCATTCTAATTAATAGAAATGGAGTAGCGATCAAAGGTGTCGTCTCAAACAACAATGAGTTAAAAAAAAAAATTTGTGGGCACAAAATGGGTGATCAGTGTCTTATTGTCTTCTGTTTGTGCCTTGTCTTTAGCTTTTTCTTCTATATTTAACTTTATGTAGAGGCTAGGCCCCTTTCTAAATCTTCGTTGAAATTATTTTTCATTCTAATTAATAGAAATGGAGTAGCATGCAATGGTGTCGTCTCATACAACAGTGAGTTAGGAGAAAAAATTTGTTGGCACAAAATGGGTGATCAGTGTCTTATTCTCTTCTGTTTGTGCCTTGTCTTTAGCTTTTTCTTCTATATTTGACTTTATGTAGAGGCTAGGCAACCCTCTAAATCTTGGTTGAAATTATTTTTCATTCTACTTCATAGAAATGGAGTAGCGTGCAATGGTGTCGTCTCAAACAACAGTGAGTTAGGAAAAAAAATTTGTGGGCACAAAATGGGTGGTCAGTGTCTTATTCTCTTCTGTTTGTGCCTTGTCTTTAGCTTTTTCTTCTATATTTAACTTTATGTAGAGGCTAGGACCCTTTCTAAATCTTCGTTGAAATTATTTTTCATTCTAATTAATAGAAATGGAGTAGCGTGCAATGGTGTCATCTCATACAACAGTGAGTTAGGAGAAAAAATTTGTTGGCACAAAATGGGTGATCAGTGTCTTATTCTCTTCTGTTTGTGCCTTGTCTTTCTCTTTTTCTTCTATATCTAACTTTATGTAGAGGCTAGGCACCCCTCTAAATCTTGGTTGAAATTATTTTTCATTCTAATTAATAGAAATGGGGTAGCGTTCAATGGTGTCGTCTCATACAACAGTGAGTTAGGAGAAAAAATTTGTGGGCACAAAATGGGTGATCAGTGTTTATTCTCTTCTGTTTGTGCCTTGTCTTTAGCTTTTTCTTCTATATTTAACATTATGTAGAGGCTAGGCCCCTCTCTAAATCTTGGTTGAAATTATTTTTCATTCTAATTAATAGAAATGGAGTAGCGTGCAATTGTGTCGTCTCATACAACAGTGTGTTAGGAGAAAAAATTTGTTGGCACAAAATGGGTGATCAGTGACTTATTCTCTTCTGTTTGTGCCTTGTCTTTAGCTTTTTCTTCTATATTTAACTTTATGTAGAGGCTAAGCCCCCCTCTAAATCTTGGTTGAAATTATTTTTCATTCTAATTAATAGAAATGGAGTAGCGTGCAATGGTGTCGTCTCATACAACAGTGAGTTAGTAGAAAAAATTTGTGGGCACAAAATGGGTGATCAGTGACTTGTTCTCATCTGTTTGTGCCTTGTCTTTAGCTTTTTCTTCTATATTTAACTTTATGTAGAGGCTAGGCACCCCTCTAAATCTGGCTTGAAATTATTTTTCATTCTAATTCATAGATATAGGGTAGCATCCAATGGTGTTGTCTCATACAACTGTGAGTTAGTAGAAAAAATTTGTGGGCACAAAATGGGTGATCAGTGTCTTATTCTCTTCTGTTTGTACCTTGTCTTTAACTTTTTCTTCTATATTTAACTTTATGTAGAGGCTAGGCCCCTTTCTAAATCTTGGTTGGAATTATTTTTCATTCTAATACATAGAAATGGAGTAGCGTGCAATGGTGTCGTCTCATACAACAGTGAGTTAGGAGAAAAAATTTGTGGGCACAAAATGGATGATCAGTGTCTTATTCTCTTCTGTTTGTGCCTTGTCTTTAGCTTTTTCTTCTATATTTAACATTATGTAGAGGATAGGCCCCCCTCTAAATCTTGGTTGAAATTATTTTTCATTCTAATTCATAGAAATGGAGTAGCGTGCAATGATGTCGTCTCATACAACGGTGAGGTAGGAGAAAATATTTGTTGGCACAAAATGGGTGATCAAAGTCTTATTCTCTTCTGTTTGTGCCTTGTCTTTAGCTTTTTCTTCTATATTTAACTTTATGTAGAGGCTAGGTCCCCCTCTAAATCTTGGTTGAAATTATTTTTCATTCTAATTAATAGAAATGCAGTAGCGATCAAAGGTGTCGTCTCAAACAACAATGAGTGAGGAAAAAAAATTTGTGGGCAGAAAATGGGTGATCAGTGTCTTATTCTCTTCTGTTTGTGCCTTGTCTTTAGCTTTTTCTTCTATATTTAACTTTATGTAGAGGCTAAGCCCCCCTCTAAATCATGGTTGAAATTATTTTTCATTCTAATCAATAGAAATGGAGTAGCGTGCAATGGTGTCGTCTCATACAACTGTGAGTTAGCAGATAAAATTTGTGGGCACAAAATGGGTGATCAATGTCTTATTCTCTTCTGTTTATGCCTTGTCTTTAGCTTTTTCTTCTATATTTAACTTTATGTAGAGGCTAGGACCCCTCTAAATCTTGGTTGAAATTATTTTTCATTCTAATTCATAGAAATGGAGTAGCGTGCAATGGTGTCGTCTCATACAACAGTGAGGTAGGAGAAAAAATTTGTTGGCACAAAATGGGTGATCAGTGTCTTATTTTCTTCTGTTTGTGCCTTGTCTTTAGCTTTTTCTTCTATATTTAACTTTATGTAGAGGCTAGGCCCCCCTCTAAATCTTGGTTGAAATTATTTTTCATTCTAATTCATAGAAATGGAGTAGCGTGCAATGGTGTCGTCTCATACAACTGTGAGTTAGCAGATAAAATTTGTGGGCACAAAATGGGTGATCAATGTCTTATTCTCTTCTGTTTATGCCTTGTCTTTAGCTTTTTCTTCTATATTTAACTTTATGTAGAGGGTAGGACCCCCTCTAAATCTTGGTTGAAATTATTTTTCATTCTAATTCATAGAAATAGAGTAGCGTGCAATGGTGTCGTCTCATACAACAGTGAGGTAGGAGAAAAATTTGTTGTCACAAAATGGGTGATCAGTGTCTTATTCTCTTCTGTTTGTGCCTTGTCTTTAGCTTTTTCTTCTATATTTAACTTTATGTAGAGGCTAGGCCCCCCTCTAAATCTTGGTTGAAATTATTTTTCATTCTAATTAATAGAAATGCAGTAGCGTGCAATGGTTTCGTCTCATACAACTGTGATTTAGCAGATAAAATTTGTGGGCACAAAATGGGTGATCAGAGTCTTATTCTCTTCTGTTTATGCCTTGTCTTTAGCTTTTTCTTCTATATTTAACTTTATGTAGAGGCAAGGCCCCCCTCTAAATCTTGGTTGAAATTATTTTTCATTCTAATTAATAGAAATGGAGTAGCGTGCAATGGTGTCGTCTCATACAACAGTGAGGTAGGAGAAAAAATTTGTTGGCACAAAATGGGTGATCAGTGTCTTATTCTCTTCTGTTTGTGCCTTGTCTTTAGCTTTTTCTCCTATATTTAACTTTATGTAGAGGCTAGTCCCCTTTCTAAATCTTGGTTGGAATTATTTTTCATTCTAATTCATAGAAATGGAGTAGAATGCAATGGTGTCGTCTCATACAATAGTGAGTTAGGAGAAAAAATTTGTGGGCACAAAATGGGTGATCAGTGTTTATTCTCTTCTGTTTGTGCCTTGTCTTTATCTTTATCTTCTATATCTAACTTTATGTAGAGGCTAGGCTGCCCTCTAAATCTTGGTTGAAATTATTTTTCATTCTAATTAATAGAAATGGGGTAGCATTCAATGGTGTCGTCTCATACAACAGTGAGTTAGGAGAAAAAATTTGTGGGCACAAAATGGGTGATCAGTGTTTATTCTCTTCTGTTTGTGCCTTGTCTTTAGCTTTTTCTTCTATATTTAACATTATGTAGAGGCTAGGCCCCCCTCTAAATCTTGGTTGAAATTATTTTTCATTCTAATTAATAGAAATGGAGTAGCGTGCAATTGTGTCGTCTCATACAACAGTGTGTTAAAAGAAAAAATTTGTTGGCACAAAATGGGTGATCAGTGACTTATTCTCTTCTGTTTGTGCCTTGTCTTTAGCTTTTTCTTCTATATTTAACTTTATGTAGAGGCTAGGCCCCCCTCTAAATCTTGGTTGAAATTATTTTTCATTCTAATTAATAAAAATGGAGTAGCGTGAATTGGTGTCGTCTCATACAACAGTGAGTTAGTAGAAAAAATTTGTGGGCACAAAATGGGTGATCAGTGACTTTTTCTCATCTGTTTTTGCCTTGTCTTTAGCTTTTTCTTCTATATTTAACTTTATGTAGAGGCTAGGCACCCCTATAAATCTGGCTTGAAATTATTTTTCATTCTAATTCATAGATATAGGGTAGCATCCAATGGTGTTGTCTCATACAACTGTGAGTTAGGAGAAAAAATTTGTGGGCACAAAATGGGTGATCAGTGTCTTATTCTCTTCTGTTTGTGCCTTGTCTTTAGCATTTTCTTCTATATTTAACATTATGTAGAGGCTAGGCCCCCTCTAAATCTTGGTTGAAATTATTTTTCATTCTAATTCATAGAAATGGAGTAGCGTGCAATGGTGTCGTCTCATACAACAGTGAGTTAGGAGAAAAAATTTGTGGGCACAAAATGGGTGATCAGTGTCTTATTCTCTTCTGTTTGTGCCTTGTCTTTAGCTTTTTCTTCGATATTTAACTTTATGTAGAGGCTAGGCCCCCCTCTAAATCTTGGTTGAAATTATTTTTCATTCTAATTCATAGAAATGGAGTAGCGTGCAATGGTGTCGTCTCATACAACAGTGAGTTAGTAGAAAAAATTTGTGGGCACAAAATGGGTGATCAGTGACTTATTCTCTTCTGTTTGTACCTTGTCTTTAGCTTTTTCTTCTATATTTAACTTTATGTAGAGTCTAGGACCCTTTCTAAATCTTGGTTGGAATTATTTTTCATTCTAATTCATAGAAATGGAGTAGCGTGCAATGGTGTCGTCTCATACAACAGTGAGTTAGGAGAAAAAATTTGTGGGCACAAAATGGCTGATCAGTGTCTTATTCTCTTCTGTTTGTGCCTTGTCTTTAGCTTTTTCTTCTATATTTAACATTATGTAGAGGATAGGCCCCCCTCTAAATCTTGGTTGAAATTATTTTTCATTCTAATTCATAGAAATGGAGTAGCGTGCAATGGTGTCGTCTCATACAACGGTGAGGTAGGAGAAAATATTTGTTGGCACAAAATGGGTGATCAGTGTCTTATTCTCTTCTGTTTGTGCCTTGTCTTTAGCTTTTTCTTCTATATTTAACTTTATATAGAGGCTAGGTCCCCCTCTAAATCTTGGTTGAAATTATTTTTCATTCTAATTAATAGAAATGGAGTAGCGATCAAAGGTGTCGTCTCAAACAACAATGAGTTAGGAAAAAAAATTTGTGGGCACAAAATGTTTGATCAGTGTCTTATTGTCTTCTGTTTGTGCCTTGTCTTTAGCTTTTTCTTCTATATTTAACTTTATGTAGAGGCTAGGCCCCTTTCTAAATCTTCGTTGAAATTATTTTTCATTCTAATTAATAGAAATGGAGTAGCATGCAATGGTGTCGTCTCATACAACAGTGAGTTAGGAGAAAAAATTTGTTGGCACAAAATGGGTGATCAGTGTCTTATTCTCTTCTGTTTGTGCCTTGTCTTTAGCTTTTTCTTCTATATTTGACTTTATGTAGAGGCTAGGCACCCCTCTAAATCTTGGTTGAAATTATTTTTCATTCTACTTCATAGAAATGGAGTAGCGTGCAATGGTGTCGTCTCAAACAACAGTGAGTTAGGAAAAAAAATTTGTGGGCACAAAATGGGTGGTCAGTGTCTTATTCTCTTCTGTTTGTGCCTTGTCTTTTGCTTTTTCTTCTATATTTAACTTTATGTAGAGGCTAGGCCCCTTTCTAAATCTTCGTTGAAATTATTTTTCATTCTAATTAATAGAAATGGAGTAGCGTGCAATGGTGTCATCTCATACAACAGTGAGTTAGGAGAAAAAATTTGTTGGCACAAAATGGGTGATCAGTGTCTTATTCTCTTCTGTTTGTGCCGTGTCTTTAGCTTTTTCTTCTATATTTAACTTTATGTAGAGGCTAGGCCCCCCTGTAAATCTTGGTTGAAATTATTTTTCATTCTAATTAATAGAAATGGAGTAGCGATCAAAGGTGTCGTCTCAAACAACAGTGAGTTAGGAGAAAAATTTTTGGCCACAAAATGGGAGATCAGTGTCTTATTCTCTTCGGTTTGTGCCTTGTCTTTAGCTTTTTCTTCTATATTTAACTTTATGTAGAGGCTAGGCCCCCCTCTAAATCTTGGTTGAAATTATTTTTCATTCTAATTAATAGAAATGGAGTAGCGTGCAATGGTGTCGTCTCATACAACAGTGAGGTAGGAGAAAAAATTTGTTGGCACAAATTGGTGATCAGTGTCTTATTCTCTTCTGTTTGTGCCTTGTCTTTTGCTTTTTCTTCTATATTTAACTTTATGTAGAGGCTAGGCCCCCCTCTAAATCTTGGTTGAAATTCTTTTTCATTCTAATTAATAGAAATGGAGTAGCGTGCAATGGTGTCGTCACATACAACAGTGAGCTAGGAGAAAAAATTTGTTGGCACAAAATGGGTGATCAGTGTTATATTCTCTTCTGTTTGTGCCTTCTCTTTAGCTTTTTCTTCTATATTTAACTTTATGTAGAGGCTAGGCCCCCCTCTAAATCTTGGTTGAAATTATTTTTCATTCTAATTAATAGAAATGGAGTAGCGATCAAAGGTGTCGTCTCAAACAACAGTGAGTTCGGAGAAAAAATTTGTGGGCACAAAATGGGTGATCAGTGTCTTATTCTCTGCTGTTTGTGCCTTGTCTTTTGCTTTTTCTTCTATATTTAACTTTATGTAGAGGCTAGGCCCCCCTCTAAATCTTGGTTGAAATAATTTTTCATTCTAAATAATAGAAATGGAGTAGCGTGCAATGGTGTCGTCTCATACAACTGTGAGTTAGCAGATAAAATTTTTGGCACAAAATGGGTGATCAGTGTCTTATTCTCTTCTGTTTATGCCTTGTCTTTAGCTTTTTCTTCTATATTTAACTTTATGTAGAGGCTAGGCCCCCCTCTAAATCTTGGTTGAAATTATTTTTCATTCTAATTAATAGAAATGGAGTAGCGTGCAATAGTGTCGTCTCATACAACAGTGAGGTAGGAGAAAAATTTGTTGGCACAATTGGGTGATCAGTGTCTTATTCTCTTCTGTTTGTGCCTTGTCTTTAGCTTTTTCTTCTATATTTAACTTTATGTAGAGGCTAGGCACCCCTCTAAATCTTGGTTGAAATTATTTTTCATTCTACTTCATAGAAATGGAGTAGCGTGCAATGGTGTCGTCTCATACAACAGTGTGTTAGGAGAAAAAATTTGTGGGCACAAAATGTGTGATCAGTGTCTTATTCTCTTCTGTTTGTGCCTTGTCTTTAGCTTTTTCTTCTATATTTAACTTTATGTAGGCTAGGCCCCCCTCTAAATCTTGGTTGAAATTATTTTTCATTCTAATTAATAGAAATGGAGTAGCGTGAATTGGTGTCGTCTCATACAACAGTGAGTTAGTAGAAAAAATTTGTGGGCACAAAATGGGTGATCAGTGACTTGTTCTCATCTGTTTGTGCCTTGTCTTTAGCTTTTTCTTCTATATTTAACTTTATGTAGAGGCTAGGCACCCCTCTAAATCTGGCTTGAAATTATTTTTCATTCTAATTCATAGAAATAGGGTAGCATCCAATGGTGTTGTCTCATACAACTGTGAGTTAGGAGAAAAAATTTGTGGGCACAAAATGGGTGATCAGTGTCTTATTCTCTTCTGTTTGTGCCTTGTCTTTAGCATTTTCTTCTATATTTAACATTATGTAGAGGCTAGGCACCCTCTAAATCTTGGTTGAAATTATTTTTCATTCTAATTCATAGAAATGGAGTAGCGTGCAATGGTGTCGTCTCATACAACAGTGAGTTAGGAGAAAAAATTTGTGGGCACAAAATGGCTGATCAGTGTCTTATTCTCTTCTGTTTGTGCCTTGTCTTTAGCTTTTTCTTCTATATTTAACTTTATGTAGAGGCTAGGACCCTTTCTAAATCTTGGTTGGAATTATTTTTCAATCTAATTCATAGAACTGGAGTAGCGTGCAATGGTGTCGTCTCATACAACAGTGAGTTAGGAGAAAAAATTTGTGGGCACAAAATGGGTGATCAGTGTTTATTCTCTTCTGTTTGTGCCTTGTCTTTATCTTTTTCTTCTATATCTAACTTTATGTAGAGGCTAGGCCGCCCTCTAAATCTTGGTTGAAATTATTTTTCATTCTAATTAATAGAAACGGGGTAGCGTTCAATGGTGTCGTCTCATACAACAGTGAGTTAGGAGAAAAAATTTGTGGGCACAAAATGGGTGATCAGTGTTTATTCTCTTCTGTTTGTGCCTTGTCTTTAGCTTTTTCTTCGATATTTAACATTATGTAGAGGCTAGGCCACCCTCTAAATCTTGGTTGAAATTATTTTTCATTCTAATTAATAGAAATGGAGTAGCGTGCAATTGTGTCGTCTCATACAACAGTGTGTTAGGAGAAAAAATTTGTTGGCACAAAATGGGTGATCAGTGACTTATTCTCTTCTGTTTGTGCCTTGTCTTTAGCTTTTTCTTCTATATTTAACTTTATGTAGAGGCTAGGCCCCCCTCTAAATCTTGGTTGAAATTATTTTTCATTCTAATTAATAGAAATGGAGTAGCGTGAATTGGTGTCGTCTCATACAACAGTGAGTTAGTAGAAAAAATTTGTGGGCACAAAATGGGTGATCAGTGACTTTTTCTCATCTGTTTGTGCCTTGTCTTTAGCTTTATCTTCTATATTTAACTTTATGTAGAGGCTAGGCACACCTCTAAATCTGGCTTGAAATTATTTTTCATTCTAATTCATAGATATAGGGTAGCATCGAATGGTGTTGTCTCATACAACTGTGAGTTAGGAGAAAAAATTTGTGGGCACAAAATGGGTGATCAGTGTCTTATTCTCTTCTGTTTGTGCCTTGTCTTTAGCATTTTCTTCTATATTTAACATTATGTAGAGGCTAGGCCCCCCTCTAAATCTTGGTTGAAATTATTTTTCATTCTAATTAATAGAAATGGAGTAGCGATCAAAGGTGTTGTCTCAAACAACAGTGAGTTAGGAGAAAAATTTTTGGCCACAAAATGGGAGATCAGTGTCTTATTCTCTTCGGTTTGTGCCTTGTCTTTAGCTTTTTCTTCTATATTTAACTTTATGTAGAGGCTAGGCCCCCCTCTAAATCTTGGTTGAAATTCTTTTTCATTCTACTTAATAGAAATGGAGTAGCGTGCAATGGTGTCATCTCATACAACAGTGAGGTAGGAGAAAAAATTTGTTGGCACAAAATGGGTGATCAGTGTCTTATTCTCTTCTGTTTGTGCCTTCTCTTTAGCTTTTTCTTCTATATTTAACTTTATGTAGAGGCTAGGCCCCCCTCTAAATCTTGGTTGAAAATATTTTTCATTCTAATTAATAGAAATGGAGTAGCGCTCAAAGGTATCGTCTCAAACAACAGTGAGTTAGAAGAAAAATTTTTGGGCACAAAATGAGTGATCAGTGTATTATTCTCTTCTGTTTGTGCCTTGTCTTTAGCTTTTTCTTCTATATTTAACTTTATGTAGAGGCTAGGCCCCCCTCTAAATCTTGGTTGAAATAATTTTTCATTCTAAATAATAGAAATGGAGTAGCGTGCAATGGTGTCGTCTCATACAACTGTGAGTTAGCAGATAAAATTTTTGGCACAAAATGGGTGATCAGTGTCTTATTCTCTTCTGTTTGTGCCTTGTCTTTAGCTTTTTCTTCTATATTTAACTTTATGTAGAGGCTAGGCCCCCCTCTAAATCTTGGTTGAAATTATTTTTCATTCTAATTAATAGAAATGGAGTAGCGTGCAATGGTGTCGTCTCATACAACAGTGAGGTAGGAGAAAAATTTGTTGACACAATTGGGTGATCAGTGTCTTATTCTCTTCTGTTTGTGCCTTGTCTTTTGCTTTTTCTTCTGTATTTAACTTTATGTAGAGGCTAGGCCCCCCTCTAAATCTTGGTTGAAATTATTTTTCATTCTCATTCATAGAAATGGAGTAGCGTGCAATGGTGTCGTCTCATACAACAGTGAGGTAGGAGAAAAATTTTGTTGGCACAAAATAGGTGATCAGTGACTTATTCTCTTCTGTTTGTGCCTTGTCTTTAGCTTTTTCTTCTATATTTAACTTTATGTAGAGGCTAGGCACCCCTCTAAATCTTGGTTGAAATTATTTTTCATTCTACTTCATAGAAATGGAGTAGCGTGCAATGGTGTCGTCTCATACAACAGTGTGTTAGGAGAAAAAATTTGTTGGCACAAAATGGGTGATCAGTGACTTATTCTCTTCTGTTTGTGCCTTGTCTTTAGCTTTTTCTTCTATATTTAACTTTATGTAGGCTAGGCCCCCCTCTAAATCTTGGTTGAAATTATTTTTCATTCTAATTAATAGAAATGGAGTAGCGTGAATTGGTGTCGTCTCATACAACAGTGAGTTAGTAGAAAAAATTTGTGGGCAGAAAATGGGTGATCAGTGACTTGTTCTCATCTGTTTGTGCCTTGTCTTTAGCTTTTTCTTCTATATTTAACTTTATGTAGAGGCTAGGCACCCCTCTAAATCTGGCTTGAAATTATTTTTCATTCTAATTCATAGATATAGGGTAGCATCCAATGGTGTTGTCTCATACAACTGTGAGTTAGGAGAAAAAATTTGTGGGCACAAAATGGGTGATCAGTGTCTTATTCTCTTCTGTTTGTACCTTGTCTTTAGCTGTTTCTTCTATATTTAACTTTATGTAGAGGCTAGGACCCTTTCTAAATCTTGGTTGGAATTATTTTTCAATCTAATTCATAGAAATGGAGTAGCGTGCAATGGTGTCGTCTCATACAACAGTGAGTTAGGAGAAAAAATTTGTGGGCACAAAATGGATGATCAGTGTCTTATTCTCTTCTGTTTGTGCCTTGTCTTTAGCTTTTTCTTCTATATTTAACATTATGTAGAGGATAGGCCCCCCTCTAAATCTTGGTTGAAATTATTTTTCATTCTAATTCATAGAAATGGAGTAGCGTGCAATGGTGTCGTCTCATACAACGGTGAGGTAGGAGAAAATATTTGTTGGCACAAAATGGGTGATCAGGGTCTTATTCTCTTCTGTTTGTGCCTTGTCTTTAGCTTTTTCTTCTATATTTAACTTTATGTAGAGGCTAGGCCCCTTTCTAAATCTTCGTTGAAATTATTTTTCATTCTAATTCATAGAAATGGAGTAGCGTGCAATGGTGTCGTCTCATACAACTGTGAGTTAGCAGATAAAATTTTTGGGCACAAAATGGGTGATCAGTGTCTTATTCTCTTCTGTTTGTGCCTTGTCTTTAGCTTTTTCTTCTATATTTAACTTTATGTAGAGGCTAGGCCCCCCTCTAAATCTTGGTTGAAATTATTTTTCATTCTAATTCATAGAAATGGAGTAGCGCTCAAAGGTATCGTCTCAAACAACAGTGAGTTAGGAGAAAAATTTTTGGGCACAAAATGAGTGATCGGTGTATTATTCTCTTCTGTTTGTGCCTTGTCTTTAGCTTTTTCTTCTATATTTAACTTTATGTAGAGGCTAGGCCCCCCTCTAAATCTTGGTTGAAATTATTTTTCATTCTAATTCATAGAAATGGAGTAGCGTGCAATGGTGTCGTCTCATACAACGGTGAGGTAGGAGAAAATATTTGTTGGCACAAAATGGGTGATCAGGGTCTTATTCTCTTCTGTTTGTGCCTTGTCTTTAGCTTTTTCTTCTATATTTAACTTTATGTAGAGGCTAGGCCCCTTTCTAAATCTTCGTTGAAATTATTTTTCATTCTCATTCATAGAAATGGAGTAGCGTGCAATGGTGTCGTCTCATACAACAGTGAGGTAGGAGAAAAATTTTGTTGGCACAAAATAGGTGATCAGTGACTTATTCTCTTCTGTTTGTGCCTTGTCTTTAGCTTTTTCTTCTATATTTAACTTTATGTAGAGGCTAGGCACCCCTCCAAATCTTGGTTGAAATTATTTTTCATTCTACTTCATAGAAATGGAGTAGCGTGCAATGGTGTCGTCTCATACAACAGTGAGTTAGGAGAACAAATTTGTGGGCACAAAATGGGTGATCAGTATCTTATTCTCTTCTGTTTGTGCCTTGTCTTTAGCTTTTTCTTCTATATTTAACTTTATGTAGAGGCTAGGCCCCCCTCTAAATCTTGGTTGAAATTATTTTTCATTCTAATTCATAGAAATGGAGTAGCGTGCAATGGTGTCGTCTCATACAACAGTGAGGTAGGAGAAAAAATTTGTTAGCACAAAATGGGTGGTCAGTGTCTTATTCCCTTCTGTTTGTGCCTTTCTCTTCTGTTTGTGCCTATTCTCTTCTGTTTGTGCTTTTTCTTCTATATTTAACTTTTTGTAGAGGCTAGGCCCTCCTGTAAATCTTGGTTGTAATTTTTTTTCATTCTAATTCATAGAAATGGAGTAGCGTGTAATGGTGTCGTCTCATACAACAGCGAGTTAGGAGAAAAAATTTGTGGGCACAAAATGGGTGATCAGTGTCTTATTCTCTTCTGTTTGTGCCTTGTCTTTAGCTTTTTCTTCTACAATTAACTTTATGTAGAGGCTAGGCCCCCCTCTAAATCTTGGTTGAAATTATTTTTCATTCTAATTCATAGAAATGGAGTAGCGTGCAATGGTGTCGTCTCATACAACAGTGAGGTAGGAGAAAAAATTTGTTAGCACAAAATGGGTGATCAGTGTCTTATTCTCTTCTGTTTGTGCCTTTCTCTTCTGTTTGTGCCTATTCTCTTCTGTTTGTGCTTTTTCTTCTATATTTAACTTTATGTAGAGGCTAGGCCCTCCTCTAAATCTTGGTTGTAATTTTTTTTCATTCTAATTCATAGAAATGGAGTAGCGTGCAATGGTGTCGTCTCATACAACTGTGAGTTAGCAGATAAAATTTGTGGGCACAAAATGGGTGATCAATGTCTTATTCTCTTCTGTTTATGCCTTGTCTTTAGCTTTTTCTTCTATATTTAACTTTATGTAGAGGCTAGGACCCCTCTAAATCTTGGCTGAAATTATTTTTCATTCTAATTCATAGAAATGGAGCAGCGTGCAATGGTGTCGTCTCATACAACAGTGAGGTAGGAGAAAAAATTTGTTGGCACAAAATGGGTGATCAGTGTCTTATTTTCTTCTGTTTGTGCCTTGTCTTTAGCTTTTTCTTCTATATTTAACTTTATGTAGAGGCTAGGCTCCCCTCTAAATCTTGGTTGAAATTATTTTTCATTCTAATTCCTAGAAATGGAGTAGCGTGCAATGGTGTCGTCTCATACAACAGTGAGGTAGGAGAAAAAATTTCTTGGCACAAATTGGTGATCAGTGTCTTATTCTCTTCTGTTTGTGACTTGTCTTTAGCTTTTTCTTCTATATTTAACTTTATGTAGAGGCTAGGCCCCTTTCTAAATCTTGGTTGAAATTATTTTTCATTCTAATTCATAGAAATGGAGTAGCGTGCTATGGTGTCGTCTCATAAAACAGTGAGATAGGAGAAAAAATTTCTTGGCACAAAATGGGTGATCAGTGTCTTATTCTCTTCTGTCTGTGCCTTGTCTTTAGCTTTTCCTTCTATTTTTAACTTTAAGTAGAGGCTAGGCCCCTTTCTAAATCTTGGTTGAAATCATTTTTCATTCTAATTCATAGAAATGTAGGAGCGTGCAATGGTGTCGTCTCATACAACAGTGAGTTAGGAGAAAAAATTTGTGGGCACAAAATGGGTGATCAGTGTCTTATTCTCTTCTGTTTGTGCCTTGTCTTTAGCTTTTTCTTCTATATTTAACTTTATGTAGAGGCTAGGCCCCCCTCTAAATCTTGGTTGAAATTATTTTTCATTCTAATTAATAGAAATGGAGTAGCGTGCAATGGTGTTGTCTCATACAACTGTGAGTTAGCAGATAAAATTGTGGGCACAAAATGGGTGATCAGTGTCTTATTCTCTTCTGTTTATGCCTTGTCTTTAGCTTTTTCTTCTATATTTAACTTTATGTAGAGTATAGGCCCCCCTCTAAATCTTGGGTGAAATTATTTTTCATTCTAATTAATAGAAATGGAGTAGCGTGCAATGGTGTCGTCTCATACAACAGTGAGTTAGTAGAAAAAATTTGTTGGCACAAAATGGGGGATCAGTGCCTTATTCTCTTCTGTTTGTGCCTTGTCTTTACCTTTTTCTTCTACATTTAACATTATGTCGAGGCTAGGCCCCTCTCTAAATCTTGGTTGAAATTATTTTTCATTCTAATTAATAGAAATGGAGTAGCGTGCAATGGTGTCGTCTCATACAACAGTGAGTTAGTAGAAAAAATTTGTGGGCACAAAATGGGTGATCAGTGTCTTATTCTCTTCTGTTTGTGCCTTGTCTTTAGCTTTTCCTTCTATATTTAACTTTAAGTAGAGGCTAGGCCCCTTTCTAAATCTTGGTTGAAATTATTTTTCATTCTAATTCATAGAAATGGAGTAGCGTGCAATGGTGTCGTCTCATACAACAGTGAGGTAGGAGAAAAAATTTGTGGGCACAAAATGGGTGATCAGTGTCTTATTCTCTTCTGTTTGTGCCTTGTCTTTAGCTTTTTCTTCTATATTTAACTTTATGTAGAGGCTAGGCCCACCTCTAAATCTTGGTTGTAATTTTTTTTCATTCTAATTCATAGAAATGGAGTAGCGTGCAATGGTGTCGTCTCATACAACAGTGAGTTAGGAGAAAAAATTTGTGGGCACAAAATGGGTGATCAGTGTCTTATTCTCTTCTGTTTGTGCCTTGTCTTTAGCTTTTTCTTCTATATTTAACTTTATGTAGAGGCTAGGCCCCCCTCTAAATCTTGGTTGAAATTATTTTTCATTCTAATTAATAGAAATGGAGTAGCGTGCAATGGTGTCGTCTCATACAACAGTGAGGTAGGAGAAAAAATTTGTTGGCACAAATGGGTGATCAGTGTCTTATTCTCTTCTGTTTGTGACTTGTCTTTAGCTTTTTCTTCTATATTTAACTTTATGTAGAGGCTAGGCCCCTTTCTAAATCTTGGTTGAAATTATTTTTCATTCTAATTCATAGAAATGGAGTAGCGTGCAATGGTGTCGTCTCATAAAACAGTGAGATAGGAGAAAAAATTTCTTGGCACAAAATGGGTGATCAGTGTCTTATTCTCTTCTGTTTGTGCCTTGTCTTTAGCTTTTTGTTCTATATTTAACTTTATGTAGAGGCTAGGCACCACTCTAAATCTGGCTTGAAATTATTTTTCATTCTAATTCATAGAAATGGAGTAGCGTGCAATGGTGTGGTCTCATACAACAGTGAGTTAGTAGAAAAAATTTGTGGCCACAAAATGGGTGATCAGTGTCTTATTCACTTCTGTTTGTGCCTTGTCTTTAGCTTTTTCTTCTATATTTAACTTTATGTAGAGGCAAGGCCCCCCTCTAAATCTGGATTGAAATTATTTTTCATTCTAATTCATAGAAATGGAGTAGCGTGCAATGGTGTCGTCTCATACAACAGTGAGATAGGAGAAAAAATTTCTTGGCACAAAATGGGTGATCAGTGTCTTATTCTCTTCTGTTTGTGCCTTGTCTTTACCTTTTTCTTCTACATTTAACATTATGTCGAGGCTAGGCCCCTCTCTAAATCTTGGTTGAAATTATTTTTCATTCTAATTCATAGAAATGGAGTAGCGTGCAATGGTGTCGTCTCATACAACAGCGAGTTAGAAGAAAAAATTGTGGGCACAAAATGGGTGATCAGTGTCTTATTCTCTTCTGTTTGTGCCTTGTCTTTAGCTTTTTGTTCTATATTTAACTTTATGTAGAGGCTAGGCACCACTCTAAATCTGGCTTGAAATTATTTTTCATTCTAATTCATAGAAATGGAGTAGCGTGCAATGGTCTGGTCTCATACAACAGTGAGTTAGTAGAAAAAATTTGTGGGCACAAAATGGGTGATCAGTGTCTTATTCTCTTCTGTTTGTGCCTTGTCTTTAGCTTTTCCTTCTATATTTAACTTTAAGTAGAGGCTAGGCCCCTTTCTAAATCTTGGTTGAAATTATTTTTCATTCTAATTCATAGAAATGTAGTAGCGTGCAATGGTGTCGTCTCATACAACTGTGAGTTAGCAGATAAAATTGTGGGCACAAAATGGGTGATCAGTGTCTTATTCTCTTCTGTTTGTGCCTTGTCTTTAGCTTTTTCTTCTATATTTAACTTTATGTAGAGGCTAGGCCCCCCTCTAAATCTTGGTTGAAATTATTTTTCATTCTAATTAATAGAAATGGAGTAGCGTGCAATGGTGTCGTCTCATACAACAGTGAGTTAGGAGAAAAAATTTGTTGGCACAAAATGGGTGATCAGTGTCTTATTCTCTTCTGTTTATGCCTTGTCTTTAGCTTTTTCTTCTATATTTAACTTTATGTAGAGGCTAGGCCCCCCTCTAAATCTTGGTTGAAATTATTTTTCATTCTAATTAATAGAAATGGAGTAGCGTGCAATGGTGTCGTCTCATACAACAGTGAGGTAGGAGAAAAAATTTGTTGGCACAAAATGGGTGATCAGTGTCTTATTCACTTCTGTTTGTGCCTTGTCTTTAGCTTTTTCTTCTATATTTAAGTTTATGTAGAGGGTAGGCCCCCCTCTAATTCTTGGTTGAAATAATTTTTCATTCTAATTAATAGAAATGGAGTAGCGATCAAAGGTGTCGTCTCAAACAACAGTGAATTAGGAGAAAAAATTTGTGGGCACAAAATGGGTGATCAGTGTCTTATTCTCTTCTGTTTGTGCCTTGTCTTTAGCTTTTTCTTCTATATTTAACTTTATGTAGAGGTTAGGCCACCCTCTAAATCTTGGTTGAAATTATTTTTCATTCTAATTAATAGAAATGGAGTAGCGTGCAATGGTGTTGTCTCATACAACTGTGAGTTAGCAGATAAAATTGTGGGCACAAAATGGGTGATCAGTGTCTTATTCTCTTCTGTTTATGCCTTGTCTTTAGCTTTTTCTTCTATATTTAACTTTATGTAGAGGCTAGGCCCCCCTCTAAATCTTGGTTGAAATTATTTTTCATTCTAATTAATAGAAATGGAGTAGCGTGCAATGGTGTCGTCTCATACAACAGTGAGGTAGGAGAAAAAATTTGTTGGCACAAATGGGTGATCAGTGTCTTATTCTCTTCTGTTTGTGACTTGTCTTTAGCTTTTTCTTCTATATTTAACTTTATGTAGAGGCTAGGCCCCTTTCTAAATCTTGGTTGAAATTATTTTTCATTCTATTCATAGAAATGGAGTAGCGTGCAATGGTGTCGTCTCATAAAACAGTGAGATAGGAGAAAAAATTTCTTGGCACAAAATGGGTGATCAGTGTCTTATTCTCTTCTGTTTGTGCCTTGTCTTTACCTTTTTCTTCTACATTTAACATTATGTCGAGGCTAGGCCCCTCTCTAAATCTTGGTTGAAATTATTTTTCATTCTAATTCATAGAAATGGAGTAGCGTGCAATGGTGTCGTCTCATACAACAGCGAGTTAGAAGAAAAAATTGTGGGCACAAAATGGGTGATCAGTGTCTTATTCTCTTCTGTTTGTGCCTTGTCTTTAGCTTTTTGTTCTATATTTAACTTTATGTAGAGGCTAGGCACCACTCTAAATCTGGCTTGAAATTATTTTTCATTCTAATTCATAGAAATGGAGTAGCGTGCAATGGTCTGGTCTCATACAACAGTGAGTTAGTAGAAAAAATTTGTGGGCACAAAATGGGTGATCAGTGTCTTATTCTCTTCTGTTTGTGCCTTGTCATTACCTTTTTCTTCTATATTTAACTTTATGTAGAGGCTAGGCCCCCCTCTAAATCTTGGTTGAAATTATTTTTCATTCTAATTCATAGAAATGGAGTAGCGTGCAATGGTGTCGTCTCATACAACAGTGAGTTAGGAGAAAAAATTTGTTGGCACAAAATGGGTGATCAGTGTCTTATTCTCTTCTGTTTGTGCCTTGTCTTTAGCTTTTCCTTCTATTTTTAACTTTAAGTAGAGGCTAGGCCCCTTTCTAAATCTTGGTTGAAATCATTTTTCATTCTAATTCATAGAAATGTAGGAGCGTGCAATGGTGTCGTCTCATACAACAGTGAGTTAGAAGAAAAAATTTGTGGGCACAAAATGGGTGATCAGTGTCTTATTCTCTTCTGTTTGTGCCTTGTCTTTAGCTTTTTCTTCTATATTTAACTTTATGTAGAGGCTAGGCCACCCTCTAAATCTTGGTTGAAATTATTTTTCATTCTAATTAATAGAAATGGAGTAGCGTGCAATGGTGTTGTCTCATACAACTGTGAGTTAGCAGATAAAATTGTGGGCACAAAATGGGTGATCAGTGTCTTATTCTCTTCTGTTTATGCCTTGTCTTTAGCTTTTTCTTCTATATTTAACTTTATGTAGAGTATAGGCCCCCCTCTAAATCTTGGTTGAAATTATTTTTCATTCTAATTAATAGAAATGGAGTAGCGTGCAATGGTGTCGTCTCATACAACAGTGAGGTAGGAGAAAAAATTTGTTGGCACAAAATGGGTGATCAGTGTCTTATTCACTTCTGTTTGTGCCTTGTCTTTAGCTTTTTCTTCTATATTTAAGTTTATGTAGAGGGTTGGCCCCCCTCTAATTCTTGGTTGAAATAATTTTTCATTCTAATTAATAGAAATGGAGTAGCGATCAAAGGTGTCGTCTCAAACAACAGTGAATTAGGAGAAAAAATTTGTGGGCACAAAATGGGTGATCAGTGTCTTATTCTCTTCTGTTTGTGCCTTGTCATTACCTTTTTCTTCTATATTTAACTTTATGTAGAGGCTAGGCCCCCCTCTAAATCTTGGTTGAAATTATTTTTCATTCTAATTCATAGAAATGGAGTAGCGTGCAATGGTGTCGTCTCATACAACAGTGAGTTAGTAGAAAAAATTTGTTGGCACAAAATGGGTGATCAGTGTCTTATTCTCTTCTGTTTGTGCCTTGTCTTTAGCTTTTCCTTCTATTTTTAACTTTAAGTAGAGGCTAGGCCCCTTTCTAAATCTTGGTTGAAATCATTTTTCATTCTAATTCATAGAAATGTAGGAGCGTGCAATGGTGTCGTCTCATACAACAGTGAGTTAGAAGAAAAAATTTGTGGGCACAAAATGGGTGATCAGTGTCTTATTCTCTTCTGTTTGTGCCTTGTCTTTAGCTTTTTCTTCTATATTTAACTTTATGTAGAGGCTAGGCCACCCTCTAAATCTTGGTTGAAATTATTTTTCATTCTAATTAATAGAAATGGAGTAGCGTGCAATGGTGTTGTCTCATACAACTGTGAGTTAGCAGATAAAATTGTGGGCACAAAATGGGTGATCAGTGTCTTATTCTCTTCTGTTTATGCCTTGTCTTTAGCTTTTTCTTCTATATTTAACTTTATGTAGAGTATAGGCCCCCCTCTAAATCTTGGGTGAAATTATTTTTCATTCTAATTAATAGAAATGGAGTAGCGTGCAATGGTGTCGTCTCATACAACAGTGAGTTAGTAGAAAAAATTTGTTGGCACAAAATGGGGGATCAGTGCCTTATTCTCTTCTGTTTGTGCCTTGTCTTTACCTTTTTCTTCTACATTTAACATTATGTCGAGGCTAGGCCCCTCTCTAAATCTTGGTTGAAATTATTTTTCATTCTAATTCATAGAAATGGAGTAGCGTGCAATGGTGTCGTCTCATACAACAGCGAGTTAGAAGAAAAAATTGTGGGCACAAAATGGGTGATCAGTGTCTTATTCTCTTCTGTTTGTGCCTTGTCTTTAGCTTTTTGTTCTATATTTAACTTTATGTAGAGGCTAGGCACCACTCTAAATCTGGCTTGAAATTATTTTTCATTCTAATTCATAGAAATGGAGTAGCGTGCAATGGTGTGGTCTCATACAACAGTGAGTTAGTAGAAAAAATTTGTGGGCACAAAATGGGTGATCAGTGTCTTATTCTCTTCTGTTTGTGCCTTGTCTTTAGCTTTTCCTTCTATATTTAACTTTAAGTAGAGGCTAGGCCCATTTCTAAATCTTGGTTGAAATTATTTTTCATTCTAATTCATAGAAATGTAGTAGCGTGCAATGGTGTCGTCTCATACAACTGTGAGTTAGCAGATAAAATTGTGGGCACAAAATGGGTGATCAGTGTCTCATACTCTTCTGTTTATGCCTTGTCTTTAGCTTTTTCTTCTATATTTAACTTTATGTAGAGGCTAGGCCCCCCTCTAAATCTTGGTTGAAATTATTTTTCATTCTAATTAATAGAAATGGAGTAGCGTGCAATGGTGTCGTCTCAAACAACAGTGAGTTAGGAGAAAAAATTTGTGGGCACAAAATGGGTGATCAGTGTCTTATTCTCTTCTGTTTGTGCCTTGTCTTTAGCTTTTTCTTCTATATTTAACTTTATGTAGAGGGTAGGCCCTTTCTAAATGTTGGTTGAAATTATTTTTCATTCTAATTAATAGAAATGGAGTAGCGTGCAATGGTGTCGTCTCATACAACAGTGAGTTAGGAGAAAAAATTTGTGCGCACAAAATGGGTGATCAGTGTCTTATTCTCTTCTGTTTATGCCTTGTCTTTAGCTTTTTCTTCTATATTTAACTTTATGTAGAGGCTAGGCCCCCCTCTAAATCTTGGTTGAAATTATTTTTCATTCTAATTAATAGAAATGGAGTAGCGTGCAATGGTGTCGTCTCATACAACAGTGAGGTAGGAGAAAAAATTTGTTGGCACAAAATGGGTGATCAGTGTCTTATTCACTTCTGTTTGTGCCTTGTCTTTAGCTTTTTCTTCTATATTTAAGTTTATGTAGAGGCTAGGCCCCCCTCTAATTCTTGGTTGAAATAATTTTTCATTCTAATTAATAGAAATGGAGTAGCGATCAAAGGTGTCGTCTCAAACAACAGTGAGTTAGGAGAAAAAATTTGTGGGCACAAAATGGGTGATCAGTGTCTTATTCTCTTCTGTTTGTGCCTTGTCTTTAGCTTTTCCTTCTATATTTAACTTTAAGTAGAGGCTAGGCCCCTTTCTAAATCTTGGTTGAAATTATTTTTCATTCTAATTCATAGAAATGTAGTAGCGTGCAATGGTGTCGTCTCATACAACTGTGGGTTAGCAGATAAAATTGTGGGCACAAAATGGGTGATCAGTGTCTCATACTCTTCTGTTTATGCCTTGTCTTTAGCTTTTTCTTCTATATTTAACTTTATGTAGAGGCTAGGCCCCCCTCTAAATCTTGGTTGAAATTATTTTTCATTCTAATTAATAGAAATGGAGTAGCGTGCAATGGTGTCGTCTCAAACAACAGTGAGTTAGGAGAAAAAATTTGTGGGCACAAAATGGGTGATCAGTGTCTTATTCTCTTCTGTTTGTGCCTTGTCATTAGCTTTTTCTTCTATATTTAACTTTATGTAGAGGCTAGGCCCCCCTCTAAATCTTGGTTGAAATTATTTTTCATTCTAATTAATAGAAATGGAGTAGCGTGCAATGGTGTCGTCTCATACAACAGTGAGGTAGGAGAAAAAATTTGTTGGCACAAAATGGGTGATCAGTGTCTTATTCACTTCTGTTTGTGCCTTGTCTTTAGCTTTTTCTTCTATATTTAAGTTTATGTAGAGGCTAGGCCCCCCTCTAATTCTTGGCTGAAATAATTTTTCATTCTAATTAATAGAAATGGAGTAGCGATCAAAGGTGTCGTCTAAAACAACAGTGAGTTAGGAGAAAAAATTTGTGTGCACAAAATGGGTGATCAGTGTTTATTCTCTTCTGTTTGTGCCTTGTCTTTAGCTTTTTCTTCTATATTTAACTTTATGTAGAGGCTAGGCCCCCCTCTAAACCTTGGTTGAAATTATTTTTCATTCTAATTCATAGAAATGGAGTAGCGTGCAATGGTGTCGTCTCATACAACTGTGAGTTAGCAGATAAAATTGTGGGCACAAAATGGGTGATCAGTGTCTCATACTCTTCTGTTTATGCCTTGTCTTTAGCTTTTTCTTCTATATTTAACTTTATGTAGAGGCTAGGCCCCCCTCTAAATCTTGGTTGCAATTATTTTTCATTCTAATTCATAGAAATGGAGTAGCGTGCAATGGTGTCGTCTCATACAACAGTGAGTTAGGAGAAAAAATTTGTTGGCACAAAATGGATGATCAGTATCTTATTCTCTTCTGTTTCTGCCTTGTCTTTAGCTTTTTCTTCTATATTTAACTTTATGTAGAGGCTAGGCCCCCCTCTAAATCTTGGTTGAAATTATTTTTCATTCTAATTCATAGAAATGAAGTAGCGTGCAATGGTGTCGTCTCATACAACAGTGAGTTAGGAGAAAAATTTTGTGGGCCCAAAATGGGTGATCAGTGACTTATTCTCTTCTGTTTGTGCCTTGTCTTTAGCTTTTTCTTCTATATTTAACTTTATGTAGAGGCTAGGCCCCCCTCTAAATCTTGGTTGAAATTATTTTTCATTGTAATTAATAGAAATGGAGTAGCGTTCAATGGTGTCGTCTCATGCAACAGTGAGGTAGGAGAAAAAATTTGTTGGCACAAAATGGGTGATCAGTGTCTTATTCTCTTCTCTTTGTGCCTTGTCTTTAGCTTTTTCTTCTATATTTAACTTTATGTAGAGGCTAGGCCCCTTTCTAAATCTTCGTTGAAATTATTTTTCATTCTAATTCATAGAAATGGAGTAGCGTGCAATTGTGCCGTCTCATACAACAGTGAGTTAGGAGAAAAATTTTGTGGGCACAAAATGGGTGATCAGTGTCTTATTCTCTTCTCTTTGTGCCTTGTCTTTAGCTTTTTCTTCTATATTTAACTTTATGTAGAGGCTAGGCCCCTTTCTAAATCTTGGTTGAAATTATTTTTCATTCTAATTAATAGAAATGGAGTAGCGATCAAAGGTGTCGTCTCAAAAAAAAGTGAGTTAGGAGAAAAAATTTATGGGCACAAAATGGGTGATCAGTGTCTTATTCTCTTCTGTTTGTACCTTGTCTTTATCTTTTTCTTCTATATTTAACTTTATGTAGAGGCTAGGCCCCTTTCTAAATCTTGGTTGAAATTATTTTTCATTCTAATTAATAGAAATGGAGTAGCGTGCAATGGTGTCGTCTCATACAACCTGTGAGTTAGTAGAAAAAATTTGTGGGCTCTAAATGGGGGATCAGTGTCTTATTCTCTTCTGTTTGTACCTTGTCTTTAGCTTTTTCTTCTATATTTAACTTTATGTAGAGGCTAGGCCCCTTTCTAAATCTTGGTTGAAATTATTTTTCATTCTAATTCATAGAAATGGAGTAGCGTGCAATGGTGTCGTCTCATACAACAGTGAGTTAGGAGAAAAAATTTGTTGGCACAAAATGGGTGATCAGTGTCTTATTCTCTTCTGTTTGTGCCTTGCCTTTAGCTTTTTCTTCTATATTTAACATTATGTAGAGGTCAGGCCCCCCGCAAAATCTTGGTTGAAATTATTTTTCATTCTAATTCATAGAAATGGAGTAGCGTGCAATGGTGCCGTCTCATACAACAGTGAGTTAGGAGAAAAAATTTGTTGGCACAAAATGTGTGATCAGTGTCTTATTCTCTTCTCTTTGTGCCTTGTCTTTAGCTTTTTCTTCTATATTTAACTTTATGTAGAGGCTAGGCCCCTTTCTAAATCTTCGTTGAAATTATTTTTCATTCTAATTCATAGAAATGGAGTAGCGTGCAATGGTGCCGTCTCATACAACAGTGAGTTAGGAGAAAAATTTTGTGGGCACAAAATGGGTGATCAGTGTCTTATTCTCTTCTCTTTGTGCCTTGTCTTTAGCTTTTTCTTCTATATTTAACTTTATGTAGAGGCTAGGCCCCTTTCTAAATCTTCGTTGAAATTATTTTTCATTCTAATTCATAGAAATGGAGTACCGTGCAATGGTGTCATCTCATACAACAGTGAGTTAGGAGAAAAAATTTGTTGGCACAAAATGGGTGATCAGTGTCTTATTCTATTCCGTTTGTGCCTTGTCTTTAGCTTTTTCTTCTATATTTAACTTTATGTAGAGTCTAGGCCCCCCTATAAATCTTGGTTGAAATTATTTTTCATTCTAATTCATAGAAATGAAGTAGCGTGCAATGGTGTCGTCTCATACAACAGTGAGTTAGGAGAAAAATTTTGTGGGCCCAAAATGGGTGATCAGTGACTTATTCTCTTCTGTTTGTGCCTTGTCTTTAGCTTTTTCTTCTATATTTAACTTTATGTAGAGGCTAGGCCTCCCTCTAAATCTTGGTTGAAATTATTTTTCATTGTAATTAATAGAAATGGAGTAGCGTTCAATGGTGTCGTCTCATGCAACTCACTGTTGGATTATTATAAATTATTTTTCATTCTAATTCATAGAAATGGAGTAGCGTGCAATTGTGCCGTCTCATACAACAGTGAGTTAGGAGAAAAATTTTGTGGGCACAAAATGGGTGATCAGTGTCTTATTCTCTTCTCTTTGTGCCTTGTCTTTAGCTTTTTCTTCTATATTTAACTTTATGTAGAGGCTAGGCCCCTTTCTAAATCTTGGTTGAAATTATTTTTCATTCTAATTCATAGAAATGGAGTAGCGTGCAATGGTGTCGTCTCATACAACAGTGAGTTAGGAGAAAAAATCTGTGGGCACAAAATGGGTGATCAGTGTCTTATTCTCTTCTGTTTGTGCTTTGTTTTTAGCTTTTTCTTCTATATTTAACGTTATGTAGAGGCTAGGCCCTCCTCTAAATCTTGGTCGAAATTATTTTTCATTCTAATTCAAAGAAATGGAGTAGCGTGCAATGGTGTCGTCTCATACATCTGTGAGTAAGGAGAAAAAATTTGTGTGCACAAAATGGGTGACCAGTGACTTATTCTCTTCTGTTTGTGCCTTTTCTTTAGCTTTTTCTTCTATATTTAACTTTATGTAGAGGCTAGGCCCCCCTCTAAATCTTGGTTGAAATAATTTTTCATTCTAATTAATAGAAATGGAGTAGCGATCAAAGGTGTCGTCTCAAACAACAGTGAGTTAGGAGAAAAAATTTGTGGGCACAAAATGGGTGATCAGTGTTTATTCTCTTCTGTTTGTGCCTTGTCTTTAGCTTTTTCTTCTATATTTAACTTTATGTAGATGCTAGGCCCCCCTCTAAATCTTGGTTGAAATTATTTTTCATTCTAATTAATAGAAATGGAGTAGCGTGCAATGGTGTCGTCTCATACAACCTGTGAGTTAGTAGAAAAAATTTGTGGGCTCAAAATGGGGGATCAGTGTCTTATTCTCTTCTGTTTGTACCTTGTCTTTAGCTTTTTCTTCTATATTTAACTTTATGTAGAGGCTAGGCCCCTTTCTAAATCTTGGTTGAAATTATTTTTCATTCTAATTCATAGAAATGGAGTAGCGTGCAATGGTGTCGTCTCATACAACAGTGAGTTAGGAGAAAAAATTTGTTGGCACAAAATGGGTGATCAGTGTCTTATTCTCTTCTGTTTGTCCCTTGTCTTTAGCTTTTTCTTCTATATTTAACATTATGTAGAGGTCAGGCCCCCCGCAAAATCTTGGTTGAAATTATTTTTCATTCTAATTCATAGAAATGGAGTACCGTGCAATGGTGCCGTCTCATACAACAGTGAGTTAGGAGAAAAAATTTGTTGGCACAAAATGGGTGATCAGTGTCTTATTCTCTTCTCTTTGTGCCTTGTCTTTAGCTTTTTCTTCTATATTTGACATTATGTAGAGGCTAGGCCCCCCTCTAAATCTTGGTTGAAATTATTTTTCATTCTAATTCATAGAAATGGAGTAGCGTGCAATGGTGCCGTCTCATACAACAGTGAGTTAGGAGAAAAATTTTGTGGGCACAAAATGGGTGATCAGTGTCTTATTCTCTTCTCTTTGTGCCTTGTCTTTAGCTTTTTCTTCTATATTTAACTTTATGTAGAGGCTAGGCCCCTTTCTAAATCTTCGTTGAAATTATTTTTCATTCTAATTCATAGAAATGGAGTACCGTGCAATGGTGTCATCTCATACAACAGTGAGTTAGGAGAAAAAATTTGTTGGCACAAAATGGGTGATCAGTGTCTTATTCTATTCCGTTTGTGCCTTGTCTTTAGCTTTTTCTTCTATATTTAACTTTATGTAGAGGCTAGGCCCCCCTATAAATCTTGGTTGAAATTATTTTTCATTCTAATTAATAGAAATGGAGTAGCGTGCAATGGTGTCGTCTCATACAACCTGTGAGTTAGTAGAAAAAATTTGTGGCCTCAAAATGGGGGATCAGTGACTTATTCTCTTCTGTTTGTACCTTGTCTTTAGCTTTTTCTTCTATATTTAACTTTATGTAGAGGCTAGGCCCCTTTCTAAATCTTCGTTGAAATTATTTTTCATTCTAATTCATAGAAATGGAGTAGCGTGCAATGGTGTCGACTCATACAACAGTGAGTTAGGAGAAAAAATTTGTGGGCACAAAATGGGTGATCAGTGTCTTATTCTCTTCTGTTTGTGCCTTGTCTTTAGCTTTTTCTTCTATATTTAACTTTATGTAGAGTCTAGGCCCTCCTCTAAATCTTGGTTGAAATTATTTTTCATTCTAATTCAAAGAAATGGAGTAGCGTGCAATGATGTCGTCTCATACATCTGTGAGTTAGGAGAAAAAATTTCTGTGCACAAAATGGGTGATCAGTGTCTTATTCTCTCCTGTTTGTACCTTCTCTTTACCTTTTTCTTCTATATTTAACATTATGTAGAGGCTAGGCCCCATTCTAAATCTTGGTCGAAATTATTTTTCATTCTAATTAATAGAAATGGAGTAGCGTGCAATGGTGTCGTCTCATACAACAGTGAGTTAGGAGAAAAAATTTGTGGGCACAAAACGGGTGATCAGTGTCTTATTCTCTTCTCTTTGTGCCTTGTCTTTAGCTTTTTCTTCTATATTTAACTTTATGTAGAGGCTAGGCCCCTTTCTAAATCTTCGTTGAAATTATTTTTCATTCTAATTCATAGAAATGGAGTAGCGTGCAATGGTGCCGTCTCATACAACAGTGAGTTAGGAGAAAAATTTTGAGGGCACAAAATGGGTGATCAGTGTCTTATTCTCTTCTCTTTGTGCCTTGTCTTTAGCTTTTTCTTCTATATTTAACTTTATGTAGAGGCTAGGCCCCTTTCTAAATCTTGGTTGAAATTATTTTTCATTCTAATTCATAGAAATGGAGTAGCGTGCAATGATGTCGTCTCATACAACAGTGAGTTAGGAGAAAAAATCTGTGGGCACAAAATGGGTGATCAGTGTCTTATTCTCTTCTGTTTGTGCCTTGTTTTTAGCTTTTTCTTCTATATTTAACGTTATGTAGAGGCTAGGCCCTCCTCTAAATCTTCGTCGAAATTATTTTTCATTCTAATTCAAAGAAATGGAGTAGCGTGCAATGGTGTCATCTCATACAACTGTGAGTAAGGAGAAAAAATTTGTGTGCACAAACTGGGTGATCAGTGTCTTATTCTCTTCTTTTTGTACCTTGTCTTTACCTTTTTCGTCTATATTTAACATTATGTAGATGCTAGGCCCTTTCTAAATCTTGGTTGAAATTATTTTTCATTCTAATTCATAGAAATGGAGTAGCGATCAAAGGTGTCGTCTCAAACAACAGTGAGTTAGGAGAAAAAATTTGTGGGCACAAAATGGGTGATCAGTGTTTATTCTCTTCTGTTTGTGCCTTGTCTTTAGCTTTTTCTTCTATATTTAACTTTATGTAGATGCTAGGCCCCCCTCTAAATCTTGGTTGAAATTATTTTTCATTCTAATTAATAGAAATGGAGTAGCGTGCAATGGTGTCGTCTCATACAACTGTGAGTTAGGAGAAAAAATTTGTGGGCACAAAATGGGTGATCAGTGTCTTATTCTCTTCTGTTTGTGCCTTGTCTTTAGCTTTTTCTTCTATATTTTACATTATGTAGAGGCTAGGCCCCCCTCTAAACCTTGGTTGAAATTATTTTTCATTCTAATTAATAGAAATGGAGTAGCGTGCAATGGTGTCGTCTTATACAACAGTGAGTTAGGAGAAAAAATTTGTGGGCACAAAATGGGTGATCAGTGTCTTATTCTCTTCTGTTTGTGCCTTTCTTTAGCTTTTTCTTCTATATTTAACTTTATGTAGAGGCTAGGCCCCCCTCTAAATCTTGGTTGAAATTATTTTTCATTCTAATTAATAGAAATGGAGTAGCGTGCAATGGTGTCGTCTCATACAACAGTGAGTTAGGAGAAAAAATTTGTTGGCACAAAATGGGGAATCAGTGTCTTATTCTCTTCTGTTTGTACCTTGTCTTTAGCTTTTTCTTCTATATTTAACTTTATGTAGAGGCTAGGCCCCTTTCTAAATCTTGGTTGAAATTATTTTTCATTCTAATTCATAGAAATGGAGTAGCGTGCAATGGTGTCGTCTCATACAACAGTGAGTTAGGAGAAAAAATTTGTGGGCACAAAATGGGTGATCAGTGTCTTATTCTCTTCTGTTTGTGCCTTGTCTTTAGCTGTTTCTTCTATATTTAACATTATGTAGAGGCTAGGCCCCCCTCTAAACCTTGGTTGAAATTATTTTTCATTCTAATTAATAGAAATGGAGTAGCGTGCAATGGTGTCGTCTCAAACAACAGTGAGTTAGGAGAAAAAATTTGTGGGCACAAAATGGGTGATCAGTGTCTTATTCTCTTCTGTTTGTGCCTTGTCTTTAGCTTTTTCTTCTATATTTAACTTTATGTAGAGGCTAGGCCCCCCTCTAAATCTTGGTTGAAATTATTTTTCATTCTAATTAATAGAAATGGAGTAGCGATCAAAGGTGTCGTCTCAAACAAAAGTGAGTTAGGAGAAAAAATTTGTGGGCACAAAATGGGTGATCAGTGTCTTATTCTCTTCTGTTTGTACCTTGTCTTTATCTTTTTCTTCTATATTTAACTTTATGCAGAGGCTAGGCCCCTTTCTAAATCTTCGTTGAAATTATTTTTCATTCTAATTCATAGAAATGGAGTACCGTGCAATGGTGTCATCTCATACAACAGTGAGTTAGGAGAAAAAATTTGTTGGCACAAAATGGGTGATCAGTGTCTTATTCTATTCCGTTTGTGCCTTGTCTTTAGTTTTTCTTCTATATTTAACTTTATGTAGAGGCTAGGCCCCCCTATAAATCTTGGTTGAAATTATTTTTCATTCTAATTCAAAGAAATGGAGTAGCGTGCAATGGTGTCGTCTCATACAACTGTGAGTAAGGAGAAAAAATTTGTGTGCACAAAATGGGTGATCAGTGTCTTATTCTCTTCTGTTTGTACCTTGTCTTTACCTTTTTCTTCTATATTTAACATTATGTAGATGCTAGGCCCTTTCTAAATCTTGGTTGAAATTATTTTTCATTCTAATTCATAGAAATGGAGTTGCATGCAATGGTGTCCTCTCATACAACAGTGAGTTAGGAGAAAAAATTTGTGGGCACAAAATGGGTGATAAGTGTCTTATTCTCTTCTGTTTGTGCCTTGTCTTTAGCTTTTTCTTCCATATTTAACATTATGTAGAGGCTAGGCCCCCCTCTAAACCTTCGTTGAAATTATTTTTCATTCTAATTAATAGAAATGGAGTAGCGTGCAATGGTGTCGTCTCAAACAAAAGTGAATTACGAGAAAAAATTTGTGGGCACAAAATGGGTGATCAGTGTCTTATTCTCTTCTGTTTGTGCCTTGTCTTTAGCTTTTTCTTCTATATTTAACTTTATGTAGAGGCTAGGCCCCCCTCTAAATCTTGGTTGAAATTATTTTTCATTCTAATTCATAGAAATGAAGTAGCGTGCAATGGTGTCGTCTCATGCAACAGTGAGTTAGGAGAAAAATTTTGTGGGCACACAATGGGTGATCAGTGTCTTATTCTCTTCTGTTTGTGCCTTGTCTTTAGCTTTTTCTTCTATATTTAACTTTATGTAGAGGCTAGGCCCCCCTCTAAATCTTGGTTGAAATAATTTTTCATTCTAATTAATAGAAATGGAGTAGCGATCAAAGGTGTCGTCTCAAACAACAGTGAGTTAGGAGAAAAAATTTGTGGGCACAAAATGGGTGATCAGTGATTATTCTCTTCTGTTTGTGCCTTGTCTTTAGCTTTTTCTTCTATATTTAACTTTATGTAGATGCTAGGCCCCCCTCTAAATCTTGGTTGAAATTATTTTTCATTCTAATTAATAGAAATGGAGTAGCGTGCAATGGTGTCGTCTCATACAACTGTGAGTTAGCAGATAAAATTGTCGGCACAAAATGGGTGATCAGTGCCTTATTCTCTTCTGTTTATGCCTTGTCTTTAGCTTTTTCTTCTATATTTAACTTTATGTAGAGGCTAGGCCCCCCTCTAAATCTTGGTTGAAATTATTTTACATTCTAATTAATAGAAATGGAGTAGCGTGCAATGGTGTCGTCTCATACAACAGTGAGTTAGTAGAAAAAATTTGTGGGCACAAAATGGGTGATCAGTGTCTTATTCTCTTCTGTTTGTGCCTTGTCTTTACCTTTTTCTTCTACATTGAACATTATGTCTAGGCTAGGCCCCCCCTCTAAATCTTGGTTGAAATTATTTTTCATTCTAATTCATAGAAATGGAGTAGCGTGCAATTGTGTCGTCTCATACAACAGTGAGGTAGGAGAAAAAATTTGTGGGCACAAAATGGGTGATCAGTGTCTTATTCTCTTCTGTTTGTGCCTTGTCTTTACCTTTTTCTTCTATATTTAACATTATGTAGAGGCTAGGCCCCTTTCTAATTGATGGTTGAAATTATTTTTTATTCTAATTCATAGAAATGGAGTAGCGTGCAATGGTGTCGTCTCATACAACAGTGAGTTAGTAGAAAAAATTTGTGGGCACAAAATGGGTGATCAGTGTCTTTTTCTCTTCTGTTTGTGCCTTGTGTTTAGCTTTTTCTTCTATATTTAACTTTAAGTAGAGGCTAGGCCCCATTCTAAATCTTAATTGAAATTATTTTTCATTCTAATTCATAGAAATGGAGTAGCGTGCAATGGTGTCGTCTCATACAACAGTGAGTTAGGAGAAAAAATTTGTGGGCACAAAATGGGTGATCAGTGACTTATTCTCTTCTGTTTGTGCCTTGTCTTTAGCTTTTTCTTCTATATTTATCTTTATGTAGAGGCTAGGCCCTCCTCTAAATCTTGGTTGAAATTATTTTTCATTCTAATTAATAAAAATGGAGTAGCGTGCAATGGTGTTGTCTCATACAACAGTGAGTTAGGAGAAAAAATTTGTGTGCACAAAATGGGTGATCAGTGTCTTATTCTCTTCTGTTTGTGCCTTGTCTTTAGCTTTTTCTTCTATATTTCACATTATGTAGAGGCTAGGCCCCCCTCTAAATCTTGGTTGAAATTATTTTTCATTCTAATTCATAGAAATGGAGTAGCGTGCAATGGTGTCGTCTCATACAACCGTGAGTTAGGAGAAAAAATTTGTGGGCACAAAATGGGTGATGAGGGTCTTATTCTCTTCTGTTTGTGCCTTGTCTTTAGCTTTTTCTTCTATATTTAACTTTATGTAGAGGCTAGGCCCTCCTCTAAATCTTGGTCGAAATTATTTTTCATTCTAATTCAAAGAAATGGAGTAGCGTGCAATGGTGTCGTCTCATACAACTGTGAGTAAGGAGAAAAAATTTGTGTGCACAAAATGGGTGATCAGTGTCTTATTCTCTTCTGTTTGTACCTTGTCTTTATCTTTTTCTTCTATATTTAACATTATGTAGATGCTAGGCCCTTTCTAAATCTTGGTTGAAATTATTTTTCATTCTAATTCATAGAAATGGAGTAGCGTGCAATGGTGTCGTCTCATACAATAGTGAGTTAGGAGAAAAAATTTGTTGGCACAAAATGTGTGATCAGTGTCTTATTCTCTTCTCTTTGTGCCTTGTCTTTAGCTTTTTCTTCTATATTTAACATTATGTAGAGGCTAGGCCCCCCTCTAAATCTTGGTTGAAATTATTTTTCATTCTAATTCATAGAAATGGAGTAGTGTACAATGGTGTCGTCTCATACAACAGTGAGGTAGGAGAAAAAATTTGTTGGCACAAAATGGGTGATCAGTGTCTTATTCTCTTCTGTTTGTGCCTTGTCTTTACCTTTTTCTTCTATATTTAACTTTATGTAGAGGCTAGGCCCCCTCTAAATCTTGATTGAAATTATTTTTCATTCTTATTAATAGAAATGGAGTAGCGATCAAAGGTGTCGTCTCAAACAACAGTGAGTTAGGAGAAAAAATTTGTGTGCACAATATGGGTGATCAATGTCTTATTCTCTTCTGTTTGTGCCTTGTCTTTAGCTTTTTCTTCTATATTTAACTTTATGTAGAGGCTACGCCCCCCTCTAAATCTTGGTTGAAATTATTTTTCATTCTTATTCATAGAAATGGAGTAGCGTGCAATGGTGTCGTCTCATACAACAGTGCGTTTGGACAAAAAATTTGTTGGCACAAAATGGATGATCAGTGTCTTATTCTCTTCTGTTTGTACCTTGTCTTTAGCTTTTTCTTCTATATTTAACTTTATGTAGAGGCTAGGCCCCCCTCTAAATCTTGGTTGAAATTATTTTTCATTCTAATTAATAGAAATGGAGTAGCGATCAAAGGTGTCGTCTCAAACAACAGTGAGTTAGGAGAAAAAATTTGTGGGCACAAAATGGGTGATCAGTGTCTTATTCTCTTCTGTTTGTGCCTTGTCTTTAGCTTTTTCTTCTATATTTAACTTTATGTAGAGGCTAGGCCCCCCTATAAATCGTGGTTGAAATCATTTTTCATTCTAATTAATAGAAATGGAGTAGCGTGCAATGGTGTTGTCTCATACAACCTGTGAGTTAGTAGAAAAAATTTGTGGGCCCACAATGGGGGATCAGTCTCTTATTCTCTTCTGTATGTACCTTGTCTTTAGCTTTTTCTTCTATATTTTACTTTATGTAGAGGCTAGGTCCCTTTCTAAATCTTGGTTGAAATTATTTTTCATTCTAATTCATAGAAATGGAGTAGCGTGCAATGGTGTCGTCTCATACAACAGTGAGTTAGGAGAAAAAATTTGTGGGCACAAAATGAGTGGTCAGTGTCTTATTCTCTTCTGTTTGTGCCTTGTCTTTAGCTTTTTCTTCTATATTTAACTTTATGTAGAGGCTAGGCCCCCCTCTAAATCTTGGTTGAAATTATTTTTCATTCTAATTCATAGAAATGGAGTAGCGTGCAATGGTGTCGTCTCATAAGACAGTGAGTTAGGAGAAAAAATTTGTGGGCACAAAATGGGTGATCAGTGTCTTATTCTCTTCTGTTTGTGCTGGTCTTTAGCTTTTTCTTCTATATTTAACTTTATGTAGAGGCTAGGCCCCTTTCTAAATCTTGGTTGAAATTATTTTTCATTCTAATTCCTAGAAATGGAGTAGCGAGCAATGATGTCATCTCATACAACAGTGAGTTAGGAGTAAAAATTTGTGGGCACAAAATGGGTGATCAGTGTCTTATTCTCTGCTGTTTGTGCCTTGTCTTTAGCTTTTTCTTCTATATTTAACTTTATGTAGAGGCTAGGCACCTTTCTAAATCTTGGTTGAAATTATTTTTCATTCTAATTCATAGAAATGGAGTAGCGTGCAATGGTGTCATCTCATACAACAGTGAGTTAGGAGAAAAAATTTGTGGGCACAAAATGGGTGATCAGTGTCTTATTCTCTTCTGTTTGCGCCTTGTCTTTAGCTTTTTCTTCTATATTTAACTTTATGTAGAGGCTAGGCCCCTTTCTAAATCTTCGTTGAAATTATTTTTCATTCTAATTAATAGAAATGGAGTAGCGTGCAATGGTGTCGTCTCATACAACAGTGAGTTAGGAGAAAAAATTTGTGGGCACAAAATGAGTGATCAGTGTCTTATTCTCTTCTGTTGGTGCCTTGTCTTTAGCTTTTTCTTCTATATTTAACTTTATGTAGAGGCTAGGCCCCCCTCTAAATCTTGGTTGAAATTATTTTTCATTCTAATTCATAGAAATGGAGTAACGTGCAATGGTGTCGTCTCATACAACAGTGAGTTAGGAGAAAAAATTTGTGCGCACAAAATGGGTGATCAGTGTCTTATTCTCTTCTGTTTGTGCCTTGTCTTTAGCTTTTTCTTCTATATTTAACTTTATGTAGAGGGTAGGCCCCCCTATAAATCTTGGTTGAAATTATTTTTCATTCTAATTAATAGAAATGGAGTAGCGTGCAATGGTGTCATCTCATACAACAGTGAGTTAGGAGAAAAAATTTGTGGGCACAAAATGGGTGATCAGTGTCTTATTCTCTACTGTTTGTGCCTTGTCTTTAGCTTTTTCTTCTATATTTGACATTATGTAGAGGCTAGGCCCCCCTCTAAATCTTGGTTGAAATTATTTTTCATTCTAATTCATAGAAATGTAGTAGCGTGCAATGGTGTCGTCTCATACAACAGTGAGTTAGTAGAAAGAATTTGTGGGCACAAAATGGGTGATCAGTGTCTTATTCTCTGCTGTTTGTGCCTTGTCTTTAGCTTTTTCTTCTATATATAACTTTATGTATAGGCTAGGCCCTTTTCTAAATCTTGGTTGAAATTATTTTTCATTCTAATTCCTAGAAATGGAGTAGCGAGCAATGATGTCATCTCATACAACAGTGAGTTAGGAGTAAAAATTTGTGGGCACAAAATGGGTGATCAGTGTCTTATTCTCTGCTGTTTGTGCCTTGTCTTTAGCTTTTTCTTCTATATTTAACTTTATGTAGAGGCTAGGCACCTTTCTAAATCTTGGTTGAAATTATTTTTCATTCTAATTCATAGAAATGGAGTAGCGTGCAATGGTGTCATCTCATACAACAGTGAGTTAGGAGAAAAAATTTGTGGGCACAAAATGGGTGATCAGTGACTTATTCTCTTCTGTTTGTGCCTTGTCTTTAGCTTTTTCTTCTATATTTAACTTTATGTAGAGGCTAGGCCCCTTTCTAAATCTTGGTTGAAATTATTTTTCATTCTAATTAATAGAAATGGAGTAGCGTGCAATGGTGTCGTCTCATACAACAGTGAGTTAGGAGAAAAAATTTGTGGGCACAAAATGAGTGATCAGTGTCTTATTCTCTTCTGTTGGTGCCTTGTCTTTAGCTTTTTCTTCTATATTTAACTTTATGTAGAGGCTAGGCCCCCCTCTAAATCTTGGTTGAAATTATTTTTCATTCTAATTCATAGAAATGGAGTAGCGTGCAATGGTGTCGTCTCATAAGACAGTGAGTTAGGAGAAAAATTTTGTGGGCACAAAATGGGTGATCAGTGTCTTATTCTCTTCTGTTTGTGCCTTGTCTTTAGCTTTTTCTTCTATATTTAACTTTATGTAGAGGCTAGGCCCCTTTCTAAATCTTGGTTGAAATTATTTTTCATTCTAATTAATAGAAATGGAGTAGCGTGCAATGGTGTCGTCTCATACAACAGTGAGTTAGGAGAAAAAATTTGTGGGCACAAAATGAGTGATCAGTGTCTTATTCTCTTCTGTTTGTGCCTTGTCTTTAGCTTTTTCTTCTATATTTAACTTTATGTAGAGGCTAGGCCCCCCTCTAAATCTTGGTTGAAATTATTTTTCATTCTAATTCATAGAAATGGAGTAGCGTGCAATGGTGTCGTCTCATAAGACAGTGAGGTAGGAGAAAAAATTTGTGGGCACAAAATGGGTGATCAGTGTCTTATTCTCTTCTGTTTGTGCTTGTCTTTAGCTTTTTCTTCTATATTTAACTTTATGTAGAGGCTAGGCCCCTTTCTAAATCTTGGTTGAAATTATTTTTCATTCTAATTAATAGAAATGGAGTAGCGTGCAATGGTGTCGACTCATACAACAGTGAGTTAGGAGAAAAAATTTGTGGGCACAAAATGGGTGATCAGTGTCTTATTCTCTTCTGTTTGTGCCTTGTCTTTAGCTTTTTCTTCTATATTTAACTTTATGTAGAGGCTAGGCCCCCCTCTAAATCTTGGTTGAAATTATTTTTCATTCTAATTCGTAGAAATGGAGTAGCGTGCAATGCTGTCGTCTCATACAACAGTGAGTTAGGAGAAAAAATTTGTGGGCACAAAATGGGTGATCAGTGGCTTATTCTCTGCTGTTTGTGCCTTGTCTTTAGCTTTTTCTTCTATATATAACTTTATGTATAGGCTAGGCCCTTTTCTAAATCTTGGTTGAAATTATTTTTCATTCTAATTCCTAGAAATGGAGTAGCGAGCAATGATGTCATCTCATACAACAGTGAGTTAGGAGTAAAAATTTGTGGGCACAAAATGGGTGATCAGTGTCTTATTCTCTGCTGTTTGTGCCTTGTCTTTAGCTTTTTCTTCTATATTTAACTTTATGTAGAGGCTAGGCACCTTTCTAAATCTTGGTTGAAATTATTTTTCATTCTAATTCATAGAAATGGAGTAGCGTGCAATGGTGTCATCTCATACAACAGTGAGTTAGGAGAAAAAATTTGTGGGCACAAAATGGGTGATAAGTGTCTTATTCTCTTCTGTTTGTGCCTTGTCTTTAGCTTTTTCTTCTATATTTAACTTTATGTAGAGGCTAGGCCCCTTTCTAAATCTTGGTTGAAATTATTTTTCATTCTAATTAATAGAAATGGAGTAGCGTGCAATGGTGTCGTCTCATACAACAGTGAGTTAGGAGAAAAAATTTGTGGGCACAAAATGAGTGATCAGTGTCTTATTCTCTTCTGTTGGTGCCTTGTCTTTAGCTTTTTCTTCTATATTTAACTTTATGTAGAGGCTAGGCCCCCCTCTAAATCTTGGTTGAAATTATTTTTCATTCTAATTCATAGAAATGGAGTAACGTGCAATGGTGTCGTCTCATACAACAGTGAGTTAGGAGAAAAAATTTGTGCGCACAAAATGGGTGATCAGTGTCTTATTCTCTTCTGTTTGTGCCTTGTCTTTAGCTTTTTCTTCTATATTTAACTTTATGTAGAGGGTAGGCCCCCCTATAAATCTTGGTTGAAATTATTTTTCATTCTAATTAATAGAAATGGAGTAGCGTGCAATGGTGTCATCTCATACAACAGTGAGTTAGGAGAAAAAATTTGTGGGCACAAAATGGGTGATCAGTGTCTTATTCTCTACTGTTTGTGCCTTGTCTTTAGCTTTTTCTTCTATATTTGACATTATGTAGAGGCTAGGCCCCCCTCTAAATCTTGGTTGAAATTATTTTTCATTCTAATTCATAGAAATGTAGTAGCGTGCAATGGTGTCGTCTCATACAACAGTGAGTTAGTAGAAAGAATTTGTGGGCACAAAATGGGTGATCAGTGTCTTATTCTCTGCTGTTTGTGCCTTGTCTTTAGCTTTTTCTTCTATATATAACTTTATGTATAGGCTAGGCCCTTTTCTAAATCTTGGTTGAAATTATTTTTCATTCTAATTCCTAGAAATGGAGTAGCGAGCAATGATGTCATCTCATACAACAGTGAGTTAGGAGTAAAAATTTGTGGGCACAAAATGGGTGATCAGTGTCTTATTCTCTGCTGTTTGTGCCTTGTCTTTAGCTTTTTCTTCTATATTTAACTTTATGTAGAGGCTAGGCACCTTTCTAAATCTTGGTTGAAATTATTTTTCATTCTAATTCATAGAAATGGAGTAGCGTGCAATGGTGTCATCTCATACAACAGTGAGTTAGGAGAAAAAATTTGTGGGCACAAAATGGGTGATCAGTGACTTATTCTCTTCTGTTTGTGCCTTGTCTTTAGCTTTTTCTTCTATATTTAACTTTATGTAGAGGCTAGGCCCCTTTCTAAATCTTGGTTGAAATTATTTTTCATTCTAATTAATAGAAATGGAGTAGCGTGCAATGGTGTCGTCTCATACAACAGTGAGTTAGGAGAAAAAATTTGTGGGCACAAAATGGGTGATCAGTGTCTTATTCTCTACTGTTTGTGCCTTGTCTTTAGCTTTTTCTTCTATATTTGACATTATGTAGAGGCTAGGCCCCCCTCTAAATCTTGGTTGAAATTATTTTTCATTCTAATTCATAGAAATGTAGTAGCGTGCAATGGTGTCGTCTCATACAACAGTGAGTTAGTAGAAAAAATTTGTGGGCACAAAATGGGTGATCAGTGTCTTATTCTCTTCTGTTTGTGCCTTGTCTTTAGCTTTTTCTTCTATATTTAACTTTATGTAGAGGCTAGGCCCCTTTATAAAACTTGGTTGAAATTATTTTTCATTCTAATTCATAGAAATGGAGTAGCGTGCAATGGTGTCGTCTCATATACAAGTGAGTTAGGAGAAAAAATTTGTGGGCACAAAATGGGAGATCAGTGTCTTATTCCGTGCTGTTTGTGCCTTGTCTTTAGCTTTTTCTTCTATATTTAACTTTATGTAGAGGCTAGGCCCCCCTCTAAATCTTGGTTGAAATTATTTTTCATTCTAATTCGTAGAAATGGAGTAGCGTGCAATGGTGTCGTCTCATACAACAGTGAGTTAGGAGAAAAAATTTGTGGGCAGAAAATGGGTGATCAGTGGCTTATTCTCTGCTGTTTGTGCCTTGTCTTTAGCTTTTTCTTCTATATATAACTTTATGTATAGGCTAGGCCCTTTTCTAAATCTTGGTTGAAATTATTTTTCATTCTAATTCCTAGAAATGGAGTAGCGAGCAATGATGTCATCTCATACAACAGTGAGTTAGGAGTAAAAATTTGTGGGCACAAAATGGGTGATCAGTGTCTTATTCTCTGCTGTTTGTGCCTTGTCTTTAGCTTTTTCTTCTATATTTAACTTCATGTAGAGGCTAGGCACCTTTCTAAATCTTGGTTGAAATTATTTTTCATTCTAATTCATAGAAATGGAGTAGCGTGCAATGGTGTCATCTCATACAACAGTGAGTTAGGAGAAAAAATTTGTGGGCACAAAATGGGTGATCAGTGTCTTATTCTTTTCTGTTTGTGCCTTGTCTTTAGCTTTTTCTTCTATATTTAACTTTATGTAGAGGCTAGGCCCCTTTCTAAATCTTGGTTGAAATTATTTTTCATTCTAATTAATAGAAATGGAGTAGCGTGCAATGGTGTCGTCTCATACAACAGTGAGTTAGTAGAAAGAATTTGTGGGCACAAAATGGGTGATCAGTGTCTTATTCTCTTCTGTTTGTGCCTTGTCTTTAGCTTTTTCTTCTATATTTAACTTTATGTAGAGGCAAGGCCCCTTTCTAAATCTTGGTTGAAATTATTTTTCATTCTAATTCATAGAAATGGAGTAGCGTGCAATGGTGTCGTCTCATACACCAGTGAGTTAGGAGAAAAAATTTGTGGGCACAAAATGGGTGATCAGTGTCTTATTCCCTGCTGTTTGTGCCTTGTCTTTAGCTTTTTCTTCTATATTTAACTTTATGTAGATGCTAAGCCTCTTTCTAAATCTTGGTTGAAATTATTTTTCATTCTAATTCATAGAAATGGAGTAGCGTGCAATGGTGTCGTCTCATACAACAGCGAGTGAAGAGAAGAAATTTGTGGGCACAAAATGGGTGATCAGTGTCTTATTCTCTGCTGTTTGTGCCTTGTCTTTAGCTTTTTCTTCTATATTTAACTTTATGTAGAGGCTAGGCCCCCCTATAAATCTTGGTTGAAATTATTTTTCATTCTAATTAATAGAAATGGAGTAGCGTGCAATGGTGTAATCTCATACAACAGTGAGTTAGGAGAAAAAACTTTGTGGGCACAAAATGGGTGATCAGTGTCTTATTCTCTTCTGTTTGTGCCTTGTCTTTAGCTTTTTCTTCTATATTTGACATTATGTAGAGGCTAGGCCCCCCTCTAAATCTTGGTTGAAATTATTTTTCATTCTAATTCATAGAAATGTAGTAGCGTGCAATGGTGTCGTCTCATACAACAGTGAGTTAGGAGAAAAAATTTGTTGGCACAAAATGGGTGATTAGTGTCTTATTCTCTTCTGTTTGTGCCTTGTCTTTAGCTTTTTCTTCTATATTTAACTTTATGTAGAGGCTAGGACCCCCTCTAAATCTTGGTTGAAATTATTTTTCATTCTAATTCGTAGAAATGGATTAGCGTGCAATGGTGTCGTCTCATACAACAGTGAGTTAGGAGAAAAAATTTGTGGGCACAAAATGGGTGATCAGTGTCTTATTCTTTCTGTTTGTGCCTTGTCTTTAGCTTTTTCTTCTATATTTAACTTTATGTAGAGGCTAGGCCCCTTTCTAAATCTTGGTTGAAATTATTTTTCATTCTAATTCATAGAAATGGAGTAGCGTGCAATGGTGTCGTCTCATACAACAGTGAGTTAGGAGAAAAAATTTGTGGGCACAAAATGAGTGATCAGTGTCTTATTCTCTTCTGTTTGTGCCTTGTCTTTAGCTTTTTCTTCTATATTTAACTTTATGTAGAGGCTAGGCCCTCCTCTAAATCTTGGTTGAAATTATTTTTCATTCTAATTCATAGAAATGGAGTAGCGTGCAATGGTGTCGTCTCATACAACAGTGAGTTAGGAGAAAAAATTTGTGGGCAGAAAATGGGTGATCAGTTTCTTATTCTCTTCTGTTTGTGCCTTGTCTTTAGCTTTTTCTTCTATATTTAACTTTATGTAGAGGCTAGGCCCCTTTCTATATCTTGGTTGAAATTATTTTTCATTCTAATTAATAGAAATGGAGTAGCGTGCAATGGTGTCGGCTCATACAACAGTGAGTTAGGAGAAAAAATTTGTGGGCACAAAATGAGTGATCAGTGTCTTATTCTCTTCTGTTTGTGCCTTGTCTTTAGCTTTTTCTTCTATATTTAACTTTATGTAGAGGCTAGACCCCCCTCTAAATCTTGGTTGAAATTATTTTTCATTCTGATTCATAGAAATGGAGTAACGTGCAATGGTGTCGTCTCATATAACAGTGATTTAGGAGAAAAAATTTGTGCGCACAAAATGGGTGATCACTGTCTTATTCTCTTCTGTTTGTGCCTTGTCTTTAGCTTTTTCTTCTATATTTAACTTTATGTAGAGGCTAGGCCCCCCTCTAAATCTTGGTTGAAATTATTTTTCATTCTAATTAATAGAAATGGAGTAGCATGCAATGGTGTCGTCTCATACAACAGTGAGTTAGGAGAAAAAATTTGTGGGCACAAAATGGGTGATCAGTGTCTTATGCTCTTCTGTTTGTGCCTTGTCTTTAGCTTTTTCTTCTATATTTAACATTATGTAGAGGCTAGGCCCCCCACTAAATCTTGGTTGAAATTATTTTTCATTCTAATTCATAGAAATGTAGTAGCGTGCAATGGTGTCGTCTCATACAACACTGAGTTAGGAGAAAAATTTGTTGGCACAAAATGGGTGATCAGTGTCTTATTCTTTCTGTTTGTGCCTTGTCTTTAGCTTTTTCTTCTATATTTATCTTTATGTACAGGCTAGGCCCCTTTCTAAATCTTGGTTGAAATTATTTTTCATTCTAATTTATAGAAATGGAGTAGCATGCAATGGTATCGTCTCATACAACAGTGAGTTAGGAGAAAAAATTTGTGGGCACAAAATGGGTGATCAGTGGCTTATTCTCTTCTGTTTGTGCCTGGTCTTTAGCTTTTTCTTCTATATTTAACTTCATTTAGAGGCGAGGCCCCTTTCTAAATCTTGGTTGAAATCATTTTTCATTCTAATTCATAGAAATGGAGTTGCGTGTAATGGTGTCGTCTCATACAACAGTGAGTTAGGAGAAAAAATTTGAGGGCACAAAATGGGTGATCAGTGTCTTATTCTCTTCTGTTTGTGCCTTGTCTTTAGCTTTTTCTTCTATATTTAACATTATGTAGAGGCTAGGCACCCCTCTAAATCTTGGTTGAAATTATTTTTCATTCTAATTCATAGAAATGGAGTAGCGTGCAATGGTGTCGTCTCATACAACCGTGAGTTAGGAGAAAAAATTTGTTGGCACAAAATGGGTGATCAGTGTCTTATTCTCTGCTGTTTGTGCCTTGTCTTTAGCTTTTTCTTCTATATTTAACTTTATGTAGAGGCTAGGCCCCTTTTTAAATCTTGGTTGAAATTATTTTTCATTCTAATTCATAGAAATGCAGTAGCGTGCAATGGTGTCGTCTCATACAACAGTGAGTTAGGAGAAAAAATTTGTGGGCACAAAATGTGTGATCAGTGTCTTATTCTCTTCTGTTTGTGCCTTGTCTTTAGCTTTTTCTTCTATATTTAACTTTATGTAGAGGCTAGGCCACTTTCTAAATCTTGGTTGAAATTATTTTTCATTCTAATTCATAGAAATGGAGTAGCGTGCAATGGTGTCGTCTCATACAACAGTGAGATAGGAGAAAAAATTTGTGGGCACAAAATGGGTGATCAGTGTCTTATTCTCTGCTGTTTGTGCCTTGTCTTTAGATTTTCTTCTATATTTAACTTTATGTAGAGGCTAGGCCCCTTTCTAAATCTTGGTTGAAATTATTTTTCATTCTAATTCATAGAAATGGAGTAGCGTGCAATGGTGTCGTTTCATACAACAGTGAGTTAGGAGAAAAAATTTGTGGGCACAAAATGGCTGATCAGTGTCTTATTCTCCTCTGTTTGTGCCTTGTCTTTAGCTTTTTCTTCTATATTTAACTTTATGTAGAAGCTAGGCCCCCCTCTAAATCTTGGTTGAAATTATTTTTCATTCTAATTCATAGAAATGGAGTAGCGTGCAATGGTGTCGTCTCATACAACAGTGAGTTAGGAGAAAAAATTTGTGGGCACAAAATGTCTGATCAGTGTCTTATTCTCCTCTGTTTGTGCCTTGTCTTTAGCTTTTTCTTCTATATTTAACTTTATGTAGAGGCTAGGCCTCCCTCTAAATCTTGGTTGAAATTATTTTTCATTCTAATTCATAGAAATGGAGTAGCGTGCAATGGTGTCGTCTCATACAACAGTGAGTTAGTAGAAAAATTTGTGGGCACAAAATGGGTGATCAGTGTCTTATTCTCTGCTGTTTGTGCCTTGTCTTTAGCTTTTTCTTTTATATTTAACTTTATGTAGAGGCTAGGCACCTTTCTAAATCTTGGTTGAAATTATTTTTCATTCTAATTCATAGAAATGGAGTAGCGTGCAATGATGTCGTCTCATACAACAGTGAGTTAGGAGAAAAAATTTGTTGGCACAAAATGGGTGATCAGTGTCTTATTCTCTGCTGTTTGTGCCTTGTCTTTAGCTTTTTCTTCTATATTTAACTTTATGTAGAGGCTAGGCAACTTTCTAAATCTTGGTTGAAATTATTTTTCATTCTAATTCATAGAAATGGAGTAGCGTGCAATGGTGTCGTCTCATACAACAGTGAGTTAGGAGAAAAAATTTGTGGGCACAAAATGAGTGATCAGTGTCTTATTCTCTTCTGTTTGTGCCTTGTCTTTAGCTTTTTCTTCTATATTTAACTTTATGTAGAGGCTAGACCCCCCTCTAAATCTTGGTTGAAATTATTTTTCATTCTAATTCATAGAAATGGAGTAACGTGCAATGGTGTCGTCTCATATAACAGTGAGTTAGGAGAAAAAATTTGTGCGCACAAAATGGGTGATCAGTGTCTTATTCTCTTCTGTTTGTGCCTTGTCTTTAGCTTTTTCTTCTATATTTAACTTTATGTAGAGGCTTGGCCCCTTTTTAAATCTTGGTTGAAATTATTTTTCATTCTAATTCATAGAAATGCAGTAGCGTGCAATGGTGTCGTCTCATACAACAGTGAGTTAGGAGAAAAAAATTGTGGGCACAAAATGGGTGATTAGTGTCTTATTCTTTTCTGTTTGGGCCTTGTCTTTAGCTTTTCCTTCTATATGTAACTTTATGTAGAGGCTAGGCCCCCGTCTAAATCTTGGTTGAAATTATTTTTCATTCTAATTCATAGAAATGTAGTAGCGTGCAATTGTGTCGTCTCATACAACAGTGAGTTAGTAGAAAAATTTGTGGGCACAAAATGGGTGATCAGTGTCTTATTCTCTTCTGTTTGTGCCTTGTCTTTAGCTTTTTCTTCTATATTTAACTTTAAGTAGAGGCTAGGCCCCCCTCTAAATCTTGGTTGAAATTATTTTTCATTCTAATTAATAGAAATGTAGTAGCGTGCAATGGTGTCGTCTCATACAACAGTGAGTTAGGAGAAAAAATTTGTGCGCACAAAATGGGTGATCAGTGTCTTATTCTCTTCTGTTTGTGCCTTGTCTTTAGCTTTTTCTTCTATATTTAACTTTATGTAGAGGCTAGGCCCCTTTCTAAATCTTGGTTGAAATTATTTTTCATTCTAATTCATAGAAATGGAGTAGCGTGCAATGGTGTCGTCTCATACAACAGTGAGTTAGGAGAAAAAATTTGTGGGCACAAAATGGGTGATCAGTGACTTATTCTCTTCTGTTTGTGCCTTGTCTTTAGCTTTTTCTTCTATATTTAACTTTATGTAGAGGTTAGGCCCCTTTCTAAATCTTGGTTGAAATTATTTTTCTTTCTAATTCATAGAAATGGAGTAGCGTGCAATGGTGTTGTCTCATACAACAGTGAGTTAGGAGAAAAAATTTGTGGGCACAAAATGGGTGATGAGTGTCTTATTCTGTTCTGTTTGTGCCTTGTCTTTAGCTTTTTCTTCTATATTTAACTTTATGTAGAGGCTAGGCCCCTTTCTAAATCTTGTTTGAAATTATTTTTCATTCTAATTCATAGAAATGGAGTAGGGTGCAATGGTGTTGTCTCATACAACAGTGAGTTAGGTGAAAAAATTTGTGGGCACAAAATGGGTGATCAGTGTCTTATTCTCTGCTGTTTGTGCCTTGTCTTTAGATTTTCTTCTATATTTAACTTTATGTAGAGGCTAGGCCCCTTTCTAAATCTTGGTTGAAATTATTTTTCATTCTAATTCATAGAAATGGAGTAGCGTGCAATGGTGTCGTTTCATACAACAGTGAGTTAGGAGAAAAAATTTGTGGGCACAAAATGGCTGATCAGTGTCTTATTCTCCTCTGTTTGTGCCTTGTCTTTAGCTTTTTCTTCTATATTTAACTTTATGTAGAAGCTAGGCCCCCCTCTAAATCTTGGTTGAAATTATTTTTCATTCTAATTCATAGAAATGGAGTAGCGTGCAATGGTGTCGTCTCATACAACAGTGAGTTAGGAGAAAAAATTTGTGGGCACAAAATGTCTGATCAGTGTCTTATTCTCCTCTGTTTGTGCCTTGTCTTTAGCTTTTTCTTCTATATTTAACTTTATGTAGAGGCTAGGCCTCCCTCTAAATCTTGGTTGAAATTATTTTTCATTCTAATTCATAGAAATGGAGTAGCGTGCAATGGTGTCGTCTCATACAACAGTGAGTTAGTAGAAAAATTTGTGGGCACAAAATGGGTGATCAGTGTCTTATTCTCTGCTGTTTGTGCCTTGTCTTTAGCTTTTTCTTTTATATTTAACTTTATGTAGAGGCTAGGCACCTTTCTAAATCTTGGTTGAAATTATTTTTCATTCTAATTCATAGAAATGGAGTAGCGTGCAATGATGTCGTCTCATACAACAGTGAGTTAGGAGAAAAAATTTGTTGGCACAAAATGGGTGATCAGTGTCTTATTCTCTGCTGTTTGTGCCTTGTCTTTAGCTTTTTCTTCTATATTTAACTTTATGTAGAGGCTAGGCAACTTTCTAAATCTTGGTTGAAATTATTTTTCATTCTAATTCATAGAAATGGAGTAGCGTGCAATGGTGTCGTCTCATACAACAGTGAGTTAGGAGAAAAAATTTGTGGGCACAAAATGAGTGATCAGTGTCTTATTCTCTTCTGTTTGTGCCTTGTCTTTAGCTTTTTCTTCTATATTTAACTTTATGTAGAGGCTAGATCCCCCTCTAAATCTTGGTTGAAATTATTTTTCATTCTAATTCATAGAAATGGAGTAACGTGCAATGGTGTCGTCTCATATAACAGTGAGTTAGGAGAAAAAATTTGTGCGCACAAAATGGGTGATCAGTGTCTTATTCTCTTCTGTTTGTGCCTTGTCTTTAGCTTTTTCTTCTATATTTAACTTTATGTAGAGGCTTGGCCCCTTTTTAAATCTTGGTTGAAATTATTTTTCATTCTAATTCATAGAAATGCAGTAGCGTGCAATGGTGTCGTCTCATACAACAGTGAGTTAGGAGAAAAAAATTGTGGGCACAAAATGGGTGATTAGTGTCTTATTCTTTTCTGTTTGGGCCTTGTCTTTAGCTTTTCCTTCTATATGTAACTTTATGTAGAGGCTAGGCCCCCGTCTAAATCTTGGTTGAAATTATTTTTCATTCTAATTCATAGAAATGTAGTAGCGTGCAATTGTGTCGTCTCATACAACAGTGAGTTAGTAGAAAAATTTGTGGGCACAAAATGGGTGATCAGTGTCTTATTCTCTTCTGTTTGTGCCTTGTCTTTAGCTTTTTCTTCTATATTTAACTTTAAGTAGAGGCTAGGCCCCCCTCTAAATCTTGGTTGAAATTATTTTTCATTCTAATTAATAGAAATGTAGTAGCGTGCAATGGTGTCGTCTCATACAACAGTGAGTTAGGAGAAAAAATTTGTGCGCACAAAATGGGTGATCAGTGTCTTATTCTCTTCTGTTTGTGCCTTGTCTTTAGCTTTTTCTTCTATATTTAACTTTATGTAGAGGCTAGGCCCCTTTCTAAATCTTGGTTGAAATTATTTTTCATTCTAATTCATAGAAATGGAGTAGCGTGCAATGGTGTCGTCTCATACAACAGTGAGTTAGGAGAAAAAATTTGTGGGCACAAAATGGGTGATCAGTGACTTATTCTCTTCTGTTTGTGCCTTGTCTTTAGCTTTTTCTTCTATATTTAACTTTATGTAGAGGTTAGGCCCCTTTCTAAATCTTGGTTGAAATTATTTTTCTTTCTAATTCATAGAAATGGAGTAGCGTGCAATGGTGTTGTCTCATACAACAGTGAGTTAGGAGAAAAAATTTGTGGGCACAAAATGGGTGATGAGTGTCTTATTCTGTTCTGTTTGTGCCTTGTCTTTAGCTTTTTCTTCTATATTTAACTTTATGTAGAGGCTAGGCCCCTTTCTAAATCTTGTTTGAAATTATTTTTCATTCTAATTCATAGAAATGGAGTAGGGTGCAATGGTGTTGTCTCATACAACAGTGAGTTAGGTGAAAAAATTTGTGGGCACAAAATGGGTGATCAGTGTCTTATTCTCTTCTGTTTTTGCCTTGTCTTTAGCTTTTTCTTCTATATTTAACTTTATGTAGAGGCTAGGCCCTCCTCTAAATCTTGGTCGAATTTATTTTTCATTCTAATTTATAGAAATGGAGTAGCGTGCAATGTTGACATCTCATACAACTGTGAGGTAGGAGAAAAAATTTGTGTGCACAAAATGGGTGATCAGTGTCTTATTCTCTTCTGTTTGTACCTTGTCTTTACCTTTTTCTTATATATTTAACATTCTGTAGATGCTAGGCCCCTTTCTAAATCTTGGTTGAAATTATTTTTCATTCTAATTAATAGAAATGGAGTAGCGTGCAATGGTGTTGTCTCATACAACAGTGAGTTAGGAGAAAAAATTTGTGTGCACAAAATGTGTGATCAGTGTCTTATTCTCTTCTGTTTGTGCCTTGTCTTTAGCTTTTTCTTCTATATTTAACTTTATGTAGAGGCTAGGCCCCTTTCTAAATCTTGGTTGAAATTATTTTTCATTCTAATTCATAGAAATGGAGTAGCGTGCAATGGTGTCATCTCATACAACAGTGAGTTAGGAGAAAAAATTTGTGGGCACAAAATGGGTGATCAGTGTCTTATTCTCTTCTGTTTGTGCCTTGTCTTTAGCTTTTTCTTCTATATTTAACTTTATGTAGACTCTAGGCCTCCCTCTAAATCTTGGTTGAAATTATTTTTCATTCTAATTCATAGAAATGGAGTAGCGTGCAATGGTGTTGTCTCATACAACAGTGAGTTAGGAGAAAAAATTTGTGGGCACAAAATGGGTGATCAATGTCTTATTCTCTTCTGTTTGTGCCTTGTCTTTAGCTTTTTCTTCTATATTTAACTTTATGTAGAGGCTAGGCCTCCCTCTAAATCTTGGTTGAAATTATTTTTCATTCTAATTCATAGAAATGGAGTAGTGTGCAATGGTGTTGTCTCATACAACAGTGAGTTAGGAGAAAAAATTTGTGTGCACAAAATGGGTGATCAGTGTCTTATTCTCTTCTGTTTGTGCCTTGTCTTTAGCTTTTTCTTCTATATTTAACTTTATGTAGAGGCTAGGCCCCTTTCTAAATCTTGGTTGAAATTATTTTTCATTCTAATTCATAGAAATGGAGTAGGGTGCAATGGTGTTGTCTCATACAACAGTGAGTTAGGAGAAAAAATTTGTGGGCACAAAATGGCTGATCAGTGTCTTATTCTCCTCTGTTTGTGCCTTGTCTTTAGCTTTTTCTTCTATATTTAACTTTATGTAGAGGCTAGGCCTCCCTCTAAATCTTGGTTGAAATTATTTTTCATTCTAATTCATAGAAATGGAGTAACGTGCAATGGTGTCGTCTCATATAACAGTGAGTTAGGAGAAAAAATTTGTGCGCACAAAATGGGTGATCAGTGTCTTATTCTCTGCTGTTTGTGCCTTGTCTTAAGCTTTTTCTTCTATATTTAACTTTATGTAGAGGCTAGGCCCCTTTCTAAATCTTGGTTGAAATTATTTTTCATTCTAATTCATAGAAATGGAGTAGTGTGCAATGGTGTCGTCTCATACAACAGTGAGTTAGGAGAAAAAATTTGTGTGCACAAAATGGGTGATCAGTGTCTTATTCTCTTCTGTTTGTGCCTTGTATTTAGCTTTTTCTTCTATATTTAACTTTATGTAGAGGCTAGGCCCCCCTCTAAATCTTGGTTGAAATTATTTTTCATTCTAATTCATAGAAATGGAGTAGCGTGCAATGGTGTCGTCTCATACAACAGTCAGTTAGTAGAAAAAATTTGTGGACACAAAATGGGTGATCAGAGTCTTATTCTCTTCTGTTTGTGCCTTGTCTTTAGCTTTTTCTTCTATATTTAACATTATGTAGAGGCTAGGCCCCCCTCTAAATCTTGGTTGAAATTATTTTTCATTCTAATTAATAGAAATGGAGTAGCGTGCAATGGTGTTGTCAAATACAACAGTGAGTTAGGAGAAAAAATTTGTGGGCACAAAATGTGTGATCAGTGTCTTATCCTCTTCTGTTTGTGCCTTGTCTTTAGCTTTTTCTTCTATATTTAACTTTATGTAGAGGCTAGGCCCCTTTCTAAATCTTGGTTGAAATTATTTTTCATTCTAATTCATAGAAATGGAGTCGCGTGCAATGGTGTTGTCTCATACAACAGTGAGTTAGGAGAAAAAATTTGTGGGCACAAAATGGGTGATCAGTGTCTTATTCTCTTCTGTTTGTGCCTTGTCTTTAGCTTTTTCTTCTATATTTAATTTTATGTAGAGGCTAGGCCTCTTTCTAAATCTTGGTTGAAATTATTTTTCATTCTAATTCATAGAAATGGAGCAGCGTGCAATGGTGTTGTCTCATACAACAGTGAGTTAGGAGAAAAAATTTGTGGGCACAAAATGGGTGATCAGTGTCTTATTCTCTTCTGTTTGTGCCTTGTCTTTAGCTTTTTCTTCTATATTTAACTTTATGTAGAGGCTAGGCCCCCCTCTAAATCTTGGTTGAAATTATTTTTCGTTCTAATTAATAGAAATGGAGTAGCGTGCAATGGTGTTGTCTCATACAACAGTGAGTTAGGAGAAAAAATTTGTGGGCACAAAATGGGTGATCAGTGTCTTATTCTCTTCTGTTTGTGCCTTGTCTTTAGCTTTTTCTTCTATATTTAACTTTATGTAGAGGCTAGGCCCCCCTCTAAATCTTCGTTGAAATTATTTTTCATTCTAATTAATAGAAATGGAGTAGCGTGCAATGGTGTCGTCTCATACAACAGTGAGTTAGGAGAAAATATTTGTGGGCACAAAATCGGTGATCAGTGTCTTATTCTCTTCTGTTTGTGCCTGGTCTTTAGCTTTCTCTTCTATATTTAACTTTATGTAGATGCTAGGCCCCTTTCTAAATCTTGGTTGAAATTATTTTTCATTCTAATTCATAGAAATGGAGTAGCGTGCAATAGTGTCGTGTCATACAACAGTGAGTTAGGAGAAAAAATGTGTGGGCACAAAATGGGTGATCAGTGTCTTATTCTCTTCTGTTTGTGCCTTGTCTTTAGCTTTTTCTTCTATATTTAACTTTATGTAGAGGCTAGGCCCCACTCTAAATCTTGGTTGAAATTATTTTTCATTCTAATTCATAGAAATGGAGTAGCGTGCAATAGTGTCGTCTCATAAAACAGTGAGTTAGTAGAAAAATTTGTGGGCACAAAATGGGTGATCAGTGTCTTATTCTCTTCTGTTTGTGCCTTGTCTTTAGGTTTTTCTTCTATATTTAACTTTATGTAGAGGCTAGGCCCCCCTCAAAATCTTGGTTGAAATTATTTTTCATTCTAATTAATAGAAATGGAGTAGCATGCAATGGTGTCGTCTCATACAACAGTGAGTTAGGAGAAAAAATTTGTGGGCACAAAATGGGTGATCAGTGTCTTATTCTCTTCTGTTTGTGCGTTGTCTTTAGCTTTTTCTTCTATATTTAACTTTATGTAGAGTCTAGGCCCCTTTCTAAATCTTGGTTGAAATTATTTTTCATTCTAATTCATAGAAATGGAGTACCGTGCAATGGTGTTGTCTCATACAACAGTGAGTTAGGAGAAAAAATTTGTGGGCACAAAATGGGTGATCAGTGTCTTATTCTCTTCTGTTTGTGCCTTGTCTTTAGCTTTTTCTTCTATATTTAACTTTATGTAGAGGCTAGGCCCCTTTGTAAATCTTGGTTGAAATTATTTTTCATTCTAATTCATAGAAATGGAGTAGCGTGCAATGGTGTCGTCTCATAAAACAGTGAGTTAGTAGAAAAATTTGTGGGCACAAAATGGATGATCAGTGTCTTATTCTCTTCTGTTTGTGCCTTGTCTTTAGCTTTTTCTTCTATATTTAACTTTAAGTAGAGGCTAGGCCCCCCTCTAAATCTTGGTTGAAATTATTTTTCATTCTAATTCATAGAAATGGAGTAGCGTGCAATGGTGTCGTCTCATACAACAGTGAGTTAGGAGAAAAAATTTGTGGGCACAAAATGGGTGATGAGTGTCTTATTCTCTTCTGTTTGTGCCTTGTCTTTAGCTTTTTCTTCTATATTTAAATTTATGTAGAGGCTAGGCCACTTTCTAAATCTTGGTTGAAATTATTTTTCATTCTAATTCATAGAAATGGAGTAGCGTGCAATGGTGTCGTGTCATACAACAGTGAGTTGGGAGAAAAAATTTGTGGGCACGAAATGGGTGTTCAGTGTCTTATTCTCTTCTGTTTGTGCCTTGTCTTTAGCTTTTTCTTCTATATTCAACTTTATGTAGAGGCTAGGCCCCCCTCTAAATCTTGGTTGAAATTATTTTTCATTCTAATTAATAGAAATGGAGGATCGTGCAATGGTGTTGTCTCATACAACAGTGAGTTAGGAGAAAAAATTTGTGGGCACAAAATGGGTGATCAGTGTCTTATTCTCTTCTATTTGTGCCTTGTCTTTAGCTTTTTCTTCTATATTTAACTTTATGTAGAGGCTAGGCCTCTTTCTAAATCTTGGTTGAAATTATTTTTCATTCTAATTCATAGAAATGGAGTAGCGTGGAATGGTGTTGTCTCATACAACAGTGAGTTAGGAGAAAAAATTTGTGGGCACAAAATGGGTGATCAGTGTCTTATTCTCTTCTGTTTGCGCCTTGTCTTTAGCTTTTTCTTCTATATTTAACTTTATGTAGAGGCTAGGCCCCCCTCTAAATCTTGGTTGAAATTATTTTTCATTCTAATTCATAGAAATGGAGTAGCGTGCAATGGTGTCGTCTCATACAACAGTGAGTTAGGAGAAAAAATTTGTGGGCACAAAATGGGTGATGAGTGTCTTATTCTCTTCTGTTTGTGCCTTGTCTTTAGCTTTTTCTTCTATATTTAAATTTATGTAGAGGCTAGGCCACTTTCTAAATCTTGGTTGAAATTATTTTTCATTCTAATTCATAGAAATGGAGTAGCATGCAATGGTGTCGTGTCATACAACAGTGAGTTGGGAGAAAAAATTTGTGGGCACGAAATGGGTGATCAGTGTCTTATTCTCTTCTGTTTGTGCCTTGTTATTAGCTTTTTCTTCTATATTTAACTTTATGTAGAGGCTAGGCCCCTTTCTAAATCTTGGTTGAAATTATTTTTCATTCTAATTCATAGAAATGGAATAGCGTGCAATGGTGTCGTCTAATAAAACAGTGAGTTAGTAGAAAAATTTGTGGGCACAAAATGGGTGAACAGTGTCTTATTCTCTTCTGTTTGTGCCTTGTTTTTAGCTTTTTCTTCTATATTTAAGTTTAAGTAGAGTCTAGGCCCCCCTCTAAATCTTGGTTGAAATTATTTTTCATTCTAATTAATAGAAATGGAGTAGCGTGCAATGGTGTTGTCTCATACAACAGTGAGTTAGGAGAAAAAATTTGTGGGCACAAAATGAGTGATCAGTGTCTTATTCTCTTCTGTTTGTGCCTTGTCTTTAGCTTTTTCTTCTATATTTAACTTTATGTAGAGGCTAGACCCCCCTCTAAATCTTGGTTGAAATTATTTTTCATTCTAATTAATAGAAATGGAGTAGCGTGCAATGGTGTCGTCTCATACAACTGTGAGTTAGGAGAAAAAATTTGTGGGCACAAAATGGGTGATCAGTGTCTTATGCTCTTCTGTTTGTGCCTTGTCTTTAGCTTTTTCTTCTATATTTAACATTATGTAGAGGCTAGGCCCCCCTCTAAATCTTGGTTGAAATTATTTTTCATTCTAATTCATAGAAATGTAGTAGCGTGCAATGGTGTCGTCTCATACAACAGTGAGTTAGGAGAAAAAATTTGTTGGCACAAAGTGGGTGATCAGTGTTTTATTCTCTTCTGTTTGTGCCTTGTCTTTAGCTTTTTCTTCTATATTTAACTTTATGTAGAGGCTAGGCCCCCCTCTAAATCTTGGTTGAAATTATTTTTCATTCTAATTCGTAGAAATGGAGTAGCGTTCAATGGTGTCGTCTCATACAACAGTGAGTTAGGAGAAAAAATGTGTGGGCACAAAATGGGTGATCAGTGGCTTATTCTCTGCTGTTTGTGCCTTGTCTTTAGCTTTTTCTTCTATATTTAACTTTATGTAGAGGCTAGGCCCTTTTCTAAATCTTGGTTGAAATTATTTTTCATTCTAATTCATAGGAATGGAGTAGCGAGCAATGGTGTCGTCTCATACAACAGTGAGTTAGGAGTAAAAATTTGTGGGCACAAAATGGGTGATCAGTGTCTTATTCTCTGCTGTTTGTGCCTTGTCTTTAGCTTTTTCTTCTATATTTAACTTTATGTAGAGGCTAGGCACCTTTCTAAATCTTGGTTGAAATTATTTTTCATTCTAATTCATAGAAATGGAGTAGCGTGCAATGGTGTCGTCTCATACAACAGTGAGTTAGGAGAAAAAATTTGTGGGCACAAAATGAGTGATCAGTGTCTTATTCTCTTCTGTTTGTGCCTTGTCTTTAGCTTTTTCTTCTATATTTAACTTTATGTAGAGGCTAGACCCCCCTCTAAATCTTGGTTGAAATTATTTTTCATTCTAATTCATAGAAATGGAGTAGCGTGCAATGGTGTCGTCTCATATAACAGTGAGTTAGGAGAAAAAATTTGTGCGCACAAAATGGGTGATCAGTGTCTTATTCTCTTCTGTTTGTGCCATGTCTTTAGCTTTTTCTTCTATATTTAAATTTATGTAGAGGCTAGGCCCCCCCAATAAATCTTGGTTGAAATTATTTTTCATTCTAATTAATAGAAATGGAGTTGCGTGCAATGGTGTCGTCTCATACAACTGTGAGTTAGGAGAAAAAATTTGTGGGCACAAAATGGGTGATCAGTGTCTTATGCTCTTCTGTTTGTGCCTTGTCTTTAGGTTTTTCTTCTATATTTAACTTTATGTAGAGGCTAGGCCCCCCTCTAAAACTTGGTTGAAATTATTTTTCATTCTAATTAATAGAAATGGAGTAGCGTGCAATGGTGTCGTCTCATACAACAGTGATTTAGGAGAAAAATTTGTTGGCACAAAATGTGTGATCAGTGTCTTATTCTCTTATGTTTGTGCCTTGTCTTTAGCTTTTTCTTCTATATTTAACATTATGTAGAGGCTAGCCCCCCTCTAAATCTTGGTTGAAATTATTTTTCATTCTAATTCATAGAAATGGAGTAGCGTGCTATGGTGTCGTCTCATACAACAGTGAGTTAGGAGAAAAATTTGTGGGCACAAAATGGGTGATCAGTGTCTTATTCTCTTCTGTTTGTGCCTTATCTTTAGCTTTTACTTCTATATTTAACTTTATGTAGAGGCTAGGCACTTTTCTAAATCTTGGTTGAAATTATTTTTCATTCTAATTCATAGAAATGGAGTAGCGTGCAATGGTGTCGTCTCATACAACAGTGAGTTAGGAGAAAAAATTTGTGGGCACAAAATGAGTGATCAGTGTCTTATTCTCTTCTGTTTGTGCCTTGTCTTTAGCTTTTTCTTCTATATTTAACTTTATGTAGAGGCTAGACCCCCCTCAAAATCTTGGTTGAAATTATTTTTCATTCTAATTCATAGAAATGGAGTAGCGTGCAATGGTGTCGTCTCATATAACAGTGAGTTAGGAGAAAAAATTTGTGCGCACAAAATGGGTGATCAGTGTCTTATTCTCTTCTGTTTGTGCCTTGTCTTTAGCTTTTTCTTCTATATTTAAATTTATGTAGAGGCTAGGCCCCCCTATAAATCTTGGTTGAAATTATTTTTCATTCTAATTAATAGAAATGGAGTAGCGTGGAATGGTGTTGTCTCATACAACAGTGAGTTAGGAGAAAAAATTTGTGGGCACAAAATGGGTGATCAGTGTCTTATTCTCTTCTGTTTGTGCCTTGTCTTTAGCTTTTTCTTCTATATTTAACTTTATGTAGAGGCTAGGCCCCCCTCTAAATCTTGGTTGAAATTATTTTTCATTCTAATTCATAGAAATGGAGTAGCGTGCAATGGTTTCGTCTCATACAACAGTGAGTTAGGAGAAAAAATTTGTGGGCACAAAATGGGTGATGAGTGTCTTATTCTCTTCTGTTTGTGCCTTGTCTTTAGCTTTTTCTTCTATATTTAAATTTATGCAGAGGCTAGGCCACTTTCTAAATCTTGGTTGAAATTATTTTTCATTCTAATTCATAGAAATGGAGTAGCGTGCAATGGTGTCGTGTCATACAACAGTGAGTTGGGAGAAAAAATTTGTGGGCACGAAATGGGTGATCAGTGTCTTATTCTCTTCTGTTTGTGCCTTGTCTTTAGCTTTTTCTTCTATATTTAACTTTATGTAGAGGCTAGGACCCCCTCTAAATCTTGGTTGAAATTATTTTTCATTCTAATTCATAGAAATGGAGTAGCGTGCAATGGGTGTCGTCTCATACAACAGTGAGTTAGGAGAAAAAATTTGTGGGCACAAAATGGGTGATCAGTGTCTTATTCTCTTCTGTTTGTGCCTTGTCTTTAGCTTTTTCTTCTATATTTAACTTTATGTAGAGGCTAGGCCCCTTTCTAAATCTTGGTTGAAATTATTTTTCATTCTAATTCATAGAAATGGAGTAGCGTGCAATGGTGTCGTCTAATAAAACAGTGAGTTAGTAGAAAAATTTGTGGGCACAAAATGGGTGAACAGTGTCTTATTCTCTTCTGTTTGTGCCTTGTTTTTAGCTTTTTCTTCTATATTTAAGTTTAAGTAGAGTCTAGGCCCCCCTCTAAATCTTGGTTGAAATTATTTTTCATTCTAATTCATAGAAATGGAGTAGCGTGCAATGGTGTCGTCTCATACAACTGTGAGTTAGGAGAAAAAATTTGTGGGCACAAAATGGGTGATCAGTGTCTTATGCTCTTCTGTTTGTGCCTTGTCTTTAGCTTTTTCTTCTATATTTAACATTATGTAGAGGCTAGGCCCCCCTCTAAATCTTGGTTGAAATTATTTTTCATTCTAATTAATAGAAATGTAGTAGCGTGCAATGGTGTCGTCTCATACAACAGTGAGTTAGGAGAAAAAATTTGTTGGCACAAAGTGGGTGATCAGTGTTTTATTCTCTTCTGTTTGTGCCTTGTCTTTAGCTTTTTCTTCTATATTTAACTTTATGTAGAGGGTAGGCCCCCCTCTAAATCTTGGTTGAAATTATTTTTCATTCTAATTCGTAGAAATGGAGTAGCGTGCAATGGTGTCGTCTCATACAACAGTGAGTTAGGAGAAAAAATTTCTGGGCACAAAATGGGGGATCAGTGTCTTATTCTCTTCTGTTTGTACCTTGTCTTTAGCTTTTTCTTCTATATTTAACTTTATGTAGAGGCTAGGCCCCTTTCTAAATCTTGGTTGAAATTATTTTTCATTCTAATTCATAGAAATGGAGTAGCGTGCAATGGTGTCGTCTCATACAACATTGAGTTAGGAGAAAAATTTGTGGGCATAAAATGGGTGATCAGTGTCTTATTCTCTTCTGTTTGTGCCTTGTCTTTAGGTTTTTCTTCTATATTTAACTTTATGTAGAGGCTAGGCCCCCCTCTAAAACTTGGTTGAAATTATTTTTCATTCTAATTAATAGAAATGGAGTAGCGTGCAATGGTGTCGTCTCATACAACAGTGATTTAGGAGAAAAATTTGTTGGCACAAAATGTGTGATCAGTGTCTTATTCTCTTATGTTTGTGCCTTGTCTTTAGCTTTTTCTTCTATATTTAACATTATGTAGAGGCTAGCCCCCCTCTAAATCTTGGTTGAAATTATTTTTCATTCTAATTCATAGAAATGGAGTAGCGTGCTATGGTGTCGTCTCATACAACAGTGAGTTAGGAGAAAAATTTGTGGGCACAAAATGGGTGATCAGTGTCTTATTCTCTTCTGTTTGTGCCTTATCTTTAGCTTTTACTTCTATATTTAACTTTATGTAGAGGCTAGGCACTTTTCTAAATCTTGGTTGAAATTATTTTTCATTCTAATTCATAGAAATGGAGTAGCGTGCAATGGTGTCGTCTCATACAACAGTGAGTTAGGAGAAAAAATTTGTGGGCACAAAATGAGTGATCAGTGTCTTATTCTCTTCTGTTTGTGCCTTGTCTTTAGCTTTTTCTTCTATATTTAACTTTATGTAGAGGCTAGACCCCCCTCAAAATCTTGGTTGAAATTATTTTTCATTCTAATTCATAGAAATGGAGTAGCGTGCAATGGTGTCGTCTCATATAACAGTGAGTTAGGAGAAAAAATTTGTGCGCACAAAATGGGTGATCAGTGTCTTATTCTCTTCTGTTTGTGCCTTGTCTTTAGCTTTTTCTTCTATATTTAAATTTATGTAGAGGCTAGGCCCCCCTATAAATCTTGGTTGAAATTATTTTTCATTCTAATTAATAGAAATGGAGTAGCGTGGAATGGTGTTGTCTCATACAACAGTGAGTTAGGAGAAAAAATTTGTGGGCACAAAATGGGTGATCAGTGTCTTATTCTCTTCTGTTTGTGCCTTGTCTTTAGCTTTTTCTTCTATATTTAACTTTATGTAGAGGCTAGGCCCCCCTCAAAATCTTGGTTGAAATTATTTTTCATTCTAATTCATAGAAATGGAGTAGCGTGCAATGGTGTCGTCTCATATAACAGTGAGTTAGGAGAAAAAATTTGTGCGCACAAAATGGGTGATCAGTGTCTTATTCTCTTCTGTTTGTGCCTTGTCTTTAGCTTTTTCTTCTATATTTAAATTTATGTAGAGGCTAGGCCCCCCTATAAATCTTGGTTGAAATTATTTTTCATTCTAATTAATAGAAATGGAGTAGCGTGGAATGGTGTTGTCTCATACAACAGTGAGTTAGGAGAAAAAATTTGTGGGCACAAAATGGGTGATCAGTGTCTTATTCTCTTCTGTTTGTGCCTTGTCTTTAGCTTTTTCTTCTATATTTAACTTTATGTAGAGGCTAGGCCCCCCTCTAAATCTTGGTTGAAATTATTTTTCATTCTAATTCATAGAAATGGAGTAGCGTGCAATGGTGTCGTCTCATACAACAGTGAGTTAGGAGAAAAAATTTGTGGGCACAAAATGGGTGATGAGTGTCTTATTCTCTTCTGTTTGTGCCTTGTCTTTAGCTTTTTCTTCTATATTTAAATTTATGCAGAGGCTAGGCCACTTTCTAAATCTTGGTTGAAATTATTTTTCATTCTAATTCATAGAAATGGAGTAGCGTGCAATGGTGTCGTGTCATACAACAGTGAGTTGGGAGAAAAAATTTGTGGGCACGAAATGGGTGATCAGTGTCTTATTCTCTTCTGTTTGTGCCTTGTCTTTAGCTTTTTCTTCTATATTTAACTTTATGTAGAGGCTAGGACCCCCTCTAAATCTTGGTTGAAATTATTTTTCATTCTAATTCATAGAAATGGAGTAGCGTGCAATGGGTGTCGTCTCATACAACAGTGAGTTAGGAGAAAAAATTTGTGGGCACAAAATGGGTGATCAGTGTCTTATTCTCTTCTGTTTGTGCCTTGTCTTTAGCTTTTTCTTCTATATTTAACTTTATGTAGAGGCTAGGCCCCTTTCTAAATCTTGGTTGAAATTATTTTTCATTCTAATTCATAGAAATGGAGTAGCGTGCAATGGTGTCGTCTAATAAAACAGTGAGTTAGTAGAAAAATTTGTGGGCACAAAATGGGTGAACAGTGTCTTATACTCTTCTGTTTGTGCCTTGTTTTTAGCTTTTTCTTCTATATTTAAGTTTAAGTAGAGTCTAGGCCCCCCTCTAAATCTTGGTTGAAATTATTTTTCATTCTAATTAATAGAAATGGAGTAGCGTGCAATGGTGTTGTCTCATACAACAGTGAGTTAGGAGAAAAAATTTGTGGGCGCAAAATGAGTGATCAGTGTCTTATTCTCTTCTGTTTGTGCCTTGTCTTTAGCTTTTTCTTCTATATTTAACTTTATGCAGAGGCTAGACCCCCCTCTAAATCTTGGTTGAAATTATTTTTCATTCTAATTCATAGAAATGGAGTAGCGTGCAATGGTGTCGTCTCATATAACAGTGAGTTAGGAGAAAAAATTTGTGCGCACAAAATGGGTGATCAGTGTCTTATTCTCTTCTGTTTGTGCCTTGTCTTTAGCTTTTTCTTCTATATTTAAATTTATGTAGAGGCTAGGCCTCCCTATAAATCTTGGTTGAAATTATTTTTCATTCTAATTAATAGAAATGGAGTAGCGTGCAATGGTGTCGTCTCATACAACTGTGAGTTAGGAGAAAAAATTTGTGGGCACAAAATGGGTGATCAGTGGCTTATTCTCTGCTGTTTGTGCCTTGTCTTTAGCTTTTTCTTCTATATTTAACTTTATGTAGAGGCTAGGCCCTTTTCTAAATCTTGGTTGAAATTATTTTTCATTCTAATTCATAGGAATGGAGTAGCGAGCAATGGTGTCGTCTCATACAACAGTGAGTTAGGAGTAAAAATTTGTGGGCACAAAATGGGTGATCAGTGTCTTATTCTCTGCTGTTTGTGCCTTGTCTTTAGCTTTTTCTTCTATATTTAACATTATGTAGAGGCTAGCCCCCCTCTAAATCTTGGTTGAAATTATTTTTCATTCTAATTCATAGAAATGGAGTAGCGTGCTATGGTGTCGTCTCATACAACAGTGAGTTAGGAGAAAAATTTGTGGGCACAAAATGGGTGATCAGTGTCTTATTCTCTTCTGTTTGTGCCTTATCTTTAGCTTTTACTTCTATATTTAACTTTATGTAGAGGCTAGGCACTTTTCTAAATCTTGGTTGAAATTATTTTTCATTCTAATTCATAGAAATGGAGTAGCGTGCAATGGTGTCGTCTCATACAACAGTGAGTTAGGAGAAAAAATTTGTGGGCACAAAATGAGTGATCAGTGTCTTATTCTCTTCTGTTTGTGCCTTGTCTTTAGCTTTTTCTTCTATATTTAACTTTATGTAGAGGCTAGACCCCCCTCAAAATCTTGGTTGAAATTATTTTTCATTCTAATTCATAGAAATGGAGTAGCGTGCAATGGTGTCGTCTCATATAACAGTGAGTTAGGAGAAAAAATTTGTGCGCACAAAATGGGTGATCAGTGTCTTATTCTCTTCTGTTTGTGCCTTGTCTTTAGCTTTTTCTTCTATATTTAAATTTATGTAGAGGCTAGGCCCCCCTATAAATCTTGGTTGAAATTATTTTTCATTCTAATTAATAGAAATGGAGTAGCGTGGAATGGTGTTGTCTCATACAACAGTGAGTTAGGAGAAAAAATTTGTGGGCACAAAATGGGTGATCAGTGTCTTATTCTCTTCTGTTTGTGCCTTGTCTTTAGCTTTTTCTTCTATATTTAACTTTATGTAGAGGCTAGGCCCCCCTCAAAATCTTGGTTGAAATTATTTTTCATTCTAATTCATAGAAATGGAGTAGCGTGCAATGGTGTCGTCTCATATAACAGTGAGTTAGGAGAAAAAATTTGTGCGCACAAAATGGGTGATCAGTGTCTTATTCTCTTCTGTTTGTGCCTTGTCTTTAGCTTTTTCTTCTATATTTAAATTTATGTAGAGGCTAGGCCCCCCTATAAATCTTGGTTGAAATTATTTTTCATTCTAATTAATAGAAATGGAGTAGCGTGGAATGGTGTTGTCTCATACAACAGTGAGTTAGGAGAAAAAATTTGTGGGCACAAAATGGGTGATCAGTGTCTTATTCTCTTCTGTTTGTGCCTTGTCTTTAGCTTTTTCTTCTATATTTAACTTTATGTAGAGGCTAGGCCCCCCTCTAAATCTTGGTTGAAATTATTTTTCATTCTAATTCATAGAAATGGAGTAGCGTGCAATGGTGTCGTCTCATACAACAGTGAGTTAGGAGAAAAAATTTGTGGGCACAAAATGGGTGATGAGTGTCTTATTCTCTTCTGTTTGTGCCTTGTCTTTAGCTTTTTCTTCTATATTTAAATTTATGCAGAGGCTAGGCCACTTTCTAAATCTTGGTTGAAATTATTTTTCATTCTAATTCATAGAAATGGAGTAGCGTGCAATGGTGTCGTGTCATACAACAGTGAGTTGGGAGAAAAAATTTGTGGGCACGAAATGGGTGATCAGTGTCTTATTCTCTTCTGTTTGTGCCTTGTCTTTAGCTTTTTCTTCTATATTTAACTTTATGTAGAGGCTAGGACCCCCTCTAAATCTTGGTTGAAATTATTTTTCATTCTAATTCATAGAAATGGAGTAGCGTGCAATGGGTGTCGTCTCATACAACAGTGAGTTAGGAGAAAAAATTTGTGGGCACAAAATGGGTGATCAGTGTCTTATTCTCTTCTGTTTGTGCCTTGTCTTTAGCTTTTTCTTCTATATTTAACTTTATGTAGAGGCTAGGCCCCTTTCTAAATCTTGGTTGAAATTATTTTTCATTCTAATTCATAGAAATGGAGTAGCGTGCAATGGTGTCGTCTAATAAAACAGTGAGTTAGTAGAAAAATTTGTGGGCACAAAATGGGTGAACAGTGTCTTATACTCTTCTGTTTGTGCCTTGTTTTTAGCTTTTTCTTCTATATTTAAGTTTAAGTAGAGTCTAGGCCCCCCTCTAAATCTTGGTTGAAATTATTTTTCATTCTAATTAATAGAAATGGAGTAGCGTGCAATGGTGTTGTCTCATACAACAGTGAGTTAGGAGAAAAAATTTGTGGGCGCAAAATGAGTGATCAGTGTCTTATTCTCTTCTGTTTGTGCCTTGTCTTTAGCTTTTTCTTCTATATTTAACTTTATGCAGAGGCTAGACCCCCCTCTAAATCTTGGTTGAAATTATTTTTCATTCTAATTCATAGAAATGGAGTAGCGTGCAATGGTGTCGTCTCATATAACAGTGAGTTAGGAGAAAAAATTTGTGCGCACAAAATGGGTGATCAGTGTCTTATTCTCTTCTGTTTGTGCCTTGTCTTTAGCTTTTTCTTCTATATTTAAATTTATGTAGAGGCTAGGCCTCCCTATAAATCTTGGTTGAAATTATTTTTCATTCTAATTAATAGAAATGGAGTAGCGTGCAATGGTGTCGTCTCATACAACTGTGAGTTAGGAGAAAAAATTTGTGGGCACAAAATGGGTGATCAGTGGCTTATTCTCTGCTGTTTGTGCCTTGTCTTTAGCTTTTTCTTCTATATTTAACTTTATGTAGAGGCTAGGCCCTTTTCTAAATCTTGGTTGAAATTATTTTTCATTCTAATTCATAGGAATGGAGTAGCGAGCAATGGTGTCGTCTCATACAACAGTGAGTTAGGAGTAAAAATTTGTGGGCACAAAATGGGTGATCAGTGTCTTATTCTCTGCTGTTTGTGCCTTGTCTTTAGCTTTTTCTTCTATATTTAACTTTATGTAGAGGCTAGGCACCTTTCTAAATCTTGGTTGAAATTATTTTTCATTCTAATTCATAGAAATGGAGTAGCGTGCAATGGTGTCGTCTCATACAACAGTGAGTTAGGAGAAAAAATTTGTGGGCACAAAATGAGTGATCAGTGTCTTATTCTCTTCTGTTTGTGCCTTGTCTTTAGCTTTTTCTTCTATATTTAACTTTATGTAGAGGCTAGACCCCCCTCTAAATCTTGGTTGAAATTATTTTTCATTCTAATTCATAGAAATGGAGTAGCGTGCAATGGTGTCGTCTCATATAACAGTGAGTTAGGAGAAAAAATTTGTGCGCACAAAATGGGTGATCAGTGTCTTATTCTCTTCTGTTTGTGCCTTGTCTTTAGCTTTTTCTTCTATATTTAAATTTATGTAGAGGCTAGGCCCCCCCAATAAATCTTGGTTGAAATTATTTTTCATTCTAATTAATAGAAATGGAGTTGCGTGCAAATGTGTCGTCTCATACAACTGTGAGTTAGGAGAAAAAATTTGTGGGCACAAAATGGGTGATCAGTGTCTTATGCTCTTCTGTTTGTGCCTTGTCTTTAGCTTTTTCTTCTATATTTAACATTATGTAGAGGCTAGGCCCCCCTCTAAATCTTGGTTGAAATTATTTTTCATTCTAATTCATAGAAATGTAGTAGCGTGCAATGGTGTCGTCTCATACAACAGTGAGTTAGGAGAAAAAATTTGTTGGCACAAAGTGGGTGATCAGTGTTTTATTCTCTTCTGTTTGTGCCTTGTCTTTAGCTTTTTCTTCTATATTTAACTTTATGTAGAGTGTAGGCCCCCCTCTAAATCTTGGTTGAAATTATTTTTCATTCTAATTCGTAGAAATGGAGTAGCGTGCAATGGTGTCGTCTCATACAACAGTGAGTTAGGAGAAAAAATTTCTGGGCACAAAATGGGGGATCAGTGTCTTATTCTCTTCTGTTTGTGCCTTGTCTTTAGCTTTTTCTTCTATATTTAACTTTATGTAGAGGCTAGACCCCCCTCTAAATCTTGGTTGAAATTATTTTTCATTCTAATTCATAGAAATGGAGTAGCGTGCAATGGTGTCGTCTCATATAACAGTGAGTTAGGAGAAAAAATTTGTGCGCACAAAATGGGTGATCAGTGTCTTATTCTCTTCTGTTTGTGCCTTGTCTTTAGCTTTTTCTTCTATATTTAAATTTATGTAGAGGCTAGGCCCCCCTATATATCTTGGTTGAAATTATTTTTCATTCTAATTAATAGAAATGGAGTAGCGTGCAATGGTGTCGTCTCATACAACTGTGAGTTAGGAGAAAAAATTTGTGGGCACAAAATGGGTGATCAGTGTCTTATGCTCTTCTGTTTGTGCCTTGTCTTTAGCTTTTTCTTCTATATTTAACATTATGTAGAGGCTAGGCCCCCCTCTAAATCTTGGTTGAAATTATTTTTCATTCTAATTCATAGAAATGTAGTAGCGTGCAATGGTGTCGTCTCATACAACAGTGAGTTAGGAGAAAAAATTTGTTGGCACAAAGTGGGTGATCAGTGTATTATTCTCTTCTGTTTGTGCCTTGTCTTTAGCTTTTTCTTCTATATTTAACTTTATGTAGAGGGTAGGCCCCCCTCTAAATCTTGGTTGAAATTATTTTTCATTCTAATTCGTAGAAATGGAGTAGCGTTCAATGGTGTCGTCTCATACAACAGTGAGTTAGGAGAAAAAATTTGTGGGCACAAAATGGGTGATCAGTGGCTTATTCTCTGCTGTTTGTGCCTTGTCTTTAGCTTTTTCTTCTATATTTAACTTTATGTAGAGGCTAGGCCCTTTTCTAAATCTTGGTTGAAATTATTTTTCATTCTAATTCATAGGAATGGAGTAGCGAGCAATGGTGTCGTCTCATACAACAGTGAGTTAGGAGTAAAAATTTGTGGGCACAAAATGGGTGATCAGTGTCTTATTCTCTGCTGTTTGTGCCTTGTCTTTAGCTTTTTCTTCTATATTTAACTTTATGTAGAGGCTAGGCACCTTTCTAAATCTTGGTTGAAATTATTTTTCATTCTAATTCATAGAAATGGAGTAGCGTGCAATGGTGTCGTCTCATACAACAGTGAGTTAGGAGAAAAAATTTGTGGGCACAAAATGAGTGATCAGTGTCTTATTCTCTTCTGTTTGTGCCTTGTCTTTAGCTTTTTCTTCTATATTTAACTTTATGTAGAGGCTAGACCCCCCTCTAAATCTTGGTTGAAATTATTTTTCATTCTAATTCATAGAAATGGAGTAGCGTGCAATGGTGTCGTCTCATATAACAGTGAGTTAGGAGAAAAAATTTGTGCGCACAAAATGGGTGATCAGTGTCTTATTCTCTTCTGTTTGTGCCTTGTCTTTAGCTTTTTCTTCTATATTTAAATTTATGTAGAGGCTAGGCCCCCCCAATAAATCTTGGTTGAAATTATTTTTCATTCTAATTAATAGAAATGGAGTTGCGTGCAAATGTGTCGTCTCATACAACTGTGAGTTAGGAGAAAAAATTTGTGGGCACAAAATGGGTGATCAGTGTCTTATGCTCTTCTGTTTGTGCCTTGTCTTTAGCTTTTTCTTCTATATTTAACATTATGTAGAGGCTAGGCCCCCCTCTAAATCTTGGTTGAAATTATTTTTCATTCTAATTCATAGAAATGTAGTAGCGTGCAATGGTGTCGTCTCATACAACAGTGAGTTAGGAGAAAAAATTTGTTGGCACAAAGTGGGTGATCAGTGTTTTATTCTCTTCTGTTTGTGCCTTGTCTTTAGCTTTTTCTTCTATATTTAACTTTATGTAGAGTGTAGGCCCCCCTCTAAATCTTGGTTGAAATTATTTTTCATTCTAATTCGTAGAAATGGAGTAGCGTGCAATGGTGTCGTCTCATACAACAGTGAGTTAGGAGAAAAAATTTCTGGGCACAAAATGGGGGATCAGTGTCTTATTCTCTTCTGTTTGTACCTTGTCTTTAGCTTTTTCTTCTATATTTAACTTTATGTAGAGGCTAGGCCCCTTTCTAAATCTTGGTTGAAATTATTTTTCATTCTAATTCATAGAAATGGAGTAGCGTGCAATGGTGTCGTCTCATACAACATTGAGTTAGGAGAAAAATTTGTGGGCATAAAATGGGTGATCAGTGTCTTATTCTCTTCTGTTTTTGCCTTGTCTTTAGGTTTTTCTTCTATATTTAACTTTATGTAGAGGCTAGGCCCCCCTCTAAAACTTGGTTGAAATTATTTTTCATTCTAATTAATAGAAATGGAGTAGCGTGCAATGGTGTCGTCTCATACAACAGTGATTTAGAAGAAAAATTTGTTGGCACAAAATGTGTGATCAGTGTCTTATTCTCTTATGTTTGTGCCTTGTCTTTAGCTTTTTCTTCTATATTTAACATTATGTAGAGGCTAGCCCCCCTCTAAATCTTGGTTGAAATTATTTTTCATTCTAATTCATAGATATGGAGTAGCGAGCAATGGTGTCGTCTCATACAACATTGAGTGAAGAGAAAAAATTTGTTGGCACAAAATGGGTGATCAGTGTCTTATTCTCTTCTGTTTGTGCCTTATCTTTAGCTTTTACTTCTATATTTAACTTTATGTAGAGGCTAGGCACCTTTCTAAATCTTGGTTGAAATTATTTTTAATTCTAATTCATAGAAATGGAGTAGCGTGCAATGGTGTCGTCTCATACAACAGTGAGTTAGGAGAAAAAATTTGTGGGCACAAAATGAGTGATCAGTGTCTTATTCTCTTCTGTTTGTGCCTTGTCTTTAGCTTTTTCTTCTATATTTAACTTTATGTAGAGGCTAGACCCCCCTCTAAATCTTGGTTGAAATTATTTTTCATTCTAATTCATAGAAATGGAGTAGCGTGCAATGGTGTCGTCTCATATAACAGTGAGTTAGGAGAAAAAATTTGTGCGCACAAAATGGGTGATCAGTGTCTTATTCTCTTCTGTTTGTGCCTTGTCTTTAGCTTTTTCTTCTATATTTAAATTTATGTAGAGGCTAGGCCCCCCTATAAATCTTGGTTGAAATTATTTTTCATTCTAATTAATAGAAATGGAGTAGCGTGCAATGGTGTCGTCTCATACAACTGTGAGTTAGGAGAAAAAATTTGTGGGCACAAAATGGGTGATCAGTGTCTTATGCTCTTCTGTTTGTGCCTTGTCTTTAGCTTTTTCTTCTATATTTAACATTATGTAGAGGCTAGGCCCCCCTCTAAATCTTGGTTGAAATTATTTTTCATTCTAATTCATAGAAATGTAGTAGCGTGCAATGGTGTCGTCTCATACAACAGTGAGTTAGGAGAAAAAATTTGTTGGCACAAAGTGGGTGATCAGTGTTTTATTCTCTTCTGTTTGTGCCTTGTCTTTAGCTTTTTCTTCTATATTTTACTTTATGTAGAGGGTAGGCCCCCCTCTAAATCTTGGTTGAAATTATTTTTCATTCTAATTCGTAGAAATGGAGTAGCGTGCAATGGTGTCGTCACATACAACAGTGAGTTAGGAGAAAAAATTTGTGGGCACAAAATGGGTGATCAGTGGCTTATTCTCTGCTGTTTGTGCCTTGTCTTTAGCTTTTTCTTCTATATTTAACTTTATGTAGAGGCTAGGCCCTTTTCTAAATCTTGGTTGAAATTATTTTTCATTCTAATTCATAGGAATGGAGTAGCGAGCAATGGTGTCGTCTCATACAACAGTGAGTTAGGAGTAAAAATTTGTGGGCACAAAATGGGTGATCAGTGTCTTATTCTCTGCTGTTTGTGCCTTGTCTTTAGCTTTTTCTTCTATATTTAACTTTATGTAGAGGCTAGGCACCTTTCTAAATCTTGGTTGAAATTATTTTTCGTTCTAATTAATAGAAATGGAGTAGCGTGCAATGGTGTCGTCTCATACAACAGTGAGTTAGGAGAAAAAATTTGTGGGCACAAAATGAGTGATCAGTGTCTTATTCTCTTCTGTTTGTGCCTTGTCTTTAGCTTTTTCTTCTATATTTAACTTTATGTAGAGGCTAGACCCCCCTCTAAATCTTGGTTGAAATTATTTTTCATTCTAATTCATAGAAATGGAGTAGCGTGCAATGGTGTCGTCTCATATAACAGTGAGGTAGGAGAAAAAATTTGTTGGAACAAAATGGGTGATCAGTGTCTTATTCTCTTCTGTTTGTGCCTTATCTTTAGCTTTTACTTCTATATTTAACTTTATATAGAGGCTAGGCCCCTTTCTAAATCTTGGATGAAATTATTTTTCATTCTAATTCATAGAAATGGAGTAGCGTGCTATGGTGTCGTCTCATACAACAGTGAGTTAGGAGAAAAATTTGTGGGCACAAAATGGGTGATCAGTGTCTTATTCTCTTCTGTTTGTGCCTTATCTTTAGCTTTTACTTCTATATTTAACTTTATATAGAGGCTAGGCCCCTTTCTAAATCTTGGATGAAATTATTTTTCATTCGAATTCATACAAATGGAGTAGCGTGCTATGGTGTCGTCTCATACAACAGTGAGTTAGTAGAAAAAATTTGTGGGCACAAAATGGGGGATCAGTGTCTTATTCTCTTCTGTTTGTACCTTGTCTTTAGCTTTTTCTTTCTATATTTAACTTTATGTAGAGGCTAGGCCCCTTTCTAAATCTTCGTTGAAATTATTTTTCATTCTAATTAATAGAAATGGAGTAGCGTGCAATGGTGTCGTCTCATACAACAGTGAGTTAGGAGAAAAATTTGTGGGCACAAAATGGGTGATCAGTGTCTTATTCTCTTCTGTTTGTGCCTTATCTTTAGCTTTTACTTCTATATTTAACTTTATATAGAGGCTAGGCCCCTTTCTAAATCTTGGATGAAATTATTTTTCATTCGAATTCATACAAATGGAGTAGCGTGCTATGGTGTCGTCTCATACAACAGTGAGTTAGTAGAAAAAATTTGTGGGCACAAAATGGGGGATCAGTGTCTAATTCTCTTCTGTTTGTACCTTGTCTTTAGCTTTTTCTTTCTATATTTAACTTTATGTAGAGGCTAGGCCCCTTTCTAAATCTTGGATGAAATTATTTTTCATTCTAATTCATAGAAATGGAGTAGCGTGCTATGGTGTCGTCTCATACAACAGTGAGTTAGGAGAAAAATTTGTGGGCACAAAATGGGTGATCAGTGTCTTATTCTCTTCTGTTTGTGCCTTATCTCTAGCTTTTTCTTCTATATTTAACTTTATGTAGAGGCTAGGCCCCTTTCTAAATCTTTGGTGAAATTATTTTTCATTCTAATTCATAGAAATGGAGTAGCGTGCAATGGTGTCGTCTCATACAACAGTGAGTTAGGATAAAAAATTTGTGGGCACAAAATGGATGATCAGTGTCTTATTCTCTTCTGTTTGTGCCTTGTCTTTAGATTTTTCTTCTATATTTAACTTTATATAGAGGCTAGGCCCCTTTCTAAATCTTGGTTGAAATTATTTTTCATTCTAATTCATAGAAATGGAGTAGCTTGCAATGGTGTCGTCTCATACAACATTGAGTTAGGAGAAAAAATTTGTGGGCACAAAATGGGTGATCAGTGTCTTATTCTCTTCTGTTTGTGACTTGTCTTTAGCTTTTTCTTCTATATTTAACTTTATGTAGAGGCTCGGCCCCCCTCTAAATCTTGGTTGAAATTATTTTTCATTCAAATTCATAGAAATGGAGTAGCATGCAATGGTGTCGTCTCATACAACAGTGAGTTAGTAGAAAAAATTTGTTGGCACAAAATGGGTGATCAGTGTCTTATTCTCTTCTGTTTGGGCCTTGTCTTTAGCTTTTTCTTCTATATTTAACTTTATGTAGAGGCTAGGCCCCCCCGTAATCTTGGTTGAAATTATTTTTCATTCTAATTCATAGAAATGGAGTAGCGTGCAATGGTGTCGTCCCATACAACAGCGAATTAGGAAAAAAACTTTCTGGGCACAAAATGGGTGATCAGAGTCTTATTCTCTTCTCTTTGTTCCTTGTCTTTAGCTTTTTCTTGTATATTTAAGTTTATGTAGAGGATAGGCCCCCCTCTAAATCTTGGTTGAAATTATTTTTCATTCTAATTAATAGAAATGGAGTAGCGTGCAATGGTGTCGTCCCATACAACAGCGAATTAGGAAAAAAACTTTGTGGGCACAAAATGGGTGATCAGAGTCTTATTCTCTTCTCTTTGTGCCTTGTCTTTAGCTTTTTCTTCTATATTTAACTTTATGTAGAGGCTAGGCCCCTTTCTAAATCTTGGTTGAAATTATTTTTCATTGTAATTAATAGAAATGGAGTAGCGTTCAATGGTGTCGTCTCATACAATAGTGAGTTAGGAGAAAAAATTTGTGGGCACAAAATACGTGATCAGTGTCTTATTCTCTTCTGTTTGTGCCTTGTCTTTAGCTTTTTCTTCTATATTTAACTTTATGTAGAGGCTAGGCCCCCTCTAAATCTTGGTTGAAATTATTTTTCATTCTAATTCATAGAAATGGAGTAGCGTGCAATGGTGTCGTCTCATACAACATTGAGTTAGGAGAAAAAATTTGTGGGCACAAAATGGGTGATCAGTGTCTTATTCTCTTCTGTTTGGGCCTTGTCTTTAGCTTCTTCTTCTATATTTAACTTTATGTAGAGGCTAGGCCCCCCCGTAATCTTGGTTGAAATTATTTTTCATTCTAATTCATAGAAATGGAGTAGCGTGCAATGGTGTCGTCCCATACAACAGCGAATTAGGAAAAAAACTTTGTGGGCACAAAATGGGTGATCAGAGTCTTATTCTCTTCTCTTTGTGCCTTGTCTTTAGCTTTTTCTTCTATATTTAACTTTATGTAGAGGCTAGGCCCCGCCATAAATCTTGGTTGAAATTATTTTTCATTCTAATTAATAGAAATGGAGTAGCGTGCAATGGTGTCGTCTCATACAACTGTGAGTTAGGAGAAAAAATTTGTGGGCACAAAATGGGTGATCAGTGTCTTATGCTCTTCTGTTTGTGCCTTGTCTTTAGCTTTTTCTTCTATATTTAACATTATGTAGAGGCTAGGCCCCCCTCTAAATCTTGGTTGAAATTATTTTTCATTCTAATTCATAGAAATGTAGTAGCGTGCAATGGTGTCGTCTCATACTACAGTAAGTTAGGAGAAAAAATTTGTTGGCACAATGTGTGTGATCAGTGTTTTATTCTCTTCTGTTTGTGCCTTGTCTTTAGCTTTTTCTTCTATATTTAACTTTATGTAGAGGCTAGGCCCCCCTCTAAATCTTGGTTGAAATTATTTTTCATTCTAATTCATAGAAATGGAGTAGCGAGCAATGGTGTCGTCTCATACAACAGTGAGTTAGGAGTAAAAATTTGTGGGCACAAAATGGGTGATCAGTGTCTTATTCTCTGCTGTTTGTGCCTTGTCTTTAGCTTTTTCTTCTATATTTAACTTTATGTAGATGCTAGGCCCCTTTCTAAATCTTGGTTGAAATTATTTTTCGTTCTAATTCATAGAAATGGAGTAGCGTGCAATGGTGTCGTCTCATACAACAGTGAGTTAGGAGAAAAAATTTGTGGGCACAAAATGTGTGATCAGTGTCTTATTCTCTGCTGTTTGTGCCTTGTCTTTAGCTTTTTCTTCTATATTTAACTTTATGTAGAGGCTAGGCACCTTTCTAAATCTTGGTTGAAATTATTTTTCATTCTAATTCATAGAAATGGAGTAGCGTGCAATGGTGTCGTCTCATACAACAGTGAGTTAGGAGAAAAAATTTGTGGGCACAAAATGAGTGATCAGTGTCTTATTCTCTTCTGTTTGTGCCTTGTCTTTAGCTTTTTCTTCTATATTTAACTTTATGTAGAGGCTAGACCCCCCTCTAAATCTTGGTTGAAATTATTTTTCATTCTAATTCATAGAAATGGAGTAGCGTGCAATGGTGTCGTCTCATATAACAGTGAGTTAGGAGAAAAAATTTGTGCGCACAAAATGTGTGATCAGTGTCTTATTCTCTTCTGTTTGTGCCTTGTCTTTAGCTTTTTCTTCTATATTTAACTTTATGTAGAGGCTAGGCCCCCCTCTAAATCTTGGTTGAAATTATTTTTCATTCTAGTTCTTAGAAATGTAGTAGCGTGCAATGGTGTCGTCTCATACAACAGTGAGTTAGGAGAAAAAATTTGTTGGCACGAAATGGGTGATCAGTGTCTTATTCTCTTCTGTTTGTGCCTTGTCTTTAGCTTTTTCTTCTATATTTAACTTTATGTAGAGGCTAGGCCCCCATCTAAATCTTGGTTGAAATTATTTTTCATTCTAATTCGTAGAAATGGAGTAGCGTGCAATGGTGTCGTCTCATACAACAGTGAGTTAGGAGAAAAAATTTGTGGGCACAAAATGGGTGATCAGTGGCTTATTCTCTGCTGTTTGTGCCTTGTCTTTAGCTTTTTCTTCTATATTTAACTTTATGTAGAGGCTAGGCCCCCCTCTAAATCTTGGTTGAAATTATTTTTCATTCTAATTCATAGAAATGGAGTAGCGTGCAATGGTGTCGTCTCATACAACAGTGAGTTAGTAGAAAAAATTTGTGGGCACAAAATGGGTGATCAGTGTCTTATTCTCTTCTGTTTGGGCCTTGTCTTTAGCTTTTTCTTCTATATTTAACTTTATGTAGAGGCTAGGCCCCCCCCCCCGTAATCTTGGTTGAAATTATTTTTCATTCTAATTCATAGAAATGGAGTAGCGTGCAATGGTGTCGTCTCATACAACAGTGAGTTAGGAGAAAAAATTTCTGGGCACAAAATGGGGGATCAGTGTCTTATTCTCTTCTGTTTGTACCTTGTCTTTAGCTTTTTCTTCTATATTTAACTTTATGTAGAGGCTAGGCCCCTTTCTAAATCTTGGATGAAATTATTTTTCGTTCTAATTCATAGAAATGGAGTAGCGTGCTATGGTGTCGTCTCATACAATAGTGAGTTAGGAGAAAAAATTTGTGGGCACAAAATACGTGATCAGTGTCTTATTCTCTTCTGTTTGTGCCTTGTCTTTAGCTTTTTCTTCTATATTTAACTTTATGTAGAGGCTAGGCCCCCTCTAAATCTTGGTTGAAATTATTTTTCATTCTAATTCATAGAAATGGAGTAGCGTGCAATGGTGTCGTCTCATACAACATTGAGTTAGGAGAAAAAATTTGTGGGCACAAAATGGGTGATCAGTGTCTTATTCTCTTCTGTTTGGGCCTTGTCTTTAGCTTCTTCTTCTATATTTAACTTTATGTAGAGGCTAGGCCCCCCCGTAATCTTGGTTGAAATTATTTTTCATTCTAATTCATAGAAATGGAGTAGCGTGCAATGGTGTCGTCCCATACAACAGCGAATTAGGAAAAAAACTTTGTGGGCACAAAATGGGTGATCAGAGTCTTATTCTCTTCTCTTTGTGCCTTGTCTTTAGCTTTTTCTTCTATATTTAACTTTATGTAGAGGCTAGGCCCCGCCATAAATCTTGGTTGAAATTATTTTTCATTCTAATTAATAGAAATGGAGTAGCGTGCAATGGTGTCGTCTCATACAACTGTGAGTTAGGAGAAAAAATTTGTGGGCACAAAATGGGTGATCAGTGTCTTATGCTCTTCTGTTTGTGCCTTGTCTTTAGCTTTTTCTTCTATATTTAACATTATGTAGAGGCTAGGCCCCCCTCTAAATCTTGGTTGAAATTATTTTTCATTCTAATTCATAGAAATGTAGTAGCGTGCAATGGTGTCGTCTCATACTACAGTGAGTTAGGAGAAAAAATTTGTTGGCACAATGTGTGTGATCAGTGTTTTATTCTCTTCTGTTTGTGCCTTGTCTTTAGCTTTTTCTTCTATATTTAACTTTATGTAGAGGCTAGGCCCCCCTCTAAATCTTGGTTGAAATTATTTTTCATTCTAATTCATAGAAATGGAGTAGCGAGCAATGGTGTCGTCTCATACAACAGTGAGTTAGGAGTAAAAATTTGTGGGCACAAAATGGGTGATCAGTGTCTTATTCTCTGCTGTTTGTGCCTTGTCTTTAGCTTTTTCTTCTATATTTAACTTTATGTAGATGCTAGGCCCCTTTCTAAATCTTGGTTGAAATTATTTTTCGTTCTAATTCATAGAAATGGAGTAGCGTGCAATGGTGTCGTCTCATACAACAGTGAGTTAGGAGAAAAAATTTGTGGGCTCAAAATGTGTGATCAGTGTCTTATTCTCTGCTGTTTGTGCCTTGTCTTTAGCTTTTTCTTCTATATTTAACTTTATGTAGAGGCTAGGCACCTTTCTAAATCTTGGTTGAAATTATTTTTCATTCTAATTCATAGAAATGGAGTAGCGTGCAATGGTGTCGTCTCATACAACAGTGAGTTAGGAGAAAAAATTTGTGGGCACAAAATGAGTGATCAGTGTCTTATTCTCTTCTGTTTGTGCCTTGTCTTTAGCTTTTTCTTCTATATTTAACTTTATGTAGAGGCTAGACCCCCCTCTAAATCTTGGTTGAAATTATTTTTCATTCTAATTCATAGAAATGGAGTAGCGTGCAATGGTGTCGTCTCATATAACAGTGAGTTAGGAGAAAAAATTTGTGCGCACAAAATGTGTGATCAGTGTCTTATTCTCTTCTGTTTGTGCCTTGTCTTTAGCTTTTTCTTCTATATTTAACTTTATGTAGAGGCTAGGCCCCCCTCTAAATCTTGGTTGAAATTATTTTTCATTCTAGTTCTTAGAAATGTAGTAGCGTGCAATGGTGTCGTCTCATACAACAGTGAGTTAGGAGAAAAAATTTGTTGGCACGAAATGGGTGATCAGTGTCTTATTCTCTTCTGTTTGTGCCTTGTCTTTAGCTTTTTCTTCTATATTTAACTTTATGTAGAGGCTAGGCCCCCATCTAAATCTTGGTTGAAATTATTTTTCATTCTAATTCGTAGAAATGGAGTAGCGTGCAATGGTGTCGTCTCATACAACAGTGAGTTAGGAGAAAAAATTTGTGGGCACAAAATGGGTGATCAGTGGCTTATTCTCTGCTGTTTGTGCCTTGTCTTTAGCTTTTTCTTCTATATTTAACTTTATGTAGAGGCTAGGCCCCCCTCTAAATCTTGGTTGAAATTATTTTTCATTCTAATTCATAGAAATGGAGTAGCGTGCAATGGTGTCGTCTCATACAACAGTGAGTTAGTAGAAAAAATTTGTGGGCACAAAATGGGTGATCAGTGTCTTATTCTCTTCTGTTTGGGCCTTGTCTTTAGCTTTTTCTTCTATATTTAACTTTATGTAGAGGCTAGGCCCCCCCCCGTAATCTTGGTTGAAATTATTTTTCATTCTAATTCATAGAAATGGAGTAGCGTGCAATGGTGTCGTCTCATACAACAGTGAGTTAGGAGAAAAAATTTCTGGGCACAAAATGGGGGATCAGTGTCTTATTCTCTTCTGTTTGTACCTTGTCTTTAGCTTTTTCTTCTATATTTAACTTTATGTAGAGGCTAGGCCCCTTTCTAAATCTTGGATGAAATTATTTTTCGTTCTAATTCATAGAAATGGAGTAGCGTGCTATGGTGTCGTCTCATATAACAGTGAGTTAGGAGAAAAAATTTGTGCGCACAAAATGGGTGATCAGTGTCTTATTCTCTTCTCTTTGTGCCTTGTCTTTAGCTTTTTCTTCTATATTTAACTTTATGTAGAGGCTAGGCCCCGCCATAAATCTTGGTTGAAATTATTTTTCATTCTAATTAATAGAAATGGAGTAGCGTGCAATGGTGTCGTCTCATACAACTGTGAGTTAGGAGAAAAAATTTGTGGGCACAAAATGGGTGATCAGTGTTTTATGCTCTTCTGTTTGTGCCTTGTCTTTAGCTTTTTCTTCTATATTTAACATTATGTAGAGGCTAGGCCCCCCTCTAAATCTTGGTTGAAATTATTTTTCATTCTAATTCATAGAAATGTAGTAGCGTGCAATGGTGTCGTCTCATACTACAGTGAGTTAGGAGAAAAAATTTGTTGGCACAAAGTGGGTGATCAGTGTTTTATTCTCTTCTGTTTGTGCCTTGTCTTTAGCTTTTTCTTCTATATTTAACTTTATGTAGAGGCTAGGCCCCCCTCTAAATCTTGGTTGAAATTATTTTTCATTCTAATTCATAGAAATGGAGTAGCGAGCAATGGTGTCGTCTCATACAACAGTGAGTTAGGAGTAAAAATTTGTGGGCACAAAATGGGTGATCAGTGTCTTATTCTCTGCTGTTTGTGCCTTGTCTTTAGCTTTTTCTTCTATATTTAACTTTATGTAGATGCTAGGCCCCTTTCTAAATCTTGGTTGAAATTATTTTTCGTTCTAATTCATAGAAATGGAGTAGCGTGCAATGGTGTCGTCTCATACAACAGTGAGTTAGGAGAAAAAATTTGTGGGCACAAAATGGGTGATCAGTGTCTTATTCTCTGCTGTTTGTGCCTTGTCTTTAGCTTTTTCTTCTATATTTAACTTTATGTAGAGGCTAGGCACCTTTCTAAATCTTGGTTGAAATTATTTTTCATTCTAATTCATAGAAATGGAGTAGCGTGCAATGGTGTCGTCTCATACAACAGTGAGTTAGGAGAAAAAATTTGTGGGCACAAAATGAGTGATCAGTGTCTTATTCTCTTCTGTTTGTGCCTTGTCTTTAGCTTTTTCTTCTATATTTAACTTTATGTAGAGGCTAGACCCCCCTCTAAATCTTGGTTGAAATTATTTTTCATTCTAATTCATAGAAATGGAGTAGCGTGCAATGGTGTCGTCTCATATAACAGTGAGTTAGGATAAAAAATTTGTGCGCACAAAATGGGTGATCAGTGTCTTATTCTCTTCTGTTTGTGCCTTGTCTTTAGCTTTTTCTTCTATATTTAACTTTATGTAGAGGCTAGGCCCCCCTCTAAATCTTGGTTGAAATTATTTTTCATTCTAATTCTTAGAAATGTAGTAGCGTGCAATGGTGTCGTCTCATACAACAGTGAGTTAGGAGAAAAAATTTGTTGGCACGAAATGGGTGATCAGTGTCTTATTCTCTTCTGTTTGTGCCTTGTCTTTAGCTTTTTCTTCTATATTTAACTTTATGTAGAGGCTAGGCCCCCATCTAAATCTTGGTTGAAATTATTTTTCATTCTAATTCGTAGAAATGGAGTAGCGTGCAATGGTGTCGTCTCATACAACAGTGAGTTAGGAGAAAAAATTTGTGGGCACAAAATGGGTGATCAGTGGCTTATTCTCTGCTGTTTGTGCCTTGTCTTTAGCTTTTTCTTCTATATTTAACTTTATGTAGAGGCTAGGCCCCCCTCTAAATCTTGGTTGAAATTATTTTTCATTCTAATTCATAGAAATGGAGTAGCGTGCAATGGTGTCGTCTCATACAACAGTGAGTTAGTAGAAAAAATTTGTGGGCACAAAATGGGTGATCAGTGTCTTATTCTCTTCTGTTTGGGCCTTGTCTTTAGCTTTTTCTTCTATATTTAACTTTATGTAGAGGCTAGGCCCCCCCCCGTAATCTTGGTTGAAATTATTTTTCATTCTAATTCATAGAAATGGAGTAGCGTGCAATGGTGTCGTCTCATACAACAGTGAATTAGGAGAAAAAATTTCTGGGCACAAAATGGGGGATCAGTGTCTTATTCTCTTCTGTTTGTACCTTGTCTTTAGCTTTTTCTTCTATATTTAACTTTATGTTGAGGCTAGGCCCCTTTCTAAATCTTGGATGAAATTATTTTTCGTTCTAATTCATAGAAATGGAGTAGCGTGCAATGGTGTCGTCTCATACAACAGTGAGTTAGGAGAAAAAATTTGTGGGCACAAAATGGGTGATAAGTGTCTTATTCTCTTCTGTTTGGGCCTTGTCTTTAGCTTTTTCTTCTATATTTAACTTTAAGTAGAGGCTAGGCCCCTTCCTAAATCTTGGTTGAAATTATTTTTCATTCTAATTCATAGAAATGGAGTAGCGTTCAATGTTGTCGTCTCATACAACAGTGAGTTAGGAAAAAAAATTTCTGGGCTCAAAATGGGTGATCAGTGTCTTATTCTCTTCTGTTTGTGCCTTGTCTTTAGCTTTTTCTTCTATATTTAACTTTATGTAGAGGATAGTCCCCCTCTAAAACTTGGTTGAAATTATTTTTCATTCTAATTAATAGAAATGGAGTAGCGTGCAATGGTGTCGTCTCATACAACAGTGATTTAGGAGAAAAATTTGTTGGCACAAAATGTGTGATCAGTGTCTTATTCTCTTATGTTTGTGCCTTGTCTTTAGCTTTTTTCTTCTATATTTAACATTATGTAGAGGCTAGCCCCCCTCTAAATCTTGGTTGAAATTATTTTTCATTCTAATTCATAGATATGGAGTAGCGAGCAATGGTGTCGTCTCATACAACAGTGAGTTAGGAGAAAAAATTTGTTGGAACAAAATTGGTGATCAGTGTCTTATTCTCTTCTGTTTGTGCCTTACCTTTAGCTCTTACTTCTATATTTAACTTTATGTAGAGGCTAGTCCCCTTTCTAAATCTTGGATGAAATTATTTTTCATTCTAATTCATAGAAATGGAGTAGCGTGCTATGGTGTCGTGTCATACAACAGTGAGTTAGGAGAAAAATTTGTGGGCACAAAATGGGTGATCAGTGTCTTATTCTCTTCTGTTTGTGCCTTATCTTTAGCTTTTACTTCTATATTTAACTTTATATAGAGGCTAGGCCCCTTTCTAAATCTTGGATGAAATTATTTTTCATTCGAATTCATAGAAATGGAGTAGCGTGCTATGGTGTCGTCTCATACAACAGTGAGTTAGTAGAAAAAATTTGTGGGCACAAAATGGGTGATCAGTGTCTTAATCTCTTCTGTTTGTGCCTTGTCTTTAGCTTTTTCTTGTATATTTAACTTTATGTAGAGGATAGGCCCCCCTCTAAATCTTGGTTGAAATTATTTTTCATTCTAATTAATAGAAATTGAGTAGCGTGCAATGATGTCGTCCCATACAACAGCGAATTAGGAAAAAAACTTTGTTGGCACAAAATGGGTGATCAGAGTTTTATTCTCTTCTCTTTGTGCCTTGTCTTTAGCTTTTTCTTGTATATTTAACTTTATGTAGAGGATAGGCCCCCCTCTAAATCTTGGTTGAAATTATTTTTCATTCTAATTAATAGAAATGGAGTAGCGTGCAATGGTGTCGTCTCATACAACAGTGAGTTAGTAGAAAAAATTTGTGGGCACAAAATGGGGAATCAGTGTCTTATTCTCTTCTGTTTGTAACTTGTCTTTAGCTTTTTCTTCTATATTTAACTTTATGTAGAGGCTAGGCCCCCCTCTAAATCTTGGTTGAAATTAGTTTTCATTGTAATTAATAGAAATGGAGTAGCGCTCAATGGTGTCGTCTCATACAACAGTGAGTTAGGAGAAAAAATTTGTGGGCACAAAATGGGTGATCAGTGTCTTATTCTCTTCTGTTTGTGCCTTGTCTTTAGCTTTTCCTTCTATATTTAACTTTATGTAGAGGATAGGCCCCCCTCTAAATCTTGGTTGAAATTATTTTTCATTCTAATTCATAGAAATGGAGTAGCGTGCAATGGTGTCGTCTCATACAACAGTGAGTTAGTAGAAAAAATTTGTGGGCACAAAATGGGTGATAAGTGTCTTATTCTCTTCTGTTTGGGCCTTGTCTTTAGCTTTTTCTTCTATATTTAACTTTAAGTAGAGGCTAGGCCCCTTCCTAAATCTTGGTTGAAATTATTTTTCATTCTAATTCATAGAAATGGAGTAGCGTTCAATGTTGTCGTCTCATACAACAGTGAGTTAGGAAAAAAAATTTCTGGGCTCAAAATGGGTGATCAGTGTCTTATTCTCTTCTGTTTGTGCCTTATCTCTAGCTTTTTCTTCTATATTTAACTTTATGTAGAGGCTAGGCCCCTTTCTAAATCTTTGGTGAAATTATTTTTCATTCTAATTCATAGAAATGGAGTAGCGTGCAATGGTGTCGTCTCATACAACAGTGAGTTAGGATAAAAAATTTGTGGGCACAAAATGGATGATCAGTGTCTTATTCTCTTCTGTTTGTGCCTTGTCTTTAGCTTTTTCTTCTATATTTAACTTTACGTAGAGGCTCGGCCCCCCTCTAAATCTTGGTTGAAATTATTTTTCATTCAAATTCATAGAAATGGAGTAGCATGCAATGGTGTCGTCTCATACAACAGTGAGTTAGTAGAAAAAATTTGTTGGCACAAAATGGGTGATCAGTGTCTTATTCTCTTCTGTTTGGGCCTTGTCTTTAGCTTTTCCTTCTATATTTAACTTTATGTAGAGGATAGGCCCCCCTCTAAATCTTGGTTGAAATTATTTTTCATTCTAATTAATAGAAATGGAGTAGCGTGCTATGGTGTCGTCTCATACAACTGTGTGTTAGTAGAAAAATATGTGGGCACAAAATGGGTGATCAGTGTCTTATTCTCTTCTGTTTGTGCCTTGTCTCTCCCTTTTTCTTCTATATTTCACATTATGTAGAGGCAAGGCCCACCTCTAAAACTGGATTGAAATTATTTTTCATTCAAATTCATAGAAATGGAGTAGCGTGCAATAGTGTCAACTCATACAACTGTGTGTTAGTAGAAAAATTTGTGGGCACAAAATGGGTGATCAGTGTCTTATTCTGTTCTGTTTGTGCCTTGTCTTTACCTTTTTCTTCTACATTTAACATTATGTAGAGGCAAGGCCCCACTCTAAATCTGGATTGAAATTATTTTTTATTCTAATTCATAGAAATGGAGTAGCGTGCAATGGTGTCGTCTCATACAACTGTGAGTTAGTAGAAAAATTTCTGGGCACAAAATGGGTGATCAGTGTCTTATTCTCTTCTGTTTGTGCCTTGTCTTTAGCTTTTTCTTCTATATAGAACATTATGTAGAGGCAGCCCCCCTCTAAATCTGGATTGAAATTATTTTTCATTCTAATTCATAGAAATGGAGTAGCGTGAAATGGTGTCGTCTCATACAACTGTGAGTTAGTAGAAAAATTTGTGGGCACAAAATGGGTGATCAGTGTCTTATTCTCTTCTGTTTGTGCCTTGTCTTTAGCTTTTTCTTCTATATTTAACATTATTTAGAGGCAAGGCCCCCCTCTAAATCTGGATTGAAATTATTTTTCATTCTAATTCATAGAAATGGAGTAGCGTGCAATGGTGTCGTCTCATACAACTGTGTGTTAGTAGAAAAATTTGTTGGCACAAAATGTTTGATAATAGTCTTATTCTCTTCTGTTTATGCCTTGTCTTTAGCTTTTTCTTCTATATTTAACATTATGTAGAGGCAAGGCCCACCTCTAAATCTGTATTGAAATTATTTTTCATTCTCATTCATAGAAATGGAGTAGCGTGCAATTGTTTCGTCTCATACAACTGTGAGTTAGTAGAAAAATTTGTGGGCGCAAAATGGGTGATCAGGGACTTATTCTCTTCTGTTTGTGCCTTGTCTTTAGCTTTTTCTTCTATATTTAACATTATGTAGAGGCAAGGCCCCCCTCTAAATCTGGATTGAAATTATTTTTCATTCTAATTCATAGAAATGTAGTAGCGTGCAATGGTGTCGTCTCATACAACTGTGAGTTAGTAGAAAAATTTGTGGGCACAAAATTGGTGATCAGTGTCTTATTCTGTTCTGTTTGTGCCTTGTCTTTAGCTTTTTCTTCTATATTTAACATTATGTAGAGGCAAGGCCCCCCGCTAAATGTGGATTGAAATAATTCTTAATTCGAATTCATAGAAATGGAGTAGCGTGCAATGGTGTCGTCTCATACAACTGTGAGTTAGTAGCAACATTTGTGGGCACAAAATGGGTGATCAGTGTCTTATTCTCTTCTGTTTGTGCCTTGTCTTTAGCTTTTTCTACTATATTTAACATAATGTAGACGCATGGCCCTCCTCAAAATCTGGATTGAAATTATTTTTCATTCTAATTCATAGAAATGGAGTAGCGTGCAATGGTGTCAACTCATACAACTGTGTGTTAGTAGAAAAATTTGTGGGCACAAAATGGGTGATCAGTGAATTATTCTCTTCTGTTTGTGCCTTGTCTTTACCTTTACCTTTGATATTTAACATTATGTAGAGGCAAGGCCCCCCTCTAAATCTGGATGGAAATTATTTTTCTTTCTAATTCATACAAATGGAGTAGCGTGCAATGGTGTCGTCTGATACAACTGTGAGTTAGTAGAAAAATTTGTGGGCACAAAATGGTTGATCAGTGATTATTCTCTTCTGTTTGAGCCTTGTCTTTAGCTTTGTCTTCTATATTTAACATTATGTACAGGGCAGGCCCCCCTCTAAATCTGGATTGAAATTATTTTTCATTCTAATTCATAGAAATGGAGTAGCGTGAAATGGTGTCGTCTCATACAACTGTGAGTTAGTAGAAAAACTTGTGGGCACAAAATGGGTGATCACTGACTTATTCTCTTCTGTTTGTGCCTTGTCTTTAGCTTTTTCTTCTATATTTAACATTATGTAGAGGCAAGGCCCCCCTCTAAATCTGGATTGAAATTATTTTTCATTCTAGTTCATAGAAATGGAGTAGCGATCAATGGTGTCGTCTCATACAACTGTGAGCTAGTAGAAAAATTTGTGGGCACAAAATGGGTGATCAGTGACTTATTCTCTTCTGTTTGAGCCTTGTCTTTAGCTTTGTCTTCTATATTTAACATTATGTAAAGGGCAGGCCCCCCTCTAAATCTGGATTGAAATTATTTTTCATTCTCATTCATAGAAATGGAGTAGCGTGCAATGGTGTCGTCTCATACAACTGTGAGTTAGTAGAAAAATTTGTGGGCACAAAATGGGTGATCAGTGACTTATTCTCTTCTGTTTGTGCCTTGTCTTTACCTTTACCTTCGATATTTAACATTATGTAGAGGCAAGGCCCCCCTCTAAATCTGGATTGAAATTATTTTTCATTCTAATTCATAGAAATGGAGTAGCGTTCAATGGTGTCGTCTCATACAACTGTGAGTTAGTAGAAAAACTTGTGGGCACAAAATGGGTGATCAGTGACTTATTCTCTTCTGTTTGTGCCTTCTCTTTAGCTTTGTCTTCTATATTTAACATTATGTAAAGGGCAGGCCCCCCTCTAAATCTGGATTGAAATTATTTTTCATTCTCATTCATAGAAATGGAGTAGCGTGGAATGGTGTCGTCTCATACAACTGTGAGTTAGTAGAAAAATTTGTGGGCACAAAATGGGTGATCAGTGACTTATTTTCTTTTGTTTGTGACTTGTCTATAGCTTTTTCTTCTATATTTAACATTATGTAGAGGCAAGACCCCCCTCTAAATCTAGATTGAAATTATTTTTCATTCTAATTCATAGAAATGGAGTAGCGTGCAATGGTGCCGTCTCATACAACTGTGAATTATTAGAAAAATTTGTGGGCACAAAATGGGTGATCAGTGTCTTATTCTCTTCTGTTTGTGCCTTGTCTTTAGCTTTTTCTTCTATATTTAACATTATTTAGAGGCAAGGCCCCCCTCTAAATCTGGATTGAAATTATTTTTCATTCTAATTCATAGAAATGGAGTAGCGTGCAATGGTTTCGTCTCATACAACTGTGTGTTAGTAGAAAAATTTGTGGGCACAAAATGTTTGATAATAGTCTTATTCTCTTCTGTTTATGCCTTGTCTTTAGCTTTTTCTTCTATATTTAACTTTATGTAGAGGCAAGGCCCACCTCTAAATCTGTATTGAAATTATTTTTCATTCTCATTCATAGAAATGGAGTAGCGTGCAATTGTTTCGTCTCATACAACTGTGAGTTAGTAGAAAAATTTGTGGGCGCAAAACGGGTGATCAGGGACTTATTCTCTTCTGTTTGTGCCTTGTCTTTAGCTTTTTCTTCTATATTTAACATTATGTAGAGGCAAGGCCCCCCTCTAAATCTGGATTGAAATTATTTTTCATTCTAATTCATAGAAATGGAGTAGCGTGCAATGGTGTCGTCTCATACAACTGTGAGTTAGTAGAAAAATTTGTGGGCACAAAATTGGTGATCAGTGTCTTATTCTGTTCTGTTTGTGCCTTGTCTTTAGCTTTTTCTTCTATATTTAACATTATGTAGAGGCAAGGCCCCCCTCTAAATCTGGATTGAAATCATTCTTAATTCGAATTCATAGAAATGGAGTAGCGTGCAATGGTGTCGTCTCATACAACTGTGAGTTAGTAGCAACATTTGTGGGCACAAAATGGGTGATCAGTGTCTTATTCTCTTCTGTTTGTGCCTTGTCTTTAGCTTTTTCTACTATATTTAACATTATGTAGACGCATGGCCCTCCTCAAAATCTGGATTGAAATTATTTTTCATTCTAATTCATAGAAATGGAGTAGCGTGCAATGGTGTCAACTCATACAACTGTGTGTTAGTAGAAAAATTTGTGGGCACAAAATGGGTGATCAGTGACTTATTCTCTTCTGTTTGTGCCTTGTCTTTACCTTTACCTTCGATATTTAACATTATGTAGAGGCAAGGCCCCCCTCTAAATCTGGATTGAAATTATTTTTCATTCTAATTCATAGAAATGGAGTAGCGTGCAATGGTGTCGTCTGATACAACTGTGAGTTAGTAGAAAAATTTGTGGCCCAAAATGGTTGATCAGTGATTATTCTCTTCTGTTTGAGCCTGGTCTTTAGCTTTGTCTTCTATATTTAACATTATGTACAGGGCAGGCCCCCCTCTAAATCTGGATTGAAATTATTTTTCATTCTAATTCATAGAAATGGAGTAGCGTGCAATGGTGTCGTCTCATACAACTGTGAGTTAGTAGAAAAACTTGTGGGCACAAAATGGGTGATCACTTACTTATTCTCTTCTGTTTGTGCCTTGTCTTTAGCTTTTTCTTCTATATTTAACATTATGTAGAGGCAAGGCCCCCCTCTAAATCTGGATTGAAATTATTTTTCATTCTAGTTCATAGAAATGGAGTAGCGATCAATGGTGTCGTCTCATACAACTGTGAGCTAGTAGAAAAATTTGTGGGCACAAAATGGGTGATCAGTGACTTATTCTCTTCTGTTTGTGCCTTGTCTTTAGCTTAGTCTTCTATATTTAACATTATGTAAAGGGCAGGCCCCCCTCTAAATCTGGATTGAAATTATTTTTCATTCTCATTCATAGAAATGGAGTAGCGTGCAATGGTGTCGTCTCATACAACTGTGAGTTAGTAGAAAAATTTGTGGGCACAAAATGGGTGATCAGTGACTTATTTTCTTTTGTTTGTGACTTGTCTATAGCTTTTTCTTCTATATTTAACATTATGTAGAGGCAAGACCCCCCTCTAAATCTAGATTGAAATTATTTTTCATTCTAATTCATAGAAATGGAGTAGCGTGCAATGGTGCCGTCTCATACAACTGTGAGTTATTAGAAAAATTTGTGGGCACAAAATGGGTGATCAGTGTCTTATTCTCTTCTGTTTGTGACTTGTCTTTAGCTTTTTCTTCTATATTTAACATTATTTAGAGGCAAGGCCCCCCTCTAAATCTGGATTGAAATTATTTTTCATTCTAATTCATAGAAATGGAGTAGCGTGCAATGGTTTCGTCTCATACAACTGTGTGTTAGTAGAAAAATTTTTGGCCCAAAATGTTTGATAATAGTCTTATTCTCTTCTGTTTATGCCTTGTCTTTAGCTTTTTCTTCTATATTTAACATTATGTAGAGGCAAGGCCCACCTCTAAATCTGTATGGAAATTATTTTTCATTCTCATTCATAGAAATGGAGTAGCGTGCAATTGTTTCGTCTCATACAACTGTGAGTTAGTAGAAAAATTTGTGGGCGCAAAATGGGTGATCAGGGACTTATTCTCTTCTGTTTGTGCCTTGTCTTTAGCTTTTTCTTCTATATTTAACACTAGGTAGAGGCAAGGCCCCCCTCTAAATCTGGATTGAAATTATTTTTCATTCTAATTCATAGAAATGGAGTAGCGTGCAATGGTGTCGTCTCATACAACTGTGAGTTAGTAGAAAAATTTGTGGGCACAAAATTGGTGATCAGTGTCTTATTCTCTTCTGTTTGTGCCTTGTCTTTAGCTTTTTCTTCTATATTTAACATTATGTAGAGGCAAGGCCCCCCTCTAAATGTGGATTGAAATCATTCTTAATTCGAATTCATAGAAATGGAGTAGCGTGCAATGGTGTCGTCTCATACAACTGTGAGTTAGGAGAAAAATTTGTGGCCCAAAATGGGTGATCAGTGATTATTCTCTTCTGTTTGAGCCTTGTCTTTAGCTTTGTCTTCTATATTTAACATTATGTACAGGGCAGGCCCCCCTCTAAATCTGGATTGAAATTATTTTTCATTCTAATTCATAGAAATGGAGTAGCGTGCAATGGTGTCGTCTCATACAACTGTGAGTTAGTAGAAAAACTTGTGGGCACAAAATGGGTGATCACTGACTTATTCTCTTCTGTTTGTGCCTTGTCTTTAGCTTTTTCTTCTATATTTAACATTATGTAGAGGCAAGGCCCCCCTCTAAATCTGGATTGAAATTATTTTTCATTCTAGTTCATAGAAATGGAGTAGCGATCAATGGTGTCGTCTCATACAACTGTGAGCTAGTAGAAAAATTTGTGGGCACAAAATGGGTGATCAGTGACTTATTCTCTTCTGTTTGTGCCTTGTCTTTAGCTTAGTCTTCTATATTTAACATTATGTAAAGGGCAGGCCCCCCTCTAAATCTGGATTGAAATTATTTTTCATTCTCATTCATAGAAATGGAGTAGCGTGCAATGGTGTCGTCTCATACAACTGTGAGTTAGTAGAAAAATTTGTGGGCACAAAATGGGTGATCAGTGACTTATTTTCTTTTGTTTGTGACTTGTCTATAGCTTTTTCTTCTATATTTAACATTATGTAGAGGCAAGACCCCCCTCTAAATCTAGATTGAAATTATTTTTCATTCTAATTCATAGAAATGGAGTAGCGTGCAATGGTGCCGTCTCATACAACTGTGAGTTATTAGAAAAATTTGTGGGCACAAAATGGGTGATCAGTGTCTTATTCTCTTCTGTTTGTGACTTGTCTTTAGCTTTTTCTTCAATATTTAACATTATTTAGAGGCAAGGCCCCCCTCTAAATCTGGATTGAAATTATTTTTCATTCTAATTCATAGAAATGGAGTAGCGTGCAATGGTTTCGTCTCATACAACTGTGTGTTAGTAGAAAAATTTGTGGCCCAAAATGTTTGATAATAGTCTTATTCTCTTCTGTTTATGCCTTGTCTTTAGCTTTTTCTTCTATATTTAACATTATGTAGAGGCAAGGCCCACCTCTAAATCTGTATTGAAATTATTTTTCATTCTCATTCATAGAAATGGAGTAGCGTGCAATTGTTTCGTCTCATACAACTGTGAGTTAGTAGAAAAATTTGTGGGCGCAAAATGGGTGATCAGGGACTTATTCTCTTCTGTTTGTGCCTTGTCTTTAGCTTTTTCTTCTATATTTAACACTACGTAGAGGCAAGGCCCCCCTCTAAATCTGGATTGAAATTATTTTTCATTCTAATTCATAGAAATGGAGTAGCGTGCAATGGTGTCGTCTCATACAACTGTGAGTTAGTAGAAAAATTTGTGGGCACAAAATTGGTGATCAGTGTCTTATTCTCTTCTGTTTGTGCCTTGTCTTTAGCTTTTTCTTCTATATTTAACATTATGTAGAGGCAAGGCCCCCCTCTAAATGTGGATTGAAATCATTCTTAATTCGAATTCATAGAAATGGAGTAGCGTGCAATGGTGTCGTCTCATACAACTGTGAGTTAGTAGAAAAATTTGTGGCCCAAAATGGGTGATCAGTGATTATTCTCTTCTGTTTGAGCCTTGTCTTTAGCTTTGTCTTCTATATTTAACATTATGTACAGGGCAGGCCCCCCTCTAAATCTGGATTGAAATTATTTTTCATTCTAATTCATAGAAATGGAGTAGCGTGCAATGGTGTCGTCTCATACAACTGTGAGTTAGTAGAAAAACTTGTGGGCACAAAATGGGTGATCACTGACTTATTCTCTTCTGTTTGTGCCTTGTCTTTAGCTTTTTCTTCTATATTTAACATTATGTAGAGGCAAGGCCCCCCTCTAAATCTGGATTGAAATTATTTTTCATTCTAGTTCATAGAAATGGAGTAGCGATCAATGGTGTCGTCTCATACAACTGTAAGCTAGTTGAAAAATTTGTGGGCACAAAATGGGTGATCAGTGACTTATTCTCTTCTGTTTGAGCCTTGTCTTTAGCTTTGTCTTCTATATTTAACATTATGTAAAGGGCAGGCCCCCCTCTAAATCTGGATTGAAATTATTTTTCATTCTCATTCATAGAAATGGAGTAGCGTGCAATGGTGTCGTCTCATACGACTGTGAGTTAGTAGAAAAATTTGTGGGCACAAAATGGGTGATCAGTGACTTATTCTCTTCTGTTTGTGCCTTGTCTTTACCTTTACCTTCGATATTTAACATTATGTAGAGGCAAGGCCCCCCTCTAAATCTGGATTGAAATTATTTTTCATTCTAATTCATAGAAATGGAGTAGCGTTCAATGGTGTCGTCTCATACAACTGTGAGTTAGTAGAAAAACTTGTGGGCACAAAACGGGTGATCAGTGACTTATTCTCTTCTGTTTGTGCCTTGTCTTTAGATTTACCTTTGATATTTAACATTATGTAGAGGCAAGGCCCCCCTCTAAATCTGGATTGAAATTATTTTTCATTTTAATTCATAGAAATGGAGTAGCGTGCAATGGTGTCGTCTCATAGAACTGTGAGTTAGTAGAAAAATTTGTGGGCACAAAATGGGTGATCAGTGACTTATTCTCTTCTGTTTGTGCCTTGTCTTTACCTTTTTCTTCTATATTTAACATTATGTAGAGGCAAGGCCCCCCTCTAAATCTGGATTGAAATTATTTTTCATTCTAATTCATAGAAGTGGAGTAGCGATCAATGGTGTCGTCTCATACAACTGTGAGCCCGTAGAAAAATTTGTGGGCACAAAATGGGTGATCAGTGACTTATTCTCTTCTGTTTGAGCCTTGTCTTTAGCTTTGTCTTCTATATTTAACATTATGTACAGGGCAGGCCCCCCTCTAAATCTGGATTGAAATTATTTTTAATTCTAACTAATAGAAATGGAGTAGCGTTCAATGGTGTCGTCTCATACAACTGTGAGTTAGTAGAAAAACTTGTGGGCACAAAATGGGTGATCAGTGACTTATTCTCTTCTGTTTGTGCCTTGTCTTTAGCTTTGTCTTCTATATTTAACATTATGTAAAGGACAGTCCCCCCTCTAAATCTGGATTGAAATTATTTTTCATTCTCATTCATAGAAATGAAGTAGCGTGCAATGGTGTCGTCTCATACAACTGTGAGTTAGTAGAAAAATTTGTGGGCACAAAATGGGTGATCAGTGACTTATTCTCTTCTGTTTGTGCCTTGTCTTTACCTTTACCTTCGATATTTAACATTATGTAGAGGCAAGGCCCCCCCCCCTAAATCTGGATTGAAATTATTTTTCATTCTAATTCAAAGAAATGGAGTAGCGGGCAATGGTGTCGTCTCATACAACTTTGAGTTAGTAGAAAAACTTGTGGGCACAAAATGGGTGATCAGTGACTTATTCTCTTCTGTTTGTGCCTTGTCTTTAGCTTTGTCTTCTATATTTAACATTATGTAAAGGGCAGTCCCCCCTCTAAATCTGGACTGAAATTATTTTTCATTCTCATTCATAGAAATGAAGTAGCGTGCAATGCTGTCGTCTCATACAACTGTGAGTTAGTAGAAAAACTTGTGGGCACAAAATGGGTGATCAGTGACTTATTCTCTTCTGTTTGTGCCTTGTCTTTACCTTTTCCTTCTATATTTAACATTATGTAGAGGCAAGGCCCCCCTCTAAATCTGGATTGAAATTATTTTTCATTCTAATTCATAGAAATGGAGTAGCGTTCAATGGTGTCGTCTCATACAACTGTGAGTTAGTAGAAAAACTTGTGGGCACAAAATGGATGATCAGTGACTTATTCTCTTCTGTTTGTGCCTTGTCTTTAGCTTTTTCTTCTATATTTAACATTATGTAGAGGCAAGGCCCCCCTCTAAATCTGGATTGAAATTATTTTTCATTCTAATTCATAGAAATGGAGTAGCGTGCAATGATGTCGTCTCATACAACTGTGAGTTAGTAGAAAAATTTGTGGGCTCAAAATGGGTGATCAGTGACTTATTCTCTTCTGATTGTGCCTTGTCTTTACCTTTTTCTTCTATATTTAACATTATGTAGAGGCAAGGCCCCCCTCTTAATCTGGATTGAAATTATTTTTCATTCTAATTCATAGAAATGGAGTAGCATTCAATGGTGTCATCTCATACAACTGTGAGTTAGTAGAAAAACTTGTGGGCACAAAATGGATGATCAGTGATTTATTCTCTTCTGTTTGTGCCTTGTCTTTAGCTTTTTCTTCTATATTTAACATTATGTAGAGGCAAGGCCCCCCTCTAAATCTGGATTGAAATTATTTTTCATTCTAATTCATAGAAATGGAGTAGCGTTCAATGGTGTCGTCTCATACAACTGTGAGTTAGTAGAAAAACTTGTGGGCACAAAATGGGTGATCAGTGACTTATTCTCTTCTGTTTGTGCCTTGTCTTTACCTTTTCCTTCTATATTTAACATTATGTAGAGGCAAGGCCCCCCTCTAAATCTGGATTGAAATTATTTTTCATTCTAATTCATAGAAATGGAGTAGCGTGCAATGGTGTCGTCTCATACAACTGTGAGTTAGTAGAAAAATTTGTGGGCACAAAATGGGTGATCAGTGACTTATTCTCTTCTGATTGTGCCTTGTCTTACCTTTTTCTTCTATATTTAACATTATGTAGAGGCAAGGCCCCCCCCTAAATCTGGATTGAAATTATTTTTCATTCTAATTCATAGAAACGGAGTAGCGTTCAATGGTGTCGTCTCATACAACTGTGAGTCAGTAGAAAAACTTGTGGGCACAAAATGGGTGATCAGTGACTTATTCTCTTCTGTTTGTGCCTTGTCTTTACCTTTACCTTCGATATTTAACATTATGTAGAGGCAAGGCCCCCCTCTAAATCTGGATTGAAATTATTTTTCATTCTAATTCATAGAAACGGAGTAGCGATCAATGGTGTCGTCTCATACAACTGTGAGCCCGTAGAAAAATTTGTGGGCACAAAATGGGTGATCAGTGACTTATTCTCTTCTGTTTGTGCCTTGTCTTTAGCTTTGTCTTCTATATTTAACATTATGTAAAGGGCAGTCCCCCCTCTAAATCTGGACTGAAATTATTTTTCATTCTCATTCATAGAAATGAAGTAGCGTGCAATGCTGTCGTCTCATACAACTGTGAGTTAGTAGAAAAACTTGTGGGCACAAAATGGGTGATCAGTGACTTATTCTCTTCTGTTTGTGCCTTGTCTTTACCTTTTCCTTCTATATTTAACATTATGTAGAGGCAAGGCCCCCCTCTAAATCTGGATTGAAATTATTTTTCATTCTAATTCATAGAAATGGAGTAGCGTTCAATGGTGTCGTCTCATACAACTGTGAGTTAGTAGAAAAACTTGTGGGCACAAAATGGATGATCAGTGACTTATTCTCTTCTGTTTGTGCCTTGTCTTTAGCTTTTTCTTCTATATTTAACATTATGTAGAGGCAAGGCCCCCCTCTAAATCTGGATTGAAATTATTTTTCATTCTAATTCATAGAAATGGAGTAGCGTGCAATGATGTCGTCTCATACAACTGTGAGTTAGTAGAAAAATTTGTGGGCTCAAAATGGGTGATCAGTGACTTATTCTCTTCTGATTGTGCCTTGTCTTTACCTTTTTCTTCTATATTTAACATTATGTAGAGGCAAGGCCCCCCTCTTAATCTGGATTGAAATTATTTTTCATTCTAATTCATAGAAATGGAGTAGCATTCAATGGTGTCATCTCATACAACTGTGAGTTAGTAGAAAAACTTGTGGGCACAAAATGGATGATCAGTGATTTATTCTCTTCTGTTTGTGCCTTGTCTTTAGCTTTTTCTTCTATATTTAACATTATGTAGAGGCAAGGCCCCCCTCTAAATCTGGATTGAAATTATTTTTCATTCTAATTCATAGAAATGGAGTAGCGTTCAATGGTGTCGTCTCATACAACTGTGAGTTAGTAGAAAAACTTGTGGGCACAAAATGGGTGATCAGTGACTTATTCTCTTCTGTTTGTGCCTTGTCTTTACCTTTTCCTTCTATATTTAACATTATGTAGAGGCAAGGCCCCCCTCTAAATCTGGATTGAAATTATTTTTCATTCTAATTCATAGAAATGGAGTAGCGTGCAATGGTGTCGTCTCATACAACTGTGAGTTAGTAGAAAAATTTGTGGGCACAAAATGGGTGATCAGTGACTTATTCTCTTCTGATTGTGCCTTGTCTTACCTTTTTCTTCTATATTTAACATTATGTAGAGGCAAGGCCCCCCCCTAAATCTGGATTGAAATTATTTTTCATTCTAATTCATAGAAACGGAGTAGCGTTCAATGGTGTCGTCTCATACAACTGTGAGTCAGTAGAAAAACTTGTGGGCACAAAATGGGTGATCAGTGACTTATTCTCTTCTGTTTGTGCCTTGTCTTTACCTTTACCTTCGATATTTAACATTATGTAGAGGCAAGGCCCACCTCTAAATCTGGATTGAAATTATTTTTCATTCTAATTCATAGAAACGGAGTAGCGATCAATGGTGTCGTCTCATACAACTGTGAGCCCGTAGAAAAATTTGTGGGCTCAAAATGGGTGATCAGTGACTTATTCTCTTCTGTTTGAGCCTTGTCTTTAGCTTTGTCTTCTATATTTAACATTATGTACAGGGCAGGCCCCCCACTAAATCTGGATTGAAATTATTTTTCATTGTCCTTCATAGAAATGGAGTAGCGTGCAATGGTGTCGTCTCATACAACTGTGAGGTAGTAGAAAAATTTGTGGCCACAAAATGGGTGATCAGTGACTTATTCTCTTCTGTTTGTGCCTTGTCTTTACCTTTTTCTTCTATATTTAACATTATGTAGAGGCAAGGCCCCCTCTAAATCTGGATTGAAATTATTTTTCATTGTCCTTCATAGAAATGGAGTAGCGTGCAATGGTGTCGTCTCATACAACTGTGAGTTAGTAGAAAAATTTGTGGGCACAAAATGTTTGATCAGAGTCTTATTCTCTTCTGTTTGTGACTTGTCTTTAGCTTTTACTTCTATATTTAACATTATGTAGAGGCAAGGCCCTCCTCAAAATCTGGATTGAAATTATTTTTCATTCTAATTCATAGAAATGGAGTAGCGTGCAATGATGTCGTCTCATACAACTGTGAGTTAGTAGAAAAATTTGTGGACACAAAATGGGTGATCAGTGTCTTATTCTCTTCTGTTTGTGCCTTGTCTTTAGCTTTTTCTTCTATATTTAACATTATGTAGAGGAAAGGCCCCCCTCTAAATCTGGATTGAAATTATTTTTCATTGTCCTTCATAGAAATGGAGTAGCGTGCAATGGTGTCATCTCATACAACTGTGAGGTAGTAGAAAAACTTGTGGGCAGAAAATGGGTGATCAGTGTTTTATTCTCTTCTGTTTGTGCCTTGTCTTTATCTTTTTCTTCTATATTTAACATTATGAAGAGGCAAGGCCCCCCTCTAAATGTGGATTGAAATTATTTTTCATTCTAATTCATAGAAATGGAGTAGCGTGCAATTGTGTCGTCTCATACAACTGTGAGTTAATAGAAAAATTTGTGGGCACAAAATGGGTGGTCAGTGACTTATTCTCTTCTGTTTGTGCCTTGTCTTTATCTTTTTCTTCTATATTTAACATTATGTAGAGGCAAGGCCCCCCTCTAAATCTGGATTGAAATTATTTTTCATTCTAATTCATAGAAATGGAGTAGCGTGCAATGGTGTCGTCTCATACAACTGTGAGTTAGTAGAAAAACTTGTGGGCACAAAATAGGTGATCAGTGTCTTATTCTCTTCTGTTTGTGCCTTGTCTTTAGCTTTTTCTTCTATATTTAACATTATGTAGAGGCAAGGCCCCCCTCTAAATCTGGATTGAAATTATTTTTCATTCTAATTCATAGAAATGGAGTAGCGTGCAATGGTGTCGTCTCATACAACTGTGAGGTAGTAGAAAAATTTGTGGGCACAAAATGGGTGATCAGTGTTTTATTCTCTTCTGTTTGTGCCTTGTCTTTATCTTTTTCTTCTATATTTAACATTATGAAGAGGCAAGGCCCCCCTCTAAATCTGGATTGAAATTATTTTTCATTCTAATTCATAGAAATGGAGTAGCGTGCAATTGTGTCGTCTCATACAACTGTGAGTTAATAGAAAAATTTGTCGGCACAAAATGGGTGATCAGTGACTTATTCTCTTCTGTTTGTGCCTTGTCTTTATCTTTTTCTTCTATATTTAACATTATGAAGAGGCAAGGCCCCCCTCTAAATCTGGATTGAAATTATTTTACATTCTAATTCATAGAAATGGAGTAGCGTGCAATGGTGTCGTCTCATACAACTGTGAGTTAGTAGAAAAACTTGTGGGCACAAAATAGGTAATCAGTGTCTTATTCTCTTCTGTTTGTGCCTTGTCTTTAGCTTTTTCTTCTATATTTAACATTATGTAGAGGCAAGGCACCCCTCTAAATCTGGATTGAAATTATTTTTCATTGTCATTCATAGAAATGGAGTAGCGTGTAATGGTGTCGTCTCATACAACTGTGAGTTAGTAGAAAAATTTGTGGACACAAAATGGGTGATCAGTGTCTTATTCTCTGCTGTTTGTGCCTTGTATTTATCTTTTTCTTCTATATTTAACATTATGAAGAGGCAAGGCCCCCCTCTAAATCTGGATTGAAATTATTTTTCATTCTAATTCATAGAAATGGAGGAGCGTGCAATGGTGTCGTCTCATACAACTGTGAGTTAGTAGAAAAATTTGTGGGCACAAAATGGGTGATCAGTGTCTTATTCTCTTCTGTTTGTGCCTTGTCTTTACCTTTTTCTTCTATATTTAACATTATGTAGAGGCAAGGACCGTCTCTAAATCTGGATTGAAATTATTTTTCATTCTAATTCATAGAAATGGTGTAGAGTGCAATGGTGTCGTCTCATACAACTGTGAATTAGTAGCAAAATTTGTGGGCACAAAATGGGAGATCAGTGTCTTATTCTCTTCTCTTTGTGCCTTGTCTTTACCTTTTTATTCTATATTTAACATTATGTAGAGGCAAGGCCCCCTCAAAATCTGGATTGAAATTATTTTTCATTCTCATTCATAGAAATGGAGTAGCGTGCAATGGTGTCGTCTCATACAACTGTGAGTTTGTAGAAAAATTCGTGGGCACAAAATGGGTGATCAGTGTCTTATTCTCTTCTGTTTGTGCCTTGTCTTTACGTTTTTCTTCTATATTTAACATTATGTAGAGGCAAGGCCCCACTCTAAATCTGGATTGAAATTATTTTTCATTCTAATTCATAGAAATGGAGTAGCGTGCAATGGTGTCGTCTCATACAACTGTGAGTTAGTAGAAAAATTTGTGGGCACAAAATCTATGATCAGAGTCTTATTCTCTTCTGTTTGTGACTTGTCTTTAGCTTTTACTTCTATATTTAACATTATGTAGAGGCAAGGCAAGCCTCAAAATCTGGATTGAAATTATTTTTCATTCTCATTCATAGAAATGGAGTAGCGTGCAATGGTGTCGTCTCATACAACTGTGAGTTTGTAGAAAAATTCGTGGGCACAAAATGGGTGATCAGTGTCTTATTCTCTTCTGTTTGTGCCTTGTCTTTACCTTTTTCTTCTATATTTAACATTATGTAGAGGCAAGGCCCCACTCTAAATCTGGATTGAAATTATTTTTCATTCTAATTCATAGAAATGGAGTAGCGTGCAATGGTGTCGTCTCATACAACTGTGAGTTAGTAGAAAAATTTGTGGGCACAAAATCTATGATCAGAGTCTTATTCTCTTCTGTTTGTGACTTGTCTTTAGCTTTTACTTCTATATTTAACATTATGTAGAGGCAAGGCAAGCCTCAAAATCTGGATTGAAATTATTTTTCATTCTAATTCATAGAAATGGAGTAGCGTGCAATGGTGTCGTCTCATACAACTGTGAGTTAGTAGAAAAATTTGTGGGCACAAAATGTTTGATCAGAGACTTATTCTCTTCTGTTTGTGCCTTGTCTTTAGCTTTTTATTCTATATTTAACTTTATGAAGAGGCAAGGCCCCCCTCTTAATCAGGATTGAAATTATTTTTCATTCTAATTCATAGAAATGGAGTAGCGATCAATCGTGTCGTCTCATACAACTGTGAGCTAGTAGAAAAATTTGTGGGCAAAAAATGGGTGATCAGTGACTTATTCTGTTCTGTTTGAGCCTTGTCTTTATCTTTTTCTTCTATATTTAACATTATGAAGAGGCAAGGCCCCCCTCTAAATCTGGATTGAGATTATTTTTCATTCTAATTCATAGAAATGGAGTAGCGTGCAATGGTTTCATCTCATACTACTGTGAGTTAGTAGAAAAACTTGTGGGCACAAAATAGGTGAGCAGTGTCTTATTCTCTTCTGTTTGTGCCTTGTCTTGAGCTTTTTCTTGTATATTTAACATTATGTAGAGGCAAGGCCCCCCTCTAAATCTGGATTGAAATTATTTTTCATTGTCATTCATAGAAATGCAGTAGGGTGCAATGGTGTCGTCTCATACAACTGTGAGTTAGTAGAAAAATTTGTGGACACAAAATGGGTGATCAGTGTCTTATTCTCTTCTGTTTGTGCCTTGTATTTATCTTTTTCTTCTATATTTAACATTATGAAGAGGCAAGGCCCCCCTCTAAATCTAGATTGAAATTATTTTTCATTCTAATTCATAGAAATGGAGTAGCGTGCAATGGTGTCGTCTCATACAACTATGAGTTAGTAGAAAAACTTGTGGGCACAAAATAGGTGATCAGTGTCTTATTCTCTTCTGTTTGTGCCTTGTCTTTAGCTTTTTCTTCTATATTTAACATTATGTAGAGGCAAGGCCCCCCTCTAAATCTGGATTGAAATTATTTTTCATTCTAATTCATAGAAATGGAGTAGCGTGCAATGGTGTCGTCTCATACAACTGTGAATTAGTAGAAAAATTTGTGGGCACAAAATGGGTGATCAGTGTCTTAATCTCCTCTGTTTGTGCCTTGTCTTTACCTTTTTCTTCTATATTTAACATTATGTAGAGGCAAGGACCACCTCTAAATCTGGATTGAAATTATTGTTCATTCTAATTCATAGAAATGGAGTAGCGATCAATGGTGTCGTCTCATACAACTGTGAGCTAGTAGAAAAATTTGTGGCCACAAAATGGGTGATCAGTGACTTATTCTCTTCTGTTTGAGCCTTGTCTTTAGCTTTGTCTTCTATATTTAACATTATCTACAGGGCAGCCCCCCCTCTAAATCTGGATTGAAATTATTTTTCATTCTAATTCATAGAAATGGAGTAGCGTGCAATGGTGTCGTCTCATACAACTGTGAGTTAGTAGAAAAATTTGTGGGCACAAAATGGGTGATCAGTGTCTTATTCTCTTCTGTTTGTGCCTTGTCTTTACCTTTTTCTTCTATATTTAACATTATGTAGAGGCAAGGACCCCCTCTAAATCTGGATTGAAATTATTTTTCATTCTAATTCATAGAAATGGTGTAGAGTGCAATGGTGTCGTCTCATACAACTGTGAATTAGTAGCAAAATTTGTGGGCACAAAATGGGAGATCAGTGTCTTATTCTCTTCTCTTTGTGCCTTGTCTTTACCTTTTTATTCTATATTTAACATTATGTAGAGGCAAGGCCACCTCAAAATCTGGATTGAAATTATTTTTCATTCTCATTCATAGAAATGGAGTAGCGTGCAATGGTGTCGTCTCATACAACTGTGAGTTTGTAGAAAAATTCGTGGGCACAAAATGGGTGATCAGTGTCTTATTCTCTTCTGTTTGTGCCTTGTCTTTACCTTTTTCTTCTATATTTAACATTATGTAGAGGCAAGGCCCCACTCTAAATCTGGATTGAAATTATTTTTCATTCTAATTCATAGAAATGGAGTAGCGTGCAATGGTGTCGTCTCATACAACTGTGAGTTAGTAGAAAAATTTGTGGGCACAAAATCTATGATCAGAGACTTATTCTCTTCTGTTTGTGACTTGTCTTTAGCTTTTACTTCTATATTTAACATTATGTAGAGGCAAGGCACTCCTCAAAATCTGGATTGAAATTATTTTTCATTCTAATTCATAGAAATGGAGTAGCGTGCAATGGTGTCGTCTCATACAACTGTGAGTTAGTAGAAAAATTTGTGGGCACAAAATGTTTGATCAGAGACTTATTCTCTTCTGTTTGTGCCTTGTCTTTAGCTTTTTATTCTATATTTAACTTTATGAAGAGGCAAGGCCCCCCTCTTAATCAGGATTGAAATTATTTTTCATTCTAATTCATAGAAATGGAGTAGCGATCAATCGTGTCGTCTCATACAACTGTGAGCTAGTAGAAAAATTTGTGGGCAAAAAATGGGTGATCAGTGACTTATTCTGTTCTGTTTGAGCCTTGTCTTTATCTTTTTCTTCTATATTTAACATTATGAAGAGGCAAGGCCCCCCTCTAAATCTGGATTGAGATTATTTTTCATTCTAATTCATAGAAATGGAGTAGCGTGCAATGGTGTCGTCTCATACTACTGTGAGTTAGTAGAAAAACTTGTGGGGAAAAATAGGTGAGCAGTGTCTTATTCTCTTCTGTTTGTGCCTTGTCTTGAGCTTTTTCTTGTATATTTAACATTATGTAGAGGCAAGGCCCCCATCTAAATCTGGATTGAAATTATTTTTCCTTGTCATTCATAGAAATGGAGTAGCGTGCAATGGTGTCGTCTCATACAACTGTGAGTTAGTAGAAAAATTTGTGGACACAAAATGGGTGATCAGTGTCTTATTCTCTTCTGTTTGTGCCTTGTCTTTAGCTTTTTCTTCTATATTTAACATTATGTAGAGGCAAAGCCCCCCTCTAAATCCGGATTGAAATTATTTTTCTTTCTAATTCATAGAAATGGAGTAGAGTGCAATGCTGTCGTCGCATACCACTGTGTGTTAGTAGAAAAATTTGAGGGCACAAAATGGGTGATCAGTGTCTTATTCTCTTCTGTTTGTGCCTTGTCTTTACCGTTTTCTTCTATATTTAATATTATGTAGAGGCAAGGCCCCCCTCTAAATCTGGATTGAAATTATTTTTCATTCTAATTCATAGAAATGGAGTAGCGTGCAATGGTGTCGTCTCATACAACTGTGATTTAGTAGAAAAATTTGTGGGCACAAAATGGGTGATCAGTGTCTTATTCTCTTCTGTTTGTGCCTTGTCTTTACCTTTTTCTTCTATTTTTAACATTATGTAGAGGCAAGGACCCCCTCTAAATCTGGATTTAAATTATTTTTCATTCTAATTCATAGAAATGGTGTAGCGTGCAATGGTGTCGTCTCATACAACTGTGAGTTAGTAGAAAAATTTGTGGGCAGAAAATGGGTGATCAATGTCTTATTCTCTTCTGTTTGTGCCTTGTCTTTAGCTTTTTCTTCTATATTTAACATTATGTAGAGGCAATGCTCCCCTCTAAATCTGGATTGAAATTATTTTTCATTCTAATTCATAGAAATGGAGTACCGAGCAATGGTGTCGTCTCATACAAATGTGATTTAGTAGAAAAATTTGGGGGCAAAAAATGGGTGATCAGTGTCTTATTCTCTTCAGTTTTTGCCTTGTCTTTAGCTTTTTCTTCTATATTTAACATTATGTAGAGGCAAGGCCCCCCTCTAAATCTGGATTGAAATTATTTTTCATTCAAATTCATAGAAATGGAGTAGCGTGCAATGGTGTCGTCTCATACAACTGTGAGTTAGTAGAAAAATTTCTGGGCACAAAATGGGCGATCAGTGTCTTATTCTCTTCTGTTTTTGCCTTGTCTTTACTTTTTCTTCTATATTTAACATTACGTAGAGGCAATGCCCCCCTCTAAATCTGGATTGAAATTATTTTTCCTTCTAATTCAAAGAAATGGAGTAGCGTGCAATGGTGTCAACTCATACAACTGTGTGTTAGTAGAAAAATTTGTGTGCATAAAATGGGTGATCAGTGTCTTATTCTCTTCTGTTTGTGCCTTGTCTTTACCTTTTTCTTCTATATTTAACATTATGTAGAGGGAAGGACCCCCTCTAAATCTGGATGGAAATTATTTTTCATTCTAATTCATAGAAATGGAGTAGCATGCAATGGTGTCGTCGCATATAACTGTGAGTTAGTAGCAAAATTTTTGGGCACAAAATGGGTGATCAGTGTCTTATTCTCTTCTGTTTGTGCCTTGTCTTTACCTTTTTCTTCTATATTTAACATTATGTAAAGGCAAGGCCCCCCTTTAAATCTGGATTTAAATTATTTTTCATTCTAATTCATAGAAATGGAGTAGCGTGCAATGGTGTCGTCTCATACAACTGTGAGTTAGTAGAAAAATTTGGGGGCAAAAAATGGGTGAACAGTGTCTCATTCTCTTCTGTTTTTGCCTTGTCTTTACCTTTTTCTTCTATATTTAACATTATGTAGAGGCAAGGCCCCCCTCTAAATCTGGATTGATATTATTTTTCATTCTAATTCATAGAAATGGAGTAGCGTGCAAAGGTGTCGTCTCATACAACTGTGAGTTAGTAGAAAAATTTCTGGGCACAAAATGTGCGATCAGTGTCTTATTCTCTTCTGTTTTTGCCTTGTCTTTACTTTTTCTTCTATATTTAACATTACGTAGAGCCAATGCCCCCCTCTAAATCTGGATTGAAATTATTTTTCATTCTAATTCATAGAAATGGAGTAGCGTGCAATGGTGTCGTCTCATACAACTGTGTGTCAGTAGAAAAATTTGTGGGCATAAAATGGGTGATCAGTGTCTTATTCTCTTCTGTTTGTGTCTTGTCTTTACCTTTTTCTTCTATATTTAACATTATGTAGAGGCAAGGACCCCCTCTAAATATCGATGGAAATTATCTTTCATTCTAATTCATAGAAATGGAGTAGCATGCAATGGTGTCGTCTCATATAACTGTGAGTTAGTAGCAAAATTTGTGGGCAAAAAATGGGTGATCACTGACTTATTCTCTTCTGTTTGTGCCTTGTCTTTAGCTTTTTCTTCTATATTTAACATTATGTAGAGGCAAGGGCCCCCTCTAAATCTGGATTGAAATTATTTTTCATTCAAATTCATAGAAATGGAATAGCGTGCAATGGTGTCGTCTCATACAACTGTGAGTTAGTAGAAAGAATTCGTGGGCACAAAATGGGTGATCAGTGGCTTAATCTTTTCTGTTTGTGCCTTGTCTTTACCTTTTTCTTCTATATTTAACATTATGTAGAGGCAAGGCCCCCCTCTAAATCTGGATTGAAATTATTTTTCATTCTAATTCATAGAAATGGAGTAGCGTGAAATGGTGTCGTCTCATACAACTGTGAGTTAGTAGAAAAATTTGTGGGCACAAAATGTTTGATCAGAGTCTTATTCTCTTCTGTTTTGTGCCTTGTCTTTACCTTTTTCTTCTATATTTAACATTACGTAGAGGCAAGGCCACCATTTAAATCTGGATTGAAATTTTTTTTCATTCTAATTCATAGAAATGGAGTAGCGAGCAATGGTTTCGTCTCATACAACTGTGTGTTAGTAGAAAAATTTGTGGGCACAAAATGGGTGATCAGTGTCTTTTTCTCTTCTGTTTGTGCCTTGTCTTTACCTTTTTCTTCTATATTTAACATTATGTAGAGGCAAGGCCCCCCTCTAAATCTGGATTGAAATTATTTTTCATTCTAATTCATAGAAATGGAGTAGCGTGCAATGGTGTCGTGTCATACAACTGTGAGTTAGTAGAAAAATTTGTGGGCACAAAATGGGTGATCAGTGACTTATTCTCTTCTGTTTGAGCCTTGCCTTTACCTTTTTCTTCTATATTTAACATTATGTAGAGGCAAGGACCCCCTCTAAATCTGGATTGAAATTATTTTTCTTTCTAATTCATAGAAATGGAGTAACGTGCAATGGTGTCGTCTCATACAACTGTGTGTTAGTAGAAAAATTTGTGGGCACAAAATGGGTGATCATTGACTTATTCTCTTCTGTTTGAGCCTTGTCTTTACCATTTTCTTCTATATTTAACATTATGTAGAGGGAAGGTCCCCCTCTAAATCTGGATTGAAATTATTTTTCATTCTAATTCAAAGAAATGGAGAAGCGGGCAATGGTGTCGTCTCATACAACTTTGAGTTAGTAGAAAAATTTGTGGGCACAAAATGGGTGATCAGTGACTTATTCTCTTCTGTTTATGCCTTGTCTTTACCTTTTTCTTCTATATTTAACATTATGTAGAGGCAAGGCCTCCCTCTAAATCTGGAGTGAAATTATTTTTCATTCTAATTCATAGAAATGGAGTAGCGAGCAATGGTGTCGTCTCATACAAATGTGATTTAGTAGAAAAATTTGAGGGCACAAAATGGGTGATCAGTGTCTTATTCTCTTCTGTTTGTGCCTTGTCTTTACCTTTTTCTTCTATATTTAACATTATGTAGAGGCAAGGCCCCCCTCTAAATCTGGATTGAAATTATTTTTCATTCTAATTCATAGAAATGGAGTAGTATGCAATGGTCTCATCTCATACAACTGTGAGTTAGTAGAAAAATTTGTGGGCACAAAATGGGTGATCAGTGTCTTATTCTCTTCTGTTTGTGCCTTGTCTTGAGCTTTTTCTTCTATATTTAACTTTATGTAGAGGCAAGGCCCCCCTCTAAATCTGGATTGAAATTATTTTTCATTCTAATTCATAGAAATGGAGTAGCGTGGAATGGTGTTGTCTCATACAAATGTGATTTAGTAGCAAAATTTGTGGGCACAAAATGGGTGATCAGTGACTTATTCTCTTCTGTTTGTGCCTTGTCTTTACCTTTTTCTTCTATATTTAACATTATGTAGAGGCAAGGCCCCCCTCTAAATCTGGATTGAAATTATTTTTCATTCTAATTCATAGAAAGAGCGTAGCGTGCAATGGTGTCGTCTCATACAACTGTGAGTTAGTAGAAAAATTTGTGGGCACAAGATGGGTGATCAGTGACTTATTCTGTTCTGTTTGAGCCTTGTCTTTAGCTTTTTCTTCTATATTTAACATTATGTAGAGGCAAGGCCACCATTTAAATCTGGATTGAAATTATTTTTCATTCTAATTCATAGAAATGGAGTATCGTGCAATGGTGTCATCTCATACAACTGTGAGTTAGTAGAAAAATTTGTGGGCACAAAATGGGAGATCAGTGACTTATTCTGTTTTGTTTGAGCCTTGTCTTTACATTTTTCTTCTATATTTAACATTATGTAGAGTCAAGGACACCCTCTAAATCTGGATTGAAATTATTTTTCATTCTAACTCATAGAAATGGAGTAGTGTGCAATGGTGTCATCTCATACAACTTTGAGTTAGTAGAAAAATTTGTGGGCACAAAATGGGTGATCAGTGACTTATTTTCTTCTGTTTGAGCCTTGTCTTTACCTTTTTCTTCTATATTTAACATTATGTAGAGGCAAGGCCCCCCTCTAAATCTGGATTGAAATTATTTTTCATTCTAATTCATAGAAATGAAGTAGCGAGCAATAGTGTCGTCTCATACAAATGTGATTTAGTAGAAAAATTTGAGGGCACAAAATGGGTGATCAGTGACTTATCCTCTTCTGTTTGTGCCTTGTCTTTACCTTTTTCTTCTATATTTAACATTATGTAGAGGCAAGGCCCTCCTCTAAATCTGGATTGTATTTATTTTTCATTCTAATTCATAGAAATGGAGTAGCGAGCAATGGTGTCGTCTCATACAAATGTGATTTAGTAAAAAAATTTGAGGGCACAAAATGGGTGATCAGTGTCTTATTCTCTTCTGTTTGTGCCTTGTCTTTAGCTTTTTCTTCTATATTTAACATTATGTAGAGGCAAGCCCCCCCTCTAAATCTGGATTGAAATTATTTTTCATTCTAATTCATAGAAATGGAGTAGCGAGCAATAGTGTCGTCTCATACAAATGTGATTTAGTAGAAAAATTTGAGGGCACAAAATGGGTGATCAGTGTCTTATTCTCTTCTGTTTGTGCCTTGTCTTTACCTTTTTCTTCTATATTTAACATTATGTAGAGGCAGGGCACCCCTTTAAATCTGGATTGAAATTATTTTTCATTCTAACTCATAGAAATGGAGTAGCGCGCAATGGTGTCGTCTCATACAACTGTGAGTTAGTAGAAAAATTTGTGGGCACAAAATGGGAGATCAGTGACTTATTCTGTTTTGTTTGAGCCTTGTCTTTACATTTTTCTTCTATATTTAACATTATGTAGAGGCAAGGACACCCTTTAAATCTGGATTGAAATTATTTTTCATTTTAACTCATAGAAATGGAGTAGTGTGCAATGGTGTCGTCTCATACAACTGTGAGTTAGTAGAAAAATTTGTGGGCACAAGATGGGTGATCAGTGACTTATTCTGTTCTGTTTGAGCCTTGTCTTTACCTTTTTCTTCTATATTTAACATTATGTAGAGGCAAGGCCCCCCTCTAAATCTGGATTGAAATTATTTTTCATTCTAATTCATAGAAATGGAGTAGCGTGCAATGGTGTCGTCTCATATAACTGTGAGTTAGTAGAAAAATTTGTGGGCACAAAATGGGTGATCAGTGTCTTATTCTATTCTGTTTGTGCCTTGTCTTTACCATTTTCTTCTATATTTAACATTATGTAGAGGCAAGGCCCCCCTCTAAATCTGGATTGAAATTATTTTTCATTCTAATTCATAGAAATGGAGTAGCGTGCAATGGTGTCGTCTCATACAACTGTGAGTTAGTATAAAAATTTGTGGGCACAAAATGGGTGATCAGTGTCTTATTCTCTTCTGTTTGTGCCTTGTCTTTACCTTTTTCTTCTATATTTAACATTATGTAGCGGCAAGGCCACCCTTTAAATCTGGATTGAAATTATTTTTCATTCTAATTCATAGAAATGGAGTATCGTGCAATGGTGTCGTCTCATACAACTGTGAGTTAGTAGAAAAATTTGTGGGCACAAAATGGGAGATCAGTGACATATTCTGTTTTGTTTGAGCCTTGTCTTTACATTTTTCTTCTATATTTAACATTATGTAGAGGCAAGGCCCCCCTCTAAATCTGGATTGAAATTATTTTTCATTCTAACTCATAGAAATGGAGTAGTGTGCAATGGTGTCGTCTCATACAACTTTGAGTTAGTAGAAAAATTTGAGGGCACAAAATGGGTGATCAGTGACTTATTCTCTTCTGTTTGTGCCTTGTCTTTACCTTTTTCTTCTATATTTAACATTATGTAGAGGCAAGGCCCTCCTCTAAATCTGGATTGTAATTATTTTTCATTCTAATTCATAGAAATGGAGTAGCGAGCAATGGTGTCGTCTCATACAAATGTGATTTAGTAAAAAAATTTGAGGGCACAAAATGGGTGATCAGTGTCTTATTCTCTTCTGTTTGTGCCTTGTCTTTAGCTTTTTCTTCTATATTTAACATTATGTAGAGGCAGGGCACCCCTTAAAATCTGGATTGAAATCATTTTTCATTCTAACTCATAGAAATGGAGTAGCGTGCAATGGTGTTGTCTCAAACAACTGTGAGATAGTAGAGAAATTTGTGGGCACAAAAAGGGTGATCAGTGTCTTATTCTCTTCTGTTTGAGCTTTGTCTTTAGCTTTTTCTTCTATATTTAACATTATGTAGAGGCAAGGCCCCCCTCTAAATCTGGATTGAAATTATTTTTCATTCTAATTCATAGAGATGGAGTAGCGTGAAATGGTGTCGTCTCATACAACTGTGAGTTAGTAGAAAAATTTGTGGGCACAAAATGGGTGATCAGTGACTTATTCTCTTCTGTTTGAGCCTTGCCTTTAGCTTTTTCTTCTATATTTAACATTATGTAGAGGAAAGGCCCCCCTCTAAATCTGGATTGAAATTATTTTTCATTCTAATTCATAGAAATGGAGTAGCGTGCAATGGGGTTGTCTCATATAATGTGATTTAGTAGAAAAATTTGTCGGCACAAAATGGGTGATCAGTGTCTTATTCTCTTCTGTTTTTGCCTTGTCTTTAGCTTTTTCTTCTATATTTAACATTATGTAGAGGCAAGGCCCCCCTCTAAATCTGGATTGAAATTATTTTTCATTCTAATTCATAGAAATGGAGTAGCGAGCAATGGTGTCGTCTCATACAAATGTCATTTAGTAGAAAAATTTGAGGGCACAAAATGGGTGATCAGTGTCATATTCTCTTCTGTTTGTGCCTTGTCTTTACCTTTTTCTTCTATATTTAACATTATGTGGAGGCAAGGCCCACCTCTAAATCTGGATTGAAATTATTTTTCATTCTAATTCATAGAAATGGAGTAGCGTGCAATGGTGTCGTCTCATACAACTGTGAGTTAGTAGAAAAATTTGTGGGCACAAAATGGGTGATCAGTGTCTTATTCTCTTCTGTTTGTGCCTTGTCTTTACCTTTTTCTTCTATATTTAACATTATGTAGAGGCAAGGCCCTCCTCTAAATCTGGATTGTAATTATTTTTCATTCTAATTCATAGAAATGGAGTAGCGAGCAATGGTGTCGTCTCATACAAATGTGATTTAGTAAAAAAATTTGAGGGCACAAAATGGGTGATCAGTGTCTTATTCTCTTCTGTTTGTGCCTTGTCTTTAGCTTTTTCTTCTATATTTAACATTATGTAGAAGCAGGGCACCCCTTAAAATCTGGATTGAAATTATTTTTCATTCTAACTCATAGAAATGGAGTAGCGTGCAATGGTGTTGTCTCATACAACTGTGAGATAGTAGAGAAATTTGTGGGCACAAAAAGGGTGATCAGTGTCTTATTCTCTTCTGTTTGAGCTTTGTCTTTAGCTTTTTCTTCTATATTTAACATTATGTAGAGGCAAGGCCCCCCTCTAAATCTGGATTGAAATTATTTTTCATTCTAATTCATAGAAATGGAGTAGCGTGCAATGGTGTCGTCTCATACAACTGTGAGTTAGTAGAAAAATTTGTGGGCACAAAATGGGTGATCAGTGTCTTATTCTCTTCTCTTTGTGCCTTGTCTTTACCTTTTTCTTCTATATTTAACATTATGAAGAGGCAAGGCCCCCCTCTAAATCTGGATTGAAATTATTTTTCATTCTAATTCATAGAGATGGAGTAGCGTGAAATGGTGTCGTCTCATACAACTGTGAGTTAGTAGAAAAATTTGTGGGCACAAAATGGGTGATCAGTGACTTATTCTCTTCTGTTTGAGCCTTGTCTTTAGCTTTTTCTTCTATATTTAACATTATGTAGAGGAAAGGCCCCCCTCTAAATCTGGATTGAAATTATTTTTCATTCTAATTCATAGAAATGGAGTAGCGTGCAATGGGGTTGTCTCATATAATGTGATTTAGTAGAAAAATTTGTCGGCACAAAATGGGTGATCAGTGTCTTATTCTCTTCTGTTTTTGCCTTGTCTTTAGCTTTTTCTTCTATATTTAACATTATGTAGAGGCAAGGCCCCCCTCTAAATCTGGATTGAAATTATTTTTCATTCTAATTCATAGAAATGGAGTAGCGAGCAATGGTGTCGTCTCATACAAATGTCATTTAGTAGAAAAATTTGAGGGCACAAAATGGGTGATCAGTGTCTTATTCTCTTCTGTTTGTGCCTTGTCTTTACCTTTTTCTTCTATATTTAACATTATGTGGAGGCAAGGCCCCCCTCTAAATCTGGATTGAAATTATTTTTCATTCTAATTCATAGAAATGGAGTAGCGTGCAATGGTGTCGTCTCATACAACTGTGAGTTAGTAGGAAAATTTGTGGGCACAAAATGGGTGATCAGTGTCTTATACTCTTCTGTTTGTGCCTTGTCTTTAGCTTTTTCTTCTATATTTAACATTATGTAGAGGCAAGGCCCCCCTCTAAATCTGGAATGAAATTATTTTTCATTCTAATTCATAGAAATGGAGTAGCATGCAATGGTGTCGTCTCATACAACTGTGAGTTAGTAGAAAAATTTGTGGGCACAAAATGGGTGATCAGTGTCTTTTTCTGTTCTGTTTGTGCCTTGTCTTTACCTTTTTCTTCTATATTTAACATTATGTAGAGGCGAGGCCCCCCTCTAAATCTGGATTGAAATTATTTTTCATTCTAATTCATAGAAATGGAGTAGCGTGCAATGGTGTCGTCTCATACAACTATGAGTTAGTAGAAAAATTTGTGGGCACAAAATGGGTGATCAGTGTCTTATACTCTTCTGTTTGTGCCTTGTCTTTACCTTTTTCTTCTATATTTAACATTATGTAGAGGCAAGGCCCCCCTCTAAATCTGGATTGAAATTATTTTTCATTCTAATTCATAGAAATGGAGTAGTATGCAATGGTGTCATCTCATACAACTGTGATTTAGTAGCAAAATTTGTGGGCACAAAATGGGTGATCAGTGACTTATTCTCTTCTGTTTGTGCCTTGTCTTTACCTTTTTCTTCTATATTTAACATTATGTAGAGGTAAGGGCCCCCTCTAAATCTGGATTGAAATTATTTTTCATTCAAATTCATAGAAATGGAATAGCGTGCAATGGTGTCGTCTCATACAACTGTGAGTTAGTAGAAAGAATTCGTGGGCACAAAATGGGTGATCAGTGGCTTAATCTCTTCTGTTTGTGCCTTGTCTTTACCATTTTCTTCTATATTTAACATTATGTAGAGGCAAGGCCCCCCTCTAAATCTGGATTGAAATTATTTTTCATTCTAATTCATAGAAATGGAGTAGCGTGCAATGGTGTCATCTTATACAACTGTGAGTTAGTAGAAAAATTTGTGGGCACAAAATGTTTGATCAGAGTCTTATTCTCTTCTGTTTGTGCCTTGTCTTTACCTTCTTCTTCTATATTTAACATTATGTAGAGGCAAGGCCCCCCTCTAAATCTGGATTGAAATTATTTTTCATTCTAATTCATAGAAAGAGCGTAGCGTGCAATGGTGTCGTCTCATACAACTGTGAGTTAGTAGAAAAATTTGTGGGCACAAAATGGGTGATCAGTGTCTTATTCTCTTCTGTTTGTGCCTTGTCTTTACTTTTTTCTTCTATATTTAACATTATGTAGAGGCAAGGCCACCTTTTAAATCTGGATTGAAATTATTTTTCTTTCTAATTCATAGAAATGGAGTATCGTGCAATGGTGTCGTCTCATACAACTGTGAGTTAGTAGAAAAATTTGTGGGCACAAAATGGGTGATCAGTGAATTATTCTGTTTTGTTTGAGCCTTGTCTTTACATTTTTCTTCTATATTTAACATTATGTAGAGGCAAGGCCCCCCTCTAAATCTGGAATGAAATTATTTTTCATTCTAATTCATAGAAATGGAGTAGCGTGCAATGGTGTCGTCTCATACAACTGTGAGTTAGTAGAAAAATTTGTGGGCACAAAATGGGTGATCAGTGTCTTATACTCTTCTGTTTGTGCCTTGTCTTTACTTTTTTCTACTATATTTAACATTATGTAGAGGCAAGGCCCCCCTCTAAATCTGGATTGAAATTATTTTTCATTCTAATTCATAGAAATGGAGTAGTATGCAATGGTGTCATGTCTTACAACTGTGAGTTAGTAGAAAAATTTGTGGGCACAAAATGGGTGATCAGTGTCTTATACTCTTCTGTTTGTGCCTTGTCTTTACTTTTTTCTTCTATATTTAACATTATGTAGAGGCAAGGCCCCCCTCTAAATCTGGATTGAAATTATTTTTCATTCTAATTCATAGAAATGGAGTAGCATGCAATGGTGTTGTCTCATACAACTGTGAGTTAGTAGAAAAATTTGTGGGCACAAAATGGGTGATCAGTGACTTTTTCTCTTCTGTTTGTGCCTTGTCTTTAACTTTGTCTTCTATATTTAACATTATGTAGAGGCAAGGCCCCCCTCTAAATCTGGATTGAAAGTCTTTTTCATTCAAATTCATAGAAATGGAGTAGCATGCAATGGTGACATCTCATACAACTGTGAGTTAGTAGAAAAATTTGTGGGCAGAAAATGGGTGATCAGTGTCTTATTCTCTTCTGTTTGTGCCTTGTCTTGAGCTTTTTCTTCTATATTTAACATTATGTAGAGGCAAGGCCCCCCTCTAAATCTGGATTGAAATTATTTTTCATTCTAATTCATAGAAATGGAGTAGCGTGGAATGGTGTCGTCTCATACAAATGTGATTTAGTAGAAAAATTTGTGGGCACAAAATGTGTGATCAGTGACTTATTCACTTCTGTTTGTGCCTTGTCTTTAGCTTTTTCTTCTATATTTAACATTACGTAGAGGCAAGGCCCCCCTCTAAATCTGGATTGAAATTATTTTTCATTCTAATTCATAGAAATGGAGTAGCGTGAAATGATGTCATCTCATAAAACTGTGAGTTAGTAGAAAAATTTGTGGGCACAAAATGGGTTATCAGTGTCTTATTCTCTTCTGTTTGGGCCTTGTCTTTAGCTTTTTCTTCTATATTTAACATTATGTAGAGGCGAGGCCCCCCTCTAAATCTGGATTGAAATTATTTTTCATTCTAATTCATAGAAATGGAGTAGCGTGAAATGATGTCATCTCATAAAACTGTGAGTTAGTAGAAAAATTTGTGGGCACAAAATGGGTGATCAGTGTCTTATTCTCTTCTGTTTGGGCCTTGTCTTTAGCTTTTTCTTCTATATTTAACATTATGTAGAGGCAAGGGCCCCCTCTAAATCTGGATTGAAATTATTTTTCATTCTAATTCATAGAAATGGAGTAGCGTGGAATGGTGTCGTCTCATACAAATGTGATTAGGAGAAAAATTTGTGGGCACAAAATGGGTGATCAGTGACTTATTCTCTTCTGTTTGTGCATTGTCTTTACCTTTTTCTTCTATATTTAACATTATGTAGAGGCAAGGCCACCCCTCTAAATCTGGATTGAAATTATTTTTCATTCAAATTCATAGAAAGAGCGTAGCGTGCAATGGTGTCGTCTCATACAACTGTGAGTTAGTAGAAAAATTTGTGGGCACAAAATGGGTGATCAGTGTCTTATTCTCTTCTGTTTGTGCCTTGTCTTTACTTTTTTCTTCTATATTTAACATTATGTAGAGGCTAGGCCCCCCTCTAAATCTGGATTGAAATTATTTCCCATTCTAATTCATAGAAATGGAGTAACGTGCAATGGTTTCGTCTCATACAACTGTGAATTAGTAGAAAAATTTGTGGGCACAAAATGGGTGATCAGTGTCTTATTCTCTTCTGTTTGTGCCTTGTCTTTACCTTTTTCTTCTATATTTAACATTACGTAGAGGCAAGGCCACCCTTTAATCTGGATTGAAATTATTTTTCATTCTAATTTATAGAAATGGAGTAGCGTGCAATGCTGTCGTCTCATACAACTGTGAGTTAGTAGAAAAATTTGTTGGCACAAGATGGGTGATCAGTGACTTATTCTGTTCTGTTTGTGCCTTGTCTTTACCTTTTTCTTCTATATTTAACATTATGTAGAGGCAAGGCCCCCCTCTAAATCTGGATTGAAATTATTTTTCATTCTAATTCATAGAAAGAGCGTAGTGTGCAATGGTGTCGTCTCATACAACTGTGAGTTAGTAGAAAAATTTGTGGGCACAAAATGGGTGATCAGTGTCTTATTCTCTTCTGTTTGTGCCTTGTCTTTACTTTTTTCTTCTATATTTAACATTATGTAGAGGCTAGGCCCCCCTGTAAATCTGGATTGAAATTATTTCCCATTCTAATTCATAGAAATGGAGTAACGTGTAATGGTTTCGTCTCATACAACTGTGAATTAGTAGAAAAATTTGTGGGCACAAAATGGGTGATCAGTGATTTATTCTCTTCTGTTTGTGCCTTGTCTTTACCTTTTTCTTCTATATTTAACATTACGTAGAGGCAAGGCCACCCTTTAATCTGGATTGAAATTATTTTTCATTCTAATTTATAGAAATGGAGTAGCGTGCAATGCTGTCGTCTCATACAACTGTGAGTTAGTAGAAAAATTTGTGGGCACAAGATGGGTGATCAGTGACTTATTCTCTTCTGATTGAGCCTTGTGTTTACCTTTTTCTTCTCTATTTAACATTATGTAGAGGCAAGGACCCCCTCTAAATCTGGATTGAAATTATTTTTCATTCTAATTTATAGAAATGGAGTAACGTGCAATGGTGTCGTCTCATACAACTGTGTTAGTATAAAAATTTGTTTGCACAAAATGGGTGATCAGTGTCTTATTCTCTTCTGTTTGTGCCTTGTCTTTACCATTTTCTTCTATATTTAACATTATGTAGAGGCAAGGCCCCCCTCTAAATCTGGATTGAAATTATTTTTCATTCTAATTCATAGAAATTGAGTAGCGGGCAATGGTGTCGTCTGATACAACTGTGAGTTAGTATAAAAATTTGTGGGCACAAAATGGGTGATCAGTGTCTTATTCTCTTCTGTTTGTGCCTTGTCTTTACCTTTTTCTTCTATATTTAACATTATGTAGAGGCAAGGCCACCTTTTAAATCTGGATTGAAATTATTTTTCTTTCTAATTCATAGAAATGGAGTATCGTGCAATGGTGTCGTCTCATACAACTGTGAGTTAGTAGAAAAATTTGTGGGCACAAAATGGGTGATCAGTGACTTATTCTGTTTTGTTTGAGCCTTGTCTTTACATTTTTCTTCTATATTTAACATTATGTAGAGGCAAGGCCCCCCTCTAAATCTGGAATGAAATTATTTTTCATTCTAATTCATAGAAATGGAGTAGCGTGCAATGGTGTCGTCTCATACAACTGTGAGTTAGTAGAAAAATTTGTGGGCACAAAATGGGTGATCAGTGTCTTATACTCTTCTGTTTGTGCCTTGTCTTTACTTTTTTCTACTATATTTAACATTACGTAGAGGCAAGGCCCCCCTCTAAATCTGGATTGAAATTATTTTTCATTCTAATTCATAGAAATGGAGTAGCATGCAATGGTGTCATCTCATACAACTGTGAGTTAGTAGAAAAATTTGTGGGCAGAAAATGGGTGATCAGTGTCTTATTCTCTTCTGTTTGTGCCTTGTCTTGAGCTTTTTCTTCTATATTTAACATTATGTAGAGGCAAGGCCCCCCTCTAAATCTGGATTGAAATTATTTTTCATTCTAATTCATAGAAATGGAGTAGCGTGGAATGGTGTCGTCTCATACAAATGTGATTTAGTAGAAAAATTTGTGGGCACAAAATGTGTGATCAGTGACTTATTCACTTCTGTTTGTGCCTTGTCTTTAGCTTTTTCTTCTATATTTAACATTTCGTAGAGGCAAGGCCCCCCTCTAAATCTGGATTGAAATTATTTTTCATTCTAATTCATAGAAATGGAGTAGCGTGAAATGATGTCATCTCATAAAACTGTGAGTTAGTAGAAAAATTTGTGGGCACAAAATGGGTGATCAGTGTCTTATTCTCTTCTGTTTGGGCCTTGTCTTTAGCTTTTTCTTCTATATTTAACATTATGTAGAGGCGAGGCCCCCCTCTAAATCTGGATTGAAATTATTTTTCATTCTAATTCATAGAAATGGAGTAGCGTGAAATGATGTCATCTCATAAAACTGTGAGTTAGTAGAAAAATTTGTGGGCACAAAATGGGTGATCAGTGTCTTATTCTCTTCTGTTTGGGCCTTGTCTTTAGCTTTTTCTTCTATATTTAACATTATGTAGAGGCGAGGCCCCCCTCTAAATCTGGATTGAAATTATTTTTCATTCTAATTCATAGAAATGGAGTAGCGTGAAATGATGTCATCTCATAAAACTGTGAGTTAGTAGAAAAATTTGTGGGCACAAAATGGGTGATCAGTGTCTTATTCTCTTCTGTTTGGGCCTTGTCTTTAGCTTTTTCTTCTATATTTAACATTATGTAGAGGCAAGGCCCCCCTCTAAATCTGGATTGAAATTATTTTTCATTCTAATTCATAGAAATTGAGTAGCGGGCAATGGTGTCGTCTGATACAACTGTGAGTTAGTATAAAAATTTGTGGGCACAAAATGGGTGATCAGTGTCTTATTCTCTTCTGTTTGTGCCTTGTCTTTACCTTTTTCTTCTATATTTAACATTATGTAGAGGCAAGGCCACCTTTTAAATCTGGATTGAAATTATTTTTCTTTCTAATTCATAGAAATGGAGTATCGTGCAATGGTGTCGTCTCATACAACTGTGAGTTAGTAGAAAAATTTGTGGGCACAAAATGGGTGATCAGTGACTTATTCTGTTTTGTTTGAGCCTTGTCTTTACATTTTTCTTCTATATTTAACATTATGTAGAGGCAAGGCCCCCCTCTAAATCTGGAATGAAATTATTTTTCATTCTAATTCATAGAAATGGAGTAGCGTGCAATGGTGTCGTCTCATACAACTGTGAGTTAGTAGAAAAATTTGTGGGCACAAAATGGGTGATCAGTGTCTTATACTCTTCTGTTTGTGCCTTGTCTTTACTTTTTTCTACTATATTTAACATTATGTAGAGGCAAGGCCCCCCTCTAAATCTGGATTGAAATTATTTTTCATTCTAATTCATAGAAATGGAGTAGTATGCAATGGTGTCATGTCTTACAACTGTGAGTTAGTAGAAAAATTTGTGGGCACAAAATGGGTGATCAGTGTCTTATACTCTTCTGTTTGTGCCTTGTCTTTAACTTTGTCTTCTATATTTAACATTATGTAGAGGCAAGGCCCCCCTCTAAATCTGGATTGAAATTCTTTTTCATTCAAATTCATAGAAATGGAGTAGCATGCAATGGTGTCATCTCATACAACTGTGAGTTAGTAGAAAAATTTGTGGGCAGAAAATGGGTGATCAGTGTCTTATTCTCTTCTGTTTGTGCCTTGTCTTGAGCTTTTTCTTCTATATTTAACATTATGTAGAGGCAAGGCCCCCCTCTAAATCTGGATTGAAATTATTTTTCATTCTAATTCATAGAAATGGAGTAGCGTGGAATGGTGTCGTCTCATACAAATGTGATTTAGTAGAAAAATTTGTGGGCACAAAATGTGTGATCAGTGACTTATTCACTTCTGTTTGTGCCTTGTCTTTAGCTTTTTCTTCTATATTTAACATTACGTAGAGGCAAGGCCCCCCTCTAAATCTGGATTGAAATTATTTTTCATTCTAATTCATAGAAATGGAGTAGCGTGAAATGATGTCATCTCATAAAACTGTGAGTTAGTAGAAAAATTTGTGGGCACAAAATGGGTGATCAGTGTCTTATTCTCTTCTGTTTGGGCCTTGTCTTTAGCTTTTTCTTCTATATTTAACATTATGTAGAGGCGAGGCCCCCCTCTAAATCTGGATTGAAATTATTTTTCATTCTAATTCATAGAAATGGAGTAGCGTGAAATGATGTCATCTCATAAAACTGTGAGTTAGTAGAAAAATTTGTGGGCACAAAATGGGTGATCAGTGTCTTATTCTCTTCTGTTTGGGCCTTGTCTTTAGCTTTTTCTTCTATATTTAACATTATGTAGAGGCGAGGCCCCCCTCTAAATCTGGATTGAAATTATTTTTCATTCTAATTCATAGAAATGGAGTAGCGTGCAATGATGTCATCTCATAAAACTGTGAGTTAGTAGAAAAATTTGTGGGCACAAAATGGGTGATCAGTGTCTTATTCTCTTCTGTTTGGGCCTTGTCTTTAGCTTTTTCTTCTATATTTAACATTATGTAGAGGCAAGGCCCCCCTCTAAATCTGGATTGAAATTATTTTTCATTCTAATTCATAGAAATGGAGTAGCGTGGAATGGTGTCGTCTCATACAAATGTGATCTAGTAGAAAAATTTGTGGGCACAAAATGGGTGATCAGTGACTTATTCTCTTCTGTTTGTGCATTGTCTTTACCTTTTTCTTCTATATTTAACATTATGTAGAGGCAAGGCCACCCTCTAAATCTGGATTGAAATTATTTTTCATTCTAATTCATAGAAATGGAGTAGCGAGAAATGGTGTCGTCTCATACAAATGTGATTTAGTAGAAAAATTTGAGGGCACAAAATGGGTGAACAGTGTCTTATTCTCTTCTGTTTGTGCCTTGTCTTTACCTTTTTCTTCTATATTTAACATTATGTAGAGGCAAGGCCCCCCTTTAAATCTGGATTGAAATTATTTTTCATTCTAATTCATAGAAATGGAGTAGCGTGCAATGGTGTTGTCTCATATAACTGTGAGATAGTAGAAAAATTTGTGGGCACAAAATGGGTGATCAGTGACTTATTCTCTTCTGTTTGAGCTTTGTCTTTAGCTTTTTCTTCTATATTTAACATTATGTAGAGGCAAGGCCCCCCTCTAAATCTGGATTGAAATTATTTTTCATTTTAATTCATAGAAATGGAGTAGCGTGCAATGGTGTCGTCTCATACAACTTTGAGTTAGTAGAAAAATTTGTGGGCACAAAATGGGTGATCAGTGTCTTATTCTCTTCTCTTTGTGCCTTGTCTTTACCTTTTTCTTCTATATTTAACATTATGTAGAGGCTAGGCCCCCCTCTAAATCTGGATTGAAATTATTTTTCATTCTAATTCATAGAAATGGAGTAGCGTGGAATGGTGTCGTCTCATACAAATGTGATTTAGTAGAAAAATTTGTGGGCACAAAATGTGTGATCAGTGACTTATTCTCTTCTGTTTGTGCCTTGTCTTTAGCTTTTTCTTCTATATTTAACATTATGTAGAGGCAAGGCCCCCCTCTAAATCTGGATTGAAATTATTTTTCATTCTAATTCATAGAAATGGAGTAGCGTGCAATGGTGTCGTCTCATACAACTGTGAGTTAGTAGAAAAATTTGTGGGCACAAAATGGGTGATCAGTGTCTTATTCTCTTCTGTTTGGGCCTTGTCTTTAGCTTTTTCTTCTATATTTAACATTATGTAGAGGCAAGGCCCCCCTCTAAATCTGGATTGAAATTATTTTTCATTCTAATTCATAGAAATGGAGTAGCGTGCAATGGTGTTGTCTCATACAACTGTGAGATAGTAGAAAAATTTGTGGGCACAAAATGGGTGATCAGTGACTTATTCTCTTCTGTTTGAGCTTTGTCTTTAGCTTTTTCTTCTATATTTAACATTATGTAGAGGCAAGGCCCCCCTCTAAATCTGGATTGAAATTATTTTTCATTCTAATTCATAGAAATGGAGTAGCGGGAAATGGTGTCGTCTCATACAAGTGTGAGTTAGTCGAAAAATTTGTGGGCACAAAATGGGTGATCAGTGTCTTATTCTCTTCTGTTTGTGCCTTGTCTTTAGCTTTTTCTTCTATATTTAACATTATGTAGAGGCAAGGCCCCTCTAAATCTGGATTGAAATTATTTTTCATTCTAATTCATAGAAATGGAGTAGCGTGCAATGGTGTCGTCTCATACAACTGTGAGTTAGTAGAAAAATTTGTGGGCACAAAATGGGTGATCAGTGTCTTATTCTCTTCTCTTTGTGCCTTGTCTTTACCTTTTTCTTCTATATTTAACATTATGTAGAGGCTAGGCCCCCCTCTAAATCTGGATTGAAATTATTTTTCATTCTAATTCATAGAAATGGAGTAGCGTGGAATGGTGTCGTCTCATACAAATGTGATTTAGTAGAAAAATTTGTGGGCACAAAATGTGTGATCAGTGACTTATTCTCTTCTGTTTGTGCCTTGTCTTTAGCTTTTTCTTCTATATTTAACATTATGTAGAGGCAAGGCCCCCCTCTAAATCTGGATTGAAATTATTTTTCATTCTAATTCATAGAAATGGAGTAGCGTGCAATGGTGTCGTCTCATACAACTGTGAGTTAGTAGAAAAATTTGTGGGCACAAAATGGGTGATCAGTGTCTTATTCTCTTCTGTTTGGGCCTTGTCTTTAGCTTTTTCTTCTATATTTAACATTATGTAGAGGCAAGGCCCCCCTCTAAATCTGGATTGAAATTATTTTTCATTCTAATTCATAGAAATGGAGTAGCGTGCAATGGTGTTGTCTCATACAACTGTGAGATAGTAGAAAAATTTGTGGGCACAAAATGGGTGATCAGTGACTTATTCTCTTCTGTTTGAGCTTTGTCTTTAGCTTTTTCTTCTATATTTAACATTATGTAGAGGCAAGGCCCCCCTCTAAATCTGGATTGAAATTATTTTTCATTCTAATTCATAGAAATGGAGTAGCGGGAAATGGTGTCGTCTCATACAAGTGTGAGTTAGTCGAAAAATTTGTGGGCACAAAATGGGTGATCAGTGTCTTATTCTCTTCTGTTTGTGCCTTGTCTTTAGCTTTTTCTTCTATATTTAACATTATGTAGAGGCAAGGCCCCTCTAAATCTGGATTGAAATTATTTTTCATTCTAATTCATAGAAATGGAGTAGCGTGCAATGGTGTCGTCTCATACAACTGTGAGTTAGTAGAAAAATTTGTGGGCACAAAATGGGTGATCAGTGTCTTATTCTCTTCTGTTTGTGCCTTGTCTTTACCTTTTTCTTCTATATTTAACATTATGTAGAGGCAAGGCCCCCCTCTAAATCTGGATTGAAATTATTTTTCATTCTAATTCATAGAAATGGAGTAGCGTGCAATGGTGTCGTCTCATACAACTGTGAGTTAGTAGAAAAATTTGTGGGCACAAAATGGGTGATCAGTGACTTAGTCTCTTCTGTTTGAGCCTTGTCTTTATCTTTTTCTTCTATATTTAACATTATGTACAGATCAGGCCCCCCTCTAAATCTGAATTGAAATTATTTTTCTTTCTAATTAATATAAATGGAGTAGCATGCAATGGTGTCGTCTCATACAACTGTGAGTTAGTAGAAAAATTTGTCGGCACAAAATGGGTGATCATTGACTTCTTCTCTTCTGTTTGTGCCTTGTCTTTTGCTTTTTCTTCTATATTTAACATTATGTAGAGGCAAGGCCCCCCTCTAAATCTGGCTTGAAATTATTTTTCATTCTAATTCATAGAAATGGAGTAGCGTGCAATGGTGTCTTCTCATACAACTGTGAGTTAGTAGAAAATTTGTGGGCACAAAATGGGTGATCAGTGTCTTATTCTCTTCTGTTTGTGCCTTGTCTTTACCTTTTTCTTCTATATTTAACATTATGTAGAGGCAAGGCCACCCTCTAAATCTGGATTGAATTTATTTTTCATTCTAATTCATAGAAATGGAGTAGCGTGCAATGGTGTCGTCTCATACAACTCTGAGTTAGTAGAAAAATTTGTGGGCACAAAATGGGTGATCAGTGACTCATTCTCTTCTGGTTGAGCCTTATCTTTAGCTTTTTCTTCTATATTTAACATTATGTACAGGCAAGGCCGCCCTCTAAATCTGGATTGAAATTCTTTTTCATTCTAATTCATAGAAATGGAGTAGCGTGAAATGGTGTCGTCTCATACAAGTGTGAGTTAGTAGAAAAATTTGTGGGCACAAAATGGGTGATCAGTGTCTTATTCTCTTCTGTTTGTGCCTTGTCTTTAGCTTTTTCTTCTATATTTAACATTAAGTAGAGGCAAGGCCCCCCTCTAAATCTGGATTGAAATTATTTTTCATTCTAATTCATAGAAATGGAGTAGCGTGCAATGGTGTCGTCTCATACAACTGTGAGTTAGTAGAAAAATTTGTGGGCACAAATTGGGTGATCAGTGTCTTATTCTCTTCTGTTTGTGCCTTGTCTTTAGCTTTTTTTCTATATTTAACATTATGTAGAGGGAAGGTCCCCCTCTAAATCTGGATTGAAATTATTTTTCATTCTAATTCATAGAAATGGAGTAGCGTGCAATGGTGTCGTCTCATACAACTGTGAGGTAGTAGAAAAATTTGTGGGCACAAAATGGGTGATCAGTGACTTATTTTCTTCTGTTTTTGCCTTGTCTTTAGCTTTTTCTTCTATATTTAACATTATGTAGAGGCAAGGCCCCCCTCTAAATCTGGATTGAAATTATTTTTCATTCTAATTCATAGAAATGGAGTAGCGTGCAAGGGTGTCGTCTCATACAACTGTGAGTTAGTAGAAAAATTTGTGGGCAGAAAATTGGTGATCAGTGACTTATTCTCTTCTGTTTGTGCCTTGTCTTTAGCTTTTTCTTCTATATTTAACATTATGTAGAGGCAAGGCCCCCCTCTAAATCTGGATTGAAATTATTTTTCATTCTAATTCATAGAAATGGAGTAGCGTGCAATGGTGTCGTCTCATACAACTGTGAGTTAGTAGAAAATTTGTGGGCACAAAATGGGTGATCAGTGTCTTATTCTCTTCTGTTTGTCCCTTGTCTTTAACCTTTTCTTCTATATTTAACATTATGTAGAGGCAAGGCCCCCTGTAAATCTGGATTGAAATCATTTTTCTTTCTAATTCATAGAAATGGAGTAGCGTGCAATGGTGTCGTCTCATACAACTGTGAATTAGTAGAAAAATTTGTGGGCACAAAATGGGTGATCACTGTCTTATACTCTTCTGTTTGTGCCTTGTGTTTACCTTTTTCTTCTATATTTAACATTATGTAGAGGCAAGGCTCCCCTGTAAATCTGGATTGAAATTATTTTTCATTCTAATTCATAGAAATGGAGTAGGGTGCAATGGTGTCGTCTCATACAACTGTGAGTTAGTAGAAAAATTTTTTGGCACAAAATGGGTGATCAATGACTTATTCTGTTCTGTTTGAGCCTTGTCTTTACCTTTTTCTTCTATATTTAACATTATGTAGAGGCAAGGCCCCCCTCTAAATCTGGTTTGAAATTATTTTTCATTCTAATTCATAGAAATGGAGTAACGTGCAATGGTGTCGTCTCATACAACTGTGAGTTAGTAGATAAATTTGTGTGCACAAAATGGGTGATCAGTGTCTTATTCTCTTCTGTTTGTGCCTTGTCTTTACCTTTTTCTTCTATATTTAACATTATGTAGAGGCAATGCCCCCCTCTAAATCTGGATTGAAATTATTTTTCATTCTAATTCATAGAAATGGAGTAGCGTGCAATGGTGTCGTCTCATACAACTGTGTGTTAGTAGAAAAAATTGTGGGCATTAAGTGGGTGATCAGTGTCTTATTCTCTTCTGTTTGTGCCTTGTCTTTAGCTTTTTCTTCTATATTTAACATTATGTAGAGGCAAGGCCCCCCCTCTAAATCTGGATGGAAATTATTTTTCATTCTAATTTATAGAAATGGAGTAGCATGCAATGGTGTCGTCTCATATAACTGTGAGTTAGTAGCAAAATTTTTGGGCACAAAATGGGTGATCACTGACTTATTCTCTTCTGTTTGTGCCTTGTCTTTAGCTTTTTCTTCTATATTTAACATTATGTAGAGGCAAGGGCCCCCTCTAAATCTGGATTGAAATTATTTTTCATTCAAATTCATAGAAATGGAGTAGCGTGCAATGGTGTCGTCTCATACAACTGTGTGTTAGTAGAAAGAATTCGTGGGCAAAAAATGGGTGATCAGTGTCTTATTCTCTTCTGTTAGTGCCTTGTCTTTACCTTTTTCTTCTATATTTAACATTATGTAGAGGCAAGGACCCCTCTAAATCTGGATTGATATTATTTTTCATTCTAATTCATAGAAATGGAGTAGCGTGCAATGGTGTCGTCTCATACAACTGTGAGTTAGTAGAAAAATTTGTGGGCACAAAATGGGTGATCAGTGTCTTATTCTCTACTGTTTGTGCCTTGTCTTTACCTTTTTCTTCTATATTTAACATTATGTAGAGGCAAGGACCCCCTCTAAATCTGGATTGAAATTATTTTTCATTCTAATTCATAGAAAGAGCGTAGCGTGCAATGGTGTCGTCTCATACAACTGTGAGTTAGTAGAAAAATTTGTGGGCAGAAAATTGGTGATCAGTGACTTATTCTCTTCTGTTTGTGCCTTGTCTTTAGCTTTTTCTTCTATATATAATATTATGTAGAGGCAAGGCCCCCTCTAAATCTGGATTGAAATTATTTTTCATTCTAATTCATAGAAATGGAGTAGCGTGCAATGGTCTCGTCTCATACAACTGTAAGTTTGTAGAAAATTTGTGGGCACAAAATGGGTGATCAGTGTCTTTTTCTCTTCTGTTTGTGCCTTGTCTTTACCTTTTTCTTCTATATTTAACACTATGTAGAGGCAAGGCCCCCCTTTAAATCTGGATTGAAATTATTTTTCATTCTAATTCATAGAAATGGAGTAGCGTGCATTGGTGTTGTCTCATACAACTGTGAGTCAGTAGAAAAATTTGTGGGCACAAAATGGGTGATCAGTGACTTATTCTCTTCTGTTTGAGCCTTGTCTTTAGCTTTTTCTTCTATATTTAACATTATGTACAGGGCAGGCCCCCCTCTAAATCTGAATTGAAATTATTTTTCTTTCTAATTCATATAAATGGAGTAGCATGCAATGGTGTCGTCTCATACAACTGTGAGTTAGTAGAAAAATTTGTCGGCACAAAATGGGTGATCATTGACTTCTTCTCTTCTGTTTGTGCCTTGTCTTTAGCTTTTTCTTCTATATTTAACATTATGTAGAGGCAAGGCCCCCCTCGAAATGTGGATTGAAATTATTTTTCATTCTAATTCATAGAAATGGAGTAGCGTGCAATGGTGTCGTCTCATACAACTGCGTGTTAGTAGAAAAATTTGTTGGCACAAAATGTGTGATCAGTGACTTATTCTGTTCTGTTTGAGCCTTGTCTTTACCTTTTTCTTCTATATTTAACATTATGTAGAGGCAAGGCCCCCCTCGAAATCTGGATTGAAATTATTTTTCATTCTAATTCATAGAAATGGAGTAACGTGCAATGGTGTCGTCTCATACAACTGTGAGTTAGTAGATAAATTTGTGTGCACAAAATGGGTGATCAGTGTCTTATTCTCTTCTGTTTGTGCCTTGTCTTTAACTTTTTCTTCTATATTTAACATTATGTAGAGGCAATGCCCCCCTCGAAATCTGGATTGAAATTATTTTTCTTTCTAATTCATAAAAATGGAGTAGCGTGCAATGGTGTCGTCTCATACAACTGTGAGTTAGCAGAAAAATATCTGGGCACAAAATGGGCGATCAGTGCCTTATTCTCTTCTGTTTTTGCCTTGTCTTTACTTTTTCTTCTATATTTAACATTACGTAGAGGCAAGGCCCCCCTCTAAATCTGGATGGAAATTATTTTTAATTCTAATTTATAGAAATGGAGTAGCATGCAATGTTGTCGTCTCATATAACTGTGACTTAGTAGCAAAATTTGTGGGCACAAAATGGGTGATCACTGACTTATTCTCTTCTGTTTGTGCCTTGTCTTTAGCTTTTTCTTCTATATTTAACATTATGTAGAGGCAAGGCCCCCCTCTAAATCTGGATTGAAATTATTTTTCATTCAAATTCATAGAAATGGAGTAGCGTGCAATGGTGTCGTCTCATACAACTGCGTGTTAGTAGAAAAATTTGTTGGCACAAAATGTGTGATCAGTGACTTATTCTGTTCTGTTTGAGCCTTGTCTTTACCTTTTTCTTCTATATTTAACATTATGTAGAGGCAAGGCCCCCCTCGAAATCTGGATTGAAATTATTTTTCATTCTAATTCATAGAAATGGAGTAACGTGCAATGGTGTCGTCTCATACAACTGTGAGTTAGTAGATAAATTTGTGTGCACAGAATGGGTGATCAGTGTCTTATTCTCTTCTGTTTGTGCCTTGTCTTTAACTTTTTCTTCTATATTTAACATTATGTAGAGGCAATGCCCCCCTCGAAATCTGGATTGAAATTATTTTTCTTTCTAATTCATAAAAATGGAGTAGCGTGCAATGGTGTCGTCTCATACAACTGTGAGTTAGCAGAAAAATATCTGGGCACAAAATGGGCGATCAGTGCCTTATTCTCTTCTGTTTTTGCCTTGTCTTTACTTTTTCTTCTATATTTAACATTACGTAGAGGCAAGGCCCCCCTCTAAATCTGGATGGAAATTATTTTTAATTCTAATTTATAGAAATGGAGTAGCATGCAATGTTGTCGTCTCATATAACTGTGACTTAGTAGCAAAATTTGTGGGCACAAAATGGGTGATCACTGACTTATTCTCTTCTGTTTGTGCCTTGTCTTTAGCTTTTTCTTCTATATTTAACATTATGTAGAGGCAAGGCCCCCCTCTAAATCTGGATTGAAATTATTTTTCATTCAAATTCATAGAAATGGAGTAGCGTGCAATGGTGTCGTCTCATACAACTGTGTGTTAGTAGAAAGAATTCGTGGGCACAAAATGGGTGATCAGTGTCTTATTCTCTTCTGTTTGTGCCTTGTCTTTACCTTTTTCTTCTATATTTAACATTATGTAGAGGCAAGGCCCCCCTCTAAATCTGGATTGAAATTATTTTTCATTCTAATTCATAGAAATGGAGTAGCGTGCAATGGTGTCGTCTCATACAACTGTGAGGTAGTAGAAAAATTTGTGGGCACAAATTGGGTGATCAGTGTCTTATTCTCTTCTGTTTGTGCCTTGTCTTTAGCTTTTTCTTCTATATTTAACATTATGTAGAGGCAAGGTCCCCCTCTAAATCTGGATTGAAATTATTTTTCATTCTAATTCATAGAAATGGAGTAGCGTGCAATGGTGTCGTCTCATACAACTGTGAGGTAGTAGAAAAATTTGTGGGCACAAAATGGGTGATCAGTGATTTATTCTCTTCTGTTTGTGCCTTGTCTTTAGCTTTTTCTTCTATATTTAACATTATGTAGACGCAAGGCCCCCCTCTAAATCTGGCTTGAAATTATTTTTCATTCTAATTCATAGAAATGGTGTAGCGTGCAATGGTGTCGTCTCATACAACTGTGAGTTAGTAGAAAAATTTGTGGGCAGAAAATTGGTGATCAGTGACTTATTCTCTTCTGTTTGTGCCTTGTCTTTAGCTTTTTCTTCTATATTTAACATTATGTAGAGGCAAGGCCCCCTCTAAATCTGGATTGAAATTATTTTTCATTCTAATTCATAGAAATGGAGTAGCGTGCAATGGTGTCGTCTCATACAACTGTGAATTAGTAGAAAAATTTGTGGGCACAAAATGGGTGATCAGTGTCTTATTCTCTTCTGTTTGTGCCTTGCCTTACCTTTTTCTTCTATATTTAACATTATGTAGAGGCAAGGCCCCCCTGTAAATCTGGATTGAAATTATTTTTCATTCTAATTCATAGAAATGGAGTAACGTGCAATGGTGTCGTCTCATACAACTGTGAGTTAGTAGATAAATTTGTGTGCACAAAATGGGTGATCAGTGTCTTATTCTCTTCTGTTTGTGCCTTGTCTTTACCTTTTTCTTCTATATTTAACATTATGTAGAGGCAATGCTCCCCTCTAAATCTGTATTGAAATTATTTTTCATTCTCATTCATAGAAATGGAGTAGCGTGCAATGGTGTCGTCTCATACAACTGTGTGTTAGTAGAAAAATTTGTGGGCATAAAGTGGGTGATCAGTGTCTTATTCTCTTCTGTTTGTGCCTTGTCTTTAGCTTTTTCTTCTATATTTAACATTATGTAGAGGCAAGGCCCCCCTCTAAATCTGGATGGAAATTATTTTTCATTCTAATTTATAGAAATGGAGTAGCGTGCAATGGTGTCGTCTCATACAACTGTGAGGTAGTAGCAAAATTTGTGGGCAGAAAATTGGTGATCAGTGACTTATTCTCTTCTGTTTGAGCCTTGTCTTTAGCTTTTTCTTCTATATTTAACATTATGTACAGGGCAGGCCCACCTCTAAATCTGAATTGAAATTATTTTTCATTCTAATTCATATAAATGGAGTAGCATGCAATGGTGTCGTCTCATACAACTGTGACTTAGTAGAAAAATTTGTCGGCACAAAATGGGTGATCATTGACTTCTTCTCTTCTGTTTGTGCCTTGTCTTTAGCTTTTTCTTCTGTATTTAACATTATGTAGAGGCAAGGCCCGCCTCTAAATCTGGATTGAAATTATTTTTCATTCTAATTCATAGAAATGGAGTAGCGTGGAATGGTGTCGTCTCATACAACTGTGAGTTAGTAGAAAAATTTGTGGGCACAAAATGGGTGATCAGTGTCTTATTCTCTTCTGTTTGTGCCTTGTCTTTAACCTTTTCTTCTATATTTAACATTATGTAGAGGCAAGGCCCCCCTCTAAATCTGGATTGAAATTATTTTTCATTCTAATTCTTAGAAATGGAGTAGCATGCAATGGTGTCGTCTCATACAACTGTGAATTAGTAGAAAAATTTGTGAGCACAAAATATTTGATCAGAGACTTATTCTCTTCTGTTTGTGCCTTGTCTTTAACCTTTTCTTCTATATTTAACTTTATGTAGAGGCTAGGCCACCCTCTAAATCTGGATTGAAATTATTTTTCATTCTAATTCATAGAAATGGAGTCGCGTGCAATGGTGTCGTCTCATACAACTGTGAGTTAGCAGAAAAATTTCTGGGCACAAAATGGGGGATCAGTGTCTTATTCTCTTCTGTTTTTGCCTTGTCTTTACTTTTTCTTCTATATTTAACATTACGTAGAGGCAATGCCCCCCTCTAAATCTGGATTGAAATTATTTTTCATTCTAATTCATAGAAATGGAGTAGCATGCAATGGTGTCGTCTCATACAACTGTGTGTTAGTAGAAAAATTTGTCGGCATAAAATGGGTGATCAGTGTCTTATTCTCATCTGTTTGTGCCTTGTCTTTAGCTTTTTCTTCTATATTTAACATTATGTAGAGGCTAGGCCCCCCTCTAAATCTGGATTGAAATTATTCCTCATTCTAATTCATAGAAATGGAGTAACGTGCAATGGTTTCGTCACATACAACTGTGAGTTACTAGAAAAATTTGTGGGCACAAAATGGGTGATCAGTGTCTTATTCTCTTCTGTTTGTGCCTTGTCTTTACCTTTTTCTTCTATATTTAACATTATGTAGAGGCAAGGCCCCCCTCTAAATCTGGATTGCAATTATTTCTCATTCTAATTCATAGAAATGGAGTAGCATGCAATGGTGTCGTCTCATACAACTGTGAGTTAGTAGAAAAATTTGTGGACACAAAATGGGTGATCAGTGTCTTATTCTCTTCTGTTTGTGCCTTGTCTTTACCTTTTTCTTCTATATTTGACATTATGTAGAGGCAAGGCCACCCTTTAAATCTGGATTGAAATTATTTTTCATTCTAATTCATAGAAATGGAGTAGCGTTGCAATGGTGTCGTCTCATACATCTGTGTGTTAGTAGAAAAATTTGTGGGCATAAAATGGGTGATCAGTGTCTTATTCTCTTCTGTTTGTGCCTTGTCTTTATCTTTTTCTTCTATATTTAACATTATGTAGAGGCAAGGCCCCCATCTAAATCTGGATCGAAATTATTTTTCATTCTAATTCATAGAAATGGAGTATCATGCAATGGTGTCGTCTCATACAACTGTGTGTTAGTAGAAAAATTTGTGGGCATAAAATGGGTGATCAGTGTCTTATTCTCTTCTGTTTGTGCCTTGTCTTTATCTTTTTCTTCTATATTTAACATTATGTAGAGGCAAGGCCCCCATCTAAATCTGGATCGAAATTATTTTTCATTCTAATTCATAGAAATGGAGTATCATGCAATGGTGTCGTCTCATATAACTTTGAGTTAGTAGCAAAATTTGTGGGCACAAAATGGGTGATCACTGATTTATTCTCTTCTGTTTGTGCCTTGTCTTTAGCTTTTTCTTCTATATTTAACATTATGTAGAGGCAAGGGCCCCCTCTAAATCTGGATTGAAATTATTTTTCTTTCTAATTCATAGAAATGGAGTAGCGTGCAATGGTGTCGTCTCATACAACTGTGAATTAGTAGAAAAATTTGTGGGCACAAAATGGGTGATCAGTGTCTTATTCTCTTCTGTTTGTGCCTTGCCTTACCTTTTTCTTCTATATTTAACATTATGTAGAGGCAAGGCCCCCCTGTAAATCTGGATTGAAATTATTTTTCATTCTAATTCATAGAAATGGAGTAGGGTGCAATGGTGTCGTCTCATACAACTGTGAGTTAGTAGAAAAATTTTTTGGCACAAAATGGGTGATCAATGACTTATTCTCTTCTGTTTGAGCCTTGTCTTTACCTTTTTCTTCTATATTTAACATTATGTAGAGGCAAGGCCCCCCTCTAAATCTGGATTGAAATTATTTTTCATTCTAATTCATAGAAATGGAGTAACGTGCAATGGTGTCGTCTCATACAACTGTGAGTTAGTAGATAAATTTGTGTGCACAAAATGGGTGATCAGTGTCTTATTCTCTTCTGTTTGTGCCTTGTCTTTACCTTTTTCTTCTATATTTAACATTATGTAGAGGCAATGCCCCCCTCTAAATCTGGATTGAAATTATTTTTCATTCTCATTCATAGAAATGGAGTAGCGTGCAATGGTGTCGTCTCATACAACTGTGTGTTAGTAGAAAAATTTGTGGGCATAAAGTGGGTGATCAGTGTCTTATTCTCTTCTGTTTGTGCCTTGTCTTTAGCTTTTTCTTCTATATTTAACATTATGTAGAGGCAAGGCCCCCCTCTAAATCTGGATGGAAATTATTTTTCATTCTAATTTATAGAAATGGAGTAGCGTGCAATGGTGTCGTCTCATACAACTGTGAGGTAGTAGAAAAATTTGTGGGCACAAAATGGGTGATCAGTGTCTTATTCTCTACTGTTTGTGCCTTGTCTTTACCTTTTTCTTCTATATTTAACATTATGTAGAGGCAAGGACCCCCTCTAAATCTGGATTGAAATTATTTTTCATTCTAATTCATAGAAAGAGCGTAGCGTTCAATGGTGTCGTCTCATACAACTGTGAGTTAGTAGAAAAATTTGTGGGCAGAAAATTGGTGATCAGTAACTTATTCTCTTCTGTTTGAGCCTTGTCTTTAGCTTTTTCTTCTATATTTAACATTATGTACAGGGCAGGCCCACCTCTAAATCTGAATTGAAATTATTTTTCATTCTAATTCATATAAATGGAGTAGCATGCAATGGTGTCGTCTCATACAACTGTGACTTAGTAGAAAAATTTGTCGGCACAAAATGGGTGATCATTGACTTCTTCTCTTCTGTTTGTGCCTTGTCTTTAGCTTTTTCTTCTGTATTTAACATTATGTAGAGGCAAGGCCCCCCTGTAAATCTGGATTGAAATTATTTTTCATTCTAATTCATAGAAATGGAGTAGCGTGGAATGGTGTCGTCTCATACAACTGTGAGTTAGTAGAAAAATTTGTGGGCACAAAATGGGTGATCAGTAACTTATTCTCTTCTGTTTGTGCCTTGTCTTTAGCTTTTTCTTTTATATTTAACATTATGTAGAGGCAAGGCCACCCTCTAAATCTGGATTGAAATTATTTTTCATTCTAATTCATAGAAATGGAGTAGCGTGCAATGGTGTCGTCTCATACAACTGTGAGTTAGCAGAAAAATTTCTGGGCACAAAATGGGCGATCAGTGTCTTATTCTCTTCTGTTTTTGCCTTGTCTTTACTTTTTCTTCTATATTTAACATTACGTAGAGGCAATGCCCCCCTCTAAATCTGGATTGAAATTATTTTTCATTCTAATTCATAGAAATGGAGTAGCATGCAATGGTGTCGTCTCATACAACTGTGTGTTAGTAGAAAAATTTGTCGGCATAAAATGGGTGATCAGTGTCTTATTCTCATCTGTTTGTGCCTTGTCTTTAGCTTTTTCTTCTATATTTAACATTATGTAGAGGCTAGGCCCCCCTCTAAATCTGGATTGAAATTATTCCTCATTCTAATTCATAGAAATGGAGTAACGTGCAATGGTTTCGTCACATACAACTGTGAGTTACTAGAAAAATTTGTGGGCACAAAATGGGTGATCAGTGTCTTATTCTCTTCTGTTTGTGCCTTGTCTTTACCTTTTTCTTCTATATTTAACATTATGTAGAGGCAAGGCCCCCCTCTAAATCTGGATTGCAATTATTTCTCATTCTAATTCATAGAAATGGAGTAGCATGCAATGGTGTCGTCTCATACAACTGTGAGTTAGTAGAAAAATTTGTGGACACAAAATGGGTGATCAGTGTCTTATTCTCTTCTGTTTGTGCCTTGTCTACCTTTTTCTTCTATATTTAACATTATGTAGAGGCAAGGCCACCCTTTAAATCTGGATTGAAATTATTTTTCATTCTAATTCATAGAAATGGAGTAGCGTCCAACGGTGTCGTCTCATACAACTGTGAGTTAGTAGAAAAATTTGTGGGCACAAAATGGGTGATCAGTGTCTTATTCTCTTCTGTTTGTGCCTTGTCTTTACATTTTTCTTCTATAATTAACATTATGTAGAGGCAAGGCCCCCCTCTAAATCTGGATTGAAATTATTTTTCATTCTAATTCATAGAAATGGAGTAACGTGCAATGGTGTCGTCTCATATAACTGTAAGTTAGTAGAAAAATTTGTGGGCTCAAAATGGGTGATCAGTGACTTATTCTGTTCTGTTTGTGCCTTGTCTTTAACTTTTTAGTCTATATTTAACATTATGTAGAGGCAAGGACCCCCTCTAAATCTGGATTGAAATTATTTTTCATTCTAATTCATAGAAATGGAGTAACGTGCAATGGTGTCGTCTCATACAACTGTGAGTTAGCAGAAAAATTAGTGGGCACAAAATGGGTGATCAGTGTCTTATTCTCTTCTGTTTGTGCCTTGTCTTTACATTATCCTCTATATTTAACATTATGTAGAGGCAAGGCCCGCCTCTAAATCTGAATTGAAATTATTTCTCATTCTAATTCATAGAAATGGCGTAGCGTGCAATGGTGTCGTCTCATACAACTGTGAGTTAGTAGAAAAATTTGTGGGCACAAAATGGGTGATCACTGTCTTATTCTCTTCTGTTTGTGCCTTGTCTTTACCTTTTTCTTCTATATTTAACATTATGCAGAGGCAAGGCCGCCCTATAAATCTGGATTGAAATTATTTTTCATTCTAATTCATAGAAATGGAGTAGCGTGCAATGGTGTCGTCTCATACAACTGTGAGTTAGTAGAAAAATTTGTGGGCACAAAATGGGTGATCAGTGGATTAATCTCTTCTGTTTGTGCCTTGTCTTTACCTTTTTCTTCTATATTTAACATTATGCAGAGGCAAGGCCGCCCTTTAAATCTGGATTGAAATTATTTTTCATTCTAATTCATAGAAATGGAGTAGCGTGCAATGTTGTCGTCTCATACAACTGTGAGTTAGTAGAAAAATTTGTGGGCACAAGATGGGTGATCAGTGTCTTATTCTCTTCTGTTTGTGCCTTGTCTTTACCTTTTGCTTCTATATTTAACATTATGTAGATGCAACGGCCCCCTCTAAATCTGGATTGAAATTATTTTTCATTCTAATTCATAGAAATGGAGTAGCGTGCAATGGTGTCGTCTCATACAACTGTGAGTTAGTAGAAAAATTTGTGGGCACAAAATGGGTGATCAGTGTCTTATTCTCTTCTGTTTGTGCCTTGTCTTTACCTTTTTCTTCTATATTTAACATTATGCAGAGGCAAGGCCGCCCTTTAAATCTGGATTGAAATTATTTTTCATTCTAATTCATAGAAATGGAGTAGCGTGCAATGGTGTCGTCTCATACAACTGTGAGTTAGTAGAAAAATTTGTGGGCACAAAATGGGTGATCAGTGGATTCATCTCTTCTGATTGTGCCTTGTCTTTAGCTTTTTCTTCTATATTTAACATTATGCAGAGGCAAGGCCGCCCTTTAAATCTGGATTGAAATTATTTTTCATTCTAATTCATAGAAATGGAGTAGCGTGCAATGGTTTCATCTCATACAACTGTGAGTTAGTAGAAAAATTTGTGGGCACAAAATGGGTGATCAGTGTCTTATTCTCTTCTGTTTGTGCCTTATCTTTACCTTTTTAGTCTATATTTAACATTATGTGTAGGCAAGAACCCCCTCTAAATATGGATTGAATTTATTTTTCATTCTAATTCATAGAAATGGAGTAACGTGCAATTGTGTCGTCTCATACAACTGTGAGTTAGCAGAAAAATTTGTGGGCACAAAATGGGTGATCAGTGACTTATTCTCTTCTGTTTGTGCCTTGTCTTTACATTTTCTTTTATATTTAACATTATGTAGAGGCAAGGGCCCCCTCTAAATCTGGATTGAAATTATTTTTCATTCTAATTCATAGAAATGGAGTAGCGTGCAATGGTGTTGTCTCATGCAACTGTGAATTAGTAGAAAAATTTGTGGGCACAAAATGGGTGATCAGTGTCTTATTCTCTTCTATTTGTGCCTTGTCTTTACGTTTTTCATCTATATTTACCATTATGTTGAGGCTAGGCCCCCCTCTAAATCTAGATTGAAATTATTTTTCAGTCTAATTCATAGAAATGGAGTAGCGTGCAATGGTGTCATCTCATACAACTGTGAGTTAGTAGAAAAATTTGTGGGCACAAAATGGGTGATCAGTGTCTTATTCTCTTCTGTTTGTGCCTTATCTTTACCTTCTTAGTCTATATTTAACATTATGTAGAGGCAAGGCCCCCCCTCTAAATCTGGATTGAAATTATTTTTCTTTCTAATTCATAGAAATGGAGTAACGTGCAATGGTGTGGTCTCATATAACTGTGAGTTAGTAGAAAAATTTGTGGGCACAAAATGGGTGATCAGTGTCTTATTCTGTTCTGTTTGAGCCTTGTCTTTACCTTTTTCTTCTATATTGAACATTATGTAGAGGCAAGGACCCCCTCTAAATCTGGATTGAAATTATTTTTCATTCTAATTCATAGAAATGGAGTAACGTGCAATGGTGTGGTCTCATATAACTGTGAGTTAGTAGAAAAATTTGTGGGCACAAAATGGGTGATCAGTGTCTTATTCTGTTCTGTTTGAGCCTTGTTTTTACCTTTTTCTTCTATATTTAACATTATGTAGAGGCAAGGCCCCCCTCTAAATCTGGATTGAAATTATTTTTCATTCTAATTCATAGAAATGGAGTAACGTGCAATGGTGTCGTCTCATACAACTGTGAGTTAGTAGAAAAATTTGTGGGCACAAAATGGGTGATCAGTGTCTTATTCTCTTCTGTTTGTGCCTTGTCTTAACCTTTTTCTTCTATATTTAACATTATGTAGAGGCAAGGACCCCCTCTAAATCTGGATCGAAATTATTTTTCATTCTAATTCATAGAAATGGAGTAACGTGCAATGGTGTTGTCTCATACAACTGTGAGTTAGCAGAAAAATTTGTGGGCACAAAATGGGTGATCAGTGACTTATTCTGTTCTGTTTGAGACTTGTCTTTACCTTTTTCTTCTATATTTAACATTATGTAGAGGCAAGGACCCCCTCTAAATCTGGATCGAAATTATTTTTCATTCTAATTCATAGAAATGGAGTAGCGTGCAATGGTGTCGTCTCATGCAACTGTGAGTCAGTAGAAAAATTTGTGGGCACAAAATGGGTGATCAGTGTCTTAGTCTCTTCTGTTTGAGACTTGTCTTTACCTTTTTCTTCTATATTTAACATTATGTAGAGGCAAGGACCCCCTCTAAATCTGGATCGAAATTATTTTTCATTCTAATTCATAGAAATGGAGTAGCGTGCAATGGTGTCGTCTCATGCAACTGTGAGTCAGTAGAAAAATTTGTGGGCACAAAATGGGTGATCAGTGTCTTAGTCTCTTCTGTTTGTGCCTTGTCTTTACCTTTTCTTCTATATTTAACATTATGTAGAGGCAAGGCCCCCCTCTAAATCTGGATTGAAATTATTTTTCATTCTAATTCATAGAAATGGAGTAGCGTGCAATGGTGTCGTCTCATACAACTGTGAGTTAGAAAAATTTGTGGGCACAAAATGGGTGATCACTGTCTTATTCTCTTCTGTTTGATCCTTGTCTTTAGCTTTTTCTTCTATATTTAACATTATGTAGAGGCAAGGCCCCCCTCTAAATCTGGATTGAAATTATTTTTCATTCTAATTCATAGAAATGGAGTAACGTGCAATGGTGTCGTCTCATACAACTGTGAGTTAGCAGAAAAATTTGTGGGCACAAAATGGGTGATCAGTGGCTTATTCTCTTCCGTTTGAGCCTTGTCTTTACATTTTTCTTCTATATTTAACATTATGTAGAGGCAAGGCACCCCTCTAAATCTGGATTGAAATTATTTTTCATTCTAATTCATAGAAATGGCGTAGCGTGCAATGGTGTCGTCTCATACAACTGTGAGTTAGTCGAAAAATTTGTGGGCAAAAAATGGGTGATCAGTGACTTATTCTCTTCTGTTTGTGTCTTGACTTTACCTTTTTCTTCTATATTTAACATTATGTAGAGGCAAGGCCCCCCTCTAAATATGGATTGAAATTATTTTTCATTCTGATTCATAGAAATGGAGTAGCGTGCAATGGTGTCGTCTCATACAACTGTGAGTTAGCAGAAAAATTTGCGGGCACAAAATGGGTGATCAGTGTCTTATTCTCTTCTGTTTGTGTCTTATCTTTACCTTTTTCTTCTATATTTAACATTATGTAGAGGCAAGGCCTTCCTCTATATCTGGAGTGAAATTATTTTTCTTTCTAATTCATAGAAATGGAGTAGCGTGCAATGGTGTCTTCTCATACAACTGTGAGTTAGGAGAAAAATTTGTGGGCACAAAATGGGTGATCAGTGGATTAATCTCTTCTGTTTGTGCCTTGTCTTTACCTTTTACTTCTATATTGAACATTATGCAGAGGCAAGGCCGCCCTTTAAATCTGGATTGAAATTATTTTTCATTCTAATTCGTAGAAATGGAGTAGCGTGCAATGGTGTCGTCTCATACAACTGTGAGTTAGTAGAAAAATTTGTGGGCACAAAATGGGTGATCAGTGACTTATTCTGTTCTGTTTGAGACTTGTCTTTACCTTTTTCTTCTATATTTAACATTATGTAGAGGCAAGGACCCCCTCTAAATCTGGATCGAAATTATTTTTCATTCTAATTCATAGAAATGGAGTAGCGTGCAATGGTGTCGTCTCATGCAACTGTGAGTCAGTAGAAAAATTTGTGGGCACAAAATGGGTGATCAGTGTCTTAGTCTCTTCTGTTTGTGCCTTGTCTTTACCTTTTCTTCTATATTTAACATTATGTAGAGGCAAGGGCCCCCTCTAAATCTGGATTGAAATTATTTTGCATTCTAATTCATAGAAATGGAGTAGCGTGCAATGGTGTCGTCTAATACAACTGTGAGTTAGAAAAATTTGTGGGCACAAAATGGGTGATCACTGTCTTATTCTCTTCTGTTTGATCCTTGTCTTTAGCTTTTTCTTCTATATTTAACATTATGTAGAGGCAAGGACCCCCTCTAAATCTGGATTAAAATTATTTTTCATTCTAATTCATAGAATTGGAGAAGCGTGCAATGGTTGTCGTCTCATACAACTGTGAGTTAGTAGAAACATTGGTGGGCACAAAATGGGTGATCAGTGTCTTATTCTCTTCTGTTTGTGTGTTATCTTTACCTTTTTCTTCTATATTTAACTTTATGTAGAGTTAAGGCACCCCTCTAAATCTGGATTGAAATTATATTTCATTCTAAATCATAGAAATGGAGTAGCGTGCAATGGTTTGGTCTCATACAACTGTGAGTTAGTAGAAAAATTTGTGGGCACAAAATATGTGATCAGGGTCTTATTCTCTTCTGTTTGTGCCTTGTCTTTACCTTTTTCTTCTATATTTAACATTATGAAGAGACAAGGCCCCCCTCTAAATCTGGATTGAATTTATTTTTCATTCTAATTCATAGAAATGGTGTAGCGCGCAATGGTGTCGTCTCATACAACTGTGAGTTAGTAGAAAAATTTGCGGGCACAAAATGGGTGATCAGTGTCTTATTCTCTTCTGTTTGAGCCTTGTCTTTAGCTTTTTCTTCTATATTTAACATTATGTAGAGGCAAGGGCCCCCTCTAAATCTGGATTGAAATTATTTTTCATTCTAATTCATAGAAATGGAGTAGCGTGCAATGGTTTCGTCTCATACAACTGTGAGTTAGTAGAAAAATTTGTGGGCACAAAATGGGTGATCAGTGTCTTATTCTCTTCTATTTGTGCCTTGTCTTTACGTTTTTCTTCTATATTTAACATTATGTAGAGCCAAGGCCCCCTATAAATCTGGATTGAAATTATTTTTCATTCTAATTCATAGAAATGGAGTAGCGTGCAATGGTGTCGTCTCATACAACTGTGATTAGTAGAAAAATTTGTGGGCACAAAATGGGTGATCAGTGTCTTATTCTCTTCTGTTTGTTCCTTGTCTTTAGCTTTTTCTTCTATATTTAACATTATGTAGAGCCAAGGCCCCCTCTAAATCTGGATTGAAATTATTTTTCATTCTAATTCATAGAAATGGAGTAGCGTGCAATGGTGTCGTCTCATACAACTGTGAGTTAGTAGAAAAATTTGTGGGCAAAAAATGGGTGATCAGTGTCTTATTCTCTTCTGTTTGAGCCTTGTCTTTATCTTTTTCTTCTATATTTAACATTATGTAGAGGCAAGGCCCCCCTCTAAAACTGGATTGAAATTCTTTTTCATTCAAATTCATAGAAATGGAGTAGCATGCAAGGGTGTCGTCTCATACAACTGTGAGTTAGTAGAAAAATTTGTGGGCAAAAAATGGGTGATCAGTGTCTTATTCTCTTCTGTTTGCGCCTTGTCTTTACTTTTTTCTTCTATATTTAACATTATGTAGAGGCAAGGCCCCCCTCTAAATCTGGATTGAAATTATTTTTCATTCTAATTCATAGAAATGGAGTAGCGTGCAATGGTGTCGTCTCATACAACTGTGAGTTATTAGAAAAATTTGTGGGCACAAAATGGGAGATCAGTGTCTTATTCTCTTTTGTTTGTGCCTTGTCTTTACCTTTTTAGTCTATATTTAACATTATGTAGACGCAAGGACCCCCTCTAAATCTGGATTGAAATTATTTTTCATTCTAATTCATAGAAATGGAGTAACGTGCAATGGTGTCGTCTCATACAACTGTGAGTTAGCAGAAAAATTTTTTGGCACAAAATGGGTGATCAGTGTCTTATTCTCTTCTGTTTGTTCCTTGTCTTTACATTTTCTTCTATATTTAACATTATGTAGAGGCTAGGCCACCCACTAAATCTGGATTGAAATTATTTTTCATTCTAATTCATAGAAATGGAGTAGCGTGCAATGGTGTCGTCTCATACAACTGTGAGTTAGTAGAAAAATTTGTGGGCACAAAATGGGTGATCAGTGTCTTATTCTCTTCTGTTTGAGCCTTGTCTTTAGCTTTTTCTTCTATATTTAACATTATGTAGAGGCAAGGCCGCCCTCTAAATCTGGATTGAAATTATTTTTCATTCTAATTCATAGAAATGGAGTAGCGTGCAATGGTGTCGTCTCATACAACTGTGAGTTAGTAGAAAAATTTGTGGGCACAAAATGGGTGATCAGTGTCTTAGTCTCTTCTGTTTGTGCCTTGTCTTTACCTTTTCTTCTATATTTAACATTATGTAGAGGCAAGGCCCCCCTCTAAATCTGGATTGAAATTATTTTTCATTCTAATTCATAGAAATGGAGTAGCGTGCAATGGTGTCGTCTCATACAACTGTGAGTTAGTAGAAAAATTTGTGGGCACAAAATGGGTGATCAGTGTCTTATTCTCTTCTGTTTGAGCCTTGTCTTTAGCTTATTCTTCTATATTTAACATTATGTAGAGTCAAGGCCCCCCCCTAAATCTGGATTGAAATTATTTTTCATTCTTATTCATAGAATTGGAGAAGCGTGCAATGGTTGTCGTCTCATACAACTGTGAGTTAGTAGAAACATTGGTGGGCACAAAATGGGTGATCAGTGTCTTATTCTCTTCTGTTTGTGCCTTGTCTTTAGCTTTTTCTTCTATATTTAACATTATGTAGAGTTAAGGCACCCCTCTAAATCTGGATTGAAATTATATTTCATTCTAAATCATAGAAATGGAGTAGCGTGCAATGGTTTGGTCTCATACAACTGTGAGTTAGTAGAAAAATTTGTGGGCACAAAATGTGTGATCAGTGTCTTATTCTCTTCTGTTTGTGCCTTGTCTTTACCTTTTTCTTCTATATTTATCATTATGTAGAGACAAGGCCCCCCTCTAAATCTGGATTGAAATTATTTTTCAGTCTAATTCATAGAAATGGAGTAGCGTGCAATGGTGTCGTCTCATACAACTGTGAATTAGTAGAAAAATTTGTGGGCACAAAATGGGTGATCAGTGTCTTATTCTCTTCTGTTTGAGCCTTGTCTTTAGCTTTTTCTTCTATATTTAACATTATGTAGAGGCAAGGCCGCCTCTAAATCTGGATTGAATTTATTTTTCATTCTAATTCATAGAAATGGTGTAGCGCGCAATGGTGTCATCTCATACAACTGTGTGTTAGTAGAAAAATTTGCGGGCACAAAATGCGTGATCAGTGTCTTATTCTCTTCTGTTTGAGCCTTGTCTTTAGCTTTTTCTTCTATATTTAACATTATGTAGAGGCAAGGGCCCCCTCTAAATCTGGATTGAAATTATTTTTCATTCAAATTCATAGAAATGGAGTAGCGTGCAATGGTTTCGTCTCCTAAAACTGTGAGTTAGTAGAAAAATTTGTGGGCACAAAATGGGTGATCAGTGACTTATTCTCTTCTGTTTGAGCCTTGTCTTTAGCTTTTTCTTCTATATTTAACATTATGTAGAGGCAAGGCCCCCCTCTAAATCTGGATTGAAATTATTTTTCATACTAATTCATAGAAATGGAGTTGCGTGCCATGGTGTTGTCTCATACAACTGTGAGTTAGTTGAAAAATTTGTGGGCACAAAATGGGTGATCAGTGTATTATTCTGTTCTGTTTGAGCCTAGTCTTTACCTTTTTCTTCTATATTTAACATTATGTAGAGGCAAGGACCCCCTCTAAATCTGGATCGAAATTATTTTTCATTCTAATTCATAGAAATGGAGTAACGTGCAATGGTGTCGTCTCATACAACTGTGAGTTAGCAGAAAAATTTGTGGGCACAAAATGGGTGATCAGTGTCTTTTTCTCTTCTGTTTGAGCCTTGTCTTTACCTTTTCTTCTATATTTAACATTATGTAGAGGCAAGGCCCCCCTCTAAATCTGGATTGAAATTATTTTTCATTCTAATTCATAGAAATGGAGTAACGTGCAATGGGGCGTCTCATACAACTGTGAGTTAGCAGAAAAATTTGTAGGCACAAAATGGGTGATCAGTGTCTTATTCTCTTTTGTTTGTGCCCTATCTTTACCTTTTTCTTCTATATTTAACATTATGTAGAGGCAAGGCCCCCCTCTAAATCTGGATTGAAATTATTTTTCATTCTAATTCATAGAAATGGAGTAGCGTGCAATGGTTTCGTCTCATACAACTGTGAGTTAGTAGAAAAATTTGTGGGCACAAAATGGGTGATCAGTGTCTTATTCTCTTCTATTTGTGCCTTGTCTTTACGTTTTTCTTCTATATTTAACATTATGTAGAGCCAAGGCCCCCTATAAATCTGGATTGAAATTATTTTTCATTCTAATTCATAGAAATGGAGTAGCGTGCAATGGTGTCGTCTCATACAACTGTGATTAGTAGAAAAATTTGTGGGCACAAAATGGGTGATCAGTGTCTTATTCTCTTCTGTTTGTTCCTTGTCTTTAGCTTTTTCTTCTATATTTAACATTATGTAGAGCCAAGGCCCCCTCTAAATCTGGATTGAAATTATTTTTCATTCAAATTCATAGAAATGGAGTAGCATGCAAGGGTGTCGTCTCATACAACTGTGAGTTAGTAGAAAAATTTGTGGGCAAAAAATGGGTGATCAGTGTCTTATTCTCTTCTGTTTGCGCCTTGTCTTTACCTTTTTCTTCTATATTTAACATTATGTAGAGGCAAGGCCCCCCTCTAAATCTGGATTGAAATTATTTTTCATTCTAATTCATAGAAATGGAGTAGCGTGCAATGGTGTCGTCTCATACAACTGTGAGTTAGTAGAAAAATTTGTGGGCACAAAATGGGAGATCAGTGTCTTATTCTCTTTTGTTTGTGCCTTGTCTTTACCTTTTTAGTCTATATTTAACATTATGTAGAGGCAAGGACCCCCTCTAAATCTGGATTGAAATTATTTTTCATTCTAATTCATAGAAATGGAGTAACGTGCAATGGTGTCGTCTCATACAACTGTGAGTTAGCAGAAAAATTTGTTGGCACAAAATGGGTGATCAGTGTCTTATTCTCTTCTGTTTGTGCCTTGTCTTTACATTTTCTTCTATATTTAACATTATGTAGAGGCTAGGCCAACCTCTAAATCTGGATTGAAATTATTTTTCATTCTAATTCATAGAAATGGAGTAGCGTGCAATGGTGTCGTCTCATACAACTGTGAGTTAGTAGAAAAATTTGTGGGCACAAAATGGGTGATCAGTGTCTTATTCTCTTCTGTTTGAGCCTTGTCTTTAGCTTTTTCTTCTATATTTAACATTATGTAGAGGGAAGGCCGCCCTCTAAATCTGGATTGAAATTATTTTTCATTCTAATTCATAGAAATGGAGTAGCGTGCAATGGTGTCGTCTCATACAACTGTGAGTTAGTAGAAAAATTTGTGGGCACAAAATGGGTGATCAGTGACCTATTCTCTTCTGTTTGTGTCTTGACTTTACCTTTTTCTTCTATATTTAACATTATGTAGAGGCAAGGCCCCCCTCTAAATATGGATTGAAATTATTTTTCATTCTGATTCATAGAAATGGAGTAGCGTGCAATGGTTTCGTCTCATACAACTCTGAGTTAGTAGAAAAATTTGTGGGCACAAAATGGGTGATCAGTGTCTTATTCTCTTTTGTTTGTGCCTTGTCTTTACCTTTTTAGTCTATATTTAACATTATGTAGAGGCAAGGACCCCCTCTAAATCTGGATTGAAATTATTTTTCATTCTAATTCATAGAAATGGAGTAACGTGCAATGGTGTCGTCTCATACAACTGTGAGTTAGCAGAAAAATTTGTGGGCATAAAATGGGTGATCAGTGTCTTATTCTCTTCTGTTTGTGGCTTGTCTTTACATTTTCTTCTATATTTAACTTTATGTAGAGGCAAGCCCCCCCTCTAAATCTGGATTGAAATTATTTTTCATTCTAATTCATAGAAATGGAGTAACGTGCAATGGGGCGTCTCATACAACTGTGAGTTAGCAGAAAAATTTGCAGGCACAAAATGGGTGATCAGTGTCTTATTCTCTTCTGTTTGTGCCTTATCTTTACCTTTTTCTTCTATATTTAACATTATGTAGAGGCAAGGGCCCCCTCTAAATCTGGATTGAAATTATTTTTCATTCTAATTCATAGAAATGGAGTAGCGTGCATTGGTTTCGTCTCATACAACTGAGAGTTAGTAGAAAAATTTGTGGGCACAAAATGGGTGATCAGTGTCTTATTCTTTTCTGTTTGAGCCTTGTCTAGCTTTTTCATCTACTTTTAACATTATGTAGAGGCAAGGCCCCCCTCTAAATCTGGATTGAAATTATTTTTCATTCTCATTCATAGAAATGGTGTAGCGTGCAATGGTGTCATCTCATACAACTGTGAGTTAGTAGAAAAAATTGTGGTCCCAAAATGGGTGATCAGTGTCTTTTTCTCTTCTGTTTGTGCCTTGTCTTTACCTTTTTCTTCTATATTTAACATTATGTAGAGGCAAGGCCCCCCTCTAAATCTGGATTGAATTAATTTTTCATTCTAATTCATAGAAATGGAGTAGCATGCAATGGTGTCGTCTCATACAACTGTGAGTTAGTAGAAAAATTTGTGGGCACAAAATGGGTGATCAGTGTCTTATTCTCTTCTGTTTGAGCCTTGTCTAGCTTTTTCATCTACTTTTAACATTATGTAGAGGCAAGGCCCCCCTCTAAATCTGGATTGAAATTATTTTTCATTCTCATTCATAGAAATGGTGTAGCGTGCAATGGTGTCATCTCATACAACTGTGAGTTAGTAGAAAAATTTGTGGGCACGAAATGGGTGATCAGAGACTTATTGTCTTCTGTTTGAGCCTTGTCTTTACCTTTTTCTTCTATATTTAACATTATGTAGAGGCAAGGCCCCCCTCTAAATCTGGATTGAAATTATTTTTCATTCTAATTCATAGAAATGGAGTAGCGTGCAATGGTTTCGTCTCATACATCTGTGAGTTAGTAGAAAAAATTGTGGTCACAAAATGGGTGATCAGTGTCTTTTTCTCTTCTGTTTGTGCCTTGTCTTTAACCTTTTCTTCAATATTTAACATTATGTAGAGGCAAGGCCCCCCTCTAAATCTGGATTGAAATTATTTTTCATTCTCATTCATAGAAATGGAGTAGCGTGCAATGGTGTCGTCTCATACAACTGTGAGTTAGTAGAAAAATTTGTGGGCACAAAATGGGTGATCAGTGTCTTATTCTCTTCTGTTTGAGCCTTGTCTTTAGCTTTTTTCTCTATATTTAACATAATGTAGAGGCAAGGCCCCCCTCTAAATCTGGATTGAAATTATTTTTCATTCTAATTCATAGAAATGGTGTAGCGTGCAATGGTTTCGTCTCATACAACTGTGAGTTAGTACAAAAATTTGTGGGCACAAAATGGGTGATCAATGTCTTATTCTCTTCTGTTTGTGCCTTGTCTTTACCTTTTTCTTCTATATTTAACATTATGTAGAGGCAAGGCCCCCCTCTAAATCTGGATTGAATTTATTTTTCATTCTAATTCATAGAAATGGAGTAGCATGCAATGGTGTCGTCTCATACAACTGTGAGTTAGTAGAAAAATTTGTGGGCACAAAATGGGTGATCAGTGTCTTATTCTCTTCTGTTTGTGCCTTGTCTTTAACTTTTTCTTCTATATTTAACATTATGTAGAGGCAAGGCCCCCCTCTGAATCTGGATTGAATTTATTTTTCTTTCTGATTCATAGAAATGGAGTAGCATGCAATGGTGTCATCTCATACACCTGTGAGTTAGTAGAAAAATTTGTGGGCACAAAATGGGTGATCAGTGTCTTATTCTCTTCTGTTTGAGCCTTGTCTAGCTTTTTCATCTACTTTTAACATTATGTAGAGGCAAGGCCCCCCTATAAATCTGGATTGAAATTATTTTTCATTCTCATTCATAGAAATGGTGTAGCGTGCAATGGTGTCATCTCATACAACTGTGAGTTAGTACAAAAATTTGTGGGCACGAAATGGGTGATCAGAGACTTATTCTCTTCTGTTTGAGCCTTGTTTTTAACCTTTTCTTCTATATTTAACATTATGTAGAGGCAAGGCCCCCCTCTGAATCTGGATTGAATTTATTTTTCATTCTAATTCATAGAAATGGAGTAGCGTGCAATGGTTTCGTCTCATACATCTGTGAGTTAGTAGAAAAAATTGTGGTCACAAAATGGGTGATCAGTGTCTTATTCTCTTCTGTTTGAGCCTTGTCTTTAGCTTTTTCCTCTATATTTAACATTATGTAGAGGCAAGACCCCCCTCTAAATCTGGATTGAAATTATTTTTCATTCTAATTCATAGAAATGGAGTAGTGTGCAATGGTTTCGTCTCATACAACTGTGAGTTAGTAGAAAAATTTGTGGGCACAAAATGGGTGATCAATGTCTTATTCTCTTCTGTTTGTGCCTTGTCTTTACCTTTTTCTTCTATATTTAACATTATGTAGAGGCAAGGCCCCCCTCTAAATCTGGATTGAATTTATTTTTCATTCTAATTCATAGAAATGGAGTAGCATGCAATGGTGTCATCTCATACACCTGTGTGTTAGTAGAAAAATTTGTGGGCACAAAATGGGTGATCAGTGTCTTATTCTCTTCTGTTTGAGCCTTGTCTAGCTTTTTCATCTACATTTAACATTATGTAGAGGCAAGGCCCCCCTCTAAATCTGGATTGAAATTATTTTTCATTCTAATTCATAGAAATAGAGTAGCGTGCAATGGTGTCGTCTCATACAACTATGAGTTAGTAGAAAAATTTGTGGGCACAAAATAGGTGATCAGTGTCTTATTCTCTTCTGTTTGAGCCTTGTCTTTAGCTTTTTCTTCTATATTGAAAATTATGTAGAGGCAAGGCCCCCCTCTAAATCTGGATTGAAATTATTTTCCTACTAATTCATAGAAATGGAGTAGCGTGCAATGGTGTCGTCTCATACAACTGTGAGTTAGTAGAAAAATTTGTGGGCACAAAATGGGTGATCAGTGTATTATTCTCTTCTGTTTGAGCCTTGTCTTTATCTTTTTCTTCTATATTTAATATTATGTAGAGGTAAGGCCCCCCTCTAAATCTGGATTGAAATTATTTTTCTTTCTAATTCATAGAAATGGAGTAGCGTGCAATGGTGTCGTCTCCTACAACTGTGAGTTAGTAGAACAATTTGTGGGCACAAAATGGGTGATCAGTGACTTATTCTCTTCTGTTTGTGCCTTGTCTTTACTTTTTTCTTCGATATTTAACATTATGTAGAGGCAAGGCCCCCCTCTAAATCTGGATTGAAATTATTTTTCATTCTAATTCATAGAAATGGAGTAGCGTGCAATGGTGTCGTCTCATACAACTGTGAGTTAGTAGAAAAATTTGTGGGCACAAAATGGGTGATCAGTGACTTATTCTCTTCTGTTTGTGCCTTGTCTTTAGCTTTTTCTTCTATATTTAACAATATGTAGAGGCAATGCCCCCCTCTAAATCTGGATTGAAATTTTTTTTCATTCTAATTCATAGAAATGGAGTAGCGTGCAATGGTGTCGTTTCATACAACTGTGAGTTAGTAGAAAAATTTGTGGGCACAAAATTGGTGATCAGTGTCTTATTCTCTTCTGTTTGTGCCTTGTCTTTATCTTTTTCTTCTATATTTAACATTATGTAGAGGCAAGGCCCCCCTCTAAATCTGGATTGAAATTATTTTTCATTCTAATTCATAGAAATCGAGTAGCGTGCAATGGTGTCGTCTCATACAACTGTGAGTTAGTAGAAAAATTAGTGGGCATAAAATAGGTGATCAATGACTTATTCTCTTCTGTTTGTGCCTTGTCTTTAGCTTTTTCTTCTATATTTAACATTATGTAGAGGCAAGGCCCCCCTCTAAATCTGGATTGAAATTATTTTTCATTCTAATTCATAGAAATGGAGTAGCGTGCAATGGTGTCGTCTCATACAACTGTGAATTAGTAGAAAAATTTGTGGGCACAAAATGGGTGATCAGTGTCTTATTCTCTTCTGTTTGAGCCGTGTCTTTAGCTTTTTCTTCTATATTTAACATTATGTAGAGGCAAGGCCCCTCTATAAATCTGGATTGAAATTATTTTTCATTCTAATTCATAGAAATGGAGTAGCGTGCAATGGTGTCGTCTCATACAACTGTGAGTTAGTAGAAAAATTTGTGGGCACAAAATGGGTGATCATTGACTTATTCTCTTCTGTTTGACCCTTGTCTTTACCTTTTTCTTCTATATTTAACATTATGTAGAGGTAAGGCCCCCCTCTAAATCTGGATTGAAATTATTTTTCATTCTCATTCATAGAAATGGAGTAGCGTGCAATGGTTTCGTCTCATGCAACTGTGAGTTAGTAGAAAAATTTGTGGGCACAAAATGGGTGATCAGTGTCTTATTCTCTTCTGTTTGAGCCGTGTCTTTAGCTTTTTCTTCTATATTTAACATTATGTAGAGGCAAGGCCCCCCTCTAAATCTGGATTGAAATTATTTTTCATTCTAATTCATAGAAATGGAGTAGCGTGCAATGGTTTCGTCTCATCAACTGTGAATTAGTAGAAAAAAATTGTGGTCACAAAATGGTTGATCAGTGACTTTTTCTCTTCTGTTTGTGCCTTGTCTTTACCTTTTTCTTCTATATTTAACATTATGTTGAGGCAAGGCCCCCCTCTAAATCTGGATTGAAAGTATTTTTCATTCTAATTCATAGAAATGGAGTAGCGTGTAATGGTGTCGTCTCATACAACTGTGAGTTAGTAGAAAAATTTGTGGGCACAAAATGTGTGATCAATGTCTTCTTCTCTTCTGTTTGTGCCTTGTCTTTACCTTTTTCTTCTATATTTAACATTATGTAGAGGCAAGGCCCCCCTCTAAATCTGGATTGAATTTATTTTTCATTCTAATTCATAGAAATGGAGTAGCATGCAATGGTGTCATCTCATACGCCTGTGTGTTAGTAGAAAAATTTGTGGGCACAAAATGGGTGATCAGTGTCTTATTCTCTTCTGTTTGAGCCTTGTCTAGCTTTTTCATCTACATTTAACATTATGTAGAGGCAAGGCCCCCCTCTAAATCTGGATTGAAATTATTTTTCATTCTAATTCATAGAAATAGAGTAGCGTGCAATGGTGTCGTCTCATACAACTATGAGTTAGTAGAAAAATTTGTGGGCACAAAATGGGTGATCAGTGTCTTATTCTCTTCTGTTTGAGCCTTGTCTTTAGCTTTTTCTTCTATATTGAAAATTATGTAGAGGCAAGGCCACCCTCTAAATCTGGATTGAAATTATTTTCCTTCTAATTCATAGAAATGGAGTAGCGTGCAATGGTGTCGTCTCATACAACTGTGAGTTAGTAGAAAAAATCGTCGGCACAAAATGGGTGATCAGTGACATATTCTCTTCTTTTTGTGCCTTGTCTTTAGCTTTTTCTTCTATATTTAACATTATATAGAGGCAAGGCCCCCCTCTAAATCTGGATTGAAATTATTTTCCTTCTAATTCATAGAAATGGAGTAGCGTGCAATGGTGTCGTCTCATACAACTGTGAGTTAGTAGAAAAATATGTGGGCACAAAATGGGTGATCAGTGTCTTATTCTCTTCTGTTTGAGCCGTGTCTTTAGCTTTTTCTTCTATATTTAACATTATGTAGAGGCAAGGCCCCCCTCTAAATCTGGATTGAAATTATTTTTCATTCTAATTCATAGAAATGGAGTAGCGTGCAATGGTTTCGTCTCATCAACTGTGAATTAGTAGAAAAAAATTGTGGTCACAAAATGGTTGATCAGTGACTTTTTCTCTTCTGTTTGTGCCTTGTCTTTACCTTTTTCTTCTATATTTAACATTATGTTGAGGCAAGGCCCCCCTCTAAATCTGGATTGAAATTATTTTTCATTCTAATTCATAGAAATGGAGTAGCATGCAATGGTGTCGTCTCATACAACTGTGAGTTAGTAGAAAAATTAATGGGCATAAAATAGGTGATCAATAACTTATTCTCTTCTGTTTGTGCCTTGTCTTTAGCTTTTACTTCTATATTTAAAATTAGTTTGAGGCAAGGCCCCCCTCTAAATCTGGATTGAAATTATTTTTCATTCTAATTCATAGAAATGGAGTAGCATGCAATGGTTTCGTCTCATACAACTGTGAGTTAGTAGAAAAAAATTGTGGTCACAAAATGGGTGATCAGTGTCTTATTCTCTTCTGTTTGTGCCTTGTCTATAACCTTTCTTCAATATTTAACATTATGTAGAGGCAAGGCCCCCCTCTAAATCTGGATTGAAATTATTTTTCATTCTAATTCATACAAATGGAGTAGCGTGCAATGGTGTTGTCTCATACAACTGTGAGTTAGTAGAAAAATTTGTGGGCACAAAATGGGTGATCAATGTCTTATTCTCTTCTGTTTGTGCCTTGTCTTTACCTTTTTCTTCTATATTTAACATTATGTAGAGGCAAGGCCCCCCTCTAAATCTGGATTGAATTTATTTTTCATTCTAATTCATAGAAATGGAGTAGCATGCAATGGTGTCATCTCATACACCTGTGTGTTAGTAGAAAAATTTGTGGGCACAAAATGGGTGATCAGTGTCTTATTCTCTTCTGTTTGAGCCTTGTCTAGCTTTTTCATCTACATTTAACATTATGTAGAGGTAAGGCCCCCCTCTAAATCTGGATTGAAATTATTTTTCATTCTAATTCATAGAAATAGAGTAGCGTGCAATGGTGTCGTCTCATACAACTATGAGTTAGTAGAAATATTTGTGGGCACAAAATGGGTGATCAGTGTCTTATTCTCTTCTGTTTGAGCCTTGTCTTTAGTTTTTTCTTCTATATTGAAAATTATGTAGAGGCAAGGCCCCCCTCTAAATCTGGATTGAAATTATTTTCCTTCTAATTCATAGAAATGGAGTAGCATGCAATGGTGTCGTCTCATACAACTGTGAGTTAGTAGAAAAATTTGTGGGCACAAAATGGGTGATCAGTGACTTATTCTCTTCTGTTTGTGCCTTGTCTTTACCTTTTTCTTCTATATTTAACATTATGTAGAGGCAAGGCCCCCCTCTAAATCTGGATTGAAATTATTTTTCATTCTAATTCATAGAAATGGAGTAGCGTGCAATGGTGTCGTCTCATACAACTGTGAGTTAGTAGAAAAATTCGTCGGCACAAAATGGGTGATCAGTGACATATTCTCTTCTTTTTGTGCCTTGTCTTTAGCTTTTTCTTCTATATTTAACATTATATAGAGGCAAGGCCCCCCTCTAAATCTGGATTGAAATTATTTTTCTTCTAATTCATAGAAATGGAGTAGCGTGCAATGGTGTCGTCTCATACAACTGTGAGTTAGTAGAAAATTTGTGGGCACAAAATGGGTGATCAGTGTCTTATTCTCTTCTTTTTGTGCCTTGTCTTTAGCTTTTTCTTCTATATTTAACATTATGTAGAGGCAAGGCCCCCCTCTAAATCTGGATTGAAATTTTTTTTCATTCTAATTCATAGAAATGGAGTAGCGTGAAATGGTGTCGTCTCATACAAGTGTGAGTTAGTAGAAAAATTTGTGGGCACAAAATTGGTGATCAGTGTCTTATTCTCTTCTGTTTGTGCCTTGTCTTTACCTTTTTCTTCTATATTTAACATTATTTAGAGGCAAGGCCCCCCTCTAAATCTGGAATGAAATTATTTTTCATTCTAATTCATAGAAATGGAGTAGCATGCAATGGTGTCGTCTCATACAACTGTGAGTTAGTAGAAAAATTTGTGGGCACAAAATGGGTGATCAGTGTCTTATTCTCTTCTGTTTGTGCCTTGTCTTTACCTTTTTCTTCTATATTTAACATTATGTAGAGGCAAGGCCCCCCTCTAAATCTGGATTGAAATTATTTTTCATTCTAATTCATAGAAATGGAGTAGCGTGCAATGGTTTCGTCTCATCAACTGTGAATTAGTAGAAAAAAATTGTGGTCACAAAATGGGTGATCAGTGACTTTTTCTCTTCTGTTTGTGCCTTGTCTTTACCTTTTTCTTCTATATTTAACATTATGTTGAGGCAAGGCCCCCCTCTAAATCTGGATTGAAATTATTTTTCATTCTAATTCATAGAAATGGAGTAGCATGCAATGGTGTCGTCTCATACAACTGTGAGTTAGTAGAAAAATTAATGGGCATAAAATAGGTGATCAATAACTTATTCTCTTCTGTTTGTGCCTTGTCTTTAGCTTTTACTTCTATATTTAAAATTAGTTTGAGGCAAGGCCCCCCTCTAAATCTGGATTGAAATTATTTTTCATTCTAATTCATAGAAATGGAGTAGCATGCAATGGTTTCGTCTCATACAACTGTGAGTTAGTAGAAAAAAATTGTGGTCACAAAATGGGTGATCAGTGTCTTATTCTCTTCTGTTTGTGCCTTGTCTATAACCTTTCTTCAATATTTAACATTATGTAGAGGCAAGGCCCCCCTCTAAATCTGGATTGAAATTATTTTTCATTCTAATTCATACAAATGGAGTAGCGTGCAATGGTGTTGTCTCATACAACTGTGAGTTAGTAGAAAAATTTGTGGGCACAAAATGGGTGATCATTGTCTTATTCTCTTCTGTTTGTGCCTTGTCTTTACCTTTTTCTTCTATATTTAACATTATGTAGAGGCAAGGCCCCCCTCTAAATCTGGATTGAATTTATTTTTCATTCTAATTCATAGAAATGGAGTAGCATGCAATGGTGTCATCTCATACACCTGTGTGTTAGTAGAAAAATTTGTGGGCACAAAATGGGTGATCAGTGTCTTATTCTCTTCTGTTTGAGCCTTGTCTAGCTTTTTCATCTACATTTAACATTATGTAGAGGTAAGGCCCCCCTCTAAATCTGGATTGAAATTATTTTTCATTCTAATTCATAGAAATAGAGTAGCGTGCAATGGTGTCGTCTCATACAACTATGAGTTAGTAGAAATATTTGTGGGCACAAAATGGGTGATCAGTGTCTTATTCTCTTCTGTTTGAGCCTTGTCTTTAGTTTTTTCTTCTATATTGAAAATTATGTAGAGGCAAGGCCCCCCTCTAAATCTGGATTGAAATTATTTTCCTTCTAATTCATAGAAATGGAGTAGCATGCAATGGTGTCGTCTCATACAACTGTGAGTTAGTAGAAAAATTTGTGGGCACAAAATGGGTGATCAGTGACTTATTCTCTTCTGTTTGTGCCTTGTCTTTACCTTTTTCTTCTATATTTAACATTATGTAGAGGCAAGGCCCCCCTCTAAATCTGGATTGAAATTATTTTTCATTCTAATTCATAGAAATGGAGTAGCGTGCAATGGTGTCGTCTCATACAACTGTGAGTTAGTAGAAAAATTCGTCGGCACAAAATGGGTGATCAGTGACATATTCTCTTCTTTTTGTGCCTTGTCTTTAGCTTTTTCTTCTATATTTAACATTATATAGAGGCAAGGCCCCCCTCTAAATCTGGATTGAAATTATTTTTCTTCTAATTCATAGAAATGGAGTAGCGTGCAATGGTGTCGTCTCATACAACTGTGAGTTAGTAGAAAATTTGTGGGCACAAAATGGGTGATCAGTGTCTTATTCTCTTCTTTTTGTGCCTTGTCTTTAGCTTTTTCTTCTATATTTAACATTATGTAGAGGCAAGGCCCCCCTCTAAATCTGGATTGAAATTTTTTTTCATTCTAATTCATAGAAATGGAGTAGCGTGAAATGGTGTCGTCTCATACAAGTGTGAGTTAGTAGAAAAATTTGTGGGCACAAAATTGGTGATCAGTGTCTTATTCTCTTCTGTTTGTGCCTTGTCTTTACCTTTTTCTTCTATATTTAACATTATTTAGAGGCAAGGCCCCCCTCTAAATCTGGAATGAAATTATTTTTCATTCTAATTCATAGAAATGGAGTAGCATGCAATGGTGTCGTCTCATACAACTGTGAGTTAGTAGAAAAATTTGTGGGCACAAAATGGGTGATCAGTGTCTTATTCTCTTCTGTTTGTGCCTTGTCTTTACCTTTTTCTTCTATATTTAACATTATGTAGAGGCAAGGCCCCCCTCTAAATCTGGATTGAAATTATTTTTCATTCTAATTCATAGAAATGGAGTAGCGTGCATTGGTGTCGTCTCATACAACTGTGAGTTAGTAGAAAAATTTGTGGGCACAAAATGGGTGATCAGTGACTTATTCTCTTCTGTTTGAGCCTTGTCTTTAGCTTTTTCTTCTATATTTAACATTATGTACAGGGCAGGCCCCCCTCTAAATCTGAATTGAAATTATTTTTCATTCTAATTCATAGAAATGGAGTAGCGTGCAATGGTGTCGTCTCATACAACTGTGAGGTAGTAGAAAAATTTGTGGGCACAAAATGGGTGATCAGTGACTTATTCTCTTCTGTTTGTGCCTTGTCTTTAGCTTTTTCTTCTATATTTAACATTATGTAGAGGCAAGGCCCCCCTCTAAATCTGGCTTGAAATTATTTTTCATTCTAATTCATAGAAATGGTGTAGCGTGCAATGGTGTCGTCTCATACAACTGTGAGTTAGTAGAAAAATTTCTGGGCAGAAAATTGGTGATCAGTGTCTTATTCTCTTCTGTTTGTCCCTTGTCTTTAACCTTTTCTTCTATATTTAACATTATGTAGAGGCAAGGCCCCCTGTAAATCTGGATTGAAATTATTTTTCTTTCTAATTCATAGAAATGGAGTAGCGTGCAATGGTGTCGTCTCATACAACTGTGAATTAGTAGAAAAATTTGTGGGCACAAAATGGGTGATAAGTGTCTTATTCTCTTCTGTTTGTGCCTTGTCTTTACCTTTTTCTTCTATATTTAACATTATGTAGAGGCAAGGCCCCCCTGTAAATCTGGATTGAAATTATTTTTCATTCTAATTCATAGAAATGGAGTAGGGTGCAATGGTGTCGTCTCATACAACTGTGAGTTAGTAGAAAAATTTTTTGGCACAAAATGGGTGATCAATGACTTATTCTGTTCTGTTTGAGCCTTGTCTTTACCTTTTTCTTCTATATTTAACATTATGTAGAGGCAAGGCCCCCCTCTAAATCTGGATTGAAATTATTTTTCATTCTAATTCATAGAAATGGAGTAACGTGCAATGGTGTCGTCTCATACAACTGTGAGTTAGTAGATAAATTTGTGTGCACAAAATGGGTGATCAGTGTCTTATTCTCTTCTGTTTGAGCCTTGTCTTTAGCTTTTTCTTCTATATTTAACATTATGTACAGGGCAGGCCCCCCTCTAAATCTGAATTGAAATTATTTTTCATTCTAATTCATATAAATGGAGTAGCATGCAATGGTGTCGTCTCATACAACTGTGAGTTAGTAGAAAAATTTGTCGGCACAAAATGGGTGATCATTGACTTCTTCTCTTCTGTTTGTGCCTTGTCTTTAGCTTTTTCTTCTATATTTAACATTATGTAGAGGCAAGGCCCCCCTCTAAATCTGGATTGAAATTATTTTTCATTCTAATTCATAGAAATAGAGTAGCGTGGAATGGTGTCGTCTCATACAACTGTGAGTTAGTAGAAAAATTTGTGGGCACAAAATGGGTGATCAGTGTCTTATTCTCTTCTGTTTGTGCCTTGTCTTTAACCTTTTCTTCTATATTTAACATTATGTAGAGGCAAGGCCCCCCTCTAAATCTGGATTGAAATTATTTTTCATTCTAATTCATAGAAATGGAGTAGCATGCAATGGTGTCGTCTCATACAACTGTGAATTAGTAGAAAAATTTGTGGGCACAAAATATTTGATCAGTGTCTTATTCTCTTCTGTTTGTGCCTTGTCTTTAGCTTTTTCTTCTATATTTTACATTATGTAGAGGCAAGGCCCCCCTCTAAATCTGGATTGAAATTATTTTTCATTCTAATTCATAGAAATGGAGTAGCGTGCAATGGTGTCGTCTCATACAACTGTGAGTTAGCAGAAAAATATCTGGGCACAAAATGGGCGATCAGTGTCTTATTCTCTTCTGTTTTTGCCTTGTCTTTACTTTTTCTTCTATATTTAACATTACGTAGAGGCAATGCCCCCCTCTAAATCTGGATTGAAATTATTTTTCATTCTAATTCATAGAAATGGAGTAGCATGCAATGGTGTCGTCTCATACAACTGTGTGTTAGTAGAAAAATTTGTGGGCACAAAATGGGTGATCAGTGTCTTATTCTCTTCTGTTTGTGCCTTGTCTTTAGCTTTTTCTTCTATATTTAACATTATGTAGAGGCAAGGACCCCCTATAAATCTGGATGGAAATTATTTTTCATTCTAATTCATAGAAATGGAGTAGCATGCAATGGTGTCGTCTCATATAACTGTGAGTTAGTAGCAAAATTTGTGGGCACAAAATCGATGATCACTGACTTATTCTCTTCTGTTTGTGCCTTGTCTTTAGCTTTTTCTTCTATATTTAACATTATGTAGAGGCAAGGGCCCCCTCTAAATCTGGATTGAAATTATTTTTCATTCAAATTCATAGAAATGGAGTAGCGTGCAATGGTGTCGTCTCATACAACTGTGAGTTAGTAGAAAAATGTGTGGGCACAAAATGGGTGATCAGTGTCTTATTCTCTTCTGTTTGTGCCTTGTCTTAACCTTTTTCTTCTATATTTAACATTATGTAGAGGCAAGGCCCCCCTCTAAATCTGGATTGAAATTATTTTTCATTCTAATTCATAGAAATGGAGTAGCGTGCAATGGTGTCGTCTCATAGAACTGTGAGTTAGTAGATAAATTTGTGGGCACAAAATGGGTGATCAGTGTCTTATTCTCTTCTGTTTGTGCCTTGTCTTTACCTTTTTCTTCTATATTTAACATTATGTAGAGGCAAGGACCCCCTCAAAATCTGGATTGAAATTATTTTTCATTCTAATTCATAGAAATGGAGTAACGTGCAATGGTGTCGTCTCATACAACTGTGAGTTAGTAGATAAATTTGTGGGCATAAAATGGGTGATCAGAGTCTTATTCTCTTCTGTTTGTGCCTTGTCTTTACCTTTTTCTTCTATATTTAACATAATGTAGAGGCAAGGCCCCCCTCTAAATCTGGATTGAAATTATTTTTCATTCTAATTCATAGAAAGAGCGTAGCGTGCAATGGTGTCGTCTCATACAACTGTGAGTTAGTAGAAAAATTTGTGGGCACAAAATGGGTTATCAGTGTCTTATTCTCTTCTGTTTGTGCCTTGTCTTTACTTTTTCCTTCTATGTTTAACATTATGTAGAGGCAAGGCCCCCCTCTAAATCTGGATTGAAATTATTTTTCATTCTAATTCATAGAAATGGAGTAGCGTGCAATGGTATCGTCTCATACAACTTTGAGTTAGTAGAAAAATTTGTGGGCACAAAATGGGTGATCAGTGTCTTATTCTCTTCTGTTTGTGCCTTGTCTTTACCTTTTTCTTCTATATTTAACATTATGTAGAGGCATGGCCACCCTTTAAATCTGGATTGAAATTATTTTTCATTCTAATTCATAGAAATGGAGTAGTGTGCAATGGTGTCGTCTCATACAACTGTGAGTTAGTAGAAAAATTTGTGGGCACAAAATGGGTGATCAGAGACTTATTCTGTTTTGTTTGAGCCTTGCCTTTACCTTTTTCTTCTATATTTAACATTATGCAGAGGCAAGGCCGCCCTATAAATCTAGATTGAAATTATTTTTCATTCTAATTCATAGAAATGGAGTAGCGTGCAATGGTGTCGTCTCATACAACTGTGAGTTAGTAGAAAAATTTGTGGGCACCAAATGGGTGATCAGTGGATTAATCTCTTCTGTTTGTGCCTTGTCTTTACCTTTTTCTTCTATATTTAACATTATGCAGAGGCAAGGCCGCCCTTTAAATCTGGATTGAAATTATTTTTCATTCTAATTCATAGAAATGGAGTAGCGTGCAATGGTATCATCTCATACAACTGTGAGTTAGTAGAAAAATTTGTGGGCACAAAATGGGTGATCAGTGTCTTATTCTCTTCTGTTTGTGCCTTGTCTTTACGTTTTTCATCTATATTTACCATTATGTTGAGGCTAGGCCCCCCTTTAAATCTAGATTGAAATTATTTTTCAGTCTAATTCATAGAAATGGAGTAGCGTGCAATGGTGTCATCTCATACAACTGTGATTTAGTAGAAAAATTTGTGGGCACAAAATGGGTGATCAGTGTCTTATTCTCTTCTGTTTGTGCCTTGTCTTAACCTTTTTCTTCTATATTTAACATTATGTAGAGGCAAGGCCTTCCTCTATATCTGGAGTGAAATTATTTTTCTTTCTAATTCATAGAAATGGAGTAGCGTGCAATGGTTTCGTCTCATACAACTGTGAGTTAGTAGAAAAATTTGTGGGCACAAAATGGGTGATCAGTGTCTTATTCTCTTCTGTTTGTGCCTTGTCTTTACCTTTTTCTTCTATATTTAACATTATGCAGAGGCAAGTCCGCCCTTTAAATCTGGATTGAAATTATTTTTTATTCTAATTCATAGAAATGGAGTAGCGTGCAATGGTGTCGTCTCATACAACTGTGAGTTAGGAGAAAAATTTGTGGGCACAAAATGGGTGATCAGTGGATTAATCTCTTCTATTTGTGCCTTGTCTTTACCTTTTTGTTCTATATTTAACATTATGCAGAGGCAAGGCCGCCCTTTAAATCTGGATTGAAATTATTTTTCATTCTAATTCATAGAAATGGAGTAGCGTGCAATGGTGTCGTCTCATACAACTGTGAGTTAGTAGAAAAATTTGTGGGCACAAAATGGGTGATCAGTGACTTATTCTCTTCTGTTTGAGATTTGTCTTTACCATTTTCTTCTATATTTAACATTATGTAGAGGCAAGGACCCCCTCTAAATCTGGATCGAAATTATTTTTCATTCTAATTCATAGAAATGGAGTAACGTGCAATGGTGTCGTCTCATACAACTGTGAGTTAGTCGAAAAATTTGTGGGCACAAAATGGGTGATCAGTGTCTTATTCTCTTCTGTTTGTGCCTTATCTTTACCTTTTTCTTCTATATTTAACATTATGTAGAGGCAAGGGCCCCCTCTAAATCTGGATTGAAATTATTTTTCATTCTAATTCATAGAAATGGAGTAGCGTGCAATGGTTTCGTCTCATACAACTGTGAGTTAGTAGAAAAATTTGTCGGCACAAAATGGGTGATCAGTGTCTTATTCTCTTCTATTTGTGCCTTGTCTTTACGTTTTTCTTCTATATTTAACATTATGTAGAGCCAAGGGCCCCTATAAATCTGGATTGAAATTATTTTTCATTCTAATTCATAGAAATGGAGTAGCGTGCAATGGTGTCGTCTCATACAACTGTGATTAGTAGAAAAATTTGTGGGCAAAAAATGGGTGATCAGTGTCTTATTCTCTTCTGTTTGAGCCTTGTCTTTATCTTTTTCTTCTATATTTAACATTATGTAGAGGCAAGGCCCCCCTCTAAAACTGGATTGAAATTCTTTTTCATTCAAATTCATAGAAATGGAGTAGCATGCATGGGTGTCGTCTCATACAACTGTGAGTTAGTAGAAAAATTTGTGGGCACAAAATGGTTGATCAGTGACTTATTCTCTTCTGTTTGTGTCTTGACTTAACCTTTTTCTTCTATATTTAACATTATGTAGAGGCAAGGCCCCCCTCTAAATATGGATTGAAATTATTTTTCATTCTGATTCATAGAAATGGTGTAGCGTGCAATGGTTTCGTCTCATACAACTGTGAGTTAGTAGAAAAATTTGTGGGCACAAAATGGGAGATCAGTGTCTTATTCTCTTTTGTTTGTGCCTTGTCTTTACCTTTTTAGTCTATATTTAACATTATGTAGAGGCAAGGACCCCCTCTAAATCTGGATTGAAATTATTTTTCATTCTAATTCATAGAAATGGAGTAACGTGCAATGGTGTCGTCTCATACAACTGTGAGTTAGCAGAAAAATTTGTTGGCACAAAATGGGTGATCAGTGTCTTATTCTCTTCTGTTTGTGCCTTGTCTTTACCTTTTTCTTCTATATTTAACATTATGTAGAGGCTAGGCCACCCTCTAAATCTGGATTGAAATTATTTTTCATTCTAATTCATAGAAATGGAGTAGCGTGCAATGGTGTCGTCTCATACAACTGTCAGATAGTAGAAAAATTTGTGGGCACAAAATGGGTGATCAGTGTCTTATTCTCTTCTGTTTGAGCCTTGTCTTTAGCTTTTTCTTCTATATTTAACATTATGTAGAGGCAAGGCCCCCCTCTAAAACTGGATTGAAATTCTTTTTCATTCAAATTCATAGAAATGGAGTAGCATGCATGGGTGTCGTCTCATACAACTGTGAGTTAGTAGAAAAATTTGTGGGCACAAAATGGTTGATCAGTGACTTATTCTCTTCTGTTTGTGTCTTGACTTTACCTTTTTCTTCTATATTTAACATTATGTAGAGGCAAGGCCCCCCTCTAAATATGGATTGAAATTATTTTTCATTCTGATTCATAGAAATGGTGTAGCGTGCAATGGTTTCGTCTCATACAACTGTGAGTTAGTAGAAAAATTTGTGGGCACAAAATGGGAGATCAGTGTCTTATTCTCTTTTGTTTGTGCCTTGTCTTTACCTTTTTAGTCTATATTTAACATTATGTAGAGGCAAGGACCCCCTCTAAATCTGGATTGAAATTATTTTTCATTCTAATTCATAGAAATGGAGTAACGTGCAATGGTGTCGTCTCATACAACTGTGAGTTAGCAGAAAAATTTGTTGGCACAAAATGGGTGATCAGTGTCTTATTCTCTTCTGTTTGTGCCTTGTCTTTACCTTTTTCTTCTATATTTAACATTATGTAGAGGCTAGGCCACCCTCTAAATCTGGATTGAAATTATTTTTCATTCTAATTCATAGAAATGGAGTAGCGTGCAATGGTGTCGTCTCATACAACTGTCAGATAGTAGAAAAATTTGTGGGCACAAAATGGGTGATCAGTGTCTTATTCTCTTCTGTTTGAGCCTTGTCTTTAGCTTTTTCTTCTATATTTAACATTATGTAGAGGCAAGGCCGCCCTCTAAATCTGGATTGAAATTATTTTTCATTCTAATTCATAGAAATGGAGTAGCGTGCAATGGTGTCGTCTCATACAACTGTGAGTTAGTAGAAAAATTTGTGGGCACAAAATGGGTGATCAGTGTCTTAGTCTCTTTTGTTTGTGCCTTGTCTTTACCTTTTCTTCTATATTTAACATTATGTAGAGGCAAGGCCCCCCTCTAAATCTGGATTGAAATTATTTTTCATTCTAATTCATAGAAATGGAGTAGCGTGCAATGGTGTCGTCTCATGCAACTGTGAGTTAGTAGAAAAATTTGTGGGCACAAAATGGGTGATCAGTGTCTTATTCTCTTCTGTTTGAGCCTTGTCTTTAGCTTATTCTTCTATATTTAACATTATGTAGAGTCAAGGCCCCCCCCTAAATCTGGATTGAAATTATTTTTCATTCTTATTCATAGAATTGGAGAAGCGTGCAATGGTTGTCGTCTCATACAACTGTGAGTTAGTAGAAACATTGGTGGGCACAAAATGGGTGATCAGTGTCTTATTCTCTTCTGTTTGTGCCTTGTCTTTAGCTTTTTCTTCTATATTTAACATTATGTAGAGTTAAGGCACCCCTCTAAATCTGGATTGAAATTATATTTCATTCTAAATCTTAGAAATGGAGTCGCGTGCAATGGTTTCGTCTCATACAACTGTGAGTTAGTAGAAAAATTTGTGAGCACAAAATGTGTGATCAGTGTCTTATTCTCTTCTGTTTGTGACTTGTCTTTACCTTTTTCTTCTATATTTAACATTATGTAGAGGCAAGGCCCCCCTTTAATCTGGATTGAAATTATTTTTCAGTCTAATTCATAGAAATGGAGTAACGTGCAATGGTGTCGTCTCATACAACTGTGAGTTAGCAGAAAAATTTGTGGGCACAAAATGGGTGATCAGTGTCTTTTTCTCTTCTGTTTGAGCCTTGTCTTTACCTTTTCTTCTATATTTAACATTATGTAGAGGCAAGGCCCCCCTCTAAATCTGGATTGAAATTATTTTTCATTCTAATTCATAGAAATGGAGTAACGTGCAATGGGGCGTCTCATACAACTGTGAGTTAGCAGAAAAATTTGTAGGCACAAAATGGGTGATCAGTGTCTTATTCTCTTCTGTTTGTGCCTTATCTTTACCTTTTTCTTCTATATTTAACATTATGTAGAAGCAATGACTCCCTCTAAATCTGGATTGAAATTATTTTTCATTCTAATTCATAGAAATGGAGTAATGTGCAATGGTGTCGTCTCATACAACTGTGAGTTAGCAGAAAAATTTGTGGGCACAAAATGGGTGATCAATGTCTTATTCTCTTCTGTTTGCGCCTTGTCTTTACATTTTCTTCTATATTTAACATTATGTAGAGGCAAGCCCCCCCTCTAAATCTGGATTGAAATTATTTTTCATTCTAATTCATAGAAATGGAGTAACGTGCAATGGGGCGTCTCATACAACTGTGAGTTAGTAGAAAAATTTGTAGGCACAAAATGGGTGATCAGTGTCTTATTCTCTTCTGTTTGTGCCTTATCTTTACCTTTTTCTTCTATATTTAACATTATGTAGAGGCAAGGGCCCCCTCTAAATCTGAATTGAAATTATTTTTCATTCTAATTCATAGAAATGGAGTAGCGTGCATTGGTTTCGTCTCATACAACTGAGAGTTAGTAGAAAAATTTGTGGGCACAAAATGGGTGATCAGTGTCTTATTCTCTTTTGTTTGTGCCTTGTCTTTACCTTTTTAGTCTGTATTTAACATTATGTAGAGGCAATGATCCCCTCTAAATCTGGTATGAAATTATTTTTCATTCTAAATCATAGAAATGGAGTAGCGTGCAATGGTGTCGTCTCATACAACTGTGAGTCAGTAGAAAAATTTGTGGGCACAAAATGGGTGATCAGTGTCTTAGTCTCTTCTGTTTGTGCCTTGTCTTTACCTTTTTAGTCTATATTTAACATTATGTAGAGGCAATGACACCCTCTAAATCTGGATTGAAATTATTTTTCATTCTAATTCATAGAAATGGAGTAGCGTGCAATGGTGTCGTCTCATACAACTGTGAGATAGTAGAGAAATTTGTGGGCACAAAATGGGTGATCAGTGTCTTATTCTCTTCTATTTGTCCTTGTCTTTACGTTTTTCTTCTATATTTAACATTATGTAGAGGCAAGGCCCCCCTCTAAATCTGTATTGAAATTATTTTTCATTCTAATTCATAGAAATAGAGTAGCGTGCAATGGTGTCGTCTCATACAACTGTGAGTTAGTAGAAAAATTTGTGGGCACAAAATGGGTGATCAGTGACTTATTCTCTTCTGTTTGAGCATTGTCTTTAGCTTTTACTTCTATATTTAAAATTAGGTTGAGGCAAGGCCCCCCTCAAAATCTGGATTGAAATTATTTTTCATTCTAATTCATAGAAATGGAGTAGCGTGCAATGGTTTCGTCTCATACAACTGAGAGTTAGTAGAAAAATTTGTGGGCACAAAATGGGTGATCAGTGTCTTATTCTCTTTTGTTTGTGCCTTGTCTTTACCTTTTTAGTCTATATTTAACATTATGTAGAGGCAATGACACCCTCTAAATCTGGATTGAAATTATTTTTCATTCTAATTCATAGAAATGGAGTAACGTGCAATGGTGTTGTCTCATACAACTGTGAGTTATTAGAAAAATTTGTGGTCACAAAATGGGTGATCAGTGACTTATTCTTTTCTGTTTGTGCCTTGTCTTACCTTTTTCTTCTATATTTAACATTATGTAGAGGCAAGGCCCCCCTCTAAATCTGTATTGAAATTATTTTTCATTCTAATTCATAGAAATAGAGTAGCGTGCAATGGTGTCGTCTCATACAACTGTGAGTTAGTAGAAAAATTTGTGGGCACAAAATGGGTGATCAGTGACTTATTCTCTTCTGTTTGAGCCTTGTCTTTAGCTTTTACTTCTATATTTAAAATTAGGTTGAGGGAAGGCCCCCCTCAAAATCTGGATTGAAATTATTTTTCATTCTAATTCATAGAATTGGAGTAGCGTGCAATGGTGTCATCTCATACAACTGTGAGTTAGTAGAAAAATTTGTTGGCACAAAATGGGTGATCAGTGTCTTATCCTCTTCTGTTTGTGCCTTGTCTTCACCTTTTTCTTCTATATTTAACATTATGTAGAGGCAAGGACCCCCTCTAAATCTGGATTGAAATTATTTTTCATGCTCATTCATAGAAATGGAGTAGCGTGCAATGGTGTCGTCTCATACAACTGTGAGTTAGTAGAAAAATTTGTGGGCACAAAATGGGTTATCGGTGACTTATTCTTTTCTGTTTGAGCCTTGTCTTTAGCTTTTACTTCTATATTTAAAATTAGGTTGAGGCAAGGCCCCCCTCTAAATCTGGATTGAAATTATTTTTGATTCTAATTCATAGAAATGGAGTAGCGTGCAATGGTTTCGTCTCATACAACTGTGAGTTAGTAGAAAAAAATTGTGGTCACAAAATGGGTGATCAGTGTCTTATTCTCTTCTGTTTGTGCCTTGTCTATAACGTTTCTTCAATATTTAACATTATGTAGAGGCAAGGCCCCCCCTCTAAATCTGGATTGAAATTATTTTTCATTCTAATTCATAGAAATGGAGTAGCATGCAATGGTGTTGTCTCATACAACTGTGAGTTAGTAGAAAAATTTGTGGGCACAAAATGGGTGATCAGTGTCTTATTCTCTTCTATATGTGCCTTGTCTTTAACCTTTTCTTCAATATTTAACATTATGTAGAGGCAAGGCCCCCCTCTAAATCTGGATTGAAATTATTTATCATTCTAATTCATAGAAATGGAGTAGCGTGCAATGGTTTCGTCTCATAAAATTGTGAGTTAGTAGAAAAATTTGTGGGCACAAAATGGGTGATCAGTGTCTTATTCTCTTCTGTTTGAGCCTTGTCTAGCTTTTTCATCTACTTTTAACATTATGTAGAGGCAAGGCCCCCCTCTAAATCTGGATTGAAATTATTTTTCATTCTCATTCATAGAAATGGTGTAGCGTGCAATGGTGTCATCTCATACAACTGTGTGTTAGTAGAAAAATTTGTGGGCACGAAATGGGTGATCAGAGACTTATTCTCTTCTGTTTGAGCCTTGTCTTTACCTTTTTCTTCTATATTTAACATTATGTAGAGGCAAGGCCCCCCTCTAAATCTGGATTGAAATTATTTTTCATTCTAATTCATAGAAATGGAGTAGCGTGCAATGGTGTCGTCTCATACAACTGTGAGTTAGTAGAAAAAATTGTGGTCACAAAATGGGTGATCAGTGTCTTTTTCTCTTCTGTTTGTGCCTTGTCTTTACCTTTTTCTTCTATATTTAACATTATGTCGAGGCAAGGCCCCCCTCTAAATCTGGATTGAATTTATTTTTCATTCTAATTCATAGAAATGGAGTAGCATGCAATGGTGTTGTCTCATACAACTGTGAGTTAGTAGAAAAATTTGTGGGCACAAAATGGGTGATCAGTGTCTTATTCTCTTCTATATGTGCCTTGTCTTTAACCTTTTCTTCAATATTTAACATTATGTAGAGTCAAGGCCCCCCTCTAAATCTGGATTGAAATTATTTATCATTCTAATTCATAGAAATGGAGTAGCGTGCAATGGTTTCGTCTCATAAAATTGTGAGTTAGTAGAAAAATTTGTGGGCACAAAATGGGTGATCAGTGTCTTATTCTCTTCTGTTTGAGCCTTGTCTAGCTTTTTCATCTACTTTTAACATTATGTAGAGGCAAGGCCCCCCTCTAAATCTGGATTGAAATTATTTTTCATTCTCATTCATAGAAATGGTGTAGCGTGCAATGGTGTCATCTCATACAACTGTGTGTTAGTAGAAAAATTTGTGGGCACGAAATGGGTGATCAGAGACTTATTCTCTTCTGTTTGAGCCTTGTCTTTACCTTTTTCTTCTATATTTAACATTATGTAGAGGCAAGGCCCCCCTCTAAATCTGGATTGAAATTATTTTTCATTCTAATTCATAGAAATGGAGTAGCGTGCAATGGTGTCGTCTCATACAACTGTGAGTTAGTAGAAAAAATTGTGGTCACAAAATGGGTGATCAGTGTCTTTTTCTCTTCTGTTTGTGCCTTGTCTTTACCTTTTTCTTCTATATTTAACATTATGTAGAGGCAAGGCCCCCCTCTAAATCTGGATTGAATTTATTTTTCATTCTAATTCATAGAAATGGAGTAGCATGCAATGGTGTCATCTCATACAACTGTGAGTTAGTAGAAAAATTTGTGGGCACAAAATGGGTGATCAGTGACTTATTCTCTTCTGTTTGTGCCTTGTCTTTACCTTTTTCTTCTATATTTAACATTATGTAGAGGCAAGGCCCCCCTCTGAATCTGGATTGAATTTATTTTTCATTCTAATTCATAGAAATGGAGTAGCATGCAATGGTATCATCTCATACACCTGTGAGTTAGTAGAAAAATTTGTGGGCACAAAATGGGTGATCAGTGTCTTATTCTCTTCTGTTTGAGCCTTGTCTAGCTTTTTCATCTACTTTTAACATTATGTAGAGGCAAGGCCCCCCTCTAAATCTGGATTGAAATTATTTTTCATTCTCATTCATAGAAATGGTGTAGCGTGCAATGGTCTCATCTCATACAACTGTGAGTTAGTAGAAAAATTTGTGGGCACGAAATGGGTGATCAGAGACTTATTCTCTTCTGTTTGAGCCTTGTCTTTACCTTTTTCTTCTATATTTAACATTATGTAGAGGCAAGGCCCCCCTCTAAATCTGGATTGAAATTATTTTTCATTCTAATTCATAGAAATGGAGTAGCGTGCAATGGTTTCGTCTCATACATCTGTGAGTTAGTAGAAAAAATTGTTGTCACAAAATGGGTGATCAGTGTCTTTTTCTCTTCTGTTTGTGCCTTGTCTTTAACCTTTTCTTCAATATTTAACATTATGTAGAGGCAAGGCCCCCCTCTAAATCTGGATTGAAATTATTTTTCATTCTCATTCATAGAAATGGAGTAGCGTGCAATGGTGTCGTCTCATACAACTGTGAGTTAGTAGAAAAATTTGTGGGCACAAAATGGGTGATCTGTGTCTTATTCTCTTCTGTTTGAGCCTTGTCTTTAGCTTTTTCCTCTATATTTAACATTATGTAGAGGCAAGGCCCCCCTCTAAATCTGGATTGAAATTATTTTTCATTCTAATTCATAGAAATGGAGTAGCGTGCAATGGTTTCGTCTCATACAACTGTGAGTTAGTAGAAAAATTTGTGGGCACAAAATGGGTGATCAATGTCTTATTCTCTTCTGTTTGTGCCTTGTCTTTACCTTTTTCTTCTATATTTAACATTATGTAGAGGCAAGGCCCCCCTCTGAATCTGGATTGAATTTATTTTTCATTCTAATTCATAGAAATAGAGTAGCGTGCAATGGTGTCGTCTCATACAACTATGAGTTAGTAGAAAAATTTGTGGGCACAAAATGGGTGATCAGTGTCTTATTCTCTTCTGTTTGAGCCTTGTCTTTAGCTTTTTCTTCTATATTGAAAATTATGTAGAGGCAAGGCCCCCCTCTAAATCTGGATTGAAATTATTTTCCTCCTAATTCATAGAAATGGAGTAGTGTGCAATGGTGTCGTCTCATACAACTGTGAGTTAGTAGAAAAATTTGTGGGCACAAAATGGGTGATCAGTGTATTATTCTCTTCTGTTTGAGCCTTGTCTTTATCTTTTTCTTCTATATTTAACATTATGTAGAGGCAAGGCCCCCCTCTAAATCTGGATTGAAATTATTTTTCTTTCTAATTCATAGAAATGGAGTAGCGTGCAATGGTGTCATCTCATACAACTGTGTGTTAGTAGAAAAATTTGTGGGCACGAAATGGGTGATCAGAGACTTATTCTCTTCTGTTTGAGCCTTGTCTTTACCTTTTTCTTCTATATTTAACATTATGTAGAGGCAAGGCCCCCCTCTAAATCTGGATTGAAATTATTTTTCATTCTAATTCATAGAAATGGAGTAGCGTGCAATGGTGTCGTCTCATACAACTGTGAGTTAGTAGAAAAAATTGTGGTCACAAAATGGGTGATCAGTGTCTTTTTCTCTTCTGTTTGTGCCTTGTCTTTACCTTTTTCTTCTATATTTAACATTATGTCGAGGCAAGGCCCCCCTCTAAATCTGGATTGAATTTATTTTTCATTCTAATTCATAGAAATGGAGTAGCATGCAATGGTGTCGTCTCATACAACTGTGAGTTAGTAGAAAAATTTGTGGGCACAAAATGGGTGATCAGAGACTTATTCTCTTCTGTTTGAGCCTTGTCTTTATCTTTTTCTTCTATATTTAACATTATGTAGAGGCAAGGCCCCCCTCTAAATCTGGATTGAAATTATTTTTCATTCTAATTCATAGAAATGGAGTAGCGTGCAATGGTGTCGTCTCATACAACTGTGAGTTAGTAGTAAAAATTGTGGTCACAAAATGGGTGATCAGTGTCTTTTTCTCTTCTGTTTGTGCCTTGTCTTTACCTTTTTCTTCTATATTTAACATTATGTCGAGGCAAGGCCCCCCTCTAAATCTGGATTGAATTTATTTTTCATTCTAATTCATAGAAATGGAGTAGCATGCAATGGTGTCGTCTCATACAACTGTGAGTTAGTAGAAAAAATAGTGGGCACAAAATGGGTGATCAGTGTCTTATTCTCTTCTGTTTGTGCCTTGTCTTTACCTTTTTCTTCTATATTTAACATTATGTAGAGGCAAGGCCCCCCTCTAAATGTGGATTAAATTTATTTTTCATTCTAATTCATAGAAATGGAGTAGCATGCAATGGTGTCGTCTCATACAACTGTGACTTAGTAGAAAAATTTGTGGGCACAAAATGGGTGATCAGTGTATTATTCTCTTCTGTTTGAGCCTTGTCTTTATCTTTTTCTTCTATATTTAACATTATGTAGAGGCAAGGCCCCCCTCTAAATCTGGATTGAAATTATTTTTCTTTCTAATTCATAGAAATGGAGTAGCGTGCAATGGTGTCATCTCATACAACTGTGTGTTAGTAGAAAAATTTGTGGGCACGAAATGGGTGATCAGAGACTTATTCTCTTCTGTTTGAGCCTTGTCTTTACCTTTTTCTTCTATATTTAACATTATGTAGAGGCAAGGCCCCCCTCTAAATCTGGATTGAAATTATTTTTCATTCTAATTCATAGAAATGGAGTAGCGTGCAATGGTGTCGTCTCATACAACTGTGAGTTAGTAGAAAAAATTGTGGTCACAAAATGGGTGATCAGTTTCTTTTTCTCTTCCGTTTGTGCCTTGTCTTTACCTTTTTCTTCTATATTTAACATTATGTCGAGGCAAGGCCCCCCTCTAAATCTGGATTGAATTTATTTTTCATTCTAATTCATAGAAATGGAGTAGCATGCAATGGTGTCGTCTCATACAACTGTGAGTTAGTAGAAAAATTTGTGGGCACAAAATGGGTGATCAGAGACTTATTCTCTTCTGTTTGAGCCTTGTCTTTATCTTTTTCTTCTATATTTAACATTATGTAGAGGCAAGGCCCCCCTCTAAATCTGGATTGAAATTATTTTTCATTCTAATTCATAGAAATGGAGTAGCGTGCAATGGTGTCGTCTCATACAACTGTGAGTTAGTAGAAAAAATTGTGGTCACAAAATGGGTGATCAGTGTCTTTTTCTCTTCTGTTTGTGCCTTGTCTTTACCTTTTTCTTCTATATTTAACATTATGTCGAGTCAAGGCCCCCCTCTAAATCTGGATTGAATTTATTTTTCATTCTAATTCATAGAAATGGAGTAGCATGCAATGGTGTCGTCTCATACAACTGTGAGTTAGTAGAAAAATTTGTGGGCACAAAATGGGTGATCAGTGTCTTATTCTCTTCTGTTTGTGCCTTGTCTTTACCTTTTTCTCCTATATTTAACATTATGTAGAGGCAAGGCCCCCCTCTAAATGTGGATTAAATTTATTTTTCATTCTAATTCATAGAAATGGAGTAGCATGCAATGGTGTCGTCTCATACACCTGTGAGTTAGTAGAAAAATTTGTGGGCACAAAATGGGTGGTCAGTGTCTTATTCTCTTCTGTTTGAGCCTTGTCTAGCTTTTTCATCTACTTTTAACATTATGTAGAGGCAAGGCCCCCCTCTAAATCTGGATTGAAATTATTTTTCATTCTCATTCATAGAAATGGTGTAGCGTGCAATGGTGTCATCTCATACAACTGTGAGTTAGTAGAAAAATTTGTGGGCACGAAATGGGTGATCAGAGACTTATTCTCTTCTGTTTGTGCCTTGTCTTTACCTTTTTCTTCTATATTTAACATTATGTAGAGGCAAGGCCCCCCTCTAAATGTGGATTAAATTTATTTTTCATTCTAATTCATAGAAATGGAGTAGCATGCAATGGTGTCGTCTCATACAACTGTGACTTAGTAGAAAAATTTGTGGGCACAAAATGGGTGATCAGTGTATTATTCTCCTCTGTTTGAGCCTTGTCTTTATCTTTTTCTTCTATATTTAACATTATGTAGAGGCAAGGCCCCCCTCTAAATCTGGATTGAAATTATTTTTCTTTCTAATTCATAGAAATGGAGTAGCGTGCAATGGTGTCATCTCATACAACTGTGTGTTAGTAGAAAAATTTGTGGGCACGAAATGGGTGATCAGAGACTTATTCTCTTCTGTTTGAGCCTTGTCTTTACCTTTTTCTTCTATATTTAACATTATGTAGAGGCAAGGCCCCCCTCTAAATCTGGATTGAAATTATTTTTCATTCTAATTCATAGAAATGGAGTAGCGTGCAATGGTGTCGTCTCATACAACTGTGAGTTAGTAGAAAAAATTGTGGTCACAAAATGGGTGATCAGTTTCTTTTTCTCTTCCGTTTGTGCCTTGTCTTTACCTTTTTCTTCTATATTTAACATTATGTCGAGGCAAGGCCCCCCTCTAAATCTGGATTGAATTTATTTTTCATTCTAATTCATAGAAATGGAGTAGCATGCAATGGTGTCGTCTCATACAACTGTGAGTTAGTAGAAAAATTTGTGGGCACAAAATGGGTGATCAGAGACTTATTCTCTTCTGTTTGAGCCTTGTCTTTATCTTTTTCTTCTATATTTAACATTATGTAGAGGCAAGGCCCCCCTCTAAATCTGGATTGAAATTATTTTTCATTCTAATTCATAGAAATGGAGTAGCGTGCAATGGTGTCGTCTCATACAACTGTGAGTTAGTAGAAAAAATTGTGGGCACAAAATGGGTGATCAGTGTCTTTTTCTCTTCTGTTTGTGCCTTGTCTTTACCTTTTTCTTCTATATTTAACATTATGTCGAGTCAAGGCCCCCCTCTAAATCTGGATTGAATTTATTTTTCATTCTAATTCATAGAAATGGAGTAGCATGCAATGGTGTCGTCTCATACAACTATGAGTTAGTAGGAAAATTTGTTGGCACACAATGGGTGATCAGTGTCTTATTCTCTTCTGTTTGTGCCTTGTCTTTAGCTTTTTCTTCTATATTGAAAATTATGTAGAGGCAAGGCCCCCCTCTAAATCTGGATTGAATTTATTTTTCATTCTAATTCATAGAAATGGAGTAGCATGCAATGGTGTCGTCACATACAACTGTGAGTTACTAGAAAAATATGTGGGCACAAAATGGGTGATCAGTGCCTTATTCTCTTCTGTTTATGCCTTGTCTTTACCTTTTTCTTCTACATTTAAAATTATGTAGAGGCAAGGCCGCCCTCTAAATCTGGATTGAAATTATTTTTCATTCTCTTTCATAGAAATGGAGTAGCGTGCAATGGTGTCATCTCATACAACTGTGAGTTAGTAGAAAAATTTGTGGGCACAAAATGGGTGATCAGTGACTTATTCTCTTCTGTTTGTTCCTTGTCTTTACCTTTTTCTTCTGTATTTAACATTATGAAGAGGCATGGCCCCCCTCTAAATCTGGATTGAAATTATTTTTCATTCTAATTCATAGAAATGGAGTAGCGTGCAATGGTTTCGTCTCATACAACTGTAAATTAGTAGAAAAAAATTGTGGTCACAAAATGGTTGATCAGTGATTTTTCTCTTCTGTTTGTGCCTTGTCTTTAGCTTTTTCTTCTATATTTAACATTATTTAGAGGCAAGGCCCCCCTCTAAATCTGGATTGAAATTATTTTTCATTCTAATTCATAGAAATAGAGTAGCGTGCAATGGTGTCGTCTCATACAACTATGAGTTATTAGAAAAATTTGTGGGCACAAAATGGGTGATCAGTGTATTATTCTCTTCTGTTTGAGCCTTGTCTTTAGCTTTTTCTTCTATATTGAAAATTATGTATAGGCAAGGCCCCCCTCTAAATCTGGATTGAAATTATTTTCCTTCTAATTCATAGAAATGGAGTAGCGTGCAACGGTGTCGTCTCATACAACTGTGAGTTAATAGAAAAATTTGTGGGCACAAAATGGGTGATCAGTGTATTATTCTCTTCTGTTTGAGCCTTGTCTTTAGCTTTTTCTTCTATATTTAACATTATGTAGAGGCAAGGCCCCCCTCTAAATCTGGATTGAAATTATTTTTCATTCTAATTCATAGAAATGGAGTAGCGTGCAATGGTGTTGTCACCTACAACTGTGAGTTAGTAGAAAAATTTGTGGGCACAAAATGGGTGATCAGTGCCTTATTCTCTTCTGTTTGAGACTTGTCTTTAGCTTTTTCTTCTATATTTAACATTATGTAGAGGCAAGGCCCCCCTCTAAATCTGGATTGAAATTATTTTTCATTCTAATTCATAGAAATGGAGTAGTGTGCAATGGTGTCGTCTCATACAACTGTGAGTTAGTAGAAAAATTTGTGGGCACAAAATGGGTGATCAGTGATTCATTCTCTTCTATTTGTGCCTTGTCTTTACCTTTTTCTTCTATATTTAACATTATGTAGAGGCAAGGCCCCCCTCTAAATCTGGATTGAAATTATTTTTCATTCTAATTCATAGAAATAGAGTAGCGTGCAATCGTTTCATCTCATACAACTGTGAGTTAGTAGAAAAATTTGTGGGCACAAAATGGGTGATCAGTGTCTTATTCTCTTCTGTTTGAGCCGTGTCTTTAGCTTTTTCTTCTATATTTAACATTATGTAGAGGCAAGGCCCCCCTCTAAATCTGGATTGAAATTATTTTTCATTCTAATTCATAGAAATGGAGTAGCGTGCAATGGTTTCGTCTCATACAACTGTGAATTAGTAGAAAAAAATTGTGGTCACAAAATGGTTGATCAGTGACTTTTTCTCTTCTGTTTGTGCCTTGTCTTTACCTTTTTCTTCTATATTTAACATTATGTTGAGGCAAGGCCCCCCTCTAAATCTGGATTGAAATTATTTTTCATTCTAATTCATAGGAATGGAGTAGCGTGCAATGGTGTCGTCTCATACAACTGTGAGTTAGTAGAAAAATTTGTGGGCACAAAATGGGTGATCAATGTCTTATTCTCTTCTGTTTGTGCCTTGTCTTTACCTTTTTCTTCTATATTTAACATTATGTTGAGGCAAGGCCCCCCTCTAAATCTGCATTGAAATTATTTTTCATTCTAATTCATAGAAATGGAGTAGCGTGCAATGGTGTCGTCTCATACAACTGTGAGTTAGTAGATAAATTTGTGGGCACAAAATGGGTGATCAGTGTTTTATTCTCTTCTGTTTGTGCCTTGTCTTTACCTTTTTCTTCTATATTTAACATTATGTAGAGGCAAGGCACCCCTCTAAATCTGGATTGAAATTATTTTTCATTCTAATTCATAGAAATGGAGTAGCATGCAATGGTTTCGTCTCATACAACTGTGAATTAGTAGAAAAAAATTGTGGTCACAAAATGGTTGATCAGTGACTTTTTCTCTTCTGTTTGTGCCTTGTCTTTACCTTTTCTTCTATATTTAACATTATGTTGAGGCAAGGCCCCCCTCTAAATCTGGATTGAAATTATTTTTCATTCTAATTCATAGAAATGGAGTAGCGTGCAATGGTGTCGTCTCATACAACTGTGAGTTAGTAGAAAAATTTGTGGGCACAAAATGGGTGATCAATGTCTTATTCTCTTCTGTTTGTGCCTTGTCTTTACCTTTTTCTTCTATATTTAACATTATGTTGAGGCAAGGCCCCCCTCTAAATCTGGATTGAAATTATTTTTCATTCTAATTCATAGAAATAGAGTAGCGTGCAATGGTGTCGTCTCATACAACTATGAGTTATTAGAAAAATTTGTGGGCACAAAATGGGTGATCAGTGTATTATTCTCTTCTGTTTGAGCCTTGTCTTTAGCTTTTTCTTCTATATTTAACATTATGTAGAGGCAAGGCCCCCCTCTAAATCTGGATTGAAATTATTTTTCATTCTAATTCATAGAAATGGAGTAGCGTGCAATGGTGTCGTCACCTACAACTGTGAGTTAGTAGAAAAATTTGTGGGCACAAAATGGGTGATCAGTGCCTTATTCTCTTCTGTTTGAGACTTGTCTTTAGCTTTTTCTTCTATATTTAACATTATGTAGAGGCAAGGCCCCCCTCTAAATCTGGATTGAAATTATTTTTCATTCTAATTCATAGAAATGGAGTAGTGTGCAATGGTGTCGTCTCATACAACTGTGAGTTAGTAGAAAAATTTGTGGGCACAAAATGGGTGATCAGTGATTCATTCTCTTCTATTTGTGCCTTGTCTTTACCTTTTTCTTCTATATTTAACATTATGTAGAGGCAAGGCCCCCCTCTAAATCTGGATTGAAATTATTTTTCATTCTAATTCATAGAAATAGAGTAGCGTGCAATCGTTTCATCTCATACAACTGTGAGTTAGTAGAAAAATTTGTGGGCACAAAATGGGTGATCAGTGTCTTATTCTCTTCTGTTTGAGCCGTGTCTTTAGCTTTTTCTTCTATATTTAACATTATGTAGAGGCAAGGCCCCCCTCTAAATCTGGATTGAAATTATTTTTCATTCTAATTCATAGAAATGGAGTAGCGTGCAATGGTTTCGTCTCATACAACTGTGAATTAGTAGAAAAAAATTGTGGTCACAAAATGGTTGATCAGTGACTTTTTCTCTTCTGTTTGTGCCTTGTCTTTACCTTTTTCTTCTATATTTAACATTATGTTGAGGCAAGGCCCCCCTCTAAATCTGGATTGAAATTATTTTTCATTCTAATTCATAGGAATGGAGTAGCGTGCAATGGTGTCGTCTCATACAACTGTGAGTTAGTAGAAAAATTTGTGGGCACAAAATGGGTGATCAATGTCTTATTCTCTTCTGTTTGAGCCGTGTCTTTACCTTTTTCTTCTATATTTAACATTATGTTGAGGCAAGACCCCCCTCTAAATCTGCATTGAAATTATTTTTCATTCTAATTCATAGAAATGGAGTAGCGTGCAATGGTGTCGTCTCATACAACTGTGAGTTAGTAGATAAATTTGTGGGCACAAAATGGGTGATCAGTGTTTTATTCTCTTCTGTTTGTGCCTTGTCTTTAACTTTTTCTTCTATATTTAACATTATGTAGAGGCAAGGCACCCCTCTAAATCTGGATTGAAATTATTTTTCATTCTAATTCATAGAAATGGAGTAGAATGCAATGGTTTCGTCTCATACAACTGTGAATTAGTAGAAAAAAATTGTGGTCACAAAATGGTTGATCAGTGACTTTTTCTCTTCTGTTTGTGCCTTGTCTTTACCTTTTTCTTCTATATTTAACATTATGTTGAGGCAAGGCCCCCCTCTAAATCTGGATTGAAATTATTTTTCATTCTAATTCATAGAAATGGAGTAGCGTGCAATGGTGTCGTCTCATACAACTGTGAGTTAGTAGAAAAATTTGTGGGCACAAAATGGGTGATCAATGTCTTATTCTCTTCTGTTTGTGCCTTGTCTTTACCTTTTTCTTCTATATTTAACATTATGTTGAGGCAAGGCCCCCCTCTAAATCTGGATTGAAATTATTTTTCATTCTAATTCATAGAAATGGAGTAGCGTGCAATGGTGTCGTCTCATACAACTGTGAGTTAGTACATAAATTTGTGGGCACAAAATGGGTGATCAGTGACTTATTCTCTTCTGTTTGAGCCTTGTCTTTAGCTTTTTCTTCTATATTTAACATTATGTAGAGGCATGGCCCCCCTCTAAATCTGGATTGAAATTATTTTTCTTTCTAATTCATAGAAATGGAGTAGCGTGCAATGGTGTCGTCTCATACAACTGTAGGTTAGTAGAAAAATATGTGGGCACAAAATGGGTGATCAGTGTCTTATTCTCTTCTGTTTGTGCCTTGTCTCTACCTTTTTCTTCTATGTTTAACATTATGGAGAGGCAAGGCCCCCCTCTAAATCTGGATTGAAACTATTTTTCTTTCTAATTCATAGAAATGGAGTAGCGTGCAATGGTGTCGTCTCATACAACTGTGAGTTAGTAGAAAACTTTATGGGCACAAAATGGGATTTCAGTGTCTTATTCTCTTCTGTTTGTGCCTTGTCTTTAGCTTTTTCTTCTATATTTAACATTATGTAGAGGCAAGGCCCCCCTCTAAATCTGGATTGAAATTATTTTTCTTTCTAATTCATAGAAATGGAGTAGGGTGCAATGGTTTCGTCTCATACAACTGTGAGTTAGTAGAAAAATTTGTGGGCACAAAATGGGTGATCAGTGCCTTATTCTCTTCTGTTTGAGACTTGTCTTTAGCTTTTTCTTCTATATTTAACATTATGTAGAGGCAAGGCCCCCCTCTAAATCTGGATTGAATTTATTTTTCATTCTAATTCATAGAAATGGAGTAGCATGCAATGGTGTCGTCTCATACAACTATGAGTTAGTAGGAAAATTTGTTGGCACACAATGGGTGATCAGTGTCTTATTCTCTTCTGTTTGAGCCTTGTCTTTAGCTTTTTCTTCTATATTGAAAATTATGTAGAGGCAAGGCCCCCCTCTAAATCTGGATTGAATTTATTTTTCATTCTAATTCATAGAAATGGAGTAGCATGCAATGGTGTCGTCACATACAACTGTGAGTTACTAGAAAAATATGTGGGCACAAAATGGGTGATCAGTGCCTTATTCTCTTCTGTTTATGCCTTGTCTTTACCTTTTTCTTCTACATTTAAAATTATGTAGAGGCAAGGCCGCCCTCTAAATCTGGATTGAAATTATTTTTCATTCTCTTTCATAGAAATGGAGTAGCGTGCAATGGTGTCATCTCATACAACTGTGAGTTAGTAGAAAAATTTGTGGGCACAAAATGGGTGATCAGTGACTTATTCTCTTCTGTTTGTTCCTTGTCTTTACCTTTTTCTTCTGTATTTAACATTATGAAGAGGCATGGCCCCCCTCTAAATCTGGATTGAAATTATTTTTCATTCTAATTCATAGAAATGGAGTAGCGTGCAATGGTTTCGTCTCATACAACTGTAAATTAGTAGAAAAAAATTGTGGTCACAAAATGGTTGATCAGTGATTTTTCTCTTCTGTTTGTGCCTTGTCTTTAGCTTTTTCTTCTATATTTAACATTATTTAGAGGCAAGGCCCCCCTCTAAATCTGGATTGAAATTATTTTTCATTCTAATTCATAGAAATAGAGTAGCGTGCAATGGTGTCGTCTCATACAACTATGAGTTATTAGAAAAATTTGTGGGCACAAAATGGGTGATCAGTGTATTATTCTCTTCTGTTTGAGCCTTGTCTTTAGCTTTTTCTTCTATATTGAAAATTATGTATAGGCAAGGCCCCCCTCTAAATCTGGATTGAAATTATTTTCCTTCTAATTCATAGAAATGGAGTAGCGTGCAACGGTGTCGTCTCATACAACTGTGAGTTAATAGAAAAATTTGTGGGCACAAAATGGGTGATCAGTGTATTATTCTCTTCTGTTTGAGCCTTGTCTTTAGCTTTTTCTTCTATATTTAACATTATGTAGAGGCAAGGCCCCCCTCTAAATCTGGATTGAAATTATTTTTCATTCTAATTCATAGAAATGGAGTAGCGTGCAATGGTGTTGTCACCTACAACTGTGAGTTAGTAGAAAAATTTGTGGGCACAAAATGGGTGATCAGTGCCTTATTCTCTTCTGTTTGAGACTTGTCTTTAGCTTTTTCTTCTATATTTAACATTATGTAGAGGCAAGGCCCCCCTCTAAATCTGGATTGAAATTATTTTTCATTCTAATTCATAGAAATGGAGTAGTGTGCAATGGTGTCGTCTCATACAACTGTGAGTTAGTAGAAAAATTTGTGGGCACAAAATGGGTGATCAGTGATTCATTCTCTTCTATTTGTGCCTTGTCTTTACCTTTTTCTTCTATATTTAACATTATGTAGAGGCAAGGCCCCCCTCTAAATCTGGATTGAAATTATTTTTCATTCTAATTCATAGAAATAGAGTAGCGTGCAATCGTTTCATCTCATACAACTGTGAGTTAGTAGAAAAATTTGTGGGCACAAAATGGGTGATCAGTGTCTTATTCTCTTCTGTTTGAGCCGTGTCTTTAGCTTTTTCTTCTATATTTAACATTATGTAGAGGCAAGGCCCCCCTCTAAATCTGGATTGAAATTATTTTTCATTCTAATTCATAGAAATGGAGTAGCGTGCAATGGTTTCGTCTCATACAACTGTGAATTAGTAGAAAAAAATTGTGGTCACAAAATGGTTGATCAGTGACTTTTTCTCTTCTGTTTGTGCCTTGTCTTTACCTTTTTCTTCTATATTTAACATTATGTTGAGGCAAGGCCCCCCTCTAAATCTGGATTGAAATTATTTTTCATTCTAATTCATAGGAATGGAGTAGCGTGCAATGGTGTCGTCTCATACAACTGTGAGTTAGTAGAAAAATTTGTGGGCACAAAATGGGTGATCAATGTCTTATTCTCTTCTGTTTGTGCCTTGTCTTTACCTTTTTCTTCTATATTTAACATTATGTTGAGGCAAGGCCCCCCTCTAAATCTGCATTGAAATTATTTTTCATTCTAATTCATAGAAATGGAGTAGCGTGCAATGGTGTCGTCTCATACAACTGTGAGTTAGTAGATAAATTTGTGGGCACAAAATGGGTGATCAGTGTTTTATTCTCTTCTGTTTGTGCCTTGTCTTTACCTTTTTCTTCTATATTTAACATTATGTAGAGGCAAGGCACCCCTCTAAATCTGGATTGAAATTATTTTTCATTCTAATTCATAGAAATGGAGTAGCATGCAATGGTTTCGTCTCATACAACTGTGAATTAGTAGAAAAAAATTGTGGTCACAAAATGGTTGATCAGTGACTTTTTCTCTTCTGTTTGTGCCTTGTCTTTACCTTTTCTTCTATATTTAACATTATGTTGAGGCAAGGCCCCCCTCTAAATCTGGATTGAAATTATTTTTCATTCTAATTCATAGAAATGGAGTAGCGTGCAATGGTGTCGTCTCATACAACTGTGAGTTAGTAGAAAAATTTGTGGGCACAAAATGGGTGATCAATGTCTTATTCTCTTCTGTTTGTGCCTTGTCTTTACCTTTTTCTTCTATATTTAACATTATGTTGAGGCAAGGCCCCCCTCTAAATCTGGATTGAAATTATTTTTCATTCTAATTCATAGAAATAGAGTAGCGTGCAATGGTGTCGTCTCATACAACTATGAGTTATTAGAAAAATTTGTGGGCACAAAATGGGTGATCAGTGTATTATTCTCTTCTGTTTGAGCCTTGTCTTTAGCTTTTTCTTCTATATTTAACATTATGTAGAGGCATGGCCCCCCTCTAAATCTGGATTGAAATTATTTTTCTTTCTAATTCATAGAAATGGAGTAGCGTGTAATGGTGTCGTCTCATACAACTGTAGGTTAGTAGAAAAATATGTGGGCACAAAATGGGTGATCAGTGTCTTATTCTCTTCTGTTTGTGCCTTGTCTCTACCTTTTTCTTCTATGTTTAACATTATGGAGAGGCAAGGCCCCCCTCTAAATCTGGATTGAAACTATTTTTCTTTCTAATTCATAGAAATGGAGTAGCGTGCAATGGTGTCGTCTCATACAACTGTGAGTTAGTAGAAAACTTTATGGGCACAAAATGGGATTTCAGTGTCTTATTCTCTTCTGTTTGTGCCTTGTCTTTAGCTTTTTCTTCTATATTTAACATTATGTAGAGGCAAGGCCCCCCTCTAAATCTGGATTGAAATTATTTTTCTTTCTAATTCATAGAAATGGAGTAGGGTGCAATGGTTTCGTCTCATACAACTGTGAGTTAGTAGAAAAATTTGTGGGCACAAAATGGGTGATCAGTGCCTTATTCTCTTCTGTTTGAGACTTGTCTTTAGCTTTTTCTTCTATATTTAACATTATGTAGAGGCAAGGCCCCCCTCTAAATCTGGATTGAAATTATTTTTCATTCTAATTCATAGAAATGGAGTAGTGTGCAATGGTGTCGTCTCATACAACTGTGAGTTAGTAGAAAAATTTGTGGGCACAAAATGGGTGATCAGTGATTCATTCTCTTCTATTTGTGCCTTGTCGTTACCATTTTCTTCTATATTTAACATTATGTAGAGGCAAGGCCCCCCTCTAAATCTGGATTGAAATTATTTTTCATTCTAATTCATAGAAATAGAGTAGCGTGCAATCGTTTCATCTCATACAACTGTGAGTTAGTAGAAAAATTTGTGGGCACAAAATGGGTGATCAGTGTCTTATTCTCTTCTGTTTGAGCCGTGTCTTTAGCTTTTTCTTCTATATTTAACATTATGTAGAGGCAAGGCCCCCCTCTAAATCTGGATTGAAATTATTTTTCATTCTAATTCATAGAAATGGAGTAGCGTGCAATGGTTTCGTCTCATACAACTGTGAATTAGTAGAAAAAAATTGTGGTCACAAAATGGTTGATCAGTGACTTTTTCTCTTCTGTTTGTGCCTTGTCTTTACCTTTTTCTTCTATATTTAACATTATGTTGAGGCAAGGCCCCCCTCTAAATCTGGATTGAAATTATTTTCATTCTAATTCATAGGAATGGAGTAGCGTGCAATGGTGTCGTCTCATACAACTGTGAGTTAGTATAAAAATTTGTGGGCACAAAATGGGTGATCAATGTCTTATTCTCTTCTGTTTGTGCCTTGTCTTTACCTTTTTCTTCTATATTTAACATTATGTTGAGGCAAGGCCCCCCTCTAAATCTGGATTGAAATTATTTTTCATTCTAATTCATAGAAATGGAGTAGCGTGCAATGGTGTCGTCTCATACAACTGTGAGTTAGTAGATAAATTTGTGGGCACAAAATGGGTGATCAGTGTTTTATTCTCTTCTGTTTGTGCCTTGTCTTTACCTTTTTCTTCTATATTTAACATTATGTAGAGGCAAGGCACCCCTCTAAATCTGGATTGAAATTATTTTTCATTCTAATTCATAGAAATGGAGTAGCATGCAATGGTTTCGTCTCATACAACTGTGAATTAGTAGAAAAAAATTGTGGTCACAAAATGGTTGATCAGTGACTTTTTCTCTTCTGTTTGTGCCTTGTCTTTACCTTTTTCTTCTATATTTAACATTATGTTGAGGCAAGGCCCCCCTCTAAATCTGGATTGAAATTATTTTTCATTCTAATTCATAGAAATGGAGTAGCGTGCAATGGTGTCGTCTCATACAACTGTGAGTTAGTAGATAAATTTGTGGGCACAAAATGGGTGATCAGTGTCTTATTCTTTCTGTTCGTGCCTTGTCTTTACCTTTTTCTTCTATGTTTAACATTATGTAGAGGCAAGGCCCCCCTCTAAATCTGGATTGAAATTATTTTTCATTCTAATTCATAGAAATGGAGTAGCATGCAATGGTGTCGTCTCATACAACTGTGAGATAGTAGGAAAATTTGTGGGAACAAAATGCGTGATCAGTGACTTATTCTCTTCTGTTTGAGCCTTGTTTTTAGCTTTTTCTTCTATATTTAACATTATGTAGAGGCAAAGCCCCCCTCTAAATCTGGATTGAAATTATTTTTCATTCTAATTCATAGAAATGTAGTAGCGTGCAATGGTGTCGTCTCATACAACTGTGAATTAGTAGAAAAATTTGTGGGCACAAAATGGGTGATCAGTGTCTTATTCTCTTCTGTTTGAGCCTTTCTTTAGCTTTTTCTTCTATATTTAAGATTATGTAGAGGCAAGGCCCCCCTCTAAATCTGGATTGAAATTATTTTTCATTCTAATTTATAGAAATGGAGTAGCGTGAAATAGTGTCGTCTCATACAACTGTGAGTTAGTAGAAAAATTTGTGGGCACAAAATCGGTGATCAGTTACTTATTCTCTTCTGTTTGAGCCTTGTCTTTAGCTTTTTCTTCTATATTTAACATTATGTAGAGGCAAGGCCCCCCTCTAAATCTGGATGGAAATTATTTTTCATTCTCATTCATAGAAATGGAGTAGCGTGCAATGGTGTCGTCTCATACAACTGTGAGTTAGAAAAATTTGTGGGCACAAAATGGGTGATCAGTGACTTATTCTCTTCTGTTTGAGCCTTGTCTTTAGCTTTTTCTTCTATATTTAACATTATTTAGAGGCAAGGCTCCCCTCTAAATCTGGATTGAAATTATTTTTCATTATCATTCATAGAAATGGAGTAGCGTGCAATGGTGTCGTCTCATACAACTGTGAGTTAGTAGAAAAATTGGTGGACACAAAATGGGTGATCAGTGACTTATTCTCTTCTGTTTGTCCCTTGTCTTTACCTTTTTCTTCTATATTGAACATTATGTAGAGGTAAGGCCCCCCTCTAAATCTGGATTGAAATTATTTTTCATTCTCATTCATAGAAATGGAGTAGCGTGCAATGGTGGTGTCTCATACAACTGTGAGTTAGTAGAAAAATTTGTGGGCACAAAATGGGTGATCAGTGACTTATTCTCTTCTGTTTGAGCCTTGTCTTTAGCTTTTTCTTCTATATTTAACATTATGTAGAGGCAAGGCCCCCCTCTAAATCTGGATGGAAATTATTTTTCATTCTCATTCATAGAAATGGAGTAGCGTGCAATGGTGTCGTCTCATACAACTGTGAGTTAGTAGAAAAATTTGTGGGCACAAAATGGGTGATCAGTGACTTATTCTCTTCTGTTTGAGCCTTGTCTTTAGCTTTTTCTTCTATATTTAACATTATTTAGAGGCAAGGCTCCCCTCTAAATCTGGATTGAAATTATTTTTCATTCTCATTCATAGAAATGGAGTAGCGTGCAATGGTGGTGTCTCATACAACTGTGAGTTAGTAGAAAAATTTGTGGGCACAAAATGGGTGATCAGTGACTTATTCTCTTCTGTTTGAGCCTTGTCTTTAACTTTTTCTTCTATATTTAACATTATGTAGAGGCATGGCCCCCCTCTAAATCTGGATTGAAATTATTTTTCTTTCTAATTCATAGAAATGGAGTAGCGTGCAATGGTGTCGTCTCATACAACTGTAGATTAGTAGAAAAATATGTGGGCACAAAATAGGTGATCAGTGTCTTATTCTCTTCTGTTTGTGCCTTGTCTCTACCTTTTTCTTCTATATTTAACATTATGGAGAGGCAAGGCCCCCCTCTAAATCTGGATTGGAATTATTTTTCTTTCTAATTCATAGAATTGGAGTAGCGTGCAATGGTGTCGTCTCATACAACTGTGAGTTAGTAGAAAACTTTATGGGCACAAAATGGGATTTCACTGTCTTATTCTCTTCTGTTTGAGCCTTGTCTTTAGCTTTTTCTTCTATATTTAACATTATGTAGAGGCAAGGCCCCCCTCTAAATCTGGATTGAAATTATTTTTCATTCTAATTCATAGAAATGGAGTAGGGTGCAATGGTTTCGTCTCATGCAACTGTGAGTTAGTAGAAAAATTGTGGGCACAAAATGGGTGATCAGTGTCTTATTCTCTTCTGTTTGAGCCGTGTCTTTAGCTTTTTCTTCTATATTTAACATTATGTAGAGGCAAGGCCCCCCTATAAATCTGGATAGAAATTATTTTTCATTCTAATTCATAGAAATGGAGTAGCGTGCAATGGTGTCGTCTCATACAACTGTGAGTTAGTAGAAAAATTTGTGAGCACAAAATGTTTGATCAGTGAATTTTTCTCTTCTGTTTGTGCCTTGTCTTTACCTTTTTCTTCTATATTTAACATTATGTTGAGGCAAGGCCCCCCTCTAAATCTGCATTGAAATTATTTTTTATTCTAATTCATAGAAATGGAGTAGCGTGCAATGGTGTCGTCTCATACAACTGTGAGTTAGTAGAAAAATTTGTGGGCACAAAATGGGTGATCAATGTCTTATTCTCTTCTGTTTGGGCCTTGTCTTTACCTTTTTCTTCTATATTTAACATTACGTTGAGGCAAGGCCCCCCTCTAAATCTGGATTGAAATTATTTTTCATTCTAATTCATAGAAATGGAGTAGCGTACAATGGTGTCGTCTCATACAACTGTGAGTTAGTAGAAAAATTTGTGGGCACAAAATGGGTGATCAGTGACTTATTCTCTTCTGTTTGAGCCTTGTCTTTAGCTTTTTCTTCTATATTTAACATTATTTAGAGGCAAGGCTCCCCTCTAAATCTGGATTGAAATTATTTTTCATTATCATTCATAGAAATGGAGTAGCGTGCAATGGTGTCGTCTCATACAACTGTGAGTTAGTAGAAAAATTGGTGGACACAAAATGGGTGATCAGTGACTTATTCTCTTCTGTTTGTCCCTTGTCTTTACCTTTTTCTTCTATATTGAACATTATGTAGAGGTAAGGCCCCCCTCTAAATCTGGATTGAAATTATTTTTCATTCTCATTCATAGAAATGGAGTAGCGTGCAATGGTGGTGTCTCATACAACTGTGAGTTAGTAGAAAAATTTGTGGGCACAAAATGGGTGATCAGTGACTTATTCTCTTCTGTTTGAGCCTTGTCTTTAACTTTTTCTTCTATATTTAACATTATGTAGAGGCATGGCCCCCCTCTAAATCTGGATTGAAATTATTTTTCTTTCTAATTCATAGAAATGGAGTAGCGTGCAATGGTGTCGTCTCATACAACTGTAGATTAGTAGAAAAATATGTGGGCACAAAATAGGTGATCAGTGTCTTATTCTCTTCTGTTTGTGCCTTGTCTCTACCTTTTTCTTCTATATTTAACATTATGGAGAGGCAAGGCCCCCCTCTAAATCTGGATTGAAATTATTTTTCCTTCTAATTCATAGAATTGGAGTAGCGTGCAATGGTGTCGTCTCATACAACTGTGAGTTAGTAGAAAACTTTATGGGCACAAAATGGGATTTCACTGTCTTATTCTCTTCTGTTTGAGCCTTGTCTTTAGCTTTTTCTTCTATATTTAACATTATGTAGAGGCAAGGCCCCCCTCTAAATCTGGATTGAAATTATTTTTCATTCTAATTCATAGAAATGGAGTAGGGTGCAATGGTTTCGTCTCATGCAACTGTGAGTTAGTAGAAAAATTGTGGGCACAAAATGGGTGATCAGTGTCTTATTCTCTTCTGTTTGAGCCATGTCATAGCTTTTTCTTCTATATTTAACATTATGTAGAGGCAAGGCCCCCCTATAAATCTGGATAGAAATTATTTTTCATTCTAATTCATAGAAATGGAGTAGCGTGCAATGGTGTCGTCTCATACAACTGTGAGTTAGTAGAAAAATTTGTGAGCACAAAATGTTTGATCAGTGACTTTTTCTCTTCTGTTTGTGCCTTGTCTTTACCTTTTTCTTCTATATTTAACATTATGTTGAGGCAAGGCCCCCCTCTAAATCTGCATTGAAATTATTTTTCATTCTAATTCATAGAAATGGAGTAGCGTGCAATGGTGTCGTCTCATACAACTGTGAGTTAGTAGAAAAATTTGTGGGCACAAAATGGGTGATCAATGTCTTATTCTCTTCTGTTTGGGCCTTGTCTTTACCTTTTTCTTCTATATTTAACATTACGTTGAGGCAAGGCCCCCCTCTAAATCTGGATTGAAATTATTTTTCATTCTAATTCATAGAAATGGAGTAGCGTACAATGGTGTCGTCTCATACAACTGTGAGTTAGTAGAAAATTTGTGAGCACAAAATGGTTGATCTTGACTTTTTCTCTTCTGTTTGTGCCTTGTCTTTACCTTTTTCTTCTATATTTAACATTATGTTGAGGCAAGGCCCCCTTCTAAATCTGGATTGAAATTATTTTTCATTCTAATTCATAGAAATGGAGTAGCGTGCAATCGTGTCGTCTCATACAACTGTGAGTTAGTAGAAAAATTTGTGGGCACAAAATGGGTGATCAATGTCTTATTCTCTTCTGTTTGGGCCTTGTCTTTACCTTTTTCTTCTATATTTAACATTATGTTGAGGCAAGGCCTCCCTCTAAATCTGGATTGAAATTATTTTTCATTCTAATTCATAGAAATGGAGTAGCGTGCAATGGTGTCGTCTCATACAACTGTGAGTTAGTATATAAATTTGTGGGTACAAAATGGGTGATCAGTGTTTTATTCTCTTCTGTTTGTGCCTTGTCTTTACCTTTTTCTTCTATATTTAACATTATGTAGAGCAAGGCCCCCCTCTAAATCTGGATTGAAATTATTTTTCATTCTACTTTACAGAAATGGAGTAGCGTGAAATAGTGTCGTCTCATACAACTGTGAGGTAGTAGAAAAATTTGTGGGCACAAAATGGGTGATCAGTTACTTATTCTCTTCTGTTTGACCCTTGTCTTTACCTTTTTCTTCTATATTTAACATTATGTAGAGGTAAGGCCCCCCTCTCAATCTGGATTGAAATTATTTTTCATTCTCATTCATAGAAATGGAGTAGCGTGCAATGGTGTCGTCTCATACAACTGTGAGTTAGTAGAAAAATTTGAGGGCACAAAATGGGTGATCAGTGACTTATTCTCTTCTGTTTGAGCCTTGTCTTTAGCTTTTTGTTCTATATTTAACATTATGTAGAGGCATGGCCCCCCTCTCAATCTGGATTGAAATTATTTTTCTTTCTAATTCATAGAAATGGAGTAGCGTGCAATGGTGTCGTCTCATACAACTGTAGGTTAGTAGAAAAATTTGTGGGCACAAAATGGGTGATCAGTGTCTTATTCTCTTCTGTTTGTGGTTTGTCTTTACCTTTTTCTTCTATATTTAACATTATGTAGAGGCTAGGACCCCTCTAAATCTGGATTGAAATTATTTTTCATTCTAATTCATAGAAATGGAGTAGCGTGCAATGGTGTCGTCTCATACAACTGTGAGTTAGTAGAAAAATTTGTGAGCACAAAATGGGTGATCAGTGTCTTATTCTCTTCTGTTTGTGTTTTGTCTTTACCTTTTTCTTCTATATTTAACATTATGTAGAGGCATGGCCCCCCTCTAAATCTGGATTGAAATTATTTTTCATTCTAATTCATAGAAATGGAGTAGCGTGCAATGGTTTCATCTCATACAACTGTGAGTTAGTAGAAAAAAATTGTGGTCACTAAATGGTGGATCAGTGTCTTTTTCTCTTCTGTTTGTGCCTTGTCTTTACCTTTTTCTTGTGTATTTAACATTATATAGAGGCTAGGCACCACTCAAAATCTGGCTAGAATTTATTTTTCTTTCTAATTCATAGAAATGGAGTAGCGTTCCGTCGTCTTATACAAATGTGAGTTAGTAGAAAAAATTTGTGGACACAAAATGGGTGTTCAGTGTTTTATTCTCTTCTGTTTGTGCCTTGTCTTTACCTTTTTCTTCTATATTTATCATTATGTAGAGGCAAGGCACCCCTCTAAATCTGGATTGAAATTATTTTTCATTCTAATTCATAGAAATGGAGTAGCATGCAATGGTGTCGTCTCATACAACTGTGAGTTAGTAGAAAAATTTGTGGGCACAAAATGGGTGATCAGTGTCTTATTCTTTCTGTTTGGGCCTTGTCTTTACCTTTTTCTTCTATATTTAACATTATATAGAGGCAAGGCCCCCCTCTAAATCTGGATTGAAATTATTTTTCATTCTAATTCATAGAAATGGAGTAGCATGCAATGGTGTCGTCTCATACAACTGTGAGTTAGTAGTAAAATTTTTGGGCAAAAAATGGGTGCTTAGTGTCTTATTCTCTTCTGTTTGTGCCTTGTCTTTACCTTTTTCTTCTATATTTAACATTATGTAGAAGCAAGACCCCCTCTAAATCTGGATTGAAATTATTTTTCATTCTCATTCATAGAAATGGAGTAGCGTGCAATGGTGTCGTCTCATACAACTGTGAGTTAGTAGAAAAATATGTGGGCACAAAATGGGTGATCAGTGACTTATTCTCTTCTGTTTGAGCCTTGTCTTTAGCTTTTTCTTCTATATTTAACATTATTTAGAGGCAAGGCTCCCCTCTAAATCTGGATTGAAATTATTTTTCATTCTCATTCATAGAAATGGAGTAGCGTGCAATGGTGTCGTCTCATACAACTGTGAATTAGTAGAAAAATTTGTGGGCACAAAATGGGTGATCAGTGACTTATTCTCTTCTGTTTGACCCTTGTCTTTACCTTTTTCTTCTATATTTAACATTATGTAGAGGTAAGGCCCCCCTCTAAATCTGGATTGAAATTATTTTTCATTCTCATTCATAGAAATGGAGTAGCGTGCAATGGTGTCGTCTCATACAACTGTGAGTTAGTAGAAAAATTTGTGGGCACAAAATGGGTGATCAGTGACTTATTCTCTTCTGTTTGAGCCTTGTCTTTAGCTTTTTCTTCTATATTTAACATTATGTAGAGGCATGGCCCCCCTCTAAATCTGGATTGAAATTATTTTTCTTTCTAATTCATAGAAATGGAGTAGCGTGCAATGGTGTCGTCTCATACATCTGTAGGTTAGTAGAAAAATTTGTGGGTACAAAATGTGTGATCAGTGTGTTATTCTCTTCTGTTTGTGCCTTGTCTTTACCTTTTTCTTCTATATTTAACATTATGGAGAGGCAAGGCCCCCCTCTAAATCTGGATTGAAATTATTTTTCTTTCTAATTCATAGAAATGGAGTAGCATGCAATGGTGTCGTCTCATACAACTGTGAATTAGTAGAATAAATTTGTTGTCACAAAATGGGTGACCAGTGTCTTATTCTCATCTATTTGTGCCTTGTCTTTAGCATTTTCTTCTATATTTAACTTTATGTAGAGGCTAGGCCCCTTTCTAAATCTGGATTGAAATTATTTTTCATTCTAATTCATAGAAATAGAGTAGCGTGCAATGGTGTCGTCTCATACAACAGTGAGTTAGGAGAAAAAATTTGTGGGCACAAAATGGGTGATCAGTGTCTTATTCTCTTTTGTTTGTGCCTTGTCTTTAGCTTTTTCTTCTATATTTAACTTTATGTAGAGGCTAGGCCCCCCTCTAAATCTTGGTTGAATTTTTTTTTAATTTTAATTAATAGATATAGAGTAGCGTGCGATCGTTTCGTCTCATACAACAGTGAGTTAGGAGAAAAAATTTGTGGGCACAAAATGGGTGATCAGTGTCTTATTCTCTTCTGTTTGTACCTTGTCTTTAGCTTTTTCTTCTATATTTAACTTTATGTAGAGGCTAGGCCCCCCTCTAAATCTTGGTTGAAATTATTTTTCATTCTAATTCATAGAAATGGAGTAGCGTGCAATGGTGTCGTCTCATACAACAGTGAGTTAGGAGAATAAATTTGTGGGCACAAAATGGGTGATCAGTGTCTTATTCTCTTCTGTTTGTGCCTTGTCTTTAGCTTTTTCTTCTATATTTAACTTTATGTAGAGGCTAGGCCCCATTCTAAATCTTGGTTGAAATTATTTTTCATTTCTAATTCATAGAAATGGAGTAGCGTGGAATGGTGTCGTCTCATACAACAGTGAGTTAGGAGAAAAAATTTGTGGGCAGAAAATGGGTCATCAGTGTCTTATTCTCTTCTGTTTGTACCTTGTCTTTAGCTTTTTCTTCTATATTTAACTTTATGTAGAGGCTAGGCCCCCCTCTAAATATTGGTTGAAATTATTTTTCATTCTAATTCATAGAAATGGAGTAGCGTGCAATGGTGTCGTCTCATACAACAGTGAGTTAGGAGAAAAAATTTGTGGGCACAAAATGCGTGATCAGTGTCTTATTCTCTTCTGTTTGTGCCTTGTCTTTAGCTTTTTCTTCTATATTTAACTTTATGTAGGGGCTAGGCCCCACCTCTAAATCTTGGTTGAAATTATTTTTCATTCTACTTCATAGAAATGGAGTAGCGTGCAATGGTGTCGTCTCATACAACAGTGAGTTAGTAGAATAAATTTGTTGGCACAAAATGGGTGACCAGTGTCTTATTCTCATCTATTTGTGCCTTGTCTTTAGCATTTTCTTCTATATTTAACTTTATGTAGAGGCTAGGTCCCTTTCTAAATCTTGGTTGAAATTATTTTTCATTCTAATTAATAGATATAGAGTAGCGTGCGATCGTGTCGTCTCATACAACAGTGAGTTAGGAGAAAAAATTTGTGCGCACAAAATGGGTGATCAGTGTCTTATTCTCTTCTGTTTGTGCCTTGTCTTTAGCTTTTTCTTCTATATTTAACTTTATGTAGAGGCTAGGCCCCCCTCTAAATCTTGGTTGAAATTTTTTTTAATTTTAATTAATAGATATAGAGTAGCGTGCGATCGTGTCGTCTCATACAACAGTGAGTTAGGAGAAAAAATTTGTGCGCACAAAATGGGTGATCAGTGTCTTATTCTCTTCTGTTTGTACCTTGTCTTTAGCTTTTTCTTCTATATTTAACTTTATGTAGAGGCTAGGCCCCCCTCTAAATCTTGGTTGAAATTATTTTTCATTCTAATTCATAAAAATGGAGTAGCGTGCAATGGTGTCGTCTCAAACCACAGTGTGGTAGGAGAAAAAATTTGTTGGCACAAAATGGGTGATCAGTGTCTTATTCTCTTGTGTTTGTACCTTGTCTTTAGCTTTTTCTTCTATATTTAACTTTATGTAGAGGCTAGGCCCCCCTCTAAATCTTGGTTGAAATTATTTTTCATTCTAATTCATAGAAATGGAGTAGCGTGCAATGGTGTCGTCTCAAACAACAGTGAGTTAGGAGAAAAATTTTGTGGGCACAAAATGGGTGATCAGTGTCTTATTCTCTTCTGTTTGTGCCTTGTCTTTAGCTTTTTCTTCTATATTTAACTTTATGTAGAGGCTAGGCCCCCCTCTAAATCTTGGTTGAAATTATTTTTCATTCTAATTCATAGAAATGGAGTAGCGTGCAATGGTGTCGTCTCAAACAACAGTGAGTTAGGCGAAAAAATTTGTGGGCACAAAATGGGTGATCAGTGTCTTATTCTCTTCTGTTTGTGCCTTGTCTTTAGCTTTTTCTTCTATATTTAACTTTATGTAGAGGCTAGGCCCCCCTCTAAATCTTGGTTGAAATTATTTTTCATTCTAATTCATAGAAATGGAGTAGCGTGCAATTGTGTCGTCTCAAACAACAGTGTGGCAAGAGAAAAAATTTGTTGGCACAAAATGGGTGATCAGTGTCTTATTCTCTTCTGTTTGTGCCTGGTCTTTAGCTTTTTCTTCTATATTTAACTTTATGTAGAGGCTAGGCCCCCCTATAAATCTTGGTTGAAATTATTTTTCATTCTATTTCATAGAAATGGAGTAGCGTGCAATGGTGTCGTCTCAAACAACAGTGTGGTAGGAGAAAAAATTTGTTGGCACAAAATGGGTGAACAGTGCCTTATTCTCTTCTGTTTGTGCCTGGTCTTTAGCTTTTTCTTCTATATTTAACTTTATGTAGAGGCTAGGCCCCACTCTAAATCTTGGTTGAAATTATTTTTCATTCTAATTCATAGAAATGGAGTAGCGTGCAATGGTGTCGTCTCAAACAACAGTGAGTTAGGAGAAAAAATTATTGGGCACAAAATGGGTGATCAGTGTCTTATTCTCTTCTGTTTGTGCCTTGTCTTTAGCTTTTTCTTCTATATTTAACTTTATGTAGAGGCTAGGCCCCCCTCTAAATCTTGGTTGAAATTATTTTTCATTCTAATTCATAGAAATGGAGTAGCGTGCAATGGTGTCGTCTCAAACAACAGTGAGTTAGGAGAAAAAATTTGTGGGCACAAAATGGGTGCTCAGTGTCTTATTCTCTTCTGTTTGTGCCTTGTCTTTAGCTTTTTCTTCTATATTTAACTTTATGTAGAGGCTAGGCCCCCCTCAAATCTTGGTTTAAATTATTTTTCATTCTAATTCATAGAAATGGAGTAGCGTGCAATGGTGTCGTCTCAAACAACAGTGTGGTAGGAGAAAAAATTTGTTGGCACAAAATGGGTGATCAGTGTCTTATTCTCTTCTGTTTGTACCTTGTCTTTAGCTTTTTCTTCTATATTTAACTTTATGTAGAGGCTAGGCCACCCTCTAAATCTTGGTTGAAATTATTTTTCATTCTAATTAATAGAAATGGAGTAGCGTGCAATGGTGTCGTCTCATACAACTGTGGCTTAGTAGAAAAAATTTGTGGGCACAAAATGGGGGATCAGTGACTTATTCTAATCTGTTTGTACCTTGTCTTTAGCTTGTTCTTCTATATTTAACTTTATGTAGAGCCTAGGCCCCTTTCTAAATCTTGGTTGATATTATTTTTCATTCTAATTCATAGAAATGGAGTAGCGTGTAATGGTGTCGTCTCAAACAACAGTGAGTTAGGAGAAAAATTTTGTGGGCACAAAATGGGTGATCAGTGTCTTATTCTCTTCTGTTTGTGCCTTGTCTTTAGCTTTCTCTTCTATATTTAACTTTATGTAGAGGCTAGGACCCACTCTAAATCTTGGTTGAAATTATTTTTCATTCTAATTCATAGAAATGGAGTAGCGTGCAATGGTGTCGTCTCAAACAACAGTGAGTTAGGAGAAAAAATTATTGGGCACAAAATGGGTGATCAGTGTCTTATTCTCTTCTGTTTGTGCCTTGTCTTTAGCTTTTTCTTCTATATTTAACTTTATGTAGAGGCTAGGCCACCCTCTAAATCTTGGTTGAAATTATTTTTCATTCTAATTAATAGAAATGGAGTAGCGTGCAATGGTGTCGTCTCATACAACTGTGAGTTAGTAGAAAAAATTTGTGGGCACAAAATGGGGGATCAGTGACTTATTCTAATCTGTTTGTACCTTGTCCTTAGCTTGTTCTTCTATATTTAACTTTATGTAGAGCCTAGGCCCCTTTCTAAATCTTGGTTGATATTATTTTTCATTCTAATTCATAGAAATGGAGTAGCGTGTAATGGTGTCGTCTCAAACAACAGTGAGTTAGGAGAAAAATTTTGTGGGCACAAAATGGGTGATCAGTGTCTTATTCTCTTCTGTTTGTGCCTTGTCTTTAGCTTTCTCTTCTATATTTAACTTTATGTAGAGGCTAGGCCCCACTCTAAATCTTGGTTGAAATTATTTTTGATTCTAATTCATAGAAATGGAGTAGCGTGCAATGGTGTCGTCTCAAACAACAGTGAGTTAGGAGAAAAAATTATTGGGCACAAAATGGGTGATCAGTGTCTTATTCTCTTCTGTTTGTGCCTTGTCTTTAGCTTTTTCTTCTATATTTAACTTTATGTAGAGGCTAGGCCCCCCTCTAAATCTTGGTTGAAATTATTTTTCATTCTAATTCATAGAAATGGAGTAGCGTGCAATGGTGTCGTCTCAAACAACAGTGAGTTAGGCGATAAAATTTGTGGGCACAAAATGGGTGATCAGTGTCTTATTCTCTTCTGTTTGTGCCTTGTCTTTAGCTTTTTCTTCTATATTTAACTTTATGTAGAGGCTAGGCCCCCCTCTAAATCTTGGTTGAAATTATTTTTCATTCTAATTCATAGAAATGGAGTAGCGTGCAATGGTGTCGTCTCAAACAACAGTGTGGTAGGAGAAAAAATTTGTTGGCACAAAATGGGTGATCAGTGTCTTATTCTCTTCTGTTTGTACCTTGTCTTTAGCTTTTTCTTCTATATTTAACTTTATGTAGAGGCTAGGCCCCCCTCTAAATCTTGGTTGAAATTATTTTTCATTCTAATTCATAGAAATGGAGTAGCGTGCAATGGTGTCGTCTCAAACAACAGTGAGTTAGGCGAAAAAATTTGTGGGCACAAAATGGGTGATCAGTGTCTTATTCTCTTCTGTTTGTGCCTTGTCTTTAGCTTTTTCTTCTATATTTAACTTTATGTAGAGGCTAGGCCCCCCTCTAAATCTTGGTTGAAATTATTTTTCATTCTAATTCATAGAAATGGAGTAGCGTGCAATGGTGTCGTCTCAAACAACAGTGTGGCACGAGAAAAAATTTGTTGGCACAAAATGGGTGATCAGTGTCTTATTCTCTTCTGTTTGTGCCTTGTCTTTAGCTTTTTCTTCTATATTTAACTTTATGTAGAGGCTAGGCCCCCCTATAAATCTTGGTTGAAATTATTTTTCATTCTAATTCATAGAAATGGAGTAGCGTGCAATGGTGTCGTCTCAAACAACAATGTGGTAGGAGAAAAAATTTGTTGGCACAAAATGGGTGATCAGTGCCTTATTCTCTTCTGTTTGAGCCTTGTCTTTAGCTTTTTCTTCTATATTTAACTTTATGTAGAGGCTAGGCCCCACTCTAAATCTTGGTTGAAATTATTTTTCATTCTAATTCATAGAAATGGAGTAGCGTGCAATGGTGTCGTCTCAAACAACAGTGAGTTAGGAGAAAAAATTTGTGGGCACAAAATGGGTGATTAGTGTCTTATTCTCTTCTGTTTGTGCCTTGTCTTTAGCTTTTTCTTCTATATTTAACTTTATGTAGAGGCTAGGCCCCCCTCTAAATCTTGGTTGAAATTATTTTTCATTCTAATTCATAGAAATGGAGTAGCGTGCAATGGTGTCGTCTCAAACCACAGTGTGGTAGGAGAAAAAATTTGTTGGCACAAAATGGGTGATCAGTGTCTTATTCTCTTCTGTTTGTGCCTTGTCTTTAGCTTTTTCTTCTATATTTAACTTTATGTAGAGGCTAGGCCCCCCTCTAAATCTTGGTTGAAATTATTTTTCATTCTAATTCATAGAAATGGAGTAGCGTGCAATGGTGTCGTCTCAAACAACAGTGAGTTAGGCGAAAAAATTTGTGGGCACAAAATGGGTGATCAGTGACTTATTCTCTTCTGTTTGTGCCTTGTCTTTAGCTTTTTCTTCTATATTTAACTTTATGTAGAGGCTAGGCCCCCCTCTAAATCTTGGTTGAAATTATTTTTCATTCTAATTCATAGAAATGGAGTAGCGTGCAATGGTGTCGTCTCAAACAACAGTGTGGCACGAGAAAAAATTTGTTGGCACAAAATGGGTGATCAGTGCCTTATTCTCTTCTGTTTGTGCCTTGTCTTTAGCCTTTTCTTCTATATTTAACTTTATGTAGAGGCTAGGCCCCACTCTAAATCTTGGTTGAAATTATTTTTGATTCTAATTCATAGAAATGGAGTAGCGTGCAATGGTGTCGTCTCAAACAACAGTGAGTTAGGAGAAAAAATTTGTGGGCACAAAATGGGTGATTAGTGTCTTATTCTCTTCTGTTTGTGCCTTGTCTTTAGCTTTTTCTTCTATATTTAACTTTATGTAGAGGCTAGGCCCCCCTCTAAATCTTGGTTGAAATTATTTTTCATTCTAATTCATAGAAATGGAGTAGCGTGCAATGGTGTCGTCTCAAACCACAGTGTGGTAGGAGAAAAAATTTGTTGGCACAAAATGGGTGATCAGTGTCTTATTCTCTTCTGTTTGTGCCTTGTCTTTAGCTTTTTCTTCTATATTTAACTTTATGTAGAGGCTAGCCCCCCCTCTAAATCTTGGTTGAAATTATTTTTCATTCTAATTCATAGAAATGGAGTAGCGTGCAATGGTGTCGTCTCAAACAACAGTGAGTTAGGCGAAAAAATTTGTGGGCACAAAATGGGTAATCAGTGTCTTATTCTCTTCTGTTTGTGCCTTGTCTTTAGCTTTTTCTTCTATATTTAACTTTATGTAGAGGCTAGGCCCCCCTCTAAATCTTGGTTGAAATTATTTTTCATTCTAATTCATAGAAATGGAGTAGCGTGCAATGGTGTCGTCTCAAACAACAGTGAGTTAGGAGAAAAAATTTGTGGGCACAAAATGGGTGATCAGTGTCTTATTCTCTTCTGTTTGTGCCTTGTCTTTAGCTTTTTCTTCTATATTTAACTTTATGTAGAGGCTAGGCCCCCCTCTAAATCTTGGTTGAAATTATTTTTCATTCTAATTAATAGAAATTGAGTAGCGTGCAATGGTGTCGTCTCAAACAACAGTGAGTTAGGAGAAAAAATTTGTGGGCACAAAATGGGTGATCAGTGTCTTATTCTCTTCTGTTTGTGCCTTGTCTTTAGCTTTTTCTTCTATATTTAACTTTATGTAGAGGATAGGCCCCCCTCTAAATCTTGGTTGAAATTATTTTTCATTCGAATTAATAGAAATGGAGTAGCGTGCAATGGTGTCGTCTCATACAACTGTGAGTTAGTAGAAAAAATTTGTGGGCACAAAATGGGTGATCAGTGTCTTATTCTCTTCTGTTTGTGCCTTGTCTTTAGATTTTTCTTCTATATTTAACTTTATGTAGAGGCTAGGCCCCCCTCTAAATCTTGATTGATATTATTTTTCATTCTAATTCATAGAAATGGAGTAGCGTGCAATGGTGTCGTCTCATACAACAGAGAGTTAGTAGAAAAAATTTGTGGGCACAAAATGGGTGATCAGTGTCTTATTCTCTTCTGTTTGTGCCTTGTCTTTAGCTTTTTCTTCTATATTTAACTTTATGTAGAGGCTAGATCCCCCTCTAAATCTTCGTTGAAATTATTTTTCATTCTAATTCATAGAAATGGAGTAGCGTGCAATGTTGTCGTCTCAAACAACAGTGAGTTAGGAGAAAAAATTTGTGGGCACAAAATGGGTGATCAGTGTCTTATTCTCTTCTCTTTGTGCCTTGTCTTTAGCTTTTTCTTCTATATTTAACTTTATGTAGAGGCTAGGCCCCCCTCTAAATCTTGGTTGAAATTATTTTTCATTCTAATTCATAGAAATGGAGTAGCGTGCAATGGTGTCGTCTCATACAACAGTGAGGTAGGAGAAAAAATTTGTTGGGACAAAATGGGTGATCAGTGTCTTATTCTCTTCTGTTTGAGCCTTGTCTTTAGCTTTTTCTTCTATATTTAACTTTATGTAGAGGCTAGGCCCCCCTCTAAATCTTGGTTGAAATTATTTTTCATTGTAATTAATAGAAATGGAGTAGCGTTCAATGGTGTCGTCTCATACAACAGTGAGTTAGGAGAAAAAATTTGTGGGCACTAAATGGGTGGTCAGTGTCTTATTCTCTTCTGTTTGTGCCTTGTCTTTAGCTTTTTCTTCTATATTTAACTTTATGTAGAGGATAGGCCCCCCTCTAAATCTTGGTTGAAATTATTTTTCATTCTAATTCATAGAAATGGAGTAGCGTGCAATGGTGTCGTCTCAAACAACAGTGAGTTAGGAGAAAAAATTTGTGGGCACAAAATGGGTGATCAGTGTCTTATTCTCTTCTGTTTGTGCCTTGTCTTTAGCTTTTTCTTCTATATTTAACTTTATGTAGAGGCTAGGCCCCCCTCTAAATCTTGGTTGAAATTATTTTTCATTCTAATTCATAGAAATGGAGTAGCGTGCAATGGTGTCGTCTCAAACAACAGTGAGTTAGGTGAAAAAATTTGTGGGCACAAAATGGGTGATCAGTGTCTTATTCTCTTCTGTTTGTGCCTTGTCTTTAGCTTTTTCTTCTATATTTAACTTTATGTAGAGGCTAGGCCCCCCTCTAAATCTTGGTTTAAATTATTTTTCATTCTAATTCATAGAAATGGAGTAGCGTGCAATGGTGTCGTCTCAAACAACAGTGTGGTAGGAGAAAAAATTTGTTGGCACAAAATGGGTGATCAGTGTCTTATTCTCTTCTGTTTGTACCTTGTCTTTAGCTTTTTCTTCTATATTTAACTTTATGTAGAGGCTAGGCCCCCCTCTAAATCTTGGTTGAAATTATTTTTCATTCTAATTCATAGAAATGGAGTAGCGTGCAATGGTGTCGTCTCAAACAACAGTGCGTTAGGAGAAAAAATTTGTGGGCACAAAATGGGTGATCAGTCTCTTATTTTCTTCTGTTTGTGCCTTGTCTTTAGCTTTTTCTTCTATATTTAACTTTATGTAGAGGCTTGGCCACCCTCTAAATCTTGGTTGAAATTATTTTTCTTTCTAATTAATAGAAATGGAGTAGCGTGCAATGGTGTCGTCTCACACAACTGTGAGTTAGTAGAAAAAATTTGTGGGCACAAAATGGGTGATCAGTGTCTTATTCTCTTCTGTTTGTGCCTTGTCTTTAGCTTTTTCTTCTATATTTAACTTTATGTAGAGGCTAGGCTCCCTTCTAAATCTTGGTTGAAATTATTTTTCATTCTAATTCATAGAAATGGAGTAGCGTTCAATGGTGTCGTCTCAAACAACAGTGTGGTAGGAGAAAAAATTTGTTGGCACAAAATGGTGATCAGTGTCTTATTCTCTTCTGTTTGTACCTTGTCTTTAGCTTTTTCTTCTATATTTAACTTTATGTAGAGGTTAGGCCCCCCTCTAAATCTTGGTTGAAATTATTTTTCATTCTAACTCATAGAAATGGAGTAGCATGCAATGGTGTCGTCTCAAACAACAGTGAGTTAGGAGAAAAATTTTGTGGGCACAAAATGGGTGATCAGTGTCTTATTCTCTTCTGTTTGTGCCTTGTCTTTAGCTTTTTCTTCTATATTTAACTTTATGTAGAGGCTAGGCCCCCCTCTAAATCTTGGTTGAAATTATTTTTCATTCTAATTCATAGAAATGGAGTAGCGTGCAATGGTGTCGTCTCAAACAACAGTGAGTTAGGCGAAAAAATTTGTGGGCACAAAATGGGTGATCAGTGTCTTATTCTCTTCTGTTTGTGCCTTGTCTTTAGCTTTTTCTTCTATATTTAACTTTATGTAGAGGCTAGGCCCCCCTCTAAATCTTGGTTGAAATTATTTTTCATTCTAATTCATAGAAATGGAGTAGCGTGCAATGGTGTCGTCTCAAACAACAGTGTGGCACGAGAAAAAATTTGTTGGCACAAAATGGGTGATCAGTGTCTTATTCTCTTCTGTTTGTGCCTTGTCTTTAGCTTTTTCTTCTATATTTAACTTTATGTAGAGGCTAGGCCCCCCTATAAATCTTGGTTGAAATTATTTTTCATTCTAATTCATAGAAATGGAGTAGCGTGCAATGGTGTCGTCTCAAACAACAGTGTGGTAGGAGAAAAAATTTGTTGGCACAAAATGGGTGATCAGTGCCTTATTCTCTTCTGTTTGTGCCTTGTCTTTAGCTTTTTCTTCTATATTTAACTTTATGTAGAGGCTAGGCCCCACTCTAAATCTTGGTTGAAATTATTTTTCATTCTAATTCATAGAAATGGAGTAGCGTGCAATGGTGTCGTCTCAAACAACAGTGAGTTAGGAGAAAAAATTTGTGGGCACAAAATGGGAGATCAGTGTCTTATTCTCTTCTGTTTGTGCCTTGTCTTTAGCTTTTTCTTCTATATTTAACTTTATGTAGAGGCTAGGCCCCCCTCTAAATCTTGGTTGAAATTATTTTTCATTCTAATCCATAGAAATGGAGTAGCGTGCAATGGTGTCGTCTCAAACAACAGTGTGGTAGGAGAAAAAATTTGTTGGCACAAAATGGCTGATCTGTGTCTTATTCTCTTCTGTTTGTACCTTGTCTTTAGCTTTTTCTTCTATATTTACCTTTATGTAGAGGCTAGGCCCCCCTCTAAATCTTGGTTGAAATTATTTTTCATTCTAATTCATAGAAATGGAGTAGCGTGCAATGGTGTCGTCTCAAACAACAGTGAGTTAGGAGAAAAAATTTGTGGGCACAAAATGGGTGATCAGTGTCTTATTCTCTTGTTTGTGACTTGTCTTTAGCTTTTTCTTCTATATTTAACTTTATGTAGAGGATAGGCCCCCCTCTAAATCTTGGTTGAAATTATTTTTCATTCTAATTAATAGAAATGGAGTAGCGTGCAATGGTGTCGTCTCATACAACTGTGAGTTAGTAGAAAAAATTTGTGGGCACAAAATGGGGGATCAGTGACTTATTCTAATCTGTTTGTACCTTGTCCTTAGCTTTTTTTTCTATATTTAACTTTATGTAGAGGCTAGGCCCCCCTCTAAATCTTGGTTGAAATTATTTTTCATTCTAATTCATAGAAATGGAGTAGCGTGCAATGGTGTCGTCTCAAACAACAGAGAGTTAGGAGAAAAAATTTGTGGGCACAAAATGGGTGATCAGTGTCTTATTCTCTTGTTTGTGCCTTGTCTTTAGCTTTTTCTTCTATATTTAACTTTATGTAGAGGCTAGGCCCCCCTCTAAATCTGGGTTGAAATTATTTTTCATTCTAATTCATAGAAATGGAGTAGCGTGCAATGGTGTCGTCTCAAACAACAGTGAGTTAGGAGAAAAAATTTGTGGGCACAAAATGGGTGATCAGTGTCTTATTCTCTTCTGTTGGTGCCTTGTCTTTAGCTTTTTCTTCTATATTTAACTTTATGTAGAGGCTAGGCCCCCCTCTAAATCTTGGTTGAAATTATTTTTCATTCTAATTCATAGAAATGGAGTAGCGTGCAATGGTGTCGTCTCAATCAACAGTGTGGTAGGAGAAAAAATTTGTTGGCACAAAATGGGTGATCAGTGTCTTATTCTCTTCTGTTTGTACCTTGTCTTTAGCTTTTTCTTCTATATTTAACTTTATATAGAGGCTAGGCCCCCCTCTAAATCTTGGTTGAAATTATTTTTCATTCTAATTCATAGAAATGGAGTAGCGTGCAATGGTGTCGTCTCAAACAACAGTGAGTTAGGAGAAAAAATTTGTGGGCACAAAATGGGTGATCAGTGTCTTATTCTCTTCTGTTTGTGCCTTGTCTTTAGCTTTTTCTTCTATATTTAACTTTATGTAGAGGCTAGGCCACCCTCTAAATCTTGGTTGAAATTATTTTTCATTCTAATTAATAGAAATGTAGTAGCGTGCAATGGTGTCGTCTCATACAACAGTGAGTTAGGAGAAAAAATTTGTGGGCACAAAATGGGTGATCAGTGTCTTATTCTCTTCTGTTTGTGCCTTGCCTTTAGCTTTTTCTTCTATATTTAACTTTATGTAGAGTTAAGGCCCCCCTCTAAATCTTAGTTGAAATTATTTTTCATTCTAATTAATAGAAATGGAGTAGCGTGCAATGGTGTCGTCACATACAACAGTGAGGTAGGAGAAAAAATTTGTTGGGACAAAATGGGTGATCAGTGTCGTATTCTCTTCTGTTTGTGCCTTGTCTTTAGCTTTTTCTTCTATATTTAACATTATGTAGAGGCTAGGCCCCCCTCTAAATCTTGGTTGAAATTATTATTCATTCTAATTCATAGAAATGGAGTAGCGTGCAATGGTGTCGTCTCATACAACAGTGAGGTAGGAGAAATATTTGTTGGTACAAAATGGGTGATCAGTGACTTATTCTCTTCTGTTTGTGCCTTGTCTTTAGCTTTTTCTTCTATATTTAACTTTATGTAGAGGCTAGGCCACCCTCTAAATCTTGGTTGAAATTATTTTTCATTCTAATTCATAGAAATGGAGTAGCGTGCAATGGTGTCGTCTCATACAACTGTGAGTTAGTAGAAAAAATTTGTGGGCACAAAATGGGGGATCAGTGACTTATTCTAATCTGTTTGTACCTTGTCCTTAGCTTTTTCTTCTATATTTAACTTTATGTAGAGGCTAGGCCCCACTCTAAATCTTGGTTGAAATTATTTTTCATTCTAATTCATAGAAATGGAGTAGCGTGCAATGGTGTCGTCTCAAACAACAGTGTGGTAGGAGAAAAAATTTCTTGGCACAAAATGGGTGATCAGTGTCTTATTCTCTTCTGTTTGTGCCTTGTCTTTAGCTTTTTCTTCTATATTTAACTTTATGTAGAGGCTAGGCCCCACTCTAAATCTTGGTTGAAATTATTTTTCATTCTAATTCATAGAAATGGAGTAGCGTGCAATGGTGTCGTCTCAAACAACAGTGAGTTAGGAGAAAAAATTTGTGGGCACAAAATGGGTGATCAGTGTCTTATTCTCTTCTTTTTGTGCCTTGTCTTTAGCTTTTTCTTCTATATTTAACTTTATGTAGAGGCTAGGCCACCCTCTAAATCTTGGTTGAAATTATTTTTCATTCTAATTAATAGAAATGGAGTAGCGTGCAATGGTGTCGTCTCACACAACTGTGAGTTAGTAGAAAAAATTTGTGGGCACAAAATGGGGGATCAGTGACTTATTCTAATCTGTTTGTACCTTGTCTCTAGCTTTTTCTTCTATATTTAACTTTATGTAGAGCCTACGCCCCTTTCTAAATCTTGGTTGATATTATTTTTCATTCTAATTCATAGAAATGGAGTAGCGTGCAATGGTGTCGTCTCAAACAACAGTGAGTTAGGCGAAAAAATTTGTGGGCACAAAATGGGTGATCAGTGTCTTATTCTCTTCTGTTTGTGCCTTGTCTTTAGCTTTTTCTTCTATATTTAACTTTATGTAGAGGCTAGGCCCTCCTCTAAATCTTGGTTGAAATTATTTTTCATTCTAATTCATAGAAATGGAGTAGCGTGCAATGGTGTCGTCTCAAACAACAGTGTGGCACGAGAAAAAATTTGTTGGCACAAAATGGGTGATCAGTGTCTTATTCTCTTCTGTTTGTGCCTTGTCTTTAGCTTTTTCTTCTATATTTAACTTTATGTAGAGGCTAGGCCCCCCTATAAATCTTGGTTGAAATTATTTTTCATTCTAATTCATAGAAATGGAGTAGCGTGTAATGGTGTCGTCTCAAACAACAGTGAGTTAGGAGAAAAAATTTGTGGGCCCAAAATGGGTGATCAGTGTCTTATTCTCTTCTGTTTGTGCCTTGTCTTTAGCTTTTTCTTCTATATTTAACTTTATGTAGAGGCTAGGCCCCACTCTAAATCTTGGTTGAAATTATTTTTCATTCTAAATCATAGAAATGGAGTAGCGTGCAATGGTGTCGTCTCAAACAACAGTGAGTTAGGAGAAAAAATTTGTGGGCCCAAAATGGGTGATCAGTGTCTTATTCTCTTCTGTTTGTGCCTTGTCTTTAGCTTTTTCTTCTATATTTAACTTTATGTAGAGGCTAGGCCCCCCTCTAAATCTTGGTTGAAATTATTTTTCATTCTAATTAATAGAAATAGAGTAGCGTGCAATGGTGTCGTCTCAAACAACAGTGTGGTAGGAGAAAAAATTTGTTGGTACAAAATGGGTGATCAGTGTCTTATTCTCTTCTGTTTGTACCTTGTCTTTAGCTTTTTCTTCTATATTTAACTTTATGTAGAGGCTAGGCCCCCCTCTAAATCTTGGTTGAAATTATTTTTCATTCTAATTCATAGAAATGGAGTAGCGTGCAATGGTGTCGTCTCAAACAACAGTGAGTTAGGAGAAAAATTTTGTGGGCACAAAATGGGTGATCAGTGTCTTATTCTCTTCTGTTTGTGCCTTGTCTTTAGCTTTTTCTTCTATATTTAACTTTATGTAGAGGCTAGGCCCCCCTCTAAATCTTGGTTGAAATTATTTTTCATTCTAATTCATAGAAATGGAGTAGCGTGCAATGGTGTCGTCTCAAACAACAGTGAGTTAGGCGAAAAAATTTGTGGGCACAAAATGGGTGATCAGTGTCTTATTCTCTTCTGTTTGTGCCTTGTCTTTAGCTTTTTCTTCTATATTTAACTTTATGTAGAGGCTAGGCCCCCCTCTAAATCTTGGTTGAAATTATTTTTCATTCTAATTCATAGAAATGGAGTAGCGTGCAATGGTGCCGTCTCAAACAACAGTGTGGCACGAGAAAAAATTTGTTGGCACAAAATGGGTGATCAGTGTCTTATTCTCTTCTGTTTGTGCCTTGTCTTTAGCTTTTTCTTCTATATTTAACTTTATGTAGAGGCTAGGCCCCCCTCTAAATCTTGGTTGAAATTATTTTTCAATCTAATTCATAGAAATGGAGTAGCGTGCAATGGTGTCGTCTCAAACAACAGTGTGGCACGAGAAAAAATTTGTTGGCACAAAATGGGTGATCAGTGTCTTATTCTCTTCTGTTTGTGCCTTGTCTTTAGCTTTTTCTTCTATATTTAACTTTATGTAGAGGCTAGGTCCCCCTATAAATCTTGGTTGAAATTATTTTTCATTCTAATTCATAGAAATGGAGTAGCGTGCAATGGTGTCGTCTCAAACAACAGTGTGGTAGGAGAAAAAATTTGTTGGCACAAAATGGGTGATCAGTGCCATATTCTCTTCTGTTTGTGCCTTGTCTTTAGCTTTTTATTCTATATTTAACTTTATGTAGAGGCTAGGCCCCCCTCTAAATCTTGGCTGAAATTATTTTTCATTCTAATTCATAGAAATGGAGTAGCGTGCAATGGTGTCGTCTCAAACAACAGTGTGGTAGGAGAAAAAATTTGTTGGCACAAAATGGGTGATCAGTGTCTTATTCTCTTCTGTTTGTACCTTGTCTTTAGCTTTTTCTTCTATATTTAACTTTATGTAGAGGCTAGGCCCCCCTCTAAATCTTGGTTGAAATTATTTTTCATTCTAATTCATAGAAATGGAGTAGCGTGCAATGGTGTCGTCTCAAACAACAGTGAGTTAGGAGAAAAAATTTGTGGGCACAAAATGGGTGATCAGTGTCTTATTCTCTTCTGTTTGTGCCTTGTCTTTAGCTTTTTCTTCTATATTTAACTGTATGTAGAGGCTAGGCCCCCCTCTAAATCTTGGTTGAAATTATTTTTCATTCTAATTCATAGAAATGGAGTAGCGTGCAATGGTGTCGTCTCAAACAACAGTGAGTTAGGAGAAAAAATTTGTGGGCACAAAATGGGTGATCAGTGTCTTATTCTCTTCTGTTTGTGCCTTGTCTTTAGCTTTTTCTTCTATATTTAACTTTATGTAGAGGATAGGCCCCCCTCTAAATCTTGGTTGAAATTATTTTTCATTCGAATTAATAGAAATGGAGTAGCGTGCAATGGTGTCGTCTCATACAACTGTGAGTTAGTAGAAAAAATTTGTGGGCACAAAATGGGTGATCAGTGTCTTATTCTCTTCTGTTTGTGCCTTGTCTTTAGATTTTTTCTACTATATTTAACTTTATGTAGAGGCTAGGCCCCCCTCTAAATCTTGGTTGAAATTATTTTTCATTCTAATTCATAGAAATGGAATAGCGTGCAATGGTGTCGTCTCATACAACAGAGAGCTAGTAGAAAAAATTTGTGGGCACAAAATGGGTGATCAGTGTCTTATTCTCTTCTGTTTGTGCCTTGTCTTTAGCTTTTTCTTCTATATTTAACTTTATGTAGAGGCTAGATCCCCCTCTAAATCTTGGTTGAAATTATTTTTCATTCTAATTCATAGAAATGGAGTAGCGTGCAATGTTGTCGTCTCAAACAACAGTGAGTTAGGAGAAAAAATTTGTGGGCACAAAATGGGTGATCAGTGTCTTATTCTCTTCTCTTTGTGCCTTGTCTTTAGCTTTTTCTTCTATATTTAACTTTATGTAGAGGCTAGGCCCCCCTATAAATCTTGGTTGAAATTATTTTTCATTCTAATTCATAGAAATGGAGTAGCGTGCAATGGTGTCGTCTCAAACAACAGTGTGGTAGGAGAAAAAATTTGTTGGCACAAAATGGGTGATCAGTGCCTTATTCTCTTCTGTTTGTGCCTTGTCTTTAGCTTTTTCTTCTATATTTAACTTTATGTAGAGGCAAGGCCCCACTCTAAATCTTGGTTGAAATTATTTTTCATTCTAAATCATAGAAATGGAGTAGCGTGCAATGGTGTCGTCTCTCAAACAACAGTGAGTTAGGAGAAAAAATTTGTGGGCACAAAATGGGTGATCAGTGTCTTATTCTCTTCTGTTTGTGCCTTGTCTTTAGCTTTTTCTTCTATATTTAACTTTATGTAGAGGCTAGGCCCCCCTCTAAATCTTGGTTGAAATTATTTTTCATTCTAATTCATAGAAATAGAGTAGCGTGCAATGGTGTCGTCTCAAACAACAGTGTGGCACGAGAAAAAATTTGTTGGCACAAAATGGGTGATCAGTGTGTTATTCTCTTCTGTTTGTGCCTTGTCTTTAGCTTTTTCTTCTATATTTAACTTTATGTAGAGGCTAGGTCCCCCTATAAATCTTGGTTGAAATTATTTTTTATTCTAATTCATAGAAATGGAGTAGCGTGCAATGGTGTCGTCTCAAACAACAGTGTGGTAGGAGAAAAAATTTGTTGGCACAAAATGGGTGATCAGTGTCTTATTCTCTTCTGTTTGTGCCTTGTCTTTAGCTTTTTCTTCTATATTTAACTGTATGTAGAGGCTAGGCCCCCCTCTAAATCTTGGTTGAAATTATTTTTCATTCTAATTCATAGAAATGGAGTAGCGTGCAATGGTGTCGTCTCAAACAACAGTGAGTTAGGAGAAAAAATTTGTGGGCACAAAATGGGTGATCAGTGTCTTATTCTCTTCTGTTTGTGCCTTGTCTTTAGCTTTTTCTTCTATATTTAACTTTATGTAGAGGATAGGCCCCCCTCTAATCTTGGTTGAAATTATTTTTCATTCGAATTAATAGAAATGGAGTAGCGTGCAATGGTGTCGTCTCATACAACTGTGAGTTAGTAGAAAAAATTTGTGGGCACAAAATGGGTGATCAGTGTCTTATTCTCTTCTGTTTGTGCCTTGTCTTTAGCTTTTTCTTCTATATTTAACTTTATGTAGAGGCTAGGCCCCACTCTAAATCTTGGTTGAAATTATTTTTCATTCTAATTCATAGAAATGGAGTAGCGTGCAATGGTGTCGTCTCAAACAACAGTGAGTTAGGAGAAAAAATTTGTGGGCACAAAATGGGTGATCAGTGTCTTATTCTCTTCTGTTTGTGCATTGTCTTTAGCTTTTTTTTCTATATTTAACTTTATGTAGAGGCTAGGCCCCACTCTAAATCTTGGTTGAAATTATTTTTCATTCTAATTCATAGAAATGGAGTAGCGTGCAATGGTGTCGTCTCAAACAACAGTGTGGTAGGAGAAAAAATTTGTTGGCACAAAATGGGTGATACGTGTCTTATTCTCTTCTGTTTGTACCTTGTCTTTAGCTTTTTCTTCTATATTTAACTTTATGTAGAGGCTAGGCCCCCCTCTAAATCTTGGTTGAAATTATTTTTCATTCTAATTCATAGAAATGGAGTAGCGTGCAATGGTGTCGTCTCAAACAACTGTGAGTTAGTAGAAAAAATTTGTGGGCACAAAATGGGTGATCAGTGTCTTATTCTCTTCTGTTTGTGCCTTGTCTTTAGCTTTTTCTTCTATATTTAACTTTATGTAGAGGCTAGGCCCCACTCTAAATCTTGGTTGAAATTATTTTTCATTCTAATTCATAGAAATGGAGTAGCGTGCAATGGTGTCGTCTCAAACAACAGTGAGTTAGGAGAAAAAATTTGTGGGCACAAAATGGGTGATCAGTGTCTTATTCTCTTCTGTTTGTGCATTGTCTTTAGCTTTTTTTTCTATATTTAACTTTATGTAGAGGCTAGGCCCCACTCTAAATCTTGGTTGAAATTATTTTTCATTCTAATTCATAGAAATGGAGTAGCGTGCAATGGTGTCGTCTCAAACAACAGTGTGGTAGGAGAAAAAATTTGTTGGCACAAAATGGGTGATACGTGTCTTATTCTCTTCTGTTTGTACCTTGTCTTTAGCTTTTTCTTCTATATTTAACTTTATGTAGAGGCTAGGCCCCCCTCTAAATCTTGGTTGAAATTATTTTTCATTCTAATTCATAGAAATGGAGTAGCGTGCAATGGTGTCGTCTCAAACAACAGTGAGTTAGGAGAAAAATTTTGTGGGCACAAAATGGGTGATCAGTGTCTTATTCTCTTCTGTTTGTGCCTTGACTTTAGCTTTTTCTTCTATATTTAACTTTATGTAGAGGCTAGGCCCCCCTCTAAATCTTGGTTGAAATTATTTTTCATTCTAATTCATAGAAATGGAGTAGCGTGCAATGGTGTCGTCTCAAACAACAGTGAGTTAGGCGAAAAAATTTGTGGGCACAAAATGGGTGATCAGTGTCTTATTCTCTTCTGTTTGTGCCTTGTCTTTAGCTTTTTCTTCTATATTTAACTTTATGTAGAGGCTAGATCCCCCTCTAAATCTTGGTTGAAATTATTTTTCATTCTAATTCATAGAAATGGAGTAGCGTGCAATGGTGTCGCCTCAAACAACAGTGAGTTAGGAGGAAAAAATTTGTGGGCACAAAATGGGTGATCAGTGTCTTATTCTCTTCTGTTTGTGCCTTGTCTTTAGCTTTTTCTTCTATATTTACCTTTATGTAGAGGATAGGCCCCCATCTAAATCTTGGTTGAAATTATTTTTCATTCTAATTCAAAGAAATGGAGTAGCGTGCAATGGTGTCGTCTCATACAACGGAGAGTTAGGAGAAAAAACTTGTGGGCACAAAATAGGTGATCAGTGTCTTATTCTCTTCTGTTTGTGCCTTGTCTTTAGCTTTTTCTTCTATATTTAACTTTATGTAGAGGCTAGGCCCCTTTCTGTATCTTCGTTGAAATTATTTTTCATTCTAATTCATAGAAATGGAGTAGCGTGCAATGGTGTCGTCTCATACAACAGTGAGTTAGGAGAAAAAATTTGTGGGCACAAAATGGGTGATCAGTGTCTTATTCTCTTCTGTGTGTGCATTGTCTTTAGCATTTTCTTCTATATTTAACTTTATGTAGAGGCTAGGCCCCTTTCTAAATCTTCGTTGAAATTATTTTTCATTCTAATTCATAGAAATGGAGTAGCGTGCAATGGTGTGGTCTCATACAACAGTGAGTTAGGAGAAAAAATTTGTTGGCACAAAATGGGTGATCAGTGTCTTATTCTCTTCTGTTTGTGCCTTGTCTTTAGCTTTTTCTTCTATATTTAACTTTATGTAAAGGCTAGGCCCCTTTCTAAATCTTCGTTGAAATTATTTTTCATTCTAATTCATAGAAATGGAGTAGCGTGCAATGGTGTCGTCTCAAACAACAGTGAGTTAGGAGAAAAAATTTGTGGGCACAAAATGGGTGATCAGTGTCTTATTCTCTTCTGTTTGTGCCTTGTCTTTAGCTTTTTCTTCTATATTTAACTTTATGTAGAGGCTAGGCCCCCCCTCTAAATCTTGGTTGAAATTATTTTTCATTCTAATTCATAGAAATAGAGTAGCGTGCAATGGTGTCGTCTCAAACAACAGTGTGGTAGGAGAAAAAATTTGTTGGCACAAAATGGGTGATACGTGTCTTATTCTCTTCTGTTTGTACCTTGTCTTTAGCTTTTTCTTCTATATTTAACTTTATGTAGAGGCTAGGCCCCCCTCTAAATCTTGGTTGAAATTATTTTTCATTCTAATTCATAGAAATGGAGTAGCGTGCAATGGTGTCGTCTCAAACAACAGTGAGTTAGGAGAAAAATTTTGTGGGCACAAAATGGGTGATCAGTGTCTTATTCTCTTCTGTTTGTGCCTTGACTTTAGCTTTTTCTTCTATATTTAACTTTATGTAGAGGCTAGGCCTCCCTCTAAATCTTGGTTGAAATTATTTTTCATTCTAATTCATAGAAATGGAGTAGCGTGCAATGGTGTCGTCTCAAACAACAGTGAGTTAGGCGAAAAAATTTGTGGGCACAAAATGGGTGATCAGTGTCTTATTCTCTTCTGTTTGTGCCTTGTCTTTAGCTTTTTCTTCTATATTTAACTTTATGTAGAGGCTAGATCCCCCTCTAAATCTTGGTTGAAATTATTTTTCATTCTAATTCATAGAAATGGAGTAGCGTGCAATGGTGTCGCCTCAAACAACAGTGAGTTAGGAGGAAAACATTTGTGGGCACAAAATGGGTGATCAGTGTCTTATTCTCTTCTGTTTGTGCCTTGTCTTTAGCTTTTTCTTCTATATTTACCTTTATGTAGAGGATAGGCCCCCATCTAAATCTTGGTTGAAATTATTTTTCATTCTAATTCAAAGAAATGGAGTAGCGTGCAATGGTGTCGTCTCATACAACGGAGAGTTAGGAGAAAAAACTTGTGGGCACAAAATAGGTGATCAGTGTCTTATTCTCTTCTGTTTGTGCCTTGTCTTTAGCTTTTTCTTCTATATTTAACTTTATGTAGAGGCTAGGCCCCTTTCTGTATCTTCGTTGAAATTATTTTTCATTCTAATTCATAGAAATGGAGTAGCGTGCAATGGTGTCGTCTCATACAACAGTGAGTTAGGAGAAAAAATTTGTGGGCACAAAATGGGTGATCAGTGTCTTATTCTCTTCTGTGTGCGCCTTGTCTTTAGCTTTTTCTTCTATATTTAACTTTATGTATAGGCTAGGCCCCTTTCTAAATCTTCGTTGAAATTATTCTTCATTCTAATTCATAGAAATGGAGTAGCGTGCAATGGTGTCGTCTCATACAACAGTGAGTTAGGAGAAAAAATTTGTGGGCACAAAATGGGTGATCAGTGTCTTATTCTCTTCTGTGTGTGCATTGTCTTTAGCATTTTCTTCTATATTTAACTTTATGTAGAGGCTAGGCCCCTTTCTAAATCTTCGTTGAAATTATTTTTCATTCTAATTCATAGAAATGGAGTAGCGTGCAATGGTGTGGTCTCATACAACAGTGAGTTAGGAGAAAAAATTTGTTGGCACAAAATGGGTGATCAGTGTCTTATTCTCTTCTGTTTGTGCCTTGTCTTTAGCTTTTTCTTCTATATTTAACTTTATGTAAAGGCTAGGCCCCTTTCTAAATCTTCGTTGAAATTATTTTTCATTCTAATTCATAGAAATGGAGTAGCGTGCAATGGTGTCGTCTCAAACAACAGTGAGTTAGGAGAAAAAATTTGTGGGCACAAAATGGGTGATCAGTGTCTTATTCTCTTCTGTTTGTGCCTTGTCTTTAGCTTTTTCTTCTATATTTAACTTTATGTAGAGGCTAGGCCCCCCTCTAAATCTTGGTTGAAATTATTTTTCATTCTAATTCATAGAAATGGAGTAGCGTGCAATGGTGTCGTCTCAAACAACAGTGTGGTAGGAGAAAAAATTTGTTGGCACAAAATGGGTGATCAGTGTCTTATTCTCTTCTGTTTGTACCTTGTCTTTAGCTTTTTCTTCTATATTTAACTTTATGTAGAGGCTAGGCCCCCCTCTAAATCTTGGTTGAAATTATTTTTCATTCTAATTCATAGAAATGGAGTAGCGTGCAATGGTGTCGTCTCAAACAACAGTGAGTTAGGAGAAAAAATTTGTGGGCACAAAATGGGTGATCAGTGTCTTATTCTCTTCTGTTTGTGCCTTGTCTTTAGCTTTTTCTTCTATATTTAACTTTATGTAGAGGCTAGGCCCCCCTCTAAATCTTGGTTGAAATTATTTTTCATTCTAATTCATAGAAATAGAGTAGCGTGCAATGGTGTCGTCTCAAACAACAGTGTGGTAGGAGAAAAAATTTGTTGGCACAAAATGGGTGATACGTGACTTATTCTCTTCTGTTTGTACCTTGTCTTTAGCTTTTTCTTCTATATTTAACTTTATGTAGAGGCTAGGCCCCCCTCTAAATCTTGGTTGAAATTATTTTTCATTCTAATTCATAGAAATGGAGTAGCGTGCAATGGTGTCGTCTCAAACAACAGTGAGTTAGGAGAAAAATTTTGTGGGCACAAAATGGGTGATCAGTGTCTTATTCTCTTCTGTTTGTGCCTTGACTTTAGCTTTTTCTTCTATATTTGACTTTATGTAGAGGCTAGGCCCCCCTCTAAATCTTGGTTGAAATTATTTTTCATTCTAATTCATAGAAATGGAGTAGCGTGCAATGGTGTCGTCTCAAACAACAGTGAGTTAGGCGAAAAAATTTGTGGGCACAAAATGGGTGATCAGTGTCTTATTCTCTTCTGTTTGTGCCTTGTCTTTAGCTTTTTCTTCTATATTTACCTTTATGTAGAGGATAGGCCCCCATCTAAATCTTGGTTGAAATTATTTTTCATTCTAATTCAAAGAAATGGAGTAGCGTGCAATGGTGTCGTCTCATACAACGGAGAGTTAGGAGAAAAAACTTGTGGGCACAAAATAGGTGATCAGTGTCTTATTCTCTTCTGTTTGTGCCTTGTCTTTAGCTTTTTCTTCTATATTTAACTTTATGTAGAGGCTAGGCCCCTTTCTGAATCTTCGTTGAAATTATTTTTCATTCTAATTCATAGAAATGGAGTAGCGTGCAATGGTGTCGTCTCATACAACAGTGAGTTAGGAGAAAAAATTTGTTGGCACAAAATGGGTGATCAGTGTCTTATTCTCTTCTGTGTGTGCATTGTCTTTAGCATTTTCTTCTATATTTAACTTTATGTAGAGGCTAGGCCCCTTTCTAAATCTTCGTTGAAATTATTTTTCATTCTAATTCATAGAAATGGAGTAGCGTGCAATGGTGTGGTCTCATACAACAGTGAGTTAGGAGAAAAAATTTGTTGGCACAAAATGGGTGATCAGTGTCTTATTCTCTTCTGTTTGTGCCTTGTCTTTAGCTTTTTCTTCTATATTTAACTTTATGTAAAGGCTAGGCCCCTTTCTAAATCTTCGTTGAAATTATTTTTCATTCTAATTAATAGGAATGGAGTTGCGTGCAATGGTGTCGTCTCATACAACAGTGAGTTAGGAGAAAAATTTTGTGGGCACAATATGGGTGATCAGTGTCTTATTCTCTTCTGTTTGTGCCTTGTCTTTAGCTTTTTCTTCTATATTTAACTTTATGTAGAGGCTAGGCCCCCCTCTAAATCTTGGTTGAAAATATTTTTCATTCTAATTAATAGAAATGGAGTAGCATGCAATGGTGTCGTCTCATACAACTGTGAGTTAGCAGAAAAAATTTGTGGGCACAAAATGGGTGATCAGTGTCTTATTCTCTTCTGTTTGTGCCTTGTCTTTATCTTTTTCTTCTATATTTAACTTTATGTAGAGGCTAGGCCCCCCTCTAAATTTTGGTTGAAATCATTTTTCATTCTAATTAATAGAAATGGAGTAGCGTGCAATGGTGTCGTCTCATACAACAGTGAGTTAGGAGAAAAAATTTGTGGGGACAAAATGGGTGATCGCTCTCTTATTCTCTTCTCTTTGTGCCTTGTCTTTAGCTTTTTCTTCTATATTTAACTTTATGTAGAGGATAGGCCCCGCTCTAAATCTTGGTTGAAATTATTTTTCATTCTAATTCATAGAAATGGAGTAGCGTGCAATGGTGTCGTCTCATACAACAGTGAGGTAGGAGAAAAAATTTGTTGGGACAAAATGGGTGATCAGTGTCTTATTCTCTTCTGTTTGTGCCTTGTCTTTAGCTTTTTCTTCTATATTTATCTTTATGTAGAGGCTAGGCCCCCCCCTAAATCTTGGTTGAAATTATTTTTCATTGTAATTAATAGAAATGGAGTAGCGTTCAATGGTGTCGTCTCATACAACAGTGAGTTAGGAGAAAAAATTTGTGGGCACAAAATCGGTGGTCAGTGTCTTATTCTCTTCTGTTTGTGCCTTGTCTTTAGCTTTTTCTTCTATATTTAACTTTATGTAGAGGATAGGCCCCCCTCTAAATCTTGGTTGAAATTATTTTTCATTCTAATTCATAGAAATGGAGTAGCGTGCAATGGTGTCGTCTCAAACAACAGTGAGTTAGGAGAAAAAATTTGTGAGCACAAAATGGGTGATCAGTGTCTTATTCGCTTCTGTTTGTGCCTTGTCTTTAGCTTTTTCTTCTATATTTAACTTTATGTAGAGGCTAGGCCCCCCTCTAAATCTTGGTTGAAATTATTTTTCATTCTAATTCATAGAAATGGAGTAGCGTGCAATGGTGTCGTCTAAAACAACAGTGAGTTAGGAGAAAAAATTTGTGGGCACAAAATGGGTGATCAGTGTCTTATTCTCTTCTGTTTGTGCCTGGTCTTTAGCTTTTTCTTCTATATTTAACTTTATGTAGAGGCTAGGCCCCCCTCTAAATCTTGGTTGAAATTATTTTTCATTCTAATTCATAGAAATGGAGTAGCGTGCAATGGTGTCGTCTAAAACAACAGTGAGTTAGGAGAAAAAATTTGTGGGCAAAAAATGGGTGGTCAGTGTCTTATTCTCTTCTGTTTGTGCCTTGTCTTTAGCTTTTTCTTCTATAATTAAGTTTATGTAGGGGATAGGCCCCCCTCTAAATCTTGGTTGAAATTATTTTTCATTCTAATTCATAGAAATGGAGTAGCGTGCAATGGTGTCGTCTCAAACAACAGTGAGTTAGGAGAAAAAATTTGTGGGCACAAAATGGGTGATCAGTGTCTTATTCTCTTCTGTTTGTGCCTTGTCTTTAGCTTTTTCTTCTATATTTAACTTTATGTAGAGGATAGGCCCCCCTCTAAATCTTGGTTGAAATTATTTTTCATTCTAATTCATAGAAATGGAGTAGCGTGCAATGGTGTCGTCTCAAACAACAGTGAGTTAGGAGGAAAAAATTTGTGGGCACAAAATGGGTGATCAGTGTCTTATTCTCTTCTGTTTCTGCCTTGTCTGTAGCTTTTTCTTCTATATTTACCTTTATGTAGAGGATAGGCTCCCATCTAAATCTTGGTTGAAATTATTTTTCATTCCAATTCAAAGAAATGGAGTAGCGTGCAATGGTGTCGTCTCAAACAACGGTGAGTTAGGAGAAAAAATTTGTGGGCACAAAATGGGTGATCAGTGTCTTATTCTCTTCTGTTTGTGCCTTGTCTTTAGCTTTTTCTTCTATATTTAACTTTATGTAGAGGATAGGCCACCCTCTAAATCTTTGTTGAAATTATTTTTCATTCTAATTCATAGAAATGGAGTAGCGTGCAATAGTGTCGTCTCATACAACGGAGAGTTAGGAGAAAAAACTTGTGGGCACAAAATAGGTGATCAGTGTCTTATTCTCTTCTGTTTGTGCCTTGTCTTTAGCTTTTTCTTCTATATTTAACTTTATGTGGAGGCTAGGCCCCTTTCTAAATCTTCGTTGAAATTATTTTTCATTCTAATTCATAGAAATGGAGTAGCGTGCAATGGTGTCGTCTCATACAACAGTGAGTTAGGAGAAAAAATTTTGTGGGCACAAAATGAGTGATCAGTGTCTTATTCTCTTCTGTGTGCGCCTTGTCTTTAGCTTTTTCTTCTATATTTAACTTTATGTAGAGGCTAGGCGCCTTTCTAAATCTTCGTTGAAATTATTTTTCATTCTAATTCATAGAAATGGAGTAGCGTGCAATGGTGTGGTCTCATACAACAGTGAGTTAGGAGAAAAAATTTGTTGGCACAAAATGGGTGATCAGTGTCTTATTCTCTTCTGTTTGTACCTTGTCTTTAGCTTTTTCTTCTATATTTAACTTTATGTAGAGGCTAGGCCCCCCTCTAAATCTTGGTTGAAATTATTTTTCATTCTAATTCATAGAAATGGAGTAGCGTGCAATGGTGTCGTCTCATACAACAGTGAGTTAGGAGAAAAAATTTGTGGGCACAAAATGGGTGATCAGTGACTTCTTCTCTTCTGTTTGTGCCTTGTCTTTAGCTTTTTCTTCTATATTTAACTTTATGTAAAGGCTAGGCCCCTTTCTAAATCTTCGTTGAAATTATTTTTCATTCTAATTAATAGGAATTGAGTTGCGTGCAATGGTGTCGTCTCATACAACAGTGAGTTAGGAGAAAAATTTTGTGGGCACAATATGGGTGATCAGTGTCTTATTCTCTTCTGTTTGTGCTTTGTCTTTAGCTTTTTCTTCTATATTTAACTTTTTGTAGAGGCTAGGCCCCCCTCTAAATCTTGGTTGAAAATATTTTTCATTCTAATTAATAGAAATGGAGTAGCGTGCAATGGTGTCGTCTCATACAACTGTGAGTTAGCAGCAAAAATTTGTGGGCACAAAATGGGTGATCAGTGTCTTATTCTCTTCTGTTGATGCCTTGTCTTTAGCTTTTTCTTCTATATTTAACTTTATGTAGAGGCTAGGCCCCCCTCTAAATCTTGGTTGAAATTATTTTTCATTCTAATTCATAGAAATGGAGTAGCGTGCAATGGTGTCGTCTCATACAACAGTGAGTTAGTAGAAAAAATTTGTAGGCACAAAATGGGTGATCAGTGTCTTATTCTCTTCTGTTTGTGCCTTGTCTTTATCTTTTTCTTCTATATTTAACTTTATGTAGAGGCTAGGCCCCCCTCTAAATTTCGGTTGAAATCATTTTTCATTCTAATTAATAGAAATGGAGTAGCGTGCAATGGTGTCGTCTCATACAACTGTGAGTTAGCAGAAAAAATTTGTGGGCACAAAATGGGTGATCAGTGTCTTATTCTCTTCTGTTGATGCCTTGTCTTTAGCTTTTTATTCTATATTTAACTTTATGTAGAGGCTAGTCCGCTTTCTAAATCTTGGTTGGAATTATTTTTCATTCTAATTCATAGAAATGGAGTAGCGTGCAATGTTGTCGTCTCATACAACAGTGAGTTAGGAGAAAAAATTTGTGGGCACAAAATCGGTGATCAGTGTCTTATTCTCTTCTGTTTGTGCCTTGTCTTTAGCTTTTTCTTCTATATTTAACTTTATGTAGAGGCTAGGCCCCCCTCTATATCTGACTGACAATGGTGTCGTGTCATAGAACTGTGAATTAGTAGAAGAAATTTGTTGGTACAAAATGGGTGATCAGTGCCTTATTCTCTTCTGTTTGTGCCTTGCCTTTAACTTTTTCTTCTATATTTAACATTATGTAGAGGCAAGGCACCCCTGTAAATCTGGCTTGAAATTATTTTTCATTGTAATTCATAGAAATGGAGTAGCGTGCAATGGTGTCGTCTCATACAACTGTGAGTGAGTAGAAAAAATTTTTTGTCACAATATGGGTGATCAGTGTCTTATACTGTTCTGTTTGTGCCTTGCCTTTACCTTTTTCTTCTATATTTAATATAATGTAGAGGCTAGGCCACCCTCTAAATCTGGCTTGAAATTATTTTTCATTGTAATTCATAGAAATGGAGTAGCATGCAATGGTGTCGTCTCATACAACAGTAACTTAGTAGAAAAAATTTGTGGGCACAAAATGTGTGATCAGTGTCTTATTCTCTTCTGTTTGTGCCTTGTCTTTATCTTTTTCTTCTATATTTAACATTATGTAGAGACAAGGCACCCCTCTAAATCTGTCTTGAAATTATTTTTCATTCTAATACATAGAAAGGCGTAGCGTGGAATAGTGTCGTCTCATACAACTGTGGGTTAGAAGAAAAAAGTTGTAGTCACAAAATGGGTGATCAGTGTCTTATTCTCTTCTGTTTGTGCCTTTTCTTTACCTTTTTCTTCTATATTTAACATCATGTAGAGGCAAGGCCCCCCTCTAAATCTGGCTTGAAATTATTTTTCATTCTACATCATAGAATGGGAGTAGTGTTCAATGGGGTCGTCTCATACAACTGTGAGATAGTAGAAAAAATTTGTGGGCACAAAATGGGTGATCAGTGTCTTCTCTTCTGATTGTGCCTTGTCTTTACCTTTTCCTTCTATATTTAACATTATGTAGAGGCAAGGCCCCCCTCTAAATCTGGCTTGAAATTATTTTTCATTCTAATTCATACAAATGGAGTAGCGTGCAATGCTGTCGTCTCATAAAACAGTGACTTAGTAGAAAAAATTTGTGGCCACAAAATGTGTGATCAGTGTTTTATTCTCTTCTGTTTGTGCCTTGTCTTTACCTTTTCCTTCTATATTTAACATCATGTAGTGCCAAGGCCTCCCTCTAAAACTTCCTTCAAATTATTTTTCATTCTAATTCATAGAAATAGAGTAGCATGCAATGGTGTCGTCTCATACAACTGTGAGTTAGAAGAAAAATTTTGTGAGCACAAAATGGGTGATCAGTGTCTTATTCTCTTCTGTTTGTGCCTTATATTTACCTTTTTCTTCTATATTTAACATTATGTAGAGGCAAGGCCCCCCTCTAAATCTGGCTTGAAATTATTTTTCATTCTAATTCATAGAAATGTTGTAGCGTGCAATGGTGTCGTCTCATACAACTATGAGTTATGTCGCGGTCGACATTAGCCGCTCCTCAGAAAGACGGCCTTGACCTTCACAACTCCTGATCTCGCAGATTTAAGTCAAGCAACATGTGAGAATCTAGACGACTAGTTCAATATCGTTGATGCCAAACCTTACTTCGTGAGCATCGGATTATGCAGCACTTTCTCATACATCGGACAACAATTGTATTAATTTAATATCTACGGTTTTCTACACCCTCTAGCCGGGGAGTTAATATCTGGTCGGACCTGCCGGACCATTTGGATTTTACCTTGTATTACCTTTGGACAATTTTTGGATTTTTATCTTGGATTACCATTGGACAAGTGTTTTTATCAATCAGACAATGTCTGACCCAAGCTCATTAAAAAAGTATCCCCCGGACAGGCCGGAATATATCGGTAAGGTAAGTAACTCAATGAAAAAGAGGCAAGTGCCCACCTCAGTTCTTACTCACAACGGAAAACCTCATCCTACAAATACCACACTAACTCCTGAAATGGAGAACGAAAACCAGTTGCCTCCCCAAGAGGCATCCAACTTTGATCAAAGGACTCTTCCTGAAGAGTCAACCAAAGCCGACCCTCCGCTTTCTAATAAGGCAACCGACTCAAACCAGCTGACTAATAAAGATGCACTGACCGAGGAATCACCCTGTGGCTGGAAGACTCCACCCACCTGCATTTTCAATTTAAAGGATTTCCTGGAGAAGGCCGAAAATTATGCCCATCTCATTACAGATGGCGGCTTGGTGGTGGACCCCCAGGGTTTGGAGAAATACCTGGAAAGGACTGTGTCCGTGTTTGTGGTCGACAAGCGTTTACGTAAGATTTGCCGATCCACAAAAGACAACATTTTCTAGGCTCTGACGTCGTTTGGATTTTTGCCACAGCAGATTAACCGAGGTGCTGGAGCCTTTATGTGGGATGTACTGCTGCCCACACCCGAAGACTGTATTTCCATGATTAATAAGGAGTTGATAACAAAAGACCTGATCCTCCGTACGGAATACAAGGGTATGAGGAAGACCAGGGTGGCAGTTTACGAAGTACCAGCTTATGTCAAAGGAGAGGCGCTGGCTGCCTATTTCAAACAGTTTGGGCAGATAATCAGCGTCTCCTCCGACCGTGAACTAGGGGAATGGAGCTTCAATATCATGCTCTCGAAGAAGGCCTTCGGCTCCATTCCTAACTGTTTGAATATTGGCAAGAGGTCTTTACCTGTCATTGTGACTGGTAGAAAGTCGGCCTGCTGGAAGTGTGGAAAGCCTGGTCACCTGGCGCCTTCCTGTCCGGAGAAAGCGACCTCTGGGGTTCAGCCTACCTCCGACAAAAACCCCCATCAGCCAACAATCAAGACTAGTAATGGGAAATTGTCAGATTTGGTGTTGCCGGCTACCCCTCTGTCTAAGGAAACGGAAGGGGATTGGAAGGTTGTTAGAAAGAGTAAAGGGAAGGGACAAAACAACATCTATTACTTCCCCTAAGGCTTGTGCGTCCACAGACATGGACACTCCCCCTCCTCGCAGCCGTACGGGTGATACCTCGGTCACTGTTCCATGGACTGACAAAGATCCGTCCTTCGATAAAATCCAGGACATTATCAAGCTGAAGGAGTCTTTATCATCGTCAACATCATCATCTGCAGCAAAACCATATTCTACTCCGGGTTCTCCAGCGCCAAAATCATCGTTACAAACAGACTCTACTCGCCCCTCATCCTCTGCCCCATCTTCCCCGTCCAAGTTGAAAAAACAACCCAACACCTCAGCAAGAGCCCTCTCTTTCTCTCCGAAAAAGAAGGATGCAATTCCCTTGGTTAACACCAAACCTCCTGTACCGTCCCCTATAAAAAAAAGACAGCTTTAGTACGCCCGGAAAGAGACAGACGAGTCCTTCGGAAGAAGCTGGCGGGAAAAAGAGGAAAGCTAAGCTGGCTTATAACACGGGGAAGAATGTCTGCCGTGTGACAATGGAAAGTGAGGAGAAGGCAAAGGACTTTGCTAAGAGGACCAATAATTTAAAAGTTCTCCTGACCATGAAGAAATGCAGTGACAGGGACCTGGACGATCCTACCAACTTTCCCAGGGCAAAGATGATCCTGACTGTAGTCCGCATTGGGTCCGGATCACGGCAGATCTGGAGCATGATAGAGGAGGCGAAAAAGAGCTTCCCGGTGCCTTCTCAAATGGTCATCACGAACAATGACGAATTGAATAAACTGAAACAGTTCTGTTGTGGGAGGGTCCCTGTTTTGGTTCACCCCTCCCTATACAGGGCTTTAAAATTAACATTCCCTTTGGATGTCGGAGGCTTGTCCCAGGATGGCTCCATCAAGACTGCGATGGGCACTGGTTCCATGGGTGAAGCTGTAGGCATTCTCACTCCGACTATGTTTCAGGGCGACGCCCAACCCTAAGGTAAGTGTCTCACAATGGCTCTGTGGTTAGCAACTTTGAATGGGAGAGGGCTGAGGTCGGAGTCTCGCAGGGCGAGACTCGTACGTGACCTTCAGCATCTCGGCGTGAATGTTTGTTGTCTACAGGAGACCCATCTTATTGCCAGTGACTATGAGAATATTCTGTCGAAGAGGTTTCACCTCTACTCAGCTTATTTTGATAGTCGCTCAAGAGGGGTTTCTTGGCTGATCAGCAGGTCCCTGGCGGCGTCGTGTTCTCTTGTGTTCGCGGATCCGGAGGGCAGGCTTTGTGTCCTGGACGTCATCATAAAAGGAAAGTCTCTTCGCTTCATCGGTGTTTATACGCCCAACGACCAGGCGGAGCGGGCGTCCTTTTTTCGTCGGGTCGAGCCGTTTTTGGCGACGCCTCGGCAGGTAGTTTTAGCGGGTGATTGGAACGCCGTCCTTGATCCCAAATTAGATCGTAGTGGGTTAAGATCGGGCTCTTACAACCCGGACGTGAAACCATTTCGTGATTTTATCGACAGATCTGATCTCGTCGATAAGTTTCGAAACGAACACCCCGGGCAATTAGCGTGGACTTGGACAAATAGGGGAGGCCCGGATTCGGTAGTTCGCACGAGCTACATCGACCGGGTTTTAGTTAGGAGAGTCGACGTAGGGCTTTTAGAGTTTCCAAGTTTTCATTCGATAGTTTACTCGGATCATCGGCTCGTCCGGGTGCGGGTAAACTTAGATAAGCCTAAACCTAGAATGAATAGTTACTGGAAGTTTAACACGTCATTGCTCGACGTGAAGGACTTCCGTGATCAGTTACTGATAACCATTCAGAGGGAATTGACGGGGAGTGTGCTTGGGAATAAGTGGTGGGGACACCTTAAGTCAGTCATCAGGTCGTTTGCAGCTGATTATAGTCGTCGGCTCTATTGAGATAGATTAGCAGCGCAAACGGCAGCTGAATCTAGATTAGAGGGTGCCATCCAGTCGGGAGATAGTGGGGAAGTAGCAGTAGCTAGGACCGAGTTGGCCTCCTCGCTTATCAAGAAGGACCAAGCTCTGGTAGTTAGGGCTAGGTTGAAGAAAATGTCTGCCGAGGCGACTAACATGGCTACAGAACTCAGGCAAGAGGAGTTGCGCAGCGCGTCAGATCGGTACTTTCCAAGCGTCACATCGCCGGACGGACGCCGGACGACTACAAACGAAGGCATCTGCGAGGCTTTTCGATCTTATTTCCGCGACCTTTTTACTAGGGAGCCCGGTCTGAGCCCCGCCAATTTCGACGCATATTTAGCCGACTTTCCACGTCTCGGGACGGGGGAAGCGGACTTGTGCGAGGGGGCCGTCACCGAGGAGGAGATCCGGGAGGCTTTGAAACAGGCCGGCCGGGACAAGACTCCGGTTATAGACGGTCTTCCCTACGAGTTGTACTTGAGGCTGTCGCCCCTTTTTGTTCCGCTGCTGGCACTGATGTTCAACCACTGGGTGAGGAACGGGACGATACCCCGACGCTTCACCAGGGGTGTTATCAAGTTGTTACGGAAGAGCAAAAGCGGAGGGGATGGGATAGGTAATTTCCGCCCTTTGACTATGCTTGAATGTAGAGTTGAAGATTTTGGCGAAGGTCTTGGCCAACCGTTTGCAGCTTGTCCTCGATGGTCTGATAGGTCCCGAACAGACATGCGCTGTGAGTGGGAGGACTATCCAGGACAACCTTCATATGATTCGCCAGATCATAGAAAAAGTCGACGGTGAAGCCGCGCTGATCAATTTGGATCAGTCCAAGGCATTCGATAGGGTGGACCATCGTTTTCTCGAAGCTGTTCTCGCCTCTGCCGGGTTCGGGTGCCAATTTCGATCCTGGATACGTCTCCTGTACAGGTCCCCTGGGGCACTGGTGGAAGTGAACGGGGTGAGGTCGGAGCCTTTCACCTTGTCTCGATCGATTCGTCAAGGTTGTCCGCTTTCGCCTATGCTATATGTTCTTGCTTTGGAACCCTTCCTTCGCAAGCTAAAGGCGAATCCGGTCCTTCGCGGAATTTCTTTACCTGGTGCCAACAAATCGGCCAAGTGTTCAGCCTATGCTGACGACCTGTCTGTTTTCGTTAAGAACACCGCCGAAATTCACGAAGTCAGCAAAGAAGTTTGCAGGTATGAGATGGTGGCGGGGGCCACAATCAATTGCGATAAGTCTGTCGGCTTGCGGTTGGGTGATTGGGAGGGTGTTCCTCTCCCCGGTCCCTTCGGCTGGACGGACGGGCCCGTTAAGATACTCGGTGTCTGGTTCGGGCCCGGTCTTCAGCTAGACACCAACTGGTCGGAGGTTCGGAAGAAGGTCGAGAAAGCAGTTCGCCTGTGGACTCGAAGGAATCTTTCTTTGAAGGGGAGGGCGGAAGTGTGCATTACGCACATCAACCAGATCCTCCTCTACCGTCTTTCGGTTCTTCCGCTCCCGTCTACCGAACTAGACAATTTCGTTAAAGAGCTTTTCAATTTCCTTTGGAGAGGAAAAGCTCATTTGGTAAATCGCAGGGTCTGCAGCCTCCATCCTGCCGAAGGCGGTCTGGGAATGCCAAGCGTCGAGACACGTCAGCACATACTCCGCTTGAATTTCCTAGAACGGATGTGTACGCCAAAGGACGATGAGGGCGAATTCTGGAAGGAAGACGCTCGTCAAGCTTTTCCATCCCTGGAAAGTGTGCATTCCGACGAGGTGGAGGCTCACCGCTCAACTGATGGTGAATGCCTCTTTTATCAGGAATGTAGGAAAGCGCTGTGCTGCCTCCTTGTGGTAAAAGAACACCTTTCTGACACACGGGATTTGTCACGGAAGGCTTTATATCTGGTAATTGTGAGGGGAAAGGCCAAGGACAAGCTCCCGAGCGAGATGGGCCTTACGAACGGGCAGTTTCGCTCCGTTTCGCCTTGGGCGCCCGGGTTGAAATGTCACAATAACGACGAGGCATCCCTCACGTGGCTGGTGTTGCGAGGGGCTCTCTGGGTCGGCAAAAAGCTCTGCGCAGCGGGTTTGGCGGTTACAGCCAAATGTGTTCGCTGTGGTGACTGTGAGGAATCAATCGAACATGCCTTCTTTCACTGCGACGTTGTGCAACCATTGTGCAGGCTGATTGAAGGCTACATGGTTCGCGTCTTGGACGGAAAGTTTTTTGTCCTGGAAGCCAGTTCCGTTTGTGCCAACGTGGTTCCGTCAATGTCGAGGGATCAGCACTATGTGCTCTTGTGTCTGCTCGGCATTATGCGAATGGTAATGTGGACGACTAGACAGAAGGAGTTTCACGCGGGTGAGAAATTTTCCTCCTTGCAACTGGTCTCTTTCTTTAGGCATCAGCTTAAGGTTAAGATCAGGGCGGAGAGGGTGCGTCTCTCCACGTCGAAATTCGGCAAAAGATGGGTGAAAGTTTCACGCTTGGTGCGAGTGAGAGGTGCTGACCTCGAGTGGTTGTTGGATGCAACTTAGGCAAGAGGATTTTGGGACTCGAACCGAAACATCAGTCATCCCGGGACATTTAAGGTAAGATAGGACTTTTTCTTTTTCAGTTTTCGCCTTCTCAGGGCTAAATATTTTCCTTTCAACATAGCTAGTGCATGCAAGTACATAAGTCCCGCTTTTTTGTCCTCATTTTAGTTATTTGTCTCCCCCCCACTTTAGGTGACAGATGTCTCTTTTCTCTGGATTTGTTTCAACCCAGTTAATCGAGATTTCTGCCACATTTTTGGAAGGGTCCTACTACTAATATTGTTTTGTTTAGTTTCTTTTACAAACATGTTTTTCATTGTATATAATCATTGGGTTTATTTTTTTCCCGATCCCTCGATAATTGTAAAAATAAAAACTTCATGATAGGTCTTTTCATAGCGAAAATGTGGTATTTTGGTGATTGTGGTGTGATTGTAATGAGTAAAAGCGTTGTTATGGTGAAAGGATTATTGTAAGTACGAATGGGTCAAAGATTGAGACTAGTTAGTTTTGAGATAGGACTAGAGAAGACCAATCTTTTCCCCACCCGCATTTTTAGCCCTCGTGGCACATTTGTACCATTTTGGTAAATAAATAATAGGATCAAAGTGCAGTATCTGTGCTTTGTGATCATCCGGGCTGGCTTCTGTCGAACTCTCTAATGCAGAGAGGAACTCGGAGGAAGCTTTGCCGAAGGGCAAGGTTTCCATCGGGGAGGTAGACAGGACCTGAACCCGTCAAGGCGGGTTCAAAGGTCATATTTTTGGCCGAGCCTACGGGCTCGCGGGATACCCACATTAAACCGGCCTTGTGCCACATTTAATCCTCGTGGGTGGATTAATAAATACCAAGCTGCTCGGCCCGGGGTCCTGGATCAAAGTGTAGTACGCTGCCTTTGTGAGCTTCCGGTGCTTTGTCGAGAGTGTTACTCTTCGGCGCGATCCCGTCTCCGCGGTCGATCCGCCCTGGAAGACGTATCACCTCTCTGACCGGCTTCGCCAAGTGATACACTTTGGCGCGATCCCGTTTCTGCGGTCGATCCGCCCTGTGAAGTCTATCACTGTTCTGACTTGGCCCTGTTTAGGGACTCCGCCTTTGCAAGGGGATGCACTTTGGCGCGATCCCGTTTCCGCGGTCGATCCGCCCTGTGAAGTCTATCACTGTTCTGACTTGGCCCTGTTTAGGGACTCCGTCTTCGCCAGGGGATACACTTTGGCGCGATCCCGTTTCCGCGGTCGATCCGCCCAGTAAAGTTGTATCACTGTTCTGACTTGGCCCTGTTTAGGGACACCGATCAACCTAGTGCTGTTCCGGTCTATTCTCCCATCCGGCAGTCGACCAGCTACATCCGTTTCGCCGATCAACTCTACATTCGTTTTTACCAATACGACCGAAGGCCCTAAACAAAAACAGTCATACCGGACCCGACACCAACTTGAACACATTACTACAGAGTACTCTCTTGTACAATTGGCATTATTAAAATCGACATTATTGTTTCATAAAACTTCGCCTTTGTCCCCTCATTGTCTTGGCTGTTCACATATTTAACATTATGTAAAGGCAATGCACTCCTCTAGATCTGGCTTGAAATTATTTTTTATTCTAATTCATAGAAATGGAGAAGCGTGCAATGGTGTCGTCTCATACAACTGTGAGTTAGCAGAAAAATTTTGTGGGCACAAAATGGGTGATCAGTGTCTTATTCTCTTCGGTTTGTGCCTTGTATTTACCTTTTTCTTCTATATTTAACATTATGTAGGGGCAAGGCCCCCCTCTAAATCTGGCTTGAAATTATTTTTCATTCTAATTCATAGAAATGGAGTAGCGTACAATGGTGTCGTCTCATACAACTGTGAGTTAAATAGAAAAATTTTGTGAGCACAAAGTGGGTGATCAGTGTCTTATTCTCTTCTGTTTGTACCTTATATTTACGTTTTTCTTCTATATTTAACATTATGTAGAGGCAAAGCCCCCCTCTATATCTGTCTTGAAATTATTTTTTATTCTAATTCATAGAAATAGATTAGCGTGCAATGGTGTCGTCTCATACAACTGTGAGTTAGTAGAAAAATTTTGTGGGCACGAAATGGGTGATCAGTGCCTTGTCCTCTTCTGTTTGTACCTTATATTTACCTTTTTCTTCTATATTTAACATTATGTAGAGGCAAAGCCCCCCTCTAAATCTGGCTTGAAATTATTTTTCATTCTAATTCATAGAAATGGAGTAGCGTGCAATGGTGTCGTGTAATCGAACTGTGAGTTAGTAGAAAAATTTTGTGGTCACAAAATGGGTGATCAGTGTTTTAATCTCTTTTGTTTGTGACTTATATTTACCTTTGTCTTCTATATTTAACATTATGTAGAAACAAGCCCCCCTCTAAATCTGGTTGAAATTATTTTTCATTCTAATTCATTGAAATGTAGAAGCGTGCAATGGTGTCGTCTCATACAACTGTGAGTTAGTAGAAAGATTTTCTGGGCACAAAATGGGTGATCAGTGTCTTATTCTCCTGTTTGTGCTTTGTATTTACCTTTTTCTTCTATATTTAACATTATGTAGAGGCAAGACCCTCCTCTATATCTAGTTTGAAATTATTTTTCATTATAATTCATTGAAATGGAGTAGCGTGCAATGGTGTCGCCTCATACAACTGTGAGTTAGTAGAAAGAATTTGCGGCGCAAAATGGGTGATCAGTTTTTATTCTCTTCTGTTTGTGCCTTATATTTACCTTTTTCTTCTATATTTAACATTATGTAGAGGCAAGGCCCCCCTCTAAATCTGGCTTGAATTTATTTTTCATTCTAATTCATAGAAATAGAGTAGCGTGCAATGGTGTCGTCTCATAAAACTGTGAGTTACTAGAAAAATTTTGTGGGCACAAAATTAGTGATCAGTGAATTATTCTCTTCTTTTTGTGCCTTGTATTTACCTGTTTCTTCTATATTTAAGATTATGTAGAGGCAAGGCCCCCCATTAAATCTGGCTTGAAATTATTTTTCATTATAGTTCATAGAAATGTCGTAGCGTGCGATGGTGTCGTCTCATACAACTGTGAGTTTGTAGAAAAATTTTGTTGGAAAAAATTGCTGATCAGTGACTTATTCTCTTCTATTTGTGCCTTGTATTTACCTTTTTCTTCTATATTTAACATTATGTAGAGTTAAGGCCCCCCTCTAATTCTGGCTTTAAATTTTTTTTCATTCTAATTCATAAAATTGGAGTAGCGTTCAATAGTGTCGTCTCATACAACTGTGAATTAGTAGAATAATTTTGTGGGCACAAAATTGGTGATCAGTGACTTATTCTCTTCTGTTTGTGCCTTGTATTTACCTTTTTCTTGTATATTTAACATTATGTAGAGGCAAGGCCCCCCTCTAAATCTCGCTTGAAATTATTTTTCATTGTAATTCATAGAAATGGAGTAGCGTGCAATGGTATCGTCTCATACAACTGCGAGTTAGTAGAAAAATTTTGTGGGCACGAAATTGGTGATCAGTGACTTATTCTCTTCTGTTTGTGCCTTGTATTTACCTTTATCTTCTATATGTGGCTCCATTTAACGAGGCAGAAAGGGAAAAGAAAGAAAAGAAGAAAAGGAGAGGCTAAGAACCGAATCGTGAGTGATAAGCAAGAACATACACACAGCTAAGAGACAATGGATAAAAGGATATTTTGATAAGTAACAAATGGCGAAAGAGTGTCATTACAATGACAGGGAAATTGTGAGTAAAAAGAAACGGAAAGTTGGAAAGAATCACATAAGTTTTGGCATCGGCTGTGTTATCTAAGGATATGAAAACAAACTATTCGTACGGGAAGACATCTTTTTATCAACTACAGACCGGCTGGCCAAAGAAAAAGAGAGAAAAAATTCAAATGAAAATGTTATTTCGTTACGTGACAAAAAACAGGCAACTAAAAGGACTTGGACAGATATGAAAAATTAAAAACCACCCACGAGCCTCCGACGGATCCTCCTTGGCCTGCGATAATAAAATTTTGTTATCAGGAATTTGTGCCGAAGGAAAATGAATGTGTTTTTTTCTTTCTTCGAGGCGACAGACTGGCTGAAACTTTGGAGATGTTTCTTTTTGAGACCGTGTTAAAGAAGACCACACATTCTGATAATTAGCGATAAAATACCTGACGTAAACCACGTGTAGAACAAGATTTATGACCGCCATTGTCATATTGTCCCGTTCGCGGCTGGAGAAATGATAAACCATTAAGGGGAAGAAAAGGGAAAGAGAAGAGATAATTTTTTTTTTTTAAGCAAGATATTTTTTTTTCTTCCTGAAACATAGCCGCAGATTCGACCACGCCTGACTAAGACATCATTGGTCGAGTGGTGATCACGTGATGTACGAGGGAGGCTGTTGACGCCCATCTGGAGGATGAGAAAGAGAGGTTGCTGCGAAGATGTGGGGAGGGCAGCTCACGCCCCTCTGAAGTATGATGAGAAGGTGGGAGTGAGGAAAGGTTCCCAAAAATGGAAAAAGGTGGAAATTCTTAACCAGAGAGGTGGATATGTATTTAGAATTATCGAGGAACCCCCCGGCGCCGACATACACACCCCGGTTTTGGTCGGCGCCCATATAAACGAAGCCACAACGAGCAGAGTTGAGTCGAGTCCCAGCAGTTCCCAGAGTCAGTCTTCGGTTGAGGCAAGCGTCGCAGATAGCTGACCAGGATTCACGCACATTCCAGACCCATCTTCAAACCAAGAACAATTATTTTGAAGAGTGACTTATATCCAGATCACCGAAATAAGTTTTACTTTTGACTTTCGTCCAAAGACCCACCGAAACACCAATTTCTTAGAGAGCAGACGACTTGAAGTGTTAAAACTTGCCTAGCAGAAAACGACGTGTCACAATCCATAGAACGGGTCGGGAGATAGATGCAGTCCTATGTATCGAACAACTAGACATAAAGTTTGTTACCTTTTTCTTTGATACTTTGAACTTTTGAGTTTTCATTTTATTGCCTTTTATGCATATTTGTGTGGTATCACCCGCGTTGAACTCGGTTTGCAGTACGGCCCCGACGACTGATTGATTTCCTCTGCCTAGATCAATTCACAACGTGGGTAGGCAGACTGGGAATCAAAGTAGTTACTTCGGTAACCAGGCGTTGGAAGCGAGTTGGGAACGACGAGGCTGATATCAAATCTAACCAGATTCCCACCCGAATCACCAAAAGGTTAGAACATCGCATTTGGAGCAGCGACACCCGAACGGAGCAGCGAGGAGCGAACGGCTGGCGCCGCGGCAAGGACGTCACAGTTGGTGCCGTGGTAGACTGGGATAGAACGACACGGTTGGCGCTGCGACCAGGGGACGACGTCACAATTGGTGCCGGGACCACAGGATAGGACCCTGGAACAGCCACTGCCACAATTAGTACCGTGACAGCAGGACAGGATCCTGGATAGACCGCTGTTGCTGAGAAATTTCGAATAGGACTCAAAACGACCCGGGACCGAGAGGAACGAGAACAGAATCGTCTGTAAGGTAGGACACTTTGCTTGATATCCCAACCTCGATTGTTGCTGCGTAGATTGTCTTTCTCTTTAAATATGTCGGACTATGATTCAGATAGAGCAGTGGGGGGTGAAGAGGGGGATGAAGAGGGGGTTAGACAAGGGTTGTCAGCTGACCTGAGAAAGTTGTTGGGTGGACCGAGGGTCCCAGCATTTGACGGCAGTGGGAAAGATTTCCAAAACTGGCTGGCAATCCTGGAGAAGAGCCGAATTATATATGAACTCACAGATCAGGAGACCCTGTATCTGGCATATGATGCCACAAAGGGGAAAGCCTCTGAGTTTATGAAGGAGCTCTTGGAGAGTCAACCCCACTTGTCTTGGGAAAGATTAAAGGGACTATTGACCAAGGAATTCACCGACGAGGGCACGGCTATAGGGGCCATGAGGGCCCTCTTAAAGCTGACACAGCTGCGGGACGAAACCCCTGGAGAATTGGGGGCTCGAGCGGGGAAGCTGTCATCATTGGCCTTCCCAGAAGTGGTTAGAGACAATGCGGTCATGCAGGCCCAGTTAGCAGACCTGTATGTGGAGGCCCTAAGTGACGAGCGTGTTCGTCAGGACGTGCTGAAAGAGGGGCCGGTGAGACTATCCGCGGCAATAGAGCTGGCCAAGGAGAGCCAGGGCGTATGGGAAAAGGTAAAAAGGTTTGGAAGGAACCAGATACTAAGTCAAGAGGTCGAAAAAAGGGGGAAAGGCGGAAGACCCCCCGCGTGGAATCGGAGGGTCAAGCTAGAAGTAGATCAGCCTGAGGTGTGGGAAGAAGACCCCAATAGAAAGGCATGGTCAACCAGGCATGGATTTTATAAGCCCACGCCGGGTAGATACGGGCTGGTCTGCTGGACCTGTGGGCATGAGGACCACAGAGCGGCGGAATGTCCGACGAAGCGGGGTTTGCCCCTAGACTTCGAACAGGACAGGTGCACCAGGTGTGGAAAGAGAGGACACCTGGCCAAGTGGTGCGGGCTGAGAAAAGGCGCCCCACCGATATTAACAAAGAAGGCCGAGCCCAAGAGACAAGACCAGGGAAAAGCCATCGGGACACCCCGGAATTAAGAGGGAGGGTGGCCCAGTTAAAAAGAAGGGAAATAAAAGCTTGGACCAGTGGTCGGGCGAGCCGCTTGGGTAGAGGACAGGTCCCCCCCGGGAGTAAACGAGAGGTTAGCCCAGTTGAAGAGAAAAAGAGCAAAATGTTGGACATGTGGTCAGGTGGGCCACTTTGCGGCGAACTGTCCGGCAAGAAGGTGCTGGTTTTGTAGGAGACCAGGGCACTTGAAGAGAAGCTGTATCCTTAGGAACTGCCGCGGGAGACTGGGAGAGTTCCAGCCGGGCCCGCCCAGGTGCGAAAAGCGCAGAACTTCCCCCCGTAAGAATAATGAAGGTGATTTATTGCTGCCGGCGCCTATGGCTGTGTGAGACGGTGGTAGAGGCAGCTGAATTAGTGCCCATTATGATGGTGAACTAGGCCCAAAAGACTATAAAGGTTAGGAGAGGGGAAGAGATAGGGAAAGCGCTAACCCTACGGACTCTGAATCGGGTGAGATTCGAAGAGGAACGAAGAAAACTTGTAGAGCAAACAGAAGGAATAGTGGACGAAGATATATTAGCACCGGATCAATTTAGAACCAGGGTGGGAGGTCTGCTGAGGGATAATCGAGATGTAGTAGCCCAGTCAGACAAGGAATTGGGCCAGACCCACACAGTCAAAATGAAAATCGACACCGGAGATCACCCCCTGTGAAATTAAAACCCTACCGGACACCTATTCATAAAAGACCCCTTGTAGAAGAGGCAGTAGAAGAGATGTTGGAAGCTGGGATGATCGAAAGATCGATCTCCCCTTGGAGCTTCCCAATCGTAATAGTAGGTAAGAAAGATGGCGGGCACCGTTTTTGTGTAGATTTTAGGAAACTGAATTCTATATCGAAGACGTTGGCGGTGCCATTGCCACTAATAGATGACATATTGGCATTATTAGGGAAGGCAAAGTACTTCTCTCCGTTGGACTTGAGGTCTGGGTATTGGCAGGTAGCCCTTGATGAGGCTGACAAGGAGAAGGCCGCATTTGCGGGTCATCTAGGACTGTTCCAGTTCAGGGTGATGCCATTCGGTTTAGCTAATGCCCCGGGAATCTTCCAACAGCTGATGTCAATAGTGTTAGGAGGATACGAGAGCTTTGCCATGGCATATTTGGACGATATCTTAATATTTTCGGAGACAGTAGAACAACACTTTTTCCATCTAAAACAAGTGTTGGGAAGGTTAAGAAAACACGGCTTAAAATTGAAATTGTCGAAGTGTCAGTTTCTGAAGGAGGAGACTAGATATTTGTGCTTTGTTATAAACGGAGACGGTATTAAACCCGACATGGATAAGGTGAAAGTCATAAGGGAAATGCCAGAACCTAAGACAGTGAGACAGGTAAGAGGTTTTATAGGAGCTATAGGTTACTACCGACGCTTCGTCCCGGCATTTTCGAGAATTGCCATACCACTAGTAGCCCTGACGAAGAAATACGCTAGGTTCAAGTGGACAGAGGATTGTCAACAGGCATTTGATACGTTAAAAGAACAGTTGACAGCCGTCCCACTGCTGACGTACCCAGATCTCAGCAAGCCCATGGTACTATACACTGATGCCAGTGAGCAGTGTATAGGAGCAGTTCTTACCCAGCCGTGTCCCGATAAAGAAGGACCAGTGCCAGGCATACCAGAGGAAGTACCGATATACTTTCTCTCTCATAAGCTCTCAGAGACACAACAGAGATGGCCAGTAATAGAAAGAGAAGCATATGCTATCATGTATGCTCTCCAAAAACTGGACTACTACTTGAATGGTGCGGTCTTTACTATAAAAACAGACCACAAACCTCTGCAGTACCTATTGCAGGCAGAGTGGACGAATAATAAGAAGATTCAACAGTGGGACCTTAAGTTAAGGGGCTACCACTGTAAGATAGAGTATTTGGCAGGGAAGGAAAACACGTGCGCAGATTTACTCTCAAGAATACCGAAACAACTGGAAGAAAGATCTGTAAAAGTAGAGCAGGGAGTAGATGATAAAGCCTATAGAATAGGAGTAATTAACTCTAATATGCTAAAAGATCGCCCTATGTTAGAATCGGACGAAGAAGGGGACACACAGATAATAACCGATCCCTACTGGACAGAAGGAATTGAGAAGGAGCAGGCAGATCGTGAAATAGCTGCCCTGAGAGAAAAGGTGAAGGCAGGAGAGACCACCAAGTATCCCATAATAGAGGAAAGGCTGTATTATCTCTCAGGCAGGGATGAAGAAGTCAAGCCCAAGTTGTATGTGCCCAAAAGTTTAAGACCAGAGGTATTGGAACAGTGCCACGAGAGGTTGGGTCACATGGGAATTCATAGGACATGTGATCTAATAGGAAGAAAGTACTATTGGCCCAAATTGTACGGATATGTCACTAACTATGTTCGGAGCTGCGTAGTATGCCAGTCGCAGAGCAGAAGGCAGGAGATGGCACCATTGGAGGAGACGGACGTGCCGAACTTCCCCTTCGAGAAAGTGAGTATGGATGTATCAGGACCATATGGGGAAACTGCGCAGGGAAACAACTACATAGTGAGTTTTGTCGATTGGCTAACAAATTGGCCTGAGGCATTTGCAGTACCAGACAAGAAGGCTAGAACTGTGGCCGGTTTGATAATAGGTGAAATCTTCCCTAGGTATGGCGCCCCTGTGCAGTTGGTAACAGATAATGGCACGGAGAATATAAACGGCATAATGAGAGAAGTGCTGACAGGTTTGAATATAGAGCATGTAAAAACATCTCCATATCACCCCCAAGGAAATGCTAAAGTGGAAAGGTTTCATAGAACCTTGGGAGATGTATTGGCCAAGCTGGTCAGAGAGAACACTGGAAACTGGGACTTGCATTTGACACAGGCTCTGGCGGCCGTGAGGTTTACGATAAACGAAACCTCCAGATTTTCTCCTTACTTTATGTTGTTTGGCAGAGACGTGGTCCTGCCTGTTGATAACCTACTGAAGCCCCGAAGAAAGTATATGGGAGATCATCATCATCAGCTGTTGCTAGAACAACAACATAAAATATTTGTTCAGGCCAGAAGAAGAATAAAGAGGGCCCAGAAGAAAAGAAATGAGAGAGTGAATGCTGAAAGAAAGGTAGTAGAATTGAAGGTTGGAGACCCTGTCTACTACAAAATCCACCAGAGAGAAGGAAAGCTGGACCAAAGATGGGAACCGTACTACCGGATAGTAGAGCAGACGGGGCCAGTATCATATGTAATATGGGATCAAGTGGCAGGACGAGCAAGGAGGGTCCATGACAATGATCTAAAGAAGGCTGAAATAGCTAACCTGGAAATGAGCGTGCCGAGGCCTAAGAAGACAAGGACAAGGAAGGTAACTCTGGTTGAGCCGGAAGAAATGGAGACGGAGGAAGATTCCGAAGAAAATGAGGAGATAGATCGACTTGGCCAGATAGACGAAGCGATCCGAGTGACGGGGTTGGAACCCTCGGCGGATATCAGCGGTGTTCAGTCGTCGACTGAATCGGTGCAGGAAGACCCTGCGAGGTCGCCATCGCACCCCCATGTCCAAAGGAAAGGAAGAGAAAGACGAGGAGATCCAATTAAGCAGCCAAGGGCTCTAAAAAGAGGCACCCTGAACAGGACGAAGGGTCCAGCGAGTGGGAGGAAGAGGATCAAATACCCCTTTCCCAGCTCAAGGAATAGCTAAGGAACAGGAGAGATCTAGACATAGAGTCAGGAGGTATTAAAGACGTCCAGGGCGAGGACTCTAAACAGAAGGAAGAGTCAGGGGAGGAAGAAGAGGACAAAACACCTCCTGGACGGGAATTAAACACAGAGGGAAGGTTAGAGGTTGAGCAGGGACCACCTCGGAAGATGAGATCAAGAAAGGTGAAGAACCCCAAATCTCAGTAGAACAAAGAAGGCTGTGCAGAATAGAAACATTCGGTGTCGACAGGTAACGACACTGGCTCTGTCTGCTAGGAGTTAGTTGGAGGAGGGAAGAGCTGAACGTAGTAAGAAATTATGGAATAATTGAGTGATGAATTGAGCAAGACTGAATGGTTGTGAAGAATAACAACAAGAGAATTTTGTTACCTTACAGGAATAATCAAGATGAAAGGGCTGATGATGATGATGATGATGATAACCGCACTGATGGTGACGATGGCGGAAGCTGGGAAGCACAGCCGAAACACCATTTTTAAAAAGACGAGTGAAGTAATAATAACCAGGTCTAAATGGTTGATCACATTCGTGATAGATTTGAAACCATACGATTCGCTACTAAATAAGTTAAGAAATGAGCTAACGCAGCTGGATGCAGCCCGGTTGAAGGTAGGGCAAGATTATCCCAAGGAAAAGGGTATCTTAGTTTACTACACTCCCGAGAATCAGAGGCCACTATGACAGAGGCACAATGGAGGGACATGCAAAATTACCTAAAGGGAATAGAGTTACTGCAGACGCGGGAAAAGAGATCAGTAGTTCCGATTGTAGGAAAAGCGTTAAATGTCCTGTTTGGAACAGTGACTGAAGATGACGTTAAATTCATAAGAAGGAAACTGGGAGAAGTGGAAGTAAACCAGAGGAGGCTTGCTCAAGTGGCAAGGGAGAGTGTGACCATATTAAATGTGAGAAGGTTAGAGGTGGCCAAAAACAGAGCCAGAATCAATTGGTTAATAGATAACCTGGCAGGGTTGAGACAAGAGATAATTAATGATACAGAAACTGTAATGATCGAATTACAAGAAATGAGCGGATTCATGCAAAAATATTTCCAACTGATGACAATTACGAATAAGGTACGACAAACTAGTCAGTCGTTGACGACCTTGCTGGAACCCGTGAGAGCGCAATTAGACATGCTGTCATTGGGACACCTCTCCCCAAGCATAGTAAACCCGGGTCGCCTAAGGGAAGTGCTACTCGGAATACAGGCCGAGTTACCCCACCATTTAAGGCTGCCAGTGGACCCCACCAAAGAATTGTGGAAATATTATAATGCACTGGGATGTGTGACCTTGTTGGAAAATAGACGACTATTGGTTGTGATATCTGTTCCGTTGTTAGATAGAGAGAGTATATTCGAGATATACCAGGTTATAAATTTACCCATTCCCTACCCCAGAAGAGATCAAGGTTTGGGAATGATAGCAAGGTACAAGGTGGAAACAGAATACATAGCTTTAAATTCAGGGAGAACGAAATTCATGTTGCTAACAGCTGAAGAAGCTAGAAAGTGTAGAGATGATGCTCTAGGGACTTGTACCTCGTTAAGCCCTATCTATATAACTGGTAACCGCAAAATGTGCATACTAGAATTGTTTGAAGGGAAGAGAGAAGGAATTAAGAGAACCTGCCAAGTGGAGGTATTAGCAAACACGGCATTACCACAAGCTATCAGTGTTTCAGACAGGGTGTGGGCAGTAGCCACACAGAAACCTATCAGCTTGTCTAGGGTGTGTGGGGGAGAGTCCACAAGGACATTAAGAGTAAGGCCACCATTATCCCTGTTAAAGTTACCCATGGGATGTTCGGCATTTGGGATATCTATGTCCTTACCCCCCTACTACCAGGAAGAAGAAAGATATGAAGAGAAAGATTCAATCATAGAAATGATTGGCAGAGGCTTAGTCAATTGTACAGAATTATGGGAGCCAATAGTGAAGGGATTCTCCTATGTTACCTTGAATAAAATGCCAGAACTAATGAAGCCGATAGAAAAGATCGATATGGATCAATTGAGGGACAAGTTAAGTGCGTTGGGAAATGAAGGTATGGCTTGGGAAGGCGATGAGCAGATCGCGATAAGTTGGTCAATAGTGATGGGTTCATTCATAGTTATAGCCATCGGGGGTATAGTAGTATGGAAGATTAAGAGTAAGAGGAGATTAACGAACGACAATCCAATGCGCATGCAGCAACTCGAGAGGGAGATGCCAAGCAGTGTTCCTTACTCATAGAGAATCGGCGAAGAAATTGCAGGAAGACCAGCGGAGGAGGCTGGCGTGAGACCGCCACGTGCGGCGGAAAATCCTCCCACAGCGGAGAGGAAAACATTGACCAAGAAGGGCAAGCCATAGTAACCACATCTGCACCCACAGGCACACGCACACATTACATTACATATAGAATAGAGGAACTTGAAAAAGATTATTACATTGCATGTAGAACAGAAGAATTTGAAAGAGAACATTACGTTGCATGTAGAACAGAAGAAAATGAAAAAGAACATTACATTGCATGTAGAACAGAAGAACTTGAAAGAGAACATTACATTGCATGTAGGAAAGTAGTATAGAATTGCATGGGACAAATGCATGATGCATGTTAAATGGTGTATTTGGGTTTAGGTGTCATTCACGGGTACATGACAAATCGGTTAGGGGAAGATTGTGGCACCATTTAACGAGGCAGAAAGGGAAAAGAAAGAAAAGAGGAAAAGGAGAGGCTAAGGACCGAATCGTGGGTGATAAGCAAGAACACACACATGGCTAAGAGACAATGGATAAAAGGATATTTTGATAAGTAACAAATGGCGAAAGAGTGTCATTACAATAACAGGGAAATTCTGAAAGGGAAAAAAAGAAAGAATCAGATATGTTTTGGCATCGGCTGTTATCTAAGGATATGAAAACAAACTATTGGTACGGGAAGACATCTTATTATCAACTACAGACCGGCTGGCCAAAAAAAAGAGAGAAAAAATTCAAATGAAAATGTTATTTCGTTAAGTGAAGAAAAACAGGCAACTAAAAGGACTTGGACAGATATGAAAGGCAACAGACTGGCTGGAACTTTGGAGATGTTTCTTTTTGAGACCGTGTTAAAGAAGACCACACATTCTGATAATTAGCGATATAATACCTGACGTAAACCACGTGTACAACAAGAGTTATGACTGCCATTGTCATATTGTCCCGTTCGCGGCTGGAGAAATGATAAACCGTTAAGGGGAAGAAAAGGGAAAGAGAAGAGATAATTTTTTTATTTTAAGCAAGATATTTTTTTTCTTCCTGAAACAAAGCCGCAGATTCGTCCACGCCCGACTAAGACATCATTGGTCGAGTGGTGATCACGTGATGCACGAGGGAGGCTGTTGCCGCCCATCTGGAGGATGAGTAAGAGAGGTTGCCACGAAGATGTTGGGAGGACAGTTCACGCCCCTCTGAAGTATGATGAGAAGGGGGGAGGGAGGAAAGGTTCCCAAAAATGGAAAAACGTGGAAATTCCTAACCAGAGAGATGGATATACATTTAGAATTATCGAGGAACACACCCCCGGCGCCGACAAACTCACCCCGGTTTTGGTCGGCACCCATATAAACCAAGCCACAACGAGCAGAGTTGAGTCAAGTCCCAGCAGTTCCCAGAGTCAGTCTTCGGTTGAGGGAAGCCTCGCAGATAGCTGACCAGGATTCACGCACATTCCGGACACATCTTCAAAACAAGAACAATTATTTTGAAGAGCGACTTAGATCCAGATCACCGAAATAAGTTTTTCTTTTGACTTTCGTCCCAAGACCCACCGAAACACCAATTTGTTAGAGAGCAGATGACTTGAAGTGTTAAAACTTGCCTAGTAGAAAACGATGTGTCACAATCCATAGAACGGGTCGGGAGATAGATGCAGTCCTATATATCGAACAACTAGACATAAAGTTTGTTACCTTTTTCTTTGATACTTTGAACTTTTGAGTTTTTATTTTATTGCCTTTTATGCATATTTGTGTGGTATCACCCCCGTTGAACTCGGTTTGCAGTACGGCCCCGACGATTGATTGATTTCCACTGTCTAGATCAATTCACAACGTGGGTAGGCAGACTGGGAATCAAAGTAGTTACTTCGGTAACCAGGCGTTGGAAGCGAGTTGGGAACGACGAGGCTGATATCAAATCTAACCAGATTCCCACCCGAATCACCAAAACGTTAGAACATCGCATTTTGAGCAGCAACATCCGAACAGAGCAGCGAGGAGCGAACGGCTGGCTCCGTGGCGAGGACGTCACAGTTGGTGCCGTGGTAGACTGGGATAGAACGACACAATTGGCGCTGCAACCAGGGGACGTCGTCACATATATTTAACATTCTGTAAAGGCAATATACCCCTCTAAATTTGGCTTGAAATTATTTTTCATTCTAATTCATAGAAATGGAGTAGCGTGCAATGGTGTAGTTTCATACAAATGTGAGTTAGTAGAAAAATTTTGTGGGCACAAAATTGGTGATCAGTGTCTTATTCTCTTCTGTTTGTGCCTTGTATTTACCTTTTTCTTCTAAATTTAACATTATGTAGAGGTAACGCCCCCCTCTAAATCTGGCTTGAAAATAATTTTTCATTCTAATTCATAGAAATGGAGTAACATGCAATTGTGTCGTCTCATACAACTGTGTATTAGTAGAAAAATTTTGTGGGCACAAAATTGGGGATCAGTGTCTATTTCTCTTCTGTTTGTGCCTTGTATTTACCTTTTTCTTCTATATTTAACATTATGTAGAGGTAACGCCCCCCTCTGAATCTGGCTTGAAAATAATTTTTCATTCTAATTCATAGAAATGGAGTAGCGTGCAATGGTGTCGTCTCAGACAAATGTGAGTTAGTAGAAAAAAATTGATGGCACAAAATGGCTGACCAGTGTCTTATTCTCTTCTGTTTGTGCCTTGTATATACCTTTTTTTTCTAATTTAACATTATGTAGAGTCAAGGCCCCCTCTAAATCTGGATGAAATTATTTTTCATTCTAATTCATTGAACTGGAGTAGCGTGGATTCGTGTTGTCTCATACTACAGTGAGTTAGTAGAAAAATTTTGTGGGCACAAAATGGGTGATCAGTGTCTCATTCTCTTCTGTTTGGCTCTTGTATTTACCTTTTTTTTCCATATATAACATTACGTAGATGCAAGGCCCCCCGCTAAATCTGGCTTGAAATTATTTTTCATTGTAATTCGTTGAAATTATTTTTCATTCTAATTCATAGAAATAGAGTAGCGTGCAATGGTGACGTCTCATAAAACTGTGAATTAGTAGAAAAATGTTTTGGCCTCAAAAGGGGTGATCTTTGTTTATTCTCTTCTGTTTGTGCCCTATATTTAACTTTTTCTTCTACATTTAACATTATGTAGAGGTAAGGATCCCTCGAAATCTGGTTGAAATTATTTTTAATTCTAATTCATAGAAATGGAGTAGCATGCAATGGTTTCATCTCATACAAATGTGAGTAAGTAAAATATTTTCTGGGCACGAAATGGGTGATTCTCTTCTGTTTGTGCCTTGTTTTTACCTTTTTCTTCTATATTTAGAATTATGTAGAGACAAGGCACCCCTCTAAATCTGGTCTGACATTATTTTTCATTCTAATTCATAGAAATGGAATAGCGTGCAATGGTGTTGTCTCATACAACTGTAAGTTAGTAGAAAAAATTTGGGGGCACAAAATAAGTGATCAGTGTCTTATTCTCTTCAGTTTGTGCCTTGTCTTTACCTTTTTCTTCTATATTTAACATTATGTAAAGGCAAGGCACCCCTCTAAATCTAGCTTGAAATTATTTTTCATTCTAATTCATAGAAATGGAGTAGCGTGCATTGGTGTCGTCTCATACAACTGAGTTAGTAGAAATATTTGCGGGCACAAAATGGGTTATCAGTGTCTTATTCTCTTCTATTTGTGCCTTGTTTTACCTCTTTCTTCTATATTAAGAATTATGTACAGCCAAGGCACCCCTCTAAATCTGGCTTGACCTTATTTTTAATTCTAATTAATAGAAATGGAGTAGCGTGCAATGGTGTCGTCTCATACAACTGTGAGTTAGTAGAAAAAATTAGTGGGCACAAATTGGGTGATCAGTGTCTTATTCTCTTCTGTTTGTGCCTTGTCTTTACCTTTTTCTTCTATATTTAACATTATGTAGAAGCACGGCCACCCTCTAAATCTGGCTTGAAATTATTTTTCATTCTAATTTTGGGACATTAAGTAGCGTGCAATGGTTTCGTATATTACAACTGTGAGTTACTAGAAAAAAGTTATGGACACAAAATGGGTGATCAATGTCTTATTCTCTTCTGTTTGTTCCCTGACTTTTCCTTTTTCTTCTTTATTTAACATTATGTTGAGGCAAGCCCCCCCCCCACTAAATCTGGCTTGAAATTATTTTTCATTCTAATTCATAGAAATGGATTAGCGTGCAATGGTGTCATCTCATACAGCTGTGAGTTAGTAGAAAAAACTTGTGGGCACGAAATGGGTGATCATTGACTTATTCTCTTCTGTTTGTGCCCGGTCTTTACGTTTTTCTTCTATATTTAACATTACGTAGAGGCTAGGCTCCCCTCTAAATATGGCTTGAAATTATTTTCATTCCAATTCATAGAAATTATGTAGCGTGCAATCGTGTCGTCTCATACAACTGTGAGTTTGTAGAAAAAATTTGTGGGCAAGAAATGGGTCATCATTGTCTTATTCTCTTCTGTTTGTGGCTTGACTTAAACTTTTTCTTCTCTATTTAACATTATGTAGAGGCAAGGCCCCTCTCTAAATCTGGCTTGAAAATTTTTTCATTCTAAATCATAGAAATGGAGTAGCATGCACAGGTGTCGTCTCATACAACTGTGAGTTAGCAGAAAAAATTTGTGGGCACAAAATGGGTGATCAGTGTCTTATTCTCTTCTGTTTGTGCCTTGTCTTTACCTTTTTCTTCTATATTTAACATTATGTAGAGGCAAGGCCCCCCTCTAAATCTGACTTGAAATTATTTTTCATTCTAATTCATAGAAATGGAGTAGCGTGCAATTGTGTTGTCTCATACAACTGAAGGTTAGTAGAAAAAATTTGTGGGAACAAAATGGGTGATTAGTGTCTTATTCTCTTCTGTTTGTACCTTGTCTTTACCTTTTTCTTCTACATTTAACATTATGTTGAGGCAATGCCCCCCTGTAAATCTGGCTTAAAATTATATTTCATTCTAATTCATAGAAATGGGGTAGCGTGCAATGGATTTGTCTCATACAAGTGTGAGTTAGTAGAAAAAATATTTGGGCACAAAATGGGTGATCAGTGACTTGTTCTCTTCTGTTTGGGCCTTATGTTTACCTTTTTCTTCTATATTTAACATTATGTAGAGGCAAGTCACCCCTCTAACTCTGGCTTCAAATTGTTTTTCATTCTATTTCATAGAAATAGAGTAGCGTGCAATGGTTTCGTCTAATACTACTGTAAGTTAGTTGAAAAAATTTGTTGCCACAAAATTGGTTCTCAGTGACTTATTCTCATCTGTTTGTGCCTTGTATTTACATTTTTATTCTAAATTTAAAATTATGTAGAGGCAAGGCACCCTCTAAATCTGGCTTGAAATTATTTTTAATTCTAATTCATAGAAATGGAGTAGCGTGCAATGGTATCGTCTCATACAACTGTGAGTTAGTAGAAAAAAATTGTGGGCACAAAATGGGTGATCAGTGACTTATTCTCTTCTCTCTGTGCCTTGTCTTTACATTATGTAGAGGCAAGTTACCCCTCTAAATCTGGCTTGAAATTATTTTTCATTCTGTTTCATAGAAATGGAGTAGCGTGCAATTGTGTCGTCTAATACAAACTTGTGACTTATTCTCTTCTATTTGTGCCTTGTTTTTACATTTTTTTTCCATATTTAACATTATTTAGAAGCAAGGCCCCCCTGTAAATAGGGTTGAAATTATTTTTCTTTCCATTTCATTGAAATGGAGTAGAATTCTATGGTGTCGTTTCATACAACTGTGAGTTATAGAAAAATTTTGTGGGCCACAAAATGGTGGTTTAGTGTCTTATTCTCTTCTGTTTGTGCCTTGTCTTTACCTTTTCCTTCTATATTTAAAATTATGTAGAGGCAAGGCCCCCCTCTAACTCTGGTTGAAATTATTTTTCATTCTAATTTATAGAAATGGAGTATTGTGCAATGGTGTCATCTCATACAACTGTGAGTTAGTAGAAAAATTTTGTGGGCACAATATTGGTGATCAGTGTCTTATTCTCTTCCTTTTGTGCCTTCTCTTTAACTTTTTTTTCTATATTTAACATTATGCAGAGGCAATGCCCCCCTCTAAATCTGGCTTGAAATTATTTTTCATTCTAATTCATAGAATTGGAGTAGCGTGTTATGGTGTCGTCTCATACAACGGTGAGTTAGTAGAAAAAATTTGTGTACACAAAATGGGTGATCAGTGTCTAATTCTCTTCTGTTTGTGCCTTCTCTTTAACTTTTTCTTCTATACATTATTTAGAGGCAAGTCACCCCTCTTAATCTGGCTTGTTATTATTTTTCATTCTAATTCATAGAAATGGAGTAGTGTGGAATGGGGTCGTCGCATACAACAGTGAGTTAGTAGAAAAAATGTTGGGGCATAAAATGGGTGATCAGTGTCTTCTTCTCTTCGGTTTGTGCCTTGTCTTTAGCTTTTTCTTCTATATTTTACATTATGTAGAGGCAAGGCACCCCTCTAAATCTGGCTTGAAATTATTTTTAATTCTAATTCATAGAAATGGAGTAGCGTGATGAGGTCTCGTCCCATACAACTGTGAGTTAGTAGAAAAAATGTGTGGGTACAAAATTGGTGATCAGTTTCTTATTCTCTTCTGTTTGTGCCTTGTCTTTGCCTTTTTCTTCTATATTTAACATTATGTAGAGGCAAGGCACCCCTGTAAATCTGGCTTGAAATTATTTTTCATTCTAATTCATAGAAATGGAATAGCATGCAATGGCGTTGTCTCATACAACTGTGAGTTAGTAGAAAAAATTTGTGGGGACAAAATTGGTGATCAGTGTCTTATTCTCTACTCTTTGTGCCTTGTCTACCTTTTTTTCTATATTTAACATTATGTAGAGGCAAGGTACCCCTCTAAATCTGGTTTGAAATTATTTTTCATTCTAATTCATAGAAATGGAGTAGCATGCAATGCTTTCGTCTCATACAACTGTGAGTTAGTAGAAAAAATTTGTGGGCAAAAAATTGGGGATCAGTTTCTTATTCTCTTCTGTTTGTTCCTTGTCTGTACTTTTTTCTTCTATATTTAACATTATGTAGAGGCAAGTCACCCCAAAAATCTGGCTTGAAATTATTTTTCATTCTAATTCATAGAAATGGAGTAGCGTGAAATGGTGTCGTCTCATACAACGGTGAGTTAGTAGAAAAAATTTGTGGAGACAAAGTGGGTGATCAGTGCCTTATTCTCTTCTGTTTGTGCCTTGTCTTTACCTTTTTCTTCTATACATTATTTAGAGGCAAGGCACCCCTCTAAATCTGGCTTGAAATTATTTTTCATTCTAAGTCATCGGAATGGAGTAGCGTGCAATGGTGTCGTCTCATACAACTGTGGGTTAGTAGAAAAAATTCTGGGCAGAACATGGGGGATCAGTGTCTTATACTCTTCAGTTTGTGCCATGTCTAACTTTTTCTTCTATATTGAACATTATGTAGAGGAAAGGCACCCCTCTAAATCTGGTTTGAAATTATTTTTCATTCTAATTTATAGAAATGTAGTAGGGTGCAATCGTGTCGTCTCATACAACTGTGAGTTCGTAGAAAAATTTGTGGGCACAAAATTGGTGATCAGTGTCTTGTTCTCTTCTGTTTTTGCCTTGTCTTTACATTTTTCTTCTATATTTAACATTATGTAGAGGCAAGGCCCCCTCTAAATCTGGCTTTAAATTAGTTTTCATTCTAATTCATAGAAATGGAGTAGCGTGCAATGGTTTTGTCTCATACAAATTTGAGTTAGTAGAAAAATTTTGTGGGCACAAAATGGGTGAACAGTGACTTATTCTCTTCTGTTTGTGCCTTGTCTTTAAATTATTCTTCTATATTTAACATTATGTAGAGGCAAGGCCCCCCTCTAAATCTGGCTTGAAATTATTTTTCATTCTAATTCATAGAAATGGAGTAGCGTGCAATGGTATCGTCTCATACAACTGTGAGTTGGTAGAAAAAATTTGTGGGCACAAAGTGGGTGATCAGTGTCTTATTCTCTTCTGTTTTTGCCTTGTCTTTGCCCTTTTTTTCTATATTTAACATTATGTAGAGGCAAGGCCCCTCTAAATCTGGCTTGAAATTATTTTTCATTCTAATTCATAAAAATGGAGTAGCGTGCAATGGTATCGTCTCATACAACTGTGAGTTAGTAGAAAAAATTAGATGGCACAAAATGGGTGATCAGTGTCTTATTCTCTTCTGTTTCTGCCTTGTCTTTACCTTTTTCTTCTATATTTAACATTATGTAGAGGCAAGGCCCGCTCTAAATCTGGCTTGAAATTATTTTTCATTCTAATTCATAGAAATGGATTAGCGAGCAATGGTATCGTCTCATACAACTGTGAGTTAGTAGAAAAAATTTGTGGGCACAAAATTGGTGATCAGTGTCTTGTTCTCTTCTGTTTGTGCCTTGTCTTTACCTTTTTCTTCTATATTTAACATTATGTAGAGGCAAGGCCCCCTCTAAATCTGGCTTGAAATTATTTTTCATTCTAATTCATAGAAATGGAGTAGCCTGCAATGGTATCGTCTCATACAACTGTGAGTTAGTAGAAAAAATTTGTGGGCACAAAATTGGTGATAAGTTACTTATTCTCTTATGTTTGTGTCTTGTCTTAAACTTTTTCTTCTATATTTAACATTATGTAGAGGCAAGACTCCCCTCTAAATCTGGCTTGAAATTATTTTTCATTCTAATTCATAGAAATGGCTAGCGTGCAATGGCGTCGTCTCATACAACTGTGAGTTAGTAGAAAAAAATTGTGGTCACAAAATTGGTGATCAGTGTTTTATGCTCTTCTTTTTGTGCCCTGTCTTTACATTTTTCTTCTATTTTTTAACATTATGTAGAGGAAAGGCCCCCCTCTAAATCTGGCTTGAAATTATTTTTCATTCTAATTCATAAAAATGGAGTAGCGTTCAATGGTGTCGTCCCCTACAACTGTGAGTTAGTAGAAAAATTTGTGGGCACAAAATTGGTGATCAGTGTCTTATTCTCTTCTGTTTGTGCTTTGTTTTTACCTTTTTCTTCTATTTTTTAACTATGTAGATGAAAGGCCCCCCTCTAAATCTGGCTTGAAATTATTTTTCATTCTAATTCATAGAAATGGAGTAGCGTGCAATGGTGTCGTCTCATAAAACTGTGTGTTAGTAGAAAAAATTGGGGGCCACAAAATGGTTGATCAGTGTCTTATTCTCTTCTGTTTGTGCTTTGTCTTTACCATTTCCTTCTATATTTAACATTATCTAGAGGCAAGGCCCCCTCTAAATCTGGCTTTAAATTATTTTTCATTCTAATTCATAGAAATGGTGTAGTGTGCAATGGTGTAATCTCATAAAACTGTGAGTAAGTAGAAAAAATTTGTGGGCGCAAAATGGGTGATCAGTGTCTTATTCTCTTCTGTTTGTGCCTTGTCTTTACCTTTTCCTTCTATATTTAACATTATGTAGAGGCAAGGCACACCTCTAAATCTGGCTTGAAATTACTTTTCAATCTACTTCATAGAAATGGAGTAGCGTGCAATTGTGTCGTCTCATAAAACACTGAGTTAGAAGAAAAAATTTGTGGGCACAAAACGGGTGATCAGTGTCTTATCCTCTTCTGTTTGTGCCTTGTCTTTACATTTTCCTTCTATATTTTTACATTATGTAGAGGCAAGTCACCCCTATAAATGTGGCTTGAAATTATTTTTCATTCTAATTCATAGAAATGGAGTAGCGGGCAATGGTGTCGTCTCATACAAGTGTGAGTTAGTAGAAAAAATTTGTGGGCACAAAATTGTTGATCAGTGTCTTATTCTCTTCTGTTTGTGCCTTGTCTTTAGGTTTTTCTCCTACATTTAACATTATGTAGAGGCAAGGCACCCCTCTAAATCTGGCTTGAAATTTTTTTTCATTCTAATTCATAGAAATGGGGTAGTGTGCAATGGTGTCGTCTCATACAACTGTGAGTTAGTACAAAAAATTTGTGGACACAAAATGGGTGATCAGTGTCTTAATCTCTTCTGTTTGTGCTTTTCTTTACCTTTTTCTTCTATATTTAACATTATGTAGAGACAAGGCCGCCCTCTAAATCTGGCTTGAAATTATTTTTCATTCTAATTCATAGAAATGGAGTAGCAGGCAAAGGTGTCGTCTCATACAACAGTGAGTTTGCAGAAAAAATTTGTTGGCAGAAAACTGGTGATCAGTGTCTTATTCTCTTCTGTTTGTGCCTTGTCTTTACCTTTTTCTTCCATATTTAACATTATGTAGAGGCAAGGAACCCCTCTAAATCTGGCATGAAATTTTTTTTCATTCTAATTCATAGAAATGGAGTAGCGTGCAATGGTGTCGTCTCATACACCTGTGAGTTAGTAGAAAAAATTTGTGGGCACAAAATGGGTGATCAGTGTCTTATTCTCTTCTATTTGGGCCTTGTCTTTACCTTTTTCTTCTATATCTAACAATATGTAGTGGCAAGGCTTCCCTCTAAATCTGGCTTGAAATTATTTTTCATTCTAATTCATAGAAATGGAGTAGCGTGCAATGGTGTCGTCTCATACAAGTGAGAGTTAGTACAAAAAATCTCTGGGCACAAAATGTGTGATCAGTGACTTAGTCTCTTCTAGTCGTGCCTTGTCTTTACTTTTTTCTTCTATATTTAACATTATATGGAAGCAAGTCACACCTCTAAATCTGGCTTGAAATTATTTTTCATTCTAATTCATAGAAATGGAGTAGCGTACAATGGTTTTGTCTCAAAGAACTTTGAGTTAGTAGAAAAACTTTGTGGGCACAAAATGGGTGATCAGTGACTTATTCTCTTCTGTTTGTGCCTTGTCTTTACCTTTTTCTTCTATTTTTTAACATTATGTAGAGGCAAGTACCCCCCTAAATCTGGCTTGAAATATATTTTTCATTCTAGTTCATAGAAATGGAGTAGCGTGCAATGGTATCGTCTCATACAACTGTGAGTTCGTAGAAAAAATGTGTGGGCACAAATTTGTTGATCATTGTCTCTTCTGTTTGTGACTTGTCTTTACCTTTTTCTTCTATATTTAACATTATGTAGAGGCAAAGCCCCCCTCTAAATCTGGCTTGAAATTATTTTTCATTCCATTTCATAGAAATGGAGTAGCGTGCAATGGTGTCGTCTCATGCAACTCTGATTTAGTAGAATAAATTTGTGGGCACAAAATTTGTGATCAGTTTCTTATTCTCTTCTGTTTGTGCCTTGTCTTTACCTTTTTCTTCTATATTTAACATTATGTAGACGATAGGCCCCCCTCTAAATCTGGCTTGAAATTATTTTTCATTCTAATTCATAGAAATGGAGTTCCGTGAAATGGTGTCGTCTCATGCAACTCTGATTTAGTAGAATAAATTTGTGGGCACAAAATTTGTGATCAGTTTCTTATTCTCTTCTGTTTGTGCCTTGTCTTTACCTTTTTCTTCTATACATTATTTAGAGGCAAGGCACCCCTCTAAATCTGGCTTGAAATTATTTTTCATTCTAAGTCATCGGAATGGAGTAGCGTGCAATGGTGTCGTCTCATACAACTGTGAGTTAGTAGAAAAAATTCTGGGCAGAACATGGGGGATCAGTGTCTTATACTCTTCAGTTTGTGCCATGTCTAACTTTTTCTTCTATATTTAACATTATGTAGAGGCAAGGAACCCCTCTAAATCTGGCTTGAAATTATTTTTCATTCTAATTCATGGAAATGGAGTAGCGTGCAATGGTGTCATCTCATACACCTGTGAGTTAGTAGAAAAAATTTGTGGGCATAAAATGGGTGATCAGTGTCTTATTCTCTTCTATTTGTGCCTTGTCTTTACCTTTTTCTTCTATAACTAACAATATGTAGTGGCAAGGCTTCCCTCTAAATCTGGCTTGAAATTATTTTTCATTCTAATACATAGAAAAGGAGTAGCGTGCAATGGTGTCGTCTCATACAATTGTGAGTCAGTAGAAAAAATTTGTGGGCACAAAATGGGTGATCAGTGACTTCTTCTCTTCTGTTTGTGCCTTGTCTTTACCTTTTTCTTCTATATTTAACATTATGTAGAGATAAAAGATCCCTATAAATCTGGCTTGAAATTATTTTTCTTTCTAATTCATAGAAATGGAGTAGCGTGCAATGGTGTCGTCTCATACAACTGTGAGTTAGTAGAAAAAATATGTGGGCAGAAAATGGGTGATCATTGTGTTAGTCTCTTCTGTTTGTGCCTTGTCTTTACCTTTTTCTTCTATATTTAACATTATGTAGACGATAGGCCCCCCTCTAAATCTGTCTTGAAATTATTTTTCATTCTAATTCATAGAAATGGAGTTCCGTGAAATGGTGTCGTCTCATGCAACTCTGATTTAGTAGAATAAATTTGTGGGCACAAAATTTGTGATCAGTTTCTTATTCTCTTCTGTTTGTGCCTTGTCTTTACCTTTTTCTTCTATATTTAACATTATGTATACGCAAGGAACCGCTCCAAATCTGGCTTGAAATTATTTTTCTTTCTAATTCATAGAAATGGAGTAGCGTGCAATGGTGTCGTCTCATACAACTGTGAGTTAGTAGAAAATATTTGTGGGCACAAAAAAAGAGTTATCAGTGTTTATTCTCTTCTGTTTGTGCCTTGTCTTTACCTTTTTCTTCTATATTTAACATTGTGTAGAGGCAAGGCACTGCTCTAAATCTGGCTTGAAAGTATTTTTCATTATTATTCATAGAAATGGAGTAGCGTGCAATGGTTTCGTCACATACAACTGTGAGTTAGTAGAAAATATTTGTGGGCACAAAATGGGTGATCAATGACTTATTCTCTTCTGTTTGTGCCTTATCTTTACCTTTTTCTTCTATATTTAACATTATGTAGAGGATAGGCCCCCCTCTAAATCTGTCTTGAAATTATTTTTCATTATTATTCATAGAAATGGAATAGCGTGCAATGGTTTCGTATCATGCAACTGTGAGTTAGTAGAAAATTTTTAGTGGCAGAAAATGGGTGATCAGTGACATATTCTCTTCAGTTTGTGCGTTGTCTTTACCTTTTTCTTCTATATTTAACATTATGTAGAGGCTAGACCCCTTCTAAATCTGTCTTGAAATTATTTTTCATTCTAAATCATAGAAATGGAGTAGCAAGCAATGCTTTCGTCTCATACAACAGTGAGTTAGGAGAAAAAATTTGTGGGCACAAAATGTGTGATCAGTGTCCCATTCTCTTCTGTTTGTGCCTTGTCTTTACCTTTTTCTTCTATATTTAACATTATGTAGAGACAAGGCCCCCCTCTAAATCTTTCTTGATATTATTTTTCATTCTAATTCATAGAAATGGGGTAGCGTGCAATGGTGTCGTCTCATACAGATGTGAGTTAGTACGAAAAATTTGTGGGCACAATATGGGTGATCAGTTTCTTATTCTCTTCTGTTTGTGCCTTGTCTTTAGCTTTTTCTTCTATATATAACTTTATGTAGAGGCTAGGCCCCTTTCTAAATCTTGGTTGAAATTATTTTTCATACTAATTCATAGATATGGAGTAGCGTGCAATGGTGTCGTCTCATACAACAGTGAGTTAGGAGAAAAAATTTGTGGGCACAAAATGGGTGATCAGTGTCTTCTTCTCTTCTGTTTGTGCCTTGTCTTTACCTCTTTCTTCTATATTTAACATTATGTAGAGGCTAGGCCCCCCTCTAAATCTTGGTGGAAATTATTTTTCATTCCAAATCATAGAAATTGAGTAGCGTGCAATAGTGTTGTCTCATACAACTGTGAGTTAGGAGAAAAAATTTGTGTGCACAAAATGGGTGATCAGTGTCTTATTCTCTTCTGTTTGTACCTTGTCTTTACCTTTTTCTTCTATATTTAACATTATGTAGATGCTAGGCCCCTTTCTAAATCTTGGTTGAAATTATTTTTCATTCTAATTCATAGAAATGGAGTAGCGTGAAATGGTGTCGTCTCATACAACATGAGTTAGTAGAAAATATTTGTTGGCACAAAATTGGTGATCGGTGTCTTATTCTCTTCTATTTGTGCCTTGTCTTTAGCTTTTTCTTCTATATTTAACTTTATGGAGAGGCTAGGCCACCCTCTAAATCTTGGTTGAAATTATTTTTCATTCTAATTAATAGAAATGGAGTAGCGTGCAATGGTGTCGTCTCATACAACTGTGAGTTAGTAGAAAAAATTTGTGGGCACAAAATGGGTGATCAGTGTCTTATTCTCTTCTGTTTGTGCCTTGTCTTTACCTTTTTCTTCTATATTTAACTTTATGTAGAGGCTAGGCCCCTTTCTAAATCTTGGTTGAAATTATTTTTCATTCTAATTCATAGAAATGGAGTAGCGTGCAATGGTGTCGTCTCATACAACAGTGAGTTAGGAGAAAAAATTTGTGGGCACAAAATGGCTGATCAGTGTCTTATTCTCTTCTGTTTGTACCTTGTCTTTACCTTTTTCTTCTATATATAACATTATATAGATGCCAGGCCCCTTTCTAAATCTTGGTTGAAATTATTTTTCATTCTAATTCATAGAAATGGAGTTGCGTGCAATGGTGTCGTCTCATACAACTGTGAGTTAGGAGAAAAAATTTGTGTGCACAAAATGGGTGATCAGTGTCTTATTCTCTTCTGTTTGTGACTTGTCTTTACCTCTTTCTTCTATATTTAACATTATGTAGATGCTAGGCCCCTTTCTAAGTCTTGGTTGAAATTATTTTTCATTCTAATTCATAGAAATGGAGTAGCGTGCAATGGTGTCGTCTCATACCACATGAGTTAAGAGAAAATAATTGTGGGCACAAAATCGGTGATCAGTGTCTTATTCTCTTCTTTTTGTGCCTTGTCTTTAGCTTTTTCTTCTATATTTAAATTTATGTAGAGGTTAGGCCCCCTCTAAATCTTGATTGAAATTATTTTTCATTCTAATTCATAGAAATGGAGTAGCGTGCAATGGTGTCGTCTCATACAACAGTGAGTTAGTAGAAAAAATTTGTTGGCACAAAATGGGTGATCAGTGTCTTATTCTCTTCTGTTTGTGCCTTGTCTTGAGCTTTTTCTTCTATATTTAACTTTATGTACAGGCGAGGCCCTTTCTAAATCTTGGTTGAAATTATTTTTCATTCTAATTCATAGAAATGGAGTAGCGTGCAATGGTGTCGTCTCATACAACAGTGAGTTAGGAGAAAAAATTTGTGGGCACAAAATGGGTGATCAGTGTCTTATTCTCTTCTGTTTGTGCCTTGTCTTTAGCTTTTTCTTCTATATTTAACTTTATGTAGAGGCTAGGCCCTTTTTTAAATCTTGGTTGAAATTATTTTTCATTCTAATTAATAGAAATGGAATAGTGTGCAATGGTGTCGTCTCATACAACAGTGAGTTAGGAGAAAAAATTTGTGGGCACAAAATGGGTGATCAGTGTCTTATTCACTTCTGTTTGTGCCTTGTATTTAGCTTTTCCTTCTATATTTAACATTAAATAGAGGCTAGGCTCCCCTCTAAATCTTGGTTGAAATTATTTTTCATTCTAATTCATATAAATGGAGTAGCGTGCAATGGTGTCGTCTCATACAACAGTGAGTTAGGAGAAACAAATTATTGGCACAAAATGGGTGATCAGTGTCTTATTCTCTTCTGTTTGTGCCTTGTCTTTAGCTTTTTCTTCTATATTTAACTTTATGTAGAGGCTAGGCCCCTTTCTAAATCTTGGTTGAAATTATTTTTCATTCTAATTCATAGAAATGGAGTAGCGTGCAATGGTGTCGTCTCATACAACAGTGAGTTAGGAGAAAAAATTTGAGGGCACAAAATGGCTGATCAGTGTCTTATTCTCTTCTGTTTGTACCTAGTCTTTACCTTTTTCTTCTATATTTAACATTATGTAGATGCTAGGTCCCTTTCTAAATCTTGGTTGAAATTATTTTTCATTCTAATTCATAGAAATGGAGTAGCATGCAATGGTGTCGTCTCATACAACAGTGAGTTAGGAGAAGAAATTTGTTGGCAAAAAATGGGTGATCAGTGTCTTATTCTCTTCTATTTGTGCCTTGTCTTTAGCTTTTTCTTCTATATTTAACTTTATGTAGAGGCTAGGCCCCCCTCTAAATCTTGGTTGAAATTATTTTTCATACCAATTAATAGAAATGGAGTAGCATGCAATGGTGTCATCTCATACAACATTGAGTTAGGAGAAAAAATTTGTTGGCAAAAAATGGGTGATCAGTGTCTTATTCTCTTCTATTTGTGCATTGTCTTTAGCTTTTTCTTCTATATTTAACTATATGTAGAGGCTAGACCCCCCTCTAAATCTTGGTTGAAATTATTTTTCATTCTAATTCATAGAAATGGAGTAGCGTGCAATGGTGTCGTCTCATACAACCGTGAGTTAGGAGAAAAAATTTGTGGGCACAAAATGGGTGATCAGTGTCTTATTCTCTTCTGTTTGTGCCTTGTGTTTAGGTTTTTCTTCTATATTTAACATTATGTAGAGGCTAGGCCCCCCTCTAAATATTGGTTGAAATTATTTTTCATTCTAATTCATAGAAATTGAGTAGCGTGCAATGGTGTCGTCTCATACAACAGTGAGTTGGGAGAAAAAATTTGTTGGCAAAAAAATGGGTGATCAGTGTCTTATTCTCTTCTCTTTGTGCCTTGTCTTTAGCTTTTTCTTCTATATTTAACTTTATGTAGAGGCTAGGCCCCTTTCTAAATCTTGGTTGAAATTATTTTTCATTCTAATTCATAGAAATGGAGTAGCGTGCAATGGTGTCGTCTCATACAACATGAGTTAGGAGAAAATATTTGTGGGCACAAAATCGGTGATCAGTGTCTTATTCTCTTCTATTTGTGCATTGTCTTTAGCTTTTTCTTCTATATTTAACTTTATGTAGAGGCTAGGCACCTTTCTAAATCTTGGTTGAAATTATTTTTCATTCTAATTCATAGACATGGAGTAGCGTGCAATGGTGTCGTCTCATACATCAGTGAGTTAGGAGAAAAAATTTGTGGGCACAAAATGGGTGATCAGTGTCTTATTCTCTTCTGTTTGTGCCTTGTCTTTAGCTTTTTCTTCAATATTTAACTTTATGTAGAGGCTAGGGCCCTTTCTAAATCTTGGTGAAATTATTTTTCATTCTAATTCATAGAAATGGAGTAGCGTGCAATGGTGTCGTCTCATACAACATTGAGTTAGGAGAAAAATATTGTTGGCACAAAATGGGTGATCAGTGCCTTATTCTCTTCTCTTTGTGCCTTGTCTTTAGCTTTTTCTTCTATATTTAACTTTATGTAGAGGCTAGGCCCCTTTCTAAATCTTGGTTGAAATTATTTTTCATTCTAATTCATAGAAATGGAGTAGCGTGCAATGGTGTCGTCTCATACAACAGTGAGTTAGGAGAAAAAATTTGTGGGCACAAAATGGCTGATCAGTGTCTTATTCTCTTCTGTTTGTACCTTGTCTTTACCTTTTTCTTCTATATTTAACATTATGTAGATGCTAGGTCCCTTTCTAAATCTTGGTTGAAATTATTTTTCATTCTAATTCATAGAAATGGAGTTGCGTGCAATGGTGTCGTCTCGTACAACTGTGAGTTAGGAGAAAAAATTTGTGGGCACAAAATGGGTGATCAGTGTCTTATTCTCTTCTGTTTGTGCCTTGTCTTTACCTTTTTCTTCTATATTTAACATTATGTAGATGCTAGGCCCCTTTCTAAATCTTGGTTGAAATTATTTTTCATTCTAATTCATAGAAATGGAGTAGCGTGCAATGGTGTCGTCTCATACAACAGTGAGTTAGGAGAAGAAATTTGTTGGCAAAAAATGGGTGATCAGTGTCTTATTCTCTTCTATTTGTGCCTTGTCTTTAGCTTTTTCTTCTATATTTAACTTTATGTAGAGGCTAGGCCCCCCCTCTAAATCTTGGTTGAAATTATTTTTCATACCAATTAATAGAAATGGAGTAGCATGCAATGGTGTCATCTCATACAACAGTGAGTTAGGAGAAAAAATTTGTTGGCAAAAAATGGGTGATCAGTGTCTTATTCTCTTCTATTTGTGCATTGTCTTTAGCTTTTTCTTCTATATTTAACTATATGTAGAGGCTAGACCCCCCTCTAAATCTTGGTTGAAATTATTTTTCATTCTAATTCATAGAAATGGAGTAGCGTGCAATGGTGTCGTCTCATACAACAGTGAGTTAGGAAAAAAAATTTGTTGGCACAAAATGGGTGATCAGTGTCTTATTCTCTTCTGTTTGTGCCTTGTGTTTAGCTTTTTCTTCTATATTTAACATTATGTAGAGGCTAGGCCCCCTCTAAATATTGGTTGAAATTATTTTTCATTCTAATTCATAGAAATTGAGTAGCGTGCAATGGTGTCGTCTCATACAACAGTGAGTTGGGAAAAAATATTTGTTGGCAAAAAAATGGGTGATCAGTGTCTTATTCTCTTCTCTTTGTGCCTTGTCTTTAGCTTTTTCTTCTATATTTAACTTTATGTAGAGGCTAGGCCCCTTTCTAAATCTTGGTTGAAATTATTTTTCATTCTAATTCGTAGAAATGGAGTAGCGTGCAATGGTGTCGTCTCATACAACAGTGAGTTAGGAGAAAAAATTTGTGGGCAAAAAATGGCTGATCAGTGTCTTATTCTCTTCTGTTTGTACCTTGTCTTTACCTTTTTCTTCTATATATAACATTATGTAGATGCTAGGCCCCTTTCTAAGTCTTGGTTGAAATTATTTTTCATTCTAATTTATAGAAATGGAGTAGCGTGCAATGGTGTCGTCTCATACAACATGAGTTAGGAGAAAATATTTGTGGGCACAAAATCGGTGATCAGTGTCTTATTCTCTTCTATTTGTGCATTGTCTTTAGCTTTTTCTTCTATATTTAACTTTATGTAGAGGCTAGGCCCCTTTCTAAATCTTGGTTGAAATTATTTTTCATTCTAATTCATAGACATGGAGTAGTGTGCAATGGTGTCGTCTCATATAACAGTGAGTTAGGAGAAAAAATTTGTTGGCACAAAATCGGTGATCAGTGTCTTATTCTCTTCAGTTTGTGCCTTGTCTTTAGCTTTTTCTTCTATATTTAAGTTTATGTAGAGGCTAGGCCCCTTTCTAAATCTTGGTTGAAATTATTTTTCATTCTAATTCATAGAAATGGAGTAGCGTGCGATGGTGTCGTCTTATACAACAGTGAGTTAGGAGAAAAAATTTGTGGGCACAAAATGGGTGATCAGTGTCTTATTCTCATCTGTTTGTGCCTTGTCTTTAGCTTTTTCTTCAATATTTAACTTTATGTAGAGGCTAGGGCCCTTTCTAAATCTTGTTGAAATTATTTTTCATTCTAATTCATAGAAATGGAGTAGCGTGCAATGGTGTCGTCTCATACAACAGTGAGTTAGGAGAAAAATATTGTTGGCACAAAATGGGTGATAAGTGTCTTATTCTCTTCTCTTTGTGCCTTGTCTTTAGCTTTTTCTTCTATATTTAACTTTATGTAGAGGCTAGGCCCCTTTCTAAATCTTGGTTGAAATTATTTTTCATTCTAATTCATAGAAATGGAGTAGCGTGCAATGGTGTCGTCTCATACAACAGTGAGTTAGGAGAAAAAATTTGTGGGCACAAAATGGCTGATCAGTGTCTTATTCTCTTCTGTTTGTACGTTGTCTTTACCTTTTTCTTCTATATTTAACATTATGTAGATGCTAGGTCCCTTTCTAAATCTTGGTTGAAATTATTTTTCATTCTAATTCATAGAAATGGAGTTGCGTGCAATGGTGTCGTCTCGTACAACTGTGAGTTAGGAGAAAAAATTTGTGGGCACAAAATGGGTGATCAGTGTCTTATTCTCTTCTGTTTGTGCCTTGTCTTTACCTTTTTCTTCTATATTTAACATTATGTAGATGCTAGGCCCCTTTCTAAATCTTGGTTGAAATTATTTTTCATTCTAATTCATAGAAATGGAGTAGCGTGCAATGGTGTCGTCTCATACAACAGTGAGTTAGGAGAAGAAATTTGTTGGCAAAAAATGGGTGATCAGTGTCTTATTCTCTTCTATTTGTGCCTTGTCTTTAGCTTTTTCTTCTATATTTAACTTTATGTAGAGGCTAGGCCCCCCTCTAAATCTTGGTTGAAATTATTTTTCATACCAATTAATAGAAATGGAGTAGCATGCAATGGTGTCATCTCATACAACAGTGAGTTAGGAGAAAAAATTTGTTGGCAAAAAATGGGTGATCAGTGTCTTATTCTCTTCTATTTGTGCATTGTCTTTAGCTTTTTCTTCTATATTTAACTATATGTAGAGGCTAGACCCCCCTCTAAATCTTGGTTGAAATTATTTTTCATTCTAATTCATAGAAATGGAGTAGCGTGCAATGGTGTCGTCTCATACAACAGTGAGTTAGGAAAAAAAATTTGTTGGCACAAAATGGGTGATCAGTGTCTTATTCTCTTCTGTTTGTGCCTTTTGTTTAGCTTTTTCTTCTATATTTAACATTATGTAGAGGCTAGGCCCCCCTCTAAATATTGGTTGAAATTATTTTTCATTCTAATTCATAGAAATTGAGTAGCGTGCAATGGTGTCGTCTCATACAACAGTGAGTTGGGAGAAAATATTTGTTGGCAAAAAAATGGGTGATCAGTGACTTATTCTCTTCTCTTTGTGCCTTGTCTTTAGCTTTTTCTTCTATATTTAACTTTATGTAGAGGCTAGGCCCCTTTCTAAATCTTGATTGAAATTATTTTTCATTCTAATTCATAGAAATGGAGTAGCGTGCAATGGTGTCGTCTCATACAACATGAGTTAGGAGAAAATATTTGTGGGCACAAAATCGGTGATCAGTGTCTTATTCTCTTCTATTTGTGCATTGTCTTTAGCTTTTTCTTCTATATTTAACTTTATGTAGAGGCTAGGCCCCTTTCTAAATCTTGGTTGAAATTATTTTTCATTCTAATTCATAGAAATGGAGTAGCGTGCGATGGTGTCGTCTCATACAACAGTGAGTTAGGAGAAAAAATTTGTGGGCACAAAATGGGTGATCAGTGTCTTATTCTCTTCTGTTTGTGCCTTGTCTTTAGCTTTTTCTTCTATATTTAACTTTATGGAGAGGCTAGGGCCCTTTCTAAATCTTGTTGAAATTATTTTTCATTCTAATTCATAGAAATGGAGTAGCGTGCAATGGTGTCGTCTCATACAACAGTGAGTTAGGAGAAAAAATTTGTGGGCACAAAATGGGTGATCAGTGTCTTCTTCTCTTCTGTTTGTGCCTTGTCTTTACCTTTTTCTTCTATATTTAACATTATGTAGAGGCAAGGCACCCCTGTAACTCTGGCTTGAAATTATTTTTCATTCTAATTCATAGAAATGGAGTAGCATGCAATGGTGTCGTCTCATATAACTGTGAGTTAGTAGAAAAAAATTGTGGGCAGAAAATGGGTGATCAGTGACTTCTTCTCTTCTGTTTGTGCCTTGTCTTTACCTTTTTCGTCTATATTTAACATTATGTAGAGGCTAGTCTCCCCTTTAAATCTGGTTTGAAATTATTTTTCATTCTAATTCATAGAAATGGAGTAGCATGCAATGGTGTCGTCTCATATAACTGTGAGTTAGTAGAAAAAAATTGTAGGCACAAAATGGGTGATCAGTGTCTTCTTCTCTTCTGTTTGTGCCTTGTCTTTACCTTTTTCTTCTATATTTAACATTATATAGAGGCAAGGCACCCCTGTAACTCTGGCTTGAAATTATTTTTCATTCTAATTCATAGAAATGGAGTAGCATGCAATGGTGTCGTCTCATATAACTGTGAGTTAGTAGAAAAAAATTGTGGGCAGAAAATGGGTGATCAGTGACTTCTTCTCTTCTGTTTGTGCCTTGTCGTTACCTTTTTCGTCTATATTTAACATTATGTAGAGGCTAGTCTCCCCTTTAAATCTGGTTTGAAATTATTTTTCATTCTAATTCATAGAAATGGAGTAGCGTGCAATGGTGTCGTCTCATAGAACTGTGAGTTAGCAGAAAAAATTTGTGGGCACAAAATGTGTGATAAGTGTCTTATTCTCTTCTATTTGTGCATTGTCTTTACCTTTTTCTTCTATATTTAATATTATGTAGACCCAAGGCACCCCTCTAAATCTGGCTTGAAATTATTTTTCATTCTAATTCATAGAAATGGAGTAACGTGCAATGGTGTCGTCTCATACAACAGTGTGTTAGTAGAAAAAATTTGTGGGCACAAAATTTGTGATCAGTGTCCTATTCTCTTCTGTTTGTGCCTTATCTTTACATTTTTCTTCTATATTTAACTTTATGTAGAGGCAAGGCCCCCCTCTAAATCTGGCATGACATTATTTTTCATTCTAATTCATAGAAATGGAGTAGCGTGCAATGGTTTTGTCTCATACAACTTTGAGTTAGTAGACAAATTTTGTTGGCACAAAATGGGTGATCAGTGACTTATTCTCTTCTGTTTGTGCGTTGTCTTTACATTTTTCTTCTATATTTAACATTATGTAGAGGCAAGGCCCCCCCTCTAAATCTGGCTTTAAATTATTTTTCATTCTAATTCATAGAAATGGAGTAGCGTGCAATGGTATTGTCTTATTCAACTTTGAGTTAGTAGAAAAATTTTGTGGGCACAAAATGGGTGATCAGTGAATTATTCTCTTCTGTTTGTGCCTTGTCTTTTCCTTTTTCTTCTATATTTAACATTATGTAGAGACTAGGCCCCCCTCTAAATCTGGCTTGAAATTATTTTTCATTCCAATTCATAGAAATGGAGTAGCGTGCAATGGTTTTGTCTCATACAATTATGAGTTAGTAAAAAAATTTTGTGGGCACAAAATGGGTGATCAGTGACTTATTCTCTTCTGTTTGTGCCTTGTCTTTACATTTTTCTTCTATATTTAACATTATGTAGAGGCAAGGCCCCCCTCTAAATCTGGCTTGACATTCTTTTTCATTCTAATTCATAGAAATGGAGTAGCGTGCAATGATTTTGTCTCATACAATTTTGAGTTAGTAGAAAAATTTTGTGGGCACAAAATGGGTGATCAGTGACTTATTCTCTTCTGTTTGTGCCTTGTCTTTACATTTTTCTTCTATATTTAACATTATGAAGAGGCAAGGCCCGCCTCTAAATCTGGCTTGAAATTATTTTTCATTCTGATTCATAGAAATGGAGTAGCATGCAATGGTTTTGTCTCATACAACTTTGAGTCAGTAGAAAAATTTTGTGGGCACAAAATGGGTGATCAGTGACTTATTCTCTTCTGTTTGTGCCTTGTCTTTTCATTTTTCTTCTATATTTAACATTATGAAGAGGCTAGTCTCCCCTTTAAATCTGGTTTGAAATTATTTTTCATTCTAATTCATAGAAATAGAGTAGCATGCAATGGTGTCGTCTCATATACCTGTGAGTTAGTAGAAAAAAATTGTAGGCACAAAATGGGTGATCAGTGTCTTATTCTCTTCTGTTTGTGCCTTGTCTTTAACTTTTTCTTCTATATTTAACATTATGTAGAGGCTAGGCTCCCCTCTATATCGGTTTTGAAATTATTTTTCCTTCTAATTAATAGAAATGGAGTAGCATGCAATGGTGTTGTCTCACATAACTGCGAGTTAGAAGAAAAAAATTGTAGGCACAAAATGGGTGATCAGTGTCTTCTTCTCTTCTGTTTGTACCTTGTCTTTACCTTTTTCTTCTATATTTAACATTATGTAGAGGCAAGGCACCCCTGTAACTCTGGCTTGAAATTATTTTTCATTCTAATTCATAGAAATGGAGTAGCATGCAATGGTGTCGTCTCATATAACTGTGAGTTAGTAGAAAAAAATTGTGGGCAGAAAATGGGTGATCAGTGACTTCTTCTCTTCTGTTTGTGCCTTGTCTTTACCTTTTTCGTCTATATTTAACATTATGTAGAGGCTAGTCTCCCCTTTAAATCTGGTTTGAAATTATTTTTCATTCTAATTCATAGAAATGGAGTAGCATGCAATGGTGTCGTCTCATATAACTGTGAGTTAGTAGAAAAAAATTGTAGGCACAAAATGGGTGATCAGTGTCTTATTCTCTTCTGTTTGTGCCTTGTCTTTAAATTTTCTTCTATATTTAACATTATGTAGAGTCAAGCACCCTCTAAATCTGGCTTGAAATTATTTTAATTCTAATTCATAGAAATGGAGTAGCATGCAATGGTGTCGTCTCATACAAATGTGAGTTAGTAGAAAAAATGTGTGGGCACAAAATGGGTGATCAGTTTCTTATTCTCTTCTGTTTGTGCCTTGTCTTTTCCTTTTTCTTCTATATTTAACATTGTGTAGACGCAAGGCAGCCCTCGAAATCTCGCTTGAAATTATTTTTCATTCTAATTCATAGAAATGGACTATCATGCAATGGTGTCGTCTCATACTACTGTGAGTTAGGAGAAAAAGGTTTTGGGCACAAAATGGTTGATCAGTGTCTTATTCTCTTCTGTTTGTGCTTTGTCTTTACCTTTTTCTTCTATATTTAACATTATGTAGAGGCAAGGTACCACTCTAGTTGTGGTTGAAATTATTTTTCATTCTAATTCATAGAAATTCAGTAGCGTGGAATGGTGTCGTCTCATAGAACTGTGTGTTAGCAAAAGAAATTTTGGGCACAAAATGGGAGATCAGTGTTTTATTCTCTTCTATTTGTGCCATATCTTTACCTTTTTCTTCTATATTTAACATTATGTAGAGGCTAGGCCCGCCTGTAAATCTGGCTTGAAATTATTTTTCATTCTAATTCATAGAAATGGAGTAGCGTGGAATGGTGTCGTCTCATACAACTCTGCGTTAGTAGAAAAAATTTGTAGCAACAAAATGTGTGATCAGTGTCTCATTCTCTTCTGTTTGTACCTTGTCTTTACCTTTTTCCTCTATATTTAACATGATGTAGAGGCAATGCCCCCCTCGAAATCTGGCGTGAAATTATATTTCATTCTATTTCATAGAAATGGAGTAGCATGCAATGGTGTCGTCAGATACAACTGTGAGTTAGTAGAAAATGATTGTGGGCACAGAATGGGTGATCAGTGTCTTATTCTCTTCTGTTTGTGCCTTGCCTTTACATTTTTCTTCTATATTTAACATTATGTAGAGGCAATGCCCCCCTCTACATCTGGCTGGAAATTATTTTTCAATCTAATTCATAGAAATGAAGTAGTGTGCAATGGTATCGTCTCACACTACTGTGAGTTAGTAGAAAAAAAATTAGGCACAAAATGGGCGATCAGTGACTTATTCTCTTCTGTTTGTGCCTTGTATTTACCTTTTTCTTCTATATTTAACATTATGTAGAGGCAAGGACCCCCTCTACATCTGGCTTGTAATTATTTTTCATTCTAATTCATAGAAATGGAGTAGCGTGCAATTGTGTTGTCTCATACTACTGTGAGTTTTTAGAAAAAATTTGTCGGCAGAAAATAGGTGATCAGTGTCTTATTCTCTTCTGTTTGTGCCTTGTTTTTAACTTTTTCTTCTGTATTTAAAATTATGTAGAGGTTAGGCCCCCCTCTAAATCTGGCTTGAAATTATTTTTCATTCTAATTCATAGAAATGGTGTAGCGAGCAATGGTATTGTCTCATACAACTGTGAGTTATTAGAAAAAAATTGTCTTTACATTTTTCTTATATATTTAACATTAAGTAGAGGCAAGGCTCCCCTCTAAATCTGGCTTGAAAATATTTTTCATTCTAATTCATAGAAATGGAGTAGCGTGCAATGGTGTCGTCTCATAAAAGTGCGAGTTAGTAGAAAATATTTGTGGCACAAAATGTGTGATGTGTCTTATTCTCTTCTCTTTTTGCCTTGTCTTTACCTTTTTCTTCTATATTTAACATTATGTAGAGTGAAGGCCCCCCTCTAAATCTGGCTTGAAATTATTTTTCATTCTAATTCATAGAAATGGAGTAGCGTGCAATGGTTTCGTCTCATACAACTGTGAGTTAGTAGAAAAAATTTGTGTGCAGAAAATGGGTGATCAGTGTCTTATTCTCTTCTGTTTGTGCCTTGTCTTTAGCTTTTTCTTGTATATTTAACATTATGTAGACGCAAGGCCCACCTCAAAATCTGGCTTGAAAATATTTTTCTTTCTAATTCGTAGAAATGGAGTAGCGTGCAATGGTGTCGTCTCATACAACTGTGAGTTAGTAGAAAAAAATTGTGGGCACAAAATGGGTGATCAGTGTCTTATTCTCTTCTGTTTGTGCCTTGTCTTTAGCTTTTTCTTCTATATTTAACATTATGTAGAATGCTAGGACCCCTCTAAATCTGGCCTGAAATTATTTTTCAGTCTAATTCGTAGAAATGGAGTAGCGTGCAATGGTGTCGTCTCATACAACTGTGAGTTAGTAGAAAAAAATTGTGGGCACAAAATGGGTGATCAGTGTCTTATTCTCTTCTGTTTGTGCCTTGTCTTTAGCTTTTTCTTCTATATTTAACATTATGTAGAATGCTAGGACCCCTCTAAATCTGGCCTGAAATTATTTTTCAGTCTAATTCGTAGAAATGGAGTAGCGTGCAATGGTGTCGTCTCATACAACTGTGAGTTAGTACAAAAAATTTGTGGGCACAAAATGGGTGATCAGTGTCTTATTCTCTTCTGTTTGTGCCTTGTCCTTAAGTTTTTCTTCTATATTTAACATTATGTAGAGGCTAGGCTCCCCTCTAAATCTGGTTTGAAATTATTTTTCATTCTAATTCATAGAAATGGAGTAGCGTGTAATGGTGTCGTCTCATACTACTGTGAGTTAGTACAAAAAATTTGTGGGCACAAAATGGGTGATCAGTGTCTTATTCTCTTCTGTTTGTGCCTTGTCTTTAACTTTTTCTTCTATATTTAACATTATGTAGAGGCTAGGCTCCCCTCTAAAACTGGTTTGAAATTATTTTTCATTCTAATTAATAGAAATGGAGCAGCGTGCAATGGTGTCGTCTCATAAAACTGATTTAGTAGAAAAATTTGTGGGCACAAAATGGGTGATCAGTGTCTTATTCTCTTCTGTTTGTGCCTTGTCCTTAACTTTTTCTTCTATATTTAACATTATGTAGAGGCTATTCTCCTCTCTAAATCTGGTTTGAAATTATTTTTCATTCTAATTCATAGAAATGGAGTAGCGTGCAATGGTGTCGTCTCATACAATTGTGAGTTAGTAGAAAAGATTTGTGAGCAGAAAAAGGGTGATCAGTGTCTTATTCTCTTCTGTTTGTGCCTTGTCTTTACCTTATTCTTCTATATTTAACATTATGTAGAGGCTAGGCTCCTCTCTAAATCTGGTTTGAAATTATTTTTCATTCTAATTCATAGAAATGGAGTAGCGTGCAATGGTGTCGTCTTATACAAATGTGAGTTAGAAAAAATTGGTGGGCACAAAATTGGTGATCAGTGTATTATTCTCTTCTGTTTGTGCCTTGTCTTTACCTTTTTCTTGAAAATTTAACATTGTGTAGAGGCAAGGACCCCCTCTAAACCTGGCTTGAAATTATTTTTCATTCTAAGTCATAGAAATGAAGTAGCGTGCAATGGTGTCATTTCATACAACTGTAAGTTAGTAGAAAAAATTTGTGGGCACAAAATGGGTGATCAGTGTCTTATTCTCTTCTGTTTGTGCCTTGTCTTTAACTTTTTCTTCTATATTTAACATTAGGTAGAGGCTAGGCTCCCCTCTAAATCTGGTTTGAAATTATTTTTCATTCTAATTCATAGAAATGGAGTAGCGTGCAATGGTGTCGTCTCATACAACTGTGAGTTAGTAGAAAAAATTTGTTGGCACAAAATGGGTGATCATTGTCTTATACTGTTCTGTTTTGGGCCTTGCCTTTACTGTTTTCTTCGATATTTAACATTATGTAGAGGCTAGGCTCCCCTCTAAATCTGGTTTGAAATTATTTTTCATTCTAATTCATAGAAATGGAGCAGCGTGCAATGGTGTCGTCTCATACAACTGTGAGTCAGTAGAAAAATTTGTGGGCACAAAATGGGTGATCAGTGTCTTATTCTCTTCTGTTTGTGCCTTGTCCTTAACTTTTTCTTCTATATTTAACATTATGTAGAGGCTAGGCTCCCCTCTAAATCTGGTTTGAAATTATTTTTCATTCTAATTCATAGAAATGGAGCAGCGTGCAATGGTGTCGTCTCATACAACTGTGAGTTAGTAGAAAAAATTTGTTGGGACAAAATGGGTGATCAGTGACTTATTCTCTTCGTTTTGTGCCTTGTCCTTAACTTTTTCTTCTATATTTAACATTATGTAGAGGCTAGGCTCCCCTCTAAATCTGGTTTGAAATTATTTTTCATTCTAATTCATAGAAATGGAGTAGCGTGCAATGGTGTCGTTTTATACAACTGTGAGTCAGTAGAAAAATTTGTGGGCACAAAATGGGTGATCAGTGTCTTATTCTCTTCTGTTTGTGCCTTGTCCTTAACTTTTTCTTCTATATTTAACATTATGTAGAGGCTAGGCTCCCCTCTAAATCTGGTTTGAAATTATTTTTCATTCTAATTCATAGAAATGGAGTAGCGTGCAATGGTGTCGTCTCATACAACTGTGAGTTAGTAGAAAAAAATTGAGGTCCCAAAATTGTTGATCACTGTCTTATTCTCTTCTGTTTGTGCCTTGTCTTTACCTTTTTCTTCTATATTTAACATTATGTAGAGGCTAGGGTCCCCTCTAAATCTGGTTTGAAATTATTTTTCATTCTAATTCATAGAAATGGAGCAGCGTGCAATGGTTATCGTCTCATACAACTGTGAGTTAGTAGAATAAATTTGTGGGTACAAAATGTGTGATCAGTGTTTATTCTCTTCTGTTTGTGCTTTGTCTTTACCTTTTTCTTGAAAATTTAACATTATGTAGAGGCTAGGCTCCCCTCTAAATCTGGTTTGAAATTATTTTTCATTCTAATTCATAGAAATGAAGTAACGTGCAATTGTGTCGTCTCATACAACTGTGAGTTAGTAGAAAAAATTTGTGGGCACAAAATGGCTGATCAGTGTCTTATTCTCTTCTGTTTGTGCTTTGTCTTTAAATTTTTCTTCTATATTTAACATTGTGTAGATGCTAGGCTCCCCTCTAAATCTGGTTTGAAATTATTTTTCATTCTAATTCATAGAAATGGAGTAGCGTGCAATGGTGTCGTCTCATACAACTGTGAGTTAGTAGAACAAATTTGTGGGCACACAATGGTTGATCACTGTCTTATTCTCTTCTGTTTGTGCCTTGTCTTTAACTTTTTCTTCTATATTTAACATTATGTAGAGGCTAGGTTCCCCTCTAAATCTGGTTCGAAATTATTTTTCATTCTAATTCATAGAAATGGAGTAGTGTGCAATGGTGTCGTCTCATACAACTGTGATTTAGTAGAAAAAATTTGTGGGCACAAAATGGGTGATCAGTGTCTTATTCTCTTCTGTTTGTGCTTTGTCTTTACCTTTTTCTGGAAAATTTAACATTATGTAGAGGCAAGGACCCCCTCTAAACCTGGATTGAAATTATTTTTCATTCTAATTCATAGAAATGAAGTAGCGTGCAATGGTCTCGCCTCATACAACTGTGAGTTAGTAGAAAAAATTTGTGGGCACAAAATGGGTGATCAGTGTCTTATTCTCTTCTGTTTGTGCCTTGTCTTTATCTTTTTCTTCTATATTTAACATTATGTAGAGGCTAGGCTCCCCTCTAAATCTGGTTTGAAATTATTTTTCATTCTAATTCATAGAAATGGAGGAGCGTGCAATGGTGTCGTCTCATACAACTGTGAGGTAGTAGAAAAAATTTGTGGGCACAAAATGGCTGATCACTCTCTTATTCTCTTCTGTGTGTGCCTTGTCTTTACCTTTTTCTTCTATATTTAACATTATGTAGTGGCTAGGCTCCCCTCTAAATCTGGCTTGAAATTATTTTTCATTCTCATTCATAGAAATGGAACAGCGTTCAATGGTGTCGTCTCATACAACTGTGAGTTAGTAGAAAAAATTTGTGGGTACAAAATGTGTGATCAGTGTCTTATTCTCTTCTGTTTGTGCTTTGTCTTTACCTTTTTCTTGAAAATTTAACATTATGTAGAGGCTAGGCTCCCCTCTAAATCTGGTTTGAAATTATTTTTCATTCTAATTCATAGAAATGAAGTAGCGTGCAATTGTGTCGTCTCATACAACTGTGAGTTAGTAGAAAAAATTTGTGGGCACAAAATGGCTGATCAGTGTCTTATTCTCTTCTGTTTGTTCTTTGTCTTTAACTTTTTCTTCTATATTTAACATTATGTAGAGGCTAGGCTCCCCTCTAAATCTGGTTTGAAATTATTTTTCATTCTAATTCATAGAAATGAAGTAGCGTGCAATTGTGTCGTCTCATACAACTGTGAGTTAGTAGAAAAAATTTGTGGGCACAAAATGGCTGATCAGTGTCTTATTCTCTTCTGTTTGTGCTTTGTCTTTAACTTTTTCTTTATATTTAACATTATGTAGAGGCTAGGCTCCCCTCTAAATCTGGTTTGAAATTATTTTTCATTCTAATTCATAGAAATGGAGTAGCGTGCAATGGTGTCGTCTCATACAACTGTGAGTTAGTAGAAAAAATTTGTGGTCACAAAATGGGTGATCAGTGTCTTATTCTCTTCTGTTTGTGCCGTGTGTTTACCTTTTTCTTCTATATTTAACATTATGTAGTGGCTAGGTTCCCCTCTAAATCTGGTTCGAAATTATTTTTCATTCTAATTCATAGAAATGGAGTAGTGTGCAATGGTGTCGTCTCATACAACTGTGATTTAGTAGAAAAAATTTGTGGGCACAAAATGGGTGATCAGTGTCTTATTCTCTTCTGTTTGTGCCTTGTCTTTAACTTTTTCTTCTATATTTAACATTATGTAGAGGCTAGGCTCCCCTCTAAAACTGGTTTGAAATTATTTTTCATTCTAATTAATAGAAATGGAGCAGCGTGCAATGGTGTCGTCTCATAAAACTGATTTAGTAGAAAAATTTGTGGGCACACAATGGTTGATCACTGTCTTATTCTCTTCTGTTTGTGCCTTGTCTTTAACTTTTTCTTCTATATTTAACATTATGTAGAGGCTAGGTTCCCCTCTAAATCTGGTTCGAAATTATTTTTCATTCTAATTCATAGAAATGGAGTAGTGTGCAATGGTGTCGTCTCATACAACTGTGATTTAGTAGAAAAAATTTGTGGGCACAAAATGGGTGATCAGTGTCTTATTCTCTTCTGTTTGTGCTTTGTCTTTACCTTTTTCTGGAAAATTTAACATTATGTAGAGGCAAGGACCCCCTCTAAACCTGGATTGAAATTATTTTTCATTCTAATTCATAGAAATGAAGTAGCGTGCAATGGTCTCGCCTCATACAACTGTGAGTTAGTAGAAAAAATTTGTGGGCACAAAATGGGTGATCAGTGTCTTATTCTCTTCTGTTTGTGCCTTGTCTTTATCTTTTTCTTCTATATTTAACATTATGTAGAGGCTAGGCTCCCCTCTAAATCTGGTTTGAAATTATTTTTCATTCTAATTCATAGAAATGGAGGAGCGTGCAATGGTGTCGTCTCATACAACTGTGAGGTAGTAGAAAAAATTTGTGGGCACAAAATGGCTGATCACTCTCTTATTCTCTTCTGTGTGTGCCTTGTCTTTACCTTTTTCTTCTATATTTAACATTATGTAGTGGCTAGGCTCCCCTCTAAATCTGGCTTGAAATTATTTTTCATTCTCATTCATAGAAATGGAACAGCGTTCAATGGTGTCGTCTCATACAACTGTGAGTTAGTAGAAAAAATTTGTGGGTACAAAATGTGTGATCAGTGTCTTATTCTCTTCTGTTTGTGCTTTGTCTTTACCTTTTTCTTGAAAATTTAACATTATGTAGAGGCTAGGCTCCCCTCTAAATCTGGTTTGAAATTATTTTTCATTCTAATTCATAGAAATGAAGTAGCGTGCAATTGTGTCGTCTCATACAACTGTGAGTTAGTAGAAAAAATTTGTGGGCACAAAATGGCTGATCAGTGTCTTATTCTCTTCTGTTTGTTCTTTGTCTTTAACTTTTTCTTCTATATTTAACATTATGTAGAGGCTAGGCTCCCCTCTAAATCTGGTTTGAAATTATTTTTCATTCTAATTCATAGAAATGAAGTAGCGTGCAATTGTGTCGTCTCATACAACTGTGAGTTAGTAGAAAAAATTTGTGGGCACAAAATGGCTGATCAGTGTCTTATTCTCTTCTGTTTGTGCTTTGTCTTTAACTTTTTCTTTATATTTAACATTATGTAGAGGCTAGGCTCCCCTCTAAATCTGGTTTGAAATTATTTTTCATTCTAATTCATAGAAATGGAGTAGCGTGCAATGGTGTCGTCTCATACAACTGTGAGTTAGTAGAAAAAATTTGTGGTCACAAAATGGGTGATCAGTGTCTTATTCTCTTCTGTTTGTGCCGTGTGTTTACCTTTTTCTTCTATATTTAACATTATGTAGTGGCTAGGTTCCCCTCTAAATCTGGTTCGAAATTATTTTTCATTCTAATTCATAGAAATGGAGTAGTGTGCAATGGTGTCGTCTCATACAACTGTGATTTAGTAGAAAAAATTTGTGGGCACAAAATGGGTGATCAGTGTCTTATTCTCTTCTGTTTGTGCCTTGTCTTTAACTTTTTCTTCTATATTTAACATTATGTAGAGGCTAGGCTCCCCTCTAAAACTGGTTTGAAATTATTTTTCATTCTAATTAATAGAAATGGAGCAGCGTGCAATGGTGTCGTCTCATAAAACTGATTTAGTAGAAAAATTTGTGGGCACAAAATGGGTGATCAGTGTCTTATTCTCTTCTGTTTGTGCCTTGTCCTTAACTTTTTCTTCTATATTTAACATTATGTAGAGGCTATTCTCCTCTCTAAATCTGGTTTGAAATTATTTTTCATTCTAATTCATAGAAATGGAGTAGCGTGCAATGGTGTCGTCTCATACAATTGTGAGTTAGTAGAAAAGATTTGTGAGCAGAAAAGGGGTGATCAGTGTCTTATTCTCTTCTGTTTGTGCCTTGTCTTTACCTTATTCTTCTATATTTAACATTATGTAGAGGCTAGGCTCCTCTCTAAATCTGGTTTGAAATTATTTTTCATTCTAATTCATAGAAATGGAGTAGCGTGCAATGGTGTCGTCTTATACAAATGTGAGTTAGAAAAAATTGGTGGGCACAAAATTGGTGATCAGTGTATTATTCTCTTCTGTTTGTGCCTTGTCTTTACCTTTTTCTTGAAAATTTAACATTGTGTAGAGGCAAGGACCCCCTCTAAACCTGGCTTGAAATTATTTTTCATTCTAAGTCATAGAAATGAAGTAGCGTGCAATGGTGTCATTTCATACAACTGTAAGTTAGTAGAAAAAATTTGTGGGCACAAAATGGGTGATCAGTGTCTTATTCTCTTCTGTTTGTGCCTTGTCTTTAACTTTTTCTTCTATATTTAACATTAGGTAGAGGCTAGGCTCCCCTCTAAATCTGGTTTGAAATTATTTTTCATTCTAATTCATAGAAATGGAGTAGCGTGCAATGGTGTCGTCTCATACAACTGTGAGTTAGTAGAAAAAATTTGTTGGCACAAAATGGGTGATCATTGTCTTATACTGTTCTGTTTTGGGCCTTGCCTTTACTGTTTTCTTCGATATTTAACATTATGTAGAGGCTAGGCTCCCCTCTAAATCTGGTTTGAAATTATTTTTCATTCTAATTCATAGAAATGGAGCAGCGTGCAATGGTGTCGTCTCATACAACTGTGAGTTAGTAGAAAAAATTTGTTGGCACAAAATGGGTGATCAGTGTCTTATTCTCTTCGTTTTGTGCCTTGTCCTTAACTTTTTCTTCTATATTTAACATTATGTAGAGGCTAGGCTCCCCTCTAAATCTGGTTTGAAATTATTTTTCATTCTAATTCATAGAAATGGAGTAGCGTGCAATGGTGTCGTTTTATACAACTGTGAGTCAGTAGAAAAATTTGTGGGCACAAAATGGGTGATCAGTGTCTTATTCTCTTCTGTTTGTGCCTTGTCCTTAACTTTTTCTTCTATATTTAACATTATGTAGAGGCTAGGCTCCCCTCTAAATCTGGTTTGAAATTATTTTTCATTCTAATTCATAGAAATGGAGTAGCGTGCAATGGTGTCGTCTCATACAACTGTGAGTTAGTAGAAAAAAATTGAGGTCCCAAAATTGTTGATCACTGTCTTATTCTCTTCTGTTTGTGCCTTGTCTTTACCTTTTTCTTCTATATTTAACATTATGTAGAGGCTAGGGTCCCCTCTAAATCTGGTTTGAAATTATTTTTCATTCTAATTCATAGAAATGGAGCAGCGTGCAATGGTTATCGTCTCATACAACTGTGAGTTAGTAGAATAAATTTGTGGGTACAAAATGTGTGATCAGTGTTTATTCTCTTCTGTTTGTGCTTTGTCTTTACCTTTTTCTTGAAAATTTAACATTATGTAGAGGCTAGGCTCCCCTCTAAATCTGGTTTGAAATTATTTTTCATTCTAATTCATAGAAATGAAGTAACGTGCAATTGTGTCGTCTCATACAACTGTGAGTTAGTAGAAAAAATTTGTGGGCACAAAATGGCTGATCAGTGTCTTATTCTCTTCTGTTTGTGCTTTGTCTTTAAATTTTTCTTCTATATTTAACATTGTGTAGATGCTAGGCTCCCCTCTAAATCTGGTTTGAAATTATTTTTCATTCTAATTCATAGAAATGGAGTAGCGTGCAATGGTGTCGTCTCATACAACTGTGAGTTAGTAGAACAAATTTGTGGGCACACAATGGTTGATCACTGTCTTATTCTCTTCTGTTTGTGCCTTGTCTTTAACTTTTTCTTCTATATTTAACATTATGTAGAGGCTAGGTTCCCCTCTAAATCTGGTTCGAAATTATTTTTCATTCTAATTCATAGAAATGGAGTAGTGTGCAATGGTGTCGTCTCATACAACTGTGATTTAGTAGAAAAAATTTGTGGGCACAAAATGGGTGATCAGTGTCTTATTCTCTTCTGTTTGTGCTTTGTCTTTACCTTTTTCTGGAAAATTTAACATTATGTAGAGGCAAGGACCCCCTCTAAACCTGGATTGAAATTATTTTTCATTCTAATTCATAGAAATGAAGTAGCGTGCAATGGTCTCGCCTCATACAACTGTGAGTTAGTAGAAAAAATTTGTGGGCACAAAATGGGTGATCAGTGTCTTATTCTCTTCTGTTTGTGCCTTGTCTTTATCTTTTTCTTCTATATTTAACATTATGTAGAGGCTAGGCTCCCCTCTAAATCTGGTTTGAAATTATTTTTCATTCTAATTCATAGAAATGGAGGAGCGTGCAATGGTGTCGTCTCATACAACTGTGAGGTAGTAGAAAAAATTTGTGGGCACAAAATGGCTGATCACTCTCTTATTCTCTTCTGTGTGTGCCTTGTCTTTACCTTTTTCTTCTATATTTAACATTATGTAGTGGCTAGGCTCCCCTCTAAATCTGGCTTGAAATTATTTTTCATTCTCATTCATAGAAATGGAACAGCGTTCAATGGTGTCGTCTCATACAACTGTGAGTTAGTAGAAAAAATTTGTGGGTACAAAATGTGTGATCAGTGTCTTATTCTCTTCTGTTTGTGCTTTGTCTTTACCTTTTTCTTGAAAATTTAACATTATGTAGAGGCTAGGCTCCCCTCTAAATCTGGTTTGAAATTATTTTTCATTCTAATTCATAGAAATGAAGTAGCGTGCAATTGTGTCGTCTCATACAACTGTGAGTTAGTAGAAAAAATTTGTGGGCACAAAATGGCTGATCAGTGTCTTATTCTCTTCTGTTTGTTCTTTGTCTTTAACTTTTTCTTCTATATTTAACATTATGTAGAGGCTAGGCTCCCCTCTAAATCTGGTTTGAAATTATTTTTCATTCTAATTCATAGAAATGAAGTAGCGTGCAATTGTGTCGTCTCATACAACTGTGAGTTAGTAGAAAAAATTTGTGGGCACAAAATGGCTGATCAGTGTCTTATTCTCTTCTGTTTGTGCTTTGTCTTTAACTTTTTCTTTATATTTAACATTATGTAGAGGCTAGGCTCCCCTCTAAATCTGGTTTGAAATTATTTTTCATTCTAATTCATAGAAATGGAGTAGCGTGCAATGGTGTCGTCTCATACAACTGTGAGTTAGTAGAAAAAATTTGTGGTCACAAAATGGGTGATCAGTGTCTTATTCTCTTCTGTTTGTGCCGTGTGTTTACCTTTTTCTTCTGTATTTAACATTATGTAGAGGCTAGGCTCCCCTCTAAATCTGGTTTGAAATTATTTTTCATTCTAATTCATAGAAATGGAGCAGCGTGCAATGGTGTCGTCTCATACAACTGTGAGTTAGCAGAAAAATTTGTGGGCACAAAATGGGTGATCAGTGTCTTATTCTCTTCTGTTTGTGCCTTGTCCTTAACTTTTTCTTCTATATTTAACATTAGGTAGAGGCTAGGCTCCCCTCTAAATCTGGTTTGAAATTATTTTTCATTCTAATTCATAGAAATGGAGTAGCGTGCAATGGTGTTGTCTCAAACAACTTTGCGTTAGTAGAAAAAATTTGTGGGCACAAAATGGGTGATCAGTGTCTTATTCTCTTCTGTTTGTGCTTTGTCTTTACCTTTTTCTTGAAAATTTAACATTATGTAGAGGCAAGGACACCCTCTAAACCTGGCTTGAAATTATTTTTCATTCTAATTCATAGAAATGAAGTAGCGTGCAATGGTGTCGTCTCATACAACTGTAAGTTAGTAGAAAAAATTTGTGGGCACAAAATGGCTGATCAGTGTCTTATTCTCTTCTGTTTGTGCCTCGTCTTTATCTTTTTCTTCTATATTTAACATTATGTAGAGGCTAGGCTCCCCTCTAAATCTGGTTTGAAATTATTTTTCATTCTAATTCATAGAAATGGAGGAGCGTGCAATGGTGTCGTCTCATACAAGTGTGAGGTAGTAGAAAAAATTTGTGGGCACAAAATGGCTGATCACTGTCTTATTCTCTTCTGTTTGTGCCTTGTCTTTACCTTTTTCTTCTATATTTAACATTATGTAGAGGCTAGGCTCCCCTCTAAATCTGGTTTGAAATTATTTTTCATTCTAATTCATAGAAATGGAGTAGCGTGCAATGGTGTCGTCTCATACAACTGTGAGTTAGTATAAAAAAATTGGGGTCACAAAATGGTTGATCACTGTCTTATTCTCTTCTGTTTGTGCCTTGTCTTTACCATTTTCTTCTATATTTAACATTATGTAGAGGCTAGGGTCCCCTCTAAATCTGGTTTGAAATTATTTTTCATTCTAATTCATAGAAATGGAGCAGCGTGCAATGGTTATCGTCTCATACAACTGTGAGTTAGTAGAATAAATTTGTGGGTACAAAATGTGTGATCAGTGTCTTATTCTCTTCTGTTTGTGCTTTGTCTTTACCTTTTTCTTGAAAATTTAACATTATGTAGAGGCTAGGCTCCCCTCTAAATCTGGTTTGAAATTATTTTTCATTCTAATTCATAGAAATGAAGTAGGGTGCAATTGTGTCGTCTCATACAACTGTGAGTTAGTAGAAAAAATTTGTGGGCACAAAATGGCTGATCAGTGTCTTATTCTCTTCTGTTTGTGCTTTGTCTTTAACTTTTTCTTCTATATTTAACATTATGTAGAGGCTAGGCTCCCCTCTAAATCTGGTTTGAAATTATTTTTCATTCTAATTCATAGAAATGGAGTAGCGTGCAATGGTGTCGTCTCATACAACTGTGAGTTAGTAGAACAAATTTGTGGGCACACAATGGTTGATCACTGTCTTATTCTCTTCTGTTTGTGCCTTGTCTTTAACTTTTTCTTCTATATTTAACATTATGTAGAGGCTAGGTTCCCCTCTAAATCTGGTTTGAAAATATTTTTCATTCTAATTCATAGAAATGGAGTAGTGTGCAATGGTGTCGTCTCATACAACTGTGAGTTAGTAGAAAAAATTTGTGGGCACAAAATGGGTGATCAGTGTCTTATTCTCTTCTGTTTTTGCTTTGTCTTTACCTTTTTCTGGAAAATTTAACATTATGTAGAGGCAAGGACCCCCTCTAAACCTGGATTGAAATTATTTTTCATTCTAATTCATAGAAATGAAGTAGCGTGCAATGGTCTCGTCTCATACAACTGTGATTAAGTAGAAAAAATTTGTGGGCACAAAATGGGTGATCAGTGTCTTATTCTCTTCTGTTTGTGCCTTGTCTTTAACTTTTTCTTCTATATTTAACATTATGTAGAGGCTAGGCTCCTCTCTAAATCTGGTTTGAAATTATTTTTCTTTCTAATTCATAGAAATGGAGTAGCGTGCAATGGTGTCGTCTCATACAACTGTGAGTTAGTAGAAAAAATTTGTGGGCACAAAATGGCTGATCAGCGTCTTATTCTCTTCTGTTTGTGCCTTGTCTTTACCTTTTTCTTCTATATTTAACATTATGTAGTGGCTAGGCTCCCCTCTAAATCTGGCTTGAAATTATTTTTCATTCTCATTCATAGAAATGGAGCAGCGTTCAATGGTGTCGTCTCATACAACTGTGAGTTAGTAGAAAAATTTGTGGGCACAAAATGGGTGATCAGTGTCTTATTCTCTTCTGTTTGTGCCTTGTCTTTAGCTTTTTCTTCTATATTTAACTTTATGTAGAGGTTAGGCCCCCCTCTAAATCTGGTTTGAAATTATTTTTCATTCTAATTCATAGAAATGGAGTAGCGTGCAATGGTGTCGTCTCATAAAACTGTGAGTTAGTAGAAAAAATTTGTGGGCACACAATGGTTGATCACTGTCTTATTCTCTTCTGTTTGTGCCTTGTCTTTAACTTTTTCTTCTATATTTAACATTATGTAGAGGCTAGGCTCCCCTCTAAATCTGGTTCGAAATTATTTTTCATTCTAATTCATAGAAATGGAGTAGCGTGCAATGGTGTCGTCTCATACAACTGTGAGTTAGTAGAAAAAATTTGTGGGCACAAAATGGGTGATCAGTGTCTTATTCTCTTCTGTTTGTGCCTTGTCTTTAACTTTTTCTTCTATATTTAACATTATGTAGAGGCTAGGCTTCTCTCTAAATCTGGTTTGAAATTATTTTTCTTTCTAATTCATAGAAATGGAGTAGCGTGCAATGGTGTCGTCTCATACAACTGTGAGTTAGTAGAAAAAATTTGTGGGCACAAAATGGCTGATCAGTGTCTTATTCTCTTCTGTTTGTGCCTTGTCTTTACCTTTTTCTTCTATATTTAACATTATGTAGAGGCTAGGCTCCCCTCTAAATCTGGCTTGAAATTATTTTTCATTCTCATTCATAGAAATGGAGCAGCATTCAATGGTGTCGTCTCATACAACTGTGAGTTAGTAGAAAAAATTTGTGGGCACAAAATGGCTGATCAGTGTCTTATTCTCTTCTGTTTGTGCTTTGTCTTTAACTTTTTCTTTATATTTAACATTATGTAGAGGCTAGGCTCCCCTCTAAATCTGGTTTGAAATTATTTTTCATTCTAATTCATAGAAATGGAGTAGCGTGCAATGGTGTCGTCTCATACAATTGTGAGTTAGTAGAACAAATTTGTGGGCACACAATGGTTGATCACTGTCTTATTCTCTTCTGTTTGTGCCTTGTCTTTAACTTTTTCTTCTATATTTAACATTATGTTGAGGCTAGGTTCCCCTCTAAATCTGGTTCGAAATTATTTTTCATTCTAATTCATAGAAATGGAGTAGCGTGCAATGGTGTCGTCTCATACAACTGTGAGTTAGTAGAAAAAATTTGTGGGTACAAAATGGGTGATCAGTATCTTATTCTCTTCTGTTTGTGCTTTGTCTTTACCTTTTTCTGGAAAATTTAACATTATGTAGAGGCAAGGACCCCCTCTAAACCTGGATTGAAATTATTTTTCATTCTAATTCATAGAAATGAAGTAGCGTGCAATGGTCTCGTCTCATACAACTGTCAGTTAGTAGAAAAAATTTGTGGGCACAAAATGGCTGATCAGTGTCTTATTCTCTTCTGTTTGTGCCTTGTCTTTAACTTTTTCTTCTATATCTAACATTCTGTAGAGGCTAGGCTCCCCTCTAAATCTGGTTTGAAATTGTTTTTCATTCTAATTCATAGAAATGGAGTAGCGTGCAATGGTGTCGTCTCATACAACTGTGAGTTAGTAGAAAACATTTGTGTGAACACAATGGGTGATCAGTGTCTTATTTTCCTCTGTTTGTGCCTTGTCTTTAACTTTTTCTTCTATATTTAACATTATGTAGAGGCTAGGCTCCCTTCTAAATCTGGTTTGAAATTATTTTTCATTCCAATTCATAGAAATGGAGTAGCGTGCAATGGTGTCGTCTCTTACAACTGTGAGTTAGTAGAAAAAAAATGTGGGCACAAAATGGGTGATCAGTGTCTTATTCTCTTCGGTTTGTGCCTTGTCTTTAACTTTTTCTTCTATATTTAACATTATGTAGAGGCTAGGCTCCCCTCTAAATCTGGTTTGAAATTATTTTTCATTCTAATTCATAGAAATGGAGTAGCGTGCAATGGTGTCGTCTCATACAACTGTGAGTTAGTAGAAAAAATTTGTGGGCACAAAATGGGTGATCAGTGTCTTATTCTCTTCTGTTTGTGCCTTGTCTTTAACTTTTTCTTCTATATTTAACATTATGTAGAGGCTAGGCTTCTCTCTAAATCTGGTTTGAAATTATTTTTCTTTCTAATTCATAGAAATGGAGTAGCGTGCAATGGTGTCGTCTCATACAACTGTGAGTTAGTAGAAAAAATTTGTGGGCACAAAATGGCTGATCAGTGTCTTATTCTCTTCTGTTTGTGCCTTGTCTTTACCTTTTTCTTCTATATTTAACATTATGTAGAGGCTAGGCTCCCCTCTAAATCTGGCTTGAAATTATTTTTCATTCTCATTCATAGAAATGGAGCAGCATTCAATGGTGTCGTCTCATACAACTGTGAGTTAGTAGAAAAAATTTGTGGGCACAAAATGGCTGATCAGTGTCTTATTCTCTTCTGTTTGTGCTTTGTCTTTAACTTTTTCTTTATATTTAACATTATGTAGAGGCTAGGCTCCCCTCTAAATCTGGTTTGAAATTATTTTTCATTCTAATTCATAGAAATGGAGTAGCGTGCAATGGTGTCGTCTCATACAATTGTGAGTTAGTAGAACAAATTTGTGGGCACACAATGGTTGATCACTGTCTTATTCTCTTCTGTTTGTGCCTTGTCTTTAACTTTTTCTTCTATATTTAACATTATGTTGAGGCTAGGTTCCCCTCTAAATCTGGTTCGAAATTATTTTTCATTCTAATTCATAGAAATGGAGTAGCGTGCAATGGTGTCGTCTCATACAACTGTGAGTTAGTAGAAAAAATTTGTGGGTACAAAATGGGTGATCAGTATCTTATTCTCTTCTGTTTGTGCTTTGTCTTTACCTTTTTCTGGAAAATTTAACATTATGTAGAGGCAAGGACCCCCTCTAAACCTGGATTGAAATTATTTTTCATTCTAATTCATAGAAATGAAGTAGCGTGCAATGGTCTCGTCTCATACAACTGTCAGTTAGTAGAAAAAATTTGTGGGCACAAAATGGCTGATCAGTGTCTTATTCTCTTCTGTTTGTGCCTTGTCTTTAACTTTTTCTTCTATATCTAACATTCTGTAGAGGCTAGGCTCCCCTCTAAATCTGGTTTGAAATTGTTTTTCATTCTAATTCATAGAAATGGAGTAGCGTGCAATGGTGTCGTCTCATACAACTGTGAGTTAGTAGAAAACATTTGTGTGAACACAATGGGTGATCAGTGTCTTATTTTCCTCTGTTTGTGCCTTGTCTTTAACTTTTTCTTCTATATTTAACATTATGTAGAGGCTAGGCTCCCTTCTAAATCTGGTTTGAAATTATTTTTCATTCCAATTCATAGAAATGGAGTAGCGTGCAATGGTGTCGTCTCTTACAACTGTGAGTTAGTAGAAAAAAAATGTGGGCACAAAATGGGTGATCAGTGTCTTATTCTCTTCGGTTTGTGCCTTGTCTTTAACTTTTTCTTCTATATTTAACATTATGTAGAGGCTAGGCTCCCCTCTAAATCTGGTTTGAAATTATTTTTCATTCTAATTCATAGAAATGGAGTAGCGTGCAATGGTGTTGTCTTATACAACTGTGAGTTAGTAGAAAAAATTTGTGGGCACAAAATGGCTGATCAGTGTCTTATTCTCTTCTGTTTTGTGCCTTGTCTTTAACTTCTTCTTCTATATTTAACATTATGTAGAGGCTAGGCTCCCCTCTAAATCTAGTTCGAAATTATTTTTAATTCTAATTCATAGAAATGGAGTAGCGTGCAATGGTGTCGTCTCATACAATTGTGAGTTAGTAGAACAAATTTGTGGGCACACAATGGTTGATCACTGTCTTATTCTCTTCTGTTTGTGCCTTGTCTTTAACTTTTTCTTCTATATTTAACATTATGTTGAGGCTAGGTTCCCCTCTAAATCTGGTTCGAAATTATTTTTCATTCTAATTCATAGAAATGGAGTAGCGTGCAATGGTGTCGTCTCATACAACTGTGAGTTAGTAGAAAAAATTTGTGGGTACAAAATGGGTGATCAGTATCTTATTCTCTTCTGTTTGTGCTTTGTCTTTACCTTTTTCTGGAAAATTTAACATTATGTAGAGGCAAGGACCCCCTCTAAACCTGGATTGAAATTATTTTTCATTCTAATTCATAGAAATGAAGTAGCGTGCAATGGTCTCGTCTCATACAACTGTCAGTTAGTAGAAAAAATTTGTGGGCACAAAATGGCTGATCAGTGTCTTATTCTCTTCTGTTTGTGCCTTGTCTTTAACTTTTTCTTCTATATCTAACATTCTGTAGAGGCTAGGCTCCCCTCTAAATCTGGTTTGAAATTGTTTTTCATTCTAATTCATAGAAATGGAGTAGCGTGCAATGGTGTGGTCTCATACAACTGTGAGTTAGTAGAAAACATTTGTGTGAACACAATGGGTGATCAGTGTCTTATTTTCCTCTGTTTGTGCCTTGTCTTTAACTTTTTCTTCTATATTTAACATTATGTAGAGGCTAAACTCCCTTCTAAATCTGGTTTGAAATTATTTTTCATTCCAATTCATAGAAATGGAGTAGCGTGCAATGGTGTCGTCTCTTACAACTGTGAGTTAGTAGAAAAAAAATGTGGGCACAAAATGGGTGATCAGTGTCTTATTCTCTTCGGTTTGTGCCTTGTCTTTAACTTTTTCTTCTATATTTAACATTATGTAGAGGCTAGGCTCCCCTCTAAATCTGGTTTGAAATTATTTTTCATTCTAATTCATAGAAATGGAGTAGCGTGCAATGGTGTTGTCTCATACAACTGTGAGTTAGTAGAAAAAATTTGTGGGCACAAAATGGCTGATCAGTGTCTTATTCTCTTCTGTTTGTGCCTTGTCTTTAACTTCTTCTTCTATATTTAACATTATGTAGAGGCTAATCTCCCCTCTAAATCTGGTTTGAAATTATTTTTCATTCTAATTCATAGAAATGGAGCAGCGTGCAATGGTGTCTCATACAACTGTGAGTTAGTAGAAAAAATTTGTGGGTACAAAATGGGTGATCAGTATCTTATTCTCTTCCGTTTGTGCTTTGTCTTTACCTTTTTCTTGAAAATTTAACATTATGTAGAGGCAAGGACCCCCTCTAAACATGGATTGAAATTATTTTTCATTCTAATTCATAGAAATGAAGTAGCGTGCAATGGTCTCGTCTCATACAACTGTGAGTTAGTAGAAAAAATTTGTGGGCACAAAATGGCTGATCAGTGTCTTATTTTCTTCTGTTTGTGCCTTGTCTTTAACTTTTTCTTCTATATTTAACATTATGTATAGGCTAGGCTCCCCTCTAAATCTGGTTTAAAATTATTTTTCATTCTAATTCATAGAAATGAAGTAGCGTGCAATTTTGTCGTCTCATACAACTGTGAGTTAGTAGAAAAAATTTGTGGGCACAAAATGGGTGATCAGTGTCTTATTCTCTTTTGTCTTTAACTTTTTCTTCTATATTTCACATTATGTAGAGGCTAGGCTCCCCTCTAAATCTGGTTTGAAAATATTTTTCATTCTAATTCATAGAAATGAAGTAGCGTGCAATTTTGTCGTCTCATACAACTGTGAGTTAGTAGAAAAAATTTGTGGGCACACAATGGTTGATCACTGTCTTATTCTCTTCTGTTTGTGCCTTGTCTTTAACTTTTTCTTCTATATTTAACATTATGTAGAGGCTAGGCTCCCCTCTAAATCTGGTTCGAAATTATTATTCATTCTAATTCATAGAAATGGAGTAGCGTGCAATGGTCTCGTCTCATACAACTGTGAGTTAGTAGAAAAAATTTGTGGGCACAAAATGGCTGATCAGTGTCTTATTCTCTTCTGTTTGTGCTTTGTCTTTAACTTTTTCTTCTATATTTAACATTATGTAGAGGCTAGGCTCCTCTCTAAATCTGGTTTGAAATTATTTTTCATTCTAATTCATAGAAATGGAGTAGCGTGCAATGGTGTCGTCTCATACAACTGTGAGTTAGTAGAAAAAATTTGTGGGCACACAATGGTTGATCACTGTCTTATTCTCTTCTGTTTGTGCCTTGTCTTTAACTTTTTCTTCTATATTTAACATTATGTAGAGGCTAGGCTCCCCTCTAAATCTGTTTCGAAATTATTATTCATTCTAATTCATAGAAATGGAGTAGCGTGCAATGGTGTCGTCTCATACAACTGTGAGTAAGTAGAAAAAGTTTGTGGGCACACAATGGGTGATCAGTGTCTTATTCTCTTCGGTTAGTGCCTTGTCTTTACCTTTTTCTTCTATATTTAACATTATGTAGAGGCTAGTCCCCCCTCTAAATCTGGCCTAAATTATTTTTCATTCTAATTCATAGAAATGAAGTAGCGTGCAATGGTGTCGTCTCATACAACTGTGAGTTAGTAGAAAAAATTTGTGGGCACAAAATGGCTGATCAGTGTCTTATTTTCTTCTGTTTGTGCCTTGTCTTTAACTTTTTCTTCTATATTTAACATTATGTAGAGGCTAGGCTCCCCTCTAAATCTGGTTTGAAATTATTTTTCATTCTAATTCATAGAAATGGAGTAGCGTGCAATGGTGTCGTCTCATACAACTGTGAGTTAGTAGAAAAAGTTTGTGGGCACACAATGGGTGATCAGTGTCTTATTCTCTTCTGTTTGTGCCTGGTCTTTATCTTTTTCTTCTATATTTAACATTATGTAGAGGCTAGGCTCCCCTCTAAATCTGGTTTGAAATTATTTTTCATTCTAATTCATAGAAATGGAGCAGCGTGCAATGGTGTCGTCTCATACAACTGTGAGTTAGTAGAAAAAAATTGAGGGCACAAAATAGGTGATCAGTGTCTTATACTCTTCTGTTTGTGCCTTATCTTTACCTTTTTCTTCTATATTTAACATTATGTAGAGGCTAGGCTCCCCTCTAAATCTGGTTTGAAATTATTTTTCATTCTAATTCATAGAAATGGAGTAGCGTGCAATGGTGTCGTCTCATACAACTGTGAGTTACTAGAATAAATTTGTGGGCACACAATGGGTGAACAGTGTCTTATTTTCTTCTGTTTTTGCCTTGTCTTTACCTTTTTCTTCGATATTTAACATTATGTAGAGGCTAGGCTCCCCTTTAAATCTGGTTTGAAATTATTTTTCATTCTAATTCATAGAAATGGTGTAGCGTGCAATGGTGTCATCTCATACAACAGTGAGTTAGGAGAAAAAATTTGTGGGCACAAAATGGGTTACCAGTGTCTTATTCTCTGCTGTTTGTGCCTTGTCTTTAGCTTTTTCTTCTATATTTAACTTTATGTAGAGGCTAGGCCCCACTCTAAATCTTGGTTGAAATTATTTTTCATTCTAATTCATAGAAATGGAGTAGCGTGCAATGGTGTCGTCTCATACAACAGTGAGTTAGGAGAAAAAATTTGTGGGCACAAAATGGGTGATCAGTGTCTTATTCTCTGCTGTTTGTGCCTTGTCTTTTGCTTTTTCTTCTATATTTAACTTTATGTAGAGACTAGGCCCCTTTCTAAATCTTGGTTGAAATTATTTTTCATTCTAATTCATAGAAATGGAGTAGCGTGCAATGGTGTCGTCTCATACAACAGTGAGTTAGGAGAAAAAATTTGTGTGCACAAAATGGGTGATCAGTGTCTTATTCTTTGCTGTTTGTGCCTTGTCTTTAGCTTTTTCTTATATATTTAACTTTATGTAGAGGCTAGGCCCCTTTCTAAATCTTGGTTGAAATTATTTTTCATTCTAATTCATAGAAATGGTGTAGCGTGATATGGTGTCGTCTCATACAACAGTGAGTTAGGAGAAAAAATTTGTGGGCACAAAATCGGTGATCAGTGTCTTATTCTCTTCTGTTTGTGCCTTGTCTTTATCTTTTTCTTCTATATTTAACATTATATAGAGGCTAGGCTCCCCTCTAAATCTGGTTTGAAATTATTTTTCATTCTAATTCAGAGAAATGGAGCAGCGTGCAATGGTGTCGTCTCATACAACTGTGAGTTAGTAGAAAAAATTTGTGGGCACAAAATGGGTGATCACTGTCTTATTCTCTTCTGTTTGTGCCTTGACATTACCTTTTTCTTCTATATTTAACATTATGTAGAGGCTAGGCTCCCCTCTAAATCTGGTTTGAAATTATTTTTCATTCTAATTCATAGAAATGGAGGAGCGTGCAATGGTGTCGTCTCATACAACTGTGAGTTAGTAGAAAAAAATTGAGGGCACAAAATAGGTGATCAGTGTCTTATACTCTTCTGTTTGTGCCTTGTCTTTAACTTTTTCTTCTATATTTAAGTTTTTGTAGAGGCTAGGCCCCACTCTAAACCTTGGTTGAAATTATTTTTCATTCTAATTCATAGAAATGGAGTAGCGTGAAATGGTGTCGTCTCATACAACTGTGAGTAAGTAGAAAAAGTTTGTGGGCACACAATGGGTGATCAGTGTCTTATTCTCTTCGGTTAGTGCCTTGTCTTTACCTTTTTCTTCTATATTTAACATTATGTAGAGGCTAGTCCCCCCTCTAAATCTGGCCTAAATTATTTTTCATTCTAATTCATAGAAATGAAGTAGCGTGCAATGGTGTCGTCTCATACAACTGTGAGTTAGTAGAAAAAATTTGTGGGCACAAAATGGCTGATCAGTGTCTTATTTTCTTCTGTTTGTGCCTTGTCTTTAACTTTTTCTTCTATATTTAACATTATGTAGAGGCTAGGCTCCCCTCTAAATCTGGTTTGAAATTATTTTTCATTCTAATTCATAGAAATGGAGTAGCGTGCAATGGTGTCGTCTCATACAACTGTGAGTTAGTAGAAAAAGTTTCTGGGCACACAATGGGTGATCAGTGTCTTATTCTCTTCTGTTTGTGCCTGGTCTTTATCTTTTTCTTCTATATTTAACATTATGTAGAGGCTAGGCTCCCCTCTAAATCTGGTTTGAAATTATTTTTCATTCTAATTCATAGAAATGGAGTAGCGTGCAATGGTGTCGTCTCATACAACTGTGAGTTAGTAGAAAAAATTTGTGGGCACACAATGGTTGATCACTGTCTTATTCTCTTCTGTTTGTGCCTTGTCTTTAACTTTTTCTTCTATATTTAACATTATGTAGAGGCTAGGCTCCCCTCTAAATCTGTTTCGAAATTATTATTCATTCTAATTCATAGAAATGGAGTAGCGTGCAATGGTGTCGTCTCATACAACTGTGAGTAAGTAGAAAAAGTTTGTGGGCACACAATGGGTGATCAGTGTCTTATTCTCTTCGGTTAGTGCCTTGTCTTTACCTTTTTCTTCTATATTTAACATTATGTAGAGGCTAGTCCCCCCTCTAAATCTGGCCTAAATTATTTTTCATTCTAATTCATAGAAATGAAGTAGCGTGCAATGGTGTCGTCTCATACAACTGTGAGTTAGTAGAAAAAATTTGTGGGCACAAAATGGCTGATCAGTGTCTTATTTTCTTCTGTTTGTGCCTTGTCTTTAACTTTTTCTTCTATATTTAACATTATGTAGAGGCTAGGCTCCCCTCTAAATCTGGTTTGAAATTATTTTTCATTCTAATTCATAGAAATGGAGTAGCGTGCAATGGTGTCGTCTCATACAACTGTGAGTTAGTAGAAAAAGTTTGTGGGCACACAATGGGTGATCAGTGTCTTATTCTCTTCTGTTTGTGCCTGGTCTTTATCTTTTTCTTCTATATTTAACATTATGTAGAGGCTAGGCTCCCCTCTAAATCTGGTTTGAAATTATTTTTCATTCTAATTCATAGAAATGGAGCAGCGTGCAATGGTGTCGTCTCATACAACTGTGAGTTAGTAGAAAAAAATTGAGGGCACAAAATAGGTGATCAGTGTCTTATACTCTTCTGTTTGTGCCTTATCTTTACCTTTTTCTTCTATATTTAACATTATGTAGAGGCTAGGCTCCCCTCTAAATCTGGTTTGAAATTATTTTTCATTCTAATTCATAGAAATGGAGTAGCGTGCAATGGTGTCGTCTCATACAACTGTGAGTTACTAGAATAAATTTGTGGGCACACAATGGGTGAACAGTGTCTTATTTTCTTCTGTTTTTGCCTTGTCTTTACCTTTTTCTTCGATATTTAACATTATGTAGAGGCTAGGCTCCCCTTTAAATCTGGTTTGAAATTATTTTTCATTCTAATTCATAGAAATGGTGTAGCGTGCAATGGTGTCATCTCATACAACAGTGAGTTAGGAGAAAAAATTTGTGGGCACAAAATGGGTTACCAGTGTCTTATTCTCTGCTGTTTGTGCCTTGTCTTTAGCTTTTTCTTCTATATTTAACTTTATGTAGAGGCTAGGCCCCACTCTAAATCTTGGTTGAAATTATTTTTCATTCTAATTCATAGAAATGGAGTAGCGTGCAATGGTGTCGTCTCATACAACAGTGAGTTAGGAGAAAAAATTTGTGGGCACAAAATGGGTGATCAGTGTCTTATTCTCTGCTGTTTGTGCCTTGTCTTTTGCTTTTTCTTCTATATTTAACTTTATGTAGAGACTAGGCCCCTTTCTAAATCTTGGTTGAAATTATTTTTCATTCTAATTCATAGAAATGGAGTAGCGTGCAATGGTGTCGTCTCATACAACAGTGAGTTAGGAGAAAAAATTTGTGTGCACAAAATGGGTGATCAGTGTCTTATTCTTTGCTGTTTGTGCCTTGTCTTTAGCTTTTTCTTATATATTTAACTTTATGTAGAGGCTAGGCCCCTTTCTAAATCTTGGTTGAAATTATTTTTCATTCTAATTCATAGAAATGGTGTAGCGTGATATGGTGTCGTCTCATACAACAGTGAGTTAGGAGAAAAAATTTGTGGGCACAAAATCGGTGATCAGTGTCTTATTCTCTTCTGTTTGTGCCTTGTCTTTATCTTTTTCTTCTATATTTAACATTATATAGAGGCTAGGCTCCCCTCTAAATCTGGTTTGAAATTATTTTTCATTCTAATTCAGAGAAATGGAGCAGCGTGCAATGGTGTCGTCTCATACAACTGTGAGTTAGTAGAAAAAATTTGTGGGCACAAAATGGGTGATCACTGTCTTATTCTCTTCTGTTTGTGCCTTGACATTACCTTTTTCTTCTATATTTAACATTATGTAGAGGCTAGGCTCCCCTCTAAATCTGGTTTGAAATTATTTTTCATTCTAATTCATAGAAATGGAGGAGCGTGCAATGGTGTCGTCTCATACAACTGTGAGTTAGTAGAAAAAAATTGAGGGCACAAAATAGGTGATCAGTGTCTTATACTCTTCTGTTTGTGCCTTGTCTTTAACTTTTTCTTCTATATTTAACTTTTTGTAGAGGCTAGGCCCCACTCTAAACCTTGGTTGAAATTATTTTTCATTCTAATTCATAGAAATGGAGTAGCGTGAAATGGTGTCGTCTCATACAACTGTGAGTAAGTAGAAAAAGTTTGTGGGCACACAATGGGTGATCAGTGTCTTATTCTCTTCGGTTAGTGCCTTGTCTTTACCTTTTTCTTCTATATTTAACATTATGTAGAGGCTAGTCCCCCCTCTAAATCTGGCCTAAATTATTTTTCATTCTAATTCATAGAAATGAAGTAGCGTGCAATGGTGTCGTCTCATACAACTGTGAGTTAGTAGAAAAAATTTGTGGGCACAAAATGGCTGATCAGTGTCTTATTTTCTTCTGTTTGTGCCTTGTCTTTAACTTTTTCTTCTATATTTAACATTATGTAGAGGCTAGGCTCCCCTCTAAATCTGGTTTGAAATTATTTTTCATTCTAATTCATAGAAATGGAGTAGCGTGCAATGGTGTCGTCTCATACAACTGTGAGTTAGTAGAAAAAGTTTCTGGGCACACAATGGGTGATCAGTGTCTTATTCTCTTCTGTTTGTGCCTGGTCTTTATCTTTTTCTTCTATATTTAACATTATGTAGAGGCTAGGCTCCCCTCTAAATCTGGTTTGAAATTATTTTTCATTCTAATTCATAGAAATGGAGGAGCGTGCAATGGTGTCGTCTCATACAACTGTGAGTTAGTAGAAAAAAATTGAGGTCACAAAATAGGTGATCAGTGTCTTATACTCTTCTGTTTGTGCCTTATCTTTACCTTTTTCTTCGATATTTAACATTATGTAGAGGCTAGGCTCCCTTTAAATCTGGTTTGAAATTATTTTTCATTCTAATTCATAGAAATGGTGTAGCGTGCAATGGTGTCATCTCATACAACAGTGAGTTAGGAGAAAAAATTTGTGGGCACAAAATGGGTTACCAGTGTCTTATTCTCTGCTGTTTGTGCCTTGTCTTTAGCTTTTTCTTCTATATTTAACTTTATGTAGAGGCTAGGCCCCTTTCTAAATCTTGGTTGAAATTATTTTTCATTCTAATTCATAGAAATGGAGTAGTGTGCAATGGTGTCGTCTCATACAACAGTGAGTTAGGAGATAAATTTGTGTGCACAAAATGGGTGATCAGTGTCTTATTCTTTGCTGTTTGTGTCTTGTCTTTAGCTTTTTCTTCTATATTTAACTTTATGTAGAGGCTAGGCCCCTTTCTAAATCTTGGTTGAAATTATTTTTCATTGTAATTCATAGAAATGTTGTAGCGTGATATGGTGTCATCTCATACAACAGTGAGTTAGGAGAAAAAATTTGTGGGCACAAAATGGGTGATCAGTGTCTTATTCTCTTCTGTTTGTGCCTTGTTTAAGCTTTTTCTTCTATATTTAATATTATGTAGAGGCTAGGCCCCCCTCTAAATCTTGGTTGAAATTATTTTTCATTCTAATTCATAGAAATGGAGTAGCGTGCAATGGTGTCGTCTCATACAACAGTGAGTTAGGAGAAAAAATTTGTGGGCACAAAATGGGTGATCAGTGTCTTATTCTCTGCTGTTTGTGCCTTGTCTTTAGCTTTTTCTTCTATATTTAACTTTATGTAGAGGCTAGGCCCCTTTCTAAATCTTGGTTGAAATTATTTTTCATTCTAATTCATAGAAATGGAGTAGCGTGCAATGGTGTCGTCTCATACAACAGTGAGTTAGGAGAAAAAATTTGTGTGCACAAAATGGGTGATCAGTGTCTTATTCTTTGCTGATTGTGCCTTGTCTTTAGCTTTTTCTTCTATATTTAACTTTATGTATAGGCTAGGCCCCTTTCTAAATCTTGGTTGAAATTATTTTTCATTCTAATTCATAGAAATGGTGTAGCGTGATATGGTGTCGTCTCATACAACAGTGAGTTAGGAGAAAAAATTTGTGGGCACAAAATCGGTGATCAGTGTCTTATTCTCTTCTGTTTGTGCCTTGTCTTTAGCTTTTTCTTCTATATTTAACTTTATGTAGAGGCTAGGGCCCCTCTAAATCTTGGTTGAAATTATTTTTCATTCTAATTAATAGAAATGGAGTAGCGTGCAATGGTGTCGTCTCATACTACTGTGAGTTAGTAGAAAAAGTTTGTGGGCACACAATGGGTGATCAGTGTCTTATTCTCTTCTGTTTGTGCCTGGTCTTTATCTTTTTCTTCTATATTTAACATTATGTAGAGGCTAGGCTCCCCTCTAAATCTGGTTTGAAATTATTTTTCATTCTAATTCATAGAAATGGAGCAGCGTGCAATGGTGTCGTCTCATACAACTGTGAGTTAGTAGAAAAAATTTGTGGGCACAAAATGGGTGATCACTGTATAATTCTCTTCTGTTTGTGCCTTGACATTACCTTTTTCTTCTATATTTAACATTATGTAGAGGCTAGGCTCCCCTCTAAATCTGGTTTGAAATTATTTTTCATTCTAATTCATAGAATGGAGGAGCGTGCAATGGTGTCGTCTCATACAACTGTGAGTTAGTAGAAAAAAATTGAGGGCACAAAATAGGTGATCAGTGTCTTATACTCTTCTGTTTGTGCCTTGTCTTTACCTTTTTCTTCTATATTTAACTTTATGTAGAGGCCAGGCCCCACTCTAAACCTTGGTTGAAATTATTTTTCATTCTAATTCATAGAAATGGAGTAGCGTGCAATGGTGTCGTCTCATACAACAGTGAGTTAGGAGAAAAAATTTGTGGGCACAAAATGGGTGATCAGTGTCTTATTCTCTGCTGTTTGTGCCTTGTCTTTAGCTTTTTCTTCTATATTTAACTTTATGTAGAGGCTAGGCCCCTTTCTAAATCTTGGTTGAAATTATTTTTCATTCTAATTCATAGAAATGGAGTAGCGTGCAATGGTGTCGTCTCATACAACAGTGAGTTAGGAGAAAAAATTTGTGTGCACAAAATGGGTGATCAGTGTCTTATTCTTTGCTGATTGTGCCTTGTCTTTAGCTTTTTCTTCTATATTTAACTTTATGTATAGGCTAGGCCCCTTTCTAAATCTTGGTTGAAATTATTTTTCATTCTAATTCATAGAAATGGTGTAGCGTGATATGGTGTCGTCTCATACAACAGTGAGTTAGGAGAAAAAATTTGTGGGCACAAAATCGGTGATCAGTGTCTTATTCTCTTCTGTTTGTGCCTTGTCTTTAGCTTTTTCTTCTATATTTAACTTTATGTAGAGGCTAGGGCCCCTCTAAATCTTGGTTGAAATTATTTTTCATTCTAATTAATAGAAATGGAGTAGCGTGCAATGGTGTCGTCTCATACTACTGTGAGTTAGTAGAAAAAGTTTGTGGGCACACAATGGGTGATCAGTGTCTTATTCTCTTCTGTTTGTGCCTGGTCTTTATCTTTTTCTTCTATATTTAACATTATGTAGAGGCTAGGCTCCCCTCTAAATCTGGTTTGAAATTATTTTTCATTCTAATTCATAGAAATGGAGCAGCGTGCAATGGTGTCGTCTCATACAACTGTGAGTTAGTAGAAAAAATTTGTGGGCACAAAATGGGTGATCACTGTATAATTCTCTTCTGTTTGTGCCTTGACATTACCTTTTTCTTCTATATTTAACATTATGTAGAGGCTAGGCTCCCCTCTAAATCTGGTTTGAAATTATTTTTCATTCTAATTCATAGAATGGAGGAGCGTGCAATGGTGTCGTCTCATACAACTGTGAGTTAGTAGAAAAAAATTGAGGGCACAAAATAGGTGATCAGTGTCTTATACTCTTCTGTTTGTGCCTTGTCTTTACCTTTTTCTTCTATATTTAACTTTATGTAGAGGCCAGGCCCCACTCTAAACCTTGGTTGAAATTATTTTTCATTCTAATTCATAGAAATGGAGTAGCGTGCAATGGTGTCGTCTCATACAACAGTGAGTTAGGAGAAAAAATTTGTGGGCACAAAATGGGTGATCAGTGTCTTATTCTCTGCTGTTTGTGCCTTGTCTTTTGCTTTTTCTTCTATATTTAACTTTATGTAGAGGCTAGGCCCCTTCCTAAATCTTGGTTGAAATTATTTTTCATTCTAATTCATAGAAATGGAGTAGCGTGCAATGGTGTCGTCTCATACAACAGTGAGTTAGGAGAAAAAATTTGTGTGCACAAAATGGGTGATCAGTGTCTTATTCTTTGCTGTTTGTGTCTTGTCTTTAGCTTTTTCTTCTATATTTAACTTTATGTAGAGGCTAGGCCCCCCTCTAAATCTTGGTTGAAATTATTTTTCATTCTAATTAATAGAAATGGATTAGCGTGCAATGGTGTCGTCTCATACAACAGTGAGGTAGGAGAAAAAATTTGTTGGCACAAAATGGGTGATAAGTGTCTTATTCTCTTCTGTTTGTGCCTTGTCTTTAGCTTTTTCTTCTATATTTAACTTTATGTAGAGGCTATGCCCCCCTCTAAATCTTGGTTGAAATTATTTTTCATTGTAATTAATAGAAATGGAGTAGCGTTCAATGTTGTCGTCTCATACAACAGTGAGTTAGGAAAAAAAATTTGTGGGCACAAAATGGGTGATCAGTGTCTTATTTTCTTCTGTTTGTGCCTTGTCTTTAGCTTTTTCTTCTATAATTAACTTTATGTAGAGGCTCGGCCCCTTTCTAAATCTTCGTTGAAATTATTTTTCATTCTAATTCATAGAAATGGAGTAGCGTGCAATGGTGTCGTCTCATACAACAGTGAGTTAGGAGAAAAAATTTGTGGCACAAAATGGATGATCAGTGTCTTATTCTCTTCTGTTTGTGCCTTTTCTTTAGCTTTTTCTTCTATATTTAGCTTTATGTAGAGGCTAGGCCCCTTTCTAAATCTTGGTTGAAATTATTTTTCATTGTAATTAATAGAAATGGAGTAGCGTTCAATGGTGTCGTCTCATACAACAGTGAGTTAGGAGAAAAATTGTGTGGGCACAAAATGGGTGATCAGTGTCTTATTCTCTTCTGTTTGTGCCTTGTCTTTAGCTTTTTCTTCTATATTTAACTTTGTGTAGAGGCAAGGCCCTTTCTAAATCTTGGTTGAAATTATTTTTCATTCTAATTCATAGAAATGGAGTAGCGTGCAATGGTGTCGTCTCATACAACAGTGAGGCAGGAGAAAAAATTTGTGGGCACAAAATGGGTGATCAGTGCCTTATTCTCTTCTGTTTGTGCCTTGTTTTAGCTTTTTATTCTATATTTAACATTATGTAGAGGCTAGTCCCCCCTCTAAATCTTGGTTGAAATTATTTTTCATTCTAATTCATAGAAATGGAGTAGCGTGCAATGGTGTCGTCTCATACAACAGTGAGGTAGGAGAAAAAATTTGTTGGCACAAAATGGGTGATCAGTGTCTTATTCTCCTCTGTTTGTGCCTTGTCTTTAGCTTTTTCTTCTATATTTAACTTTATGTAGAGGCTAGGCCCCTTTCTAAATCTTGGTTGAAATTATTTTTCATTCTAATTCATAGAAATGGAGTAGCGTGCAATGGTGTCGTCTCATACAATAGTGAGTTAGTAGAAAAAATTTGTGGGCACAAAATGGGTGATCAGTGTCTTATTCTCTTCTGTTTGTGCCTTGTCTTTAGTTTTTCTTCTATATTTAACTTTATGTAGAGGCTAGGCCCCCCTCTAAATCTTGGTCGAAATTATTTTTCATTCTAATTCATAGAAATGGAGTAGCGTGCAATGGTGTCGTCTCATACAACTGTGAGTTAGGAGAAAAAATTTGTGTGCACAAAATGGGTGATCAGTGTCTTATTCTCTTCTGTTTGTATCTTGTCTTTATCTTTTTCTTCTATATTTAACATTATGTAGATGCTAGGCCCTTTCTAAATCTTGGTTGAAATTATTTTTCATTCTAATTCATAGAAATGGAGTAGCGTGCAATGGTGTCGTCTCATACAACAGTGAGTTTGGAGAAAAAATTTGTGGGCACAAAATAGTTGATCAGTGTCTTATTCTCTTCTGTTTGTGCCTTGTCTAGCTTTTTCTTCTATATTTAACTTTATGTAGAGGCTAGGCCCCCCTCTAAATCTTGGTTGAAATTATTTTTCATTCCAATTAATAGAAATGGAGTAGCATGCAATGTTGTCGTCTCATACAACAGTGAGTTAGGAGAAAAAATTTGTGGGCACAAAATGGGTGATCAGTGTCTTATTCTCTTCTGTTTGTGCCTTGTCTTTAGCTTTTTCATCTATATTTAACTTTATGTAGAGGCTAGGCCCTCCTCTAAATCTTGGTCGAAATTATTTTTCATTCTAATTCATAGAAATGGAGTAGCGTGCAATGGTGTCGTCTCATACAACTGTGAGTTAGAAGAAAAAATTTGTGTGCACAAAATGGGTGATCAGTGTCTTATTCTCTTCTGTTTGTATCTTGTCTTTACCTTTTTCTTCTATATTTAACATTATGTAGATGCTAGGCCCTTTCTAAATCTTGGTTGAAATTATTTTTCATTCTAATTCATAGAAATGGTGTAGCGTGCAATGGTGTCGTCTCATACAACAGTGAGTTAAGAGAAAAAATTTGTGGGCACAAAATCAGTGATCAGTGTCTTATTCTCTTCTGTTTGTGCCTTGTCTTTAGCTTTTTCTTCTATATTTAACTTTATGTAGAGGCTAGGCCCCCCTCTACATCTTGGTTGAAATTATTTTTCATTCCAATTAATAGAAATGGAGTAGCATGCAATGGTGTCGTCTCATACAACAGTGAGTTAGGAGAAAAAATTTGTCTGCACAAAATGGGTGATCAGTGTCTTATTCTTTTCTATTTGTGCCTTGTCTTTAGCTTTTTCTTCTATATTTAACTTTATGTAGAGGCTAGGCCCCCCTCTTAGTCTTGGCTGAAATTATTTTTCATTCTAATTAACGGAAATGGAGTAGCGTGCAATGGTGTCGTCTCATACAACAATGAGTTACGAGAAAAGATTTGTGGGCACAAAATGGGTGATCAGTGTCTTTTTCTCTTCTGTTTGTGCCTTGTCTTTAGATTTTTCTTCTATATTTAACTTTATGTAGAGGCTAGGCACTTTCTAAATCTTGGTTGAAATTATTTTTCATTCCAATTAATAGAAATGGAGTAGCGTGCAATGGTGTCGTCTCATACAACAGTGAGTTAGGAGAAAAAATTTGTGGGCACAAAATGGGTGATCAGTGTCTTATTCTCTTCTGTTTGTGCCTTGTCTTTAGCTTTTTCTGCTATATTTAACATTATGTAGAGGCAAGTTCCCCGTCTAAATCTTGGTTAAAATTATTTTTTCATTCTAATTCATAGAAATGGAGTAGCGTGCAATGGTGTCGTCTCATACAACAGTCAGTTAGGAGAAAAAATTTTTTGGCACAAAATGGGTGATCAGTGTCTTATTCTCTTCTGTTTGTGCCTTGTCTTTAACTTTTTCTTCTATATTTAACTTTATGTAGAGGCTAGGCCCCTTTCTAAATCTTGGTTGAAATTATTTTTCATTCTAATTCATAGAAATGGAGTAGCGTGCAATGGTGTCGTCTCATACAACAGTGAGTTCGGAGAAAAAATTTGTGGGCACAAAATGGGTGATCAGTGCCTTATTCTCTTCTGTTTGTGCCTTGTCTTTAGCTTTTTCTTCTATATTTAACTTTATTTAGAGGCTAGGCCCCGCTCTAAATCTTGGTCGAAATTATTTTTCATTCTAATTCATAGAAATGGAGTAGCGTGCAATGGTGTCGTCTCATACAACTGTGAGTTAGGAGAAAAAATTTGTCTGCACAAAATGGGTGATCAGTGTCTTATTCTTTTCTATTTGTGCCTTGTCTTTAGCTTTTTCTTCTATATTTAACTTTATGTAGAGGCTAGGCCCCCCTCTTAGTCTTGGCTGAAATTATTTTTCATTCTAATTAACAGAAATGGAGTAGCGTGCAATGGTGTCGTCTCATACAACAATGAGTTACGAGAAAAGATTTGTGGGCACAAAATGGGTGATCAGTGTCTTTTTCTCTTCTGTTTGTGCCTTGTCTTTAGATTTTTCTTCTATATTTAACTTTATGTAGAGGCTAGGCACTTTCTAAATCTTGGTTGAAATTATTTTTCATTCCAATTAATAGAAATGGAGTAGCGTGCAATGGTGTCGTCTCATACAACAGTGAGTTAGGAGAAAAAATTTGTGGGCACAAAATGGGTGATCAGTGTCTTATTCTCTTCTGTTTGTGCCTTGTCTTTAACTTTTTCTTCTATATTTAACTTTATGTAGAGGCTAGGCCCCTTTCTAAATCTTGGTTGAAATTATTTTTCATTCTAATTCATAGAAATGGAGTAGCGTGCAATGGTGTCGTCTCATACAACAGTGAGTTCGGAGACAAAATTTGTGGGCACAAAATGGGTGATCAGTGCCTTATTCTCTTCTGTTTGTGCCTTGTCTTTAGCTTTTTCTTCTATATTTAACTTTATTTAGAGGCTAGGCCCCGCTCTAAATCTTGGTCGAAATTATTTTTCATTCTAATTCATAGAAATGGAGTAGCGTGCAATGGTGTCGTCTCATACAACTGTGAGTTAGGAGAAAAAATTTGTGTGCACAAAATGGGTGATTGGTGTCTTATTCTTTTCTATTTGTGCCTTGTCTTTAGCTTTTTCTTCTATATTTAACTTTATGTAGAGGCTAGGCCCCCCTCTTAATCTTGGTTGAAATTATTTTTCATTCTAATTAATAGAAATGGAGTAGCGTGCAATGGTGTCGTCTCATACAACAGTGAGTTACGAGAAAAGATTTGTGGGCACAAAATGGGTGATCAGTGTCTTATTCACTTCTGTTTGTGCCTTGTCTTTAGCTTTTTCTTCTATATTTAACTTTATGTAGAGGCTAGGCCCCTTTCTAAATCTTGGTTGAAATTATTTTTCATTCTAATTCATAGAAATGGAGTAGCGTGCAATGGTGTCGTCTCATACAACAGTGAGTTAGGAGAAAAAATTTGTGGGCACAAAATGGGTGATTAGTGTCTTGTTCTCTTCTGTTTGTGCCTTGTCTTTAGCTTTTTCTTCTATATTTAACTTTATATAGAGCGAGGCCCCTTTCTAAATCTTGGTTGAAATTATTTTTCATTCTAGTTCAGAGAAATGGAGTAGCGTGCAATGGTGTCGTCTCATACAACAGTGAGTTAGGAGAAAAAATTTGTGGGCACAAAATGGGTGATGAGTGTCTTATTCTCTTCTGTTTGTGACTTGTCTTTAGCTTTTTCTTCTATATTTAACGTTATGTAGAGGCTAGGCCCCCCTCTAAATCTTGGTTGAAATTATTTTTCATTCTAATTCATAGAAATGGAGTAGCGTGCAATGGTGTCGTCTCATACAACCGTGAGTTAGGAGAAAAAATTTGTTGGCACAAAATTGGTCATCGGTGTCTTATTCTCTTCTGTTTGTGCCTTGTCTTTAGCTTTTTCTTCTATATTTAACATTATGTAGAGGCAAGGCCCCCTCTAAATCTGGATTGAAATTATTTTTCATTCTAATTCATAGAAATGGAGTAGCGTGCAATGGTGTCATCTCATACAACTGTTAGTTAGTAGAAAAAGTTGTTGGCACAAAATGGGTGATCAGTGTCTTATTCTCTTCTGTTTGTGCCTTGTCATTACCTTTTTCTTCTATATTTCACATTATGTGGAGGCAAGGCCTTCCTCTAAATCTGGATTGAAATTATTTTTCATTCTAATTCATAGAAATGGAGTAGCGTGCAATGGTGTCGTCTCATACAACTGTGAGTTAGTAGAAAAATTTGTGGGCACAATATGGGTGATCAGTGTCTTATTCTCTTCTGTTTGTGCCATGTCTTTACCTTTTTCTTCTATATTTAACATTATGTAGAGGCAAGGCCCCCCTCTAAATCTCACTTGAAATTATTTTTGATTCTAATTCATACAAATGGAGTAACGTGCAATGGTGTCGTCTCTTACAACTGTGAGTTAGTAGAAACATTTGTGGGCACAAAATGGCTGATCAGTGTCTTATTCTCTTCTGTTTGAGCCTTGTCTTTACCTTTTTCTTCTATATTTAACATTATGTATAGGCAAGGCACCCTGCTAAATCTGGATTGAAATTATTTTTCATTCGAATTCATAGAAATGGAGTAGCGTACAATGGTGTTGTCTCATACAACTGTGAGTTAGTAGAAAAATTAGTGGGCACAAAATGGGTGATCAGTGTCTTATTCTCTTGTGTTTGTGCCTTGTCTTTACCTTTTTCTTCTATATTTAACATTATGTAGAGGCAAGGACCCCTCTAAATCTGGATTGAAATTATTTTTCATTCTAATTCATAGAAATGGAGCAGCCTGCAATGGTGTCGTCTCATACAACTGTGAGTTAGTAGAAAAATTAGTGGGCACAAAATGGGTGATCAGTGTCATATTCTCTTGGGTTTGTGCCTTGTCTTTACTTTTTCTTCTACATTTAACATTATGTAGAGACAAGGCTTCCCTCTAAATCTGGATTGAAATTATTTTTCATTCTAATTCATAGAAATAGAGTATCGTGCAATGGTGTCGTCTCATACAACTGTTGGTTAGTAGAAAAATTTGTTGGCACAAAATGGGTGATAATTTACTTATTCTGTTCTGTTTGAGCCTTGTCATTACCTTTTTCTTCTATATTTAACATTATGTAGAGGCAAGGCCCCCCTCTAAATCTGGATTGAAATTATTTTTCATTCTAATTCATAGAAATGGAGTAGCATGCAATGGTGTCGTCTCATACAACTGTGAGTTAGTAGAAAAATTAGTGGGCACAAAATGGGTGATCAGTGTCTTATTCTCTTGTGTTTGTGCCTTGTCTTTACCTTTTTCTTCTATATTTAACATTATGTAGAGACAAGGACCCCTCTAAATCTGGATTGAAATTATTTTTCATTCTAATTCATAGAAATGGAGCAGCCTGCAATGGTGTCGTCTCATACAACTGTGAGTTAGTAGAAAAATTAGTGGGCACAAAATGGGTGATCAGTGTCATATTCTCTTGGGTTTGTGCCTTGTCTTTACTTTTTCTTCTACATTTAACATTATGTAGAGACAAGGCTTCCCTCTAAATCTGGATTGAAATTATTTTTCATTCTAAATCATAGAAATAGAGTATCGTGCAATGGTGTCGTCTCATACAACTGTTGGTTAGTAGAAAAATTTGTTGGCACAAAATGGGTGATAATTTACTTATTCTGTTCTGTTTGAGCCTTGTCATTACCTTTTTCTTCTATATTTAACATTATGTAGAGGCAAGGCCCCCCTCTAAATCTGGATTGAAATTATTTTTCATTCTAATTCATAGAAATGGAGTAGCATGCAATGGTGTCGTCTCATACAACTGTGAGTTAGTAGAAAAATTTGTGGGAACAAAATGGGTTATCAGTGTCTTATTCTCTTCTGTTTGTGCCTTGTCTTTACCTTTTTCTTCTATATTTAACATTATGTAGAGGCAAGGACCCCCTCTAAATCTGGATTGAAATTATTTTTCATTCTAATTCATAGAAATGGACTAGCATGCAATGGTGTCGTCTCATACAACTGTGAGTTAGTAGAAAGAATTTGTGGGCACAAAATGGGTGATCAGTGTATTATTCTCTTCTGTTTGTGCCTTGTCTTTAGCTTTTTCTTCTATATTTAACATTATGTAGAGGCAAGGCCCCCACCTTAATCTGGATTAAAAATTAATTTTCATTCTAATTCATAGAAATGGAGTAGCGTACAATGGTGTTGTCTCATACCACTGTGAGTTAGCAGAAAGAATTTGTGGGCAGAAAATGGGTGATCAGTGTCTCATTCTCTTCTGTTTGTGCCTTGTCTTTAGCTTTTTCTTCTATATTTAGCATTATGTAGAGGCAAGGCCACCCTCTAAATCTGGATTGAAATTATTTTTCATTCTAATTCATAGAAATGGAGTAGCGTGCAATGGTGTCGTCTCATACAACTGTGAGTTAGGAGAAAAATTTGTGGGCACAATATGTTTGATCAGAGACTTATTCTCTTCTGTTTGTGCCTTGTCTTTAGCTTTTTCTTCTATATTTAACATTATGTAGAGGCAAGGCCACCCTCTAAATCTGGATTGAAATTATTTTTCATTCTAATTCATAGAAATGGAGCAGCCTGCAATGGTGTCGTCTCATACAACTGTGAGTTAGTAGAAAAATTTGTGGGCACAAAATGGGTGATCAGTGTCTTATTCTCTTCTGTTTGTGCCTTATCTTTACTTTTTCTTCTATATTTAACATTATGTAGAGGCAAGGCCCTCCTTTAAATCTGGATTGAAATTATTTTTCATTCTAATCTATAGAAATGGTGTAACGTGCAATGGTGTCGTCTCATACAAATGTGAGTTAGTAGAAAAATTTGTGGGCACAAAATTGCTGACCAGTGTCTTTGTCTCTTCTGTTTGTGCCTTGTCTTTAGCTTTTTCTTCTATTTTTTAACATTATGTATAGGTTGGTCCCCCCTCTAAATCTGGGTTCAAATTATTTTTAATTATAATTGATAGAAATGCAGTAGCGTGCAATCGTGTCGTCTCATACAGCTGTGAGTTAGTAGAAACAAATCGTGGGCACAAAATGGGTGATCAGTGTCTTATTCTCTTCTGTTTGTGCCTTGTCTTTAGCTTTTTCTTCTATATTTAACATTATGTAGAGGCAAGGACCCCCTCTAAATCTGGATTAAAAATTATTTTTCATTCTAATTCATAGAAATGGAGTAGCGTGCAATGGTGTCGTCTCATACAACTGTGAGTTAGTAGAAAAATTTGTGGGCACAAAATGGGTGATCAGTGACTTTTTCTCTTCTGTTTCTGCCTTGTCTTTAGCTTTTTGTTCTATATTTAACATTATGTAGAGGCAAGGCCCCCCTCAAAATCTGGATTAAAAATTATTTTTCATTCTAATTCATAGAAATGGAGTAGCGTGCAATGGTATCGTCTCATACAGCTGTGAGTTAGTAGAAAAAAATTGTGTGCAAAAAATGGGTGATCAGTGTCTTATTCTCTTCTGTTTGTGCCTTGTCTTTACCTTTTTCTTCTATATTTAACATTATGTAGAGGCAAGGCCCACCTCTAAATCTGGATTGAAATTATTTTTCATTCTAATTCATAGAAATGGAGTAACGTGCAATGGTATCGTCTCATACAACTGTGAGTTAGTAGAAAGAATTTGTGGGCACAAAATGGGTGATCAGTGTCTTATTCTCTTCTGTTTGTGCCTTGTCTTTACTTTTTCTTCTATATTTAACATTATGTAGAGGCAAGGCCCCCCTCTAAATCTGGATTGAAATTATTTTTCATCCTAATTCACAGAAATGGAGTAGTGTGCAATGGTGTAGTCTCATACAACTGTGAGTTAGTAGAAAAATTTGGGGGCACAAAATGGGTGATCAGTGTCTTATTCTCTTCTGTTTGTGCCATGTCTTTAGCTTTTTCTTCTACATTTAACATTATGTAGAGGCAAGGCCCCCTTCTAAATCTGGATTGAAATTATTTTTCATTCTAATTCATAGAAATGGAGTAGCGTGGAATGGTGTCGTCTCATACAACTGTGAGTTAGTAGAAAAATTTGTTGGCACAAAATGTGTGATCAATGACTTATTCGGTTTTGTTTGAGCCTTGGCTTTACCTTTTTCTTCTATATTTAACATTATGTAGAGGCAAGGCCCCCCTCTAAATCTGGATTGAAATTATTTTTCATTCTAATCCATAGAAATGGTGTAACGTGCAATGGTGTCGTCTGATACAACTGTCAGTTAGTAGAAAAATTAGAGGGCACAAAATGGGTGATCAGTGTCTTATTCTCTTCTATTTGTGCCTTGTCTTTAGCTTTTTCTTCTATATTTAACTTTATGTAGAGGCTAGGCCGTCCTCGAAATCTTGGTCGAAATTATTTTTCATTCTAATTCATAGAAATGGAGTAGCGTGCAATGGTGTCGTCTCATACAACTGTGAGTTAGGAGAAAAAATTTGTTTGCACAAAATGGGTGATCAGTGACTTATTCTCTTCTGTTTGTATCTTGTCTTTACCTTTTTCTTCTATATTTAACATTATGTAGATGCTAGGCCCTTTCTAAATGTTGGTTGAAATTATTTTTCATTCTAATTCATAGAAATGGAGTAGCGTGCAATGGTGTCGTCTCATACAACAGTGAGTTAGGAGAAAAAATTTGTGGGCACAAAATGGGTGATCAGTGTCTTATTCTCTTCTGTTTATGCCTTGTCTTTAGCTTTTTCTTCTATATTTAACATTATGTAGAGGCAAGTTCCCCTCTAAATCTTGGTTAAAATTATTTTTTCATTCTAATTCATAGAAATGGAGTAGCGTGCAATGGTGTTGTCTCATACAACTGTGAGTTAGTAGAAAAATTTGTGGGCACATAATGGGTGATCAGTGACTTATTCTCTTCTGTTTGAGCCTTGTCTTTAGCTTTTTCTTCTATATTTAACATTATGTAGAGGCAAGGCCCCCCTCTAAATCTGGATTGCAATTATTTTTCATTCTAATTCATAGAAATGGAGTAGCGTGCAATCGTATCGTTTCATACAACTGCAAGTTAGTAGAAAAATTTGTGGGCACAAAATGAGTGATCTGTGTCTTATTCTCTTCTGTTTGTGCCTTGTCTTTACTTTTTCTTCTATATTTAACATTATGTAGAGGCAAGGACCCCCTCTAAATCTGGATTGAAATTATTTTTCATTCTAATTCATAGAAATGGAGTAGCGTGCAATGGTGTTGTCTCATACAACTGTGAGTTAGTAGAAAAATTTCTGGGCACAAAATGGGTGATCAGTGAATTATTCTCTTCTGTTTGTGCCTTGTCTTTAGCTTTTTCTTCTATATTTAACATTATGTAGAGGCAAGGCCCCCCTCTAAATCTGGATTTAAATTATTTTTCATTCTAATTTATAGAAATGGAGTAGTGTGCAATGGTGTCGTCTCATACAACTGTGAGTTAGTAGAAAAATTTGTGGGCACAAAATATATGATCAGTGTCTTATTCTCTTCTGTTTGTGCCTTGTCTTTAGCTTTTTCTTCTATATTTAACATTATGTAGAGGCAAGGCCCCCCTTTAATCTGGATTGAAATTATTTTTCATTCTAATTCATAGAAATGGAGTAGGGTGCAATGGTGTCGTCTCATACAACTGTGAGTTAGTAGAAAAATTTGTGGGCACAAAATGGGTGATCAGTGTATTATTCTCTTCTGTTTGAGCCTTGTCTTTAGCTTTTTCTTCTATATTTAACATTATGTAGAGGCAAGGCCCCCCTCTAAATCTGGATTGAAATTATTTTTCATTCTAATTCATAGAAATGGAGTAGCGTACAATGGTGATGTCTCATACAACTGTGAGTTAGTAGAAAAAATTGTGGTCACAAAATGGGGGATCAGTGACTTATTCTCTTCAGTTTGACCCTTGTCTTTAGCTTTTTCTTCTATATTTAACATTATGTAGAGGCAAGGCCCCCCTCTAAATCTGAATTGAAATTATTTTTCATTCTAATTCATAGAAATGGAGTAGCGTGCAATGGTGTCGTCTTATACAACTGTGAGTTAGTAGAAAAATTTGTGGGCGCAAAATAGGTGATCAGTGTCTAATTCTCTTCTGTTTGTGCCTTGTCTTTACCTTTTTCTTCTATATTAAACATTATGTAGAGGCAAGGCCCTCCTCTAAATCTGGATTGAAATTATTTTTCATTCAAATTCATAGAAATGGAGTAGCGTGCAATAGTGTCGTCTCATACAACTGTGATTTAGTAGATAAAGTTGTGGGCACAAAATGGGTGATCAGTGTCTTATTCTCTTCTGTTTGTGCGTTGTCTTTAACCTTTTCTTCTATATTTAACATTATGTAGAGGCACGGCCCCCCTCTAAATCTGGATTGAAATTATTTTTCATTCTAATTCATAGAAATGGAGTAGCGTGCAATGGTGTCGTCTCATACTACTGTGAGTTAGTAGAAAAATTTGTGGGCACAAAATGGGTGATCAGAGTCTTATTCTCTTCTGTTTGTGCCTTGTCTTTAGCTTTTTCTTCTATATTTAACATTATGTAGAGGCAAGGCCCCCTCTAAATCTGGATTGAAATTATTTTTCATTCTAATTCATAGAAATGGAGTAGCGTGAAATGGTGTCGTCTCATACAACTGTGATTTAGTAGAAAAATTTGTGGGCACAAAATGGGTGATCAGAGTCTTATTCTCTTCTGTTTGTGCCTTGTCTTTAGCTTTTTCTTCTATATTTAACATTATGTAGAGGCAAGGCCCCCCTCTAAATCTGGATTGAAATTATTTTTCATTCTCATTCATAGAAATGGAGTAGCGTGCAATGGTTTCGTCTCATACAACTGTGAGTTAGTAGAATAATTTGTGGGCACAAAATGGGTGATCAGTGTCTTATTCTCTTCTGTTTGTGCCTTGTCTTTACCTTTTTCTTCTATATTCAACATTATGTAGAGGCAAGGCCCACCTCTAAATCTGGATTGTAATTATTGTTCATTCTAATTCATAGAAATGGAGTAGCGATCAATGGTGTCATCTCATACAACTGTGAGCTAGTAGAAAAATTTGTGGGCACAAAATGGGTTATCAGTGACTTATTCTCTTCTGTTTGAGCCTTGTCTTTAGCTTTGTCTTCTATATTTAACATTATCTACAGGGCAGGCCCCACTCTAAATCTGGATTGAAATTATTTTTCATTCTAATTCATAGAAATGGAGTAGCGTGCAATGGTGTCGTCTCATACAACTGTGAGTTAGTAGAAAAATTTGTGGGCACAAAATGGGTGATCAGTGTCTTATACTCTTCTGTTTGTGCCTTGTCTTTACCTTTTCCTTCTATATTTAACATTATGTAGAGGCAAGGCCCCCCTCTAAATCTGGATTGAAATTATTTTTCATTCTAATTCATAGAAATGGAGTAGCGTGCAAAGGTGTCATCTCATACAACTGTGAGTTAGTAGAAAAATTTGTGGGAACAAAATGGGTGATCAGTGACTTATTCTCTTCTGTTTGTGCCTTGTCTCTACCTTTTTCTTCTATATTTAACATTATGTAGAGGCAAGGCCCCCCTCTAAATCTGGATTGATATTATTTTACATTCTAATTCATAGAAATGGATTAGAGTGCAATGCTGTCGTCTCATACAACTGTGTGTTAGTAGAAAAATTTGTGGGCACAAAATGGGTGATCAGAGTCTTATTCTCTTCTGTTTGAGCCTTGTCTTTACCTTTTTCTTCTATATTTAACATTATGTAGAGGCAAGGCCCCACTCTAAATCTGGATTGAAATTATTTTTCATTCTACTTCATAGAAATAGAGTAGCGTGCAAGGGTGTCGTCTCATACAACTTTGAATTAGTAGAAAAATTTGTGGGAACAAAATGGGTGATCAATGTCTTATTCTCTTCTGTTTGTGCCTTGTCTCTACCTTTTTCTTCTATATTTAACAGTATGTAGAGGCAAGGCCCCCCCTCTAAATCTGGATTAAAAATTATTTTTCATTCTCATTCATAGAAATGGAGTAGCGTGCAATGGTTTCGACTAATACAACTGTGAGTTAGTAGAATAATTTGTGGGCACAAAATGGGTGATCAGTGTCTTATTCTCTTCTGTTTGTGCCTTGTCTTTACCTTTTTCTTCTATATTCAACATTATGTAGAGGCAAGGCCCACCTCTAAATCTGGATTGAAATTATTGTTCATTCTAATTCATAGAAATGGAGTAGCGATCAATGGTGTCGTCTCATACAACTGTGAGCTAGCAGAAAAATTTGTGGGCACAAAATGGGTGATCAGTGACTTATTCTCTTCTGTTTGAGCCTTGTCTTTAGCTTTGTCTTCTATATTTAACATTATCTACAGGGCAGGCCCCACTCTAAATCTGGATTGAAATTATTTTTCTTTCTAATTCATAGAAATGGAGTACCGTGCAATGGTGTCGTCTCATACAACTGTGATTTAGTAGAAAAATTTGTGGGCACAAAATGGGTGATCAGTGTCTTATACTCTTCTGTTTGTGCCTTGTCTTTACCTTTTCCTTCTATATTTAACATTATGTAGAGGCAAGGCCCCCCTCTAAATCTGGATTGAAATTATTTTTCATTCTAATTCATAGAAATGGAGTAGCGTGCAAAGGTGTCATCTCATACAACTGTGAGTTAGTATAAAAATTTGTGGGCACAAAATGGGTGATCAGTGACTTATACTCGTCTGTTTCTGCCTTGTCTCTACCTTTTTCTTCTATATTTAACATTATGAAGAGGCAAGCCCCCCCTCTAAATCTGGATTGAAATTATTTTTCATTCTAATTCATAGAAATGGAGTAGCGTGCAATGGTGTCGTCTCATACAACTGTGAGTTAGTAGAAAAACTTGTGGTCACAAAATCGGTGATCAGTGACTTATTCTCTTCTGTTTGTGCCTTGTCTTTAGCTTTTTCTTCTATATTTAACATTATGTAGAGGCAAGGCCCCCCCCTAAATCTGGATTGAAATTATTTTTCATTCTAATTCATAGAAATGGAGTAGCGTGCAATGGTGTCGTCTCATACAACTGTGAGTTAGTAGAACAATTTGTGGGCACAAAATGGGTGATCAGTGTCTTATTCTCTTCTGTTTGTGCCTTGTCTTTACCTTTTTCTTCTATATTTAACATTATGTAGAGGCAAGGCCCCCCTCTAAATCTGGATTGATATTATTTTTCATTCTAATTCATAGAAATGGAGTAGAGTGCAATGCTGTCGTCTCATACAACTGTGTGTTAGTAGAAAAATTTGTGGGCACAAAATGGGTGATCAGTGTCTTATTCTCTTCTGTTTGAGCCTTGTCTTTACCTTTTTCTTCTATATTTAACATTATGTAGAGGCAAGGCCCCACTCTAAATCTGGATTGAAATTATTTTTCATTCTACTTCATAGAAATGGAGTAGCGTGCAAGGATGTCGTCTCATACAACTTTGAATTAGTAGATAAATTTGTGGGAACAAAATGGGTGATCAATGTCTTATTCTCTTCTGTTTGTGCCTTGTCTCTACCTTTTTCTTCTATATTTAACAGTATGTAGAGGCAAGGCCCCCCTCTAAATCTGGATTGAAATTATTTTTCATTCTCATTCATAGAAATGGTGTAGCGTGCAATGGTTTCGTCTAATACAACTGTGAGTTAGTAGAATAATTTGTGGGCACAAAATGGGTGATCAGTGTCTTATTCTCTTCTGTTTGTGCCTTGTCTTTACCTTTTTCTTCTATATTCAACATTATGTAGAGGCAAGGCCCACCTCTAAATCTGGATTGAAATTATTGTTCATTCTAATTCATAGAAATGGAGTAGCGATCAATGGTGTCGTATCATACAACTGTGAGCTAGTAGAAAAATTTGTGGGCACAAAATGGGTGATCAGTGACTTATTCTCTTCTGTTTGAGCGTTGTCTTTAGCTTTGTCTTCTATATTTAACATTATCTACAGGGCAGGCCCCACTCTAAATCTGGATTGAAATTATTTTTCATTCTAATTCATAGAAATGGAGTAGCGTGCAATGGTGTCGTCTCATACAACTGTGAGTTAGTAGAAAAATTTGTGGGCACAAAATGGGTGATCAGTGTCTTATACTCTTCTGTTTGTGCCTTGTCTTTACCTTTTCCTTCTATATTTAACATTATGTAGAGGCAAGGCCCCCCTCTAAATCTGGATTGAAATTATTTTTCATTCTAATTCATAGAAATGGAGTAGCGTGCAAAGGTGTCATCTCATACAACTGTGAGTTAGTAGAAAAATTTGTGGGCACAAAATGGGTGATCAGTGACTTATTCTCTTCTGTTTGTGCCTTGTCTCTACCTTTTTCTTCTATATTTAACATTATGTAGAGGCAAGGCCCCCCTCTAAATCTGGATTGATATTATTTTACATTCTAATTCATAGAAATGGATTAGAGTGCAATGCTGTCGTCTCATACAATTGTGTGTTAGTAGAAAAATTTGTGGGCACAAAATGGGTGATCAGTGTCTTATTCTCTTCTGTTTGAGCCTTGTCTTTACCTTTTTCTTCTATATTTAACATTATGTAGAGGCAAGGCCCCACTCTAAATCTGGATTGAAATTATTTTTCATTCTACTTCATAGAAATAGAGTAGCGTGCAAGGGTGTCGTCTCATACAACTTTGAATTAGTAGAAAAATTTGTGGGAACAAAATGGGTGATCAATGTCTTATTCTCTTCTGTTTGTGCCTTGTCTCTACCTTTTTCTTCTATATTTAACAGTATGTAGAGGCAAGGCCCCCCTCTCAATCTGGATTAAAAATTATTTTTCATTCTCATTCATAGAAATGGAGTAGCGTGCAATGGTTTCGTCTAATACAACTGTGAGTTAGTAGAATAATTTGTGGGCACAAAATGGGTGATCAGTGTCTTATTCTCTTCTGTTTGTGCCTTGTCTTTACCTTTTTCTTCTATATTGAACATTATGTAGAGGCAAGGCCCACCTCTAAATCTGGATTGAAATTATTGTTCATTCTAATTCATAGAAATGGAGTAGCGATCAATGGTGTCGTCTCATACAACTGTGAGCTAGTAGAAAAATTTGTGGGCACAAAATGGGTGATCAGTGACTTATTCTCTTCTGTTTGAGCCTTGTCTTTAGCTTTGTCTTCTATATTTAACATTATCTACAGGGCAGGCCCCACTCTAAATCTGGATTGAAATTATTTTTCATTCTAATTCATAGAAATGGAGTACCGTGCAATGGTGTCGTCTCATACAACTGTGAGTTAGTAGAAAAATTTGTGGGCACAAAATGGGTGATCAGTGTCTTATACTCTTCTGTTTGTGCCTTGTCTTTACCTTTTCCTTCTATATTTAACATTATGTAGAGGCAAGGCCCCCCTCTAAATCTGGATTGAAATTATTTTTCATTCTAATTCATAGAAATGGATTAGCGTGCAAAGGTGTCATCTCATACAACTGTGAGTTAGTAGAAAAATTTGTGGGCACAAAATGGGTGATCAGTGACTTATACTCTTCTGTTTGTGCCTTGTCTCTACCTTTTTCTTCTATATTTAACATTATGAAGAGGCAAGCCCCCCCTCTAAATCTGGATTGAAATTATTTTTCATTCTAATTCATAGAAATGGAGTAGCGTGCAATGGTGTCGTCTCATACAACTGTGAGTTAGTAGAAAAACTTGTGGTCACAAAATCGGTGATCAGTGACTTATTCTCTTCTGTTTGTGCCTTGTCTTTAGCTTTTTCTTCTATATTTAACATTATGTAGAGGCAAGGCCCCCCCCTAAATCTGGATTGAAATTATTTTTCATTCTAATTCATAGAAATGGAGTAGTGTGCAATGGTGTCGTCTCATACAACTGTGAGTTAGTAGAACAATTTGTGGGCACAAAATGGGTGATCAGTGTCTTATTCTCTTCTGTTTGTGCCTTGTCTTTACCTTTTTCTTCTATATTTAACATTCTGTAGAGGCAAGGCCCCCCTCTAAATCTGGATTGATATTATTTTTCATTCTAATTCATAGAAATGGAGTAGCGATCAATGGTGTCGTCTCATACAACTGTGAGCTAGTAGAAAAATTTGTGGGCACAAAATGGGTGATCAGTGACTTATTCTCTTCTGTTTGAGCCTTGTCTTTAGCTTTGTCTTCTATATTTAACATTATGTAGAGGCAAGGCTCCCCCCCAAATCTGGATTGAAATTATTTTTCATTGTCATTCATAGAAATGGAGTAGCGTGCAATGGTGTCGTCTCATACAACTGTGAGTTAGTAGAAAAATTTGTGGGCACAAAATGGGTGATCAGTGTCTTATTCTCTTCTGTTTGTGCCTTGTCTTTATCTTTTTCTTCTATATTTAACATTATGTAGAGGCAAAGCCCCCCTCTAAATCTGGATTGAAATTATTTTTCATTCTAATTCATAGAAATGGAGTAGAGTGCAATGCTGTCGTCTCATACAACTGTGTATTAGTAGAAAAATTTGTGGGCACAAAATGGGTGATCAGTGTCTTATTCTCTTCTGTTTGAGCCTTGTCTTTACCTTATTCTTCTATATTTAACATTATGTAGAGGCAAGGCCCCACTCTAAATCTGGATTGAAATTATTTTTCATTCTAATTCATAGAAATGGAGTAGCGTGCAATGGTGTCGTCTCATACAACTGTGAGTTAGTAGAAAAATTTGTGGGCACAAAATGGGTGATCAGTGTCTTATACTCTTCTGTTTGTGCCTTGTCTTTACCTTTTCCTTCTATATTTAGCATTATGTAGAGGCAAGGCCCCCCTCTAAATCTGGATTGAAATTATTTTTCATTCTAATTCATAGAAATGGAGTAGCGTGCAAAGGTGTCATCTCATACAACTGTGAGTTAGTAGAAAAATTTGTGGGCACAAAATGGGTGATCAGTGACTTATTCTCTTCTGTTTGTGCCTTGTCTCTACCTTTTTCTTCTATATTTAACATTATGAAGAGGCAAGCCCCCCCTCTAAATCTGGATTGAAATTATTTTTCATTCTAATTCATAGAAGTGGAGTAGCGTGCAATGGTGTCGTCTCATACAACTGTGAGCTAGTAGAAAAATTTGTGGGCACAAAATGGGTGATCAGTGACTTATTCTCTTCTGTTTGAGCCTTGTCTTTACCTTTTTCTTCTATATTTAACATTCTGTAGAGGCAAGGCCCCCCTCTAAATCTGGATTGATATTATTTTTCATTCTAATTCATAGAAATGGAGTAGCGAACAATGATGTCGTCTCATACAACTGTGAGCTAGTAGAAAAATTTGTGGGCACAAAATGGGTGATCAGTGACTTATTCTCTTCTGTTTGAGCCTTGTCTTTAGCTTTGTCTTCTATATTTAACATTATGTAGAGGCAAGGCTCCCCCCCAAATCTGGATTGAAATTATTTTTCATTGTCATTCATAGAAATGGAATAGCGTGCAATGGTGTCGTCTCATACAACTGTGAGTTAGTAGAAAAATTTGTGGGCACAAAATGGGTGATCAGTGTCTTATTCTCTTCTGTTTGTGCCTTGTCTTTATCTTTTTCTTCTATATTTAACATTATGTAGAGGCAAAGCCCCCCTCTAAATCTGGATTGAAATTATTTTTCATTCTAATTCATAGAAATGGAGTAGAGTGCAATGCTGTCGTCTCATACAACTGTGTATTAGTAGAAAAATTTGTGGGCACAAAATGGGTGATCAGTGTCTTATTGTCTTCTGTTTGAGCCTTGTCTTTACCTTTTTCTTCTATATTTAACATTATGTAGAGGCAAGGCCCCACTCTAAATCTGGATTGAAATTATTTTTCATTCTAATTCATAGAAATGGAGTAGCGTGCAATGGTGTCGTCTCATACAACTGTGAGTTAGTAGAAAAATTTGTGGGCACAAAATGGGTGATCAGTGTCTTATACTCTTCTGTTTGTGCCTTGTCTTTACCTTTTCCTTCTATATTTAGCATTATGTAGAGGCAAGGCCCCCCTCTAAATCTGGATTGAAATTATTTTTCATTCTAATTCATAGAAATGGAGTAGCGTGCAAAGGTGTCATCTCATACAACTGTGAGTTAGTAGAAAAATTTGTGGGCACAAAATGGGTGATCAGTGACTTATTCTCTTCTGTTTGTGCCTTGTCTCTACCTTTTTCTTCTATATTTAACATTATGAAGAGGCAAGCCCCCCCTCTAAATCTGGATTGAAATTATTTTTCATTCTAATTCATAGAAATGGAGTAGCGTGCAATGGTGTCGTCTCATACAACTGTGAGCTAGTAGAAAAATTTGTGGGCACAAAATGGGTGATCAGTGACTTATTCTCTTCTGTTTGAGCCTTGTCTTTAGCTTTGTCTTCTATATTTAACATTATGTAGAGGCAAGCCCCCCCCCCCTAAATCTGGATTGAAATTATGTTTCATTGTCATTCATAGAAATGGAGTAGCGTGCAATGCTGTCGTCTCATACAACTGTGTGTTAGAAGAAAAATTTTTGGGCACAAAATGGGTGATCAGTGTCTTATTTCTTCTGTTTGTGCCTTGTCTTTACCTTTTTCTTCTATATTTAACATTATGTAGAGGCAAGGACCCCCTCTAAACCAGGATTGAAATTATTTTTCATTCTAATTCATAGAAATGGAGTAGCGTGCAATGGTGTCGTCTCATACAACTGTCAATTAGTAGAAAAATTTGTGGGCACAAAATGGGTGATAAGTGTCTTATTCTCTTCTTTTTTTGCCTTGTCTTTACCTTTTTCTTCTATATTTAACATTATGTAGAGGCAAGGCCCACCACTAAATTTGGATTGAAATTATTTTTCATTCTAATTCATAGAAATGGAGTAGCGATCAATGGTGTCGTCTCATACAACTGTGAGCTAGTAGAAAAATTTGTGGGCACAAAACAGGAGATCAGTGACTTATTCTCTTCTGTTTGAGCCTTGTCTTTAGCTTTGTCTTCTATATTTAACATTATCTACAGGGAAGGCCCCCGTCTAAATCTGGATTAAAATTATTTTTCATTCTAATTCATAGAAATGGAGTAGCGTGCAATGGTGTCGTCTCATACAACTGTGAGTTAGTAGAAAAATTTGTGGGCACAAAATGGGTGATCAGTGTCTTTTTCTCTTCTGTTTGTGCCTTGTCTTTACCTTTTTCTTCTATATTTAACATTATGTAGAGGCAAGGACCCCCTCTAAATCTGGATTGAAATTATTTTTCATTCTAATTCATAGAAATGGTGTAGAGTGCAATGGTGTCGTCTCATACAACTGTGAGTTATTAGCAAAATTTGTGGGCACAAAATGGGTGATCAGTGACTTCTTCTCTTCTGTTTGTGCCTTGTCTTTACCTTTTCCTTCTATATTTAACATTATGTAGAGGCAAGGACACCCTCTAAATCTGGATTGAAATTATGTTTCATTCTAATTCATAGAAATGGAGTAGCGTGCAATGGTGTCGTCTCATACAACTGTGAGTTAGAAGAAAAATTTGTGGGCACAAAATGGGTGATCAGTGTCTTATTCTCTTCTGTTTGTGCCTTGTCTTTATCTTTTTCTTCTATATTTAACATTATGAAGAGGCAAGGCCCCCCTCTAAATCTGGATTGAAATTATTTTTCATGCGAATTCATAGAAATGGAGTAGCGTGCAATGGTTTCGTTTCATACAACTGTGAGTTGGTAGAAAAAAATTGTGGGTAAAAAATGGGTGATCAGTGTCTTATTCTCTTCTGTTTGTGCCCTGTCTTTAGCTTTTTCTTCTATATTTAACATTATATAGAGGCAAAGCCACCCTCTAAATCTGGATTGAAATTATTTTTCATTCTAATTCATAGAAATGGAGTAGCGTACAATGGTGTCGTCTCATACAACTGTGAGTTAGTAGAAAAATTTGTGGGCACAATATGTTTGATCAGATACTTATTCTCTTCTGTTTGTGCCTTGCCTTTAGCTTTTTCTTCTATATTTAACTTCATGTACAGCCAAGGCCCTCCTCAAAATCTGGATTGAAATTATATTTCATTCTAATTCATAGAAATGGTGCAGCCTACAATGGTGTCGTCTCATTCAACTGTGAGTTAGTAGAAATATTAGTGGGCACAAAATGGGTGATCAGTGTCTTTTCTTCAGTTTGTGCCTTGTCTTTACTTTTTCTTCTATATTTAACATTATATAGAGGCAAGGCCCCCCTTTAAATCTGGATTGAAATTATTTTTCATTCTAATTCCTAGAAATAGAGTAGCGTGCAATGGTGTCGTCTCATACAACTGTTAGTTAGTAGAAAAATTTGTTGGCACAAAATGGGTGATAAGTTACTTATTCTGTTCTGTTTGAGACTTGTCATTACCTTTTTCTTCTATATTTAACATTATGTAGAGGTAAGGCCCCACTCTAAATCTGGATTGAAATTATTTTTCATTCTAATTCATAGAAATGGAGTAGCGTGCAATGGTGTCGTCTCATACAACTGTGAGTTAGTAGAAAAATTTGTCGGCACAAAATGTTTCATCAGAGTCTTATTCTCTTCTGTTTGTACCTTGTCTTTAGCTTTTTCTTCAATATTTAACATTATGTAGATGCAAGGCCCCCCTCTAAATCTGGATTAAAAATTATTTTTCATTCTAATTCATAGAAATGGAGTAGCGTGCAATGGTGTCGTCTCATACCACTGTGAGTTAGTAGAAAGAATTTGTGGGCCAAAAATAGGTGATCAGTGTCTTATTCTCTTCTGCTTGTGGCTTGTCTTTACCTTTTTCTTCTATATTTAACATTATGTAGAGGCAAGGCCCCCCTCTAAATCTGGATTGAAATTATTTTTCATTCTAATTCATAGAAATGGAGTAACGTGCAATGGTGTCGTCTCATACAACTGTGAGTTAGTAGAAAGAATTTGTGGGCATAAAATGGGTGATCAGTGTCTTATTCTCTTCTGTTTGTGCCTTGTCTTTACCTTTTTCTTCTATATTTAACATTATGTAGAGGCAAGGCCCCCCTCTAAATCTGGATTGAAATTATTTTTCATTCTAATTCATAGAAATGGAGTAGCGTCCAATGGTGTCGTCTCATACAGTTGTGAGTTAGTAGAAAAAAATTGTGGGCACAGAATGGGTGATCAGTGTCTTATTCTCTTCTGTTTGTGCCTTGTCTTTACCTTTTTCTTCTATATTTAACATTATGTAGAGGCAAGGCCCCCCTCTAAATCTGGATTGAAATTATTTTTCATTCTAATTCATAGAAATGGAGTAACGTGCAATGGTGTCGTCTCATAGAACTGTGAGTTAGTAGAAAAGATTTGTGGGCATAAAATGGGTGCTCAGTGACTTATTCTATTCTGTTTGTGTCTTGTCTTTAGCTTTTTCTTCTATATTTAACATTATGTAGAGGCAAGGCCCCCCTCTAAATCTGGATTGAAATTATTTTTCATTCTAATTCATAGAAATGGAGTAGCGTGCAATGGTGTCGTCTCATACAACTGTGAGTTAGTAGAAAAATTTGTGGGCACAAAATGGGTGATCAGTGTCTTTTTCTCTTCTGTTTGTGTTTTGTCTTTACCTTTTTCTTCTATATTTAACATTATGTAGAGGCAAGGCCCCCCTCTAAATCTGGATTGAAATTATTTTTCATTCTAATTCATAGAAGTGGAGTAACGTGCAATGGTGTCGTCTCATACAACTGTGAATTAGTAGAAAGAATACGTGGGCACAAAATGGGTGATCAGTGTCTTATTCTCTTCTGTTTGTGCCTTGTCTTTAGCTTTTTCTTCTATATTTAACATTATGTAGAGGCAAGACCCCCCTCTAAATCTGGATTGAAATTATTTTCCATTCTAATTCATAGAAATGGAGTAGCGTGCAATGGTGTCGTCTCATACAACTGTAAGTTAGGAGAACAATTTGTGGGCACAAAATGGGTGATCAGTGTCTTATTCTCTTCTGTTTGTGCCTTGTCTTTACCTTTTTCTTCTATATTTAACATTATGTAGAGGCAAGGCCCCCCTCTAAATCTGGAATTGAAATTATTTTTCATTCTAATTCATAGAAATGGAGTAGCGTGCAATCGTGTCGTCTCATACAGTTGTGAGTTAGCAGAAAAAAATCGTGGGCACAAAATGGGTGATCAGTGTCTTATTCTCTTCTGTTTGTGCCTTGTCTTTAGCTTTTTCTTCTATATTTAACATTATGTAGAGGAAAGACCCCCCTCTAAATCTGTATTGAAATTATTTTCCATTCTAATTCATAGAAATGGAGTAGCGTGCAATGGTGTCGTCTCATACAACTGTAAGTTAGGAGAAAAATTTGTGGGCACAAAATGGGTGATCAGTGTCTTATTCTCTTCGGTTTGAGCCTTGTCTTTAGCTTTTTCTTCTATATTTAACATTATGTAGAGGCAAGGCCCCCCTCTAAATCTGGATTGAAATTATTTTTCATTCTAATTCATAGAAATGGAGTAGCGTGCAATGGTGTCGTCTCATACAACTGTGAGTTAGTAGAAAAATTAATGTGCACAAAATGGGTGATCAGTGTCTTATTCTCTTCTGTTTGTGCCTTGTCTTTAGCTTTTTCTTCTATATTTAACATTATGTAGAGGAAAGACCCCCCTCTAAATCTGTATTGAAATTATTTTCCATTCTAATTCATAGAAATGGAGTAGCGTGCAATGGTGTCGTCTCATACAACTGTAAGTTAGGAGAAAAATTTGTGGGCACAAAATGGGTGATCAGTGTCTTATTCTCTTCGGTTTGAGCCTTGTCTTTAGCTTTTTCTTCTATATTTAACATTATGTAGAGGCAAGGCCCCCCTCTAAATCTGGATTGAAATTATTTTTCATTCTAATTCATAGAAATGGAGTAGCGTGCAATGGTGTCGTCTCATACAACTGTGAGTTAGTAGAAAAATTAATGTGCACAAAATGGGTGATCAGTGTCTTATTCTCTTCTGTTTGTGCCTTGTCTTTAGCTTTTTCTTCTATATCTAACATTACGTAGAGGCAAGGCCCCCCTCTAAATCTGGATTGAAATTATTTTTCATTCTAATTCATAGAAATGGAGTAGCGTGCAATGGTGTCGTCTCATACAACTGTGAGTTAGTAGAAAAATTTTTTGGGCACAAAATGGGTGATCAGTGTCTTATTCTATTCTGTTTGTGTCTTGTCTTTAGCTTTTTCTTCTATATTTAACATTATGTAGAGGCAAGGCCCCCCTCTAAATCTTGGTTGAAATTATTTTTCTTTCTAATTCATAGAAATGGAGTAGCGTGCAATGGTGTGGTCTCATACAACTGTGAGTTAGTAGAAAAAATTTGTGGGCATAAAATGGGTGATCAGTGACTTATTCTATTCTGTTTGTGTCTTGTCTTTAGCTTTTTCTTCTATATTTAACATTATGTAGAGGCAAGGCCCACCTCTAAATCTGGATTGAAATTATTTTTCATTCTAATTCATAGAAATGGAGTAGCGTGCAATGGTGTCGTCTCATACAACTGTGAGTTAGTAGAAAAATTTGTGGGCACAAAATGGGTGATCAGTGTCTTTTTCTCTTCTGTTTGTGTTTTGTCTTTACCTTTTTCTTCTATATTTAACATTATGTAGAGGCAAGGCCCCCCTCTAAATCTGGTTTGAAATTATTTTTCTTTCTAATTCATAGAAATGGAGTAGCGTGCAATGGTGTGGTCTCATACAACTGTGAGTTAGTAGAAAAATTTGTGGGCACAAAATGTTTGATCAGTGTCTCATTCTCTTCTGTTTGTGCCTTGTCTTTAGCTTTTTCTTCTATATTTAACATTATGTAGAGGCAAGGCCCCCCTCTAAATCTGTATTAAAAATTATTTTTCATTCTAATTCATAGAAATGGAGTAGCGTGCAATGGTGTCGTCTCATACCACTGTGAGTTAGTAGAAAGAATTTGTGGGCAAAAAATGGGTGATCAGAGACTTATTCTCTTCTGTTTGTGTTTTGTCTTCACCTTTTTCTTCCATATTTAACATTATGTAGAGGCAAGGCCCCCCTCTAAATCTGGATTGAAATTATTTTTCATTCTAATTCATAGAAGTGGAGTAACGTGCAATGGTGTCGTCTCATACAACTGTGAATTAGTAGAAAGAATACGTGGGCACAAAATGGGTGATCAGTGTCTTATTCTCTTCTGTTTGTGCCTTGTCTTTAGCTTTTTCTTCTATATTTAACATTATGTAGAGGCAAGACCCCCCTCTAAATCTGGATTGAAATTATTTTCCATTCTAATTCATAGAAATGGAGTAGCGTGCAATGGTGTCGTCTCATACAACTGTAAGTTAGGAGAAAAATTTGTGGGCACAAAATGGGTGATCAGTGACTTATTCTCTTCGGTTTGAGCCTTGTCTTTAGCTTTTTCTTCTATATTTAACATTATGTAGAGGCAAAGACCCCCCTCTAAATCTGGATTGAAATTATTTTTCATTCTAATTCATAGAAATGGAGTAGCGTGCAATGGTGTCGTCTCATACAACTGTGAGTTAGTAGAAAAATTAATGGGCACAAAATGGGTGATCAGTGTCTTATTCTCTTCTGTTTGTGCCTTGTCTTTAGCTTTTTCTTCTATATTTAACATTATGTAGAGGCAAGGCCCCCCTCTAAATCTGGATTGAAATTATTTTTCATTCTAATTCATAGAAATGGAGTAGCGTGCAATGGTGTCGTCTCATACAAATGTGAGTTAGTAGAAAAATTTGTGGGCACAAAATGGGTGATCAGTGTCTTATTCTCTTCTGTTTGTGCCTTGTCTTTACCTTTTTCTTCTATATTTAACATTATGTAGAGGCAAGGCACCCCTCTAAATCTGGATTGAAATTATTTTTCATTCTAATTCATAGAAATGGAGTAGCGTGCAATCGTGTCGTCTCATACAGTTGTGAGTTAGTAGAAAAAAATCGTGGGCACAAAATGGGTGATCAGTGTCTTATTCTCTTCTGTTTCTGCCTTGTCTTTAGCTTTTTCTTCTATATTTAACATTATGTAGAGGCAAGACCCCCCTCTAAATCTGTATTGAAATTATTTTCCATTCTAATTCATAGAAATGGAGTAGCGTGCAATGGTGTCGTCTCATACAACTGTGAGTTAGTAGAGAAATTAATGGGCACAAAATGGGTGATCAGTGTCTTATTCTCTTCTGTTTGTGCCTTGTCTTTAGCTTTTTCTTCTATATCTAACATTATGTAGAGGCAAGGCCCCCCTCTAAATCTGGATTGAAATTATTTTTCATTCTAATTCATAGAAATGGAGTAGCGTGCAATGGTGTCGTCTCATACAACTGTGAGTTAGTAGAAAAATTTGTGGGCACAAAATGGGTGATCAGTGTCTTATTCTCTTCTGTTTGTGCCTTGTCTTTAGCTTTTTCTTCTATATTTAACATTATGTAGAGGCAAGGCCCCCCTCAAAATCTGGATTGAAATTATTTATCATTCTAATTCAAAGAAATGGAGTAGCGTGCAATGGTGTCGTCTCATACAACTGTGAGTTAGTAGAAAAATTTGTGGGCACAAAATGGGTGATCAGTGACTTATTCTCTTCTGTTTGTGCCTTGTCTTTACCTTTTTCTTCTATATTTAACATTATGTAGAGGCAAGGACCCCCTCTAAATCTGGATTAAAAATTATTTTTCATTCTAATTCATAGAAATGGAGTAGCGTGCAATGGTGTCGTCTCATACCACTGTGAGTTAGCAGAGAGAATTTGTGGGAAAAAAATGGGTGATCAGTGTCTTATTCTCTTCTGTTTGTGCCTTGTCTTTACCTTTTTCTTCGATATTTAACATTATGTAGAGGCAAGGCCCCCCTCTAAATCTGGATTGAAATTATTTTTCATTCTAATTCATAGAATTGGAGTAACGTGCAATGGTGTTGTCTCATACAACTGTGAGTTATTAGCAAAATTTGTGGGCACAAAATGGGTGATCAGTGTCTTATTCTCTTCTGTTTGTGCCTTGTCTTTAGCTTTTTCTTCTATATTTAACATTATGTAGAGGCAAGACCCCCCTCTAAATCTGGATTGAAATTATTTTCCATTCTAATTCATAGAAATGGAGTAGCGTGCAATGGTGTCGTCTCATACAACTGTAAGTTAGGAGAAAAATTTGTGGGCACAAAATGGGTGATCAGTGTCTTATTCTCTTCTGTTTGTGCCTTGTCTTTACCTTTTTCTTCTATATTTAACATTATGTAGAGGCAAGGCCCCCCTCTAAATCTGGAATTGAAATTATTTTTCATTCTAATTCATAGAAATGGAGTAGCGTGCAATCGTGTCGTCTCATACAGTTGTGAGTTAGCAGAAAAAAATCGTGGGCACAAAATGGGTGATCAGTGTCTTATTCTCTTCTGTTTGTGCCTTGTCTTTAGCTTTTTCTTCTATATTTAACATTATGTAGAGGAAAGACCCCCCTCTAAATCTGTATTGAAATTATTTTCCATTCTAATTCATAGAAATGGAGTAGCGTGCAATGGTGTCGTCTCATACAACTGTAAGTTAGGAGAAAAATTTGTGGGCACAAAATGGGTGATCAGTGTCTTATTCTCTTCGGTTTGAGCCTTGTCTTTAGCTTTTTCTTCTATATTTAACATTATGTAGAGGCAAGGCCCCCCTCTAAATCTGGATTGAAATTATTTTTCATTCTAATTCATAGAAATGGAGTAGCGTGCAATGGTGTCGTCTCATACAACTGTGAGTTAGTAGAAAAATTAATGTGCACAAAATGGGTGATCAGTGTCTTATTCTCTTCTGTTTGTGCCTTGTCTTTAGCTTTTTCTTCTATATCTAACATTACGTAGAGGCAAGGCCCCCCTCTAAATCTGGATTGAAATTATTTTTCATTCTAATTCATAGAAATGGAGTAGCGTGCAATGGTGTCGTCTCATACAACTGTGAGTTAGTAGAAAAATTTTTTGGGCACAAAATGGGTGATCAGTGTCTTATTCTATTCTGTTTGTGTCTTGTCTTTAGCTTTTTCTTCTATATTTAACATTATGTAGAGGCAAGGCCCCCCTCTAAATCTTGGTTGAAATTATTTTTCTTTCTAATTCATAGAAATGGAGTAGCGTGCAATGGTGTGGTCTCATACAACTGTGAGTTAGTAGAAAAAATTTGTGGGCATAAAATGGGTGATCAGTGACTTATTCTATTCTGTTTGTGTCTTGTCTTTAGCTTTTTCTTCTATATTTAACATTATGTAGAGGCAAGGCCCACCTCTAAATCTGGATTGAAATTATTTTTCATTCTAATTCATAGAAATGGAGTAGCGTGCAATGGTGTCGTCTCATACAACTGTGAGTTAGTAGAAAAATTTGTGGGCACAAAATGGGTGATCAGTGTCTTTTTCTCTTCTGTTTGTGTTTTGTCTTTACCTTTTTCTTCTATATTTAACATTATGTAGAGGCAAGGCCCCCCTCTAAATCTGGTTTGAAATTATTTTTCTTTCTAATTCATAGAAATGGAGTAGCGTGCAATGGTGTGGTCTCATACAACTGTGAGTTAGTAGAAAAATTTGTGGGCACAAAATGTTTGATCAGTGTCTCATTCTCTTCTGTTTGTGCCTTGTCTTTAGCTTTTTCTTCTATATTTAACATTATGTAGAGGCAAGGCCCCCCTCTAAATCTGTATTAAAAATTATTTTTCATTCTAATTCATAGAAATGGAGTAGCGTGCAATGGTGTCGTCTCATACCACTGTGAGTTAGTAGAAAGAATTTGTGGGCAAAAAATGGGTGATCAGAGACTTATTCTCTTCTGTTTGTGTTTTGTCTTCACCTTTTTCTTCCATATTTAACATTATGTAGAGGCAAGGCCCCCCTCTAAATCTGGATTGAAATTATTTTTCATTCTAATTCATAGAAGTGGAGTAACGTGCAATGGTGTCGTCTCATACAACTGTGAATTAGTAGAAAGAATACGTGGGCACAAAATGGGTGATCAGTGTCTTATTCTCTTCTGTTTGTGCCTTGTCTTTAGCTTTTTCTTCTATATTTAACATTATGTAGAGGCAAGACCCCCCTCTAAATCTGGATTGAAATTATTTTCCATTCTAATTCATAGAAATGGAGTAGCGTGCAATGGTGTCGTCTCATACAACTGTAAGTTAGGAGAAAAATTTGTGGGCACAAAATGGGTGATCAGTGTCTTATTCTCTTCGGTTTGAGCCTTGTCTTTAGCTTTTTCTTCTATATTTAACATTATGTAGAGGCAAAGACCCCCCTCTAAATCTGGATTGAAATTATTTTTCATTCTAATTCATAGAAATGGAGTAGCGTGCAATGGTGTCGTCTCATACAACTGTGAGTTAGTAGAAAAATTAATGGGCACAAAATGGGTGATCAGTGTCTTATTCTCTTCTGTTTGTGCCTTGTCTTTAGCTTTTTCTTCTATATTTAACATTATGTAGAGGCAAGGCCCCCCTCTAAATCTGGATTGAAATTATTTTTCATTCTAATTCATAGAAATGGAGTAGCGTGCAATGGTGTCGTCTCATACAAATGTGAGTTAGTAGAAAAATTTGTGGGCACAAAATGGGTGATCAGTGTCTTATTCTCTTCTGTTTGTGCCTTGTCTTTACCTTTTTCTTCTATATTTAACATTATGTAGAGGCAAGGCACCCCTCTAAATCTGGATTGAAATTATTTTTCATTCTAATTCATAGAAATGGAGTAGCGTGCAATCGTGTCGTCTCATACAGTTGTGAGTTAGTAGAAAAAAATCGTGGGCACAAAATGGGTGATCAGTGTCTTATTCTCTTCTGTTTCTGCCTTGTCTTTAGCTTTTTCTTCTATATTTAACATTATGTAGAGGCAAGACCCCCCTCTAAATCTGTATTGAAATTATTTTCCATTCTAATTCATAGAAATGGAGTAGCGTGCAATGGTGTCGTCTCATACAACTGTAAGTTAGGAGAAAAATTTGTGGGCACAAAATGGGTGATCAGTGTCTTATTCTCTTCGGTTTGAGCCTTGTCTTTAGCTTTTTCTTCTATATTTAACATTATGTAGAGGCAAGGCCCCCCTCTAAATCTGGATTGAAATTATTTTTCATTCTAATTCATAGAAATGGAGTAGCGTGCAATGGTGTCGTCTCATACAACTGTGAGTTAGTAGAGAAATTAATGGGCACAAAATGGGTGATCAGTGTCTTATTCTCTTCTGTTTGTGCCTTGTCTTTAGCTTTTTCTTCTATATCTAACATTATGTAGAGGCAAGGCCCCCCTCTAAATCTGGATTGAAATTATTTTTCTTTCTAATTCATAGAAATGGAGTAGCGTGCAATGGTGTCGTCTCATACAACTGTGAGTTAGTAGAAAAATTTGTGGGCACAAAATGGGTGATCAGTGTCTTATTCTCTTCTGTTTGTGCCTTGTCTTTAGCTTTTTCTTCTATATTTAACATTATGTAGAGGCAAGGCCCCCCTCAAAATCTGGATTGAAATTATTTATCATTCTAATTCAAAGAAATGGAGTAGCGTGCAATGGTGTCGTCTCATACAACTGTGAGTTAGTAGAAAAATTTGTGGGCACAAAATGGGTGATCAGTGACTTATTCTCTTCTGTTTGTGCCTTGTCTTTACCTTTTTCTTCTATATTTAACATTATGTAGAGGCAAGGACCCCCTCTAAATCTGGATTAAAAATTATTTTTCATTCTAATTCATAGAAATGGAGTAGCGTGCAATGGTGTCGTCTCATACCACTGTGAGTTAGCAGAGAGAATTTGTGGGAAAAAAATGGGTGATCAGTGTCTTATTCTCTTCTGTTTGTGCCTTGTCTTTACCTTTTTCTTTGATATTTAACATTATGTAGAGGCAAGGCCCCCCTCTAAATCTGGATTGAAATTATTTTTCATTCTAATTCATAGAATTGGAGTAACGTGCAATGGTGTTGTCTCATACAACTGTGAGTTATTAGCAAAATTTGTGGGCACAAAATGGGTGATCAGTGTCTTATTCTCTTCTGTTTGTGCCTTGTCTTTACCTTTTTCTTCTATATTTAACATTATGAAGAGGCAAGGCCCCGCTCTAAATCTGGATTGAAATTATTTTTGATTCTAATTCATAGAAATGGAGTAGCGTCCAATGGTGTCGTCTCATACAACTGTGAATTAGTAGAAAAATTTTAGGGCACAAAATGGGTGATCAGTGACTTATTCTCTTCTGTTTGAGCCTTGTCTTTAGCTTTTTCTTCTATATTTAACATTATGTAGAGGCAAGTCCCCCCTCTAAATCTGGATTGAAATTATTTTTCATACTAATTCATAGAAATGGAGTAGCATGCAATCGTGTCGTCTCATACAACTGTGTGTTAGTAGAAAAATTTGTGGGCACAAAATGTTTGATCAGAGTCTTATTCTCTTCTGTTTGTGCCTTGTCTTTAGATTTTTCTTCTATATTTAACATTATGTAGAGGTGTGGCACCCTGCATTTTTAGAAAGACTTAAAAGAGATATTCCTAGAAATATGATTTAATTTTTATTCGGTTTATTAACCAGTTGTTAGTTATTTAGAAACGAAGAATAATTGAGTTTTGAGAATAATTCTCTAACTGTATTTAGGCGATCCAAAGAGAAGAAGAAAAAAAAATATAATAAAAAGAAAGAGAAAGAGGAATAGATAAAACAAAACCCGGTCATAAGTAAAACTAAGACAAGACAGGTGTCAAAATATATCAGGTCAAATTACCTGACCGAAATCCAGGGAAATAGAAATTGTTATATTTGGTTGAAGAAATTGAGTTTTGGAGATAATAAAATAAAACAAAAAGAAGAGGAAAGACAGAAACATAATACGAGACCAGGTCGTAAGCGAAAACACACACGTACGACCAGCACCTAACAAGTGTCAAAATTATCAGGTCAAGCGCTTGAACTAATTCCGTGTCCGCGTAGGATGGAAGTTTTGTTAAGGTTGGCTGAAACAATGAAGATTTTTTTGAACAATGAAAACGAAATTTTAATCGGAGGAAAGGTGTTTTTTGTGTTGAGGTGGTGACCGGTGGAACTGTATACAGATTCTGACCTGTTAAAAATTGGAACCCCACGATGATGAAGTGGAGACATTTTCAATTCAGATAATTAAGATTTTTGACTATCAGGTCTGACCAAAAACAAAGAAGGAAAGAAAACGATCGTCTCGGCTCACAGATAGCGCCAATATTCTTTCCTGAAATCACATCTAATTAGCGGCAGGCTGTTTTGCCAGAACCCAGGTGAGAAAAAGCCAAGATTATCATTTTTCGTACGTGTGAAAAAGGCCAAATTAGATTTTGTTTTTTTTAGAACAAGAACGATGTAAGCCACGCCCGATTGGAGACGGGAGGCGTCCCACCACAGTCTCATTAGCCGAAAGCGGTCACGTGATATGCGGAAAGAGGAGGGAGAATGATCGATCAAGAACCATTGGTCGAAAACGGTCACCTGACATACGAGAGACCGGGAGAGATGGGTATGCGTCTTCCCCCCAGAGGCACTGTGAGGAAGTAGGGGTGAAAATAATAGCGATAATGGGAAATCAGAACTAATGCGACTTTTGGGATTATCGAGAGAGCCTTGACGCCGACAGACCCACCCCGGTTTGCTGCGGCGTCAATAAAAGCAGGACCCCAATCGACAAAAAGATGAGTTCAGCCCCGGACGGCAGCGAGAGGAGATCGCCTCGGACGGCGGAGAGTTGCGGCTGGGTGGCGGCAGAAATCCTTCCAGCCCAAGTCGAAAACAAGAAATCCTTCCAGCCCAAGTCAAAGACAAGAGAAGTTCTATCTAAGTCGACGAAGAAGAAGATTACTCGAAAGCCGCGGAGAAGTTGCAGCCAAGTCGAAGACAAGGCCAAAGAGTTGCTGGACGGAAGAAGAAGAAGAAGTTAAAATCAAGCCCAGCCGAGAACAGAATTCGACCCAACCAGATCGAAGTGAAGAAATACAACTCAAGTCGAAGAGAAGAATCAACTGCGAATGATTGATAGAAATTAGCCCCAGTGTCGAAATAAACCACACTCCGACATACACAATTCTAGAGAGTAGACAATTCGAAATCGTTAAGTTGTATGATAGAAGCTTGGTGCCATAGTCCACAGAGCGGGTCGGGAATGAGAACAATTTTTCTTTATGTAACGGACATTAGATATAAAAGGTTGTCACCCTTTTTTTTTTTCAGTAATTTTTTGTCTCGTGAGTTTTTTTTTTCTTTTACTTGTGTTTTGCCACCCACGTCGGACTCAACTTGCATACGGCCCAATCCCTGCTGGTCCCGTCTGTCTAAGATCTAAACACAGCGTGGGTAGACAGACCGGAGATCAGTACAGTTGCTTTAGCAACCAGGTATTGGAAGCGGGTTGGGAAAGGCGAGGCTGGTGATCATCTAACCAAGAAGTTGGAGCGGCACGCTTGGGACCAGGAGGAGCGACCAGGAGGAGCGACGTCACAGTTGGCGCCGTAACCAAAGGATTCGATCCAGGGCCAGGTGTGTAGCCGTCACAGAGGCAGGGCCCCCCTCTAAATCTGGATTGAAATTATTTTTCATTCTAATTCATAGAAATGGAGTAGCGTGCAATGGTGTCGTCTCATACAACTGTGAGTTAGTAGAAAAATTTATGGGCACAAAATGGGTGATCAGTGTCTTATTCTCTTCTGTTTGTGCCTGGTCTTTATCTTTTTCTTCTATATTTAACATTATGTAGAGGCAAGGCCCCCCTCTAAATCTGGATTGAAATTATTTTTCATTCTAATTCATAGAAATGGAGTAGCGTGCAATGGTGTCGTCTCATACAAATGTGAGTTAGTAGAAAAATTTGTGGGCACAAAATGGGTGACCAGAGTCTTATTCTCTTCTGTTTGTGCCTTGTCTTTACGTTTCTCTTCTATTTTTTAACATTATGTATAGGCTAGTCCCCACTCTAAATCTGGGTTCAAATTATTTTTCATTCTAATTGATAGAAATGGAGTAGCGTGCAATTGTGTCGTCTCATACAGCTGTGAGTTAGTAGAAAAAATTTGTGGGCACAAAATGGGTGATCAGTGTATTATTCTCTTCTCTTTGTGCCTTGTCTTTAGCTTTTTCTTCTATATTTAACATTATGTAGAGGCAAGGCCCCCCTCTAAATCTGGATTAAAAATTAATTTTTCATTCTAATTCATAGAAATGGAGTAGCGTGCAATGGTGTCGTCTCATACCACTGTGAGTTAGTAGAAAGAATTTGTGGGCACAAAATGGGTGATCAGTGTCTTATTCTGTTCTGTTTGTGCCTTGTCTTTAGCTTTTTCTTCTATATTTAACATTATGTAGAGGCAAGGCCCCCCCTCTAAATCTGGATTGAAATTATATTTCATTCTAATTCATAGAATTGGAGTAGCGTGCAATGGTGTCGTCTCATACAACTGTGAGTTAGGAGCAAAATTGGTGGGCACAAAATGGGTGATCAGTGTCTTATTCTCTTCTGTTTGTGCCTTGTCTTTACCTTTTTCTTCTATATTTAACATTATGTAGAGGCAAGGCCCCCCTCTAAATCTGGATTGAAATTATTTTTCATTCTAATTCATAGAAATGGAGTAGCGTGCAATGGTGTAGTCTCATCCAACTGTGAGTTAGTAGAAAAATTTGTGGGCACAAAATGGGTGATCAGTGTCTTATTCGGTTTTGTTTGAGCCTTATCTTTACCTTTTTCTTCTATATTTAACATTATGTAGAGGAAAGGCCCCCGTCTAAATCTGGATTGAAATTATTTTTCATTCTAATCCATAGAAATGGAGTAACGTGCAATGGTGTCGTCGCATACAACTGTGAGTTAGTAGAAAAATTTGTGGGCACAAAATGGGTGATCAGTGTCTTATTCTCTTCTGTTTGTGCCTTGTCTTTACCTTTTTCTTCTATATTTAACATTATGTATAGGCAAGGCCCCCCTCTAAATCTGGATTGAAATTATTTTTCATTGTAATTCATAGAAATGGGGTAGCGTGCAATGGTGTTGTCTCATACAAATGTGACTTAGTAGAAAAATTTGTGGGCACAAAATGGGTGATCAGTGTCTTATTCTCTTCTGTTTGTGCCTTGTCTTTAACTTTTTCTTCTATATTTAACATTATGTAGAGGCAAGGCCCCCCTCTAAAACTGGATTGAAATTATTTTTCATTCTAATTCATAGAAATGGAGTAGCGTGCAATGGTGTAGTCTCATACAACTGTGAGTTAGTAGAAAAATTTGTGGGCACAAAATGTTTGATCAGAGTCTTATTATCTTCTGCTTATGTCTTGTATTTAGCTTTTTCTTCTATATTTAACATTATGTAGAGGCAAGGCCCCCCTCAAAATCTGGATTGAAATTATTTTTCGTTCTAATTCATAGAAATGGAGTAGCGTGCAATGGTGTCGTCTCATACCACTGTGAGTTAGTAGAAAAATTTGTGGGCACAAAATGTTTGATCAGAGAATTATTCTCTTCTTTTTATGCCTTGTCTTTATATTTTTCTTCTATATTTAACATTATGTAGAGGCAAGGCCCCCCTCTAAATCTGGATTGAAATTATTTTTCATTCTAATTCATAGAAATGGAGTAGCGTGCAATGGTGTCGTCTCATACAAATGTGATTTAGTAGAAAAATTTGTGGGCACAAAATGTTTGATCAGAGTCTTTTTCTCTTCCGTTTATGCCTTGTCTTTAGCTTTTTCTTCTATATTTAACTTTATGTAGAGGCAAGGCCCCCCTCTAAATCTGGATAGAAATTATTTTTCATTCTAAATCATAGAAATGGAGTAGCGTGCAATGGTGTCGTCTCATAAAACTGTGAGTTAGTAGAAAAATTTGTGGGCACAAAATGTTTGATCAGAGTCTTATTCTCTTCTGTTTGTGCCTTGTCTTTAGCTTTTTCTTCTATATTTAACATTATGTAGAGGCAAGGCCCCCCTCTAAATCTGGATTGAAATTATTTTTCATTCTAATTCATAGAAATGGAGTAACGTGCAATTGTGTCGTCTCATACCACTGTGAGTTAGTAGAAATATTTGTGGGCACAATATGGGTGATCAGTGTCTTATTCTATTCTGTTTGTGCCTTGTCTTTAACTTTTTCTTCTATATTTAACATTACGTAGAGGCAAGGCCCCCCTCTAAATCTGGATAGAAATTATTTTTCATTCTAATTCATAGAAATGGAGTTGCGTGCAATGGTGTCGTCTCATACAAATGTGAGTTAGTAGAAAAATTTGTTGGCACAAAATGGGTGACCAGTGTCTTATTCTCTTCTGTTTGTGCCTTGTCTTTACGTTTTTCTTCTATTTTTTAACATTATGTATAGGCTAGTCCCCCCTCTAAATCTGGGTTCAAATTATTTTTCATTCTAATTGATAGAAATGGAGTAGCGTGCAATGGTGTCGTCTCATACAGCTGTGAGTTAGGAGAAAAAATTTGTGGGCACAAAATGGGTGATCAGTGTATTATTCTCTTCTCTTTGTGCCTTGTCTTTAGCTTTTTCTTCTATATTTAACATTATGTAGAGGCAAGGCCCCCCTCTAAATCTGGATTAAAAATTATTTTTCATTCTAATTCATAGAAATGCAGTAGTGTGCAATGGTGCCGTCTCATACAACTGTGAGTTAGTAGAAAAATTTGTGGGCACAAAATGGGTGATCAGTGTCTTATTCTCTTCTGTTTGTGCCTTGTCTTTAGCTTTTTGTTCTATATTAAACATTATGTAGAGGCAAGGCCCCCTCTAAATCTGGATTAAAATTATTTTTCATTCTAATTCATAGAAATGGAGTAGCGTGCAATGGTGTCGTCTCATACCACTGTGAGTTAGTAGAAAGAATTTGTGGGCACAAAATGGGTGATCAGTGTCTTATTCTGTTCTGTTTGTGCCTTGTCTTTAGCTTTTTCTTCTATATTTAACATTATGTAGAGGCAAGGCCCCCCTCTAAATCTGGATTGAAATTATATTTCATTCTAATTCATAGAATTGGAGTAGCGTGCAATGGTGTCGTCTCATACAACTGTGAGTTAGGAGCAAAATTGGTGGGCACAAAATGGGTGATCAGTGTCTTATTCTCTTCTGTTTGTGTCTTGTCTTTACCTTTTTCTTCTATATTTAACATTATGTAGAGGCAAGGCCCCCCTCTAAATCTGGATTGAAATTATTTTTCATTCTAATTCATAGAAATGGAGTAGCGTGCAATGGTGTAGTCTCATCCAACTGTGAGTTAGTAGAAAAATTTGTGGGCACAAAATGGGTGATCAGTGTCTTATTCGGTTTTGTTTGAGCCTTATCTTTACCTTTTTCTTCTATATTTAACATTATGTAGAGGCAAGGCCCCCGTCTAAATCTGGATTGAAATTATTTTTCATTCTAATCCATAGAAATGGAGTAACGTGCAATGGTGTCGTCTCATACAACTGTGAGTTAGTAGAAAAATTTGTGGGCACAAAATGGGTGATCAGTGACTTATTCTCTTCTGTTTGTGCCTTGTCTTTACCTTTTTCTTCTATATTTAACATTATGTATAGGCAAGGCCCCCCTCTAAATCTGGATTGAAATTATTTTTCATTGTAATTCATAGAAATGGGGTAGCGTGCAATGGTGTTGTCTCATACAAATGTGACTTAGTAGAAAAATTTGTGGGCACAAAATGGGTGATCAGTGCCTTATTCTCTTCTGTTTGTGCCTTGTCTTTAACTTTTTCTTCTATATTTAACATTATGTAGAGGCAAGGCCCCCCTCTAAAACTGGATTGAAATTATTTTTCATTCTAATTCATAGAAATGGAGTAGCGTCCAATGGTGTAGTCTCATACAACTGTGAGTTAGTAGAAAAATTTGTGGGCAAAAAATGTTTGATCAGAGTCTTATTATCTTCTGCTTATGCCTTGTATTTAGCTTTTTCTTCTATATTTAACATTATGTAGAGGCAACGCCCCCCTCACAATCTGGATTGAAATTATTTTTCGTTCTAATTCATAGAAATGGAGTAGCGTGCAATGGTGTCGTCTCATACCACTGTGAGTTTGTAGAAAAATTTGTGGGCACAAAATGTTTGATCAGAGACTTATTCTCTTCTTTTTATGCCTTGTCTTTACATTTTTCTTCTATATTTAACATTATGTAGAGGCAAGGCCCCCCTCTAAATCTGGATTGAAATTATTTTTCATTCTAATTCATAGAAATGGAGTAGCGTGCAATGGTGTCGTCTCATACAAATGTGATTTAGTAGAAATATTTGTGGGCACAAAATGTTTGATCAGAGTCTTTTTCTCTTCTGTTTATGCCTTGTCTTTAGCTTTTTCTTCTATATTTAACTTTATGTAGAGGCAAGGCCCCCCTCTAAATCTGGATTGTAATTATTTTTCATTCTAATTCATAGAAATGGAGTAGCGTGCAATGGTGTCGTCTCATACAAATGTGATTTAGTAGAAAAATTTGTGGGCACAAAATGTTTGATCAGAGACTTATTCTCTTCTGTTTGTGCCTTTTCTTTAGCTTTTTCTTCTATATTTAACATTATGTAGAGGCAAGGCCCCCCTCTAAATCTGGATTGAAATTATTTTTCATTCTAATTCATAGAAATGGAGTAACGTGCAATGGTGTCGTCTCATACAACTGTGAGTTAGTAGAAATATTTGTGGGCACAAAATGGGTGATCAGTGTCTTATTCTCTTCTGTTTGTGCCTTGTCTTTAGCTTTTTCTTCTATATTTAACATTACGTAGAGGCAAGGCCCCCCTCTAAATCTGGATAGAAATTATTTTTCATTCTAATTCATAGAAACGGAGTAGCATGCAATGGTGTCGTCTCCTACAACTGTGAGTTAGTAGAAAATTTGTGGGCATAAAATGGCTGATGAGTTTCTTTTTTGCATCTGTTTGTGCCTTGTCTTTAGCTTTTTCTTCTATATTTAATATTATGTAGAGGCAAGGACCCCTATAAATCTGGATTGAAATTATTTTTCATTCTAATTCATAGAAATGGAGTAGTGTGCAATGGTGTCAAATCATACAACTGTGAGTTAGTAGAAAAATTTGTGGGCACAAAATATTTGATCAGAGTCTTATTCTCTTCTGTTTATGCCTTGTCTTTAGCTTTTTCTTCTATATTTAACATTATGTAGAGGCAAGGCCTCCCTCTAAATCTGGAATGAAATTATTTTTCATTCTAATTCATAGAAATGGAGTAGCGTGCAATGGTGTCGTCTCATACTACTGTGAGTTAGTAGAAAAATTTGTGGGCATAAAATGGCTGATCAGTGTCTTTTTTGCTTCTGTTTGTGCCTTGTCTTTAGCTTTTTCTTCTATATTTAATATTATATAGAGGCAAGGCCCCCCTATAAATCTGGATTGAAATTATTTTTCATTCTAATTCATAGAAATGGAGTAGCATGCAATGGTGTCGTCTCATACAACTGTGTGTTAGTAGAAAAATTAGGGGGCACAAAATGGGTGATCAGTGACTTATTCTCTTCTGTTTGAGCCTTGTCTTTAGCTTTTTCTTCTATATTTAAGATTATGAAGAGGCAAGGCCCCCCTCTAAATCTGGATTGAAATTATTTTTCATTCTAATTCATAGAAATGGAGTAGCGTGCAATGGTTTTGTCTCATACAACTGTGAGTTAGTAGAAAAATTAGGGGGCACAAAATGGGTGATCAGTGACTTATTCTCTTCTGTTTGAGCCTTGTCTTTAGCTTTTTCTTCTATATTTAAGATTATGAAGAGGCAAGGCCCCCCTCTAAATCTGGATTGAAATTATTTTTCATTCTAATTCATAGAAATGGAGTAGCGTGCAATGGTTTTGTCTCATACAACTGTGAGTTAGTAGAAAAATTTGTGGGGACAAAATGGGTGATCAGTGTCTTATTCTCTTCTGTTGGTGCCTTGTCTTTAGCTTTTTCTTCTATATTTAACATTATGTAGAGGCAAGGCCCCCCTCTAAATCTGGATTGAAATTATTTTTCTTTCTAATTCATAGAAATGGAGTAGCATGCAATGGTGACGTCTCCTACAACTGTGAGTTAGTAGAAAATTTGTGGGCATAAAATGGCTGATCAGTGTCTTTTTTGCTTCTGTTTGTGCCTTGTCTTTTGCTTTTTCTTCTATATTTAATATTATGTAGAGGCAAGGCCCCCCTATAAATCTGGATTGAAATTATTTTTCATTCTAATTCATAGAAATGGAGTAGCGTGCAATGGTGTCAACTCATACAACTGTGAGTTAGTAGAAAAATTTGTGGGCACAAAATATTTGATCAGAGTCTTATTCTCTTCTGTTTATGCCTTGTCTTTAGCTTTTTCTTCTATATTTAACATTATGTAGAGGCAAGGCCTCCCTTCAAATCTGGAATGAAATTATTTTTTATTCTAATTCATAGAAATGGAGTAGCGTGAAATGGTTTCGTCTCATACTACTGTGAGTTAGTAGAAAAATTTGTGGGCACAAAATGGGAGATCAATGACTTATTCTGTTCTGTTTGAGCCTTGTCTTTAACTTTTTCTTCTATATTTAACATTATGTAGAGGCAAGGCCCCCCTCTAAATCTGGATTGAAGTTATTTTTAATTCTAATTCATAGAAATGGAGTAACGTGCAATGCTGTCGTCTCATACAACTGTGTGTTAGTAGAAAAATTTGTGGGCACAAAATGGGTGATCAGTGCCTTATTCTCTTCTGTTTGTGCCTTGTCTTTAACTTTTTCTTCTATATTTAACATTATGTAGAGGCAAGGCCCCCCTCTAAAACTGGATTGAAATTATTTTTCATTCTAATTCATAGAAATGGAGTAGCGTGCAATGGTGTAGTCTCATACAACTGTGAGTTAGTAGAAAAATTTGTGGGCAAAAAATGTTTGATCAGAGTCTTATTATCTTCTGCTTATGCCTTGTATTTAGCTTTTTCTTCTATATTTAACATTATGTAGAGGCAAGGCCCCCCTCTAAATCTGGATTGAAATTATTTTTCTTTCTAATTCATAGAAATGGAGTAGCATGCAATGGTGTCGTCTCCTACAACTGTGAGTTAGTAGAAAATTTGTGGGCATAAAATGGCTGATCAGTGTCTTTTTTGCTTCTGTTTGTGCCTTGTCTTTAGCTTTTTCTTCTATATTTAATATTATGTAAAGGCAAGGCCCCCCCTATAAATCTGGATTGAAATTATTTTTCATTCTAATTCATAGAAATGGAGTAGCGTGCAATGGTGTCAACTCATACAACTGTGAGTTAGTAGAAAAATTTGTGGGCACAAAATGGGTGATTAGTGTCTTATTCTCTTCTGTTTTTTCCTTGCTTTAGCTTTTTCTTCTATATTTAACATTATGTAGAGGCAAGGCCCCCCTCTAAATCTGGATTGAAATTATTTTTCATTCTAATTCATAGAAATGGAGTAGCGTGGAATGGTGTCGTCTCATACAAATGTGATTTAGTAGAAAAATTAGTGGGCACTAAATTGGGTGATCAGTGACTTATTCTCTTCTGTTTGTGCCTTGTCTTTACCTTTTTCTTCGATATTTAACATGATGTAGAGGCAAGGCCCCCCTCTAAATCTGGATTGAAATTATTTTTAATTCTAATTCATAGAAATGGAGTAGCGTGCAATGGTGTCGTCTCATACAACTGTGAGTTAGTAGAAAAATCTGTGGGCACAAAATGGGTGATCAGTGACTTATTCTCTTCTGTTTGAGCCTTGTCTTTAGCTTTTTTTCTATATTTAACATTATGTAGAGGCAAGGCCCCCCTCTAAATCTGGATTGAAATTATTTTTCATTCTAATTCATAGAAATGGAGTAGCGTGCAATGGTTTCGTCTCATACAACTGTGAGTTAGTAGAAAAATTTGTGGGCACAAAATGGGTGATCAGTGTCTTATTCTCTTCTGTTTGTGCCTTGTCTTTAGCTTTTTCTTCTATATTTAACATTATGTAGAGGCAAGGCCCCCCTCTAAATCGGGATTGAAATTATTTTTCTTTCTAATTCATAGAAATGGAGTAGCATGCAATGGTGTCGACTCCTACAACTGTGAGTTAGTAGAAAATTTGTGGGCATAAAATGGGAGATCAATGACTTATTCTGTTCTGTTTGAGCCTTGTCTTTAACTTTTTCTTCTATATTTAACATTATGTACAGGCAAGGCCCCCCTCTAAATCTGGATTGAAGTTATTTTTAATTCTAATTCATAGAAATGGAGTAACGTGCAATGGTGTCGTCTCATACAACTGTGTGTTAGTAGAAAAATTTGTGAGCACAAAATGGGTGATCAGTGTCTTATTCTCTTCTGTTTTTGCCTTGTCTTTAGCTTTTTCTTCTATATTTAACATTATGTAGAGGCAAGGCCCCCCTCTAAATCTGGATTGAAATTATTTTTCATTCTAATTCATAGAAATGGAGTAGCGTGAAATGGTGTCGTCTCCTACAACTGTGAGTTAGTAGAAAAATTTGTGGGCACAAAATGGGTGATCAGTGACTTATTCTCTTCTGTTTGTGCCTTGTCTTTACCTTTTTCTTCTATATTTAACATTATGTAGAGGCAAGGCCCCCCTCTAAATCTGGATTGAAATTATTTTTCATTCTAATTCATAGAAATGGAGTAGCGTGCAATGGTGTCGTCTCATACAACTGTGAGTTAGTAGTAAAATTTGTGGGCACAAAATGGGTGATCAATGTCTTATTCTCTTCTCCTTGTGCCTTGTCTTTACCTTTTTCTTCTATATTTAACATTATGTAGAGGCAAGGCCACCCTCTAAATCTGGATTGAAAATATTTTTCATTCTAATTCATAGAAATGGAGTAGCGTGCAATGGTGTCGTCTCATACAACTGTGAGTTAGTAGAAAAATTTGTGGGCACAAAATGGGTGATCAGTGTCTTATTCTCTTCTGTTTGAGCCTTGTCTTTAGCTTTTTCTTCTATATTTAACATTATGTAGAGGCAAGGCCCCCCTCTAAATCTGGATTGAAATTATTTTTCATTCTAATTCATAGAAATGGAGTTGCGAGCAATGGTGTCGTCTCATACAAATGTCATTTAGTAGAAAAATTTGAGGGCACAAAATGGGTGATCAGTGTCTTATTCTCTTCTGTTTGTGCCTTGTCTTTACCTTTTTCTTCTATATTTAACATTATGTAGAGGCAAAGCCCCCCTTGAAATCTGGATTGAAATTATTTTTCATTGTAATTCATAGAAATGGAGTAGCGTTCAATGGTGTTGTCTCATACAACTGTGAGTTAGTAGAAAAATTTGTGGGCACAAAATGGGTGATCAGTGACTTATTCTCTTCTGTTTGAGCCTTGTCTTTAGCTTTTTCTTCTATATTTAACATTATGTAGAGGCAAGGCCCCCCTCTAAATGTGGATTGAAATTATTTTTCATTCTAATTCATAGAAATGGAGTAGCTTGCAATGTTGTCGTCTCATACAACTGTGAGTTAGTAGAAAAATTTGTGGGCACAAAATGGGTGATCAGAGTCTTATACTCTTCTGTTTGTGCCTTGTCTTTACTTTTTTCTTCTATATTTAACATTATGTAGAGGCAAGGCCCCCCTCTAAAACTGGAATGAAATTATTTTTCATTCTAATTCATAGAAATGGAGGAGCATGCAATGGTGTCATCTCATACAACTGTGAGTTAGTAGAAAAATTTGTGGGCACAAAATGTGTGATCAGTGTCTTTTTCTCTTCTGTTTGTGCCTTGTCTTTACCTTTTTTTTCTATATTTAACATTATGTACAGGGCAGGCCCCCCTCTAAATCTGGATTGAAATTATTTTTCATTCTAATTCATATAAATGGAGTAGCATGCAATGGTGTCGTCACATACAACTGTGAGTTAGTAGAAAAATTTGTCGGCACAAAATGGGTGATCATTCACTTCTTCTCTTCTGTTTGTGCCTTGTCTTTAGCTTTTTCTTCTATATTTAACATTATGTAGAGGCAAGGCCCCCCTCTAAATCTGGATTGAAATTATTTTTCATTCTAATTCATAGAAATGGTGTAGCGTGCAATGGTGTCGTCTCATACAAATGTGATTTAGTAGAAAAATTTGTGGGCACAAAATGGGTGATCAGTGTCTTATTCTCTTCTGTTTGTGCCTTGTCTTTACGTTTTTCTTCTATATTTAACATTATGTAGAGGCAAGGCCCCCCTCTAAATCTGGATTGAAATTATTTTTCATTCTAATTCATAGAAATGGAGTAGCGTGCAATGGTGTCGTCTCATACAACTGTGAGTAAGTAGAAAAATTTGTGGGCACAAAATGTTTGATCAGAGCCTTATTCTCTTCTGTTTTTGCCTTGTCTTTAGCTTTTTCTTCTATATTTAACATTATGTAGAGGCAAGGCCCCCCTCTAAATCTGGATCGAAATTATTTTTCATTCTAATTCATAGAAATGGAGTAGCGTGCAATGGTGTCGTCTCATACAACTGTGAGTTAGTAGAAAAATTTGGGGGCACAAAATGGGTGATCAGTGATTTATTCTCTTCTGTTTGTGCCTTGTCTTTAGCTTTTTCTTCTATATTTAACATTATGTAGAGGCAAGGCCCCCCTCGAAATCTGGATTGCAATTATTTTTCATTCTAATTCATAGAAATGGAGTAGCGTGCAATGGGGTTGTCTCATACAACTGTGAGTTAGTAGAAAAATTTGTGGGCAGAAAATGGGTGATCAGTGTCTTATTCTCTTCTGTTTGTGCCTTGTCTTTACCTTTTTCTTCTATATTTAACATTATGTAGAGGCAAGGCCCCCCTCTAAATCTGGCTTGAAATTATTTTTCATTATAATTCATAGAAATGGAGTAGCGTGCAATGGTGTCGTCTCATACCACTGTGAGTTAGTAGAAAAAACTTCTGGGCAAAAAATTGGTGATCAGTGTCTTATTCTCTTCTGTTTGTGCCTTGACTTTAGCTTTTTCTTCTATATTTAACATTATGTAGAGGCATGGCCCCCGTCTAAATCTGGATTGAAATTATTTTTTCATTCTAATTCATAGAAATGGAGTAGCGTGCAATGGTGTCGTCTCATACAACTGTGAGTTAGTAGAAAAATTTGTAGGCACAAAATGGTGATCAGTGATTATTCTCTTCTGTTTGAGCCTTGTCTTTAGCTTTTTCTTCTATATTTAACATTATGTAGAGTCAAGGCCCCCCTCTAAATCTGGATTGTAATTATTTTTCATTCGAATTCATAGAAATGGTGTAGCGTGCAATGGTGACGTCTCATACAACTGTGAGTTAGTAGAAAAAGTTGTGGGCACAAAATGGGTGATCAGTGTCTTATTCTCTTCCGTTTGTGCCTTGTCTTTAGCTTTTTCTTCTATATTTAACATTATGTAGAGGAAAGCCCCCCTCTAAATCTGGATTGAAATTATTTTTCATTCTAATTCATAGAAATGGAGTAGCGTGCAATGCTGTCATCTCATACAACTGTGAGTTAGTAGAAAAATTTGTGGGCAGAAAATGGGTGATCAGTGTCTTATTCTCTTCTGTTTGTGCCTTGTCTTTAGCTTTTTCTTCTATATTTAACATTATGTAGAGGCAAGGCCCCCCTCTAAATCTGGATTGAAATTATTTTTCATTCTAATTCATAGAAATGGAGTAGCGTGCAATGGTGTCGTCTCATACAACTGTGAGTTAGTAGTAAAATTTGTGGGCACAAAATGGGTGATCAATGACTTATTCTCTTCTCCTTGTGCCTTGTCTTTACCTTTTTCTTCTATATTTAACATTATGTAGAGGCAAGGCCACCCTCTAAATCTGGATTGAAAATATTTTTCATTCTAATTCATAGAAATGGAGTAGCGTGCAATGGTGTCGTCTCATACAACTGTGAGTTAGTAGAAAAATTTGTGGGCACAAAATGGGTGATCAGTGTCTTATTCTCTTCTGTTTTGGACTTGTCTTTAGCTTTTTCTTCTATATTTAACATTATGTAGAGGCAAGGCCACCCTCTAAATCTGGATTGAAATTATTTTTCATTCTAATACATAGAAATGGAGTAGCGAGCAATGGTGTCGTCTCATACAAATGTCATTTAGTAGAAAAATTTGAGGGCACAAAATGGGTGATCAGTGTCTAATTCTCTTCTGTTTGTGCCTTGTCTTTACCTTTTTCTTCTATATTTAACATTATGTAGAGGCAAAGCCCCCCTTGAAATCTGGATTGAAATTATTTTTCATTCTAATTCATAGAAATGGATAGCGTTCAATGGTGTTGTCTCATACAACTGTGAGTTAGTAGAAAAATTTGTGGGCACAAAATGGGTGATCAGTGACATATTCTCTTCTGTTTGAGCCTTGTCTTTAGCTTTTTCTTCTATATTTAACATTATGTAGAGGCAAGGCCCCCCCTCTAAATGTGGATTGAAATTATTTTTCATTCTAATTCATAGATATGGAGTAGCTTGCAATGTTGTCGTCTCATACAACTGTGAGTTAGTAGAAAAATTTGTGGGCACAAAATGGGTGATCAGAGTCTTATACTCTTCTGTTTGTGCCTTGTCTTTACTTTTTTCTTCTATATTTAACATTATGTAGAGGCAAGGCCCCCCTCTAAATCTGGAATGAAATTATTTTTCATTCTAATTCATAGAAATGGAGGAGCATGCAATGGTGTCGTCTCATACAACTGTGAGTTAGTAGAAAAATTTGTGGGCACAAAATGTGTGATCAGTGTCTTTTTCTCTTCTGTTTGTGCCTTGTCTTTACCTTTTTCTTCTATATTTAACATTATGTACAGGGCAGGCCCCCCTCTAAATCTGGATTGAAATTATTTTTCATTCTAATTCATATAAATGGAGTAGCATGCAATGGTGTCGTCTCATACAACTGTGAACTAGTAGAAAAATTTGTCGGCACAAAATGGGTGATCATTGACTTCTTCTCTTCTGTTTGTGCCTTGTCTTTAGCTTTTTCGTCTATATTTAACATTATGTAGAAGCAAGGCCCCCCTCTAAATCTGGATTGAAATTATTTTTCATTCTAATTCATAGAAATGGTGTAGCGTGCAATGGTGTCGTCTCATACAAATGTGATTTAGTAGAAAAATTTGTGGGCACAAAATGGGTGATCAGTGTCTTATTCTCTTCTGTTTGTGCCTTGTCTTTACGTTTTTCTTCTATATTTAACATTATGTAGAGGCAAGGCCCCCCTCTAAATCTGGCTTGAAATTATTTTTCATTCTAATTCATAGAAATGGAGTAGCGTGCAATGGTGTCGTCTCATACCACTGTGAGTTAGTAGAAAGAATTTCTGGGCAAAAAATGGGTGATCAGTGTCTTATTCTCTTCTGTTTGTGCCTTGACTTTAGCTTTTTCTTCTATATTTAACATTATGTAGAGGCATGGCCCCCGTCTAAATCTGGATTGAAATTATTTTTCATTCTAATTCATAGAAATGGAGTAGCGTGCAATGGTGTCGTCTCATACAACTGTGAGTTAGTAGAACAATTTGTGGGCACAAAATGGGTGATCAGTGTCTTATTGTCTTCTGTTTGTGCCTTGTCTTTAACTTTTTCTTCTATATTTAACATTATGTAGAGGCAAGGCCCCCCTCTAAATCTGGATTGAAATTATTTTTCATTCTAATTCATAGAAATGGAGTAGCGTGCAATGGTGTCGTCTCATACAACTGTGAGTTAGTAGAAAAATTTTTGGGCACAAAATGGGTGATCAGTGTCTTATTCTCTTCTGTTTGTGCCTTGTCTTTAGCTTTTTCTTCTATATTTAACATTATGTAGAGGCAAGGCCCCCCCCTAAATCTGGATTGAAATTATTTTTCATTCTAATTCATAGAAATGGAGTAGCGTGCAATGGTGTCGTCTCATACAACTGTGAGTTAATAGTAAAATTCGTGGGCACAAAATGGGTGATCAATGACTTATTCTCTTCTCCTTGTGCCTTGTCTTTACCTTTTTCTTCTATATTTAACATTATGTAGAGGCAAGGCCACCCTCTAAATCTGGATTGAAAATATTTTTCATTCTAATTCATAGAAATGGAGTAGCGTGCAATGGTGTCGTTTCATACAACTGTGAGTTAGTAGAAAAATTTGTGGGCACAAAATGGGTGATCAGTGTCTTATTCTCTTCTGTTTTTGACTTGTCTTTAGCTTTTTCTTCTATATTTAACATTATGTAGAGGCAAGGCCACCCTCTAAATCTGGATTGAAATTATTTTTCATTCTAATACATAGAAATGGAGTAGCGAGCAATGGTGTCGTCTCATACAAATGTCATTTAGTAGAAAAATTTGATGGCACAAAATGGGTGATCAGTGTCTAATTCTCTTCTGTTTGTGCCTTGTCTTTACCTTTTTCTTCTATATTTAACATTATGTAGAGGCAAAGCCCCCCTTGAAATCTGGATTGAAATTATTTTTCATTCTAATTCATAGAAATGGATAGCGTTCAATGGTGTTGTCTCATACAACTGTGAGTTAGTAGAAAAATTTGTGGGCACAAAATGGGTGATCAGTGAATTATTCTCTTCTGTTTGAGCCTTGTCTTTAGCTTTTTCTTCTATATTTAACATTATGTAGAGGCAAGTCCCCCCTCTAAATGTGGATTGAAATTATTTTTCATTCTAATTCATAGAAATAGAGTAGCTTGCAATGTTGTCGTCTCATACAACTGTGAGTTAGTAGAAAAATTTGTGGGCACAAAATGGGTGATCAGAGTCTTTTTCTCTTCTGTTTGTGCCTTGTCTTTACCTTTTTCTTCTATATTTAACATTATGTACAGGGCAGGCCCCCCTCTATATCTGGATTGAAATTATTTTTTATTCTAATTCATATAAATGGAGTAGCATGCAATGGTGTCGTCTCATACAACTGTGAGTTAGTAGAAAAATTTGTCGGCACAAAATGGGTGATCATTGACTTCTTCTCTTCTGTTTGTGCCTTGTCTTTAGCTTTTTCGTCTATATTTAACATTATGTAGAAGCAAGGCCCCCCTCTAAATCTGGATTGAAATTATTTTTCATTCTAATTCATAGAAATGGTGTAGCGTGCAATGGTGTCGTCTCATACAAATGTGATTTAGCAGAAAAATTTGTGGGCACAAAATGGGTGATCAGTGTCTTATTCTCTTCTGTTTGTGCCTTGTCTTTACGTTTTTCTTCTATATTTAACATTATGTAGAGGCAAGGCCCCCCTCTAAATCTGGATTGAAATTATTTTTCATTCTAATTCATAGAAATGGAGTAGCGTGCAATGGTGTCGTCTCATACAACTGTGAGTTAGTAGAAAAATTTGGGGGCACAAAATGGGTGATCATTGACTTATTCTCTTCTGTTTGTGCCTTGTCTTTACCTTTTTCTTCTATATTTAACATTATGTAGAGGCAAGCCCCCCCTCTAAATCTCGATTGAAATTATTTTTCATTCTAATTCATAGAAATGGAGTAGCGTGCAATGGTGTCGTCTCATACAACAGTGAGTTAGTAGAAAAATTTGTGGGCATAAAATGGGTGATCAGTGTCTTATTCTCTTCTGTTTGTGCCTTGTCTTTAGCTTTTTCTTCTATATTTAACATTATGTAGAGGCAAGGCCCCCCTCTAAATCTGGATTGAAATTATTTTTCATTCTAATTCATAGAAATGGAGTAGCGTGCAATGGTGCCGTCTAATACAACTGTGAGTTAGTAGAACAATTTGTGGGCACAAAATGGGTGATCAGTGTCTTATTGTCTTCTGTTTGTGCCTTGTCTTTAACTTTTTCTTCTATATTTAACATTATGTAGAGGCAAGGCCCCCCTCTAAATCTGGATTGAAATTTTTTTCATTCTAATTCATAGAAATGGAGTAGCGTGCAATGGTGTCGTCTCATACAACTGTGAGTTAGTAGAAAAAGTTGTGGGCACAAAATGGGTGATCAGAGTCTTATTCTCTTCTGTTTGTGCCTTGTCTTTAACCTTTTCTTCTATATTTAACATTATGCAGAGGCAAGGCCCCCCTCTAAATCTGGATTGAAATTATTTTTCATTCTAATTCATAGAAATGGAGTAGCGTGCAATGGTGTCGTCTCATACAACTGTGAGTTAGTAGAACAATTTGTGGGCACAAAATGGGTGATCAGTGTCTTATTGTCTTCTGTTTGTGCCTTGTCTTTAACTTTTTCTTCTATATTTAACATTATGTAGAGGCAAGGCCCCCCTCTAAATCTGGATTGAAATTATTTTTCATTCTAATTCATAGAAATGGAGTAGCGTGCAATGGTGACGTCTCATACAACTGTGAGTTAGTAGAAAAATTTGTGGGCACAAAATGGGTGATCAGTGACTTATTCTCTTCTGTTTGACCCTTGTCTTTAGCTTTTTCTTATATATTTAACATTATGTAGAGGAAAGGCCCCCCTCTAAATCTCAATTGATATTATTTTTCATTCTAATTCATAGAAATGGAGTAGCGTGCAATGGTGTCGTCTCATACAACTGTGAGTTAGTAGAAAAATTTGTGGGCACAAAATGGGTGATCATTGACTTATTCTCTTCTGTTTGTGCCTTGTCTTTAGCTTTTTCTTCTATATTTAGCATTATGTAGACGCAAGGCCCCCCTCTAAATCTGGATTGAAATTATTTTTCATTCTAATTCATAGAAATGGAGTAGCGTGCAATGGTGTCGTCTCATACAACTGTGAGTTAGTAGAAAAATTTGTGGGCACAAAATGTTTGATCAGAGTCTTATTCTCTTCTGTTTTTGCCTTGTCTTTAGCTTTTTCTTCTATATTTAACATTATGTAGAGGCAAGGCCCCCCTCTAAATCTGGATTGAAATTATTTTTCATTCTCATTCATAGAAATGGAGTAGCGTGCAATGGTGTCGTCTCATACAACTGTGAATTAGTAGAAAAATTTGTGGGCAGAAAATGGGTGATCAGTGTCTTATTCTCTTCTGTTTGTGCCTTGTCTTTATCTTTTTCTTCTATATTTAACATTATGTAGAGGCAAGGCCCCGCTCTAAATCTGGATTGAAATTATTTTTCATTCTAATTCATAGAAATGGAGTAGCGTGCAATGGTGTCGTCTCATCCTACTGTGTGTTAGTAGAAATATTTGTGGGCACAAAATGGGTGATCAATGACTTATTCTGTTCTGTTTGAGCCTTGTCTTTACCTTTTTCTTCTATATTAACATTATGTAGAGGCAAGGCCCCCCTCTAAATCTGGATTGAAATTATTTTTCATTCTAATTCATAGAAATGGAGTAGCGTGCAATGGTGTCGTCTCATGCAACTGTGAGTTAGTAGATAAATTTGGGGGCACAAAATGGGTGATCAGTGTCTTATTCTCTTCTGTTTGTGCCTTGTCTTTACCTTTTTCTTCTATATTTAACATTATGTAGAGGCAAGGCCCCCCTCGAAATCTGGATTGCAATTATTTTTCATTCTAATTCATAGAAATGGAGTAGCGTGCAATGGGGTTGTCTCATACAACTGTGAGTTAGTAGAAAAATTTGTGGGCACAAAATGGGTGATCAGTGATTATTCTCTTCTGTTTGAGCCTTGTCTTTAGCATTTTCTTCTATATTTAACATTATGTAGAGGCAAGGCCCCCCTCTAAATCTGGATTGAAATTATTTTTCATTCTAATTCATAGAAATGGAGTAGCGTGCAATGGTGTCGTCTCATACAACTGTGAATTAGTAGAAAAATTTGTAGGCACAAAATGGGTGATCAGTGGCTTATTCTCTTCTGTTATTGCCTTGTCTTTAACCTTTTCTTCTATATTTAACATTATGTAGAGGCAAGGACCCCCTCTAAATCTGGATTGAAATTATTTTTCATTCTAATTTATAGAAATGGAGTAGCGTGCAATGGTGTCGTCTCATACAACTGTGATTTAGTAGAAAAAGTTGTGGGCACAAAATGGGTGATCAGTGTCTTATTCTCTTCTGTTTGCGCCTTGTCTTTAGCTTTTTCTTCTATATTTAACATTATGTAGAGGAAAGCCCCCCACTAAATCTGGATTGAAATTATTTTTCATTCTAATTCATAGAAATGGAGTAGCGTGCAATGGTGTCATCTCATACAACTGTGAGTTAGTAGAAAAATTTGTGGGCAGAAAATGGGTGATCAGTGTCTTATTCTCTTCTGTTTGTGCCTTGTCTTTACCTTTTTCTTCTATATCTAACATTATGTAGAGGCAAGGCCCCCCTCTTAATCTGGCTTGAAATTATTTTTCATTCTAATTCATAGAAATGGAGTAGCGTGCAATGGTGTCGTCTCATACAACTGTGAGTTAGTAGAAAAATTTGTGGGCAAAAAATGGGTGATCAGTGTCTTATTCTCTTCTGTTTGTGCCTTGTCTTTACCTTTTTCTTCTATATCTAACATTATGTAGAGGCAAGGCCCCCCTCTTAATCTGGCTTGAAATTATTTTTCATTCTAATTCATAGAAATGGAGTAGCGTGCAATGGTGTCGTCTCATACAACTGTGAGTTAGTAGAAAAATTTGTGGGCACAAAATGGGTGATCAGTGTCTTATTCTCTTCTGTTTGTGCCTTGTCTTTAGCTTTTTCTTCTATATTTAACATTATGTAGAGGCAAGGCCCCCATCTAAATCTGGATTGAAATTATTTTTCATTCTAATTCATAGAAATGGAGTAGCGTGCAATGGTGTCGTCTCATGCAACTGTGAGTTAATAGAAAAATTTGTGGGCACAAAATGGGTGATCACTGTATTATTCTCTTCTGTTTGTGCCTTGTCTTTAGCTTTTTCTTCTATATTTAACATTATGTAGAGGCAAGGCCCCCCTCTAAATCTAAATTGAAATTATTTTTCATTGTAATTCATAGAAATGGAGTCGCGTGCAATGGTGTCATCTCATACAACTCTCAGTTAGTAGAAAAATTTGTGGGCACAAAATGGGTGATCATTGACTTATTCTCTTCTGTTTTTGCCTTGTTTTTAGCTTTTTCTTCTATATTTAACATTATGTAGAGGCAAGGCCCCCCTCTAAATCTGGATTGAAATTATTTTTCATTCTAATTCATAGAAATGGAGTAGCGTGCAATGGTGTCGTCTCATACAACTGTGAGTTAGTAGAACAATTTGTGGGCACAAAATGGGTGATCAGTGTCTTATTGTCTTCTGTTTGTGCCTTGTCTTTAACTTTTTCTTCTATATTTAACATTATGTAGAGGCAAGGCCCCCCTCTAAATCTGGATTGAAATTATTTTTCATTCTAATTCATAGAAATGGAGTAGCGTGCAATGGTGTCGTCTCATACAACTGTGAGTTAGTAGAAAAATTTTTGGGCACAAAATGGGTGATCAGTGTCTTATTCTCTTCTGTTTGTGCCTTGTCTTTAGCTTTTTCTTCTATATTTAACATTATGTAGAGGCAAGGTCCCCCTCTAAATCTGGATTGAAATTATTTTTCATTCTAATTCATAGAAATGGAGTAGCGTGCAATGGTGTCGTCTCATACAACAGTGAGTTAGTAGAAAAATTTGTGGGCACAAAATGGGTGATCAGTGTCTTAATCTCTTCTGTTTGTGCCTTGTCTTTAGCTTTTTCTTCTATATTTAATATTATGTTGAGGCAAGGCCCCCCTCTAAATCTGGATTGAAATTATTTTTCATTCTAATTCATAGAAATGGAGTAGCGTGCAATGGTGTCGTCTCATACAACTGTGAGTTAGTAGAAAAATTTGTGGGCACAAAATGTTTGATCAGAGTCTTATTCTCTTCTGTTTTTGCCTTGTCTTTAGCTTTTTCTTCTATATTTAACATTATGTAGAGGCAAGGCCCCCCTCTAAATCTGGATTGAAATTATTTTTCATTCTAATTCATAGAAATGGAGTAGCGTGCAATGGTGTCGTCTCATACAACTGTGAGTTAGTAGAAAAATTTGTGGGCACAAAATGGGTGATCAGTGACTTATTCTCTTCTGTTTGAGCCTTGACTTTAGCTTTTTCTTCTATATTTAACATTATGTAGAGGCAATGCCCCCCTCTAAATCTGGATTGAAATTATTTTTCATTGTAATTCATAGAAATGGAGTAGCGTGCAATGGTGTCGTCTCATCCTACTGTGTGTTAGTAGAAATATTTGTGGGCACAAAATGGGTGATCAATGACTTATTCTGTTCTGTTTGAGCCTTGTCTTTACCTTTTTCTTCTATATCTAACATTATGTAGAGGCAAGGCCCCCCTCTTAATCTGGCTTGAAATTATTTTTCATTCTAATTCATAGAAATGGAGTAGCGTGCAATGGTGTCGTCTCATACAACTGTGAGTTAGTAGAAAAATTTGTGGGCAAAAAATCGGTGATCAGTGTCTTATTCTCTTCTGTTTGTGCCTTGTCTTTACCTTTTTCTTCTATATCTAACATTATGTAGAGGCAAGGCCCCCCTCTTAATCTGGCTTGAAATTATTTTTCATTCTAATTCATAGAAATGGAGTAGCGTGCAATGGTGTCGTCTCATACAACAGTGAGTTAGTAGAAAAATTTGTGGGCACAAAATGGGTGATCAGTGTCTTAATCTCTTCTGTTTGTGCCTTGTCTTTAGCTTTTTCTTCTATATTTAATATTATGTTGAGGCAAGGCCCCCCTCTAAATCTGGATTGAAATTATTTTTCATTCTAATTCATAGAAATGGAGTAGCGTGCAATGGTGTCGTCTCATACAACTGTGAGTTAGTAGAAAAATTTGTGGGCACAAAATGGGTGATCAGTGTCTTATTCTCTTCTGTTTGTGCCTTGTCTTTAGCTTTTTCTTCTATATTTAACATTATGTAGAGGCAAGGCCCCCATCTAAATCTGGATTGAAATTATTTTTCATTCTAATTCATAGAAATGGAGTAGCGTGCAATGGTGTCGTCTCATGCAACTGTGAGTTAATAGAAAAATTTGTGGGCACAAAATGGGTGATCACTGTATTATTCTCTTCTGTTTGTGCCTTGTCTTTAGCTTTTTCTTCTATATTTAACATTATGTAGAGGCAAGGCCCCCCTCTAAATCTAAATTGAAATTATTTTTCATTGTAATTCATAGAAATGGAGTCGCGTGCAATGGTGTCATCTCATACAACTCTCAGTTAGTAGAAAAATTTGTGGGCACAAAATGGGTGATCATTGACTTATTCTCTTCTGTTTTTGCCTTGTTTTTAGCTTTTTCTTCTATATTTAACATTATGTAGAGGCAAGGCCCCCCTCTAAATCTGGATTGAAATTATTTTTCATTCTAATTCATAGAAATGGAGTAGCGTGCAATGGTGTCGTCTCATACAACTGTGAGTTAGTAGAACAATTTGTGGGCACAAAATGGGTGATCAGTGTCTTATTGTCTTCTGTTTGTGCCTTGTCTTTAACTTTTTCTTCTATATTTAACATTATGTAGAGGCAAGGCCCCCCTCTAAATCTGGATTGAAATTATTTTTCATTCTAATTCATAGAAATGGAGTAGCGTGCAATGGTGTCGTCTCATACAACTGTGAGTTAGTAGAAAAATTTTTGGGCACAAAATGGGTGATCAGTGTCTTATTCTCTTCTGTTTGTGCCTTGTCTTTAGCTTTTTCTTCTATATTTAACATTATGTAGAGGCAAGGCCCCCCTCTAAATCTGGATTGAAATTATTTTTCATTCTAATTCATAGAAATGGAGTAGCGTGCAATGGTGTCGTCTCATACAACAGTGTGTTAGTAGAAAAATTTGTGGGCACAAAATGGGTGATCAGTGTCTTAATCTCTTCTGTTTGTGCCTTGTCTTTAGCTTTTTCTTCTATATTTAATATTATGTAGAGGCAAGGCCCCCCTCTAAATCTGGATTGAAATTATTTTTCATTCTAATTCATAGAAATGGAGTAGCGTGCAATGGTGTCGTCTCATACAACTGTGAGTTAGTAGAAAAATTTGTGGGCACAAAATGTTTGATCAGAGTCTTTTTCTCTTCTGTTTTTGCCTTGTCTTTAGCTTTTTCTTCTATATTTAACATTATGTAGAGGCAAGGGCCCCCTCTAAATCTGGATTGAAATTATTTTTCATTCTAATTCATAGAAATGGAGTAGCGTGCAATGGTGTCGTCTCATACAACTGTGAGTTAGTAGAAAAATTTGTGGGCACAAAATGGGTGATCAGTGACTTATTCTCTTCTGTTTGAGCCTTGTCTTTAGCTTTTTCTTCTATATTTAACATTATGTAGAGGCAATGCCCCCCTCTAAATCTGGATTGAAATTATTTTTCATTGTAATTCATAGAAATGGAGTAGCGTGCAATGGTTTCGTCTCATCCTACTGTGTGTTAGTAGAAATATTTGTGGGCACAAAATGGGTGATCAATGACTTATTCTGTTCTGTTTGAGCCTTGTCTTTACCTTTTTCTTCTATATTAACATTATGTAGAGGCAAGGCCCCCCTCTAAATCTGGATTGAATTTATTTTTCATTCTAATTCATAGAAATGGAGTAGCGTGCAATGGTGTCGTCTCATACAACTGTGAGTTAGTAGAAAAATTTGGGGGCACAAAATGGGTGATCAGTGTCTTATTCTCTTCTGTTTGAGCCTTGTCTTTAGCTTTTTCTTCTATATTTAACATTATGTAGAGGCAAGTCCCCCCTCGAAATCTGGATTGCAATTATTTTTCATTCTAATTCATAGAAATGGAGTAGCGTGCAATGGGATTGTCTCATACAACTGTGAGTTAGTAGAAAAATTTGTGTGCACAAAATGGGTGATCAGTGATTATTCTCTTCTGTTTGAGCCTTGTCTTTAGCTTTTTCTTCTATATTTAACATTATGTAGAGGCAAGGCCCCCCTCTAAATCTGGATTGAAATTATTTTTCATTCTAATTCATAGAAATGGAGTAGCGTGCAATGGTGTCGTCTCATGCAACTGTGAGTTAGTAGAAAAATTTGTGGGCACAAAATGGGTGATCACTGTATTATTCTCTTCTGTTTGTGCCTTGTCTTTAGCTTTTTCTTCTATATTTAACATTATGTAGAGGCAAGGCCCCCCTCTAAATCTAAATTGAAAATATTTTTCATTGTAATTCATAGAAATGGAGTAGCGTGCAATGGTGTCATCTCATACAACTCTCAGTTAGTAGAAAAATTTGTGGGCACAAAATGGGTGATCATTGACTTATTCTCTTCTGTTTTTGCCTTGTTTTTAGCTTTTTCTTCTATATTTAACATTATGTAGAGGCAAGGCCCCCCTCTAAATCTGGATTGAAATTATTTTTCATTCTAATTCATAGAAATGGAGTAGCGTGCAATGGTGTCGTCTCATACAACAGTGAGTTAGTAGAAAAATTTGTGGGCACAAAATGGGTGATCAGTGTCTTAATCTCTTCTGTTTGTGCCTTGTCTTTAGCTTTTTCTTCTATATTTAATATTATGTAGAGGCAAGGCCCCCCTCTAAATCTGGATTGAAATTATTTTTCATTCTAATTCATAGAAATGGAGTAGCGTGCAATGGTGTCGTCTCATACATCTGTGAGTTAGTAGAAAAATTTGTGGGCACAAAATGTTTGATCAGAGTCTTATTCTCTTCTGTTTTTGCCTTGTCTTTAGCTTTTTCTTCTATATTTAACATTATGTAGAGGCAAGGGCCCCCTCTAAATCTGGATTGAAATTATTTTTCATTCTAATTCATAGAAATGGAGTAGCGTGCAATGGTGTCGTCTCATACAACTGTGAGTTAGTAGAAAAATTTGTGGGCACAAAATGGGTGATCAGTGACTTATTCTCTTCTGTTTGAGCCTTGTCTTTAGCTTTTTCTTCTATATTTAACATTATGTAGAGGCAATGCCCCCCTCTAAATCTGGATTGAAATTATTTTTCATTGTAATTCATAGAAATGGAGTAGCGTGCAATGGTTTCGTCTCATCCTACTGTGTGTTAGTAGAAATATTTGTGGGCACAAAATGGGTGATCAATGACTTATTCTGTTCTGTTTGAGCCTTGTCTTTACCTTTTTCTTCTATATTAACATTATGTAGAGGCAAGGCCCCCCTCTAAATCTGGATTGAAATTATTTTTCATTCTAATTCATAGAAATGGAGTAGCGTGCAATGGTGTCGTCTCATACAACTGTGAGTTAGTAGAAAAATTTGGGGGCACAAAATGGGTGATCAGTGTCTTATTCTCTTCTGTTTGAGCCTTGTCTTTAGCTTTTTCTTCCATATTTAACATTATGTAGAGGCAAGGCCCCCCTCGAAATCTGGATTGCAATTATTTTTCATTCTAATTCATAGATATAAAGTAGCGTGCAATGGGATTGTCTCATACAACTGTGAGTTAGTAGAAAAATTTGTGGGCACAAAATGGGTGATCAGTGATTATTCTCTTCTGTTTGAGCCTTGTCTTTAGCTTTTTCTTCTATATTTAACATTATGTAGAGGCAAGGCCCCCCTCTAAATCTGAATTGAAATTATTTTTCATTCTAATTCATAGAAATGGAGTTGCGTGCAATGGTGTCGTCTCATACAACTGTGAGTTAGTAGAAAAATTTGTGGGCACAAAATGGGTGATCAGTGTCTTATTCTCTTCTGTTTGTGCCTTGTCTTTAGCTTTTTCTTCTATATTTAACATTATGTAGAGGCAAGGCCCCCCTCTAAATCTGGATTGAAATTATTTTTCATTCTAATTCATAGAAATGGAGTAGCGTGCAATGGTGTCGTCTCATACAACTGTGAGTTAGTAGAAAAATTTGTGGGCACAAAATGGGTGATCAGTGGCTTATTCTCTTCTGTTATTGCCTTGTCTTTAACCTTTTCTTCTATATTTAACATTATGTAGAGGCAAGGACCCCCTCTAAATCTGGATTGAAATTATTTTTCATTCTAATTTATAGAAATGGAGTAGCGTGCAATGGTGTCGTCTCATACAACTGTGATTTAGTAGAAAAAGTTGTGGGCACAAAATGGGTGATCAGTGTCTTATTCTGTTCTGTTTGCGCCTTGTCTTTAGCTTTTTCTTCTATATTTAACATTATGTAGAGGAAAGCCCCCCACTAAATCTGGATTGAAATTATTTTTCATTCTAATTCATAGAAATGGAGTAGCGTGCAATGGTGTCATCTCATACAACTGTGAGTTAGTAGAAAAATTTGTGGGCAGAAAATGGGTGATCAGTGTCTTATTCTCTTCTGTTTGTGCCTTGTCTTTACCTTTTTCTTCTATATCTAACATTATGTAGAGGCAAGGCCCCCTTCTTAATCTGGCTTGAAATTATTTTTCATTCTAATTCATAGAAATGGAGTAGCGTGCAATGGTGTCGTCTCATACAACTGTGAGTTAGTAGAAAAATTTGTGGGCAAAAAATGGGTGATCAGTGTCTTATTCTCTTCTGTTTGTGCCTTGTCTTTACCTTTTTCTTCTATATCTAACATTATGTAGAGGCAAGGCCCCCCTCTTAATCTGGCTTGAAATTATTTTTCATTCTAATTCATAGAAATGGAGTAGCGTGCAATGGTGTCGTCTCATACAACTGTGAGTTAGTAGAAAAATTTGTGGGCACAAAATGGGTGATCAGTGTCTTATTCTCTTCTGTTTGTGCCTTGTCTTTAGCTTTTTCTTCTATATTTAACATTATGTAGAGGCAAGGCCCCCATCTAAATCTGGATTGAAATTATTTTTCATTCTAATTCATAGAAATGGAGTAGCGTGCAATGGTGTCGTCTCATGCAACTGTGAGTTAATAGAAAAATTTGTGGGCACAAAATGGGTGATCACTGTATTATTCTCTTCTGTTTGTGCCTTGTCTTTAGCTTTTTCTTCTATATTTAACATTATGTAGAGGCAAGGCCCCCCTCTAAATCTAAATTGAAATTATTTTTCATTGTAATTCATAGAAATGGAGTCGCGTGCAATGGTGTCATCTCATACAACTCTCAGTTAGTAGAAAAATTTGTGGGCACAAAATGGGTGATCATTGACTTATTCTCTTCTGTTTTTGCCTTGTTTTTAGCTTTTTCTTCTATATTTAACATTATGTAGAGGCAAGGCCCCCCTCTAAATCTGGATTGAAATTATTTTTCATTCTAATTCATAGAAATGGAGTAGCGTGCAATGGTGTCGTCTCATACAACTGTGAGTTAGTAGAACAATTTGTGGGCACAAAATGGGTGATCAGTGTCTTATTGTCTTCTGTTTGTGCCTTGTCTTTAACTTTTTCTTCTATATTTAACATTATGTAGAGGCAAGGCCCCCCTCTAAATCTGGATTGAAATTATTTTTCATTCTAATTCATAGAAATGGAGTAGCGTGCAATGGTGTCGTCTCATACAACTGTGAGTTAGTAGAAAAATTTTTGGGCACAAAATGGGTGATCAGTGTCTTATTCTCTTCTGTTTGTGCCTTGTCTTTAGCTTTTTCTTCTATATTTAACATTATGTAGAGGCAAGGCCCCCCTCTAAATCTGGATTGAAATTATTTTTCATTCTTATTCATAGAAATGGAGTAGCGTGCAATGGTGTCGTCTCATACAACAGTGAGTTAGTAGAAAAATTTGTGGGCACAAAATGGGTGATCAGTGTCTTAATCTCTTCTGTTTGTGCCTTGTCTTTAGCTTTTTCTTCTATATTTAATATTATGTTGAGGCAAGGCCCCCCTCTAAATCTGGATTGAAATTATTTTTCATTCTAATTCATAGAAATGGAGTAGCGTGCAATGGTGTCGTCTCATACAACTGTGAGTTAGTAGAAAAATTTGTGGGCACAAAATGTTTGATCAGAGTCTTATTCTCTTCTGTTTTTGCCTTGTCTTTAGCTTTTTCTTCTATATTTAACATTATGTAGAGGCAAGGCCCCCCTCTAAATCTGGATTGAAATTATTTTTCATTCTAATTCATAGAAATGGAGTAGCGTGCAATGGTGTCGTCTCATACAACTGTGAGTTAGTAGAAAAATTTGTGGGCACAAAATGGGTGATCAGTGACTTATTCTCTTCTGTTTGAGCCTTGTCTTTAGCTTTTTCTTCTATATTTAACATTATGTAGAGGCAATGCCCCCCTCTAAATCTGGATTGAAATTATTTTTCATTGTAATTCATAGAAATGGAGTAGCGTGCAATGGTGTCGTCTCATCCAACTGTATGTTAGTAGAAATATTTGTGGGCACAAAATGGGTGATCAATGACTTATTCTGTTCTGTTTGAGCCTTGTCTTTACCTTTTTCTTCTATATCTAACATTATGTAGAGGCAAGGCCCCCCTCTTAATCTGGCTTGAAATTATTTTTCATTCTAATTCATAGAAATGGAGTAGCGTGCAATGGTGTCGTCTCATACAACTGTGAGTTAGTAGAAAAATTTGTGGGCAAAAAATGGGTGATCAGTGTCTTATTCTCTTCTGTTTGTGCCTTGTCTTTACCTTTTTCTTCTATATTTAACATTATGTAGAGGCAAGGCCCCCATCTAAATCTGGATTGAAATTATTTTTCATTCTAATTCATAGAAATGGAGTAGCGTGCAATGGTGTCGTCTCATGCAACTGTGAGTTAATAGAAAAATTTGTGGGCACAAAATGGGTGATCACTGTATTATTCTCTTCTGTTTGTGCCTTGTCTTTAGCTTTTTCTTCTATATTTAACATTATGTAGAGGCAAGGCCCCCCTCTAAATCTAAATTGAAATTATTTTTCATTGTAATTCATAGAAATGGAGTCGCGTGCAATGGTGTCATCTCATACAACTCTCAGTTAGTAGAAAAATTTGTGGGCACAAAATGGGTGATCATTGACTTATTCTCTTCTGTTTTTGCCTTGTTTTTAGCTTTTTCTTCTATATTTAACATTATGTAGAGGCAAGGCCCCCCTCTAAATCTGGATTGAAATTATTTTTCATTCTAATTCATAGAAATGGAGTAGCGTGCAATGGTGTCGTCTCATACAACTGTGAGTTAGTAGAACAATTTGTGGGCACAAAATGGGTGATCAGTGTCTTATTGTCTTCTGTTTGTGCCTTGTCTTTAACTTTTTCTTCTATATTTAACATTATGTAGAGGCAAGGCCCCCCTCTAAATCTGGATTGAAATTATTTTTCATTCTAATTCATAGAAATGGAGTAGCGTGCAATGGTGTCGTCTCATACAACTGTGAGTTAGTAGAAAAATTTTTGGGCACAAAATGGGTGATCAGTGTCTTATTCTCTTCTGTTTGTGCCTTGTCTTTAGCTTTTTCTTCTATATTTAACATTATGTAGAGGCAAGGCCCCCCTCTAAATCTGGATTGAAATTATTTTTCATTCTAATTCATAGAAATGGAGTAGCGTGCAATGGTGTCGTCTCATACAACAGTGAGTTAGTAGAAAAATTTGTGGGCACAAAATGGGTGATCAGTGTCTTAATCTCTTCTGTTTGTGCCTTGTCTTTAGCTTTTTCTTCTATATTTAATATTATGTTGAGGCAAGGCCCCCCTCTAAATCTGGATTGAAATTATTTTTCATTCTAATTCATAGAAATGGAGTAGCGTGCAATGGTGTCGTCTCATACAACTGTGAGTTAGTAGAAAAATTTGTGGGCACAAAATGTTTGATCAGAGTCTTATTCTCTTCTGTTTTTGCCTTGTCTTTAGCTTTTTCTTCTATATTTAACATTATGTAGAGGCAAGGCCCCCCTCTAAATCTGGATTGAAATTATTTTTCATTCTAATTCATAGAAATGGAGTAGCGTGCAATGGTGTCGTCTCATACAACTGTGAGTTAGTAGAAAAATTTGTGGGCACAAAATGGGTGATCAGTGACTTATTCTCTTCTGTTTGAGCCTTGTCTTTAGCTTTTTCTTCTATATTTAACATTATGTAGAGGCAATGCCCCCCTCTAAATCTGGATTGAAATTATTTTTCATTGTAATTCATAGAAATGGAGTAGCGTGCAATGGTGTCGTCTCATCCTACTGTGTGTTAGTAGAAATATTTGTGGGCACAAAATGGGTGATCAATGACTTATTCTGTTCTGTTTGAGCCTTGTCTTTACCTTTTTCTTCTATATCTAACATTATGTAGAGGCAAGGCCCCCCTCTTAATCTGGCTTGAAATTATTTTTCATTCTAATTCATAGAAATGGAGTAGCGTGCAATGGTGTCGTCTCATACAACTGTGAGTTAGTAGAAAAATTTGTGGGCAAAAAATGGGTGATCAGTGTCTTATTCTCTTCTGTTTGTGCCTTGTCTTTACCTTTTTCTTCTATATCTAACATTATGTAGAGGCAAGGCCCCCCTCTTAATCTGGCTTGAAATTATTTTTCATTCTAATTCATAGAAATGGAGTAGCGTGCAATGGTGTCGTCTCATACAACAGTGAGTTAGTAGAAAAATTTGTGGGCACAAAATGGGTGATCAGTGTCTTAATCTCTTCTGTTTGTGCCTTGTCTTTAGCTTTTTCTTCTATATTTAATATTATGTTGAGGCAAGGCCCCCCTCTAAATCTGGATTGAAATTATTTTTCATTCTAATTCATAGAAATGGAGTAGCGTGCAATGGTGTCGTCTCATACAACTGTGAGTTAGTAGAAAAATTTGTGGGCACAAAATGTTTGATCAGAGTCTTATTCTCTTCTGTTTTTGCCTTGTCTTTAGCTTTTTCTTCTATATTTAACATTATGTAGAGGCAAGGCCCCCCTCTAAATCTGGATTGAAATTATTTTTCATTCTAATTCATAGAAATGGAGTAGCGTGCAATGGTGTCGTCTCATACAACTGTGAGTTAGTAGAAAAATTTGTGGGCACAAAATGGGTGATCAGTGACTTATTCTCTTCTGTTTGAGCCTTGTCTTTAGCTTTTTCTTCTATATTTAACATTATGTAGAGGCAATGCCACCCTCTAAATCTGGATTGAAATTATTTTTCATTGTAATTCATAGAAATGGAGTAGCGTGCAATGGTGTCGTCTCATCCTACTGTGTGTTAGTAGAAATATTTGTGGGCACAAAATGGGTGATCAATGACTTATTCTGTTCTGTTTGAGCCTTGTCTTTACCTTTTTCTTCTATATTAACATTATGTAGAGGCAAGGCCCCCCTCTAAATCTGGATTGAAATTATTTTTCATTCTAATTCATAGAAATGGAGTAGCGTGCAATGGTGTCGTCTCATACAACTGTGAGTTAGTAGAAAAATTTGGGGGCACAAAATGGGTGATCAGTGTCTTATTCTCTTCTGTTTGTGCCTTGTCTTTAGCTTTTTCTTCTATATTTAACATTATGTAGAGGCAAGGCCCCCCTCGAAATCTGGATTGCAATTATTTTTCATTCTAATTCATAGAAATGGAGTAGCGTGCAATGGGATTGTCTCATACAACTGTGAGTTAGTAGAAAAATTTGTGGGCACAAAATGGGTGATCAGTGATTATTCTCTTCTGTTTGAGCCTTGTCTTTAGCTTTTTCTTCTATATTTAACATTATGTAGAGGCAAGGCCCCCCTCTAAATCTGGATTGAAATTATTTTTCATTCTAATTCATAGAAATGGAGTAGCGTGCAATGGTGTCGTCTCATGCAACTGTGAGTTAGTAGAAAAATTTGTGGGCACAAAATGGGTGATCACTGTATTATTTTCTTCTGTTTGTGCCTTGTCTTTAGCTTTTTCTTCTATATTTAACATTATGTAGAGGCAAGGCCCCCCTCTAAATCTAAATTGAAATTATTTTTCATTGTAATTCATAGAAATGGAGTAGCGTGCAATGGTGTCATCTCATACAACTCTCAGTTAGTAGAAAAATTTGTGGGCACAAAATGGGTGATCATTGACTTATTCTCTTCTGTTTTTGCCTTGTTTTTAGCTTTTTCTTCTATATTTAACATTATGTAGAGGCAAGGCCCCCCTCTAAATCTGGATTGAAATTATTTTTCATTCTAATTCATAGAAATGGAGTAGCGTGCAATGGTGTCGTCTCATACAACAGTGTGTTAGTAGAAAAATTTGTGGGCACAAAATGGGTGATCAGTGTCTTAATCTCTTCTGTTTGTGCCTTGTCTTTAGCTTTTTCTTCTATATTTAATATTATGTAGAGGCAAGGCCCCCCTCTAAATCTGGATTGAAATTATTTTTCATTCTAATTCATAGAAATGGAGTAGCGTGCAATGGTGTCGTCTCATACAACTGTGAGTTAGTAGAAATATTTGTGGGCACAAAATGTTTGATCAGAGTCTTATTCTCTTCTGTTTTTGCCTTGTCTTTAGCTTTTTCTTCTATATTTAACATTATGTAGAGGCAAGGGCCCCCTCTAAATCTGGATTGAAATTATTTTTCATTCTAATTCATAGAAATGGAGTAGCGTGCAATGGTGTCGTCTCATACAACTGTGAGTTAGTAGAAAAATTTGTGGGCACAAAATGGGTGATCAGTGACTTATTCTCTTCTGTTTGAGCCTTGTCTTTAGCTTTTTCTTCTATATTTAACATTATGTAGAGGCAATGCCCCCCTCTAAATCTGGATTGAAATTATTTTTCATTGTAATTCATAGAAATGGAGTAGCGTGCAATGGTTTCGTCTCATCCTACTGTGTGTTAGTAGAAATATTTGTGGGCACAAAATGGGTGATCAATGACTTATTCTGTTCTGTTTGAGCCTTGTCTTTACCTTTTTCTTCTATATTAACATTATGTAGAGGCAAGGCCCCCCTCTAAATCTGGATTGAAATTATTTTTCATTCTAATTCATAGAAATGGAGTAGCGTGCAATGGTGTCGTCTCATACAACTGTGAGTTAGTAGAAAAATTTGGGGGCACAAAATGGGTGATCAGTGTCTTATTCTCTTCTGTTTGAGCCTTGTCTTTAGCTTTTTCTTCTATATTTAACATTATGTAGAGGCAAGTCCCCCCTCGAAATCTGGATTGCAATTATTTTTCATTCTAATTCATAGAAATGGAGTAGCGTGCAATGGGATTGTCTCATACAACTGTGAGTTAGTAGAAAAATTTGTGTGCACAAAATGGGTGATCAGTGATTATTCTCTTCTGTTTGAGCCTTGTCTTTAGCTTTTTCTTCTATATTTAACATTATGTAGAGGCAAGGCCCCCCTCTAAATCTGGATTGAAATTATTTTTCATTCTAATTCATAGAAATGGAGTAGCGTGCAATGGTGTCGTCTCATGCAACTGTGAGTTAGTAGAAAAATTTGTGGGCACAAAATGGGTGATCACTGTATTATTCTCTTCTGTTTGTGCCTTGTCTTTAGCTTTTTCTTCTATATTTAACATTATGTAGAGGCAAGGCCCCCCTCTAAATCTAAATTGAAATTATTTTTCATTGTAATTCATAGAAATGGAGTAGCGTGCAATGGTGTCATCTCATACAACTCTCAGTTAGTAGAAAAATTTGTGGGCACAAAATGGGTGATCATTGACTTATTCTCTTCTGTTTTTGCCTTGTTTTTAGCTTTTTCTTCTATATTTAACATTATGTAGAGGCAAGGCCCCCCTCTAAATCTGGATTGAAATTATTTTTCATTCTAATTCATAGAAATGGAGTAGCGTGCAATGGTGTCGTCTCATACAACAGTGAGTTAGTAGAAAAATTTGTGGGCACAAAATGGGTGATCAGTGTCTTAATCTCTTCTGTTTGTGCCTTGTCTTTAGCTTTTTCTTCTATATTTAATATTATGTAGAGGCAAGGCCCCCCTCTAAATCTGGATTGAAATTATTTTTCATTCTAATTCATAGAAATGGAGTAGCGTGCAATGGTGTCGTCTCATACAACTGTGAGTTAGTAGAAAAATTTGTGGGCACAAAATGTTTGATCAGAGTCTTATTCTCTTCTGTTTTTGCCTTGTCTTTAGCTTTTTCTTCTATATTTAACATTATGTAGAGGCAAGGGCCCCCTCTAAATCTGGATTGAAATTATTTTTCATTCTAATTCATAGAAATGGAGTAGCGTGCAATGGTGTCGTCTCATACAACTGTGAGTTAGTAGAAAAATTTGTGGGCACAAAATGGGTGATCAGTGACTTATTCTCTTCTGTTTGAGCCTTGTCTTTAGCTTTTTCTTCTATATTTAACATTATGTAGAGGCAATGCCCCCCTCTAAATCTGGATTGAAATTATTTTTCATTGTAATTCATAGAAATGGAGTAGCGTGCAATGGTTTCGTCTCATCCTACTGTGTGTTAGTAGAAATATTTGTGGGCACAAAATGGGTGATCAATGACTTATTCTGTTCTGTTTGAGCCTTGTCTTTACCTTTTTCTTCTATATTAACATTATGTAGAGGCAAGGCCCCCCTCTAAATCTGGATTGAAATTATTTTTCATTCTAATTCATAGAAATGGAGTAGCGTGCAATGGTGTCGTCTCATACAACTGTGAGTTAGTAGAAAAATTTGGGGGCACAAAATGGGTGATCAGTGTCTTATTCTCTTCTGTTTGAGCCTTGTCTTTAGCTTTTTCTTCCATATTTAACATTATGTAGAGGCAAGGCCCCCCTCGAAATCTGGATTGCAATTATTTTTCATTCTAATTCATAGAAATAAAGTAGCGTGCAATGGGATTGTCTCATACAACTGTGAGTTAGTAGAAAAATTTGTGGGCACAAAATGGGTGATCAGTGATTATTCTCTTCTGTTTGAGCCTTGTCTTTAGCTTTTTCTTCTATATTTAACATTATGTAGAGGCAAGGCCCCCCTCTAAATCTGAATTGAAATTATTTTTCATTCTAATTCATAGAAATGGAGTTGCGTGCAATGGTGTCGTCTCATACAACTGTGAGTTAGTAGAAAAATTTGTGGGCACAAAATGGGTGATCAGTGTCTTATTCTCTTCTGTTTGTGCCTTGTCTTTAGCTTTTTCTTCTATATTTAACATTATGTAGAGGCAAGGCCCCCCTCTAAATCTGGATTGAAATTATTTTTCATTCTAATTCATAGAAATGGAGTAGCGTGCAATGGTGTCGTCTCATACAACTGTGTGTTAGTAGAAAAATTTGTGGGCACAAAATGGGTGATCAGTGTCTTATTCTCTTCTGTTTGTGCCTTGTCTTTAGCTTTTTCTTCTATATTTAACATTATGTAGAGGCAAGGCCCCCCTGTAAATCTAAATTGAAATTATTTTTCATTGTAATTCATAGAAATGGAGTAGCGTGCAATGGTGTCGTCTCATACAACTGTGAGTTAGTAGAAAAATTTGTGGGCACAAAATGTGTGATCATTGACTTATTTTCTTCTGTTTTTGCCTTGTTTTTAGCTTTTTCTTCTATATTTAACATTATGTAGAGGCAAGGCCCCCCTCTAAATCTGGATTGAAATTATTTTTCATTCTAATTCATAGAAATGGAGTAGCGTGTAATGGTGTCGTCTCATACAACTGTGAGTTAGTAGAACAATTTGTGGGCACAAAATGGGTGATCAGTGTCTTATTCTCTTCTGTTTGTGCCTTGTCTTTAGCTTTTTCTTCTATATTTAACATTATGTAGAGGCAAGGCCCCCCTCTAAATCTGGATTGAAATTATTTTTCATTCTAATTCATAGAAATGGAGTAGCGTGCAATGGTGACGTCTCATACAACAGTGAGTTAGTAGAAAAATTTGTGGGCACAAAATGGGTGATCAGTGTCTTATTATCTTCTGTTTGTGCCTTGTCTTTAGCTTTTTCTTCTATATTTAACATTATGTAGAGGCAAGGACCCCTCTAAATCTGGATTGAAATTATTTTTCATTCTAATTCATAGAAATGGAGTAGCGTGCAATGGTGTCGTCTCATACAACTGTGTGTTAGTAGAAAAATTTGTGGGCACAAAATGGGTGATCAGTGTCTTATTCTCTTCTGTTTGTGCCTTGTCTTTAGCTTTTTCTTCTATATTTAACATTATGTAGAGGCAAGGCCCCCCTCTAAATCTAAATTGAAATTATTTTTCATTGTAATTCATAGAAATGGAGTAGCGTGCAATGGTGTCGTCTCATACAACTGTGAGTTAGTAGAAAAATTTGTGGGCACAAAATGTGTGATCATTGACTTATTTTCTTCTGTTTTTGCCTTGTTTTTAGCTTTTTCTTCTATATTTAACATTATGTAGAGGCAAGGACCCCTCTAAATCTGGATTGAAATTATTTTTCATTCTAATTCATAGAAATGGAGTAGCGTGCAATGGTGTCGTCTCATACAACTGTGAGTTAGTAGAAAAAGTTGTGTGCACAAAATGGGTGATCAGAGTCTTATTCTCTTCTCTTTGTGCCTAGTCTTTAACCTTTTCTTCTATATTTAACATTATGTAGAGGCAAGGCCCCCCTCTAAATCTGGATTGAAATTATTTTTCATTCTAATTCATAGAAATGGAGTAGCGTGCAATGGTGTCGTCTCATACAACTGTGAATTAGTAGAAAAATTTGTGGGCACAAAATGGGTGATCAGTGTCTTATTCTCTTCTGTTTGTGCCTTGTCTTTAGCTTTTTCTTCTATATTTAACATTATGTAGAGGCAAGGCCCCACTCTAAATCTGGATTGAAATTATTTTTCATTCTAATTCATAGAAATGGAGTAGCGTGCAATGGTGTCGTCTCATACAACTGTGAGTTAGTAGAAAAAATTTGTGGGCACAAAATGGGTGATCAGTGTCTTATTCTCTTCTGTTTGTGCCTTGTCTTTAGCTTTTTCTTCTATATTTAACATTATGTAGAGGCAAGGCCCCCCTCTAAATCTGGATTGAAATTATTTTTCATTCTAATTCATAGAAATGGAGTAGCGTGCAATGGTGACGTCTCATACAACTGTGAGTTAGTAGAAAAATTTGTGGGCACAAAATGGGTGATCAGTGACTTATTCTCTTCTGTTTGACCCTTTTCTTTAGCTTTTCCTTATATATTTAACATTATGTAGAGGAAAGGCCCCCCTCTAAATCTCAATTGATATTATTTTTCATTCTAATTCATAGAAATGGAGTAGCGTGCAATGGTGTCGTCTCATAAAACTGTGAGTTAGTAGAAAATTTGTGGGCACAAAATGGGTGATCAGTGTCTTATTCTCTTCTGTTTGTGCCTTGTCTTTAGCTTTTTCTTCTATATTTAACATTATGTAGAGGCAAGGCCCCCCTCTAAATCTGGATTGAAATTATTTTTCATTCTAATTCATAGAAATGGAGTAGCGTGCAATGGTGTCGTCTCATACAACAATGAGTTAGTAGAAAAATTTGTGGGCATAAAATGGGTGATCAGTGTCTTATTCTCTTCTGTTTGTGCCTTGTCTTTAGCTTTTTCTTCTATATTTAACATTATGTAGAGGCAAGGCCCCCCTCTAAATCTGGATTGAAATTATTTTTCATTCTAATTCATAGAAATGGAGTAGCGTGCAATGGTGTCGTCTCATACAACTGTGAGTTAGTAGAACAATTTGTGGGCACAAAATGGGTGATCAGTGTCTTATTGTCTTCTGTTTGTGCCTTGTCTTTAACTTTTTCTTCTATATTTAACATTATGTAGAGGCAAGGCCCCCCTCTAAATCTGGATTGAAATTATTTTTCATTCTAATTCATAGAAATGGAGTAGCGTGCAATGGTGTCGTCTCATACAACTGTGAATTAGTAGAAATTTTGTGGGCACAAAATGGGTGATCAGAGTCTTATTCTCTTCTGTTTGTGCCTTGTCTTTAACCTTTTCTTCTATATTTAACATTATGTAGAGGCAAGGCCCCCCTCTAAATCTGGATTGAAATTATTTTTCATTCTAATTCATAGAAATGGAGTAGCGTGCAATGGTGTCGTCTCATACAACTGTGAATTAGTAGAAAAATTTGTGGGCACAAAATGGGTGATCAGTGTCTTATTCTCTTCTGTTTGTGCCTTGTCTTTAGCTTTTTCTTCTATATTTAACATTATGTAGAGGCAAGGCCCCCCTCTAAATCTGGATTGAAATTATTTTTCATTCTAATTCATAGAAATGGAGAAGCGTGAAATGGTGTCGTCTCATACAACTGTGAGTTAGTAGAAAAATTTGTGGGCAGAAAATGGGTATCAGTGTCTTATTCTCTTCTGTTTGTGGCTTGTCTTTAGCTTTTTCTTCTATATTTAAAATTATGTAGAGGCAAGGCCCCCCTCTAAATCTGGATTGAAATTATTTTTCATTCTAATTCATAGAAATGGAGTAGCGTGCAATGGTGTCGTCTCATACAACAGTGAGTTAGTAGAAAAATTTGTGGGCATAAAATGGGTGATCAGTGTCTTATTCTCTTCTGTTTCTGCCTTGTCTTTAGCTTTTTCTTCTATATTTAACATTATGTAGAGGCAAGGCCCCCCTCTAAATCTGGATTGAAATTATTTTTCATTCTAATTCATAGAAATGGAGTAGCGTGCAATGGTGTCGTCTCATACAACTGTGAGTTAGTAGAACAATTTGTGGGCACAGAATGGGTGATCAGTGTCTTATTGTCTTCTGTTTGTGCCTTGTCTTTAACTTTTTCTTCTATATTTAACATTATGTAGAGGCAAGGCCCCCCTCTAAATCTGGATTGAAATTATTTTTCATTCTAATTCGTAGAAATGGAGTAGCGTGCAATGGTGTCGTCTCAGACAACTGTGAGTTAGTAGAAAAAGTTGTGGGCACAAAATGGGTGATCAGAGTCTTATTCTCTTCTGTTTGTGCCTTGTCTTTAACCTTTTCTTCTATATTTAACATTATGTAGAGGCAAGGCCCCCCTCTAAATCTGGATTGAAATTATTTTTCATTCTAATTCATAGAAATGGAGTAGCGTGCAATGGTGTCGTCTCATACAACTGTGAATTAGTAGAAAAATTTGTGGGCACAAAATGGGTGATCAGTGTCTTATTCTCTTCTGTTTGTGCCTTGTCTTTAGCTTTTTCTTCTATATTTAACATTATGTAGAGGCAAGGCCCCCCTCTAAATCTGGATTGAAATTATTTTTCATTCTAATTCATAGAAATGGAGAAGCGTGAAATGGTGTCGTCTCATACAACTGTGAGTTAGTAGAAAAATTTGTGGGCACAAAATGGGTATCAGTGTCTTATTCTCTTCTGTTTGTGGCTTGTCTTTAGCTTTTTCTTCTATATTTAACATTATGTAGAGGCAAGCCCCCCCCTCTAAATCTGGATTGAAATTATTTTTCATTCTAATTCATAGAAATGGAGTAGCTTGCAATGGTGTCGTCTCATACAACAGTGAGTTAGTAGAAAAATTTGTGGGCATAAAATGGGTGATCAGTGTCTTATTCTCTTCTGTTTGTGCCTTGTCTTTAGCTTTTTCTTCTATATTTAACATTATGTAGAGGCAAGGCCCCCCTCTAAATCTGGATTGAAATTATTTTTCATTCTAATTCATAGAAATGGAGTAGCGTGCAATGGTGTCGTCTCATACAACTGTGAGTTAGTAGAACAATTTGTGGGCACAAAATGGGTGATCAGTGTCTTATTGTCTTCTGTTTGTGCCTTGTCTTTAACTTTTTCTTCTATATTTAACATTATGTAGAGGCAAGGCCCCTCTCTAAATCTGGATTGAAATTATTTTTCATTATAATTCATAGAAATGGAGTAGCGTGCAATGGTGTCGTCTCATACAACTGTGAGTTAGTAGAAAAAGTTGTGGGCACAAAATGGGTGATCAGAGTCTTATTCTCTTCTGTTTGTGCCTTGTCCTTAACCTTGTCTTCTATATTTAACATTATGTAGAGGCAAGGCCCCCCTCTAAATCTGGATTGAAATTATTTTTCATTCTAATTCATAGAAATGGAGTAGCGTGCAATGGTGTCGTCTCATACAACTGTGAATTAGTAGAAAAATTTCTGGGCACAAAATGGGTGATCAGTGTCTTATTCTCTTCTGTTTGTGCCTTGTCTTTAGCTTTTTCTTCTATATTTAACATTATGTAGAGGCAAGGCCCCCCTCTAAATCTGGATTGAAATTATTTTTCATTCTAATTCATAGAAATGGAGTAGCGTGCAATGGTGTCGTCTCATACAACTGTGAGTTAGTAGAAAAAATTTGTGGGCACAAAATGGGTGATCAGTGTCTTATTCTCTTCTGTTTGTGGCTTGTCTTTAGCTTTTTCTTCAATATTTAACATTATGTAGAGGCAAGGCCTCCCTCTAAATCTGGATTGAAATTATTTTTCATTCTAATTCATAGAAATGGAGTAGCGTGCAATGGTGTCGTCTCATACAACAGTGAGTTAGTAGAAAAATTTGTGGGCATAAAATGGGTGATCAGTGTCTTATTCTCTTCTGTTTGTGCCTTGTCTTTAGCTTTTTCTTCTATATTTAACATTATGTAGAGGCAAGGCCCCCCTCTAAATCTGGATTGAAATTATTTTTCATTCTAATTCATAGAATTGGAGTAGCGTGCAATGGTGTCGTCTCATACAACTGTGAGTTAGTAGAAAAAGTTGTGGGCACAAAATGGGTGATCAGTGTCTTATTCTCTTCTGTTTGTGCCTTGTCTTTAACCTTTTCTTCTATATTTAACATTATGTAGAGGCAAGGCCCCCCTCTAAATCTGGATTGAAATTATTTTTCATTCTAATTCATAGAAATGGAGTAGCGTGCAATGGTGTCGTCTCATACAACTGTGAATTAGTAGAAAAATTTGTGGGCACAAAATGGGTGATCAGTGTCTTATTCTCTTCTGTTTGTGCCTTGTCTTTAGCTTTTTCTTATATATTTAACATTATGTAGAGGCAAGGACCCCCTCTAAATCTGGATTGAAATTATTTTTCATTCTAATTCATAGAAATGGAGTAGCGTGCAATGGTGATGTCTCATACAACTGTGAGTTAGTAGAAAAATTTGTGGGCACAAAATGGGTGATCAGTGACTTATTCTCTTCTGTTTGACCCTTTTCTTTAGCTTTTTCTTATATATTTAACATTATGTAGAGGAAAGGCCCCCCTCTAAATCTCAATTGATATTATTTTTCTTTCTAATTCATAGCAATGGAGTAGCGTGCAATGGTGTCGTCTCATACAACTGTGAGTTAGTAGAAAAATTTGTGGGCACAAAATGGGTGATCATTGACTTATTCTCTTCTGTTTGTGCCTTGTCTTTAGCTTTTTCTTCTATATTTAACATTATGTAGAGGCAAGGCCCCCCTCTAAATCTGGATTGAAATTATTTTTCTTTCTAATTCATAGAAATGGAGTAGCGTGCAATGGTGTCGTCTCATACAACTGTGAATTAGTAGAAAAATTTGTGGGCACAAAATGGGTGATCAGTTTCTTATTCTCTTCTGTTTGTGCCTTGTCTTTAGCTTTTTCTTCTATATTTAACATTATGTAGAGGCAAGGCCCCCCTCTAAATCTGGATTGAAATTATTTTTCATTCTAATTCATAGAAATGGAGTAGCGTGGAATGGTGTCGTCTCATACAACTGTGAGTTAGTAGAACAATTTGTGGGCACAAAATGGGTGATCAGTGTCTTATTGTCTTCTGTTTGTGCCTTGTCTTTAACTTTTTCTTCTATATTTAACATTATGTAGAGGCAAGGCCCCCCTCTAAATCTGGATTGAAATTATTTTTCATTCTAATTCATAGAAATGGAGTAGCGTGCAATGGTGTCGTCTCATACAACTGTGAGTTAGTAGAAAAAGTTGTGGGCACAAAATGGGTGATCAGAGTCTTATTCTCTTCTGTTTGTGCCTTGTCTTTAACCTTTTCTTCTATATTTAACATTATGTAGAGGCAAGGCCCCCCTCTAAATCTGGATTGAAATTATTTTTCATTCTAATTCATAGAAATGGAGTAGCGTGCAATGGTGTCGTCTCATACAACTGTGAATTAGTAGAAAAATTTGTGGACACAAAATGGGTGATCAGTGTCCTATTCTCTTCTGTTTGTGCCTTGTCTTTAGCTTTTTCTTCTATATTTAACATTATGTAGAGGCAAGGCCCCCTCTAAATCTGGATTGAAATTATTTTTCATTCTAATTCATAGAAATAGAGTAGCGTGCAATGGTGACGTCTCATACAACTGTGATTTAGTAGAAAAATTTGTGGGCACAAAATGGGTGATCAGTGACTTATTCTCTTCTGTTTGACCCTTGTCTTTAGCTTTTTCTTATATATTTAACATTATATAGAGGAAAGGCCCCCCTCTAAATCTCAATTGATATTATTTTTCATTCTAATTCATAGAAATGGAGTAGCGTGCAATGGTGTCGTCTCATACAACTGTGAGTTAGCAGAAAAATTTGTGGGCACAAAATTGGTGATCATTGATTATTCTCTTCTGTTTGTGCCTTGTCTTTAGCTTTTTCTTCTATATTTAACATTATGTAGAGGCAAGGCCCCCCTCTAAATCTGGATTGAAATTATTTTTCATTCTAATTCATAGAAATGGTGTAGCGTGAAATGGTGTCGTCTCATACAACTGTGAGTTAGTAGAAAAATTTGTGGGCAGAAAATTGGTGATCAGTGTCTTATTCTCTTCTGTTTGTGCCTTGTCTTTAACCTTTTCTTCTATATTTAACATTATGTAGAGGTATGGCCCCCCTCTAAATCTGGATTGAAATTATTTTTCATACTAATTCATAGAAATGGAGTAGCGTGCAATGGTGTTGTCTCATACAACTGTGAGTTAGTAGAAAATTTGTGGGCACAAAATGGGTGATCAGTGTCTTATTCTCTTCTGTTTGTGCCTTGTCTTTAGCTTTTTGTTCTATATTTAACATTATGTAGAGGCAAGGCCCCCCTCTAAATCTGGATTGAAATTATTTTTCATTCTAATTCATAGAAATGGAGTATCGTGCAATGGTGTCGTCTCATACAACTGTGAGTTAGTAGAAAAATTTGTGGGCACAAAATGGGTGATCAGTGTCTTATTCTCTTCTGTTTGTGCCTTGTCTTTAGCTTTTTCTTCTATATTTAACATTATGTAGAGGCAAGGCCCCCCTCTAAATCTGGATTGAAATTATTTTTCATTCTTATTCATAGAAATGGAGTAGCGTGCAATGGTGACGTCTCATACAACTGTGAGTTAGTAGAAAAATTTCTGGGCACAAAATGGGAGAGCAGTGACTTATTCTCTTCTGTTTGACCCTTGTCTTTAGCTTTTTCTTATATATTTAACATTATGTAGAGGAAATGCCCCCCTCTAAATCTGAATTGATATTATTTTTCATTCTAATTCATAGAAATGGAGTAGCGTGCAATGGTGTCGTCTCATACAACTGTGAGTTAGTAGAAAAATGTGTGGGCACAAAATGGGTGATCATTGACTTATTCTCTTCTGTTTGTGCCTTGTCTTTAGCTTTTTATTCTATATTTAAAATTATGTAGAGGCAAGGCCCCCCTCTAAATCTGGATTGAAATTATTTTTCATTCTAATTCATAGAAATGGAGAAGCGTGCAATGGTGTCGTCTCATACAACTGTGAGTTAGTAGAAAAATTTGTGGGCATGAAATGGGTGATCAGTGTCTTTTTTGCTTCTGTTTGTGCCTTGTCTTTAGCTTTTTCTTCTATATTTAAGATTATGTAGTGGCAAGGGCCCCTATAAATCTGGATTGAAATCATTTTTCATTCTAATTCATAGAAATGGAGTAGCGTGCAATGGTGTCTACTCATACAACTGTGAGTTAGTAGAAAAATTTGTGGGCACAAAATATTTGATCAGAGACTTACTCTCTTCTGTTCATGCCTTGTCTTTAGCTTTTTCCTCTATATTTAACATTATGTAGAGGAAAGGCCCCCCTCTAAATCTGGATTAAAATTATTTTTCATTCTAATTCATAGAAATGGAGTAGCGTGCAATGGTGTCGTCTCATACAACTGTGAGTTAGTAGAAAAATTTGTGGGCACAAAATGTTTGATCACAGTCTAATTCTCTTCTGTTTGTGCCTTGTCTTTAGCTTTTTCTTCTATATTTAACATTATGTAGAGGCAAGGCCCCCCTCTAAATCTGGATTGAAATTATTTTTCATTCTAATTCATAGAAATGGAGTAGCGTGCCATGGTGTCGTCTCATACAACTGTGAGTTAGTAGAAAAATTTGTGGGCACAAAATGGGTGATCAGTGTCTTATTCTCTTCTGTTTGTGCCTTGTCTTTAGCTTTTTCTTCTATATTTAACATTATGTAGAGGCAAGGGCCCCCTCTAAATCTGGATTGAAATTATTTTTCATTCTAATTCATAGAAATGGAGTAGCGTGCAATGGTGACGTCTCATACAACTGTGAGTTAGTAGAAAAATTTGTGGGCACAAAATGGGTGATCAGTGACTTATTCTCTTCTGTTTGACCCTTGTCTTTAGCTTTTTCTTATATATTTAACATTATGTAGAGGAAATGCCCCCCTCTAAATCTGAATTGATATTATTTTTATTCTAATCCATAGAAATGGAGTAGCGTGCAATGGTGTCGTCTCATACAACTGTGAGTTAGTAGAAAAATTTGTGGGCACAAAATGGGTGATCATTGACTTATTCTCTTCTGTTTGTGCCTTGTCTTTAGCTTTTTCTTCTATATTTAACATTATGTAGAGGCAAGGCCCCCCTCTAAATCTGGATTGAAATTATTTTTCATTCTAATTCATAGAAATGGAGTAGCGTGCAATGGTGATGTCTCATACAACTGTGAGTTAGTAGAAAAATTTGTGGGCACAAAATGGGTGATCAGTGACTTATTCTCTTCTGTTTGACCCTTTTCTTTAGCTTTTTCTTATATATTTAACATTATGTAGAGGAAAGGCCCCCCTCTAAATCTCAATTGATATTATTTTTCTTTCTAATTCATAGCAATGGAGTAGCGTGCAATGGTGTCGTCTCATACAACTGTGAGTTAGTAGAAAAATTTGTGGGCACAAAATGGGTGATCATTGACTTATTCTCTTCTGTTTGTGCCTTGTCTTTAGCTTTTTCTTCTATATTTAACATTATGTAGAGGCAAGGCCCCCCTCTAAATCTGGATTGAAATTATTTTTCTTTCTAATTCATAGAAATGGAGTAGCGTGCAATGGTGTCGTCTCATACAACTGTGAATTAGTAGAAAAATTTGTGGGCACAAAATGGGTGATCAGTGTCTTATTCTCTTCTGTTTGTGCCTTGTCTTTAGCTTTTTCTTCTATATTTAACATTATGTAGAGGCAAGGCCCCCCTCTAAATCTGGATTGAAATTATTTTTCATTCTAATTCATAGAAATGGAGTAGCGTGGAATGGTGTCGTCTCATACAACTGTGAGTTAGTAGAACAATTTGTGGGCACAAAATGGGTGATCAGAGTCTTATTCTCTTCTGTTTGTGCCTTGTCTTTAACCTTTTCTTCTATATTTAACATTATGTAGAGGCAAGGCCCCCCTATAAATCTGGATTGAAATTATTTTTCATTCTAATTCATAGAAATGGAGTAGCGTGCAATGGTGTCGTCTCATACAACTGTGAATTAGTAGAAAAATTTGTGGACACAAAATGGGTGATCAGTGTCTTATTCTCTTCTGTTTGTGCCTTGTCTTTAGCTTTTTCTTCTATATTTAACATTATGTAGAGGCAAGGCCCCCTCTAAATCTGGATTGAAATTATTTTTCATTCTAATTCATAGAAATGGAGTAGCGTGCAATGGTGACGTCTCATACAACTGTGATTTAGTAGAAAAATTTGTGGGCACAAAATGGGTGATCAGTGACTTATTCTCTTCTGTTTGACCCTTGTCTTTAGCTTTTTCTTATATATTTAACATTATATAGAGGAAAGGCCCCCCACTAAATCTCAATTGATATTATTTTTCATTCTAATTCATAGAAATGGAGTAGCGTGCAATGGTGTCGTCTCATACAACTGTGAGTTAGCAGAAAAATTTGTGGGCACAAAATTGGTGATCATTGATTATTCTCTTCTGTTTGTGCCTTGTCTTTAGCTTTTTCTTCTATATTTAACATTATGTAGAGGCAAGGCCCCCCTCTAAATCTGGATTGAAATTATTTTTCATTCTAATTCATAGAAATGGTGTAGCGTGAAATGGTGTCGTCTCATACAACTGTGAGTTAGTAGAAAAATTTGTGGGCAGAAAATTGGTGATCAGTGTCTTATTCTCTTCTGTTTGTGCCTTGTCTTTAACCTTTTCTTCTATATTTAACATTATGTAGAGGTAAGGCCCCCCTCTAAATCTGGATTGAAATTATTTTTCATACTAATTCATAGAAATGGAGTAGCGTGCAATGGTGTTGTCTCATACAACTGTGAGTTAGTAGAAAATTTGTGGGCACAAAATGGGTGATCAGTGTCTTATTCTCTTCTGTTTGTGCCTTGTCTTTAGCTTTTTGTTCTATATTTAACATTATGTAGAGGCAAGGCCCCCCTCTAAATCTGGATTGAAATTATTTTTCATTCTAATTCATAGAAATGGAGTATCGTGCAATGGTGTCGTTTCATACAACTGTGAGTTAGTAGAAAAATTTGTGGGCACAAAATGGGTGATCAGTGTCTTATTCTCTTCTGTTTGTGCCTTGTCTTTAGCTTTTTCTTCTATATTTAACATAATGTAGAGGCAAGGCCCCCCTCTAAATCTGGATTGAAATTATTTTTCATTCTAATTCATAGAAATGGAGTAGCGTGCAATGGTGTCGTCTCATACAACTGTGAGTTAGTAGAAAAATTTGTGGGCACAAAATTGGTGATCAGTGTCTTATTCTCTTCTGTTTGTGCCTTGTCTTTAACCTTTTCTTCTATATTTAACATTATGTAGAGGCAAGGCCCCCCTCTAAATCTGGATTGAAATTATTTTTCATTCTAATTCATAGAAATGGAGTAGCGTGCAATGGTGTCGTCCCATACAACTGTGAGTTAGCAGAAAAATTTGTGGGCACAAAATGGGTGATCAATGTCTTATTCTCTTCTGTTTGTGCCTTGTCTTTAGCTTTTTCTTCTATATTTAACATTATGTAGAGGCAAGGCCCCCCTCTAAATCTGGATTGAAATTATTTTTCATTCTAATTCATAGAAATGGAGTAGCGTGCAATGGTGTCGTCTCATACAACTGTGAGTTAGTAGAAAAATTTGTGGGCAGAAAATTGGTGATCAGTGTCTTATTCTCTTCTGTTTGTGCCTTGTCTTTAACCTTTTCTTCTATATTTAACATTATGTAGAGGTAAGGCCCCCCTCTAAATCTGGATTGAAATTATTTTTCATACTAATTCATAGAAATGGAGTAGCGTGCAATGGTGTCGTCTCATACAACTGTGAGTTAGTAGAAAATTTGTGGGCACAAAATGGGTGATCAGTGTCTTATTCTCTTCTGTTTGTGCCTTGTCTTTAGCTTTTTCTTATATATTTAACATTATGTAGAGGAAATGCCCCCCTCTAAATCTGAATTGATATTATTTTTCATTCTAATTCATAGAAATGGAGTAGCGTGCAATGGTGTCGTCTCATACAACTGTGAGTTAGTAGAAAAATTTGTGGGCACAAAATGGGTGATCATTGACTTATTCTCTTCTGTTTGTGCCTTGTCTTTAGCTTTTTATTCTATATTTAAAATTATGTAGAGGCAAGGCCCCCCTCTAAATCTGGATTGAAATTATTTTTCATTCTAATTCATAGAAATGGAGAAGCGTGCAATGGTGTCGTCTCATACAACTGTGAGTTAGTAGAAAAATTTGTGGGCATGAAATGGGTGATCAGTGTCTTTTTTGCTTCTGTTTGTGCCTTGTCTTTAGCTTTTTCTTCTATATTTAAGATTATGTAGAGGCAAGGGCCCCTATAAATCTGGATTGAAATCATTTTTCATTCTAATTCATAGAAATGGAGTAGCGTGCAATGGTGTCTACTCATACAACTGTGAGTTAGTAAAAAAAATTTGTGGGCACAAAATATTTGATCAGAGACTTACTCTCTTCTGTTCATGCCTTGTCTTTAGCTTTTTCCTCTATATTTAACATTATGTAGAGGAAAGGCCCCCCTCTAAATCTGGATTAAAATTATTTTTCATTCTAATTCATAGAAATGGAGTAGTGTGCAATGGTGTCGTCTCATACAACAGTGAGTTAGTAGAAACATTTTAGTCACAAAATGTTTGATCAGAGTCTTATTCTCTTCTGTTTGTGCCTTGTCTTTACCTTTTTCTTCTATATTTAACATTATGTAGAGGCAAAGCCCACCTCTAAATCTGGATTGAAATTATTTTTCATTCTAATTCATAGAAATGGAGTAGCGTGCAATGGTGTCGTCTCATACAACTGTGAGTTAGTAGAAAAATTTGTGGGCACAAAATGTTTGATCAGAGACTAATTCTCTTCTGTTCGTGCCTTGTCTTTAGCTTTTTCTTCTATATTTAACATTATGTAGAGGCAAGGCCCCCCTCTAAATCTGGATTAAAATTATTTTTCATTCTAATTCATAGAAATGGAGTAGTGTGCAATGGTGTCGTCTCATACAACTGTGAGTTAGTAGAAACATTTTAGTCACAAAATGTTTGATCAGAGTCTTATTCTCTTCTGTTTGTGCCTTGTCTTTACCTTTTTCTTCTATATTTAACATTATGTAGAGGCAAGGCCCACCTCTAAATCTGGATTGAAATTATTTTTCATTCTAATTCATAGAAATGGAGTAGCGTGCAATGGTGTCGTCTCATACAACTGTGAGTTAGTAGAAAATTTTGTGGGCACAAAATGTTTGATCAGAGTCTAATTCTCTTCTGTTCGTGCCTTGTCTTTAGCTTTTTCTTCTATATTTAACATTATGTAGAGGCAAGGCCCCCCTCTAAATCTGGATTAAAATTATTTTTCATTCTAATTCATAGAAATGGAGTAGTGTGCAATGGTGTCGTCTCATACAACTGTGAGTTAGTAGAAACATTTTAGTCACAAAATGTTTGATCAGAGTCTTATTCTCTTCTGTTTGTGCCTTGTCTTTACCTTTTTCTTCTATATTTAACATTATGTAGAGGCAAGGCCCCCCTCTAAATCTGAATTGATATTATTTTTCATTCTAATTCATAGAAATGGAGTAGCGTGCAATGGTGTCGTCTCATACAACTGTGAGTTAGTAGAAAAATTTGTGGGCACAAAATGGGTGATCATTGACTTATTCTCTTCTGTTTGTGCCTTGTCTTTAGTTTTTTATTCTATATTTAAAATAATGTAGAGGCAAGGCCCACCTCTAAATCTGGATTGAAATTATTTTTCATTCTAATTCATAGAAATGGAGTAGCGTGCAATGGTGTCGTCTCATACAACTGTGAGTTAGTAGAAAAATTTGTGGGCACAAAATTGGTGATCAGTGTATTATTCTCTTCTGTTTGTGCCTTGTCTTTAACCTTTTCTTCTATATATAACATTATGTAGAGGAAAGGCCCCCCTCTAAATCTGGATTGAAATTATTTTTCATTCTAATTCATAGAAATGGAGTAGCGTGCAATGGTGTCGTCCCATACAACTGTGAGTTAGCAGAAAAATTTGTGGGCACAAAATGGGTGATCAGTGTCTTATTCTCTTCTGTTTGTGCCTTGTCTTTAGCTTTTTCTTCTATATTTAACATTATGTAGAGGCAAGGCCCCCCTCTAAATCTGGATTGAAATTATTTTTCATTCTAATTCATAGAAATGGAGTAGCGTGCAATGGTGTCGTCTCATACAACTGTGAGTTAGTAGAAATATTTGTGTGCAGAAAATTGGTGATCAGTGTCTTATTCTCTTCGGTTTGTGCCTTGTCTTTAACCTTTTCTTCTATATTTAACATTATGTAGAGGTAAGGCCCCCCTCTAAATCTGGATTGAAATTATTTTTCATACTAATTCATAGAAATGGAGTAGCGTGCAATGGTGTCGTCTCATACAACTGTGAGTTAGTAGAAAATTTGTGGGCACAAAATGGGTGATCAGTGTCTTATTCTCTTCTGTTTGTGCCTTGTCTTTAGCTTTTTGTTCTATATTTAACATTATGTAGAGGCAAGGCCCCCCTCTAAATCTGGATTGAAATTATTTTTCATTCTAATTTATAGAAATGGAGTAGCGTGCAATGGTGACGTCTCATATAACTGTGAGTTAGTAGAAAAATTTGTGGGCACAAAATGGGTGATCAGTGTCTTATTCTCTTCTGTTTGTGCCTTGTCTTTAGCTTTTTCTTCTATATTTAACATTATGTAGAGGCAAGGCCCCCCTCTAAATCTGGATTGAAATTATTTTTCATTCTTATTCATAGAAATGGAGTAGCGTGCAATGGTGACGTCTCATACAACTGTGATTTAGTAGAAAAATTTCTGGGCACAAAATGGGTGATCAGTGACTTATTCTCTTCTGTTTGACCCTTGTCTTTAGCTTTTTCTTATATATTTAACATTATGTAGAGGAAATGCCCCTTTCTAAATCTAAATTGATATTATTTTTCATTCTAATTCATAGATATGGAGTAGCGTGCAATGGTGTCGTCTCATACAACTGTGAGTTAGTAGAAAAATTTGTGGGCACAAAATGGGTGATCATTGACTTATTCTCTTCTGTTTGTGCCTTGTCTTTAGCTTTTTATTCTATATTTAAAATTATGTAGAGGCAAGGCCCCCCTCTAAATCTGGATTGAAATTATTTTTCATTCTAATTCATAGAAATGGAGTAGCGTGCAATGGTGTCGTCCCATACAACTGTGAGTTAGCAGAAAAATTTGTGGGCACAAAATGGGTGATCAGTGTCTTATTCTCTTCTGTTTGTGCCTTGTCTTTAGCTTTTTCTTCTATATTTAACATTATGTAGAGGCAAGGCCCCCCTCTAAATCTGGATTGAAATTATTTTTCATTCTAATTCATAGAAATGGAGTAGCGTGCAATGGTGTCGTCTCATACAACTGTGAGTTAGTAGAAATATTTGTGGGCAGAAAATTGGTGATCAGTGTCTTATTCTCTTCGGTTTGTGCCTTGTCTTTAACCTTTTCTTCTATATTTAACATTATGTAGAGGTAAGGCCCCCCTCTAAATCTGGATTGAAATTATTTTTCATACTAATTCATAGAAATGGAGTAGCGTGCAATGGTGTCGTCTCATACAACTGTGAGTTAGTAGAAAATTTGTGGGCACAAAATGGGTGATCAGTGTCTTATTCTCTTCTGTTTGTGCCTTGTCTTTAGCTTTTTGTTCTATATTTAACATTATGTAGAGGCAAGGCCCCCCTCTAAATCTGGATTGAAATTATTTTTCATTCTAATTTATAGAAATGGAGTAGCGTGCAATGGTGACGTCTCATATAACTGTGAGTTAGTAGAAAAATTTGTGGGCACAAAATGGGTGATCAGTGTCTTATTCTCTTCTGTTTGTGCCTTGTCTTTAGCTTTTTCTTCTATATTTAACATTATGTAGAGGCAAGGCCCCCCTCTAAATCTGGATTGAAATTATTTTTCATTCTTATTCATAGAAATGGAGTAGCGTGCAATGGTGACGTCTCATACAACTGTGATTTAGTAGAAAAATTTCTGGGCACAAAATGGGTGATCAGTGACTTATTCTCTTCTGTTTGACCCTTGTCTTTAGCTTTTTCTTATATATTTAACATTATGTAGAGGAAATGCCCCCTCTAAATCTGAATTGATATTATTTTTCATTCTAATTCATAGAAATGGAGTAGCGTGCAATGGTGTCGTCTCATACAACTGTGAGTTAGTAGAAAAATTTGTGGGCACAAAATGGGTGATCATTGACTTATTCTCTTCTGTTTGTGCCTTGTCTTTAGCTTTTTATTCTATATTTAAAATTATGTAGAGGCAAGGCCCCCCTCTAAATCTGGATTGAAATTATTTTTCATTCTAATTCATAGAAATGGAGAAGCGTGCAATGGTGTCATCTCATACAACTGTGAGTTAGTAGAAAAATTTGTGGGCATGAAATGGGTGATCAGTGTCTTTTTTGCTTCTGTTTGTGCCTTGTCTTTAGCTTTTTCTTCTATATTTAAGATTATGTAGAGGCAAGGGCCCCTATAAATCTGGATTAAAATTATTTTTCATTCTAATTCATAGAAATGGAGTAGTGTGCAATGGTGTCGTCTCATACAACTGTGAGTTAGTAGAAACATTTTAGTCACAAAATGTTTGATCAGAGTCTTATTCTCTTCTGTTTGTGCCTTGTCTTTACCTTTTTCTTCTATATTTAACATTATGTAGAGGCAAGGCCCACCTCTAAATCTGGATTGAAATTATTTTTCATTCTAATTCATAGAAATGGAGTAGCGTGCAATGGTGTCGTCTCATACAACTGTGAGTTAGTAGAAAAATTTCTGGGCACAAAATGTTTGATCAGAGTCTAATTCTCTTCTGTTCGTGCCTTGTCTTTAGCTTTTTCTTCTATATTTAACATTATGTAGAGGCAAGGCCCCCCTCTAAATCTGGATTGAAATTATTTTTCATTCTAATTCATAGAAATGGAGTAGCGTGCAATGGTGTCGTCTCATACAACTGTGAGTTAGTAGAAAAATTAGTGGGCACAAAATGGGTGATCAGTGGCTTATTCTCTTCTGTTATTGCCTTGTCTTTAACCTTTTCTTCTATATTTAACATTTTGTAGAGGCAAGGCCCCCCTCTAAATCTGGATTGAAATTATTTTTCATTCTAATTTATAGAAATGGAGTAGCGTGCAATGGTGTCGTCTCATACAACTGTGAGTTAGTAGAAAAAGTTGTGGGCACAAAATGGGTGATCAGTGTCTTATTCTCTTCTGTTTGTGCCTTTTCTTTAGCTTTTTCTTCTATATTTAACATTATGTAGAGGCAAGGCCCCCCTCTAAATCTGGATTGAAATTATTTTTCATTCTAATTCATAGAAATGGAGTAGCGTCCAATGGTGTCGTCTCATACAACTGTGAGTTAGTAGAAAAATTTGTGGGCACAAAATGGTTGATCAGTGGCTTATTCTCTTCTGTTATTGCCTTGTCTTTAACCTTTTCTTCTATATTTAACATTATCTAGAGGCAAGGCCCCCCTCTAAATCTGGATTGAAATTATTTTTCATTCTAATTTATAGAAATGGAGTAGCGTGCAATGGTGTCGTCTCATACAACTGTGAGTTAGTAGAAAAAGTTGTGGGCACAAAATGGGTGATCAGTGTCTTATTCTCTTCTGTTTGAGCCTTGTCTTTAACCTTTTCTTCTATATTTAACATTATGTAGAGGCATGGCCCCCCTCTAAATCTGGATTGAAATTATTTTTCATTCTAATTCATAGAAATGGAGTAGCGTGCAATGGTGTGGTCTCATACAACTGTGAGTTAGTAGAAAAATTTGTGGGCACAAAATGGGTGATCAGTGTCTTATTCTCTTCTGTTTGTGCCTTTTCTTTAGCTTTTTCTTCTATATTTAACATTATGTAGAGGCAAGGCCCCCCTCTAAATCTGGATTGAAATTATTTTTCATTCTAATTCATAGAAATGGAGTAGCGTGCAATGGTGTCGTCTCATACAATTGTGAGTTAGCAGATAAAATTTGTGGGAACAAAATGGGTGATCAGTGTCTTATTCTCTTCTGTTTATGCCTTGTCTTTAGCTTTTTCTTCTATATTTAACTTTATGTAGAGGCTAGGCCCCCCTCTAAATCTTGGTTGAAATTATTTTTCATTCTAATTAATAGAAATGGAATAGCGATAAAAGGTGTCGTCTCAAACAACAGTGAGTTAGGAGAAAAAATTTGTGGGCACAAAATGGGTGATCAGTGTCTTATTCTCTTCTCTTTGTGCCTTGTCTTTAGCTTTTTCTTCTATATTTAACTTTATGTAGAGGGTAGGCCCCACTCTAAATCGTGGTTGAAATTATTTTTCATTCTAATTAATAGAAATGGAGTAGCGTGCAATGGTGTCGTCTCATAAAACTGTGAGTTAGCAGATAAAATTTGTGGGCACAAAATGGGTGATCAGTGTCTTATTCTCTTCTGTTTATGCCTTGTCTTTAGCTTTTTCTTGTATATTTAACTTTATGTAGAGGCTAGGCCCCCCTCTAAATCTTGGTTGAAATTATTTTTCATTCTAATTAATAGAAATGGAGTAGCGATCAAAGGTGTCGTCTCAAACAACAGTGAGTTAGGAGAAAAAATTTGTGGGCACAAAATGGGTGATCAGTGTCTTATTCTCTTCTATTTGTGCCTTGTCTTTAGCTTTTTCTTCTATATTTAACTTTATGTAGAGGCTAGGCCCCCCTCTAAATCTTGGTGTAAATTATTTTTCATTCTAATTCATAGTAATGGAGTAGCGTGCAATGGTGTCGTCTCATACAACAGTGAGTTAGGAGAAAAAATTTGTTGGCACAAAATGGGTGATCAGTGTCTTATTCTCTTCTGTTTGTGCCTTGTCTTTAGCTTTTTCTTCAATATTTAACTTTATGGAGAGGCTAGGCCCCTCTCTAAATCTTGGTTGAAATTATTTTTCATTCTAATTAATAGAAATGGAGTAGCGATCAAAGGTGTCGTCTCAAACAACAGTGAGTTAGGAGAAAAAATTTGTTGGCACAAAATGGGTGATCAGTGTCTTATTCTTTTCTGTTTGTGCCTTGTCTTTAGGTTATTCTTCTATATTTAACATTATGTAGAGGCTAGGCCCCCTTCTAAATCTTGGTTGAAATTATTTTTCATTCTAATTAATAGAAATGGAGTAGCGTTCAATGGTGTCGTCTCATACAACAGTGAGTTAGGAGAAAAATTTTGGGGCACAAAATGGGTGATCAGTGTCTTATTCTCTTCTGTTTGTGCCTTGTCTTTATCTTTTTCTTCTATATCAAAGTTTTTGTAGAAGCTAGGCCCCCCTCTACATCTTGGTTGAAATTATTTTTAATTCTAATTGATAGAAATGGTGTAGCGTTCAATGGTGTCGTCTCATACAACTGTGAGTTAGCAGATAAAATTTGTGGGCACAAAATGGGTGATCAGTGTCTTATTCTCTTCTGTTTATGCCTTGTCTTTAGCTTTTTCTTCTATATTTAACTTTATGTAGAGGCTAGGCCCCCCTCTAAATCTTGGTGGAAATTGTTTTTCATTCTAATTAATAGAAATGGAGTAGCGTGCAATGGTGTCGTCTCATACAATTGTGAGTTAGCAGATAAAATTTGTGGGCACAAAATGGGTTATCAGTGTCTTATTCTCTTCTGTTTATGCCTTGTCTTTAGCTTTTTCTTCTATATTTAACTTTATGTAGAGGCTAGGCCCCCCTCTAAATCTTGGTTGAAATTATTTTTCATTCTAATTAATAGAAATGGAGTAGCGATCAAAGGTGTTGTCTCAAACAACAGTGAGTTAGGAGAAAAAACTTGTGGGCACAAAATGGGTGATCAGTGTCTTATTCTCTTCTGTTTTTGCCTTGTCTTTAGCTTTTTCTTCTATATTTAACTTTATGTAGAGGCTAGGCCCCCGTCTAAATCTTGGTTGAAATTATTTTTCATTCTAATTAATAGAAATGGAGTAGCGTGCAATGGTGTCGTCTCATACAACTGTGAGTTAGCAGATAAAATTTGTGGGCACAAAATGGGTGATCAGTGTCTTATTGACTTCTGTTTATGCCTTGTCTTTAGCTTTTTCTTCTATATTTAACTTTATGTAGAGGATAGGCCCCCCTCTAAATCTTGGTTGAAATTATTTTTCATTCTAATTCATAGAAATGGAGTAGCGTGCAATGGTGTCGTCTCATACGACAGTGAGTTAGGAGAAAAAATTTGTTGGCACAAAATGGGTGATCAGTGTCATATTCTATTCTGTTTGTGCCTTGTCTTTAGCTTTTTCTTCAATATTTAACTTTATGTAGAGGCTAGGCCCCCCCTCTAAATCTTGGTTGAAATTATTTTTTATTCTAATTAATAGAAATGGAGTAGCGATCAAAGGTGTCATCTCAAACAACAGTGAGTTAGGAGAAAAATTTGTGGGCACAAAATGGGTGATCATTGACTTATTTTCTTCTGTTTGTGCCTTGTCTTTATCTTTTTCTTCTATATCTAACTTTATGTAGAAGCTAGGCCCCCCTCTAAATCTTGGTTGAAATTATTTTTCATTCTTATTAATTAAAATGGAGTAGCGTTCAATGGTGTCGTCTCATACAACTGTGAGTTAGGAGAAAAAATTTGTGGGCACAAAATGGGTGATCAGTGTCTTACTCTCTTCTGTTTGTGCCTTGTCTTTAGCTTTTTCTTCTATATTTAACTTTATGTAGAGGCTAGGCCCCTTTCTAAATCTTGGTTGAAATTATTTTTCATTCTAATTCATAGAAATGGAGTAGCGTGCAATGGTGTCATCTCATACAATAGTGAGTTAGGAGAAAAATTCTGTGGGCACAAAATGGGTGATCAGTGTCTTATTCTCTTCTGTTTGTGCCTTGTCTTTAGCTTATTCTTCTATATTTAACTTTATGTAGTGGCTAGGCCCCTTTCTAAATCTTGGTTGAAATTATTTTTCATTCTAATTCATAGAAATGGAGTAGCGTGCAATGGTGTCATCTCATACAATAGTGAGTTAGGAGAAAAAATTTGTGGGCACAAAATGGGTGATCAGTGTCTTATTCTCTTCTGTTTGTGCCTTGTCTTTAGCTTATTCTTCTATATTTAACTTTATGTAGAGGCTAGGCCCCTTTCTAAATCTTGGTTGAAATTATTTTTATTCTAATTCATAGAAATGGAGTAGCGTGCAATGGTGTCGTCTCATACAACAGTGAGTTAGGAGAAAAAATTTGTGGGCACAGAATGGGTGATCAGTATTTATTCTCTTCAGTTTGTGCCTTGTCTTTAGGTATTCTTCTATATTTAACCTTATGTAGAGGCTAGGCCCCCCTCTAAATCTTGGTTGAAATTATTTTTCATTCTAATTAATAGAAATGGAGTAGCGTTCAATGGTGTCTTCTCATACAACAGTGAGTTAGGAGAAAAATTTGTGGGCACAAAATGAGTGATCAGTGTCTTATTCTCTTCTGTTTGTGCCTTGTCTTTATCTTTTTCTTCTATATCTAACTTTATGTAGAGGCTAGGCCCCCCTCTAAATCTTGGTTGAAATTATTTTTCATTCTAATTAATAGAAATGGAGTAGCGATCAAAGGTGTCGTCTCAAACAACAGTGAGTTAGGAGAAAAAATTTGTGGGCACAAAATGGGTGATCAGTGTCTTATTCTCTTCTATTTGTGCCTTGTCTTTAGCTTTTTCTTCTATATTTAACTTTATGTAGAGGCTAGGCCCCCCTCTAAATCTTGGTGTAAATTATTTTTCATTCTAATTCATAGTAATGGAGTAGCGTGCAATGGTGTCGTCTCATACAACAGTGAGTTAGGAGAAAAAATTTGTTGGCACAAAATGGGTGATCAGTGTCTTATTCTCTTCTGTTTGTGCCTTGTCTTTAGCTTTTTCTTCAATATTTAACTTTATGGAGAGGCTAGGCCCCCCTCTAAATCTTGGTTGAAATTATTTTTCATTCTAATTAATAGAAATGGAGTAGCGATCAAAGGTGTCGTCTCAAACAACAGTGAGTTAGGAGAAAAAATTTGTTGGCACAAAATGGGTGATCAGTGTCTTATTCTTTTCTGTTTGTGCCTTGTCTTTAGGTTATTCTTCTATATTTAACATTATGTAGAGGCTAGGCCCCCTTCTAAATCTTGGTTGAAATTATTTTTCATTCTAATTAATAGAAATGGAGTAGCGTTCAATGGTGTCGTCTCATACAACAGTGAGTTAGGAGAAAAATTTTGGGGCACAAAATGGGTGATCAGTGTCTTATTCTCTTCTGTTTGTGCCTTGTCTTTATCTTTTTCTTCTATATCAAAGTTTTTGTAGAAGCTAGGCCCCCCTCTACATCTTGGTTGAAATTATTTTTAATTCTAATTGATAGAAATGGTGTAGCGTTCAATGGTGTCGTCTCATACAACTGTGAGTTAGCAGATAAAATTTGTGGGCACAAAATGGGTGATCAGTGTCTTATTCTCTTCTGTTTATGCCTTGTCTTTAGCTTTTTCTTCTATATTTAACTTTATGTAGAGGCTAGGCCCCCCTCTAAATCTTGGTGGAAATTGTTTTTCATTCTAATTAATAGAAATGGAGTAGCGTGCAATGGTGTCGTCTCATACAATTGTGAGTTAGCAGATAAAATTTGTGGGCACAAAATGGGTTATCAGTGTCTTATTCTCTTCTGTTTATGCCTTGTCTTTAGCTTTTTCTTCTATATTTAACTTTATGTAGAGGCTAGGCCCCCCTCTAAATCTTGGTTGAAATTATTTTTCATTCTAATTAATAGAAATGGAGTAGCGATCAAAGGTGTTGTCTCAAACAACAGTGAGTTAGGAGAAAAAACTTGTGGGCACAAAATGGGTGATCAGTGTCTTATTCTCTTCTGTTTTTGCCTTGTCTTTAGCTTTTTCTTCTATATTTAACTTTATGTAGAGGCTAGGCCCCCGTCTAAATCTTGGTTGAAATTATTTTTCATTCTAATTAATAGAAATGGAGTAGCGTGCAATGGTGTCGTCTCATACAACTGTGAGTTAGCAGATAAAATTTGTGGGCACAAAATGGGTGATCAGTGTCTTATTGACTTCTGTTTATGCCTTGTCTTTAGCTTTTTCTTCTATATTTAACTTTATGTAGAGGATAGGCCCCCCTCTAAATCTTGGTTGAAATTATTTTTCATTCTAATTCATAGAAATGGAGTAGCGTGCAATGGTGTCGTCTCATACGACAGTGAGTTAGGAGAAAAAATTTGTTGGCACAAAATGGGTGATCAGTGTCATATTCTATTCTGTTTGTGCCTTGTCTTTAGCTTTTTCTTCAATATTTAACTTTATGTAGAGGCTAGGCCCCCCCTCTAAATCTTGGTTGAAATTATTTTTTATTCTAATTAATAGAAATGGAGTAGCGATCAAAGGTGTCATCTCAAACAACAGTGAGTTAGGAGAAAAATTTGTGGGCACAAAATGGGTGATCATTGACTTATTTTCTTCTGTTTGTGCCTTGTCTTTATCTTTTTCTTCTATATCTAACTTTATGTAGAAGCTAGGCCCCCCTCTAAATCTTGGTTGAAATTATTTTTCATTCTTATTAATTAAAATGGAGTAGCGTTCAATGGTGTCGTCTCATACAACTGTGAGTTAGGAGAAAAAATTTGTGGGCACAAAATGGGTGATCAGTGTCTTACTCTCTTCTGTTTGTGCCTTGTCTTTAGCTTTTTCTTCTATATTTAACTTTATGTAGAGGCTAGGCCCCTTTCTAAATCTTGGTTGAAATTATTTTTCATTCTAATTCATAGAAATGGAGTAGCGTGCAATGGTGTCATCTCATACAATAGTGAGTTAGGAGAAAAAATTTGTGGGCACAAAATGGGTGATCAGTGTCTTATTCTCTTCTGTTTGTGCCTTGTCTTTAGCTTATTCTTCTATATTTAACTTTATGTAGAGGCTAGGCCCCTTTCTAAATCTTGGTTGAAATTATTTTTATTCTAATTCATAGAAATGGAGTAGCGTGCAATGGTGTCATCTCATACAATAGTGAGTTAGGAGAAAAAATTTGTGGGCACAAAATGGGTGATCAGTGTCTTATTCTCTTCTGTTTGTGCCTTGTCTTTAGGTATTCTTCTATATTTAACCTTATGTAGAGGCTAGGCCCCCCTCTAAATCTTGGTTGAAATTATTTTTCATTCTAATTAATAGAAATGGAGTAGCGTTCAATGGTGTCTTCTCATACAACAGTGAGTTAGGAGAAAAATTTGTGGGCACAAAATGAGTGATCAGTGTCTTATTCTCTTCTGTTTGTGCCTTGTCTTTATCTTTTTCTTCTATATCTAACTTTATGTAGAGGCTAGGCCCCCCTCTAAATCTTGGTTGAAATTATTTTTCATTCTAATTAATAGAAATGGAGTAGCGATCAAAGGTTTCATCTCAAACAACAGTGAGTTAGAAGAAAAAATTTGTGGGCACAAAATGGGTGATCAGTGTCTTATTCTCTTCTATTTGTGCCTTGTCTTTAGCTTTTTCTTCTATATTTAACTTTATGTAGAGGCTAGGCCCCCCTCTAAATCTTGGTGTAAATCATTTTTCATTCTAATTAATAGAAATGGAGTAGCGTGCAATGGTGTCGTATCATACAACTGTGAGTTAGCAGATAAAATTTGTGGGCACAAAATGGGTGATCAGTGTCTTATTCTCTCCTGTTTATGCCTTGTCTTTAGCTTTTTCTTCTATATTTAACTTTATGTAGATGCTAGGCCCCCCTCTAAATCTTGGTTGAAATTATTTTTCATTCTAATTCATAGAAATGGAGTAGCGTGCAATGGTGTCGTCTCATACAACAGTGAGTTAGGAGAAAAAATTTGTTGGCACAAAATGGGTGATCAATGTCTTAATCTCTTCTGTTTGTGCCTTGTCTTTAGCTTTTTCTTCAATATGTAACTTTATGTAGAGGCTAGGTCCCCCTCTAAATCTTGGTTGAAATTATTTTTCATTCTAATTAATAGAAATGGAGTAGCGATCAAAGGTGTCGTCTCAAACAACAGTGAGTTAGGAGAAAAAATTTGTGGGCACAAAATGGGTGATCAGTGTCTTATTCTCTTCTGTTTATGCCTTGTCTTTAGCTTTTTCTTCTATATTTAACTTTATGTAGAGGATAGGCCCCTCTCTAAATCTTGGTTGAAATTATTTTTCATTCTAATTCATAGAAATGGAGTAGCGTGCAATGGTGTCGTCTCATACAACAGTGAGTTAGGAGAAAAAATTTGTTGGCACAAAATGGGTGATCAGTGTCTTATTCTCTTCTGTTTGTGCCTTGTCTTTAGCTTTTTCTTCAATCTTTAACTTTATGTAGAGGCTAGGCCCCCCTCTAAATCTTGGTTGAAATTATTTTTCATTCTAATTAATAGAAATGGAGTAGCGATAAAAGGTGTCGTCTCAAACAACAGTGAGTTAGGAGAAAAAATTTGTGGGCACAAAGTGGGTGATCAGTGTCTTATTCTCTTCTGTTTGTGCCTTGTCTTTAGCTTTTTCTTCTATATTTAACTTTATGTAGAGGGTAGGCCCCCCTCTAAATCTTAGTTGAAATTATTTTTCATTCTAATTAATAGAAATGGAGTAGCGTGCAATGGTGTCGTCTCATAAAACTGTGAGTTAGCAGATAAAATTTGTGGGCACAAAATGGGTGATCAGTGTCTTATTCTCTTCTGTTTATGCCTTGTCTTTAGCTTTTTCTTCTATATTTAACTTTATGTAGAGGCTAGGCCCCCCTCTAAATCTTGGTTGAAATTATTTTTCATTCTAATTAATAGAAATGGAGTAGCGATCAAAGGTGTCGTCTAAACAACAGTGAGTTAGGAGAAAAAATTTGTGGGCACAAAATGGGTGATCAGTGACTTATTCTCTTCTATTTGTGCCTTGTCTTTAGCTTTTTCTTCTATATTTAACTTTATGTAGAGGCTAGGCCCCCCTCTAAATATTGGTGTATATTATTTTTCATTCTAATTAATAGAAATGGAGTAGCGTGCAATGGTGTCGTCTCATACAAGAGTGAGTTAGGAGAAAAAATTTGTTGGCACAAAATGGGTGATCAGTGTCTTATTCTCTTCTGTTTGTGCCTTGTCTTTAGCTTTTTCTTCAATCTTTAACTTTATGTAGAGGCTAGGCCCCCCTCTAAATCTTGGTTGAAATTATTTTTCATTCTAATTAATAGAAATGGAGTAGCGATAAAAGGTGTCGTCTCAAACAACAGTGAGTTAGGAGAAAAAATTTGTGGGCACAAAGTGGGTGATCAGTGTCTTATTCTCTTCTGTTTGTGCCTTGTCTTTAGCTTTTTCTTCTATATTTAACTTTATGTAGAGGCTAGGCCCCCCTCTAAATCTTGGTTGAAATTATTTTTCATTCTAATTAATAGAAATGGAGTAGCGATCAAAGGTGTCGTCTAAACAACAGTGAGTTAGGAGAAAAAATTTGTGGGCACAAAATGGGTGATCAGTGACTTATTCTCTTCTATTTGTGCCTTGTCTTTAGCTTTTTCTTCTATATTTAACTTTATGTAGAGGCTAGGCCCCCCTCTAAATATTGGTGTATATTATTTTTCATTCTAATTAATAGAAATGGAGTAGCGTGCAATGGTGTCGTCTCATACAACTGTGAGTTAGCAGATAAAATTTGTGGGCACAAAATGGTTGATCAGTGTCTTATTCACTTCTGTTTATGCCTTGTCTTTAGCTTTTTCTTCTATATTTAACTTTATGTAGAGGATAGGCCCCCCTCTAAATCTTGGTTGAAATTATTTTTCATTCTAATTCATAGAAATGGAGTAGCGTGCAATGGTGTCGTCTCATACAACAGTGAGGTAGGAGAAAAAATTTGTTGGCACAAAATGGGTGATCAGTGACTTATTCTCTTCTGTTTGTGCCTTGTCTTTAGCTTTTTCTTCTATATTTAACTTTATGTAGAGGCTAGGCCCCCCTCTAAATCTTGGTTGAAATTATTTTTCATTCTAATTCATAGAAATGGAGTAGCGTGCAATGGTGTCGTCTCATACAACAGTGAGGTAGGAGAAAAAATTTGTTGGCACAAAATGGGTGATCAGTGTCTTATTCTCTTCTGTTTGTGCCTTGTCTTTAGCTTTTTCTTCAATATTTAACTTTATGTAGAGGCTAGGCCCCTCTCTAAATCTTGGTTGAAATTATTTTTCATTCTAATTAATAGAAATGTAGTAGCGATCAAAGGTGTTGTCTCAAACAACAGTGAGTTAGGAGAAAAAATTTGTTGGCACAAAATGGGTGATCAGTGTCTTATTCTCTTCTGTTTGTGCCTTGTCTTTAGGTTATTCTTCTATATTTAACATTATGTAGAGGCTAGGCCCCCTTCTAAATCTTGGTTGAAATTATTTTTCATTCTAATTAATAGAAATGGAGTAGCGTTCAATGGTGTCGTCTCATACAACAGTGAGTTAGGAGAAAAATTCTGTGGGCACAAAATGGGTGATCAGTGTCTTATTCTCTTCTGTTTGTGCCTTGTCTTTAGCTTTTTCTTCTATATTTAACTTTATGCAGAGGCTAGGCCCCACTCTAAATCTTGCTTGAAATTATTTTTCATTCTAATTCATAGAAATGGAGTAGCGTGCAATGGTGTCGTCTCATACAACAGTGAGTTAGGAGAAAAATTTGTGGGCACAAAATGAGTGATCATTGTCTTATTCTCTTCTGTTTGTGCCTTGTCTTTAGCTTATTCTTCTATATTTAACTTTATGTAGTGGCTAGGCCCCTTTCTAAATCTTGGTTGAAATTATTTTTCATTCTAATTCATAGAAATGGAGTAGCGTGCAATGGTGTCATCTCATACAATAGTGAGTTAGGAGAAAAAATTTGTGGGCACAAAATGGGTGATCAGTGTCTTATTCTCTTCTGTTTGTGCCTTGTCTTTAGCTTATTCTTCTATATTTAACTTTATGTAGAGGCTAGGCCCCTTTCTAAATCTTGGTTGAAATTATTTTTATTCTAATTCATAGAAATGGAGTAGCAGGCAATGGTGTCGTCTCATAAAACAGTGAGTTAGGAGGAAAAATTTGTGGGCACAAAATGAGTGATCAGTGTCTTATTCTCTTCTGTTTGTGCCTTGTCTTTATCTTTTTCTTCTATATCTAACTTTATGTAGAGGCTAGGCCCCCCTCTAAATCTTGGTTGAAATTATTTTTCATTCTAATTAATAGAAATGGAGTAGCGATCAAAGGTGTCGTCTCAAACAACAGTGAGTTAGGAGAAAAAATTTGTGGGCACAAAATGGGTGATCAGTGTCTTATTCTCTTCTATTTGTGCCTTGTCTTTAGCTTTTTCTTCTATATTTAACTTTATGTAGAGGCTAGGCCCCCCTCTAAATCTTGGTGTAAATCATTTTTCATTCTAATTAATAGAAATGGAGTAGCGTGCAATGGTGTCGTATCATACAACTGTGAGTTAGCAGATAAAATTTGTGGGCACAAAATGGGTGATCAGTGTCTTATTCTCTTCTGTTTATGCCTTGTCTTTAGCTTTTTCTTCTATATTTAACTTTATGTAGATGCTAGGCCCCCCTCTAAATCTTGGTTGAAATTATTTTTCATTCTAATTCATAGAAATGGAGTAGCGTGCAATGGTGTCGTCTCATACAACAGTGAGTTAGGAGAAAAAATTTGTTGGCACAAAATGGGTGATCAGTGTCTTAATCTCTTCTGTTTGTGCCTTGTCTTTAGCTTTTTCTTCAATATGTAACTTTATGTAGAGGCTAGGTCCCCCTCTAAATCTTGGTTGAAATTATTTTTCATTCTAATTAATAGAAATGGAGTAGCGATCAAAGGTGTCGTCTCAAACAACAGTGAGTTAGGAGAAAAAATTTGTGGGCACAAAATGGGTGATCAGTGTCTTATTCTCTTCTGTTTATGCCTTGTCTTTAGCTTTTTCTTCTATATTTAACTTTATGTAGAGGATAGGCCCCTCTCTAAATCTTGGTTGAAATTATTTTTCATTCTAATTCATAGAAATGGAGTAGCGTGCAATGGTGTCGTCTCATACAACAGTGAGTTAGGAGAAAAAATTTGTTGGCACAAAATGGGTGATCAGTGTCTTATTCTCTTCTGTTTGTGCCTTGTCTTTAGCTTTTTCTTCAATCTTTAACTTTATGTAGAGGCTAGGCCCCCCTCTAAATCTTGGTTGAAATTATTTTTCATTCTAATTAATAGAAATGGAGTAGCGATAAAAGGTGTCGTCTCAAACAACAGTGACTTAGGAGAAAAAATTTGTGGGCACAAAGTGGGTGATCAGTGTCTTATTCTCTTCTGTTTGTGCCTTGTCTTTAGCTTTTTCTTCTATATTTAACTTTATGTAGAGGGTAGGCCCCCCTCTAAATCTTAGTTGAAATTATTTTTCATTCTAATTAATAGAAATGGAGTAGCGTGCAATGGTGTCGTCTCATAAAACTGTGAGTTAGCAGATAAAATTTGTGGGCACAAAATGGGTGATCAGTGTCTTATTCTCTTCTGTTTATGCCTTGTCTTTAGCTTTTTCTTCTATATTTAACTTTATGTAGAGGCTAGGCCCCCCTCTAAATCTTGGTTGAAATTATTTTTCATTCTAATTAATAGAAATGGAGTAGCGATCAAAGGTGTCGTCTAAACAACAGTGAGTTAGGAGAAAAAATTTGTGGGCACAAAATGGGTGATCAGTGACTTATTCTCTTCTATTTGTGCCTTGTCTTTAGCTTTTTCTTCTATATTTAACTTTATGTAGAGGCTAGGCCCCCCTCTAAATATTGGTGTATATTATTTTTCATTCTAATTAATAGAAATGGAGTAGCGTGCAATGGTGTCGTCTCATACAACTGTGAGTTAGCAGATAAAATTTGTGGGCACAAAATGGTTGATCAGTGTCTTATTCACTTCTGTTTATGCCTTGTCTTTAGCTTTTTCTTCTATATTTAACTTTATGTAGAGGATAGGCCCCCCTCTAAATCTTGGTTGAAATTATTTTTCATTCTAATTCATAGAAATGGAGTAGCGTGCAATGGTGTCGTCTCATACAACAGTGAGGTAGGAGAAAAAATTTGTTGGCACAAAATGGGTGATCAGTGACTTATTCTCTTCTGTTTGTGCCTTGTCTTTAGCTTTTTCTTCTATATTTAACTTTATGTAGAGGCTAGACCCCCCTCTAAATCTTGGTTGAAATTATTTTTCATTCCAATTCATAGAAATGGAGTAGCGTGCAATGGTGTCGTCTCATACAACAGTGAGGTAGGAGAAAAAATTTGTGGGCGCAAAATGGGTGATCAGTGTCTTATTCTCTTCTGTTTGTGCCTTGTCTTTAGCTTTTTCTTCAATATTTAACTTTATGTAGAGGCTAGGCCCCTCTCTAAATCTTGGTTGAAATTATTTTTCATTCTAATTAATAGAAATGGAGTAGCGATCAAAGGTGTCGTCTCAAACAACAGTGAGTTAGGAGAAAAAATTTGTTGGCACAAAATGGGTGATCAGTGTCTTATTCTCTTCTGTTTGTGCCTTGTCTTTAGGTTATTCTTCTATATTTAACATTATGTAGAGGCTAGGCCCCCTTCTAAATCTTGGTTGAAATTATTTTTCATTCTAATTAATAGAAATGGAGTAGCGTTCAATGGTGTCGTCTCATACAACAGTGAGTTAGGAGAAAAATTTTGGGGCACAAAATGGGTGATCAGTGTCTTATTCTCTTCTGTTTGTGCCTTGTCTTTATCTTTTTCTTCTATATCTAAGTTTATGTAGAAGCTAGGCCCCCCTCTAAATCTTGGTTGAAATTATTTTTAATTCTAATTAATAGAAATGGAGTAGCGTTCAATGGTGTCGTCTCATACAACTGTGAGTTAGCAGATAAAATTTGTGGGCACAAAATGGGTGATCAGTGTCTTATTCTCTTCTGTTTCTGCCTTGTCTTTAGCTTTTTCTTCTATATTTAACTTTATGTAGAGGCTAGGCCCCCCTCTAAATCTTGGTGGAAATTATTTTTCATTCTAATTAATAGAAATGGAGTAGCGTGCAATGGTGTCGTCTCATACAATTGTGAGTTAGCAGATAAAATTTGTGGGAACAAAATGGGTGATCAGTGTCTTATTCTCTTCTGTTTATGCCTTGTCTTTAGCTTTTTCTTCTATATTTAACTTTATGTAGAGGCTAGGCCCCCCTCTAAATCTTGGTTGAAATTATTTTTCAATCTAATTAATAGAAATGGAGTAGCGATAAAAGGTGTCGTCTCAAACAACAGTGAGTTAGGAGAAAAAATTTGTGGGCACAAAATGGGTGATCAGTGTCTTATTCTCTTCTGTTTGTGCCTTGTCTTTAGCTTTTTCTTCTATATTTAACTTTATGTAGAGGGTAGGCCCCCCTCTAAATCTTGGTTGAAATTATTTTTCATTCTAATTAATAGAAATGGAGTAGCATGCAATGGTGTCGTCTCATAAAACTGTGAGTTAGCAGATAAAATTTGTGGGCACTAAATGGGTGATCAGTGTCTTATTCTCTTCTGTTTATGCCTTGTCTTTAGCTTTTTCTTCTATATTTAACTTTATGTAGAGGCTAGGCCCCCCTCTAAATCTTGGTTGAAATTATTTTTCATTCTAATTAATAGAAATGGAGTAGCGATCAAAGGTGTCGTCTCAAACAACAGTGAGTTAGGAAAAAAAATTTGTGGGCACAAAATGGGTGATCAGTGTCTTATTCTCTTCTGTTGGTGCCTTGTCTTTAGCTTTTTCTTCTATATTTAACTTTATGTAGAGGCTAGGCCCCCCTCTAAATCTTGGTGTAAATTATTTTTCATTCTAATTCATAGTAATGGAGTAGCGTGCAATGGTGTCGTCTCATACAACAGTGAGGTAGGAGGAAAAATTTGTTGGCACAAAATGGGTCATCAGTGTCTTATTCTCTTCTGTTTGTGCCTTGTCTTTAGCTTTTTCTTCAATATTTAACTTTATGTAGAGGCTAGGCCCCTCTCTAAATCTTGGTTGAAATTATTTTTCATTCTAATTAATAGAAATGGAGTAGCGTTCAATGGTGTCGTCTCATACAACAGTGAGTTAGGAGAAAAATTTTGGGGCACAAAATGGGTGATCAGTGTCTTATTCTCTTCTGTTTGTGCCTTGTCTTTATCTTTTTCTTCTATATCTAAGTTTTTGTAGAAGCTAGGCCCCCCTCTAAATCTTGGTTGAAATTATTTTTAATTCTAATTAATAGAAATGGTGTAGCGTTCAATGGTGTCGTCTCATACAACTGTGAGTTAGCAGATAAAATTTGTGGGCACAAAATGGGTGATCAGTGTCTTATTCTCTTCTGTTTATGCCTTGTCTTTAGCTTTTTCTTCTATATTTAACTTTATGTAGAGGCTAGGCCCCCCTCTAAATCTTGGTGGAAATTATTTTTCATTCTAATTAATAGAAATGGAGTAGCGTGCAATGGTGTCGTCTCATACAATTGTGAGTTAGCAGATAAAATTTGTGGGCACACAATGGGTGATCAGTGTCTTATTCTCTTCTGTTTATGCCTTGTCTTTAGCTTTTTCTTCTATATTTAACTTTATGTAGAGGCTAGGCCCCCCTCTAAATCTTGGTTGAAATTATTTTTCATTCTAATTAATAGAAATGGAGTAGCGTGCAATGGTGTCGTCTCATACAACTGTGAGTTAGCAGATAAAATTTGTGGGCACAAAATGGGTGATCAGTGTCTTATTCACTTCTGTTTATGCCTTGTCTTTAGCTTTTTCTTCTATATTTAACTTTATGTAGAGGATAGGCCCCCCTCTAAATCTTGGTTGAAATTATTTTTCATTCTAATTCATAGAAATGGTGTAGCGATCAAAGGTGTCATATCAAACAACAGTGAGTTAGGAGAAAAAGTTTGTGGGCACAAAATGGGTGATCAGTGTCTTATTCTCTTCTGTTTGTGCCTTGTCTTTAGCTTTTTCTTCAATATTTAACTTTATGTAGAGGCTAGGCCCCCCTCTAAATCTTGGTTGAAATTATTTTTTATTCTAATTAATAGAAATGGAGTAGCGATTAAAGGTGTCGTCTCAAACAACAGTGAGTTAGGAGAAAAAATTTGTGGGCACAAAATGGTGATCAGTGTCTTATTCTCTTCTGTTTGTGCCTTGTCTTTAGCTTTTTCTTCTATATTTAAATTTATGTAGAGGCTAGGCCCCCCTCTAAATCTTGGTTGAAATTATTTTTCATTCTAATTAATAGAAATGGAGTAGCGTGCAATAGTGTCGTCTCATACAACTGTGAGTTAGCAGATAAAATTTGTGGGCACAAAATGGGTGATCAGTGTCTTATTCACTTCTGTTTATGCCTTGTCTTTAGCTTTTTCTTCTATATTTAACATTATGTAGAGGATAGGCCCGCCTCTAAATCTTGGTTGAAATTATTTTTCATTCTAATTCATAGAAATGGAGTAGCGTGCAATGGTGTCGTCTCATACAACAGTGAGTTAGGAGAAAAAATTTGTTGGCACAAAATGGGTGATCAGTGTCTTATTCTCTTCTGTTTGAGCCTTGTCTTTAGCTTTTTCTTCTATATTTAACTTTATGTAGAGGCTAGGACCCCCTCAAGGTCTTGGTTGAAATTATTTTTCATTCTAATTTATAGAAATGGAGTAGCGTGCAATGGTGTCGTCTCATACAACTGTGATTTAGCAGATAAAATTTGTGGGCACAAAATGGGTGATCAGTGTCTTATTCTCTTCTGTTTATGCCTTGTCTTTAGCTTTTTCTTCTATATTTAACTTTATGTAGAGGCTAGGCCCCCCTCTAAATCTTGGTTGAAATTATTTTTCATTCTAATTCATAGAAATGGAGTAGCGATCAAAGGTGTCATATCAAACAACAGTGAGTTAGGAGATAAAATTTGTGGGCACAAAATGGGTGATCAGTGTCTTATTCTCTTCTGTTTGTGCCTTGTCTTTAGCTTTTTCTTCTATATTTAAATTTATGTAGAGGCTAGGACCCCCTCTAAATCTTGGTTGAAATTATTTTTCATTCTAATTAATAGAAATGGAGTAGCGTGCAATGGTGTCGTCTCATACAACTGTGAGTTAGCAGATAAAATTTGTGGGCACAAAATGGGTGATCAGTGTCTTATTCACTTCTGTTTATGCCTTGTCTTTAGCTTTTTCTTCTATATTTAACTTTATGTAGAGGATAGGCCCGCCTCTAAATCTTGGTTGAAATTATTTTTCATTCTAATTCATAGAAATGGAGTAGCGTGCAATGGTGTCATCTCATACAACAGTGAGTTAGGAGAAAAAATTTGTTGGCACAAAATGGGTGATCAGTGTCTTATTCTCTTCTGTTTGAGCCTTGTCTTTAGCTTTTTCTTCCATATTTAACTTTATGTAGAGGCTAGGACCGCCTCAAGATCTTGGTTGAAATTATTTTTCATTCTAATTTATACAAATGGAGTAGCGTGCAATGGTGTCGTCTCATACAACTGTGATTTAGCAGATAAAATTTGTGGGCACAAAATGGGTGATCAGTGTCTTATTCTCTTCTGTTTATGCCTTGTCTTTAGCTTTTTCTTCTATATTTAACTTTATGTAGAGGCTAGGCCCCCCTCTAAATCTTGGTTGAAATTATTTTTCATTCTAATTCATAGAAATGGAGTAGCGATCAAAGGTGTCATATCAAACAACAGTGAGTTAGGAGAAAAAGTTTGTGGGCACAAAATGGGTGATCAGTGTCTTATTCTCTTCTGTTTGTGCCTTGTCTTTAGCTTTTTCTTCAATATTTAACTTTATGTAGAGGCGAGGCCCCCCTCTAAATCTTGGTTGAAATTATTTTTTATTCTAATTAATAGAAATGGAGTAGCGATCAAAGGTGTCATCTCAAACAACAGTGAGTTAGGAGAAAAAATTTGTGGGCGCAAAATGGGTGATCAGTGTCTTATTCTCTTCTGTTTTTGCCTTGTCTTTAGCTTTTTCTTCTATATTTAACTTTATGTAGAGGCTAGGCCCCTTTCTAAATCTTCGTTGAAATTATTTTTCATTCTAATTAATAGAAATGGAGTAGCGTGCAATGGTGTCATCTCATACAACAGTGAGTTAGGAGAAAAAATTTGTTGGCACAAAATGGGTGATCAGTGTCATATTCTATTCTGTTTGTGCCTTGTCTTTAGCTTTTTCTTCTATATTTAACTTTATGTAGAGGCTAGGCCCCCCTCTAAATCTTGGTTGAAATTATTTTTCATTCTAATTAATAGAAATGGAGTAGCGTGCAATGGTGTCGTATCATACAACCTGTGAGTTAGTAGAAAAAATTTGTTGGCACAAAATGGGGGATCAGTGTCTTATTCACTTCTGTTTGTACCTTGTCTTTAGCTTTTTCTTCTATATTTAACTTTATTTAGAGGCTAGGCCCCTTTCTAAATCTTGGTTGAAATTATTTTTCATTCTAATTCATAGAAATGGAGTAGCGTGCAATGGTGTCGTCTCATACAACAGTGAGTTAGTAGAAAAAATTTGTTGGCACAAAATGGGTGATCAGTGTCTTATTCTCTTCTGTTTGTGCCTTGTCTTTAGCTTTTTCTTCTATATTTAACATTATGTAGAGGCTAGGCCCCCCTCTAAATCTTGGTGGAAATTATTTTTCATTCTAATTAATAGAAATGGAGTAGCGTGCAATGGTGTCGTCCCATACAACAGTGAGGTAGAAGAAAAAATTTGTTGGCACAAAATGGGTGATCAGTGTCTTATTCTCTTCTGTTTGTGCCTTGTCTTTAGCTTTTTCTTCTATATTTAACATTATGTAGAGGCTAGGCCCGCCTCTAAATCTTGGTTGAAATTATTTTTCATTCTAATTAATAGAAATGGAGTAGCGTGCAATGGTGTCGTCTCATACAACAGTGAGGGAGGAGAAAAAATTTGTTGGCACAAAATGGGTGATCAGTGTCTTATTCTCTTCTGTTTGTGCCTTGTCTTTAGCTTTTTCTTCTATATTTAACTTTATGTAGAGGCTAGGCCCCCCTCTAAATCTTGGTTGAAATTATTTTTCATTCTAATTAATAGAAATGGAGTAGCGATCAAAGGTGTCGTCTCAAACAACAGTGAATTAGGAGAAAAAATTTGTTGGCACAAAATGGGTGATCAGTGTCTTATTCTCTTCTGTTTGTGCCTTGTCTTTATCTTTTTCATCTATATTTAACTTTATGTAGACGCTAGGCACCCCTCTAAATCTTGGTTGAAATTATTTTTCATTCTAATTAATAGAAATGGAGTAGCGTGCAATGGTGTCGTCTCATTCAACTGTGAGTTAGCAGATAAAATTTGTGGGCACAAAATGGGTGATCAGTGTCTTATTCTCTTCAGTTTGTGCCTTGTCTTTAGCTTTTTCTTCTATATTTAACATTATGTAGAGGCTAGGCTCCCCTCTATATCGGTTTTCAAATTATTTTTCCTTCTAATTCATAGAAATGGAGTAGCATGCAATGTTGTCGTCTCATATAACTGTGAGTTAGTAGAAAAAAATTGTAGGCACAAAATGGGTGATCAGTGTCTTCTTCTATTCTGTTTGTGCCTTGTCTTTACCATTTTCATCTATATTTAACATTATGTAGAGGGAAGACACCCCTCTAACTCTGGCTTGAAATTATTTTTCATTCTAATTCATAGAAATGGAGTAGCATGCAATGGTGTCGTCTCATATAACTGTGAGTTAGTAGAAAAAAATTGTGGGCACAAAATGGGTGATCAGTGACTTCTTCTCTTCTGTTTGTGCCTTGTCTTTAACTTTTTCTTCTATATTTCACATTATGTAGAGGTTAGGCTCCCCTCTAAATCTGGTTTGAAATTATTTTTCATTCTAATTCATAGAAATGGAGTAGAATGCAATGGTGTCGTCTCATATAACTGTGAGTTAGTAGAAAAAAATTGTAGGCACAAAATGGGTGATCAGTGTCTTATTCTCTTCTGTTTGTGCCTTGTCTTTAAATTTTCTTCTATATTTAACATTATGTAGAGTCAAGCAAACTCTAAATCTGGCTTGAAATTATTTTAATTCTAATTCATAGAAATGGAGTAGCATGCAATGGTGTCGTCTCATACAAATGTGAGTTAGTAAAAAAAATGTGTGGGCACAAAATGGGTGATCAGTTTCTTATTCTCTTCTGTTGGTGCCTTGTCTTTTCCTTTTTCTTCTATATTTAACATTGTGTAGACGCAAGGCAGCCCTCGAAATCTCGCTTGAAATTATTTTTCATTCTAATTCATAGAAATGGACTATCATGCAATGGTGTCGTCTCATACTACTGCGAGTTAGGAGAAAAAATTTGCGGGCAAAAAATGGGTGATCAGTGTCTTATTCTCTTCTGTTTGAGCCTTGTCTTTACCTTTTTCTTCTATATTTAACATTATGTAGAGGCAAGGCACCACTCTAGTTGTGGTTGAAATTATTTTTCATTCTAATTCATAGAAATTCAGTAGCGTGGAATGGTGTCGTCTCATAGTACTGTGTGTTAGCAAAAGAAATTTTGGGCACAAAATGGGAGATCAGTGTCTTATTCTCTTCTGTTTGTGCCATATCTTCACCTTTTTCTTCTATATTTAACATTATGTAGAGGCTAGGCCCGCCTCTAAATCTGGCTTGAAATTATTTTTCATTCTAATTCATAGAAATGGAGTAGCGTGGAATGGTGTCGTCTCATACAACTCTGCGTTAGTAGAAAAAAGGTGTGGGCACAAAATGGGTGATCAGTGTCTTATTCTCTTCTGTTTGTGCCTTGTCTTTACCTTTTTCTTCTACATTTAACATTATGTAGAGGCTAGGCCCGCCTGTAAATCTGGCTTGAAATTATTTTTCATTCTAATTCATTGAAATGGAGTAGCGTGGAATGGTGTCGTCTCATACAACTCTGCGTTAGTAGAAAAAATTTATAGCAACAAAATGTGTGATCAGTTTCTTATTCTCTTCTGTTTGTACCTTGTCTTTACCTTTTTCCTCTATATTTAACATGATGTAGAGGCAATGCCCCCCTCGAAATCTGGCATGATATTATATTTCATTCTATTTCATAGAAATGGAGTAGCATGCAATGGTGTCGTCAGATACAACTGTGAGTTAGTAGAAAATGATTGTGGGCACAAAATGGGTGATCAGTGTCTTATTCTCTTCTGTTTGTGCCTTGTCTTTACCTTTTTCTTCTATATTTAACATTATGTAGAGGCAATGCCCCCCTCTACATCTGGCTGGAAATTATTTTTCAATCTAATTCATAGAAATGAAGTAGCGTGCAATGGTGTTGTCTCATACTACTGTGAGTTTTTAGAAAAAATTTGTCGGCAGAAAATAGGTGATCAGTGTCTTATTCTCTTCTGTTTGTGCCTTGTCTTTACCTTTTTCTTCTATATTTAACATTATATAGAGGCAAGGCCCCCCTCTAAATCTGGCTTGAAATTATTTTTCATTCTAATTCATAGAAAGTGGGTAGCGTGCAATGGTGTCGTCTCATACAACTGTGAGTTAGTAGAAAAAATTTGTGGGCACAAAATGAGTGATCAGTGTCTTATTCTCTTCTGTTTTTGCCTTGTTTTTAACTTTTTCTTCTGTATTTAAAATTATGTAGAGGCTAGGCCCCACTCTAAATCTGGCTTGAAATTATTTTTCATTCTAATTCATAGAAATGGTGTAGCGAGCAATGGTATTGTCTCATACAACTGTGTGTTATTAGCAAAAAATTGTCTTTACATTTTTCTTATATATTTAACATTAAGTAGAGGCAAGGCTCCCCTCTAAATCTGGCTTGAAAATATTTTTCATTCAAATTCATAGAAATGGAGTAGCGTGCAATGGTGTCGTCTCATAAAACTGCGAGTTAGTAGAAAAAATTTGTGGGCACAAAATGGGTGATCAGTGTCTTATTCTCTGCTGTTTTTGCCTTGTCTTTGGCTTTTTCTTCTATATTTAACTTTATGTAGAGGCTAGGACCCCTCTAAATCTGGATTGAAATTATTTTTCATTCTAATTCATAGAAATGGAGTAGCGTGCAATGGTTTCGTCTCATACAACTGTGAGTTAGTAGAAAAAATTTGTGTGAAGAAAATGGGTGATCAGTGTCATATTCTTATCTGTTTGTGCCTTGTCTTTAGCTTTTTCTTGTATATTTAACATTATGTAGACGCAAGGCCCACCTCAAAATCTGGCTTGAAATTATTTTTCATCCTAATTCGTAGAAATGGAGTAGCGTGCAATGGTGTCGTCTCATACAACTGTGAGTTAGTAGAAAAAAATTGTGGGCACAAAATGGGTGATCAGTGTCTTATTCTCTTCTGTTTGTGCATTGTCTTTAGCTTTTTCTTCTATATTTAACATTATGTAGAATGCTAGGTCCCCTCTAAATCTGGCCTGAAATTATTTTTCATTCTAATTCGTAGAAATGGAGTAGCCTGCAATGGTGTCGTCTCATACAAGTGCGAGTTAGTAGAAAAAATGTGTGGGCACAAAATTGGTGATCAGTGTCTTATTCTCTTCTGTTTGTGCCTTGTCTTTACCTTTTTCTTCTATATTTAACATTATGTAGAGGCTAGGCCCCCCTCCAAATCTGGTTTGAAATTATTTTTCATTCTAATTCATAGTAATGGAGTAGCGTGCAATGGTGTCCTCTCATACAACTGTGAGTTAGTAAAAAAAATTTGTGGGCCCAACATGGGTGATCAGTGTTTTATTCTCTTCTGTTTGTGCCTTGTCTTTAGCTTTTTCTTCTATATTTAACATTATGTAGAGGCTAGGCCCCTCTATATATCTGGCTTGAAATTACTTTTCATTCTAATTCATGGAAATGGAGTAGCGTGCAATGGTGTCGTCTCATACAGCAGCGAGTTAGTAGAAAAAATTTGTGGGCACAAAATTGGTGACCAGTGTCTTATTCTCTTCTGTTTGTGCCTTGTCTTTACCTTTTTCTTTTATATTTAACATTATGTAGAGGCTAGGACCACCTCTAAATCTAGCTTGAAATTATTTTTTGTTCGAATTCATAGAAATGGAGTAGCGTGCAATGGTGTCGTCTCATACAACTGAGTGTTAGTAGAAAAAATTTGTTGGCACAAAATGGGTGATCAGTGTCTTATTCTCTTCTGTTTGTGCCTTGTCTGTAGCTTTTTCTTCTATATTTAACTTTATGTAGAGGCTAGGACTACCTCAAAATCTAGCTTGAAATTATTTTTTATTCTCATTTATAGAAATGGAGTAGCATAAAATTGTGTCGTCTCATAGAACTGTGAGTTAGTAGAAAACATTTGTGGGCACAAAATGGGTGATCAGTGTCTTATTCTCTTCTGTTTGTCCCTTGTCATTACGTTTTTCTTCTATATTCTAATTCATAGGAAAGGAGTAGCTTCATTGGTGTCGTCTCATACAACTGTAAGTTAGTACAAAAAAATTTGGGGCACAAAATGGGAGGTCAGTGTCTTATTCTCTTCTGTTTGTGCCTTGTCTATAACTTTTTCTTCTATATTTAACATTATGTAGAGCAAAGGAACCCCTCAAATCTGGCTTGAAATTATTTTTCATTCTAATTTATAGAAATGGAGTCGCGTAAAATTGTGTCGTCTCATACAACTGTGAGTTGGAAATAATTTGTAGGCACAGAATTCGTGATCAGTGTCTTATTCTCTTCTGTTTGAGCCTTGTCTTTACCTTTTTCTTCTATATTTAACATTATGTAGAGGCAAGGCACCCCTCTAAATCTGTCTTTAAATTATTTTTCATTCTAATTCATAGAAATTGAGTAGCGTGAAATGGTGTCGTCTCATAAAAATTGTGAGTTAGTAGAAAAAATTTGTGGGCAGAAAATGGGAGATCAGTGTTTTATTCTTTTCTTTTTGTGCCTTGTCTTTACCTATTTCTTCTATATTTAACATTATGTAGAGGCAAGGCCCCGCTCTAAATCTGGCTTGAAATTATTTTTCATTCTAATTCATAGAAATGGAGTAGCGTGCAATGCTCATACCACCGTGAGTTAGTAGAAAAAATTTGTTGGCACAAAATTGGTGATCAGTGTCTTATTCTCTTCTGTTTGTGCCTTGGCTTTACCTTTTTTTTCTATATTTAACATTACGTAGAGGCTAGGCCCCAGCTCAAAATGTGGCTTGAAATTATTTTTCATTCTAATTCAGAGAAATGGAGTCGCGTGCAATGGTTTAGTCTCAAACAATTCTGACTTAGTATAAAAAATTTGTGGGCACAAAATGGGTGATCAGTGTCTTATTCTCTTCTGTTTGTGCCTTGTCTTTACCTTTTTCTTCTATATTTAACATTATGTAGAGACTAGGCTCCCCTCTAAATCTGGTTTGAAATGATTTTTCATTCTAATTCATAGAAATAGAGTAGCGTGCAATGGTGTCATCTCATACAACTGTGAGTTAGTAGAAAAAAATTGTGGGCCAAAAATGGGTGATCAGTGTCTTATTCTCTTCTGTTTGTGCCTTGTCTTTAACTTTTTCTTCTATATTTAACATTATGTAGAGGTTAGGATCCCCTCTAAATCTGGTTCGAAATTATTTTTCATTCTAATTAATAGAAATGGAGCAGCGTGCAATGGTGTCGTCTCATAAAACTGTGAGCTAGTAGCAAAAATTTGTGGGCACAAATTGTGTGATCAGTGTCTTATTCTCTTCTGTTTGTGCTTTGTCTTTACCTTTTTCTTGAAAATTAAACATTATGTAGAGGCAAGGACCCCCTCTAAACCTGGCTTGAAATTGTTTTTCATTCTAATTCATAGAAATGAAGTAACGTGCAATGGTGTCATCTCATACAACTGTGAGTTAGTAGAAGAAAATTGTGGGCACAAAATGGATGATCAGTGTCTTGTTCTCTACAGTTTGTTTCTTATTTTGCCTTTTTCTTCTATATTTAACATTATGTAGAGGCTAGGCTCCCCTCTAAATCTATTTTGAAATTGTTTTTCATTCTAATTCATAGAAATGGAGTGGCGTGCAATGGTGTCGTCTCATAAAAGTGTGAGTTAGTAGAAAAAATTTGTGGGGACAAAATGGGTGATCAGTGTCTTATTCTCTTCTGTTTGTGCCTTGTCTTTACCTTTTTCTTCTATATTTAACTTTATGTAGAGGCTAGGCTCCCATCTAAATTAGGTTTGAAATTATTTTTCATTCTAATTCATAGAAATGGAGTAGCGTGCAATGGTGTCGTCTCATACAAATGTGAGTTAGTAGAAAAAATTTGTGGGCACAAAATGGGTGATCAGTGTCTTGTTCTCTACTATTTGTGCCTTGTCTTTAACATTTTCTTCTATATTTAACATTATATAGTGGCAAGGCACCCCTCTAAATCTGGTTTGAAATCATTTTTCAATCTAATTCATAGAAATGGAGTAGCGTGCAATGGTGTCGTCTCATACAACTGTGAGTTTGTAGAAAAAAATTGTGGGCACAAAATGGGTGATCAGTGTCTTATTCTCTTTTGTTTGTGCTTTGTCTTTGCCTTTTTCTTGAAAATTTAACATTATGTAGAGGCAAGGACCCCCTCTAAACCTGGATTGAAATTATTTTTCATTCTAATTCATAGAAATGGAGTAGCGTGCAATGGTGTCGTCTCATACAACTGTGAGTTAGTAGAAAAAATTTGTGGGCACAAAATGGCTGATCAGTGTATTATTCTCTTCTGTTTGTGCCTTGTCTTTAACTTTTTCTTCTATATTTAACATTATGTAGAGGCTAGGCTACCCTGTAAATCTGCTTTGAAATTATTTTTCATTCTAATTCATAGAAATGGAGTAGCATGCAATGGTGTCGTCTCATACAACTGTAAATTAGTAGAAAAATTTGTGGGCACAAAATGGGTGATCAGTGTCTTATTTTCTTCTGTTTTTGCCTTGTCTTTACCTTTTTCTTCTATATTTAACATTATGTAGAGGCTAGGCTCACCTCTAAATCTGGTTTGAAATTATTTTTCATTCTAATTCATAGAAATGGAGTAGCGTGCAATGGTCTCGTCTCATACAACTGTGTGTTAGTAGAAAAAAATTGAGGGCACAAAATAGGTGATCAGTGTCTTATACTCTTCTGTTTGTGCCTTGTCTTTACCTTTTTCTTCTATATTTAACATTATGTAGAGGCTAGGCTCCCCTCTAAATCTGGTTTGAAATTATTTTTCATTCTAATTCATAGAAATGGAGCAGCGTGCAATGGTGTCGTCTCATACAACTGTGTGTTAGTAGAATAAATTTGTGGGTACAAAATGGGTGATCAGTGTATTATTCTCTTCTGTTTGTGCTTTGTCTTTACCTTTTTCTTGAAAATTTAACATTATGTAGAGGCTAGGCTCCCCTCTAAATCTGGTTTGAAATTATTTTTCATTCTAATTCATAGAAATGGAGCAGCGTGCAATGGTGTCGTCTCATACAACTGTGAGTTAGTAGAAAAAATTTGTGGGCACAAAATGGGTGATCAGTGTCTTATACTCTTCTGTTTGTGCCTTGTCTTTACCTTTTTCTTCTATATTTAACATTATGTAGAGTATAGGCTCCCCTCTAAATCTGGCTTGAAATTATTTTTCATTCTAATTCATAGAAATGGAGCAGCGTGCAATGGTGTCGTCTCATACATCTGTGAGTTAGTAGAAAAAATTTGTGGGCACAAAAGGGGTGATCAGTGTCTTATTCTCTTCTGTTTGTGACTTGTCTTTACCTTTTTCTTCTATATTTAACATTATGTAGAGGCTAGGCTCCCCTCTAAATCTGGTTTGAAATTATTTTTCATTCTAATTCATAGAAATGAAGTAGCGTGCAATGGTGTCGTCTCATACAACTGTGAGTTAGTAGAAAAAATTTGTGGCCACACAATGTGTGATCAGTGTCTTATTCTCTTCTGTTTGTACCTTGTCTTTAACTTTTTCTTCTATATTTAACATTATGTAGAGTCTAGGCTCCCCTCTAAATCTGGCTTGAAATTATTTTTCATTCTAATTCATAGAAATGAAGTAGCGTGCAATGATGTCGTCTCATACAACTGTGAGTTCGTAGAAAAAATTTGTGGTCACAAAATGTGTGATCAGTGTATTATTCTCTTATATTTGTGCCTTGTCTTTAAATTTTTCTTCTATATTTAATATTATGTAGAGGCTAGTCTCACCTCTAAATCTGGTTTGAAATTATTTTTCATTCTAATTCATAGAAATGGAGCAGCGTGCAATGGTGTCGTCTCATGCAACTGTGAGTTAGTAGAAAAAATTTGTGGCCACACAATGTGTGATCAGTGTCTTATTCTCTTCTGTTTGTACCTTGTCTTTAACTTTTTCTTCTATATTTAACATTATGTAGAGTCTCGGCTCCCCTCTAAATCTGGCTTGAAATTATTTTTCATTCTAATTCATAGAAATGGAGCAGAGTGCAATGGTGTCGTCTCATACAACTGTGAGTTAGTAGAAAAAATTTGTGGGCACAAAAGGCGTGATCAGTGTCTTATTCTCTTCTGTTTGTGCCTTGTCTTTACCTTTTTCTTCTATATTTAACATTATGTAGAGGCTAGTCCCCCCTCTACATCTGGCCTAAATTATTTTTCATTCTAATTCATAGAAATGGAGTAGCATGCAATGGTGTCATATCATACAACTGTGAGTTAGTAGAAAAAATTTGTGGGCACAAAATGGGTGATCAGTGTCTTATTCTCTTCTGTTTGTGCCTTGTCTTTACCTTTTTCTTCTATATTTAACTTTATGTAGAAGCTAGGCTCCCCTCTAAATCTGGTTTGAAATTATTTTTCATTCTAATTCATAGAAAAGGTGTAGCGTGCAATGGTGTCATCTCATACAACTGTGAGTTAGTAGAAAAAATTTGTGGGCACAAAATGGGTGATCAGTGTCTTATTCTCTTCGGTTTGTGCCTTGTCTTTACCTTTTTCTTCTATATTTAACATTATGTAGAGGCTAGTCCCCCCTCTAAATCTGGCCTAAATTATTTTTCATTCTAATTCATAGAAATGGAGTAGCGTGCAATGGTGTCATCGCATACAACTGTGAGTTAGTAGAAAAAATTTGTGGGCACAAAATGGGTGATCAGTGTCTTATTCTCTTCTGTTTGTGACTTGTCTTTAACTTTTTCTTCTATATTTAACATTATGTAGAGGCTAGGCTCCCCTCTAAATCTGGTTTGAAATTATTTTTCCTTCTAATTCATAGAAATGTAGTAGCGTGCAATGGTGTTGTCTGCATACAACTGTGAGTTAGTAGAAAAAATTTGTGGGCAGAAAGTGGGTGATCAGTGTCTTATTCTCTTCTGTTTGTGCCTTGTCTTTACCTTTTTCTTCTATATTTAACATTATGTAGAGGCCAGGCTCCGCTCTAAATCTGGTTTGAACTTATTTTTCATTCTAATTCATAGAAATGGAGTAGTGTGCAATGGTGTCATCTCATACAACTGTGAGTAAGTAGAAAAAAGTTGTGGGCACAAAATGGGTGATCAGTTTCTTATTCTCTTCTGTTTGTGCCTTGTCTTTACCTTTTTCTTCTATATTTAACATTATGTAGAGGCTAGTCCCCTCTCTAAATCTGGCCTAAATTATTTTTCATTCTAATTCATAGAAATGGAGTAGGGTGCAATGGTGTCATATCATACAACTGTGAGTAAGTACAAAAAAATTGTGGGCACAAAATGAGTGAACAGTTTCTTATTCTCTTCTGTTTGTGCCTTGTCTTTACCTTTTTCTTCTATATTTAACATTATGTAGAGGCTAGTCCCCCCTCTAAATCTGTCCTAAATTATTTTTCATTCTAATTCATAGAAATGGAGTAGCGTGCAATGGTGTCATATCATACAACTGTGAGTATGTAGAAAAAATTTGTGGGCAGAAAGTGGGTGATCAGTGTCTTATTCTCTTCTGTTTGTGCCTTGTCTTTACCTTTTTCTTCTATATTTAACATTATGTAGAGGCTAGTCCCCCCTCTACATCTGGCCTAAATTATTTTTCATTCTAATTCATAGAAATGGAGTAGCGTGCAATGGTGTCATATCATACAACTGTGAGTTAGTAGAAAAAATTTGTGGGCACAAAATGGGTGATCAGTCACTTATTCTCTTCTGTTTGTGCCTTGTCTTTACCTTTTTCTTCTATATTTAACATTATGTAGAAGCTAGGCTCCCCTCTAAATCTGGTTTGAAATTATTTTTCATTCTAATTCATAGAAATGGAGTAGCGTGCAATGGTGTCGTGTCATACAACTGTGAGTTAGTAGAAAAAATTTGAGGGCACAAAATGGGTGATCAGTGTCTTATTCTCTTCTGTTTGTGCCTTGTCTTTACCTTTTTCTTCTATATTTAACATTATGTAGAGGCTAGTCTCCCCTCTAAATCTGGATTGAAATTATTTTTCATTCTAATTCATAGAAATGGAGTAGCGTGCAATGGTGTCATCTCATACAACTGTGAGTTAGTAGAAAAAATTTGTGGGCACAAAATGGGTGATCAGTGTCTTATTCTCTTCCGTTTGTACCTCGTCTTTACGTTTTTCTTCTATATTTAACATTATGTAGAGTCTAGGCCCCCCTCTAAATCTGGCCTGAAATTATTTTTGATTCTAATTCATAGAAATGGAGTAGCGTGCAATGGTGTCATCTCTTACAACTGTGAGTAAGTACAAAAAAATTGTGGGCACAAAATGAGTGATCAGTTTCTTATTCTCTTCTGTTTGTGCCTTGTCTTTACCTTTTTCTTCTATATTTAACATTATGTAGAGACTAGTCCCCCCTCTAAACCTGTCCTAAATTATTTTTCATTCTAATTCATAGAAATGGAGTAGCGTGCAATGGTGTCATATCATACAACTGTGAGTAAGTAGAAAAAATTTGTGGGCAGAAAGTGGGTGATCAGTGTCTTATTCTCTTCTGTTTGTGCCTTGTCTTTACCTTTTTCTTCTATATTTAACATTATGTAGAGGCTAGTCCCCACTCTACATCTGGCCTAAATTATTTTTCATTCTAATTCATAGAAATGGAGTAGCGTGCAATGGTGTCATATCATACAACTGTGAGTTAGTAGAAAAAATTTGTGGGCACAAAATGGGTGATCAGTCTCTTATACTCTTCTGTTTGTGCCTTGTCTTTACCTTTTTCTTCTATATTTAACATTATGTAGAAGCTAGGCTCCCCTCTAAATCTGGTTTGAAATTATTTTTCATTCTAATTCATAGAAATGGAGTAGCGTGCAATGGTGTCGTCTCATACAACTGTGAGTTAGTAGAAAAAATTTGAGGGCACAAAATGGGTGATCAGTGTCTTATTCTCTTCTGTTTGTGCCTTGTCTTTTCCTTTTTCTTCTATATTTAACATTATGTAGAGGCTAGTCTCCCCTCTAAATCTGGATTGAAATTATTTTTCATTCTAATTCATAGAAATGGAGTAGCGTGCAATGGTGTCATCTCATACAACTGTGAGTTAGTAGAAAAAATTTGTGGGCACAAAATGGGTGATCAGTGCCTTATTCTCTTCCGTTTGTGCCTTGTCTTTACCTTTTTCTTCTATATTTAACATTATGTAGAGGCTAGGCCCCCCTCTAAATCTAGCCTGAAATTATTTTTGATTCTAATTCATAGAAATGGAGTAGCGTGCAATGGTGTCATCTCATACAACTGTGAGTTAGTAGAAAAAATTTGTGGGCACAAAATGGGTGATCAGTGTCTTATTCTCTTCCGTTTGTACCTCGTCTTTACCTTTTTCTTCTATATTTAACATTATGTAGAGTCTAGGCCCCCCTCTAAATCTGGCCTGAAATTATTTTTGATTCTAATTCATAGAAATGGAGTAGCGTGCAATGGTGTCATCTCATACAACTGTGAGTTAGAAGAAAAAATTTGTGGGCACAAAATGGGTGATCAGTGTCTTATTCTCTTCTGTTTGTGCCTTGTCTTTAACTTTTTCTTCTATATTTAACATTATGTAGAGGCTAGGTTCCCCTCTAAATCTGGTTTGAAATTATTTTTCATTCTAATTCATAGAAATGGAGTAGCGTGCAATGGTGTCATCTCATACAACTGTGAGTTAGTAGAAAAAATTTGTGGGCACAAAATGGGTGATCAGTGTCTTATTCTATTCTGTTTGTGCCTTGTCTTTACCTTTTTCTTCTATATTTAACATTATGTAGAGGCTAGTCCCCCCTCTAAACCTGTCCTAAATTATTTTTCATTCTAATTCATAGAAATGGAGTAGCGTGCAATGGTGTCATATCATACAACTGTGAGTAAGTAGAAAAAATTTGTGGGCAGAAAGTGGGTGATCAGTGTCTTATTCTCTTCTGTTTGTGCCTTGTCTTTACCTTTTTCTTCTATATTTAACATTATGTAGAGGCTAGTCCCCACTCTACATCTGGCCTAAATTATTTTTCATTCTAATTCATAGAAATGGAGTAGCGTGCAATGGTGTCGTCTCATACAACTGTGAGTTAGTAGAAAAAATTTGAGGGCACAAAATGGGTGATCAGTGTCTTATTCTCTTCTGTTTGTGCCTTGTCTTTACCTTTTTCTTCTATATTTAACATTATGTAGAGGCTAGTCTCCCCTCTAAATCTGGATTGAAATTATTTTTCATTCTAATTCATAGAAATGGAGTAGCATGCAATGGTGTCATCTCATACAACTGTGAGTTAGTAGAAAAAATTTGTGGGCACAAAATGGGTGATCAGTGCCTTATTCTCTTCCGTTTGTGCCTTGTCTTTACCTTTTTCTTCTATATTTAACATTATGTAGAGGCTAGGCCCCCCTCTAAATCTGGCCTGAAATTATTTTTGATTCTAATTCATAGAAATGGAGTAGCGTGCAATGGTGTCATCTCATACAACTGTGAGTTAGTAGAAAAAATTTGTGGGCACAAAATGGATGATCAGTGTCTTATTCTCTTCCGTTTGTACCTCGTCTTTACCTTTTTCTTCTATATTTAACATTATGTAGAGTCTAGGCCCCCCTCTAAATCTGGCCTGAAATTATTTTTGATTCTAATTCATAGAAATGGAGTAGCGTGCAATGGTGTCATCTCATACAACTGTGAGTTAGAAGAAAAAATTTGTGGGCACAAAATGGGTGATCAGTGTCTTATTCTCTTCTGTTTGTGCCTTGTCTTTAACTTTTTCTTCTATATTTAACATTATGTAGAGGCTAGGTTCCCCTCTAAATCTGGTTTGAAATTATTTTTCATTCTAATTCATAGAAATGGAGTAGCGTGCAATGGTGTCATCTCATACAACTGTGAGTTAGTAGAAAAAATTTGTGGGCACAAAATGGGTGATCAGTGTCTTATTCTATTCTGTTTGTGCCTTGTCTTTACCTTTTTCTTCTATATTTAACATTATGTAGAGGCTAGTCCCCCCTCTAAATCTGGCCTAAATTATTTTTCATTCTAATTCATAGAAATGGAGTAGCGTGCAATGGTGTCATCTCATACAACTGTGAGTTAGTAGAAAAAATTTGTGGGCACAAAATGGGTGATCAGTGTCTTATTCTCTTCTGTTTGTGCCTTGTCTTTACCTTTTTCTTCTATATTTAACATTATGTAGAGGCTAGGCTCCGCTCTAAATCTGGTTTGAATTTATTTTTCATTCTAATTCATAGAAATGGAGTAGCGTGCAATGGTGTCGTCTCATACAACTGTGAGTAAGTAGAAAAAAATTGTGGGCACAAAATGGGTGATCAGTTTCTTATTCTCTTCTGTTTGTGCCTTGTCTTTACCTTTTTCTTCTATATTTAACATTATATAGAGGCTAGTCCCCCCTCTAAATCTGGCCTAAATTATTTTTCATTCTAATTCATAGAAATGGAGTAGCGTGCAATGGTGTCATATCATACAACTGTGAGTAAGTAGAAAAAATTTGTGGGTAGAAAGTGGGTGATCAGTGTCTTATTCTCTTCTGTTTGTGCCTTGTCTTTACATTTTTCTTCTTTATTTAACATTATGTAGAGGCTAGGCTCCCCTCTAAATCTGGATTGAAATTATTTTTCATTCTAATTCATAGAAATGGAGTAGCATGCAATGGTGTCATCTCATACAACTGTGAGTTAGTAGAAAAAATTTGTGGGCACAAAATGGGTGATTAGTGTCTTATTCTCTTCCGTTTGTGCCTTGTCTTTACCTTTTTCTTCTATATTTAACATTATGTAGAGGCTAGGCCCCCCTCTAAATCTGGCCTGAAATTATTTTTGATTCTAATTCATAGAAATGGAGTAGCGTGCAATGGTGTCATCTCATACAACTGTGAGTTAGAAGAAAAAATTTGAGGGCACAAAATGGGTGATCAGTTTCTTATTCTCTTCAGTTTGTGCCTTGTCTTTACCTTTTTCTTCTATATTTAACATTATGTAGAGGCTAGGCGCCCCTCTAAATCTGGTTTGAGTTTATTTTTCATTCTAATTCATAGAAATGGAGTAGCGTGCAATGGTGTCATATCATACAACTGTGAGTAAGTAGAAAAAAATTGTGGGCGCAAAATGGGTGATCAGTTTCTTATTCTCTTCTGTTTGTGCCTTGTCTTTACCTTTTTCTTCTATATTTAACAGTATGTAGAGGCTAGGCCCCCCCTCTAATTCTGGCCTGAAATTATTTTTCATTCTAATTCATAGAAATGGAGTAGCGTGCAATGGTGTCATCTCATACAACTGTGAGTTAGTAGAAAAAATTTGTGGGCACAAAATGGGTGATCAGTGTCTTATTCTCTTCTGTTTTTGCCTTATATTTACCTTTTTCTTCTATATTTAACATTATGTAGAGGCAATGCACACCTCTAAATCTGGCTTGAAATTATTTTTCATTCTAATTCATAGAAATGGAGTAGCGTGAAATGGTGTCGTCTCATACAACTGTGAGTTAGCAGAAAAAATTGGTGGCACAAAATGGGTGATCAGTGTCTCATTCTCTTCTGTTTGTGCTTTGTCTTTACATTTTCTTCTATATCTAACATTATGTAGAGGCTAGGCACCCCTCTAAATCTGGTTTGTAATTATTTTTCATTCTAATTCGTAGAAATGGAGTTGCGTGCAATGGTGTCATCTCATACAACTGTGAGTTAGTAGAAAAAATTTGTGGGCACAAAATGGGTGATCAGTGTCTTATTCTCTTCTGTTTGTGCCTTGTCTTTACCTTTTTCTTCTATATTTAACATTATGTAGAGGCTAAACTCCGCTCTAAATCTGACTTGAAATTATTTTTCATTCTAATTCATAGAAATGGAGTAGCGTGCAATGGTGTCGTCTCATACAACTGTGAGTTAGTAGAAAAAAATTGTGGGCACAAAATGGGTGATCACTGTCTTATTCTCTTCAGTTTGTGCCTTGTCTTTAACTTTATCTTCTATATTTAAGATTATGTAGAGGCTAGGCTCCCCTCTAAATCTGGTTTGAAATTATTTTTCATTCTAATTCATAGAAATGGAGTAGCGTGCAATGGTGTCATCTCATACAACTGTGAGTTAGCAGAAAAAAATTGTGGGCACAAAGTGGGTGATCAGTGTCTTATTCTCTTCTGTTTGTGCCTTGTCTTTAACTTTTTCTTCTATATTTAACATTATGTAGAGGCTAGGCTCCCCTCTAAATCTGGTTTGAAATTATTTTTCATTCTAATTCATAGAAATGGAGTAGCGTGCAATGGTGTCATCTCATACAACTGTGAGTTAGTAGAAAAAATTTGTGGGCACAAAATGGGTGATCAGTGTCTTATTCTCTTGTATTTGTGCCTTGTCTTTACCTTTTTCTTCTATATTTAACATTATGTAGATGCAAGGCACCCCTCTAAATATTCCTTGAAATTATTTTTCATTCTAATTCATAGAAAGGGAGTAGCATGCAATGGTGTCGTCTCATACAACAGTGAGTTAGGAGAAAAAATTTGTTGGCACAAAATGGGTGATCAGTGTCTTATTCTCTTCTGTTTGTGCCTTGTCTTAACCTTTTTCTTCTATATTTAACATTATGTAGAGGCATGGCCCCCCCCTCTAAATCTGCCTTGAAATTATTATTTTTCATTCTAATTCATAGAAATGCAGTAGCGTGCAATGGTATCGTCTCATACAAATGTGAGTTAGTAGATAAAATTTGTGGGCACAAAATGGGTGATCAGTATCTTATTCTCTTCTGTTTGTGCCTTGTCTTTACCTTTTTCAACTATATTTAACATTATTTAGAGGCTAGGCACCCCTCTAAACCTGGCTTGAAATTATTTTTCACTCTAATTCATAGAAATGGAGTAGCGTGCAATGGTGTCGTCTTATACAACTGTGAGTTAGTAGAAAAAATTTGTGGGCACAAAATGGGTAATCAGTGTCTTATTCTCTTCTGTTTGTGCCTTGTCTTTACCTTTTTCTTCTATATTCAACATCATGTAGAGGCTAGGCACCCCTCTAAATCTGGCTTGAAATTATTTTTCTTTCTAATTCATAGAAATGGAGTAGCGTGCAATGGTGTATGCTCATACAAATGTGCTTTAGTAGAAAAAATTTGTGGACACAAAATGGGTGATCAGTGACTTATTCTCTTCTGTTTGTGCCTTGTCTTTACCTTTTTCTTCTATATTTAACATCATGTAGAGGCTAGGCCCCCCTCTAAATCTGGTTGAAATTATTTTTCATTCTAATTCATAGAAATCGAGTAGCAAGCAATGGTGTCGTCTCATACAACTGTGAGTTACTAGGATAAATTTGTGGGCACAAAATGGGTGATCAGTTTCTTATTCTCTTCTGTTTGTGCCTTGTCTTTACCTTTTTCTTCTATATCTAACATTATGTAGAGGCAAGGCACCCCTCTAAATATGGCTCGAAATTATTTTTCATTCTAATTCATAGAAATGGAGTAGCATGCAATGGTGTCGTCTCATACAACTGTGAGTTAGTAGAAAAAATTTGTGGGCACAAAATTGATTATCAGTGTCTTCTCCTCTTCTGTTTGTGCCTTGTCTTTACCTTTTTCTTCTATATTTAACATAATGATAAGGCAAGGCACACCTCTAAATGTGGTTGAAATTATTTTTCATTGTAATACATAGAAATTGTGTAGCATACAACTGTGAGTTAGTAGAAAAAATTTGTGGGCACAAAATTGGTGATCAGTGTTATATTCTCTTCTGTTTGTGCCTTATATTTACCTTTTCTTCTATATTTAACATTATGTAGAGCCAAGGCCCCCCTCTAAATCTGGCTGAAATTATTCATCATTCTAATTCATTGAAATGGAGTAGCGTGCAATGGTGTCGTCTCTTACAACTGTGAGGTTGTAAAAAATTTTGTGGTCACAAAATGGGTGATCAGTTCCTTATTCTCTTCTTTTTTTGTCTTATATATTACCTTTTTCTTCTATATTTAACATTATGTAGATGCAAGGTCCCCCTCTAAATCTGGTTGAAATTATTTTTCATTCTAATTCATAGAAATGGAGTAGCGTGCAATGGTGTTGTCTCATACAACTGTGAGTTAGTAGAAAAATTTTGTGTGCACAAAATGTGTGATCAGTGCATTACTCTCTTCTGTTTGTGTCTTATATTTATCTTTTTTCTTCTACATTTATAATTATGTAGATGCAAGGCGCCCCTCTACATCTGGTCGAAATCATTTTTCATTCTAATTCGTAGAAATGGAGTAACGCGCAATGGTGTCATCTCATACAACCGTGAGTTAGTAGAAAAATGTTGGGAGCACAAAATGGGTGATCAGTGTCTTAATCTCTTCTGTTTGTGCCTTATATTTACCTTTTTCTTCTATATTCAACATTATATAGAGGCAAGGCCCCTCTCTAAATCTGGCTTGAAATTATTTTTCATTGTAATTCATAGAAATGCAGTAGCGTGCAATGGTTTCGTCCCATACAACTATGAGACAGAAGAAAAATTTTGTGGGCACAAAATTGGTGATCAGTGTCTCATTCTCTTATGTTTGTGCGTTATATTTACCTTTTCCTTTAATATTTAACATTATGTAGAGGCTAGGCTCCCATCTCAATCTGGTTTGAAATTATTTTTCATTCTAATTCATTGAAATGGAGAAGCGTGCTGTGGTGTCGTCTCATACAACTGTGAGTTAGCAGATAAAATTTGTGGGCACAAAATGGGTGATCAGTGTCTTATTCTCTTCTGTTTATGCCTTGTCTTTTACTTTTTCTTCTATATTTAACATTATGTAGAGGCAATGCCCCCCTCTAAATCTGGTTGAAATTATTTTTCATTCTAATTCATAGAAATGGCGTAGCGTGCAATGGTGTCGTCTCATACAACTGTAAGTTAGGAGAAAAATTTTGTGGGCACAAAATTGGTGATCAGTGTCTTATTCTCTTCTGTTTGTGCCTTACATTAATCTTTTTCTTCCATATTTAACATTATGTAGAAGCAAGGCCTCCCTCTAAATCTGGCTTGAAATTATTTTTCATTCTTATTTATAGGAATGTTGTAGCGTTCAATGGTGTCGTCTCATACAACTATGAGTTATGTCGCGGTCGACATTAGCCGCTCCTTAGAAAGACGGCCTTGACCTTCACAACTCCTGATCTCGCAGATTTAAGTCAAACAACGTGCCAGAATCCAGATGACTAGTTCAATATCGTTGATGCCAAACCGTACCTCGTGAGCATCGGATTATGCAGCGCTTCCTCAAACATCGGACAACAATTGTATTAATTTAATATCTACGGTTTTCTACTCCCTCTAGCCGGGGTGTTAATATCTTGTCGGTCCTGCCGGACCATTTGGATTTTACCTTGGATTACCTTTGTACAATTTTTGGATTTTTACCTTGGATTACCATTGGACAAGGGTTTTTATCAATCAGACAATGTCTGACACAAGGTCATTAAAAAAGGATCCGCCGGACAGGCCGGAATATATCGGTATGGTACGTAAGTCAAGGAAAAATAGGCAAGTGCCCACCTCAGTTCTTACTCCCAACGGAAAACCTCATCCTACAAATACGACCCTCACTCCTGAAATGGAGAACGAATACCAGTTGCCTTCCCAAGAGGCATCCAACTTTGACCAAAGGACTTTTCCTGAAGAGTCAACCAAAGCCGACCCTCCGCTTTCTAATAAGGCAACCGACTCAAACCAGCTGACTAATAACGATGCACTGACCGAGGAATCACCCTGTGGCTGGAAGACCCCACCCACCTGCATTTTCAATTTAAAGGATTTCCTGGAGAAGGCCGAAAATTATTACAGATGGCGGCTTGGTGGTGGACCCCCAGGATTTGGAGAAATACCTGGAAAGGACTGTGTCCGTGTTTGTGGTCGACAAGCGTTTACGTAAGATTTGCCGATCCACAAAAGACAACATTTTCAAGGCTCTGACGTCGTTTGGATTTTTGCCACAGCAAATTATCCGAGGTGCTGGAGCCTTTATGTGGGATGTACTGCTGCCCACACCCGAAGACTGTATTTCCATGATTAATAAGGAGTTGATAACAAAAGACCTGATCCTCCGTACGGAATACAAGGGTATGAGGAAGACCAGGGTGGCAGTTTACGAAGTACCAGCTTATGTCAAAGGAGAGGCGCTGGCTGCCTATTTCAAACAGTTTGAGCAGATAATCAGCGTCTCCTCCGACCGTAAACTAGGGGAATGGAGCTTCAATATCATGCTCTCGAAGGAGGCCTTCGGCTCCATTCCTAACTGTTTGAATATTGGCAAGAGGTCTTTACCTGTCATTGCGACTGGTAGAAAGCCGGCCTGCTGGAAGTGTGGAAAGCCTGGTCACCTGGCGCCTTCCTGTCCGGAGAAAGCGACCTCTGGGGTTCAGCCTGCCTCCGACAAAAACACCCATCAGCCAACAATCAAGACTAGTAATGGGAAATCGTCCGATTTGGTGTTGCCGGCTACCCCTCTGTCTAAGGAAAGGGAAGGGGATTGGAAGGTTGTTAGAAAGAGTAAAGGGAAGGGACAAACAACATCTATTACTTCCCCTAAGGCTTGTGCGTCCACGGACATGGACACTCCCCCTCCTCGCAGCCGTACGGGTGATACCTCGGTCACTGTTCCATGGACTGACAAAGATCCGTCCTTCGATAAAATCCAGGACATTATCAAGCTGAAGGAGTCTTTATCATCGTCACGTCATCATCTGCAGCAAAACCATATTCTACTCCGGGTTCTCCAGCGCCAAAATCATCGTTACAAACAGACTCTACTCGCCCCTCATCCTCTGCCTCATTTTCCCCGTCCAAGTTGAAGAAAAAACCCAACACCTCAGCAACAGCCCTCTCTTTCTCTCCGAAAAAGAAGGATGCAATTCCCTTGGTTAACACCAAACCTCCTGTACCGTCCCCTATAAAAAATGACAGCTTTACGCCCGGGAAGCGACAGAGGAGTCCTTCGGAAGAAGCTGGCGGGAAAAAGAGGAAAGCTAAGCTGGCTTATAACACGGGGAAGAATGTCTGCCGTGTGACAATGGAAAGTGAGGAGAAGGCAAAGGACTTTGCTAAGAGGACCAATAATTTAAAAGTCCTCCTGGCCATGAAGAAATGCAGTGACAGAGACCTGGACGATCCTACCAACTTTCCCAGGGCAAAGATGGTCCTGACTGTAGTCCGCATTGGGTCCGGATCACGAAAAAGAGCTTCTCGGTGCCTTCTCAAATAGTCATCACGAACAATGACGAATTGAATAAACTGAAACAGTTCTGTTGTGGGAGGGTCCCTGTTTTGGTTCACCCCTCCCTATACAGGGCTTTAAAATTAACATTCCCTTTGGATGTCGGAGGCTTGTACCAGGATGGCTCCATCAAGACTGCGATGGGCACTGGTTCCATGGGTGAAGCTGTAGGCATTCTCACTCCGACTATGTTTCAGGGCGACGCCCAACCCTAAGGTAAGTGTCTCACAATGGCTCTGTGGTTAGCAACTTTGAATGGGAGAGGGCTGAGGTCGGAGTCTCGCAGGGCGAGACTCGTACGTGACCTTCAGCATCTCGGCGTGAATGTTTGTTGTCTACAGGAGACCCATCTTATTGCCAGTGATTATGAGAATATACTGTCGAAGAGGTTTCACCTCTACTCAGCTTATTTTGATAGTCGCTCAAGAGGGGTTTCTTGGCTCATCAGCAGGTCCCTGGCGGCGTCGTGTTCTCTTGTGTTCGCGGATCCGGAGGGCAGGCTTTGTGTCCTGGACGTCACCATAAAAGGAAAGTCTCTTCGCTTCATTGGGGTTTATGCGCCCAGCGACCAGGCGGAGCGGGCGTCCTTTTTTCGTCGGGTCGAGCCGTTTTTGGCGACGCCTCGGCAGGTAGTTTTAGCGGGTGATTAGAACGCCGTCCTTGATCCCAAATTAGATCGTAGTGGGTTAAGATCGGGCTCTTACAACCCGGACGTGAAACCATTTCGTGATTTTATCGACAGATCTGATCTCGTCGATAAGTTTCGGAACGAACACCCCGGGCAATTAGCGTGGACTTGGACAAATAGGGGCGGCCCGGATTCGGTAGTTCGCACGAGCTACATCGACCGGGTTTTAGTTAGGAAAGTCGACGTAGGGCTCTTAGAGTGTCCAAGTTTTCATTCGATAGTTTACTCGGATCATCGGCTCGTCCGGGTGCGGGTAAACTTAGATAAGCCTAAACCTAGAATGAATAGTTACTGGAAGTTTAACACGTCATTGCTCGACGTGAAGGACTTCCGTGATCAGTTACTGATAACCATTCAGAGGGAATTGACGGGGAGTGTGCTTGGGAATAAGTGGTGGGGACACCTTAAGTCAGTCATCAGGTCGTTTGCAGTTGATTATAGTCGTCGGCTCAATAGAGATAGATTAGCAGCGCAAACGGCAGCTGAATCTAGATTAGAGGGTGCCATCCAGTCGGGAGATAGTGGGGAAGTAGCAGTAGCTAGGGCCGAGTTGGGCTCCTCGCTTATCAAGAAGGACCAAGCTCTGGTAGTTAGGGCTAGGTTGAAGAAAATATCCGCCGAGGCGACGAACATGGCTACAGAACTCAGGCAAGAGGAGTTGAGCAGCGCGTCAGATCGGTACTTTCCAAGCGTCACATCGCCGGACGGACGCCGGACGACTACAAACGAAGGCATCTGCGAGGCTTTTCGATCTTATTTCCGCGACGTTTTTACTAGGGAGCCCGGTCTGAGCCCCGCCAATTTCGACGCATATTTAGCCGACTTTCCACGTCTCGGGACGGGGGAAGCGGACTTGTGCGAGGGGGCCGTCACCGAGGAGGAAATCTGGGAGGCTTTGAAACAAGACTCCGGGTATAGACGGTCTTCCCTACGAGTTGTACTTGAGGCTGTCGCCCGTTTTTGTTCCGCTGCTGGCACTGATGTTCAACCACTGGTTGAGGAACGGGACGATACCCCGACGCTTCACCAGGGGTGTCATCAAGTTGTTACGCAAGAGCAAAAGCGGAGGGGATGGGATAGGTAATTTCCGCCCTTTGACTATGCTGAATGTAGAGTTGAAGATTTTGGTGAAGGTCTTGGCCAACCGTTTGCAGCTTGTCCTCGATGGTCTGATAGGTCCCGAACAGACATGCGCTGTGAGGGGGAGGACTATCCAGGACAACCTTCATATGGTTCGCCAGATCATAGAAAAAGTCGACGGTGAAGCCGCGCTGATCAATTTGGATCAGTCCAAGGCATTCCATAGGGTGGACCATCGTTTTCTCGAGGCTGTTCTCGCCTCTGCCCGGTTCGGGTGCCAATTTCGATCCTGGATACGCCTCCTGTACAGGTCCCCTGGGGCACTGGTGGAAGTGAACGGGGTGAGGTCGGAGCCTTTCACCTTGTCTCGATCGATTCGTCAAGGTTGTCCGCTTTCGCCTATGCTATATGTTCTTGCTTTGGAACCCTTCCTTCGCAAGCTAAAGGCGAATCCGGTCCTTCGCGGAATTTCTTTACCTGGTGCTAACAAATCGGCCAAGTGTTCAGCCTATGCTGACGACGTGTCTGTTTTCGTTAAGAACACCGCCGAAATTCACGAAGTCAGCGAAGAAGTTTGCAGTTATGAAATGGTGGCGGGGGCCAAAATCAATTGCGATAAGTCTGTCGGCTTGCGGTTGGGTGATTGGGAGGGTGTTCCTCTCCCCGGTCCCTTCGGCTGGACGGACGGGCCCGTTAAGATACTCGGTGTCTGGTTCGGGCCCGGTCTTCAGCTAGACACCAACTGGTCGGAGGTTCGGAAGAAGGTCGAGGAAGCAGTTCGCCCGTGGACTCGAAGGAATCTTTCTTTGAAGGGGAGGGCGGAAGTGTGCATTACGCACATCTACCCGATCCTCCTCTACCGTCTTTCGGTTCTTCCACTCCCGTCTTCCGAACTAGACAATTTCGTTAAAGACCTTTTCAATTTCCTTTGGAGAGGAAAAGCTCATTTGGTAAATCGCAGGGTCTGCTGCCTCCATCCTACCGAAGGCGGTCTGGGAATGCCAAGCGTCGAGACACGTCAGCACATACTCCGCTTGAATTTCCTAGAACGGATGTGTACGCCAAAGGACGATGAGGGCGAATTCTGGAAGGAAGACGCTCGTCAAGCTTTTCCATCCCTGGAAAGTGTGCATTCCGACGAGGTGGAGGCTCACCGCTCAACTGATGGTGAATGCCTCTTTTATCAGGAATGTAGGAAAGTGCTGTGCTGCCTCCTTGGGGTAAAAGAACACCTTTCTGACACACGGGATTTGTCACGGAAGGCTTTATATCGGGTAATTGTGAGGGGAAAGGCCAAGGACAAGCTCCCGAGCGAGCTGGGTCTTACGAACGGTGAGTTTCGCTCCCTCTCGCCTTGGGCGCCCGGGTTGAAATGTCTCAATAACGACGAGGCATCCCTCACTTGGCTGGTGTTGCGAGGGGCTCTCTGGTCGGCAAAAAACTCCGCGCAGCAGGTTTGGCGGTTACAGCCAAATGTGTTCGCTGTGGTGACTGTGAGGAGTCAATCGAACATGCCTTCTTTCACTCCGTCGTTGTGCAACCTTTGTGCAGGCTGATTGAAGGCTACAAGATTCGCGTCTTGGACGGAAAGTTTTTTGCCCTGGAAGCCAGTTCCGTTTGTGCCAACGTGGTTCCGTCAATGTCGAGGGATGAGCACTATGTGCTCTTGTGTCTGCTCGGCATTATGCGAATGGTAGTGTGGACGACTAGACAGAAGGAGTTTCACGCGGGTGAGAAATTTTCCTCCTTGCAACTGGTCTCTTTCTTTAGGCATCAGCTTAAGGTTAAGATCAGGGCGGAGAGGGTGCGTCTCTCCACGTCGAAATTCGGCAAAAGGTGGGTGAAAGTTTCACGTTTGGTGCGAGTGAGAGGTGCTGACCTCGAGTGGTTGTTGGATGCAACTTAGGCAAGAGGATTTTAGGACTCGAACCGAAACATCAGTCATCCCGGGACATTTAAGGTAAGATAGGACTTTTTCTTTTTCAGTTTTCGACTTCTCAGGGCTAAATATTTTCCTTTCAACATAGCTAGTGCATGCAAGTACATAAGTCCCGCTTTTTTGTCCTCCTTTTAGTTATTTGTCTCCACCCCACCCGACTTTAGGTGACAGATGTCTCTTTTCTCTGGATTTGTTTCAACCCAGTTAATCGAGATTTCTGCCACATTTTTGGAAGGGTCCTACTACTAATATTGTTTTGTTTAGTTTCTTTTACAAGCATGTTTTTCATTGTATATAATCACTGGGTTTATTTTTTTCCCGATCCCTCGATAATTGTAAAAATAAAAACTTCATGATAGGGCTTTTCATAGCGAAAATGTGGTATTTTGGTGATTGTGGTGTGATTGTAAGGAGTAAAAGCGTTGTTATGGTTAAAGGAATATTGGGTCAAAGATTGAGACTAGTTAGTTTTGTGATATGACTAGAGAAGACCAATCTTTTCCCCACCCCCATTTTTAGCCCTCGTGGCACATTTGTACCATTTTGGTAAATAAATAATAGGATCAAAGTGCAGTATCTGTGCTTTGTGATCATCCGGGCTGGCTTCCGCCGAACTCTCTAATGCAGAGAGGAACTTGGAGGAAGCTTTGCCGAAGGGCAAGGTTTCCTTCGGGGAGGTAGACAGGACCTGAACCCGTCAAGGCTGGTTTAAAGGTCATATTTTTGGCCGAGCCTACGGGCTCGCGGGCTACCCACATTAAACCGGCCTTGTGCCACATTTAATCCTCGTGGGTGGATTAATAAATACCAAGCTGCTCGGCCCGGGGGCCTGGATCAAAGTGTAGTACGCTGCCTTTGTGAGCTTCCGGTGCTTTGTCGAGAGTGTTACTCTTCGGCGCGATCCCGTCTCCGCGGTCGATCCGCCCTGGAAGACGTATCACCTCTCTGACCGTCTTCGCCAAGTGATAGACTTTGGCGCGATCCCGTTTCCGCGGTCGATCCGCCCTGTGAAGTCTATCACTGTTCTGACTTGGCCCTGTTTAGGGACTCCGTCTTCGCCAAGGGATACACTTTGGCGCGATCCCGTTTCCGCGGTCGATCCGCCCAGTAAAGTTGTATCACTGTTCTTACTTGGCCCTGTTTAGGGACACCGATCAACCTAGTGCTGTTCCCGTCTATTCTCCCATCCGGCAGTCGACCAGCTACATCCGTTTCGCCGATCAACTCTACATTCGTTTTTACCAATACGACCGAAGGCAGCTACCCCTAAACAAAACCAGTCATACCGGACCCGACACCGACTTTAACACATTCTTCAGAGTACACTCTTGTACAATTGGCATTAATAAAATCGACATTATTGTTTCATAAACCTTCGCCTTTGTCCCCTCATTGTCTTGGCTGTTCACACGTTTCTTCATAAAGCTTGCGGGGGCGACATCCTTATCGGCCCCACTACAAGTCGTGACTTCCCGACGTGAGACAGCTAAGCGATGATGGAGTCGGTTAAAAGTGATTCTTTGGACATGACGGCCGCGATCATACCTCTGCCTGCATACCACCATAATGCCAAGAACTGGTTCTTGCAGGTAGAGTCTATCTTTTCCATGTTACGTATCACTTCACAGCGAGCCAGATTCGCGAATGTAATGCAGAAACTCCCATCCGATATGATGGGCGAAATTTCTGACGTCCTCGCCGATTTGCGCGAACATGAACCATACGATCACTTAAAGGAAGCGATCCTCAAGCGCACTGGGCGTTCCGAGGAAGACATGATTCAGGAAATTCTACGGAACCTCACCAGAGGCGACAAGACGCCATCCCAGCTTCTCAGGTATATGAGGAACCAGCTGGGAAAGCACAATGTGTCGGAAAAGGTTCTTCGAGGCTTATGGCTGGAGCATTTGCCCAAATCAGTAGCTCAGATTATCGCACCAATGACGAGAGACACGCCTCTGGATGATTTGGCAGAATCTGCTGACCTGGTTTTTGCGCAGTTTGACCACAGCGTTAACGCAGTTCACGCCCCCAACATAGCAAAGCACGAACGCTACGAGCCAAGTAAGACAGAACGGGCGTTGGCCGACCTTCTACGACAAATTCGAGAGATCCAGCTCTCCCTGCGCCCACGGCCAAGGAAATCGACCCCATCTCGACGGAGACGAACCCCCAGTCGAGAACGGCAAAGCGACCAGAGTGTTTGTTGGTTTCATCGCACTTTTGGCGACGGAGCCAGAAATTGTAAACCTCCCTGTACACACCCGTCGGCCCGGGGAAACGAATAAACCGGGGAGTGGCGACGACTAACTCATCCGGTGCCGACACGCAATGTCGTCTATTTTACGTTTGGGATCGCCGGAACAAACTGAAATTTCTAGTAGACACAGGTGCGGCCATCAGCGTAGTACCCTATCAGAACGACTACACCGCTAAGCCCACCCTGGTCAAACTACGAGCTGCGAATGGTTCCGCGATAGACACATACGGAGAAAGGACCCTTACTTTGAATATCGGCATGCGACGTGATTTCACTTGGACATTCACCGTGGCCAACGTGAAGGTACCCATCCTCGGTGCGGATTTCCTGGCGCATTACGCACTGGCGGTCCATATGAACCCTAGGACCCTGTCAGATACGACTACGAATCTCCGTGTCTTAGGTACCCCTACACGTCAAGGCTCCACAGGAATCAGCGTCGCAACGTGCCATGGTCGCGAGTACTTAGATCTCCTGACACAGTTCACGGATATAACGCTGCCACTCCAAGTAACGGCTTCAGGTGACCATCAGACTCAGCACCACATCAGGACTAGAGGTCCTCCCGCACACTCCCATCCGCGACGACTCTCCGCACAAACTGGCGTACGCCAAGGAGCAATTCGACAAAATGCTGAGTGATGGCATCATTCGTCCTTCCGATAGCCCTTACGCGTCGCCACTACACTTAGTGCCTAAACCTGGCGGTAAAGAGTTTCGGATATGCGTCGACTACCGAAAATTGAACGCGTCAACCGTGCCAGACCGCTACCCTGTCCCTCTTATCCCTGATTTTGCATCCGGACTAGAGGGCGCTCGCATAGTTTCAAAAATCGATCTGACAAAGGCATACCATCAGATCCCCGTTGCTGCGGAAGACGTCCCTAAGACGGCAGTCACAACACCATTCGGCCTATATGAGTTTTTAAAGATGCCGTTCGGTCTACGTAACGCTGCCCAGACCTTCCAACGGCTCATAGACGGAGTCCTGCGCGGACTACCGCACGTATACGCTTACATCGACGACATCTTGGTGGCCAGTAAAGACGCCGATTCTCATAGACAACACCTGCGAGAAGTCTTCCAGCGACTCTCGCACTACGGCCTGAAGTTGAACCTGGACAAGTGCGTTTTCGGGGCGCCCAGCGTTGACTTTCTCGGGCACCGCACCGACGCAAACGGCATAGCACCTCTGCCAGACAAGATCAGTTCGATCCGAGATTTTCCTACACCGACGTCCATGAAACAATTGCGACATTTCCTCGGTATGCTCAATTTTTATCGTCGGTTCATCTCAAATTGCGCTACCATCCTCCAGCCACTGACGAACCTGCTGCAGAGAAGGAATAAGGACATCGTGTTGGAGGGGGATGCTCTGCACGCATTCCATACAGCGAAGGCTGCATTGTCAAATTTTACTAGGCTCTCGCATATTAACGACAATGCGAAGACGCGGCTCTTCCTGACGACCGACGCATCGGACGCTGGAGTGGGCGCGGTGGTTGAGCAAGAATTCAATTCACAACGCGAATCCATCGCATTCTTTTCAGCCAAGCTTTCGCCAGCCCAGAGAAAATACAGCACCTTCTCCCGAGAGCTGCTGGCCATTTATCTGGCCATCAGGCATTTCAGGCACTTACTGGAAGGTCGAGATTTTACTATTTATACCGACCATAAACCGTTGACGACCGCGATGAGTAACAACTCTGACAAATATACAGCGCGCGAGATCCGGCATCTCGACTATCTGTCACAGTTCTCGACCGATATTCGTCACATAAAGGGGAAGAACAACGCCGTCGCGGACACATTATCGCGAGCGGATATTCAATCTCTTCAGACCGGCGTCTTGGGTCAGGATACCATAGCCGCTGAACAAAAATCCGACCCCACGCTGCAAGACGTCCTTTCAAATACTTCTTTAAAGCTTCGGGAGTTCCCTGCATCCTTCAGCGACGACACCCTGTGCTGTGACACCAGCCTAGCAAGCCCTAGGCCCTACATCCCACCGACACTTCGAAGACAGGTATTCCAACATTTCCACGGGTTGTCTCATCCGAGTAAGAGAGCTACGGTCAAACTTATTACCGACCGATTCGTTTGGCCTAATATGAATGCGGACATCCGAGAATGGGTTTCCACGTGCATGGAGTGCCAGAAGTGTAAGGTCCACCGACACACTAAATCCCCCGTTGGCACCTTCAGCAGTCCCGATGCACGGTTCTCCCACATACATGTCGACTTAGTGGGACCGCTTCCGATGTGTCGGGATTACCAGTACCTTTTGATGGTTGTGGATCGTTTTTCGCTGTGGCCGACCGCCATACCTATAAAAGACACTTCTGCAAGTACCCGCTCCAGGACCATCCTAAATGAGTGGATTCGAACTTTCGGCACACCACAAGTCATCACGACCGACAGAGGATCACAGTTCCAGTCGTCACTTTTTCGGGAGTTTACCAACCTACTTGGTGCCAAGCACATAAAAACTACCGCTTATCATCCGTGCGCCAACGGCTTAGTCGAGAGGTTTCATCGGTCCCTTAAAACCTCCCTGGCCACTAGACCTGACACTATCAATTGGGTGGACGACCTGCCTTTGATTCTCCTAGCATTGAGGAAAACCGTAAAGGAGGACTTAGGTTGTTCACCCGCCGTACTGGTTTTCGGTACACCTCTTGCGCTGCCTGGCGAATATTTCAAAGACTCCCTTCAGACGTTTTCAAAACCAACAACCCCTTTCGTCGAGGAACTCCGCCACAAAATGGGTCGGATTAAATATGCAACTACGCGACAGCAACCGATAAATTCGTACATCCCTCAACAGTTGCAGGATTGCGAATTCGTTTTCGTACGGAACGACGCCGTGAGACGACCACTCACACCGGCATACCAAGGTCCTTTTCAGGTTCTTCGGCGCTCCGACAAGCACCTTACAATCAAGCGCGCCAACTCCACCGACACCGTCGCGATCGATCGAACCAAGCCTGCTTTTCTGGAGAAGCGACAGTACGACGCAAACCCGGCTCTGCGGCCCCCTGATGTTATTCCAGCGTACCAGGCACACGCCGCACCGCAGACATCAGACGACACCCCAGCAACTCCTGTGCAGCAAACCAGATCCGGTAGGAGGGTCACTTTCCCTAAAAACCTTCGTAAATATTATTATTATTAATTGATATGATCAATTTTCTAGGGGAAGGGCCTTGTCGCGCTCGCCATTAGCCGCTCCTGAGAAAGACGGACTTGATCTTCACAACTCCTGATCTCGCAGATTTAAGTCAAGCAACATGCGAGAAACCAGACGACGAGTTCAATATCGTTGATGCCAAACTGTACCACGTGAGCATCGGATTATGCAGCGCTTTCTCAAACATTGGACAACAATTGTATTAATTTAATATCTACGGATTTCTACTCCCTCTAGCCGGGGAGTTCTTGAATGAATCGCTCCAAATATCATAAGCACCTTTTTTCGTCCAAATCCAAGTTGCTCAGCCCGGGGGCCTGGATCAAAGTGTAGTACGCTGCCTTTGTGAGCTTCCGGTGATTTGTCGAGAGTGTTACTCTTCGGCGCGATCCCGTCTCCGCGGTCGATCCGCCCTGGAAGACGTATCACCTCTCTGACCGGCTTCGCCAAGTGATACACTTTGGCGCGATCCCGTTTCCGCGGTCGATCCGCCCTGTGAAGTCTATCACTGTACTGACTTGGCCCTGTTTAGGGACACCGATCAACCTAGTGCTGTTCCCGTCTATTCTCCCATCCGGCAGTCGACCAGCTACATCCGTTTCGCCGATCAACTCTACATTCGTTTTTACCAATACGACCGAAGGCAGCTACCCCTAAACAAAACCAGTCATACCGGACCCGACACCAACTTGAACACATTTCTTCAGAGTACACTCTTGTACAATTGGCTTTAATAAAATCGACATTATTGTTTCATAAACCTTCGCATTTGTCACCTCATTGTCTTGGCTGTTCACATATTTAACATTATGTAGAGGCAATGCCCTCCTCTAGATCTGGCTTGAAATTATTTTTCATTCTAATTCATAGAAATGGAGTAGCGTGAAATGGTGTCGTCTCATACAACTCTGAGTTAGTAGAAAAATTTTGAGGGCCCAAAATTGGTGATCAGTGTCCTATTCTCTTCTGTTTGTGCCTTGTATTTACCTTTTTCTTCTATATTTAACATTATATGGAGGAAAGGCACCCCTCTAAACCTGGCTTGAAATTATTTTTCATTCTAATTCATAGAAATGGAGTAGCGTGCAATGGTGTCGTCTCATACAACTGTGAGTTATTAGAAAAAATTGGTGGGCACAATATGGGTGATCAGTGTCTTATCCTCTTCTGTTTGTGCCTTGTCTTTACCTTTTTCTTCTATATTTAACATTATGTAGAGGTAAGGCCCCCCTCTAAATCTGGATTGAAATTATTTTTCATTCTAATTTATAAAAATGGACTAGTGAGCAATGGTGTCGTCTCACACAACTGTGAGTTAGTAGAAAAAATTTTGGGGCAAACATGGGTGATCAGTGTCTTATTCTCTTCTGTTTGTGACTTGTCTTTACCTATTTCTTCTATATTTAACATTATGTAGAGGCAAAGCTCCCCTCTAAATCTGGCTTGAATTTATTTTTCATTCTAATTCATAGAAATGGAGTAGCGTGCAATGGTGTCGTCGCATACAACTGTGAGTTAGTAGAAAAAATTTGTGGGCACAAAATGGGTTATCAGTGTCTTATTCTCTTCTGTTTGTGCCTTATCTTTAGCTTTTTCTTCTATATTTAACATTATGTAGAGGCAAGACCCCCCTCTAAATCTGTCTTGAAATTATTTTCATTCTAATTCATAGAAATGGAGTAGCGTGCAATGGTGTCGTCTGATGCAAAAGTGAGTTAGTAGAAAAAATTTGTGGGCACAAAATGGGAGATCAGTGTCTTATTCTCTTCTGTTTGTGCCTTATCTTTAGCTTTTTCTTCTATATTTAAAATTATGTAGAGGCAATCTCCCCCTCAAAATCTGCTCTTAAAATTATTTTTCTTTCTAATTCATAGAAATGGTGTAGCGTGCAATGGTGTCTTCTTATACAACTGTGAGTTAGTAGAAAAAATTTTTGGGCACAAAATGTGTGATCAGTGTCTTATTCTCTTCTGTTTGTGACTTGTTTTTACCTTCTTCTTCTATATTTAACATTAAGTAGAGGCTAGGCCCCCCTCTAAATCTGGCTTGAAATTATTTTTCATTCTAATTCATAGAAATGGAGTAGCGTGCAATGGTGTCGTCTCATACAGCTGTGTGTTAGTAGAAAAAAATTGTGGGCACAAAATGGGTGATCAATGACTTATACTCTTCTGTTTGTGCCTTGTCTTTACCTTTTTCTTCTATTTTTTAACATTATATAGGGGCAAGGCCCCCCTCTAAATCTGGCTTAAAATTATTTTTCATTCTAATTCAGAAAAATGTGGTAGCGTGCAATGGTGTTGTCTCATACAACTGTGAGTTAGTAGAAAAAATTTGATCAGTGTGTTATTCTCTTCAGTTTGTGCCTTGTCTTTACCTTTTTCTCAGAGGCAAGGCCCCCCTCTAAATCTGGGTGGAAATTATTTTTCATTCTAATTTGGAGAATGGAGTAGCGTGCAATGGTGTCATCTCATACAACTGTGAGTGAGTAGAAAAAATTTGTGGGCACAAAACGAGTGATCAGTGACTTATTCTCTTCTGTTTGTGCCTTGTCATTACCTTTTTCTTCTATATTTAACATTATGTAGAGGCAAGACCCCCCTCTAAATCAGGCTTGATATTATTTTTCATTCTAATTCATAGAAATGGAGTAGCGTGCAATGGTGTCGTCTCATACAACTGTGAGTTAGTAGAAAATATTTGTTGGCAGAAAATGGGTGATCAGTGTCTTATTCTCTTCTGTTTGTGCCTTGTCTTTACCTTTTTCTTCTATATTTAACATTATGTAGAGGCAAGGCCACCCTCTAAATCTGCCTTGAAATTATTTTTCATTCTAATTCATAAAAATGGGGTAGCGTGCAATGCTGTCGTTAGTTAGTAGAAAAAATTTGTGGGCACAAAACGGGTGATCGGTGTCTTATTCTCTTCTGTTTGTGCCTTGTCTTTACCTTTTTCTTCAATATTTAACATTATATAGAGGCAAGGCCCCCCTCTAAATCTGGCTTGAAATTATTTTTCATTCTAATTCATAGAAATGGAGTAGCGTTCAATGGTGTCGTCTCATACAATTGTGAGTTAGTAGAAAAAATTTGTGGGCCCAAAATCGATGATCAGTGTCTTATTCTCTTCTGTTTGTCCCTTGTCTTTACCTTTTTCTTGTATATTTAACATTATGTAGAGGCAAGGCCCACCTCTAAATCTGGCTTTAAAATAATTTTTTATTCTAATTCATAGAAATGGAGTAGCGTGCAATGGTGTCGTCTCATACAACTGTGAGTTAGAAAATATTTGTGGGCACAAAATGGGTGAACAATGTTTTTTCTCTTCTGTTTGTGCCTTGTCTTTACCTTTTTCTACTATATTTAACATTATGTAGAGGAAAGACACTCCTCTAAATCTGGCTTGAATTTATTTTTCATTCTAATTCATAGAAATGGGGTAGCGTGCCATGGTGTCGTCTCGTACAACTGTGAATTAGCAGAATAAATTTGTGGGCACAAAATGGGTGATCTGTGACTTATCCTCTTCTGTATCTGCTTTGTCTTTACATTTTTCTTCTATATTTAACATTACGTAGAAGCAAGACACTCCTCTAAATCTGGCTTGAAATTACTTTTCATTCTAATTCATTGAAATTGAGTAGCGTGCAATGGTGTCGTCTCATAGAACTGTGAGTTAGTAGAAAACATTTGTGTCCACATAATGGGTGATCACTGACTTATTCTCTTCTGTTCGAGCCTTGTCTTTACATTTTTCATTTATATTTAATATTATGTCAAGGCACCCCACTAAATGTGGTTGAAATTATTTTTCATTATAATTCATAGAATTGGACTAGGGTGCAATGGTGTCGTCTCACACACCTGTGAGTTTGTAGAAAAAATTTGTGAGCACAAAATGGGTGATCAGTGTATTATTCTCTTCTGTTTGTGCCTTGTCTTTTCATTTTTCTTCTATATTTAACATTATGTAGAGACAAGGCACAATTCTAAATCTGGCTTGAAATTATTTTGCATTCCAATTCATAGAAATATAGTAGCGTGCAATGGTGTCATCTCATACAACTGTGAGTTAGTAGAAAAATTTTGTGTGCACAAAATCTGTGATCAGTGCCTTATTCTCTTCTGTTTGTGCCTTATATTTACCTTTTTCTTCTATATTTAACATCATGTAGAGGCAAGTTCCCACTCTAAATCAGTGAAATTATTTTTCATTCTAATTCAAAGAAATGGAGTACCGTGCAATGGTGTCATCTCATACAACAGTGACTTAGTAGAAAAATTTGAGGTCACAAAATCGGTGATCAGTGATTTATTCTCCTCTGTTCGTGCCTTGACTTTACCTTTTTCTTCTATATTTAACATTATGTAGAGGCAAGGGCACCCTCTAAATGTGTTTGAAATTATTTTTCATTCAAATTTATAGAAATGGGGTAGCGTGCAATGGTGTCGTCTCATACAACTGTGAGTTAGTAGAAAAAATTTATGGGGACAAAATGGTTGATCAGTGTATTATTCTCTTCTGTTTGTGCCTTGTCTTTACCTTTTTCTTCTATATTTAACATTATGTAGAGGCTAGGCCCCCCTCTAAACCGGGCTTGAAATTATTTTTCATTCTAATTCATAGAAATAGAGTAGCAGGCAAAGGTGTCGTCTCATACAACTGTGAGTTTGAAGAAAAAATTTGTTGGCAGAAAACTGGTGATCAGTGTCTTATTCTCTTCCATTTGTACCTTGTCTTTACCTTTTTCTTCTATATCTAACAATATGTAGAGGGAAGGCACCCCTCTAAATGTGGTTGAAATTATTTTTCATTCTAATTCATAGAAATGGAGTAGCGTGCAATGGTGTCGTCTCATACAACTGTGAGTTAGTAGAAAAAATTTGTGTGCACAAAATGGGTGATCAGTGTCTTATTCTCTTCTGTTTGTGCCTTGTCTTTAACTTCTTCTGTATTTAACAATCTGTAGAGGCAAGGCCCCACTAAAAATGTGGCTTGAAATTATTTTTCATTCTAATTCCTAGAAATGGAGTAGCGTGCAATGGTGTCGTCTCATACAACTTTGAGTTGTCAGAAAAAAATTGTGGGCACAAAATGGGTGATCAGTGTCTTATTCTCTTCTGTTTGTGCCTTGTCTTTACCATTTTCTTCTATATTTAACATTATGTAGAGGCTAGGCCCCCTCCAAATCTGCCTTGAAATTATTTTATATTCTAAATCATAGAAATGGAGTAGCGAGCAATGGTGTCGTCTCATACAACTCTGAATTAGTAGAAAAAATTTCTAGGCACAAAATGGGTGATCAATGTCTTATTCTCTTCTGTTTGTGCCTTGTCTTTACCTTTTTCTTCTATATTTAACATGATGTAGAGGCTAGGCCCCCCTCTAAATCTGGCTTGAAATTATTTTTCATTCTAATTCATAGAAATGGAGTAGCGTGCAAAGGTGTCGTCTCATACAACTGTGAGTTAGTAGAAAAAACTTGTGGGCACGAAATTGGTGATCAGTGTCTTATTCTCTTCTGTTTGTGCCTTGTCTTTAGCTTTTTCTTCTATATTTAACATTTTGTAGAGGTAAGGGATCCCTATGAATCTGGCTTGAAATTATTTTTCATTCTAATTCATAGAAATGGAGTAGCGTGCAATGGTGTCGTCTCATACAACTGAGAGTTAGTACAAAAAATCTCTGGGCACAAAATGTGTGATCAGTGACTTAGTCACTTCTATTTGTTCCTTGTCTTTACTTTTTTCTTCTATATTTAACATTATATGGAAGCAAGGCACACCTCTAAATCTGGCTTGAAATTATTTTTCATTCTAATTCATAGAAATGGAGTAGCGTGAAATGGCGTCGTCTCATGCAACTCTGATTTAGTAGAAAAAATTTGTGGGCACAAAATGGGTGATCAGTGTGTTATTATCTCCTGTTTGTGCCTTGACTTTACCTTTTTCTTCTATATTTATCATTATGTAGAGGCAAGGCCTCCTTCAAATCTGGCTTGAAATTTTTTTTCATTCTAATTCATAGAAATGGGGTAGTGTGCAATGGTGTCGTCTCATACAAGTGTGAGTTAGTAGAAAAAATTTGTGGACACAAAATGGGTGATCAGTTTCTTAATCTCTTCTGTTTTTGCTTTTCTTTACCTTTTTCTTCTATATTTAACATTATGTAGAGACAAGGCACCCCTCTAAATCAGGTTTGAAATTATTTTTCATTCTAATTCATAGAAATGTGGTAGTGTGCAATGGTGTCGTCTCATACAACTGTGAGTAAGTAGAAAAAATTTGTTTGCACAAAATGGTGATCAGTATCTTATTCTCTTCTGTTTGTGGCTTGTCTTTAACTTTTTCTTCTATATTTAACATTATATAGAGGCTAGGCCCCCCTCTAAATCTGGCTTGAAATTATTTTTCATTCTAATTCATAGAAATGGAGTTGCGTGAAATGGTTCGTCTCATGCAACTCTGATTTAGTAGAAAAAATTTGTGGGCATAAAATGGGTGATCAGTGTCTTATTCTCTTCTGTTTGTACCTTGTCTTTACCTTTTTCTTCTATATTTAACATTATGTAGAAGCTAGGCCCTTTCTAAATCTTGGTTGAAATTATTTTTCATTCTAATTCATAGAAATGGAGTAGCCTGCAATGGTGTCGTCTCATACAACAGTGAGTTAGGAGAAAAAATTTGTTGGCACAAAATGGGTGATCAGTGTCTTATTCTCTTCTGTTTGTGCCTTGTCATTTGCTTTTTCTTCTATATTTAACATTATGTAGAGGCTAGGCCCCCCTCTAAATCTTGGTTGAAATTATTTTTCATTGCAATTAATAGAAATGGAGTAGCGTGCAATGGTGTCGTCTCATACAACAGTGAGTTAGGAGAAAAAATTTGTGGGCACAAAATGGGTGATCAGTGTCTTATTCTCTTCTGTTTGTGCCTTGTCTTCAGCTTTTTCTTCTATATTTAACTTTATGTAGAGGCTAGGCCCCTTTCTAAATCTTGGTTGAAATTATTTTTCATTCTAATTCATAGAAATGGAGTAGCGTGCAATGGTGTCGTCTCATACAACAGTGAGTTAGGAGAAAAAATTTGTGGGCACAAAATGGGTGATCAGTGTCATATTCTCTTCTGTTTGTGCCTTTTTCTTTAGCTTTTTCTTCTATATTTAACTTTATGTAGAGGCTAGGCCCTCCTCTAAATCTTGGTTGAAATTATTTTTCATTCTAATTCATAGAAATGGAGTAGCATGCAATGGTGTTGTCTCATACAACTGTGAGTTAGGAGAAAAAATTTGTTGGCACAAAATGGATGATCAGTGTCTTATTCTCTTCTATTTGTGCCTTGTCTTTAGCTTTTTCTTGTATATTTAACTTTATGTAGAGGCTAGGCCCCCCTCTAAATCTTGGTTGAAATTATTTTTCATTCTAATTCATAGAAATGGAGTAGCCTGCAATGGTGTCGTCTCATACAACAGTGAGTTAGGAGAAAAAATTTGTGGGCACAAAATGGGTTATCAGTGTCTTATTCTCTTCTGTTTGTGCCTTGTCTTTAGCTTTTTCTTCTATATTTAACTTTATGTAGAGGCTAGGCCCTCCTCTAAATCTTGGTCGAAATTATTTTTCATTCTAATTCATAGAAATGGAGTAGCGTGCAATGGTGTCGTCTCATACATCTGTGAGTTAGGAGAAAAAATTTGTGTGCACAAAATGGGTGATCAGTGTCTTATTCTCTTCTGTTTGTACCTTGTCTTTAACTTTTTCTTCTATATTTAACATTATGTAGATGCTAGGCCCCTTTCTAAATCTTGGTTGAAATTATTTTTCATTCTAATTCATAGAAATGGAGTAGCGTGCAATGGTGTCGTCTCATACAACAGTGAGTTAGGAGAAAAAATTTGTGGGCACAAAATGGGTGATCAGTGTCATATTCTCTTCTGTTTGTGCCTTTTTCTTTAGCTTTTTCTTCTATATTTAACTTTATGTAGAGGCTAGGCCCTCCCCTAAATCTTGGTCGAAATTATTTTTCATTCTAATTCAAAGAAATGGAGTAGGGTGCAATGGTGTCTTCTCATACAACTGTGAGTTAGGACAAAAAATTTGTGTGCACAAAATGGGTGATCACTGACTTATTCTCTTCTGTTTGTATCTTGTCTTTAACTTTTTCTTCTATATTTAACATTATGTAGAGGCTAGGCCCCTTTCTAAATCTTGGTTGAAATTATTTTTCATTCTAATTCATAGAAATGGAGTAGCGTTTAATGGTGTTGTCTCATACAACAGTGAGTTAGGAGAAAAAATTTGTGGGCACAAAATGGGTGATCAGTGTCTTATTCTCTTCTGTTTGTGCCTTGTCTTTAGCTTTTTCTTCTATATTTAACTTTATGTAGAGGCTAGGCCCCACTCTAAATCTTAGTTGAAATTATTTTTCTTTCTAATTCATAGAAATGGCGTAGCGTGCAATGGTGTCGTCTCATAAAACAGTGAGTTAGGAGAAAAAATTTGTGGGCACAAAATGGGTGATCAGTGTCTTATTCTCTTCTGTTTGTGCCTTGTCTTTAGCTTTTTCTTCTATATTTAACTTTATGTAGAGGCTAGGCCCCTTTCTAAATCTTGGTTGAAATTATTTTTCATTCTAATTCATAGAAATGGAGTAGCATGCAATGGTGTCGTCTCATACAACAGTGAGTTAGGAGAAAAAATTTGTGGGCACAAAATGGGTGATCAGTGTCTTATTCTCTTCTGTTTGTGCCTTGTCTTTAGCTTTTTCTTCTATATTTAACTTTATGTAGAGGATAGGCCCCCCTCTAAATCTTGGTTGAAATTATTTTTCATTCTAATTAATAGAAATGAAGTAGCGTGCAATGGTGTCGTCTCATAGAACAGAGAGTTAAGAGAAAAAATTTGTGGGCACAAAATGGGTGATCAGTGTCTTATTCTCTTCTATTTGTGCCTTGTCTTTAGCTTTTTCTTTCCTATTTAACTTTACGTAGCGGCTAGGCCCCCCTCTAAATCTTGGTTGAAATTAATTTTCATTCTAATCAATAGAAATGAAGTAGCGTGCAATGGTGTCGTCTCATACAACAGTGAGTTAGTAGAAAAAATTTGTGGGCACAAAATGGGTGATCAGTGTCTTATTCTCTTCTGTTTGTGCCTTGTCTTTAGCTTTTTCTTCTATATTTAACTTAAAGTAGAGGCTAGGCCCCTTTCTAAATCTTGGTTGAAATTATTTTTCGTTCTAATTCATAGAAATGGAGTAGCGTGCAATGGTGTCGTCTCATACAACAGTGATTTAGGAGAAAAAATTTGTGGGCACAAAATGGGTGATCAGTGTCTTATTCTCTGCTGTTTGTGCCTTGTCTTTAGCTTTTTTTTCTATATTTAACTTTATGTAGAGGCTAGGCCCCTTTCTAAATCTTGGTTGAAATTATTTTTCATTCTAATTCATAGAAATGGAGTAGGTAGCGTGCAATGGTGCCGTCTCATACAACAGTGAGTTAGTAGAAAAATTTGTGGGCACAAAATGGGTGATCAGTGTCTTATTCTCTTCTGTTTGTGCCTTGTCTTTAGCTTTTTCGTCTATATTTAACTTTATGTAGTGACTAGGCCCCCCTCTAAAACTTGGTTGAAATTATTTTTCATTCTAATTAATAGAAATGAAGTAGCGTGCAATGGTGTCGTCTCATACAACAGTGAGTTAGGAGAAAAAATTTGTGGGCACAAAATGGGTGATCAGTGTCTTATTCTCTTCTATTTGTGCCTTGTCTTTAGCTTTTTCTTCTATATTTAACTTTATGTAGAGGCTAGTCCCCTTACTAAATCTTGGTTGAAATTATTTTTCATTCTAATTCATAGAAATGGAGTAGCGTGCAATGGTGTCGTCTCATACAACAGTGAGTTAGGAGAAAAAATTTGTGGGGACAAAATGGGTGATCAGTGTCTAATTCTCTTCTGTTTGTGCCTTGTCTTTAGCTTTTTCTTCTATATTTAACTTTATGTAGAGACTAGGCCCCACTCCAAAACTTGGTTGAAATTATTTTTCATTCTAATTAATAGAAATGAAGTAGCGTGCAATGGTGTCGTCTCATACAATAGTGAGTTAGGAGAAAAAATTTGTGGGCACAAAATGTGTGATCAGTGTCTTATTCTCTTCTATTTGTGCCTTGTCTTTAGCTTTTTCTTCTATATTTAACTTTATGTAGAGGCTAGGCGCCTTTCTAAATCTTGGTTGAAATTATTTTTCATTCTAATTCATAGAAATGGAGTAACGTGCAATGGTGTCGTCTCATACAACAGTGAGTTAGGAGAAAAAATTGGTGGGCACAAAATGGGCGATCAGTGTCTTATTCTCTTCTGTTTGTGCCTTCTCTTTAGCTTTTTCTTCTATATTTAACTTTATGTAGGGGCTAGCCCCCCCTCTAAATCTTGGTTGAAATTATTTTTCATTCTAATTCATAGAAATGGTGTATCGTGCAATGGTGTCGTCTCATACAACAGTGAGTTAGGAGAAAAAACTTGTGGGCACAAAATGAGTGATCAGTGACTTATTCTCTTCTGTTTGTGCCTTGTCTTTAGCTTTTTCTTCTATATTTAACTTTATGTAGAGGCTAGGCCCCTTTCTAAATCTTGGTTGAAATTATTTTTCATTCTAATTCATAGAAATGGAGTAGCGTGCAATGGTGTCGTCTCATACAACAGTGAGGTAGGAGAAAAAATTTGTGGGCACAAAATGGGTGATCAGTGGCTTATTCTCTGCTGTTTGTGCCTTGTCTTTAGCTTTTTCTTCTATATTTAACTTTATGTAGAGGCTAGGCCCTTTTCTAAATCTTGGTTGAAATTATTTTTCATTCTAATTCATAGAAATGGAGTAGCCTGCAATGGTGTCGTCTCATACAACAGTGAGTTAGAAGAAAAAATTTGTGGGCACAAAATGGGTGATCAGTGTCTTATTCTCTGCTGTTTGTGCCTTGTCTTTAGCTTTTTCTTCTATATTTAACTTTATGTAGAGGCTAGGCCCCTTTCTAAATCTTGGTTGAAATTATTTTTCATTCTAATTCATAGAAATGGAGTAGCGTGCAATGGTGTCGTCTCATACAATAGTGTGTTAGGAGAAAAAATTTGTGGACTCAAAATGGGTTATCAGTGTCTTGTTCTCTTCTGTTTGTGCCTTGTCTTTAGCTTTTTCTTCTATATTTAACTTTATATAGAGGCTAGGCCCCCCTCTAAATCTTGGTTGAAATTATTTTTCATTCTAATTCATAGAAATGGAGTAGCGTGCAATGGTGCCGTCTCATACAACAGTGAGTTAGGAGAAAAAATTTGTGGGCACAAAATGAGTGATCAGTGACTTATTCTCTTCTGTTTGTGCCTTGTCTTTAGCTTTTTCTTCTATATTTAACTTTATGTAGAGGCTAGGCCCCCTTCTAAATCTTGGTTGAAATTATTTTTCATTCTAATTAATAGAAATGGAGTAGCGTGTAATGGTGTCGTCTCATACAACAGTGAGTTAGGTGAAAAAATTTGTGGGCACAAAATGGGTGATCAGTGTCTTATTCTCTTCTGTTTGTGCCTTGTCTTTAGCTTTTTCTTCTATATTTAACTTTATGTAGAGGCTAGGCCCCTTTCTAAATCTTGGTTGAAATTATTTTTCATTCTAATTCATAGAAATGGAGTAGCGTGCAATGGTGTCGTCTCATACAACAGTGAGGTAGGAGAAAAAATTTGTGGGCACAAAATGGGTGATCAGTGGCTTATTCTCTGCTGTTTGTGCCTTGTCTTTAGCTTTTTCTTCTATATTTAACTTTATGTAGAGGCTAGGCCCTTTTCTAAATCTTGGTTGAAATTATTTTTCATTCTAATTCATAGAAATAGAGTAGCCTGCAATGGTGTCGTCTCATACAACAGTGAGTTAGAAGAAAAAATTTGTGGGCACAAAATGGGTGATCAGTGTCTTATTCTCTGCTGTTTGTGCCTTGTCTTTAGCTTTTTCTTCTATATTTAACTTTATGTAGAGGCTAGGCCCCTTTCTAAATCTTGGTTGAAATTATTTGTCATTCTAATTAATAGAAATGGAGTAGCGTGCAATGGTGTTGTCTCATACCACCGTGAGTTAGGAGAAAAAATTTCTGTGCACAAAATGAGTGATCAGTGTCTTATTGTCTTCTGTTTGTGCCTTGTCTTCAGCTTTTTCTTCTATATTTAACATTATGTAGAGTCAAGGCCACCCTCTAAATCTGGATTGAAATTATTTTTCATTCTAATTAATAGAAATGGAGTAGCGTGCAATGGTGTCGTCTCATACAACAGTGAGTTAGGAGAAAAAATTTGTGGGCACAATATGAGTGATCAGTGTCTTTTTCTCTTCTGTTTGTGCCTTGTCTCTAGCTTTTTCTTCTATATTTAACTTTATGTAGAGGCTAGGCCCCCCTCAAAATCTTGGTTGAAATTATTTTTCATTCTAATTAATAGAAATGGAGTAGCGTGCAATGGTGTCGTCTCATACAACTGCGAGTTAGTAGAAAAAATTTGTGGGCACAAAATGTGGGATCAGTGTCTTATTCTCTTCTGTTTGTGCCTTGTCTTTAGCTTTTTCTTCTATATTTAACATTATGTAGAGGCAAGCCCCCCCTCTAAATCTGGATTGAAATTATTTTTCATTCTAATTCATAGAAATGGAGTAGCGTGCAATGGTGTCGTCTCATACAACTGTGAGTTAGTAGAAAGATTTGTGGGCACAAAATGGGTGATCAGTGTCTTATTCTCTTCTGTTTGTGCCTTGTGTTTACCTTTTTCTTCTATATTTAACATTATGTAGAGGCAAGCCCCCCCTCTAAATCTGGATTGAAATTATTTTTCATTCTAATTCATAGAAATGGAGTAGCGTGCAATGGTGTCGTCTCATACAACTGTGAGTTAGCAGAAAGATTTGTGGGCACAAAATGGGTGATCAGTGTCTTATTCTCTTCTGTTTGTGCCTTGTGTTTACCTTTTTCTTCTATATTTAACATTATGTAGAGGCAAGGCCCCCCTCTAAATCTGGATTGAAATTATTTTTCATTCTAATTCATAGAAATGGAGTAGCGTGCAATGGTGTCGTCTCATACAACTGTGAGTTAGTAGAAAAATTTGTGGGCACAAAATGGGTGATCAGTGACTTATTCTCTTCTGTTTGTGCCTTGTCTTTACCTTTTTCTTCTATATTTAACTTTATGTAGAGGCAAGGCCCCCCTCTAAATCTGGATTGAAATTATTTTTCATTCTAATTCATAGAAATGGAGTAGCGTGCAATGGTGTCGTCTCATACAACTGTGAGTTAGTAGAAAAATTTGTGGGCCCAAAATGGGTGATCAGTGTCTTATTCTCTTCTGTTTGTGCCTTGTCTTTAGCTTTTTCTTCTATATTTAACATTATGTAGAGGCAAGCCCCCCCTCTAAATCTGGATTGAAATTATTTTTCATTCTAATTAATAGAAATGGAGTAGCGTGCAATGGTGTCGTCTCATACAACTGCGAGTTAGTAGAAAAAATTTGTGGGCACAAAATGGGGGATCAGTGTCTTATTCTCTTCTGTTTGTGCCTTGTCTTTAGCTTTTTCTTCTATATTTAACATTATGTAGAGGCAAGCCCCCCCTCTAAATCTGGATTGAAATTATTTTTCATTCTAATTCATAGAAATGGAGTAGCGTGCAATGGTGTCGTCTCATACAACTGTGAGTTAGTAGAAAGATTTGTGGGCACAAAATGGGTGATCAGTGTCTTATTCTCTTCTGTTTGTGCCTTGTGTTTACCTTTTTCTTCTATATTTAACATTATGTAGAGGCAAGGCACCCCTCTAAATCTGGATTGAAATTATTTTTCATTCTTATTCATAGAAATGGAGTAGCGTGCAATGGTGTCGTCTCATACAACTGTGAGTTAGTAGAAAAATTTGTGGGCCCAAAATGGGTGATCAGTGTCTTATTCTCTTCCGTTTGTGCCTTGTCTTTAGCTTTTTCTTCTATATTTAACATTATGTAGAGGCAAGCCCCCCCTTTAAATCTGGATTGAAATTATTTTTCATTCTAATTCATAGAAATGGAGTAGCGTGCAATGGTGTCGTGTCATACAACTGTGAGTTAGTAGAAAGATTTGTGGGCACAAAATGGGTGATCAGTGTCTTATTCTCTTCTGTTTGTGCCTTGTGTTTACCTTTTTCTTCTATATTTAACATTATGTAGAGGCAAGGCACCCCTCTAAATCTGGATTGAAATTATTTTTCATTCTTATTCATAGAAATGGAGTAGCGTGCAATGGTGTAGTCTCATACAACTGTGAGTTAGTAGAAAAATTTGTGGGCACAAAATGGGTGATCAGTGTCTTCTTCTCTTCCGTTTGTGCCTTGTCTTTAGCTTTTGCTTCTATATTTAACATTATGTAGAGGCAAGCCCCCCCTTTAAATCTGCATTGAAATCATTTTTCATTCTAATTCATAGAAATGGAGTAGCGTGCAATGGTGTCGTCTCATACAACTGCGAGTTAGTAGAAAAAATTTGTGGGCACAAAATGGGGGATCAGTGTCTTATTCTCTTCTGTTTGTGCCTTGTCTTTAGCTTTTTCTTCTATATTTAACATTATGTAGAGGCAAGCCCCCCCTCTAAATCTGGATTGAAATTATTTTTCATTCTAATTCATAGAAATGGAGTAGCGTGTAATGGTGTCGTCTCATACAACTGTGAGTTAGTAGAAAGATTTGTGGGCACAAAATGGGTGATCAGTGTCTTATTCTCTTCTGTTTGTGCCTTGTGTTTACCTTTTTCTTCTATATTTAACATTATGTAGAGGCAAGGCCCCCCTCTAAATCTGGATTGAAATTATTTTTCATTCTAATTCATAGAAATGGAGTAGCGTGCAATGGTGTCGTCTCATACAACAGTGAGTTAGTAGAAAAATTTGGGGGCACAAAATGGGTGATCAGTGTCTTATTCTCTTCTGTTTGTGCCTTGTCTTTACCTTTTTCTTCTATATTTAACATTATGTAGAGGCAAGGCCCCCCTCTAAATCTGGATTGAAATTATTTTTCATTCTAATTCATAGAAATGGAGTAGCGTGCAATGGTGTCGTCTCATACAACTGTGAGTTAGTAGAAAAATTTGTGGGCCTAAATTGTGTGATCAGTGTCTTATTCTCTTCCGTTTGTGCCTTGTCTTTAGCTTTTTCTTCTATATTTAACATTATGTAGAGGCAAGCCCCCCCTATAAATCTGGATTGAAATTATTTTTCATTCTAATTCATAGAAATGGAGTAGCGTGCAATGGTGTCGTCTCATACAACTGTGAGTTAGTAGAAAAATTTGTGGGCCCAAAATGGGTGATCAGTGTCTTATTCTCTTCTGTTTGTGCCTTGTCTTTAGCTTTTTCTTCTATATTTAACATTATGTAGAGGCAAGCCCCCCCTCTAAATCTGGATTGAAATTATTTTTCATTTTAATTAATAGAAATGGAGTAGCGTGCAATGGTGTCGTCTCATACAACTGCGAGTTAGTAGAAAAAATTTTTGGGCACAAAATGGGGGATCAGTGTCTTATTCTCTTCTGTTTGTGCCTTGTCTTTAGCTTTTTCTTCTATATTTAACATTATGTAGAGGCAAGCCCCCCCTCTAAATCTGGATTGAAATTATTTTTCATTCTAATTCATAGAAATGGAGTAGCGTGCAATGGTGTCGTCTCATACAACTGTGAGTTAGTAGAAAGATTTGTGGGCACAAAATGGGTGATCAGTGTCTTATTCTCTTCTGTTTGTGCCTTGTGTTTACCTTTTTCTTCTATATTTAACATTATGTAGAGGCAAGGCACCCCTCTAAATCTGGATTGAAATTATTTTTCATTCTTATTCATAGAAATGGAGTAGCGTGCAATGGTGTCGTCTTATACAACTGTGAGTTAGTAGAAAAATTTGTGGGCCCAAAATTGGTGATCAGTGTCTTATTCTCTTCCGTTTGTGCCTTGTCTTTAGCTTTTTCTTCTATATTTAACATTATGTAGAGACAAGCCCCCCCTTTAAATCTGGATTGAAATTATTTTTCATTCTAATTCATAGAAATGGAGTAGCGTGCAATGGTGTCGTCTCATACAACTGCGAGTTAGTAGAAAAAATTTGTGGGCACAAAATGGGGGATCAGTGTCTTATTCTCTTCTGTTTGTGCCTTGTCTTTAGCTTTTTCTTCTATATTTAACATTATGTAGAGGCAAGCCCCCCCTCTAAATCTGGATTGAAATTATTTTTCATTGTAATTCATAGAAATGGAGTAGCGTGCAAAGGTGTCGTCTCATACAACTGTGAGTTAGTAGAAAGATTTGTGGGCACAAAATGGGTGATCAGTGTCTTATTCTCTTCTGTTTGTGCCTTGTGTTTACCTTTTTCTTCTATATTTAACATTATGTAGAGGCAAGGCAACCCTCTAAATCTGGATTGAAATTATTTTTCATTCTTATTCATAGAAATGGAGTAGCGTGCAATGGTGTCGTCTCATACAACTGTGAGTTAGTAGAAAAATTTGTGGGCACAAAATGTGTGATCAGTGTCTTATTCTCTTCCGTTTGTGCCTTGTCTTTAGCTTTTTCTTCTATATTTAACATTATGTAGAGTCAAGCAACCCCTCTAAATCTGGATTGAATTTATTTTTCATTCTAATTCATAGAAATGGAGTAGCTTGCAATGGTTTCGTCTCATACAACTGTGAGTTAATAGAAAAAATTTTTGGGCACAAACTGGGAGATCAGTGTTTTATTGTCTTCTGTTTGTGACTTGTGTTTACCTTTTTCTTCTATATTTAACATTATTTAGAGGCAAGGCCCCCCCCTAAATCTGTATTGAAATTATTTTTCATTCTAATTCATAGAAATGGAGTAGCGTGCAATCGTGTCGTCTCATACAACTGTGAGTTAGTAGAAAAATTTGTGGGCACAAAATGGGTGATCAGTGTCTTATTCTCTTCTGTTTGTGCCTTGTCTTTACCTTTTTCTGCTATATTTAACATTATGTAGAGGCAAGGCCCCCCTCTAAATCTGGATTGAAATTATTTTTCATTCTAATTCATAGAAATGGAGTAGCGTGCAATGGTGTCGTCTCATACAACTGTGAGTTAGTAGAAAAATTTGTGGGCACAAATTTATTGATCATAGACTTATTCAATTCTGTTTGTGGCTAGTCTTTAGCTTTTTCTTCTATATTTAACATTATGTAGAGGCAAGGCCCCCCTCTAAATCTAGACTGAAATTATTTTGCATTCTAATTAATAGAAATGGAGTAGTGTGCAATGGTGTCGTCTCATACAACTGTGAGTTAGTAGAAAAATTTGTGGGCACAAAATGGGTGATCAGTGTCTTATTCTCTGCTGTTTGTGCCTTGTCTTTAGCTTTTTCTTCTATATTTAACATTATGTAGAGGCAAGGCCCGCCTCTAAATCTGGATTGAAATTATTTTTCATTCTAATTCATAGAAATGGAGTAGCGTGCAATGGTGTCGTCACATACAACTGTGAGTTAGTAGAAAAATTTGTGGGCACAAAATGGGTGATCAGTGTCTTATTCTCTTCCCTTTGTGCCTTGTGTTTAGCTTTTTCTTCTATATTTAACATTATGTAGAGGCAAGCCACCCCTCTAAATCTGGATTGAATTTATTTTTCATTCTAATTCATAGAAATGGAGTAGCGTGCAATGGTGTCATCACATACAACTGTGAGTTAGTAGAAAAATATGTGGGCACAAAATGGGTGATCAGTGTCTTATTCTCTTCCGTTTGTGCCTTGTCTTTAGCTTTTTCTTCTATATTTAACATTATGTAGAGGCAAGGCCCCCCTCTAAATCTGGATTGAAATTATTTTTCATTCTAATTCATAGAAATGGAGTAGCGTGCAATGGTGACGTCTCATACAACTGTGAGTTAGTAGAAAAATTTGTGGGCACAAAATGTTTGATCAGAGCTTTATTCTCTTCTGTTTGTGCCTTGTCTTTAGCTGTTTCTTCTATATTTAACATTATGTAGAGGCAAGTCCCCCCTCTAAATCTGGATTGAAATTATTTTTCATTCTAATTCATAGAAATGGAGTAGCGTGCAATGGTGTCGTCTCATACAACTGTGAGTTAGTAGAAAAATTTGGGGGCACAAAATGGGTGATCATAGTCTTATTCTCTTCTGTTTATGCCTTGTCTTTAGCTTTTTCTTCTATATTTAACATTATGTAGAGGCAAGGACCCCCTCTAAATCTGGATTGAAATTGTTTTTCATTCTAATTCATAGAAATGGAGTAGCGTGCAATGGTGTCGTCGCATACAACTGTGAGTTAGTAGAAAAATTTGTGGGCACAAAATGGGTGATCAGTGTCTTATTCTCTTCTGTTTGTGCCTTGACTTTAGCTTTTTCTTCTATATTTAACATTATGTAGAGGCAAGGCCCCCCTCTAAATCTGGATTGAAATTGTTTTTCATTCTAATTCATAGAAATGGAGTAGCGTGCAATGGTGTCGTCTCATACGACTGTGAGTTAGTAGAAAAAATTAGTGGGCACAAAATGGGTGATCAGTGTCTTATTCTCTTCTGTTTGTACCTTGTCTTTAGCTTTTTCTTCTATATTTAACATTATGTAGAGGCAAGGCCCCCTTCTAAATCTGGATTGAAATTATTTTTCTTTCTAATTCATAGAAATGTAGTAGCGTGCAATAGTGTCGTCTCATACAACTGTGATTTAGTAGAATAATTTGTGGGCACAAAATGTGTGATCAGTGTGTTATTCTCTTCTGTTTGTGCCTTGTCTTTAGCTTTTTCTTCTATATTTAACATTACGTGGAGGCAAGGCCCCCCTCTAAATCTGGATTGAAATTATTTTTCATTCTAATTCATAGAAATGGAGTAGCGTGCAATGGTGTCATCTCATACAAATTTGAGTTAGTAGAAAAATTTGTGGGCACAAAATGGGTGATCAGAGTCTTATTCTCTTCTGTTTGTGCCTTGTCTTTAGCTTTTTCTTCTATATTTAACATTATGTAGAGGCAAGGCCCGCCTCTAAATCTGGATTGAAATTATTTTTCATTCTAATTCATAGAAATGGAGTAGCGTGCAATGGTGTCGTCTCATACAACTGTGAGTTAGTAGAAAAAATTAGTGGGCAAAAAATGGGTGATCAGTGTCTTATTCTCTTCTGTTTATGTCTTGTCTTTAGCTTTTTCTTCTATATTTAACATTATGTAGAGGCAAGGCCCCCCTCTAAATCTGGATTGAAATTATTTTTCATTCTAATTCATAGAAATGGAGTAGCGTGCAATGGTGTCGTCTCATACAACTGTGAGTTAGTAGAAAAATTTGTGGGCACAAAATGTTTGATCAGAGCTTTATTCTCTTCTGTTTGTGCCTTGTCTTTAGCTGTTTCTTCTATATTTAACATTATGTAGAGGCAAGTCCCCCCTCTAAATCCGGATTGAAATTATTTTTCATTCTAATTCATAGAAATGGAGTAGCGTGCAATGGTGTCGTCTCATACAACTGTGAGTTAGTAGAAAAATTTGGGGGCACAAGATGTGTGATCAGTGTGTTATTCTCTTCTGTTTGTGCCTTGTCTTAAGCTTTTTCTTCTATATTTAACATTATGTAGAGGCAAGGCCCCCCTCTAAATCTGGATTGAAATTATTTTTCATTCTAATTCATAGAAATGGAGTAGCGTGCAATGATGTCGTCGCATACAACTGTGAGTTAGTAGAAAAATTTGTGGGCACAAAATGGGTGATCAGTGTCGTATTCTCTTCTGTTTGTGCCTTGTGTTTACCTTTTTCTTCTATATTTAACATTATTTACAGGCAAGGCCCCCCCTCTAAATCTGGATTGAAATTATTTTTCATTCTAATTCATAGAAATGGAGTAGCGTGCAATGGTGTCGTCTCATACAACTGTGAGTTAGTAGAAAAATTTGATGGTACAAAATGGGTGATCAGTGTCTTATTCTCTTCTGTTTGTGCCTTGTCTTTACCTTTTTCTGCTATATTTAACATTATGTAGAGGCAAGGCCCCCCTCTAAATCTGGATTAAAATTATTTTTCATTCTAATTCATAGAAATGGAGTAGCGTGCAATGGTGTCGTCTCATACAACTGTGAGTTAGTAGAAAAATTTGTGGGCACAAATTGATTGATCAGAGTCTTATTCTCTTCTGTTTGTGGCTAGTCTTTAGCTTTTTCTTCTATATTTAACATTATGTAGAGGCAAGCCCCCCCTCTAAATCTGGATTGAAATTATTTTTCATTCTAATTCATAGAAATGGAGTAGCGTGCAATGGTGTCGTCTCATACAACTGTGAGTTAGTAGAAAAAATTAGTGGGCAAAAAATGGGTGATCAGTGACTTATTCTCTTCTGTTTGAGCCTTGTCTTTAGCTTTTTCTTCTATATTTAACATTATGTAGAGGCAAGGCCCCCCTCTAAATCTGGATTGAAATTATTTTTCATTCTAATTCATAGAAATGGAGTAGCGTGCAATGGTGTCGTCTCATACAACTGTGAGTTAGTAGAAAAATTTGGGGGCACAAAATGGGTGATCATAGTCTTATTCTCTTCTGTTTATGCCTTGTCTTTAGCTTTTTCTTCTATATTTAACATTATGTAGAGGCAAGGCCCCCCTCTAAATCTGGATTGAAATTGTTTTTCATTCTAATTCATAGAAATGGAGTAGCGTGCAATGGTGTCGTCTCATACGACTGTGAGTTAGTAGAAAAAATTAGTGGGCACAAAATGGGTGATCAGTGTCTTATTCTCTTCTGTTTGTACCTTATCTTTAGCTTTTTCTTCTATATTTAACATTATGTAGAGGCAAGGCCCCCTTCTAAATCTGGATTGAAATTATTTTTCTTTCTAATTCATAGAAATGGAGTAGCGTGCAATAGTGTCGTCTCATACAACTGTGAGTTAGTAGAATAATTTGTGGGCACAAAATGTGTGATCAGTGTGTTATTCTCTTCTGTTTGTGCCTTGTCTTAAGCTTTTTCTTCTATATTTAACATTATGTAGAGGCAAGGCCTCCCTCTAAATCTGGATTGAAATTATTTTTCATTCTAATTCATAGAAATGGAGTAGCGTGCAATGGTGTCGTCTCATACGACTGTGAGTTAGTAGAAAAAATTAGTGGGCACAAAATGGGTGATCAGTGTCTTATTCTCTTCTGTTTGTACCTTGTCTTTAGCTTTTTCTTCTATATTTAACATTATGTAGAGGCAAGGCCCCCTTCTAAATCTGGATTGAAATTATTTTTCTTTCTAATTCATAGAAATGTAGAAGCGTGCAATAGTGTCGTCTCATACAACTGTGAGTTAGTAGAATAATTTGTGGGCACAAAATGTGTGATCAGTGTGTTATTCTCTTCTGTTTGTGCCTTGTCTTAAGCTTTTTCTTCTATATTTAACATTATGTGGAGGCAAGGCCCCCCTCTAAATCTGGATTGAAATTATTTTTCATTCTAATTCATAGAAATGGAGTAGCGTGCAATGGTGTCATCTCATACAAATTTGAGTTAGTAGAAAAATTTGTGGGCACAAAATGGATGATCAGAGTCTTATTCTCTTCTGTTTGTGCCTTGTCTTTAGCTTTTTCTTCTATATTTAACATTATGTAGAGGAAAGGCCCCCCTCTAAATCTGGATTGAAATTATTTTTCATTCTAATTCATAGAAATGGAGTAGCGGGCAATGGTGTCGTCTCTTACGACTGTGAGTTAGTAGAAAAATTTGTGGGCACCAAATGTTTGATCAGAGTCTTATTCTTTTCTGTTTGTGCCTTGTCTTTAGCTTTTTCTCCTATATTTAACATTATGTAGAGGCAATGCCCTCCTCAAAATCTGGATTGAAATTATTTCTCATTCTAATTCATAGAAATGGAGTAGCGTGCAATGGTGTCGTCTCATACAACTGTGAGTTAGTAGAAAAAATTAGTGGGCACAAAATGGGTGATCAGTGTCATATTCTCTTCTGTTTATGCCTTGTCTTTAGCTTTTTCTTCTATATTTAACATTATGTAGAGGCAAGGCCCCCACTAAATCTCGATTGAAATTATTTTTCATTCTAATTCATAGAAATGGAGTAGCGTGCAATGGTGACGTCTCATACAACTGTGAGTTAGTAGAAAAATTTGTGGGCACAAAATGTTTGATCATAGTCTTATTCTCTTCTGTTTATACCTTGTCTTTAGCTTTTTCTTCTATATTTAACATTATGTAGAGGCAAGGCCCCCCTCTAAATCTGGATTGAAATTATTTTTCATTCTAATTCATAGAAATGGAGTAGCGTGCAATGGTGTCGTCTCATACAACTGTGAGTTAGTAGAAAAATTTGTGGGCACAAAATGTTTGATCATAGTCTTATTCTCTTCTGTTTGTGCCTTGTCTTAAGCTTTTTCTTCTATATTTAACATTATGTAGAGGCAAGGCCCCCCTCTAAATCTGGATTGAAATTATTTTTCATTCTAATTCATAGAAATGGAGTAGCGTGCAATTGTGTTGTCTCATACAACTGTGAGTTAGTAGAAAAATTTGTGGGCAGAAAATGTTTGATCATAGTCTTATTCTCTTCTGTTTATGCCTTGTCTTTAGCTTTTTCTTCTATATTTAACATTATCTAGAGGCAAGGCCCCCCTCTAAATCTGGAATGAAATTATTTTTCATTCTAATTCATAGAAATGGTGTAGCGTGCAATGGTGTCGTCTCATACAACTGTGAGTTAGTAGAAAAAATTAGTGGGCACAAAATGGGTGATCAGTGTCTTATTCTCTTCTGTTTGTGCCTTGTCTTTACCTTTTTCTTCTATATTTAACATTATGTAGAGGCAAGGCCCCCCTCTAAATCTGGATTGAAATTATTTTTCATTCTAATTCATAGAAATGGAGTAGCGTGAAATGGTGTCGTCTCATACAACTGTGAATTAGTAGAAAAATTTGTGGGCACAAAATGTTTGATCAGAGTCTTATTCTCTTCTGTTTGTGCCTTGTCTTTAGCTTTTTCTTCTATATTTAACATTATGTAGAGGCAAGTCCCTCCTCTAAATCTGGATTGAAATTATTTTTCATTCTAATTCATAGAAATGGAGTAGCGTGCAATGGTGTCGTCTCATACAACTGTGAGTTAGTAGAAAAATTTGTGGGCACAAAATGTTTGATCAGTGACTTATTCTCTTCTGTTTGAGCCTTGTCTTTAGCTTTTTCTTCTATATTTAACATTATGTAGAGGCAAGGCCCCCCTCTAAATCTGGATTGAAATTATTTTTCATTCTAATTCATAGAAATGGAGTAGCGTGCAATGGTGTCGTCTCATACAACTGTGAGTTAGTAGAAAAATTTGTGGGCACAAAATGGGTGATCAGTGACTTATTCTCTTCTGTTTGTGCCTTGTCTTTAGCTTTTTCTTCTATATTTAACATTATGTAGAGGCAAGGGCCCCCTCTAATCAGGATTGAAATGATTTTTCATTCTAATTCACAGAAATGGAGTAGCGTGCAATGGTGTCGTCTCATACAACTGTGAGTTAGTAGAAAAATTTGTGGGCACAAAATGGGTGATCAGTGTCTTATTCTCTTCTGTTTGTGCCTTGTCTTAAGCTTTTTCTTCTATATTTAACATTATGTAGAGGCAAGGCCCCCCTCTAAATCTGGATTGAAATTATTTTTCATTCTAATTCATAGAAATGGAGTAGCGTGCAATGGTGTTGTCTCATACAACTGTGAGTTAGTAGAAAAATTTGTGGGCACAAAATGTTTGATCATAGTCTTATTCTCTTCTGTTTATGCCTTGTCTTTAGCTTTTTCTTCTATATTTAACATTATCTAGAGGCAAGGCCCCCCTCTAAATCTGGAATGAAATTATTTTTCATTCTAATTCATAGAAATGGTGTAGCGTGCAATGGTGTCGTCTCATACAACTGTGAGTTAGTAGAAAAAATTAGTGGGCACAAAATGGGTGATCAGTGTCTTATTCTCTTCTGTTTGTGCCTTGTCTTTACCTTTTTCTTCTATATTTAACATTATGTAGAGGCAAGGCCCCCCTCTAAATCTGGATTGAAATTATTTTTCATTCTAATTCATAGAAATGGAGTAGCGTGAAATGGTGTCGTCTCATACAACTGTGAATTAGTAGAAAAATTTGTGGGCACAAAATGTTTGATCAGAGACTTATTCTCTTCTGTTTGTGCCTTGTCTTTAGCTTTTTCTTCTATATTTAACATTATGTAGAGGCAAGTCCCTCCTCTAAATCTGGATTGAAATTATTTTTCATTCTAATTCATAGAAATGGAGTAGCGTGCAATGGTGTCGTCTCATACAACTGTGAGTTAGTAGAAAAATTTGTGGGCACAAAATGTTTGATCAGTGACTTATTCTCTTCTGTTTGAGCCTTGTCTTTAGCTTTTTCTTCTATATTTAACATTATGTAGAGGCAAGGCCCCCCTCTAAATCTGGATTGAAATTATTTTTCATTCTAATTCATAGAAATGGAGTAGCGTGCAATGGTGTCGTCTCATACAACTGTGAGTTAGTAGAAAAATTTGTGGGCACAAAATGGGTGATCAGTGACTTATTCTCTTCTGTTTGTGCCTTGTCTTTAGCTTTTTCTTCTATATTTAACATTATGTAGAGGCAAGGGCCCCCTCTAATCAGGATTGAAATGATTTTTCATTCTAATTCACAGAAATGGAGTAGCGTGCAATGGTGTCCTCTCATACAACTGTGAGTTAGTAGAAAAATTTGTGGGCACAAAATGGGTGATCAGTGTCTTATTCTCTTCTGTTTGTGCCTTGTCTTTACCTTTTTCTTCTATATTTAACATTATGTAGAGGCAAGGCCCCCCTCTAAATCTGGATTGAAATTATTTTTCATTCTAATTCATAGAAATGGAGTAGCGTGCAATGGTGTCGTCTCATACAACTGTGAGTTAGTAGAAAAATTTGTGGGCACAAAATGTTTGATCAGAGTCTTATTCTCTTCCGTTTGTGCCTTGTCTTTAGCTTTTTCTTCTATATTTAACATTATGTAGAGGCAAGTCCCTCCTCTAAATCAGGATTGAAATTATTTTTCATTCTAATTCATAGAAATGGAGTAGCGTGCAATGGTGTCGTCTCATACAACTGTGAGTTAGTAGAAAAATTTGTGGGCACAAAATGTTTGATCAGTGACATATTCTCTTCTGTTTGTGCCTTGTCTTTAGCTTTGTCTTCTATATTTAACATTATGTAGAGGCAAGGCCCTCCTCTAAATCTGGATTGAAATTATTTTTCATTCTAATTCATAGAAATGGAGTAGCGTGCAATGGTGTCGTCTCATACAACTGTGAGTTAGTAGCAAAATTTGTGGGCACAGAATGGGTGATCAGTGTCTTATTCTCTTCTGTTTGTGCCTTGTCTTTACCTTTTTCTTCTATATTTAACATTATGTAGAGGCAAGGCCCCCTCTAAATCTGGATTGAAATTATTTTTCATTCTAATTCATAGAAATGGAGTAGCGTGCAATGGTGTCGTCTCATACAACTGTGAGTTAGTAGAAAAATTTGTGGGCACAAAATGGGTGATCAGTGACTTATTGTCTTCTGTTTGAGCCTTGTCTTTAGCTTTTTCTTCTATATTTAACATTATGTAGAGGCAAGGCCCCCCTCTAAATCTGGATTGAAATTATTTTTCATTCTAATTCATAGAAATGGTGTAGCGTGCAATGGTGTCGTCTCATACAACTGTGAGTTAGTAGAAAAATTTGTGGGCACAAAATGGGTGATCAGTGTTTTATTCTCTTCTGTTTGTGCCTTGTCTTTAGTTTTTTCTTCTATATGTAACATTATGTAGAGGCAAGGCCCCCCTCTAAATCTGGATTGAAATTATTTTTCATTCTAATTCATAGAAATGGAGTAGCGTGCAATGGTGTCGTCTCATACAACTGTGAGTTAGTAGAAAAATTTGTGGGCACAAAATGTTTGATCAGTGACTTATTCTCTTCTGTTTGTGCCTTGTCTTTAGCTTTGTCTTCTATATTTAACATTATGTAGAGGCAAGGCCCTCCTCTAAATCTGGATTGAAATTATTTTTCATTCTAATTCATAGAAATGGAGTAGCGTGCAATGGTGTCGTCTCATACAACTGTGAGTTAGTAGCAAAATTTGTGGGCACAGAATGGGTGATCAGTGTCTTATTCTCTTCTGTTTGTGCCTTGTCTTTACCTTTTTCTTCTATATTTAACATTATGTAGAGGCAAGGCCCCCTCTAAATCTGGATTGAAATTATTTTTCATTCTAAATCATGGAAATGGAGTAGCGTGCAATGGTGTCGTCTCATACAACAGTGAGTTAGTAGAAAAATGTGTGGGCACAAAATGGGTGATCAGAGTCTTATTCTCTTCTGTTTGTGCCTTGTCTTTAGCTTTTTCTTCTATATTTAACATTATGTAGAGGCAAGTCCCTCCTCTAAATCTGGATTGAAATCATTTTTCATTCTAATTCATAGAAATGGAGTAGCGTGCAATGGTGTCGTCTCATACAACTGTGAGTTAGTAGAAAAATTTGGGGGCACAAAATGGGTTATCGGTGCCTTATTCTCTTCTGTTTTTGCCTTGACTTTAGCTTTTTCTTCTATATTTAACATTATGTAGAGGCAAGGCCCCCGTCTAAATCTGGATTGATATTATTTTTCATTCTAATTCATAGAAATGGAGTAGCGTGCAATGGTGTCGTCTCATACAACTGGGAGTTAGTAGCAAAATTTGTGGGCACAAAATGGGTGATCAGTGTCTTATTCTCTTCTGTTTGTGCCTTGTCTTTACCTTTTTCTTCTATATTTAACATTATGTAGAGGCAAGGCCCCCTCTTAATCTGGATTGTAATTATTTTTCATTCTAATTCATAGAAATGGAGTAGCGTGCAATGGTGTCGTCTCATACAACTATGAGTTAGTAGAGAAATTTGTGGGCACAAAATGGGTGATCAGTGACTTATTCTCTTCTGTTTGAGACTTGTCTTTAGCTTTTTCTTCTATATTTAACATTATGTAGAGGCAAGGCCCCCCTCTAAATCTGGATTGAAATTATTTTTCATTCTAATTCATAGAAATGGAGTAGCGTGCAATGGTGTCGTCTCATACAACTGTGAGTTAGTAGAAAAATTTGTGGACACAAAATGGGTGATCAGTGTTTTATTCTCTTCTGTTTGTGCCTTGTCTTTAGCTTTTTCTTCAAAATGTAACATTATGTAGAGGCAAGGCCCCCCTCTAAATCTGGATTGAAATTATTTTTCATTCTAATTCATAGAAATGGAGTAGCGTGCAATGGTGTCATCTCATACAACTGTGAGTTAATAGAAAAATTTGTGGGCAGAAAATGGATGATCAGTGTCTTATTCTCTTCTGTTTGTGCCTTGTCTTTAGCTTTTTCTTCTATATTTAACATTATGTAGAGGCAAGGCCCCCCTCTAAATCTGGATTGAAATTATTTTTCATTCTAATTCATAGAAATGGAGTAGCGTGCAATGGTGTCGTCTCATACAACTGTGAGTTAGTAGAAAAATTTGTGGGCACAAAATGTTTGATCAGTGACATATTCTCTTCTGTTTGTGCCTTGTCTTTAGCTTTGTCTTCTATATTTAACATTATGTAGAGGCAAGGCCCTCCTCTAAATCTGGATTGAAATTATTTTTCATTCTAATTCATAGAAATGGAGTAGCGTGCAATGGTGTCGTCTCATACAACTGTGAGTTAGTAGCAAAATTTGTGGGCACAGAATGGGTGATCAGTGTCTTATTCTCTTCTGTTTGTGCCTTGTGTTTACCTTTTTCTTCTATATTTAACATTATGTAGAGGCAAGGCCCCCTCTAAATCAGGATTGAAATTATTTTTCATTCTAATTCATAGAAATGGAGTAGCGTGCAATGGTGTCGTCTCATACAACTGTGAGTTAGTAGAAAAATTTGTGGGCACAAAATGGGTGATCAGTGACTTATTGTCTTCTGTTTGAGCCTTGTCTTTAGCTTTTTCTTCTATATTTAACATTATGTAGAGGCAAGGCCCCCCTCTAAATCTGGATTGAAATTATTTTTCATTCTAATTCATAGAAATGGAGTAGCGTGCAATGGTGTCGTCTCATACAACTGTGAGTTAGTAGAAAAATGTGTGGGCACAAAATGGGTGATCAGTGTTTTATTCTCTTCTGTTTGTGCCTTGTCTTTAGCTTTTTCTTCTATATGTAACATTATGTAGAGGCAAGGCCCCCCTCTAAATCTGGATTGAAATTATTTTTCATTCTAATTCATAGAAATGGAGTAGCGTGCAATGGTGTCGTCTCATACAACTGTGAGTTAGTAGAAAAATTTGGGGGCACAAAATGGGTTATCGGTGTATTATTCTCTTCTGTTTTTGCCTTGACTTTAGGTTTTCTTCTATATTTAACATTATGTAGAGGCAAGGCCCCCCTCTAAATCTGGATTGAAATTATTTTTCATTCTAATTCATAGAAATGGAGTAGCGTGAAATGGTGTCGTCTCATACAACTGTGAGTTAGTAGCAAAATTTGTGGGCACAAAATGGGTGATCAGTGTCTTATTCTCTTCTGTTTGTGCCTTGTCTTTACCTTTTTCTTCTATATTTAACATTATGTAGAGGCAAGGCCCCCTCTTAATCTGGATTGAAATTATTTTTCATTCTAATTCATAGAAATGGAGTAGCGTGCAATGGTGTCGTCTCATACAACTGTGAGTTAGTAGAAAAATTTGTGGGCACAAAATGGGTGATCAGTGACTTATTCTCTTCTGTTTGAGACTTGTCTTTAGCTTTTTCTTCTATATTTAACATTATGTAGAGGCAAGGCCCCCCTCTAAATCTGGATTGAAATTATTTTTCATTCTAATTCATAGAAATGGAGTAGCGTGCAATGGTGTCGTCTCATACAACTGTGAGTTAGTAGAAAAATTTGTGGACACAAAATGGGTGATCAGTGTTTTATTCTCTTCTGTTTGTGCCTTGTCTTTAGCTTTTTCTTCAAAATGTAACATTATGTAGAGGCAAGGCCCCCCTCTAAATCTGGATTGAAATTATTTTTCATTCTAATTCATAGAAATGGAGTAGCGTACAATGGTGTCGTCTCATACAACTGTGAGTTAATAGAAAAATTTGTGGGCAGAAAATGGATGATCAGTGTCTTATTCTCTTCTGTTTGTGCCTTGTCTTTAGCTTTTTCTTCTATATTTAACATTATGTAGAGGCAAGGCCCCCCTCTAAATCTGGATTGAAATTATTTTTCATTCTAATTCATAGAAATGGAGTAGCGTGCAATGGTGTCGTCTCATACAACTGTGAGTTAGTAGAAAAATTTGTGGGCACAAAATGTTTGATCAGTGACATATTCTCTTCTGTTTGTGCCTTGTCTTTAGCTTTGTCTTCTATATTTAACATTATGTAGAGGCAAGGCCCTCCTCTAAATCTGGATTGAAATTATTTTTCATTCTAATTCATAGAAATGGAGTAGCGTGCAATGGTGTCGTCTCATACAACTGTGAGTTAGTAGAAAAATTTGTGGGCACAAAATGGGTGATCAGTGACTTATTGTCTTCTGTTTGAGCCTTGTCTTTAGCTTTTTCTTCTATATTTAACATTATGTAGAGGCAAGGCCCCCCTCTAAATCTGGATTGAAATTATTTTTCATTCTAATTCATAGAAATGGAGTAGCGTGCAATGGTGTCGTCTCATACAACTGTGAGTTAGTAGAAAAATTTGTGGGCACAAAATGGGTGATCAGTGTTTTATTCTCTTCTGTTTGTGCCTTGTCTTTAGCTTTTTCTTCTATATGTAACATTATGTAGAGGCAAGGCCCCCCTCTAAATCTGGATTGAAATTATTTTTCATTCTAATTCATAGAAATGGAGTAGGGTGCAATGGTGTCGTCTCATACAACTGTGAGTTAGTAGAAAAATTTGTGGGCAGAAAATGGATGATCAGTGTCTTATTCTCTTCTGTTTGTGCCTTGTCTTTAGCTTTTTCTTCTATATTTAACATTATGTAGAGGCAAGGCCCCCCTCTAAATCTGGATTGAAATTATTTTTCATTCTAATTCATAGAAATGGAGTAGCGTGCAATGGTGTCGTCTCATACAACTGTGAGTTAGTAGAAAAATTTGTGGGCAGAAAATGGATGATCAGTGTCTTATTCTCTTCTGTTTGTGCCTTGTCTTTAGCTTTATCTTCTATATTTAACATTATGTAGAGGCAAGTCCCTCCTCTAAATCTGGATTGAAATTATTTTTCATTCTAATTCATAGAAATGGAGTAGCGTGCAATGGTGTCGTCTCATACAACTGTGAGTTAGTAGAAAAATTTGTGGGCACAAAATGTTTGATCAGTGACTTATTCTCTTCTGTTTGTGCCTTGTCTTTAGCTTTGTCTTCTATATTTAACATTATGTAGAGGCAAGGCCCTCCTCTAAATCTGGATTGAAATTATTTTTCATTCTAATTCATAGAAATGGAGTAGCGTGCAATGGTGTCGTCTCATACAACTGTGAGTTAGTAGCAAAATTTGTGGGCACAGAATGGGTGATCAGTGTCTTATTCTCTTCGGTTTGTGCCTTGTCTTTAGCTTTTTCTTCTATATTTAACATTATGTAGAGGCAAGTCCCTCCTCTAAATCTGGATTGAAATCATTTTTCATTCTAATTCATAGAAATGGAGTAGCGTGCAATGGTGTCGTCTCATAAAACTGTGAGTTAGTAGAAAAATTTGTGGGCACAAAATGTTTGTTCAGAGACTGATTCTCTTCTGTTTGTGCCTTGTCTTTAGCTTTTTCTTCTATATTTAACATTATGTAGAGGCAAGGCCCTCCTGTAAATCTGGATTGAAATTATTTTTCATTCTAATTCATAGAAATGGAGTAGCGTGCAATGGTGGCGTCTCATACAACTGTGAGTTAGTAGAAAAATATGGGGGCACAAAATGGGTTATCGGTGCCTTATTCTCTTCTGTTTTTGCCTTGACTTTAGCTTTTTCTTCTATATTTAACATTATGTAGAGGCAAGGCCCCCGTCTAAATCTGGATTGATATTATTTTTCAATCTAATTCATAGAAATGGAGTAGCGTGCAATGGTGTCGTCTCATACAACTGGGAGTTAGTAGCAAAATTTGTGGGCACAAAATGGGTGATCAGTGTCTTATTCTCTTCTGTTTGTGCCTTGTCTTTACCTTTTTCTTCTATATTTAACATTATGTAGAGGCAAGGCCCCCTCTTAATCTGGATTGAAATTATTTTTCATTCTAATTCATAGAAATGGAGTAGCGTGCAATGGTGTCGTCTCATACAACTATGAGTTAGTAGAAAAATTTGTGGGCACGAAATGGGTGATCAGTGACTTATTCTCTTCTGTTTGAGACTTGTCTTTAGCTTTTTCTTCTATATTTAACATTATGTAGAGGCAAGGCCCCCCTCTAAATCTGGATTGAAATTATTTTTCATTCTAATTCATAGAAATGGAGTAGCTTGCAATGGTGTCGTCTCATACAACTGTGAGTTAGTAGAAAAATTTGTGGACACAAAATGGGTGATCAGTGTTTTATTCTCTTCTGTTTGTGCCTTGTCTTTAGCTTTTTCTTCAAAATGTAACATTATGTAGAGGCAAGGCCCCCCTCTAAATCTGGATTGAAATTATTTTTCATTCTAATTCATAGAAATGGAGTAGCGTGCAATGGTGTCGTCTCATACAACTGTGAGTTAGAAGAAAAATTTGTGGGCACAAAATGGGTGATCAGTGACTTATTCTCTTCTGTTTGTGCCTTGTCTTTGGCTTTTTCTTATATATTTAACATTATGTAGAGGCAAGGCCCCCCTCTAAATCTGGATTGAAATTATTTTTCATTCTAATTCATAGAAATGGAGTAGCGTGGAATGGTGTCGTCTCATACAACTGTGAGTTAGTAGAAAAATTTGTGGGCACAAAATGTTTGATCAGAGACTTATTCTCTTCTGTTTGTGCCTTGTCTTTAGCTTTGTCTTCTATATTTAACATTATGTAGAGGCAAGGCCCTCCTCTAAATCTGGATTGAAATTATTTTTCATTCTAATTCATAGAAATGGAGTAGCGTGCAATGGTGTCGTCTCATACAACTGTGAGTTAGTAGAAAAATTTGTGGGCACAAAATGGGTGATCAGTGAATTATTGTCTTCTGTTTGAGCCTTGTCTTTAGCTTTTTCTTCTATATTTAACATTATGTAGAGGCAAGGCCCCCGTCTAAATCTGGATTGATATTATTTTTCATTCTAATTCATAGAAATGGAGTAGCGTGCAATGGTGTCGTCTCATACAACTGTGAGTTAGTAGAAAAATTTGGGGGCACAAAATGGGTTATCGGTGTATTATTCTCTTCTGTTTTTGCCTTGACTTTAGCTTTTTCTTCTATATTTAACATTATGTAGAGGCAAGGCCCCCCTCTAAATCTGGATTGAAATTATTTTTCATTCTAATTCATAGAAATGGAGTAGCGTGAAATGGTGTCGTCTCATACAACTGTGAGTTAGTAGCAAAATTTGTGGGCACAAAATGGGTGATCAGTGTCTTATTCTCTTCTGTTTGTGCCTTGTCTTTACCTTTTTCTTCTATATTTAACATTATGTAGAGGCAAGGCCCCCTCTTAATCTGGATTGAAATTATTTTTCATTCTAATTCATAGAAATGGAGTAGCGTGCAATGGTGTCGTCTCATACAACTGTGAGTTAGTAGAAAAATTTGTGGGCACAAAATGGGTGATCAGTGATTTATTCTCTTCTGTTTGAGCTTTGTCTTTAGCTTTTTCTTCTATATTAAACATTATGTAGAGGCAAGGCCACCTCTAAATCTGGATTGAAATTATTTTTCATTCTAATTCATAGAAATGGAGTAGCGTGCAATGGTGTCGTCTCATACAACTGTGAGTTAGTAGAAAAATGTGTGGGCACAAAATGGGTGATCAGTGACTTATTCTCTTCTGTTTGTGCCTTGTCTTTGGCTTTTTCTTATATATTTAACATTATGTAGAGGCAAGGCCCCCCTCTAAATCTGGATTGAAATTATTTTTATTCTAATTCATAGAAATGGAGTAGCGTGCAATGGTGTCGTCTCATACAACTGTGAGTTAGTAGAAAAATTTGTGGGCACAAAATGGGTGATCAGTGTCTTATTCTCTTCTGTTTGTGCCTTGTCTTTAGCTTTTTCTTCTATATTTAACATTATGGAGAGGCAAGGCCCCCCTCTAAATCTGGATTGAAATTATTTTTCATTCTAATTCATAGAAATGGAGTAGCGTGCAATGGTGTCGTCTCATACAACTGTGAGTTAGTAGAAAAATTTGTGGGCACAAAATGTTTCATCAGATTCTTATTCTCTTCTGTTTGTGCCTTGTCTTTAGCTTTTTCTTCTATATTTAACATTATGTAGAGGCAAGTCCCTCCTCTAAATCTGGATTGAAATCATTTTTCATTCTAATTCATAGAAATGGAGTAGAGTACAATGGTGTCGTCTCATGCAACCGTGAGTTAGTAGAAAAATTTGTGGGCACAAAATGCTTGATCAGAGACTTATTCTCTTCTGTTTGTGCCTTGTCTTTAGCTTTTTCTTATATATTTAACATTATGTAGAGGCAAGGCCCCCCTCTAAATCTGGATTGAAATTATTTTTCATTCTAATTCATAGAAATGGAGTAGCATGCAATGGTGTCGTCTCATACAACTGTGAGTTAGTAGAAAAATTTGGGGGCACAAAATGGGTGATCGGTGTCTTATTCTTTTCTGTTTTTGCCCTGTCTTTAACTTTTTCTTCTATATTTAACATTATATAGAGGCAAGGCCCCCGTCTAAATCTGGATTGAAATTATTTTTCATTCTAATTCATAGAAATGGAGTAGCGTGCAATGGTGTCGTCTCATACAACTGTGAGTTAGTAGCAAAATTTGTGGGCACAAAATGGGTGATCAGTGAGTTATTCTCTTCTGTTTGAGCCTTGTCTTTAGCTTTTTCTTCTATATTTAACATTATGTAGAGGCAAGGCCCCCCTCTAAATCTGGATTGAAATAATTTTTCATTCTAATTAATAGAAATGGAGTAGCGTGCAATGGTGTCGTCTCATACAACTGTGAGTTAGTAGAAAAATTTGTGGGCACAAAATGTTTGATCAGAGTCTTATTCTCTTCTGTTTGTGCCTTGTCTTTAGCTTTTTCTTCTATATTTAACATTATGTAGAGGCAAGGCCCTCCTGTAAATCTGGATTGAAATTATTTTTCATTCTAATTCATAGAAATGGAGTAGCGTGCAATGGTGTCGTCTCATACAACTGTGAGTTAGTAGAAAAATTTGGGGGCACAAAATGGGTTATCGGTGTCTTATTCTCTTCTGTTTTTGCCTTGTCTTTAGCTTTTTCTTCTATATTTAACATTATGTAGAGGCAAGGCCCCCGTCTAAATCTGGATTGATATTATTTTTCATTCTAATTCATAGAAATGGAGTAGCGTGCAATGGTGTCGTCTCATACAACTGTGAGTTAGTAGCAAAATTTGTGGGCACAAAATGGGTGATCAGTGTCTTATTCTCTTCTGTTTGTGCCTTGTCTTTCGCTTTTTCTTCTATATTTAACATTATGTAGAGTCAAGGCCCTCCTGTAAATCTGGATTGAAATTATTTTTCATTCTAATTCATAGAAATGGAGTAGCGTGCAATGGTGTCGTCTCATACAACTGTGAGTTAGTAGAAAAATTTGGGGGCACAAAATGGGTTATCGGTGTCTTATTCTCTTCTGTTTTTGCCTTGTCTTTAGCTTTTTCTTCTATATTTAACATTATGTAGAGGCATGGCCCCCGTCTAAATCTGGATTGATATTATTTTTCATTCTAATTCATAGAAATGGAGTAGCGTGCAATGGTGTCGTCTCATACAACTGTGAGTTAGTAGCAAAATTTGTGGGCACAAAATGGGTGATCAGTGTCTTATTCTCTTCTATTTGTGCCTTGTCTTTAACTTTTTCTTCTATATTTAACACTATGTAGAGGCAAGGCCCCCTCTAAATCTGGATTGAAATTATTTTTCATTCTAATTCATAGAAATGGAGTAGCGTGCAATGGTGTCGTCTCATACAACTGTGAGTTAGTAGAAAAATTTGTGAGCACAAAATGGGTGATCAGTGATTTATTCTCTTCTGTTTGAGCTTTGTCTTTATCTTTTTCTTCTATATTTAACATTATGTAGAGGCTAGGCCCCCCTCTAAATCTGGATTGAAATTATTTTTCATTCTAATTCATAGAAATGGAGTAGCGTGCAAGGGTGTCGTCTCATACAACTGTGAGTTAGTAGAAAAATTTGTGGGCAGAAAATGGATGATCAGTGTCTTATTCTCTTCTGTTTGTGCCTTGTCTTTAGCTTTTTCTTCTATATTTAACATTATGTAGAGGCAAAGCCCACCTCTAAATCTGGATTGAAATTATTTTTCATTCTAATTCATAGAAATGGAGTAGCGTGCAATGGTGTCGTCTCATACAACTGCGAGTTAGTAGCAAAATTTCTCGGCACAAAATGGGTGATCAGTGTCTTATTCTCTTCTGTTTGTGCCTTGTCTTTATCTTTTTCTTCTATATTTAACATTATGTAGAGGCAAGGCCCCCCTCTAGATCTGGATTGAAATTATTTTTCATTCTAATTCATAGAAATGGAGTAGTGTGCAATGGTGTCATCTCATACAACTGTAATTTAGTAGAAAAATTTGTGGGCACAAAATGGGTGATCAGTGTCTTATTCTCTTCTGTTTGTGCATTGTCTTTAGCTTTTTCTTCTATATTTAACATTATGTAGAGGCAAGGCCCCCGTCTAAATCTGGATTGAAATTATTTTTCATTCTAATTCAAAGAAATGGAGTAGAGTGCAATGGTGTCGTCTCATATAACTGTGAGTTAGTAGCAAAATTTGTGGGCACAAAATGGGTGATCAGTGTCTTATTCTCTTCTGTTTGTGCCTTGTCTTTACCTTTTTCTTCTATATTTAACATTATGTAGAGGCAAGGCCCCCCGCTAAATCTGGATTGAAATTATTTTTCATTCTAATTCATAGAAATAGAGTAGCGTGCAATGGTGTCGTCTCATACAACTGTGAGTTAGTAGAAAAATTTGTCGGCACAAAATGTTTGATCAGAGTCTTATTCTCTTCTGTTTGTGCCTTGTCTTTAGCTTTTTCTTCTATATTTAACATTATGTAGAGGCAAGGCCCCCTCTAAATCTGGATTGAAATTATTTTTCATTCTAATTCATAGAAATGGAGTAGTGTGCAATGGTGTCGTCTCATACCACTGTGAGTTAGTACAAAAATTTGTGGGCACAAAATGGGTGATCAGTGTCTTATTCTATTCCGTTTGTGCCTTGTCTTTAGCTTTTTCTTCTATATTTAACATTATGTAGAGGCAAGGCCCCCTCTAAATCTGGATTGAAATTATTTTTCATTATAATTCATAGAAATGGAGTAGCGTGCAATGGTGTCGTCTCATACAACTGTGAGTTAGTAGAAAAATTTGTGGGCACAAAATGGGTGATCAGTGACTTATTCTCTTCTGTTTGAGCCATGTCTTTAGCTTTTTCTTCTATATTTAACATTATGTAGAGGCAAGGATCCCTTCTAAATCTGGATTGAAATTATTTTTCATTCTAATTCATAGAAATGGAGTAGCGTGCAATGGTGTCGTCTCATACAACTGTGAGTTAGTCGAAAAATTTGGGGGCACAAAATGTTTGATCAGAGTCATATTCTCTTCTGTTTGTGCCTTGTCTTTACCTTTTTCTTCTATATTTAACATTATGTAGAAGCTAGGCCCCCTTCTAAATCTGGATTGAAATTATTTTTCATTCTAATTCATAGAAATGGAGTAGCGTGCAATGGTGTCGTCTCATACAACTGTGAGTTAGTAGAAAAATTTGTGGGCACAAAATGTTTGATCAGAGTCTTATTCTCTTCTGTTTGTGCCTTGTGTTTGGCTTTTTCTTCTATATATAACATTATGTAAAGGCAAGGCCCTCCTCAAAATCTGGATTGAAATTATTTTTATTCTAATTCATAGAAATGGAGTAGCGTGCAATGGTGTCGTCTCATACAACTGTGAGTTAGTAGAAAAATTTGGGGGCACAAAATGGGTGATCAGTGTCTTATTCTCTTCTGTTTGTGCCTTGTCTTTAGCTTTTTCTTCTATATTTAACATTATGTAGAGGCAAGGCCCCCCTCTAAATCTGGATTGAAATTATTTTTCATTCTAATTCATAGAAATGGAGTAGCGTGCAATTGTGTCGTCTCATACAACTGTGTGTTAGTAGAAAAATTTGTGGGCACAAAATGTTTGTAATAGTCTTATTCTCTTCTGTTTATGCCTTGTCTTTAGCTTTTTCTTCTATATTTAACATTATGTAGAGGCAAGGCCCACCTCTAAATCTGTATTGAAATTATTTTTCATTCTCATTCATAGAAATGGAGTAGCGTGCAATTGTTTCGTCTCATACAACTGTGAGTTAGTACAAAAATTTGTGGGCGCAAAATGGGTGATCAGGGACTTATTCTCTTCTGTTTGTGCCTTGTCTTTAGCTTTTTCTTCTATATTTAACATTATGTAGAGGCAAGGCCCCCCTCTAAATCTGGATTGAAATTATTATTCATTCTAATTCATAGAAATGGAGTAGCGTGCAATGGTGTCGTCTCATACAACTGTGAGTTAGTAGAAAAATTTGTGGGCACAAAATTGGTGATCAGTGTCTTATTCTGTTCTGTTTGTGCCTTGTCTTTAGCTTTTTCTTCTATATTTAACATTATGTAGAGGCAAGGCCCCCCTCTAAATGTGGATTGAAATCATTCTTAATTCGAATTCATAGAAATGGAGTACCGTGCAATGGTGTCGTCTCATACAACTGTGAGTTAGTAGCAACATTTGTGGGCACAAAATGGGTGATCAGTGTCTTATTCTCTTCTGTGTGTGCCTTGTCTTTAGCTTTTTCTACTATATTTAACATTATGTAGACGCAGGGCCCTCCTCAAAATCTGGATTGAAATTATTTTTCATTCTAATTCATAGAAATGGAGTAGCGTGCAATGGTGTCAACTCATACAACTGTGTGTTAGTAGAAAAATTTGTGGGCACAAAATGGGTGATCAGTGACATATTCTCTTCTGTTTGTGCCTTGTCTTTACCTTTACCTTCGATATTTAACATTATGTAGAGGCAAGATCCCCCTCTAAATCTGGATTGAAATTATTTTCATTCTAATTCATAGAAATGGAGTAGCATGCAATGGTGTCGTCTCATATAACTGTGAGTTAGTAGCAAAATTTGTGGGCACAAAATGGGTGATCACAGACTTATTCTCTTCTGTTTGTGCCTTGTATTTAGCTTTTTCTTCTATATTTAACATTATGTAGAGGCAAGGACCCCCTCTAAATCTGGATTGGAATTATTTTTCATTCAAATTCATAGAAATGGAATAGCGTGCAATGGTGTCGTCTCCTACAACTGTGAGTTAGTAGAAAGAATTCGTGGGCACAAAATGGGTGATCAGTGACTTATTCTGTTCTGTTTGAGCCTTGTCTTTACCTTTTTCTTCTATATTTAACATTATGTAGAGGCTAGGCCCCCCTCTAAATCTGGATTGAAATTATTTCTCATTCTAATTCATAGAAGTGGAGTAACGTGCAATGGTTTCGTCTCATACAACTGTGTGTTAGTATAAAAATTTGTGGGCACAAAATGGGTGATCAGTGTCTTATTCTCTTCTGTTTGTGCCTTGTCTTTACATTTTTCTTCTATATTTAACATTATGTAGAGGCAAGGACCCCCTCTAAATCTGGATTGAAATTATTTTTCATTCTAACTCATAGAAATGGAGTAGCGTGCAATGGTGTCGTCTCATATAACTGTGAGTTAGTAGAAAAATTTGTGGGCACAAAATGGGTGATCAGTGACTTATTCTCTTCTGTTTGAGCCTTGCCTTTACCTTTTTCTTCCATATATAACATTATGTAGAGGCAAGGCCCCCCTCTAAATCTGGATTGAAATTATTTTTCATTCTAATTCATAGAAATGGAGTAGCGAGCAATGGTGTCGTCTCATACAAATGTGATTTAGTAGAAAAATTTGAGGGCACAAAATGGGTGATCAGTGACTTATTCTCTTCTGTTTGTGCCTTGTCTTTACCTTTTTCTTCTATATTTAACATTATGTAGAGGCAAGGCCCCCCTCTAAATCTGGATTGAAATTATTTTTCATTCTAATTCATAGAAATGGAGTAGCGAGCAATGGTGTCGTCTCATACAAATGTGATTTAGTAGAAAAATTTGAGGAGACAAAATGGGTGATCAGTGTCTTATTCTCTTCTGTTTGTGCCTTGTCTTTACCTTTTTCTTCTATATTTAACATTATGTAGAGGCAAGGCCCCCCTCTAAATCTGGATTGAAATTATTTTTCATTCTAATTCATAGAAATGGAGTAGTATGCAATGGTGTCATCTCATACAACTGTGAGTTAGTAGAAAAATTTGTGGGCACAAAATGGGTGATCAGTGTCTTATTCTCTTCTGTTTGTGCCTTGTCTTGAGGTTTTCTTCTATATTTAACATAATGTAGAGGCAAGGCCCCCCTCTAAATCTGGATTGAAATTATTTTTCATTCTAATTCATAGAAATGGAGTAGCGTGGAATGGTGTCGTCTCATACAAATGTGATTTAGTAGCAAAATTTGTGGGCACAAAACGGGTGATCAGTGACTTATTCTCTTCTGTTTGTGCCTTGTCTTTACCTTTTTCCTCTATATTTAACATTATGTAGAGGCAAGGCCCCCCTCTAAATCTGGATTGAAATTATTTTTCATTCTAATTCATAGAAAGAGCGTAGCGTGCAATGGTGTCGTCTCATACAACTGTGAGTTAGTAGAAAAATTTGTGGGCACAAAATGGGTGATCCGTGTCTTATTCTCTTCTGTTTGTGCCTTGTCTTTTCTTTTTTCTTCTATATTTAACATTATGTAGAGGCTAGGACCCCCTCTAAATCTGGATTGAAATTATTTCCCATTCTAATTCATAGAAATGGAGTAACGTGCAATGGTTTCGTCTCATACAACTGTGAATTAGTAGAAAAATTTGTGGGCAAAAAATGGGTGATCAGTGTCTTATTCTCTTCTGTTTGTGCCTTGTCTTTACCTTTTTCTTCTATATTTAACATTATGTAGAGGCTAGGCCCCCCTCTAAATCTGGATTGAAATTATTTCTCATTCTAATTCATAGAAATAGAGTAACGTGCAATGGTTTCGTCTCATACAACTGTGTGTTAGTATAAAAATTTGTGGGCACGAAATTGGTGATCAGTGTCTTATTCTCTTCTGTTTGTGCCTTGTCTTTACCTTTTTCTTCTATATTTAACATTATGTAGAGGCAAGGTCCCCCTCTAAATCTGGATTGAAATTATTTTTCATTCTAATTCATAGAAATGGTGTAGCGTGCAATGGTGTCGTCTCATATAACTGTGAGTTAGTAGAAAAATTTGTGGGCACAAAATGGGTGATCAGTGTCTTATTCTCTTCTGTTTGTGCCTTGTCTTTACCATTTTCTTCTATATTTAACATTATGTAGAGGCAAGGCCCCCCTCTAAATCTGGATTGAAATTATTTTTCATTCCAATTCATAGAAATGGCGTAGCGGGCAATGGTGTCGTCTCATACAACTGTGAGTTAGTAGAAAAATTTGTGGGCACAAAATGGGTGATCCGTGTCTTATTCTCTTCTGTTTGTGCCTTGTCTTTACTTTTTTCTTCTATATTTAACATTATGTAGAGGCTAGGCCCCCTTCTAAATCTGGATTGAAATTATTTCCCATTCTAATTCATAGAAATGGAGTAGCGTGGAATGGTGTCGTCTCATACAACTGTGAGTTAGTAGAAAAATTTGTGGGCACAAAATGGGTGATCAGTGTCTTATTCTCTTCTGTTTGTCCCTTGTCTTTAACCTTTTCTTCTATATTTAACATTATGTAGAGGCAAGGCCCCCTCTAAATCTGGATTGAAATTATTTTTCATTCTAATTCATAGAAATGGAGTAGCGTGCAATGGTGTTGTCTCATACAACTGTGAGATAGTAGAAAAATTCGTGGGCACAAAATGGGTCTTCAGTCGCTTAGTCTCTTCTGTTTGAGCTTTGTCTTTAGCTTTTTCTTCTATATTTAACATTATGTAGAGGCAAGGCCCCCCTCTAAATCTGGATTGAAATTATTTTTCATTCTAATTCATAGAAATGGAGTAGCGAGCAATGGTGTCGTCTCATACAAATGTGATTTAGTAGAAAAATTTGAGGGCACAAAATGGGTGATCAGTGTCTTATTCTCTTCTGTTTGTGCCTTGTCTTTACCATTTTCTTCTATATTTAACATTATGTAGAGGCAAGGGCCCCCTCTAAATCTGGATTGAAATTATTTTTCATTCCAATTCATAGAAATGGCGTAGCGGGCAATGGTGTCGTCTCATACAACTGTGAGTTAGTAGAAAAATTTGTGGGCACAAAATGGGTGATCCGTGTCTTATTCTCTTCTGTTTGTGCCTTGTCTTTACTTTTTTCTTCTATATTTAACATTATGTAGAGGCTAGGACCCCCTCTAAATCTGGATTGAAATTATTTCTCATTCTAATTCATAGAAATAGAGTAACGTGCAATGGTTTCGTCTCATACAACTGTGTGTTAGTATAAAAATTTGTGGGCACGAAATTGGTGATCAGTGTCTTATTCTCTTCTGTTTGTGCCTTGTCTTTACCTTTTTCTTCTATATTTAACATTATGTAGAGGCAAGGTCCCCCTCTAAATCTGGATTGAAATTATTTTTCATTCTAATTCATAGAAATGGTGTAGCGTGCAATGGTGTCGTCTCATATAACTGTGAGTTAGTAGAAAAATTTGTGGGCACAAAATGGGTGATCAGTGTCTTATTCTCTTCTGTTTGTGCCTTGTCTTTACCATTTTCTTCTATATTTAACATTATGTAGAGGCAAGGCCCCCCTCTAAATCTGGATTGAAATTATTTTTCATTCCAATTCATAGAAATGGCGTAGCGGGCAATGGTGTCGTCTCATACAACTGTGAGTTAGTAGAAAAATTTGTGGGCACAAAATGGGTGATCCGTGTCTTATTCTCTTCTGTTTGTGCCTTGTCTTTACTTTTTTCTTCTATATTTAACATTATGTAGAGGCTAGGCCCCCTTCTAAATCTGGATTGAAATTATTTCCCATTCTAATTCATAGAAATGGAGTAGCGTGGAATGGTGTCGTCTCATACAACTGTGAGTTAGTAGAAAAATTTGTGGGCACAAAATGGGTGATCAGTGTCTTATTCTCTTCTGTTTGTCCCTTGTCTTTAACCTTTTCTTCTATATTTAACATTATGTAGAGGCAAGGCCCCCTCTAAATCTGGATTGAAATTATTTTTCATTCTAATTCATAGAAATGGAGTAGCGTGCAATGGTGTTGTCTCATACAACTGTGAGATAGTAGAAAAATTCGTGGGCACAAAATGGGTGTTCAGTCGCTTAGTCTCTTCTGTTTGAGCTTTGTCTTTAGCTTTTTCTTCTATATTTAACATTATGTAGAGGCAAGGCCCCCCTCTAAATCTGGATTGAAATTATTTTTCATTCTAATTCATAGAAATGGAGTAGCGAGCAATGGTGTCGTCTCATACAAATGTGATTTAGTAGAAAAATTTGAGGGCACAAAATGGGTGATCAGTGTCTTATTCTCTTCTGTTTGTGCCTTGTCTTTACCATTTTCTTCTATATTTAACATTATGTAGAGGCAAGGGCCCCCTCTAAATCTGGATTGAAATTATTTTTCATTCCAATTCATAGAAATGGCGTAGCGGGCAATGGTGTCGTCTCATACAACTGTGAGTTAGTAGAAAAATTTGTGGGCACAAAATGGGTGATCCGTGTCTTATTCTCTTCTGTTTGTGCCTTGTCTTTACTTTTTTCTTCTATATTTAACATTATGTAGAGGCTAGGACCCCCTCTAAATCTGGATTGAAATTATTTCCCATTCTAATTCATAGAAATGGAGTAACGTGCAATGGTTTCGTCTCATACAACTGTGAATTAGTAGAAAAATTTGTGGGCAAAAAATGGGTGATCAGTGTCTTATTCTCTTCTGTTTGTGCCTTGTCTTTACCTTTTTCTTCTATATTTAACATTATGTAGAGGCTAGGCCCCCCTCTAAATCTGGATTGAAATTATTTCTCATTCTAATTCATAGAAATAGAGTAACGTGCAATGGTTTCGTCTCATACAACTGTGTGTTAGTATAAAAATTTGTGGGCACGAAATTGGTGATCAGTGTCTTATTCTCTTCTGTTTGTGCCTTGTCTTTACCTTTTTCTTCTATATTTAACATTATGTAGAGGCAAGGTCCCCCTCTAAATCTGGATTGAAATTATTTTTCATTCCAATTCATAGAAATGGCGTAGCGGGCAATGGTGTCGTCTCATACAACTGTGAGTTAGTAGAAAAATTTGTGGGCACAAAATGGGTGATCCGTGTCTTATTCTCTTCTGTTTGTGCCTTGTCTTTACTTTTTTCTTCTATATTTAACATTATGTAGAGGCTAGGCCCCCTTCTAAATCTGGATTGAAATTATTTCCCATTCTAATTCATAGAAATGGAGTAGCGTGGAATGGTGTCGTCTCATACAACTGTGAGTTAGTAGAAAAATTTGTGGGCACAAAATGGGTGATCAGTGTCTTATTCTCTTCTGTTTGTCCCTTGTCTTTAACCTTTTCTTCTATATTTAACATTATGTAGAGGCAAGGCCCCCTCTAAATCTGGATTGAAATTATTTTTCATTCTAATTCATAGAAATGGAGTAGCGTGCAATGGTGTTGTCTCATACAACTGTGAGATAGTAGAAAAATTCGTGGGCACAAAATGGGTGTTCAGTGGCTTAGTCTCTTCTGTTTGAGCTTTGTCTTTAGCTTTTTCTTCTATATTTAACATTATGTAGAGGCAAGGCCCCCCTCTAAATCTGGATTGAAATTATTTTTCATTCTAATTCATAGAAATGGAGTAGCGAGCAATGGTGTCGTCTCATACAAATGTGATTTAGTAGAAAAATTTGAGGGCACAAAATGGGTGATCAGTGTCTTATTCTCTTCTGTTTGTGCCTTGTCTTTACCTTTTTCTTCTATATTTAACATTATGTAGAGGCAAGGCCCCCCTCTAAATCTGGATTGAAATTATTTTTCATTCTAATTCATAGAAATGGAGTAGCGTGGAATGGTGTCGTCTCATACAACTGTGAGTTAGTAGAAAAATTTGTGGGCACAAAATGGGTGATCAGTGTCTTATTCTCTTCTGTTTGAGCCTTGTCTTTAGCTTTTACTTCTATATTTAACATTATGTACAGATCAGGCCCCCCTCTAAATCTGAATTGAAATTATTTTTCTTTCTAATTAATATAAATGGAGTAGCATGCAATGGTGTGGTCTCATACAACTGTGAGTTAGTAGAAAAATTTGTGGGCACAAAATGGGTGATCAGTGTCTTATTCTCTTCTGTTTGTGCCTTGTCTTTAGCTTTTTCTTCTATATTTAACATTAAGTAGAGGCAAGGCCCCCCTCTAAATCTGGATTGAAATTATTTTTCATTCTAATTCATAGAAATGGAGTAGCGTGCAATGGTGTCGTCTCATACAACTGTGAGTTAGTAGAAAAATTTGTGGGCAGAAAATTGGTGATCAGTGACTTATTCTCTTCTGTTTGTGCCTTGTCTTTAGCTTTTTCTTCTATATTTAACATTATGTAGAGGCAAGGCCCCCTCTAAATCTGGATTGAAATTATTTTTCTTTCTAATTCATAGAAATGGAGTAGCGTGCAATGGTGTCGTCTCATACAACTGTGTGTTAGTAGAAAATTTGTGGGCACAAAATGGGTGATCAGTGTCTTATTCTCTTCTGTTTGTGCCTTGTCTTTAGCTTTTTCTTCTATATTTAACATTATGTAGAGGCATGCCCCCCTCTAAATCTGGATTGAAATTATTTTTCATTCTAATTCATAGAAATGGAGTAGCGAGGAATGGTCTCGTCTCATACAACTGTGAGTTAGTAGAAAAATTTGTGGGCACAAAATGGGTGATCAGTGTCTTATTCTCTTCTGTTTGTCCCTTGTCTTTAACCTTTTCTTCTATATTTAACATTATGTAGAGGCAAGGCCCCCTCTAAATCTGGATTGAAATTATTTTTCATTCTAATTCATAGAAATGGAGTAGCGTGCAATGGTGTCGTCTGACACAACTGTGAGTTAGTAGAAAAATTTGTTGGCACAAAATGGGTGATCAGTGTCTTATTCTCTTCTGTTTGTGCCTTGTCTTTACCTTTTTCTTCTATATTTAACATTATGTAGAGGCAAGGCCCCCCTCTAAATCTGGATTGAAATTATTTTTCATTCTAATTCATAGAAATGGAGTAGCGTGCAATGGTGTCGTCTCATACAACTGTGAGTTAGTAGAAAAATTTGTGGACACAAAACGGGTGATCAGTGACTTATTCTCTTCTGTTTGAGCCTTGTCTTTAGCTTTTTCTTCTATATTTAACATTATGTACAGATCAGGACCACCTCTAAATCTGAATTAAAATTATTTTTCTTTCTAATTAATATAAATGGAGTAGCATGCAATGGTGTCGTCTCATACAACTGTGAGTTAGTAGAAAAATTTGTCGGCACAAAATGGGTGATCATTGACTTCTTCTCTTCTGTTTGTGCCTTGTCTTTAGCTTTTTCTTCTATATTTAACATTATGTAGAGGCAAGGCCCTCCTCTAAATCTGGATTGAAATTATTTTTCATTCTAATTCATAGAAATGGAGTAGCGTGGAATGGTGTCGTCTCATACAACTGTGAGTTAGTAGAAAAATTTGTGGGCACAAAATGGGTGATCAGTGTCTTATTCTCTTCTGTTTGTCCCTTGTCTTTAACCTTTTCTTCTATATTTAACATTATGTAGAGGCAAGGCCCCCTCTAAATCTGGATTGAAATTATTTTTCATTCTAATTCATAGAAATGGAGTAGCGTGCAATAGTGTTGTCTCATACAACTGTGAGATAGTAGAAAAATTTGTGGGCACAAAATGGGTGATCAGTGACTTAGTCTCTTCTGTTTGAGCTTTGTCTTTAGCTTTTTCTTCTATATTTAACATTATGTAGAGGCAAGGCCCCCCTCTAAATCTGGATTGGAATTATTTTTCATTCTAATTCATAGAAATGGAGTAGCGAGCAATGGTGTCGTCTCATACAACTGTGAGTTAGTAGAAAAATTTGTGGGCACAAAATGGGTGATCAGTGTCTTATTCTCTACTGTTTGTGCCTTGTCTTTACCTTTTTCTTCCATATTTAACATTATGTAGAGGCAAGGACCCCCTCTAAATCTGGATTGAAATTATTTTTCATTCTAATTCATAGAAAGAGCGTAGCGTGCAATGGTGTCGTCTCATAAAACTGTGAGTTAGTAGAAAAATTTGTGGGCAGAAAATTGGTGATCAGTGACTTATTCTCTTCTGTTTGTGCCTTGTCTTTAGCTTTTTCTTCTATATTTAACATTATATAGAGGCAAGGACCCCTCTAAATCTGGATTGAAATTATTTTTCATTCTAATTCATAGAAATGGAGTAGCGTGCAATGGTCTCGTCTCATACAACTGTGAGTTAGTAGAAAATTTGTGGGCACAAAATGGGTGATCAGTGTCTTATTCTCTTCTGTTTGTGCCTTGTCTTTACCTTTTTCTTCTATATTTAACATTATGTAGAGGCAAGGCCCCCCTCTAAATCTGGATTGAAATTATTTTTCATTCTAATTCATAGAAATGGAGTAGCGTGCATTGGTGTCGTCTCATAGAACTGTGAGTTAGTAGAAAAATTTGTCGGCACAAAATGGGTGATCAGTGACTTATTCTCTTCTGTTTGAGCCTTGTCTTTAGCTTTTTCTTCTATATTTAACATTATGTACAGGGCAGGCCCCCCTCTAAATCTGAATTGAAATTATTTTTCATTCTAATTCATATAAATGGAGTAGCATGCAATGGTGTCGTCTCATACAACTGTGAGTTAGTAGAAAAATTTGTTGGCACAAAATGGGTGATCATTGACTTCTTCTCTTCTGTTTGTGCCTTGTCTTTAGCTTTTTCTTCTATATTTAACATTACGTAGAGGCAAGGCCTCCCTCTAAATCTGGATTGAAATTATTTTTCATTCTAATTCATAGAAATGGAGTAGCGTGGAATGGTGTCGTCTCATACAACTGTGAGTTAGTAGAAAAATTTGTGGGCACAAAATGGGTGATCAGTGTCTTTTTCTCTTCTGTTTGTGCCTTGTCTTTAACCTTTTCTTCTATATTTAACATTATGTAGAGGCAAGGCCCCCCTCTAAATCTGGATTGAAATTATTTTTCATTCTAATTCATAGAAATGGAGTAGCATGCAATGGTGTCATCTCATACAACTGTGAATTAGTAGAAAAATTTGTGGTCACAAAATATTTGATCATAGAATTATTCTCTTCTGTTTGTGCCTTGTCTTTACTTTTTCCTTCTATATTTAACATTATGTAGAGGCAAGGCCCCCCTCTAAATCTGGATTGAAATTATTTCTCATTCTAATTCATAGAAATGGAGTAACGTGCAATGGTGTCGTCTCATACAACTGTGAGTTAGTAGAAAAATTTGTGGGCACAAAATGGGTGATCAGTGTCTTATTCTCTTCTGTTTGTGCCTTGTCTTTACATTTTTCTTCTATATTTAACATTATGTAGAGGCAAGGCCCCCCTCGAAATCTGGATTGAAATTATTTTTCATTCTAATTCATAGAAATGGAGTAGCGTGCAATGGTGTCGTCTCATATAACTGAGTTAGTAGAAAAATTTGTGGACACAAAATGGGTGATCAGTGGCTTATTCTGTTCTATTTGAGCCTTGTCTTTACCTTTTTCTTCTATATTTAACATTATGTAGAGGAATGGACCCCCTCTAAATCTGGATTGAAATTATTTTTCATTCAAATTCATAGAAATGGAGTAGCGTGCAATGGTGTCGTCTCATAAAACTGTGAGTTAGTAGCAAAATTTGTGGGCACAAAATGAGTGATCACTGACTTATTCTCTTCTGTTTGTGCCTTATCTTTAGCTTTTTCTTCTATATTTAACATTATGTAGAGGGAAGGGCCCCCTCTAAATCTGGATTGAAATTGTTTTTCATTCAAATTCATAGAAATGGAGTAGCGTGCAATGGTGTCGTCTCATACAACTGTGAGTTAGTAGAAAGAATTCGGGGGCACAAAATGGGTGATCAGTGGCTTAATCTCTTCTGTTTGTGCCTTGTCTTTACCTTTTTCTTCTATATTTAACATTATGTAGAGGCAAGGCCCCCCTCTAAATCTGGATTGAAATTATTTTTCATTCTAATTCATAGAAATGGAGTAGCGTGCAATGGTGTCGTCTCATACAACTGTGAGTTAGTAGAAAAATTTGTGGGCACAAAATGTTTGATCAGTGTCTTATTCTCTTCTGTTTGTGCCTTGTCTTTACCTTTTTCTTCTATATTTAACATTATGTAGAGGCAAGGCCCCCCTCTAAATCTGGATTGAAATTATTTTTCATTCTAATTCATAGAAAGAGCGTAGCGTGCAATGGTGTCGTCTCATACAACTGTGAGTTAGTAGAAAAATTTGTTGGCACAAAATGGGTGATCAGTGTCTTATTCTCTTCTGTTTGTGCCTTGTCTTTACCTTTTTCTTCTATATTTAATATTATGTAGAGGCAAGGCCACCCTTTAAATCTGGATTGAAATTATTTTTCATTCTAATTCATAGAAATGGAGTAGCGTGCAATGGTGTCGTCTCATACAACTGTGTGTTAGTAGAAAAATTTGTGGGCACAAAATGGGTGATCAGTGATTATTCTCTTCTGTTTGAGACTTGTCTTTACCTTTTTCTTCTATATTTAACATTATGTAGAGGCTAGGCCCCCCTCTAAATCTGGATTGAAATTATTTTTCATTCTAATTCATAGAAATGGAGTAGGGGGCAATGGTGTCGTCTCATACAACTGTGAGTTAGTAGAAAAATTTGTGGGCACAAAATGGGTGATCAGTGTCTTATTCTCTTCTGTTTGTGCCTTGTCTTTACATTTTTCTTCTATAATTAACATTATGTAGAGGCAAGGCCCCCCTCTAAATCTGGATTGAAATTATTTTTCATTCTAATTCATAGAAATGGAGTAGCGTGACATGGTGTCGTCTCATATAACTGTGAGTTAGTAGAAAAATTTGTGGGCACAAAATGGGTGATCAGTGTCTTATTCTCTTCTGTTTGTGCCTTGTCTTTACCTTTTTCTTCTATATTTAACATTACGTAGAGGCAAGGCCTCCCTCTAAATCTGGATTGAAATTATTTTTCATTCTAATTCATAGAAATGGAGTACCGTGCAATGGTGTCGTCACATACAACTGTGCGTTAGTAGAAAAATTTGTGGGCACAAAATGGGTGATCAGTGACTTATTCTGTTCTGTTTGAGCCTTGTCTTTACCTTTTTCTTCTATATTTAACATTATGTAGAGGCTAGGCCCCCCTCTAAATCTGGATTGAAATTATTTCTCATTCTAATTCATAGAAATGGAGTAACGTGCAATGGTGTCGTCTCATACAACTGTGAGTTAGTAGAAAAATTTGTGGGCACAAAATGGGTGATCAGTGTCTTATTCTCTTCTGTTTATGCCTTGTCTTTACATTTTTCTTCTATAATTAACATTATGTAGAGGCAATGCCCCCCTCTAAATCTGGAATGAAATTATTTTTCATTCTAATTCATAGAAATGGAGTAGCGTGCAATGGTGTCGTCTCATATAACTGAGTTAGTAGAAAAATTTGTGGACACAAAATGGGTGATCAGTGACTTATTCTGTTCTATTTGAGCCTTGTCTTTACCTTTTTCTTCTATATTTAACATTATGTAGAGGAAAGGACCCCCTCTAAATCTGGATTGAAATTATTTTTCATTCAAATTCATAGAAATGGAGTAGCGTGCAATGGTGTCGTCTCATACAACTGTGAGTTAGTAGCCAAATTTGTGGGCACAAAATGTGTGATCACTGACTTATTCTCTTCTGTTTGTGCCTTGTCTTTAGCTTTTTCTTCTATATTTAACATTATGTAGAGGGAAGGGCCCCCTCTAAAACTGGAGTGAAATTGTTTTTCATTCAAATTTATAGAAATGGAGTAACGTGCAATGGTGTCGTCTCATACAACTGTGAGTTAGTAGAAAAATTTGTGGGCACAAAATGGGTGATCAGTGGCTTATTCACTTCTGTTTGTGCCTTGTCTTTAGCTTTTTCTTCTATATTTAACATTACGTAGAGGCAAGGCCCCCCTCTAAATCTGGATTGAAATTATTTTTCATTCTAATTCATAGAAATGGAGTAGCGTGCAATGGTGTCGTCTCATACAACTGTGAGTTAGTAGAAAAATTTGTGGGCACAAAATGGGTGATCAGTGTCTTATTCTCTTTTGTTTGTGCCTTGTCTTTAACCTTTTCTTCTATATTTAACATTATGTAGAGGAATGGACCCCCTCTAAATCTGGATTGAAATTATTTTTCATTCTAATTCATAGAAATGGAGTAGCATGCAATGGTGTCGTCTCATACAACCGTGAATTAGTAGAAAAATTTGTGGACACAAAATATTTGATCATAGAATTATTCTCTTCTGTTTGTGCCTTGTCTTTACTTTTTCCTTCTATATTTAACATTATGTAGAGGCAAGGCCCCCCTCTAAATCTGGATTGAAATTATTTTTCATTCTAATTCATAGAAATGGAGTAGCGTGCAATGGTGTCGTCTCATACAACTGTGCGTTAGTAGAAAAATTTGTGGGCACAAAATGGGTGATCAGTGACTTATTCTGTTCTGTTTGAGCCTTGTCTTTACCTTTTTCTTCTATATTTAACATTATGTAGAGGCTAGGCCCCCGTCTAAATCTGGATTGAAATTATTTCTCATTCTAATTCATAGAAATGGAGTAACGTGCAATGGTGTCGTCTCATACAACAGTGAGTTAGTAGAAAAATTTGTGGGCACAAAATGGGTGATCAGTGTCTTATTCTCTTCTGTTTGTGCCTTGTCTTTACATTTTTCTTCTATATTTAACATTATGTAGAGGCAAGCCCCCCCTCGAAATCTGGATTGAAATTATTTTTCATTCTAATTCATAGAAATGGAGTAGCGTGCAATGGTGTCGTCTCATACAACTGTGAGTTAGTAGAAAAATGTGTGGGCACAAAATGGGTGATCAGTGACTTATTCTCTTCTGTTTGTGCCTTGTCTTTGGCTTTTTCTTATATATTTAACATTATGTAGAGGCAAGGCCCCCCTCTAAATCTGGATTGAAATTATTTTTATTCTAATTCATAGAAATGGAGTAGCGTGCAATGGTGTCGTCTCATACAACTGTGAGTTAGTAGAAAAATTTGTGGGCACAAAATGGGTGATCAGTGTCTTATTCTCTTCTGTTTGTGCCTTATCTTTAGCTTTTTCTTCTATATTTAACATTATGTAGAGGGAAGGGCCCCCTCTAAATCTGGATTGAAATTGTTTTTCATTCAAATTCATAGAAATGGAGTAGCGTGCAATGGTGTCGTCTCATACAACTGTGAGTTAGTAGAAAGAATTCGTGGGCACAAAATGGGTGATCAGTGGCTTAATCTCTTCTGTTTGTGCCTTGTCTTTACCTTTTTCTTCTATATTTAACATTATGTAGAGGCAAGGCCCCCCTCTAAATCTGGATTGAAATTATTTTTCATTCTAATTCATAGAAATGGAGTAGCGTGCAATGGTGTCGTCTCATACAACTGTGAGTTAGTAGAAAAATTTGTGGGCACAAAATGTTTGATCAGTGACTTATTCTCTTCTGTTTGTGCCTTGTCTTTACCTTTTTCTTCTATATTTAACATTATGTAGAGGCAAGGCCCCCCTCTAAATCTGGATTGAAATTATTTTTCATTCTAATTCATAGAAATGGAGTAGCGTGCAATGGTGTCGTCTCATACAACTGTGAGTTAGTAGAAAAATTTGTGGGCACAAAATGGGTGATCAGTGATTATTCTGTTCTGTTTGAGACTTGTCTTTACCTTTTTCTTCTATATTTAACATTATGTAGAGGCTAGGCACCCCTCTAAATCTGGATTGAAATTATTTTTCATTCTAATTCATAGAAATGGAGTAGCGGGCAATGGTGTCGTCTCATACAACTGTGAGTTAGTAGAAAAATTTGTGGGCACAAAATGGGTGATCAGTGTCTTATTCTCTTCTGTTTGTGCCTTGTCTTTACATTTTTCTTCTATAATTAACATTATGTAGAGGCAAGGCGCCCCTCTAAATCTGGATTGAAATTATTTTTCATTCTAATTCATAGAAATGGAGTAGCGTGACATGGTGTCGTCTCATATAACTGTGAGTTAGTAGAAAAATTTGTGGGCACAAAATGGGTGATCAGTGTCTTATTCTCTTCTGTTTGTGCCTTGTCTTTACCTTTTTCTTCTATATTTAACATTATGTAGAGGCATGGCCACCCTTTAAATCTGGATTGAAATTGTTTTTCATTCAAATTTATAGAAATGGAGTAGCGTGCAATGGTGTCGTCTCATACAACTGTGAGTTAGTAGAAAGAATTCGTGGGCACAAAATGGGTGATCAGTGGCTTAATCTCTTCTGTTTGTGCCTTGTCTTTACCTTTTTCTTCTATATTTAACATTATGTAGAGGCAAGGCCCGCCTCTAAATCTGGATTGAAATTATTTTTCATTCTAATTCATAGAAATGGAGTAGCGTGCATTGGTGTCGTCTCATACAACTGTGAGTTAGTAGAAAAATTTGTGGGCACAAAATGTTTGATCAGTGTCTTATTCTCTTCTGTTTGTGCCTTGTCTTTACCTTTTTCTTCTATATTTAACATTATGTAGAGGCAAGGCTCCCCTCTAAATCTGGATTGAAATTATTTTTCATTCTAATTCATAGAAAGAGCGTAGCGTGCAATGGTGTCGTCTCATACAACTGTGAGTTAGTAGAAAAATTTGTGGGCACAAAATGTTTGATCAGTGTCTTATTCTCTTCTGTTTGTGCCTTTCTTTACCTTTTTCTTCTATATTTAATATTATGTAGAGGCAAGGCCACCCTTTAAATCTGGATTGAAATTATTTTTCATTCTAATTCATAGAAATGGAGTAGCGTGACATGGTGTCGTCTCATATAACTGTGAGTTAGTAGAAAAATTTGTGGGCACAAAATGGGTGATCAGTGTCTTATTCTCTTCTGTTTGTGCCTTGTCTTTACCTTTTTCTTCTATATTTAACATTATGTAGAGGCATGGCCACCCTTTAAATCTGGATTGAAATTATTTTTCATTCTAATTCATAGAAATGGAGTAGCGTGCAATGGTGTCGTCACATACAACTGTGCGTTAGTAGAAAAATTTGTGGGCACAAAATGGGTGATCAGTGACTTATTCTGTTCTGTTTGAGCCTTGTCTTTACCTTTTTCTTCTATATTTAACATTATGTAGAGGCTAGGCCCCCCTCTAAATCTGGATTGAAATTATTTCTCATTCTAATTCATAGAAATGGAGTAACGTGCAATGGTGTCGTCTCATACAACTGTGAGTTAGTAGAAAAATTTGTGGGCACAAAATGGGTGATCAGTGTCTTATTCTCTTCTGTTTGTGCCTTGTCTTTACATTTTTCTTCTATAATTAACATTATGTAGAGGCAAGGCCCCCCTCTAAATCTGGATTGAAATTATTTTTCATTCTAATTCATAGAAATGGAGTAGCGTGCGATGGTGTCGTCTCATATAACTGAGTTAGTAGAAAAATTTGTGGACACAAAATGGGTGATCAGTGACTTATTCTGTTCTATTTGAGCCTTGTCTTTACCTTTTTCTTCTATATTTAACATTATGTAGAGGAAAGGACCCCCTCTAAATCTGGATTGAAATTGTTTTTCATTCAAATTTATAGAAATGGAGTAGCGTGCAATGGTGTCGTCTCATACAACTGTGAGTTAGTAGCCAAATTTGTGGGCACAAAATGTGTGATCACTGACTTATTCTCTTCTGTTTGTGCCTTGTCTTTAGCTTTTTCTTCTATATTTAATATTATGTAGAGGCAAGGCCACCCTTTAAATCTGGATTGAAATTATTTTTCATTCTAATTCATAGAAATGGAGTAGCGTGACATGGTGTCGTCTCATATAACTGTGAGTTAGTAGAAAAATTTGTGGGCACAAAATGGGTGATCAGTGTCTTATTCTCTTCTGTTTGTGCCTTGTCTTTACCTTTTTCTTCTATATTTAACATTATGTAGAGGCATGGCCACCCTTTAAATCTGGATTGAAATTATTTTTCATTCTAATTCATAGAAATGGAGTAGCGTGCAATGGTGTCGTCACATACAACTGTGCGTTAGTAGAAAAATTTGTGGGCACAAAATGGGTGATCAGTGACTTATTCTGTTCTGTTTGAGCCTTGTCTTTACCTTTTTCTTCTATATTTCACATTATGTAGAGGCTAGGCCCCCCTCTAAATCTGGATCGAAATTATTTCTCATTCTAATTCATAGAAATGGAGTAACGTGCAATGGTGTCGTCTCATACAACTGTGAGTTAGTAGAAAAATTTGTGGGCACAAAATGGGTGATCAGTGTCTTATTCTCTTCTGTTTGTGCCTTGTCTTTACATTTTTCTTCTATAATTAACATTATGTAGAGGCAAGGCCCCCCTCTAAATCTGGATTGAAATTATTTTTCATTCTAATTCATAGAAATGGAGTAGCATGCAATGGTGTCATCTCATATAACTGAGTTAGTAGAAAAATTTGTGGACACAAAATGGGTGATCAGTGACTTATTCTGTTCTATTTGAGCCTTGTCTTTACCTTTTTCTTCTATATTTAACATTATGTAGAGGAAAGGACCCCCTCTAAATCTGGATTGAAATTGTTTTTCATTCAAATTTATAGAAATGGAGTAGCGTGCAATGGTGTCGTCTCATACAACTGTGAGTTAGTAGCCAAATTTGTGGGCACAAAATGTGTGATCACTGACTTATTCTCTTCTGTTTGTGCCTTGTCTTTAGCTTTTTCTTCTATATTTAACATTATGTAGAGGGAAGGGCCCCCCTCTAAATCTGGATTGAAATTGTTTTTCATTCAAATTTATAGAAATGGAGTAGCGTGTAATGGTGTCGTCTCATACAACTGTGAGTTAGTAGAAAAATTTGTGGGCACAAAATGGGTGATCAGTGTCTTATTCTCTTCTGTTTGTGCCTTGTCTTTACATTTTTCTTCTATAATTAACATTATGTAGAGGCAAGGCGCCCCTCTAAATCTGGATTGAAATTATTTTTCATTCTAATTCATAGAAATGGAGTAGCGTGACATGGTGTCGTCTCATATAACTGTGAGTTAGTAGAAAAATTTGTGGGCACAAAATGGGTGATCAGTGTCTTATTCTCTTCTGTTTGTGCCTTGTCTTTACCTTTTTCTTCTATATTTAACATTATGTAGAGGCAAGGCCCGCCTCTAAATCTGGATTGAAATTATTTTTCATTCTAATTCATAGAAATGGAGTAGCGTGCAATGGTGTCGTCTCATACAACTGTGAGTTAGTAGAAAAATTTGTGGGCACAAAATGTTTGATCAGTGTCTTATTCTCTTCTGTTTGTGCCTTGTCTTTACCTTTTTCTTCTATATTTAACATTATGTAGAGGCAAGGCCCCCCTCTAAATCTGGATTGAAATTATTTTTCATTCTAATTCATAGAAAGAGCGTAGCGTGCAATGGTGTCGTCTCATACAACTGTGAGTTAGTAGAAAAATTTGTGGGCACAAAATGGGTGATCAGTGTCTTATTCTCTTCTGTTTGTGCCTTGTCTTTACCTTTTTCTTCTATATTTAATATTATGTAGAGGCAAGGCCACCCTTTAAATCTGGATTGAAATTATTTTTCATTCTAATTCATAGAAATGGAGTAGCGTGACATGGTGTCGTCTCATATAACTGTGAGTTAGTAGAAAAATTTGTGGGCACAAAATGGGTGATCAGTGTCTTATTCTCTTCTGTTTGTGCCTTGTCTTTACCTTTTTCTTCTATATTTAACATTATGTAGAGGCATGGCCACCCTTTAAATCTGGATTGAAATTATTTTTCATTCTAATTCATAGAAATGGAGTAGCGTGCAATGGTGTCGTCACATACAACTGTGCGTTAGTAGAAAAATTTGTGGGCACAAAATGGGTGATCAGTGTCTTATTCTCTTCTGTTTGTGTCTTGTCTTTACATTTTTCTCCTATAATTAACATTATGTAGAGGCAAGGCTCCCCTCTAAATCTGGATTGAAATTATTTTTCATTCTAATTCATAGAAATGGAGTAGCGTGCAATGGTGTCGTCTCATATAACTGAGTTAGTAGAAAAATTTGTGGACAGAAAATGGGTGATCAGTGACTTATTCTGTTCTATTTGTGCCTTGTCTTTACCTTTTTCTTCTATATTTAACATTATGTAGAGGCAAGGCCCCCCTCTAAATCTAGATTGAAATTATTTTTCATTCTAATTCATAGAAAGAGCGTAGCGTGCAATGGTGTCGTCTCATACAACTGTGAGTTAGTAGAAAAATTTGTGGGCACAAAATGGGTGATCAGTGTCTTATTCTCTTCTGTTTGTGCCTTGTCTTTACCTTTTTCTTCTATATTTAATATTATGTAGAGGCAAGGCCACCCTTTAAATCTGGATTGAAATTATTTTTCATTCTAATTCATAGAAATGGAGTAGCGTGACATGGTGTCGTCTCATATAACTGTGAGTTAGTAGAAAAATTTGTGGGCACAAAATGGGTGATCAGTGTCTTATTCTCTTCTGTTTGTGCCTTGTCTTTACCTTTTTCTTCTATATTTAACATTATGTAGAGGCATGGCCACCCTTTAAATCTGGATTGAAATTATTTTTCATTCTAATTCATAGAAATGGAGTAGCGTGCAATGGTGTCGTCACATACAACTGTGCGTTAGTAGAAAAATTTGTGGGCACAAAATGGGTGATCAGTGTCTTATTCTCTTCTGTTTGTGTCTTGTCTTTACATTTTTCTCCTATAATTAACATTATGTAGAGGCAAGGCTCCCCTCTAAATCTGGATTGAAATTATTTTTCATTCTAATTCATAGAAATGGAGTAGCGTGCAATGGTGTCGTCTCATATAACTGAGTTAGTAGAAAAATTTGTGGACAGAAAATGGGTGATCAGTGACTTATTCTGTTCTATTTGTGCCTTGTCTTTACCTTTTTCTTCTATATTTAACATTATGTAGAGGCAAGGCCCCCCTCTAAATCTAGATTGAAATTATTTTTCATTCTAATTCATAGAAAGAGCGTAGCGTGCAATGGTGTCGTCTCATACAACTGTGAGTTAGTAGAAAAATTTGTGGGCACAAAATGGGTGATCAGTGTCTTATTCTCTTCTGTTTGTGCCTTGTCTTTACCTTTTTCTTCTATATTTAATATTATGTAGAGGCAAGGCCACCCTTTAAATCTGGATTGAAATTATTTTTCATTCTAATTCATAGAAATGGAGTAGCGTGCAATGGTGTCGTCTCATACAACTGTGAGTTAGTAGAAAAATTTGTGGGCACAAAATGGGTGATCAGTGATTATTCTGTTCTGTTTGAGACTTGTCTTTACCTTTTTCTTCTATATTTAACATAATGTAGAGGCTAGGCCCCCCTCTAAATCTGGATTGAAATTATTTTTCATTCTAATTCATAGAAATGGAGTAGCGGGCAATGGTGTCGTCTCATACAACTGTGAGTTAGTAGAAAAATTTGTGGGCACAAAATGGGTGATCAGTGTCTTATTCTCTTCTGTTTGTGCCTTGTCTTTACATTTTTCTTCTATAATTAACATTATGTAGAGGCAAGGCGCCCCTCTAAATCTGGATTGAAATTATTTTTCATTCTAATTCATAGAAATGGAGTAGCGTGCCATGGTGTCGTCTTATATAACTGTGAGTTAGTAGAAAAATTTGTGGGCACAAAATGGGTGATCAGTGTCTTATTCTCTTCTGTTTGTGCCTTGTCTTTACCTTTTTCTTCTATATTTAACATTATGTAGAGGCAAGGCCCCCCTCTAAATCTGGATTGAAATTATTTTTCATTCTAATTCATAGAAATGGAGTAGTGTGCAATGGTGTCGTCTCATACAACTGTGAGTTAGTAGAAAAATTTGTGGGCACAAAATGGGTGATCAGTGTCTTATTCTCTTCTGTTTGTGCCTTGTCTTTACTTTTTCCTTCTATATTTAACATTATGTAGAGGCAAGGCCCCCCTCTAAATCTGGATTGAAATTATTTTTCATTCTAATTCATAGAAATGGAGTAGCGTGCAATGGTGTCGTCTCATACAACTGTGAGTTAGTAGAAAAATTTGTGGGCACAAAATGGGTGATCAGTGTCTTATTCTCTTCTGTTTGTGCCTTGTCTTTACTTTTTCCTTCTATATTTAACATTATGTAGAGGCAAGGCCCCCCTCTAAATCTGGATTGTAATTATTTTTCATTCTAATTCATAGAAATGGAGTAGCGTGCAATGGTGTCGTCTCATACAACTGTGAGTTAGTAGAAAAATTTGTGGACACAAAATGGGTGATCAGTGATTATTCTGTTCTGTTTGAGCCTTGTCTTTACCTTTTTCTTCTATATTTAACATTATGTAGAGGCTAGGCCCCCCTCTAAATCTGGATTGAAATTATTTCTCATTCTAATTCATAGAAATGGAGTAACGTGCAATGTTGTCGTCTCATACAACTGTGAGTTAGTAGAAAAATTTGTGGGCACAAAATGGGTGATCAGTGTCTTATTCTCTTCTGTTTGTGCCTTGTCTTTACATTTTTCTTCTATAATTAACATTATGTAGAGGCAAGGCCCCCCTCTAAATCTGGATTGAAATTATTTTTCATTCTAATTCATAGAAATGGAGTAGCGTGCAATGGTGTCGTCTCATATAACTGTGAGTTAGTAGAAAAATTTGTGGGCTCAAAATGGGTGATCAGTGACTTATTCTGTTCTATTTGAGCCTTGTCTATACCTTTTTCTTCTATATTTAACATTATGTAGAGGCAAGGCCCCCCTCTAAATCTGGATTGAAATTATTTTTCATTCTAATTCATAGAAATGGAGTAGCGTGCAATGGTGTCGTCTCATACAACTGTGAGTTAGTAGAAAAATTTGTGAGCACAAAATGGGTGATCAGTGACTTATTCTGTTCTGTTTGAGCCTTGTCTTTACCTTTTTCTTCTATATTTAACATTATGTAGAGGCAAGGACCCCCTCTAAATCTGGATTGAAATTATTTTTCATTCAAATTCATAGAAATGGAGTAGCGTGCAATGGTGTCGTCTCATACAACTGTGAGTTATTAGAAAAATTTGTGGGCACAAAATGGGTGATCAGTGTCTTATTCTCTTCTGTTTGTGCCTTGTCTTTACCTTTTTCTTCTATATTTAACATTATGTAGAGGCAAGGCCCCCCTCTAAATCTGGATTGAAATTATTTTTCATTCTAATTCATAGAAATGGAGTAGCGTGCAATGGTGTCGTCTCATAGAACTGTGAGTTAGTAGAAAAATTTGTGGGCACAAAATGGGTGATCAGTGTCTTATTCTCTTCTGTTTGTGCCTTGTCTTTACCTTTTTCTTCTATATTTAACATTATGTAGAGGCAAGGACCCCCTCTAAATCTGGATTGAAATTATTTTTCATACTAATTTATAGAAATGGCGTAGCGTGCAATGGTGTCGTCTCATACAACTGTGAGTTAGTAGAAAAATTTGTGGGCACAAAATGGGTGATCAGTGTCTTATTCTCTTCTGTTTGTGCCTTGTCTTTACATTTTTCTTCTATAATTAACATTATGTAGAGGCAAGGCCCCCCTCTAAATCTGGATTGAAATTATTTTTCATTCTAATTCATAGAAATGGAGTAGCGTGCAATGGTGTCGTCTCATATAACTGTGAGTTAGTAGAAAAATTTGTGGGCTCAAAATGGGTGATCAGTGACTTATTCTGTTCTGTTTGTGCCTTGTCTTTACCTTTTTCTTCTATATTTAACATTATGTAGAGGCAAGTCCCCCCCTCTAAATCTGGATTGAAATTATTTTTCATTCTAATTCATAGAAATGGAGTAGCGTGCAATGGTGTCGTCTCATACAACTGTGAGTTAGTAGAAAAATTTGTGAGCACAAAATGGGTGATCAGTGACTTATTCTGTTCTGTTTGAGCCTTGTCTTTACCTTTTTCTTCTATATTTAACATTATGTAGAGGCAAGGCCCCCATCTAATTCTGCACTGAAATTATTTTTCATTCTAATTCATAGAAATGGAGTAGCGTGCAATGGTGTCGTCTCATAGAACTGTGAGTTAGTAGAAAAATTTGTGGGCACAAAATGGGTGATCAGTGTCTTATTCTCTTCTGTTTGTGCCTTGTCTTTACCTTTTTCTTAAATATTTAACATTATCTAGAGGCAAGGCCCCCCTCTAAATCTGAATTGAAATTATTTCTCCTTCTAATTCATAGAAATGGCGTAGTGTGCAATGGTGTCGTCTCATACAACTGTGAGTTAGTAGAAAAATTTGTGGGCACAAAATGTTTGATCGGAGTCTTATTCTCTTCTGTTTGTGCCTTGTCTTTACCTTTTTCTTCTATATTTAACATTATGTAGAGGCAAGGACCCCCTCTAAATCTGGATTGAAATTATTTTTCATTCTAATTCATAGAAAGAGCATAGCGTGCAATGGTGTCGTCTCATACAACTGTGAGTTAGTAGAAAAATTTGTGGGCACAAAATGGGTGATCAGTGTCTTATTCTCTTCTGTTTGTGCCTTGTCTTTACTTTTTCCTTCTATATTTAACATTATGTAGAGGCAAGGCGCCCCTCTAAATCTGGATTGAAATTATTTTTCATTCTAATTCATAGAAATGGAGTAGCGTGCAATGGTGTCGTCTCATACAACTGTGAGTTAGTAGAAAAATTTGTGGGCACAAAATGGGTGATCAGTGTCTTATTCTCTTCTGTTTGTGCCTTGTCTTTACTTTTTTCTTCTATATTTAACATTATGTAGAGGCAAGGCCACCCTTTAAATCTGGATTGAAATTATTTTTCATTCTAATTCATAGAAATGGAGTAGCGTGCAATGGTGTCGTCTCATACAACTGTGAGTTAGTAGAAAAATTTGTGGGCACAAAATGGGTGATCAGTGATTATTCTGTTCTGTTTGAGCCATGTCTTTACCTTTTTCTTCTATATTTAACATTATGTAGAGGCTAGGCCCCCCTCTAAATCTGGATTGAAATTATTTCTCATTCTAATTCATAGAAATGCAGTAACGTGCAATGGTTTCGTCTCATACAACTGTGAGTTAGTATAAAAATTTGTGGGCACAAATTGGGTGATCAGTGTCTTATTCTCTTCTGTTTGTGCCTTGTCTTTACCTTTTTCTTCTATATTTAACATTATGTAGAGGCAAGGCCCCCCTCTAAATCTGGATTGAAATTATTTTTCATTCTAATTCATAGAAATGGAGTAGCGGGCAATGGTGTCGTCTCATACAACTGTGAGTTAGTAGAATAATTTGTGGGCACAAAATGGGTGATCAGTGTCTTATTCTCTTCTGTTTGTGCCTTGTCTTTACATTTTTCTTCTATGTTTAACATTATGTAGAGGCAAGGCCCACCTCTAAATCTGGATTGAAATTATTTTTCATTTTAATTCATAGAAATGGAGTAGCGTGCAATGGTGTCGTCTCATACAACTGTGAGTTAGTAGAAAAATTTGTGAGCACAAAATGGGTGATCAGTGACTTATTCTGTTCTGTTTGAGCCTTGTCTTTACCTTTTTCTTCTATATTTAACAGTATGTAGAGGCAAGGGCCCCCTCTAAATCTGGATTGAAATTATTTTTCATTCTAATTTATAGAAATGGAGTAGCGTGCACTGGTGTCGTCTCATAGAACTGTGAGTTGTAGAAAAATTTGTGGGCACAAAATGGGTGATCAGTGTCTTGTTCTCTTCTGTTTGTGCCTTGTCTTTAACTTTTTCTTCTATATTTAACATTATGTAGAGGCAAGGCCCCCCCCTAAATCTGGATTGAAATTATTTTTCATTCTAATTCATAGAAATGGAGTAGTGTGCAATGGTGTCGTCTCATACAACTGTGAATAAGTAGAAAAATTTGTGGGCACAAAATGTTTGATCAGAGACTTATTCTCTTCTGTTTGTGCCTTGTCTTTACGTTTTTCTTCTATATTTAACATTATGTAGAGGCAAGGCCGCCCTTTAAATCTGGATTGAAATTATTTTTCATTCTAATTCATAGAAATGGAGTAGCGTGCAATGGTGTCGTCTCATAGAACTGTGAGTTAGTAGAAAAATTTGTGGGCACAAAATGGGTGATCAGTGTCTTGTTCTCTTCTGTTTGTGCCTTGTCTTTACATTATCTTCTATATTTAACATTATGTAGAGGCAAGGCCCCCCTCTATATCTGAATTGAAATTATTTCTCATTCTAATTCATAGAAATGGCGTAGCGTGCAATGGTGTCGTCTCATACAACTGTGAGTTAGTAGAAAAATTTGTGGGCACAAAATGGGTGATCAGTGTCTTATTCTCTTCTGTTTGTGCCTTGTCTTTACCTTTTTCTTCTATATTTAATATTATGTAGAGGCAAGGCCACCCTTTAAATCTGGATTGAAATTATTTTTCATTCTAATTCATAGAAATGGAGTAGCGTGCAATGGTGTCGTCTCATACAACTGTGAGTTAGTAGAAAAATTTGTGGGCACAAAATGGGTGATCAGTGATTATTCTGTTCTGTTTGAGACTTGTCTTTACCTTTTTCTTCTATATTTAACATTATGTAGAGCCTAGGCCCCCCTCTAAATCTGGATTGAAATTATTTTTCATTCTAATTCATAGAAATGGAGTAGCGGGCAATGGTGTCGTCTCATACAACTGTGAGTTAGTAGAAAAATTTGTGGGCACAAAATGGGTGATCAGTGTCTTATTCTCTTCTGTTTGTGCCTTGTCTTTACATTTTTCTTCTATAATTAACATTATGTAGAGGCAAGGCGCCCCTCTAAATCTGGATTGAAATTATTTTTCATTCTAATTCATAGAAATGGAGTAGCGTGCCATGGTGTCGTCTTATATAACTGTGAGTTAGTAGAAAAATTTGTGGGCACAAAATGGGTGATCAGTGTCTTATTCTCTTCTGTTTGTGCCTTGTCTTTACCTTTTTCTTCTATATTTAACATTATGTAGAGGCAAGGCCCCCCTCTAAATCTGGATTGAAATTATTTTTCATTCTAATTCATAGAAATGGAGTAGCGTGCAATGGTGTCGTCTCATACAACTGTGAGTTAGTAGAAAAATTTGTGGGCACAAAATGGGTGATCAGTGTCTTATTCTCTTCTGTTTGTGCCTTGTCTTTACTTTTTCCTTCTATATTTAACATTATGTAGAGGCAAGGCCCCCCTCTAAATCTGGATTGAAATTATTTTTCATTCTAATTCATAGAAATGGAGTAGCGTGCAATGGTGTCGTCTCATACAACTGTGAGTTAGTAGAAAAATTTGTGGGCACAAAATGGGTGATCAGTGTCTTATTCTCTTCTGTTTGTGCCTTGTCTTTACTTTTTCCTTCTATATTTAACATTATGTAGAGGCAAGGCCCCCCTCTAAATCTGGATTGTAATTATTTTTCATTCTAATTCATAGAAATGGAGTAGCGTGCAATGGTGTCGTCTCATACAACTGTGAGTTAGTAGAAAAATTTGTGGGCACAAAATGGGTGATCAGTGATTATTCTGTTCTGTTTGAGCCTTGTCTTTACCTTTTTCTTCTATATTTAACATTATGTAGAGGCTAGGCCCCCCTCTAAATCTGGATTGAAATTATTTCTCATTCTAATTCATAGAAATGGAGTAACGTGCAATGTTGTCGTCTCATACAACTGTGAGTTAGTAGAAAAATTTGTGGGCACAAAATGGGTGATCAGTGTCTTATTCTCTTCTGTTTGTGCCTTGTCTTTACATTTTTCTTCTATAATTAACATTATGTAGAGGCAAGGCCCCCCTCTAAATCTGGATTGAAATTATTTTTCATTCTAATTCATAGAAATGGAGTAGCGTGCAATGGTGTCGTCTCATATAACTGTGAGTTAGTAGAAAAATTTGTGGGCTCAAAATGGGTGATCAGTGACTTATTCTGTTCTATTTGAGCCTTGTCTTTAGCTTTTTCTTCTATATTTAACATTATGTAGAGGCAAGGCCCCCCTCTAAATCTGGATTGAAATTATTTTTCATTCTAATTCATAGAAATGGAGTAGCGTGCAATGGTGTCGTCTCATACAACTGTGAGTTAGTAGAAAAATTTGTGAGCACAAAATGGGTGATCAGTGACTTATTCTGTTCTGTTTGAGCCTTGTCTTTACCTTTTTCTTCTATATTTAACATTATGTAGAGGCAAGGACCCCCTCTAAATCTGGATTGAAATTATTTTTCATTCAAATTCATAGAAATGGAGTAGCGTGCAATGGTGTCGTCTCATACAACTGTGAGTTATTAGAAAAATTTGTGGACACAAAATGGGTGATCAGTGTCTTATTCTCTTCTGTTTGTGCCTTGTCTTTACCTTTTTCTTCTATATTTAACATTATGTAGAGGCAAGGCCCCCCTCTAAATCTGGATTGAAATTATTTTTCATTCTAATTCATAGAAATGGAGTAGCGTGCAATGGTGTCGTCTCATAGAACTGTGAGTTAGTAGAAAAATTTGTGGGCACAAAATGGGTGATCAGTGTCTTATTCTCTTCTGTTTGTGCCTTGTCTTTACCTTTTTCTTCTATATTTAACATTATGTAGAGGCAAGGACCCCCTCTAAATCAGGATTGAAATTATTTTTCATTCTAATTCATAGAAATGGCATAGCGTGCAATGGTGTCGTCTCATACAACTGTGAGTTAGTAGAAAAATTTGTGGGCACAAAATGTTTGATCGGAGTCTTATTCTCTTCTGTTTGTGCCTTGTCTTTACCTTTTTCTTCTATATTTAACATTATGTAGAGGCAAGGACCCCTCTAAATCTGGATTGAAATTATTTTTCATTCTAATTCATAGAAAGAGCATAGCGTGCAATGGTGTCGTCTCATACAACTGTGAGTTAGTAGAAAAATTTGTGGGCACAAAATGGGTGATCAGTGTCTTATTCTCTTCTGTTTGTGCCTTGTCTTTACTTTTTCCTTCTATATTTAACATTATGTAGAGGCAAGGCGCCCCTCTAAATCTGGATTGAAATTATTTTTCATTCTAATTCATAGAAATGGAGTAGCGTGCAATGGTGTCGTCTCATACAACTGTGAGTTAGTAGAAAAATTTGTGGGCACAAAATGGGTGATCAGTGTCTTATTCTCTTCTGTTTGTGCCTTGTCTTTACTTTTTTCTTCTATATTTAACATTATGTAGAGGCAAGGCCACCCTTTAAATCTGGATTGAAATTATTTTTCATTCTAATTCATAGAAATGGAGTAGCGTGCAATGGTGTCGTCTCATACAACTGTGAGTTAGTAGAAAAATTTGTGGGCACAAAATGGGTGATCAGTGATTATTCTGTTCTGTTTGAGCCATGTCTTTACCTTTTTCTTCTATATTTAACATTATGTAGAGGCTAGGCCCCCCTCTAAATCTGGATTGAAATTATTTCTCATTCTAATTCATAGAAATGCAGTAACGTGCAATGGTTTCGTCTCATACAACTGTGAGTTAGTATAAAAATTTGTGGGCACAAATTGGGTGATCAGTGTCTTATTCTCTTCTGTTTGTGCCTTGTCTTTACCTTTTTCTTCTATATTTAACATTATGTAGAGGCAAGGCCCCCCTCTAAATCTGGATTGAAATTATTTTTCATTCTAATTCATAGAAATGGAGTAGCGGGCAATGGTGTCGTCTCATACAACTGTGAGTTAGTAGAATAATTTGTGGGCACAAAATGGGTGATCAGTGTCTTATTCTCTTCTGTTTGTGCCTTGTCTTTACATTTTTCTTCTATAATTAACATTATGTAGAGGTAAGGCCCCCCTCTAAATCTGGATTGAAATTATTTTTCATTCTAATTCATAGAAATGGAGTAACGTGCAATGGTGTCGTCTCATATAACTGTGAGTTAGTAGAAAAATTTGTGGGCACAAAATGGGTGATCAGTGGATTAATCTCTTCTGTTTGTTCCTTGTCTTTACCTTTTTCTTCTATATTTAACATTATACAGAGGCAAGGCCGCCCTTTAAATCTGGATTGAAATTATTTTTCATTCTAATTCATAGAAATGGAGTAGCGTGCAATGGTGTCGTCTCATACAACTGTGAGTTAGTCGGAAGAATTTGTGGGCACGAAATGGGTGATCAGTGGATTAATCTCTTCTGTTTGTGCCTTGTCTTTACGTTTTTCTTCAATATTTCACATTATGTAGAGGCAAGACCACCCTCTAAATCTGGATTGAAATTATTTTTCATTCTAATTCATAGAAATGGAGTAGCGTGCAATGGTGTCGTCTCATACAACTGTGAGTTAGGAGAAAAATTTGTGGGCACAAAATGGGTGATCAGTGTCTTATTCTGTTCTGTTTGAGCCTTGTCTTTACCTTTTTCTTCTATATTTAACATTATGTAGAGGCAAGGACCCCCTCTAAATCTGGATTGAAATTATTTTTCATTCTAATTCAGAGAAATGGAGTAGCGTGCAATGGTTTCGTCTCATACAACTGTGAGTTAGTAGAAAAATTTGTGGGCACAAAATGGGTGATCAGTGTCTTATTCTCTTCTGTTTGTGCCTTGTCTTAACCTTTTTCTTCTATATTTAACATTATGTAGAGGCAAGGCCTTCCTCTATATCTGGAGTGAAATTATTTTTCTTTCTAATTCATAGAAATGGAGTAGCGTGCAATGGTTTCGTCTCATACAACTGTGAGTTAGTAGAAAAATTTGTGGGCACAAAATGGGTGATCAGTGCCTTATTCTCTTCTGTTTGTGCCTTGTCTTTACCTTTTTCTTCTATATTTAACATTATGTAGAGGCAAGGCCCCCCTCTAAATCTGGATTGAAATTATTTTTTATTCTAATTCATAGAAATGGAGTAGCGTGCAATGGTGTCGTCTCATACAACTGTGAGTTAGTAGAAAAATTTGTGGGCACAAAATGGGTGATCAGTGACTTATTCTGTTCTGTTTGAGACTTGTCTTTACCTTTTTCTTCTATATTTAACATTATGTAGAGGCAAGGACCCCCTCTAAATCTGGATTGAAATTATTTTTCATTCTAATTCATAGAAATGGAGTAGCGTGCAATGGTTTCGTCGCATACAACTGTGAGTTAGTAGAAAAATTTGTGGGCACAAAATGGGTGATCAGTGTCTTATTCTCTACTGTTTGTGCCTTGTCTTTACCTTTTTAGTCTATATTTAACATTATGTAGAGGCAAGAACCCCCTCTAAATCTGGATTGAAATTATTTTTCATTCTAATTCATAGAAATGGAATAACGTGCAATGGTGTCCTCTCATACAACTGTGAGTTAGCAGAAAAATTTGTGGGCACAAAATGGGTGATCAGTGTCTTATTCTCTTCTGTTTGTGCCTTGTCTTTACATTTTCTTCTATATTTAACATTATGTAGAGGCAAGGGCCCCCTCTAAATCTGGATTGAAATTATTTTTCATTCTAATTCATAGAAATGGAGTTGCGTGCAATGGTGTCGTCTCATGCAACTGTGAGTTAGTAGAAAAATTTGTGGGCACAAAATGGGTGATCAGTGTCTTATTGTCTTCTATTTGTGCCTTGTCTTTACGTTTTTCATCTATATTTACCATTATGTAGAGGCTAGGCCCCCCTCTAAATCTGGATTGAAATTATTTTTCAGTCTAATTCATAGAAATGGAGTAGCGTGCAATGGTGTCATCTCATACAACTGTGAGCTAGTAGAAAAATTTGTGGGCACAAAATGTGTGATCAGTGTCTTATTCTCTTCTGTTTGAGCCTTGTCTTTACCTTTTTCTTCTATATTTAACATTATGCAGAGGCAAGGCCGCCCTTTAAATCTGGATTGAAATTATTTTTCATTCTAATTCATAGAAATGGAGTAGCGTGCAATGGTGTCGTGTCATACAACTGTGAGTTAGCAGAAAAATTTGTGGGCACAAAATGCGTGATCAGTGGATTAATCTCTTCTGTTTGTGCCTTATCTTTACCTTTTTCTTCTATATTTAACATTATGTAGAGGCAAGGACCCCTCTAAATCTGGATTGAAATTATTTTTCATTCTAATTCATAGAAATGGAGTAGCGTGCAATCGTTTCGTCTAATACAACTGTGAGTTAGTAGAAAAATTTGTGGGCACAAAATGGGTGATCAGTGTCTTATTCTCTTCTATTTGTGCCTTGTCTTTACGTTTTTCTTCTATATTTAACATTATGTAGAGCCAAGGCCCCCTATAAATCTGGATTGAAATTATTTTTCATTCTAATTCATAGAAATGGAGTAGCCTGAAATGGTGTCGTCTCATACAACTGTGATTAGTAGAAAAATTTGTGGGCACAAAATGGGTGATCAGTGTCTTATTCTCTTCTGTTTGATCCTTGTCTTTAGCTTTTTCTTCTATATTTAACATTATGTAGAGCCAAGGCCCCCTCTAAATCTGGATTGAAATTATTTTTCTTTCTAATTCATAGAAATGGATTAGCGTGCAATGGTGTCGTCTCATACAACTGTGAGTTAGTAGAAAAATTTGTGGGCAAAAAATGGGTGATCAGTGTCTTATTCTCTTCTGTTTGAGCCTTGTCTTTAGCTTTTTCTTCTATATTTAACATTATGTAGAGGCAAGGCCCCCCTCTAAATCTGGATTGAAATTCTTTTTCATTCAAATTCATAGAAATGGAGTAGCGTGCAAGGGTGTCGTCTCATACAACTGTGAGTTAGTAGAAAAATTTGTGGGCAAAAAATGGGTGATCAGTGTCTTATTCTCTTCTGTTTGCGCCTTGTCTTTACCTTTTTCTTCTATATTTAACATTATGTAGAGGCAAGGCCCCCCTCTAAAACTGGATTGAAATTATTTTTCATTCTAATTCATAGAAATGGAGCAGTGTGCAATGGTGTTGTTTCATACAACTGTGAGTTAGTAGAAAAATTTGTGGACACAAAATGGGTGATCAGTGACTTATTCTCTTCTGTTTGTGTCTTGACTTTACCTTTTTCTTCTATATTTAACATTATGTAGAGGCAAGGCCCCCCTCTAAATATGGATTGAAATTATTTTTCATTCTGATTCATAGAAATGGAGTAGCGTGCAATGGTTTCGTCTCATACAACTGTGAGTTAGTAGAAAAATTTGTGGGCACAAAATGGGTGATCAGTGTCTTAGTCCCTTCTGTTTGTGCCTTGTCTTTACCTTTTCTTCTATATTTAACATTATGTAGAGGCAAGGCCCCCCTCTAAATCTGGATTGAAATTATTTTTCATTCTAATTCATAGAAATGGAGTAGCGTGCAATGGTGTCGTCTCATACAACTGTGAGTTAGTAGAAAAATTTGTGGGCACAAAATGGGTGATCAGTGTCTTATTCTCTTCTGTTTGAGCCTTGTCTTTAGCTTTTACTTCTATATTTAACATTATGTAGAGGCAAGGCCCCCCTCTAAATCTGGATTGAAATTATTTTTCATTCTAATTCATAGAAATGGAGTAGCGTGCAATGGTGTCGTCTCATACAACTGTGAGTTAGTAGAAAAATTTGTGGGCACAAAATGGGTGATCAGTGTCTTATTCTCTTCTGTTTTTGCCTTGTCTTTAGCTTTTCTTCTATATTTAACATTATGTAGAGGCAAGGCCCCACTCTAAATCTGGATTGAAATTATTTTTCATTCTAATTCATAGAAATGGAGTAGCGTGCAATGGTGTCGTCTCATACAACTGTGAGTTAGTAGAAAAATTTGTGGGCACAAAATGGGTGATCAGTGTCTTAATCTCTTCTGTTTGAGCCTTGTCTTTAGCTTTTTCTTCTATATTTAACATTATGTAGAGGCAAGGCCCCCCTCTAAATCTGGATTGAAATTATTTTTCATTCTAAATCATAGAAATGGAGTAGCGTGCAAGTGTGTCGTCTCATTCAACTCTGAGTTAGTAGAAAAATTTGTCGGCACAAAATGGGTGATCAGTGTCTTATTCTCTTCTGTTTGTGCCTTGTCTTTACCTTTTTCTTCTATATTTAACATTATGTAGAGGCAAGGCCCCCCTCTAAATCTGGATTGAAATTATTTTTCATTCTAATTCATAGAAATGGAGTAGCGTGCAATGGTTTCGTCTCATACAACTGTGAGTTAGTAGAAAAATTTGTGTGCACAAAATGTGTGATCAGTGTCTTATTCTCTTCTGTTTGTGCCTTGTCTTTACCTTTTTCTTCTATATTTAACATTATGTAGAGGCAAGGCCCCCCTCTAAATCTGGATTGAAATTATTTTTCAGTCTAATTCATAGAAATGGAGTAGCGTGCAATGGTCTCGTCTCATACAACTGTGAGTTAGTAGAAAAATTTGCGGGCACAAAATGGGTGATCAGTGTCTTATTCTCTTCTGTTTGAGCCTTGTCTTTAGCTTTTTCTTCTATATTTAACATTATGTAGAGGCAATGGCCCCCTCTAAATCTGGAATGAAATTATTTTTCATTCTAATTCATAGAAATGGAGTAGCGTGCAATGGTGTCGTCTCATACAACTGTGAGTTAGTAGAAAAATTTGTGGGCACAAAATGGGTGATCAGTGTCTTAATCTCTTCTGTTTGAGCCTTGTCTTTAGCTTTTTCTTCTATATTTAACATTATGTAGAGGCAAGGCCCCCCTCTAAATCTGGATTGAAATTATTTTTCATTCTAATTCATAGAAATGGAGTAGCGTGCAATGGTGTCGTCTCATACAACTGTGAGTTAGTAGAAAAATTTGTGGGCACAAAATGGGTGATCAGTGTCTTAGTCTCTTCTGTTTGTGCCTTGTCTTTACCTTTTCTTCTATATTTAACATTATGTAGAGGCAAGCCCCACTCTAAATCTGGATTGAAATTATTTTTCATTCTAATTCATAGAAATGGAGTAGCGTGCAATGGTGTCGTCTCATAAAACTGTGAGTTAGTAGAAAAATTTGTGGGCACAAAATGGGTGATAAGTGTGTTATTCTCTTCTGTTTGAGCCTTGTCTTTACCTTTTTCTTCTATATTTAACATTATGTAGAGGCAAGGCCCCCCTCTAAATCTGGATTGAAATTATTTTTCATTCTAATTCATAGAAATGGAGTAGCGTGCAAGTGTGTCGTCTCATTCAACTGTGAGTTAGTAGAAAAATTTGTCGGCACAAAATGGGTGATCAGTGACTTATTCTCTTCTGTTTGTGCCTTGTCTTTATCTTTTTCTTCTATATTTAACATTATGTAGAGGCAAGGCCCCCCTCTAAATCTGGATTGAAATTATTTTTCATTCTAATTCATAGAAATGGAGTAGCGTGCAATGGTTTCGTCTCATACAACTGTGAGTTAGTAGAAAAATTTGTGTGCACAAAATGTGTGATCAGTGTCTTATTCTCTTCTGTTTGTGCCTTGTCTTTACCTTTTTCTTCTATATTTAACATCATGTAGAGGCAAGGCCCCCCTCTAAATCTGGATTGAAATTATTTTTCAGTCTAATTCATAGAAATGGAGTAGCGTGCAATGGTTTCGTCTCATACAACTGTGAGTTAGTAGAAAAATTTGTGGGCACAAAATGGGTGATCAGTGACTTATTCTCTTCTGTTTGAGCCTTGTCTTTAGCTTTTTCTTCTATATTTAACATTATGTAGAGGCAAGGGCCCCCTCTAAATCTGGAATGAAATTATTTTTCGTTCTAATTCATAGAAATGGAGTAGCGTGCAATGGTTTCGTCTCATAAAACTGTGAGTTAGTAGAAAAATTTGTGGGCACAAAATGGGTGATCAGTGTCTTATTCTCTTCTGTTTGAGCCTTGTCTTTAGCTTTTTCTTCTATATTTAACATTATGTAGAGGCAAGGGACCCCTCTAAATCTGGATTGAAATTATTTTTCATTCTAATTCATAGAAATGGAGTAGCGTGCAATGGTGTTGTCTCATACAACTGTGAGTTAGTTGAAAAATTTGTGGGCACAAAATGGGTGATCAGTGTCTTATTCTCTTCTGTTTGAGCCTTGTCTTTAGCTTATTTTTCTATATTTAACATTATGTAGAGGCAAGGCCCCCCTCTAAATCTGGATTGAAATTATTTTTCATTCTAATTCATAGAAATGGAGTAACGTGCAATGGTGTCGTCTCATACAACTGTGAGTTAGTAGAAAAATTTGTGGGCACAAAATGGGTGATCAGTGATTTATTCTGTTCTGTTTGAGCCTTGTCTTTACCTTTTTCTTCTATATTTAACATTATGTAGAGGCAAGGACACCCGCTAAATCTGGATGGAAATTATTTTTCATTCTAATTCATAGAAATGGAGTAACGTGCAATGGTGTCGTCTCATACAACTGTGAGCAAGCAGAAAAATTTGTGGGCACAAAATGGGTGATCAGTGTCTTTTTCTCTTCTGTTTGAGCCTTGTCTTTACCTTTTCTTCTATATTTAACATTATGTAGAGGCAAGGCCCCCCTCTAAATCTGGATTGAAATTATTTTTCATTCTAATTCATAGAAAAGGAGTAACGTGCAATGGGGCGTCTCATACAACTGTGAGTTAGCAGAAAAATTTGTAGGCACAAAATGGGTGATCAGTGTCTTATTCTCTTCTGTTTGTGCCTTATCTTTACCTTTTTCTTCTATATTTAATTTATGTAGAGGCAAGGGCCCCCTCTAAATCTGGATTGAAATTATTTTTCATTCTAATTCATAGAAATGGAGTAGCGTGCAATGGTTTCGTCTCATACAACTGAGAGTTAGTAGAAAAATTTGTGGGCACAAAATGGGTGATCAGTGTCTTATTCTCTTTTGTTTGTGCCTTGTCTTTACCTTTTTAGTCTGTATTTAACATTATGTAGAGGCAATGACCCCCTCTAAATCTGGATTGAAATTATTTTTCATTCTAATTCATAGAAATGGAGTAATGTGCAATGGTGTCGTCTCATACAACTGTGAGTTAGCAGAAAAATTCGTGGGCACAAAATGGGTGATCAATGTCTTATTCTCTTCTGTTTGCGCCTTGTCTTTACCTTTTTCTTCTATATTTAACATTATGTAGAGGCAAGGCCCCCCTCTAAATCTGGATTGAAATTATTTTTCATTCTAATTCATAGAAATGGAGTAATGTGCAATGGTGTCGTCTCATACAACTGTGAGTTAGCAGAAAAATTCGTGAGCACAAAATGGGTGATCAATGTTTTATTCTCTTCTGTTTGCGCCTTGTCTTTACCTTTTTCTTCTATATTTAACATTATGTAGAGGCAAGGACACCCGCTAAATCTGGATTGAAATTATTTTTCATTCTAATTCATAGAAATGGAGTAGCGTGCAATGGTTTCGTCTCATACAACTGAGAGTTAGTAGAAAAATTTGTGGGCTCAAAATGGGTGATCAGTGTCTTATTCTCTTTTGTTTGTGCCTTGTCTTTACCTTTTTAGTCTGTATTTAATATTATGTAGAGGCAATGACCCCCTCTAAATCTGGATTGAAATTATTTTTCATTCTAATTCATAGAAATGGAGTAATGTGCAATGGTGTCGTCTCATACAACTGTGAGTTAGCAGAAAAATTTGTGGGCACAAAATGGGTGATCAATGTCTTATTCTCTTCTGTTTGCGCCTTGTCTTTACCTTTTTCTTCTATATTTAACATTATGTAGAGGCAAGGCCCCCCTCTAAATATGGATTGAAATTATTTTTCATTCTGATTCATAGAAATGGAGTAGCGTGCAATGGTTTCGTCTCATACAACTGTGAGTTAGTAGAAAAATTTGTGGGCACAAAATGGGTGATCAGTGTCTTATTCTCTTTTGTTTGTGCCTTGTCTTTACCTTTTTAGTCTATATTTAACATTATGTAGAGGCAAGGACCCCCTCTAAATCTGGATTGAAATTATTTTTCATTCTAATTCATAGAAATGGAGTAACGTGCAATGGTGTCGTCTCATACAACTGTGAGTTAGCAGAAAAATTTGTGGGCACAAAATGGGTGATCAGTGTCTTATTCTCTTCTGTTTGTGCCTTGTCTTTACATTTTCTTCTATATTTAACATTATGTAGAGGCAAGGCCCCCCTCTAAATCTGGATTGAAATTATTTTTCATTCTAATTCATAGAAATCGAGTAACGTGCAATGGGGCGTCTCATACAACTGTGAGTTAGCAGAAAAATTTGTAGGCACAAAATGGGTGATCAGTGTCTTATTCTCTTCTGTTTGTGCCTTATCTTTACCTTTTTCTTCTATATTTAACATTATGTAGAGGCAAGGCCCCCCTCTAAATATGGATTGAAATTATTTTTCATTCTGATTCATAGAAATGGAGTAGCGTGCAATGGTTTCGTCTCATACAACTGTGAGTTAGTAGAAAAATTTGTGGGCACAAAATGGGTGATCAGTGTCTTATTCTCTTTTGTTTGTGCCTTGTCTTTACCTTTTTAGTCTATATTTAACATTATGTAGAGGCAAGGACCCCCTCTAAATCTGGATTGAAATTATTTTTCATTCTAATTCATAGAAATGGAGTAGCGTGCAATGGTGTCGTCTCATACAACTGTGAGTTAGTAGAAAAATTTGTGGGCACAAAATGGGTGATCAGTGACTTATTCTCTTCTGTTTGTGTCTTGACTTTACCTTTTTCTTCTATATTTAACATTATGTAGAGGCAAGGCCCCCCTCTAAATATGGATTGAAATTATTTTTCATTCTGATTCATAGAAATGGAGTAGCGTGCAATGGTTTCGTCTCATACAACTGTGAGTTAGTAGAAAAATTTGTGGGCACTAAATGGGTGATCAGTGTCTTATTCTCTTTTGTTTGTGCCATGTCTTTACCTTTTTAATCTATATTTAACATTATGTAGAGGCAAGGACCCCCTCTAAATCTGGATTGAAATTATTTTTCATTCTAATTCATAGAAATGGAGTAACGTGCAATGGTGTCGTCTCATACAACTGTGAGTTAGCAGAAAAATTTGTGGGCACAAAATGGGTGATCAGTGTCTTAATCTCTTCTGTTTGTGCCTTGTCTTTACATTTTCTTCTATATTTAACATTATGCAGAGGCAAGGCCCCCCTCTAAATCTGGATTGAAATTATTTCTCATTCTAATTCATAGAAATGGAGTAGCGTGCAAGGGTGTCGTCTCATACAACTGTGAGTCAGTAGAAAAATTTGTGGGCACAAAATGGGTGATCAGTGTCTTATTCTCTTCTGTTTGCGCCTTGTCTTTACCTTTTTCTTCTATATTTAACATTATGTAGAGGCAAGGCCCCCCTCTAAATCTGGATTGAAATTATTTTTCATTCTGATTCATAGAAATGGAGTAGCGTGCAATGGTTTCGTCTCATACAACTGTGAGTTAGTAGAAAAATTTGTGGGCACTAAATGGGTGATCAGTGTCTTATTCTCTTTTGTTTGTGCCATGTCTTTACCTTTTTAGTCTATATTTAACATTATGTAGAGGCAAGGACCCCCTCTAAATCTGGATTGAAATTATTTTTCATTCTAATTCATAGAAATGGAGTAACGTGCAATGGTGTCGTCTCATACAACTGTGAGTTAGCAGAAAAATTTGTGGGCACAAAATGGGTGATCAGTGTCTTAATCTCTTCTGTTTGTGCCTTGTCTTTAAGTTTTCTTCTATATTTAACATTATGCAGAGGCAAGGCCCCCCTCTAAATCTGGATTGAAATTATTTCTCATTCTAATTCATAGAAATGGAGTAGCGTGCAAGGGTGTCGTCTCATACAACTGTGAGTTAGTAGAAAAATTTGTGGGCACAAAATGGGTGATCAGTGTCTTATTCTCTTCTGTTTGCGCCTTGTCTTTACCTTTTTCTTCTATATTTAACATTATGTAGAGGCAAGGCCCCCCTCTAAATCTGGATTGAAATTATTTTTCTTTCTAATTCATAGAAATGGAGTAGCGTGCAATGGTGTCGTCTCATACAACTGTGAGTTAGTAGAAAAATTTGTGGGCACAAAATGGGGGATCAGTGACATATTCTCTTCTGTTTGAGCCTTGTCTTTAGCTTTTTCTTCTATATTTAACATTATGTAGAGGCAAGGCTGCCCTCTAAATCTGGATTGAAATTATTTTTCATTCTAATTCATAGAAATGGAGTAGCGTGCAATGGTTTTGTCTCATACAACTGTGAGTTAGTAGAAAAATTTGTGGGCACAAAATGGGTGATCAGTGTCTTAGTCTCTTCTGTTTGTGCCTTGTCTTTACCTTTTTTTCTATATTTAACATGATGTAGAGGCAAGGCCCCCCTCTAAATCTGGATTGAAATTATTTTTCATTCTAATTCATAGAAATGGAGTAGCGTGCAATGGTGTCGTCTCATACAACTGTGAGTTAGTAGAAAAATTTGTGGGCACAAAATGAGTGATCAGTGTCTTATTCTCTTCTGTTTGAGCCTTGTCTTTAGCTTTTTCTTCTATATTGAACATTATGTAGAGGCAAGGCCGCCATCTAAATCTGGATTGAAATTATTTTTCATTCTAATTCATAGAAATGGAGTAGCGTGCAATGGTGTCGTCTCATTGACCTGTGAGTTAGTAGAAAAATTTGTCGGCACAAAATGGGTGATCAGTGTCTTATTCTCTTCTGTTTGCGCCTTGTCTTTACCTTTTTCTTCTATATTTAACATTATGTAGAGGCAAGGCCCCCTCTAAATCTGGATTGAATTTATTTTTCATTCTAATTCATAGAAATGGTGTAGCGCGCAATGGTGTCATCTCATACAACTGTGAGTTAGTAGAAAAATTTGCGGGCACAAAATGGGTGATCAGTGTCTTATTCTCTTCTGTTTGAGCCTTGTCTTTAGCTTTTTCTACTATATTTAACATTATGTAGAGGCAAGGGCCCCCTCTAAATCTGGATTGAAATTATTTTTCATTCTAATTCATATAAATGGAGTAGCGTTCAATGGTTTCGTCTCATAAAACTGTGAGTTAGTAGAAAAATTTGTGGGCACAAAATGGGTGATCAGTGTCTTATTCTCTTCTGTTTGAGCCTTGTCTTTAGCTTATTTTTCTATATTTAACATTATGTAGAGGCAAGGCCCCCCTCTAAATCTGGATTGAAATTATTTTTCATTCTAATTCATAGAAATGGAGTAGCGTGCAATGGTGTTGTCTCATACAACTGTGAGTTAGTAGAAAAATTTGTGGGCACAAAATGGGTGATCAGTGTCTTATTCTCTTTTGTTTGTGCCTTGTCTTTACCTTTTTCTTCTATATTTAACATTATGTAGAGGCAAGGGCCCCCTCTAAATCTGGATTGAAATTATTTTTCATTCTAATTCATAGAAATGGAGTAGCGTGCAATGGTTTCGTCTCATACAACTGAGAGTTAGTAGAAAAATTTGTGGGCACAAAATGGGTGATCAGTGTCTTATTCTCTTTTGTTTGTGCCTTGTCTTTACCTTTTTAGTCTGTATTTAACATTATGTAGAGGCAATGACCCCCTCTAAATCTGGATTGAAATTATTTTTCATTCTAATTCATAGAAATGGAGTAATGTGCAATGGTGTCGTCTCATACAACTGTGAGTTAGCAGAAAAATTTGTGGGCACAAAATGGGTGATCAATGTCTTATTCTCTTCTGTTTGCGCCTTGTCTTTACCTTTTTCTTCTATATTTAACATTATGTAGAGGCAAGGCCCCCTTCTAAATCTGGATTGAAATTATTTTTCATTCTAAATCATAGAAATGGAGTAGCGTGCAATGGTGTCGTCTCATACAACTGTGAGTTAGTAGAAAAATTTGTGGGCACAAAATGGGTGATCCGTGACTTATTCTCTTCTGTTTGTGTCTTGACTTTACCTTTTTCTTCTATATTTAACATTATGTAGAGGCAAGGCCCACCTCTAAATATGGATTGAAATTATTTTTCATACTGATTCATAGAAATGGAGTAGCGTGCAATGGTTTCGTCTCATACAACTGTGAGTTAGTAGAAAAATTTGTGGGCACAAAATGGGTGATCAGTGTCTTATTCTCTTTTGTTTGTGCCTTGTCTTTACCTTTTTAGTCTATATTTAACATTATGTAGAGGCAAGGACCCCCTCTAAATCTGGATTGAAATTATTTTTCATTCTAATTCATAGAAATGGAGTAACGTGCAATGGTGTCGTCTCATACAACTGTGAGTTAGCAGAAAAATTTGTGGGCACAAAATGGGTGATCAGTGTCTTATTCTCTTCTGTTTGTGCCTTGTCTTTACATTTTCTTCTATATTTAACATTATGTAGAGGCAAGGCCCCCCTCTAAATCTGGATTGAAATTATTTTTCATTCTAATTCATAGAAATGGAGTAGCGTGCAATGGTTTCGTCTCATACAACTGTGAGTTAGTAGAAAAATTTGTGGGCACTAAATGGGTGATCAGTGTCTTATTCTCTTTTGTTTGTGCCTTGTCTTTACCTTTTTAGTCTATATTTAACATTATGTAGAGGCAAGGACCCCCTCTAAATCTGGATTGAAATTATTTTTCATTCTAATTCATAGAAATGGAGTAACGTGCAATGGTGTCGTCTCATACAACTGTGAGTTAGCAGAAAAATTTGTGGGCACAAAATGGGTGATCAGTGTCTTAATCTCTTCTGTTTGTGCCTTGTCTTTACATTTTCTTCTATATTTAACATTATGCAGAGGCAAGGCCCCCCTCTAAATCTGGATTGAAATTATTTCTCATTCTCATTCATAGAAATGGAGTAGCGTGCAAGGGTGTCGTCTCATACAACTGTGAGTTAGTAGAAAAATTTGTGGGCACAAAATGGGTGATCAGTGTCTTATTCTCTTCTGTTTGCGCCTTGTCTTTACCTTTTTCTTCTATATTTAACATTATGTAGAGGCAAGGCCCCCTCTAAATCTGGATTGAAATTATTTTTCATTCTAATTCATAGAAATGGAGTAGCGTGCAATGGTGTCGTCTCATACAACTGTGAGTTAGTAGAAAAATTTGTGGGCACAAAATGGGTGATCAGTGTCTTATTCTCTTCTGTTTGCGCCTTGTCTTTACCTTTTTCTTCTATATTTAACATTATGTAGAGGCAAGGGCCCCCTCTAAATCTGGATTGAAATTATTTTTCATTCTAATTCATATAAATGGAGTAGCGTTCAATGGTTTCGTCTCATAAAACTGTGAGTTAGTAGAAAAATTTGTGGGCACAAAATGGGTGATCAGTGTCTTATTCTCTTCTGTTTGAGCCTTGTCTTTAGCTTATTTTTCTATATTTAACATTATGTAGAGGCAAGGCCCCCCTCTAAATCTGGATTGAAATTATTTTTCATTCTAATTCATAGAAATGGAGTAGCGTGCAATGGTGTTGTCTCATACAACTGTGAGTTAGTAGAAAAATTTGTGGGCACAAAATGGGTGATCAGTGTCTTATTCTCTTTTGTTTGTGCCTTGTCTTTACCTTTTTCTTCTATATTTAACATTATGTAGAGGCAAGGGCCCCCTCTAAATCTGGATTGAAATTATTTTTCATTCTAATTCATAGAAATGGAGTAGCGTGCAATGGTTTCGTCTCATACAACTGAGAGTTAGTAGAAAAATTTGTGGGCACAAAATGGGTGATCAGTGTCTTATTCTCTTTTGTTTGTGCCTTGTCTTTACCTTTTTAGTCTGTATTTAACATTATGTAGAGGCAATGACCCCCTCTAAATCTGGATTGAAATTATTTTTCATTCTAATTCATAGAAATGGAGTAATGTGCAATGGTGTCGTCTCATACAACTGTGAGTTAGCAGAAAAATTTGTGGGCACAAAATGGGTGATCAATGTCTTATTCTCTTCTGTTTGCGCCTTGTCTTTACCTTTTTCTTCTATATTTAACATTATGTAGAGGCAAGGCCCCCTTCTAAATCTGGATTGAAATTATTTTTCATTCTAAATCATAGAAATGGAGTAGCGTGCAATGGTGTCGTCTCATACAACTGTGAGTTAGTAGAAAAATTTGTGGGCACAAAATGGGTGATCCGTGACTTATTCTCTTCTGTTTGTGTCTTGACTTTACCTTTTTCTTCTATATTTAACATTATGTAGAGGCAAGGCCCACCTCTAAATATGGATTGAAATTATTTTTCATACTGATTCATAGAAATGGAGTAGCGTGCAATGGTTTCGTCTCATACAACTGTGAGTTAGTAGAAAAATTTGTGGGCACAAAATGGGTGATCAGTGTCTTATTCTCTTTTGTTTGTGCCTTGTCTTTACCTTTTTAGTCTATATTTAACATTATGTAGAGGCAAGGACCCCCTCTAAATCTGGATTGAAATTATTTTTCATTCTAATTCATAGAAATGGAGTAACGTGCAATGGTGTCGTCTCATACAACTGTGAGTTAGCAGAAAAATTTGTGGGCACAAAATGGGTGATCAGTGTCTTATTCTCTTCTGTTTGTGCCTTGTCTTTACATTTTCTTCTATATTTAACATTATGTAGAGGCAAGGCCCCCCTCTAAATCTGGATTGAAATTATTTTTCATTCTAATTCATAGAAATCGAGTAACGTGCAATGGGGCGTCTCATACAACTGTGAGTTAGCAGAAAAATTTGTAGGCACAAAATGGGTGATCAGTGTCTTATTCTCTTCTGTTTGTGCCTTATCTTTACCTTTTTCTTCTATATTTAACATTATGTAGAGGCAAGGCCCCCCTCTAAATATGGATTGAAATTATTTTTCATTCTGATTCATAGAAATGGAGTAGCGTGCAATGGTTTCGTCTCATACAACTGTGAGTTAGTAGAAAAATTTGTGGGCACAAAATGGGTGATCAGTGTCTTATTCTCTTTTGTTTGTGCCTTGTCTTTACCTTTTTAGTCTATATTTAACATTATGTAGAGGCAAGGACCCCCTCTAAATCTGGATTGAAATTATTTTTCATTCTAATTCATAGAAATGGAGTAGCGTGCAATGGTGTCGTCTCATACAACTGTGAGTTAGTAGAAAAATTTGTGGGCACAAAATGGGTGATCAGTGACTTATTCTCTTCTGTTTGTGTCTTGACTTTACCTTTTTCTTCTATATTTAACATTATGTAGAGGCAAGGCCCCCCTCTAAATATGGATTGAAATTATTTTTCATTCTGATTCATAGAAATGGAGTAGCGTGCAATGGTTTCGTCTCATACAACTGTGAGTTAGTAGAAAAATTTGTGGGCACTAAATGGGTGATCAGTGTCTTATTCTCTTTTGTTTGTGCCTTGTCTTTACCTTTTTAGTCTATATTTAACATTATGTAGAGGCAAGGACCCCCTCTAAATCTGGATTGAAATTATTTTTCATTCTAATTCATAGAAATGGAGTAACGTGCAATGGTGTCGTCTCATACAACTGTGAGTTAGCAGAAAAATTTGTGGGCACAAAATGGGTGATCAGTGTCTTAATCTCTTCTGTTTGTGCCTTGTCTTTACATTTTCTTCTATATTTAACATTATGCAGAGGCAAGGCCCCCCTCTAAATCTGGATTGAAATTATTTCTCATTCTCATTCATAGAAATGGAGTAGCGTGCAAGGGTGTCGTCTCATACAACTGTGAGTTAGTAGAAAAATTTGTGGGCACAAAATGGGTGATCAGTGTCTTATTCTCTTCTGTTTGCGCCTTGTCTTTACCTTTTTCTTCTATATTTAACATTATGTAGAGGCAAGGCCCCCTCTAAATCTGGATTGAAATTATTTTTCATTCTAATTCATAGAAATGGAGTAGCGTGCAATGGTGTCGTCTCATACAACTGTGAGTTAGTAGAAAAATTTGTGGGCACAAAATGGGGGATCAGTGACATATTCTCTTCTGTTTGAGCCTTGTCTTTAGCTTTTTCTTCTATATTTAACATTATGTAGAGGCAAGGCTGCCCTCTAAATCTGGATTGAAATTATTTTTCATTCTAATTCATAGAAATGGAGTAGCGTGCAATGTTGTCGTCTCATACAACTGTGAGTTAGTAGAAAAATTTGTGGGCACAAAATGGGTGATCAGTGTCTTAGTCTCTTCTGTTTGTGCCTTGTCTTTACCTTTTTTCTATATTTAACATGATGTAGAGGCAAGGCCCCCCTCTAAATCTGGATTGAAATTATTTTTCATTCTAATTCATAGAAATGGAGTAGCGTGCAATGGTTTCGTCTCATAAAACTGTGAGTTAGTAGAAAAATTTGTGGGCACAAAATGAGTGATCAGTGTCTTATTCTCTTCTGTTTGAGCCTTGTCTTTAGCTTTTTCTTCTATATTTAACATTATGTAGAGGCAAGGCCCCCCACTAAATCTGGATTGAAATTATTTTTCATTCTAATTCATAGAAATGGAGTAGCGTGCAATGGTGTCGTCTCATTGACCTGTGAGTTAGTAGAAAAATTTGTCGGCACAAAATGGGTGATCAGTGTCTTATTCTCTTCTGTTTGCGCCTTGTCTTTACCTTTTTCTTCTATATTTAACATTATGTAGAGTCAAGGCCCACCTCTAAATCTGGATTGAAATTATTTTTCATTCTAATTCATAGAATTGGAGAAGCGTGCAATGGTTGTCGTCTCATACAACTGTGAGTTAGTAGAAACATTTGTGGGCACAAAATGTGTGATCAGTGTCTTATTCTCTTCTGTTTGAGCCTTGTCTTTAGCTTATTCTTCTATATTTAACATTATGTAGAGGCAAGGGCCCCCTCTAAATCTGGATTGAATTTATTTTTCATTATAATTCATAGAAATGGTGTAGCGCGCAATGGTGTCATCTCATACAACTGTGAGTTAGTAGAAAAATTTGCGGGCACAAAATGGGTGATCAGTGACTTATTCTCTTCTGTTTGAGCCTTGTCTTTAGCTTTTTCTTCTATATTTAACATTATGTAGAGGCAAGGCCCACCTCTAAATCTGGATTGAAATTATTTTTCATTCTAATTCATATAAATGGAGTAGCGTTCAATGGTTTCGTCTCATAAAACTGTGAGTTAGAAGAAAAATTTGTGGGCACAAAATGGGTGATCAATGTCTTATTCTCTTCTGTTTGAGCCTTGTCTTTAGCTTATTTTTCTATATTTAACATTATGTAGAGGCAAGGCCCCCCTCTAAATCTGGATTGAAATTATTTTTCATTCTAATTCATAGAAATGGAGTAGCGTGCAATGGTGTTGTCTCATACAACTGTGAGTTAGTTGAAAAATTTGTGGGCACAAAATGGGTGATCAGTGAATTATTCTGTTCTGTTTGAGCCTTGTCTTTACCTTTTTCTTCTATATTTAACATTATGTAGAGGCAAGGACACCCTCTAAATCTGGATCGAAATTATTTTTCATTCTAATTCATAGAAATGGAGTAACGTGCAATGGTGTCGTCTCATACAACTGTGAGTTAGCAGAAAAATTTGTAGGCACAAAATGGGTGATCAGTGTCTTATTCTCTTCTGTTTGTGCCTTATCTTTACCTTTTTCTTCTATATTTAACATTATGTAGAGGCAAAGCCCCTCTCTAAATCTGGTTTGAAATTATTTTTCATTCTAATTCATAGAAATGGAGTAGCGTGCAATGGTTTCGTCTCATACAACTGAGAGTTAGTAGAAATATTGTGGGCACAAAATGGGTGATCACTATCTTATTCTCTTTTGTTTGTGCCTTGTCTTTATCATTTTAGTCTGTATTTAACATTATGTAGAGGCAATGACCCCCTCTAAATCTGGATGTAAATTATTTTTCATTCTAATTCATAGAAATGGAGTAGCGTGCAATGGTTTCGTCTCATAAAACTGTGAGTTAGTAAAAAAATTTGTGGGCACAAAATGAGTGATCAGTGTCTTTTCTCTTCTGTTTGAGCCTTGTCTTTAGCTTATTCTTCTATATTTAACATTATGTAGAGGCAAGGGCCCCCTCTAAATCTGGATTGAAATTATTTTTCATTCTAATTCATAGAAATGGAGTAACGAGCAATGGTGTCGTCTCATACAACTGTGAGTTAGCAGAAAAATTTGTGGGCACAAAATGGGTGATCAGTGTCTTATTCTCTTCTGTTTGAGCCTTGTCTTTACCTTTTTCTTCTATATTTAACATTATGTAGAGGCAAGGCCCCCCTCTAAATCTGGATTGAAATTATTTTTCATTCTAATTCATAGAAATGGAGTAACGTGCAATGGGGCGTCTCATACAACTGTGAGTTAGCAGAAAAATTTGTAGGCACAAAATGGGTGATCAGTGTCTTATTCTCTTCTGTTTGTGCCTTATCTTTACCTTTTTCTTCTATATTTAACATTATGTAGAGGCAAAGCCCCCCTCTAAATCTGGTTTGAAATTACTTTTCATTCTAATTCATAGAAATGGAGTAGCGTGCAATGGTTTCGTCTCATACAACTGAGAGTTAGTAGAAAAATTTGTGGGCACAAAATGGGTGATCACTATCTTATTCTCTTTTGTTTGTGCCTTGTCTTTATCATTTTAGTCTGTATTTAACATTATGTAGAGGCAATGACCCCCTCTAAATCTGGATGTAAATTATTTTTCATTCTAATTCATAGAAATGGAGTAGCGTGCAATGGTGTCGTCTCATGCAACTGTGAGTTAGTAGAAAAATTTGTGGGCACAAAATGGGTGATCAGTGTCTTATTCTCTTCTGTTTGAGCCTTGTCTTTAGCTTTTTCTTCTATATTTAACATTATGTAGAGGCAAGGCCACCTCTAAATCTGGATTGAAATTATTTTTCATTCTAATTCATAGAAATGGAGTAGCGTGCAATGGTGTTGTCTCATACAACTGTGAGTCAGTAGAAAAATTTGTGGGCACAAAATGGGTGATCAGTGTCTTAGTCTCTTCTGTTTGTGCCTTGTCTTTACCTTTTCTTCTATATTTAACATTATGTAGAGGCAAGGCCCCCCTCTAAATCTGGATTGAAATTATTTTTCATTCTAATTCATAGAAATGGAGTAACGTGCAATGGGGCGTCTCATACAACTGTGAGTTAGCAGAAAAATTTGTGGGGACAAAATGGGTGATCAGTGTCTTATTCTCTTCTGTTTGTGCCTTATCTTTACCTTTTTCTTCTATATTTAACATTATGTAGAAGCAAGGGCCCCCTCTAAATCTGGTATGAAATTATTTTTCATTCTAATTCATAGAAATGGAGTAGCGTGCAATGGTTTCGTCTCATACAACTGAGAGTTAGTAGAAAAATTTGTGGGCACAAAATGGGTGATCAGTGTCTTATTCTCTTTTGTTTGTGCCTTGTCTTTACCTTTTTAGTCTATATTTAACATTATGTAGAGGCAATGACACCCTCTAAATCTGGATTGAAATTATTTTTCATTCTAATTCATAGAAATGGAGTAACGTGCAATGGTGTCGTCTCATACAACTGTGAGTTAGCAGAAAAATTTGTGGGCACAAAATGGGTGATCAGTGTCTTATTCTCTTCTGTTTGTGCCTTGTCTTTACATTTTCTTCAATATTTAACATTATGTAGAGGCAAGGGGCCCCTCTAAATCTGGATTGAAATTATTTTTCATTCTAATTCATAGAAATGGAGTAGCGTGCAATGGTGTCGTCTCATACAACTGTGAGTTAGTAGAAAAATTTGTGGGCACAAAATGGGTGATCAGTGACTTATTCTCTTCTGTTTGAGCCTTGTCTTTAGCTTTTACTTCTATATTTAAAATTAGGTTGAGGCAAGGCCCCCTTCAAAATCTGGATTGAAATTATTTTTCATTCTAATTCATAGAATTGGAGTAGCGTGCAATGGTGTCGTCTCATACAACTGTGAGTTAGTAGAAAAATTTGTTGGCACAAAATGGGTGATCAGTGTCTTATTCTCTTCTGTTTGTGCCTTGTCTTCACCTTTTTCTTCTATATTTAACATTATGTAGAGGCAATGCCCCCCTCTAAATCTGGATTGAAATTATTTTCCTTCTAATTCATAGAAATGGAGTAGCGTGCAATGGTGTCGTCTCATACAACTGTGAGTTAATAGAAAAATTTGTGGGCAAAAAATGGGTGATCAGTGTATTATTCTCTTCTGTTTGAGCCTTGTCTTTACCTTTTTCTTCTATATTTAACATTATGTAGAGGCAAGGCCCCCCCTCTAATTCTGGATTGAAATTATTTTTCATTCCAATTCATAGAAATGGAGTAGCGTGCAATGGTGTCGTCTCATACAACTGTGAGTTAGTAGAAAAATTTGTGGTCACAAAATGGGTGATCAGTGACTCATTCTCTTCTATTTGTGCCTTGTCTTTACCTTTTTCTTCTATATTTAACATTATGTAGAGGCAAGGCCCCCCTCTAAATCTGGATTGAAATTATTTTTCATTCTAATTCATAGAAATAGAGTAGCGTGCAATGGTTTCATCTCATACAACTGTGAGTTAGTAGAAAAATTTGTGGGCACAAAATGGGTGATCAGTGTTTATTCTCTTCTGATTGAGCCGTGTCTTTAGCTTTTTTTTCTATATTTAACATTATGTAGAGGCAAGGCCCCCCTATAAATCTGGATTGAAATTATTTTTCATTCTAATTCATAGAAATGGAGTAGCGTGCAATGGTGTCGTCTCATACAACTGTGAGTTAGTAGAAAAATTTGTGATCACAAAATGGGTGATCAGTGACTTATTCTCTTCTGTTTGTTCCTTGTCTTTACCTTTTTCTTCTATATTTAACATTATGAAGAGGCATGGCCCCACTCTAAATCTGCATTGAAATTATTTTTCATTCTAATTCATAGAAATGGAGTAGCGTGCAATGGTGTCGTCTCATACAACAGTGATTTAGGAGAAAAAATTTTTGGGCACAAAATGGGTGAGCAGTGTCTTATTCTCTTCTGTTTGTGCCTTGTCTTTAGCTTTTTCTTCTATATTTAACTTTATGTAGAGGCTAGGCCCCCCTCTAAATCTTGGTTGAAATTATTTTTCATTCTAATTAATAGAAATGGAGTAGCGTGCAATGGTGTCGTCTCATACAACAGTGAGTTAGGAGAAAAAATTTGTTTGCACAAAGTGGGTGATCAGTGTCTTATTCTCTTCGGTTTGTGACTTGTCTTTAGCTTTTTCTTCTATATTTAACTTTATGTAGAGGCTAGTCCCCTTTCTAAATCTTGTTTGAAATTATTTTTCATTCTAATTCATAGAAATGGAGTAGAGCGCAATGGTGTCGTCTCATACAACAGTGAGTTAGGAGAAAAAATTTGTGGGCACAAAATGGGTGATTAGTGTCTTATTCTCTTCTGTTTGTGCCTTGTCTTTAGCTTTTTCTTCTATATTTAACTTTATGTAGAGGCTAGACCCCCCTCTAAATCTTGGTTGAAATTATTTTTCATTCTAATTCATAGAAATGGAGTAGCGTGCAATGGTGTCGTCTCATACAACAGTGAGTTAGGAGAAAAAATTTGTTGGCACAAAATGGGTGATCAGTGTCTTATTCTCTTCTGTTTGTGCCTTGTCTTTAGCTTTTTCTTCTATATTTAACTTTATGTATAGGCTAGGCCTCTTTCTAAATCTTGGTTGAAATTATTTTTCATTCTAATTCATAAAAATGGAGTAGCGTGCAATGGTGTCGTCTCATACAACAGTGAGTTAGGAGAAAAAATGTGTGGGCACAAAATGGGTGATCAGTGTCTTATTCTCTTCTGTTTGTGCCTTGTCTTTAGCTTTTTCTTCTATATTTAACTTTATGTAGAGGCTAGGCCCCCCTATAAATCTTGGTTGAAATTATTTTTCATTCTAATTAATAGAAATGGAGTAGCGGGCAATGGTGTCGTCTCATACAACAGTGAGTTAGGACAAAAAATATGTTCGCACAAAATGGGTGATCAGTGTCTTATTCTCTTCAGTTTTTGCCTTGTCTTTAGCTTTTTCTTCTATATTTAACTTTATGTAGAGGCTAGGCCCCTTTCTAAATCTTGGTTGAAATTATTTTTCAGTCTAATTCATAGAAATGTAGTAGCGTGCAATGGTGTCGTCTCATACAACAGTGAGTTAGGAGAAAAAATTTGTGGGCACAAAATGGGTGATCAGTGTCTTATTCTCTTCTGTTTGTGCCTTGTCTTTAGCTTTTTCTTATATATTTATCTTTATGTAGAGGCTAGGCCTCTTTCTAAATCTTGGTTGAAATTATTTTTCATTCTAATTCATAAAAATGGAGTAGCGTGCAATGGTGTCGTCTCATACAACAGTGAGTTAGGAGAAAAAATGTGTGGGCACAAAATGGGTAATCAATGTCTTATTCTCTTCGGTTTGTGACTTGTCTTTCGCTTTTTCTTCTATATTTAACTTTATGTAGAGGCAAGGCCCCCCTCTAAATCTTGGTTGAAATTATTTTTCATTCTAATTAATAGAAATGGAGTAGCGGGCAATGGTGTCGTCTCATACAACAGTGAGTTAGGACAAAAAATATGTTCGCACAAAATGGGTGATCAGTGTCTTATTCTCTTCAGTTTTTGCCTTGTCTTTAGCTTTTTCTTCTATATTTAACTTTATGTAGAGGCTAGGCCCCTTTCTAAATCTTGGTTGAAATTATTTTTCAGTCTAATTCATAGAAATGGAGTAGCGTGCAATGGTGTCGTCTCATACAACAGTGAGTTAGGAGAAAAAATTTGTGGGCACAAAATGGGTGATCAGTGTCTTATTCTCTTCTGTTTGTGCCTTGTCTTTAGCTTTTTCTTCTATATTTAACTTTATGTAGAGGCTAGGCCCCTTTCTAAATCTTGGTTGAAATTATTTTTCATTCTAATTCATAGAAATGGAGTAGCGTGCAATGGTGTCGTATCATACAACAGTGAGTTAGGAGAAAAAATTTGTGGGCACAAAATGGGTGATTAGTGTCTTATTCTTTTCTGTTTGTGCCTTGTCTTTAGCTTTTTCTTCTATATTTAACTTTATGTAGAGGCTAGGCCCCTTTCTAAATCTTGGTTGAAATTATTTTTCATTCTAATTCATAAAAATGTAGTAGCGTGCAATGGTGTCGTCTCATACAACAGTGAGTTAGGAGAAAAAATGTGTGGGCACAAAATGGGTGATCAGTGTCTTATTCTCTTCTGTTTGTGCCTTGTCTTTAGCTTTTTCTTCTATATTTAACTTTATGTAGAGGCTAGGCCCCCCTCTAAATCTTGGTTGAAATTATTTTTCATTCTAATTAATACAAATGGAGTAGCGGGCAATGGTGTCGTCTCATACAACAGTGAGTTAGGACAAAAAATATGTTCGCACAAAATGGGTGATCAGTGTCTTATTCTCTTCAGTTTTTGCCTTGTCTTTAGCTTTTTCTTCTATATTTAACTTTATGTAGAGGCTAGGCCCCTTTCTAAATCTTGGTTGAAATTATTTTTCATTCTAATTCATAGAAATGGAGTAGCGTGCAATGGTGTCGTCTCATACAAGAGTGAGTTAGGAGAAAAAATTTGTGGGCACAAAATGGGTGATCAATGTCTTATTCTCTTCTGTTTGTGCCTTGTCTTTAGCTTTTTCTTCAATATTTAACTTTCTGTAGAGGCTAGGCCCCTTTCTAAATCTTGGTTGAAATTATTTTTCATTCTAATGATTAGAAATGGAGTAGCGTGCAATGGTGTCGTCTCATACAACAGTGAATTAGGAGAAAAAATTTGTGGGCACAAAATGGGTGATCAGTGTCTTATTCTCTTCTGTTTGTACATTGTCTTTACCTTTTTCTTCTATATTTAACTTTATGTAGAGGCTAGGCCCCTTTCTAAATCTTGGTTGAAATTATTTTTCATTCTAATGATTAGAAATGGAGTAGCGTGCAATGGTGTCGTCTCATACAACAGTGAATTAGGAGAAAAAATTTGTGGGCACAAAATGGGTGATCAGTGTCTTATTCTCTTCTGTTTGTGCCTTGTCTTTAGCTTTTTCTTCTATATTTAACTTTAAGTAGAGGCTAGGCCCCCCTCTAAATCTTGGTTGAAATTATTTTTCATTCTAATTCATAGAAATGGAGTAGCGTGCAATGGTGTCGTCTCATACAACAGTGAGTTAGGAGAAAAAATTTGTGGGCACAAAATGGGTGATCAGTGTTTTATTCTCTTCTGTTTGTGCCTTGTCTTTAGCTTTTTCTTCTATATTTAACTTTATGTAGAGACTAGGCCCCTTTCTAAATCTTGGTTGAAATTATTTTTCATTCTAATTCATAGAAATGGAGTAGCGTGCAATAGTGTCGTCTCATACAACAGTGAGTAAGAAGAAAAAATTTGTGGGCAGAAAATGGGTGATCAATGTCTTATTCTCTTCTGTTTCTGCCTTGTCTTTAGCTTTTTCTTCTATATTTAACTTTATGTAGAGGCTAGGCCCCCTTCTAAATCTTCGTTGAAATTATTTTTCATTCTAATTCATAGAAATGGAGTAGCGTGCAATGGTGTCGTCTCATACAACAGTGAGTTAGGAGAAAAAATTTGTTGGCACAAAATGGGTGATCAGTGACTTATTCTCTTCTGTTTGTGCCTTGTCTTTAGCTTTTTCTTCTATATTTAACTTTATGTAGAGGGTAGGCCACTTTCTAAATCTTGGTTGAAATTATTTTTCATTCTAATTAATAGAAATGGAGTAGCGTGCAATGGTGTCGTCTCATACAACAGTGAGGTAGGAGAAAAAATTTGTGGGCACAAAATGGGTGATCAGTGTCTTATTCTCTTCTGTTTGTGCCTTGTCTTTAGCTTTTTCTTCTATATTAAACATTATGTATAGGCTAGGCCCCCCTCTAAACCTTGGTTGAAATTATTTTTCATTCTAATTAATAGAAATAGAGTAGCGTACAATGGTGTCGTCTCATACAACAGTGAGTTAGGAGAAAAAATTTTTGGGCACAAAATGGGTGAGCAGTGTCTTATTCTCTTCTGTTTGTGACTTGTCTTTAGCTTTTTCTTCTATATTTAACTTTATGTAGAGGCTAGGCCCCCCTCTAAATCTCGGTTGAAATTATTTTTCATTCTAATTAATAGAAATGGAGTAGCGTGCAATGGTGTCGTCTCATACAACAGTGAGTTAAGAGAAAAAATTTGTTGGCACAAAATGGGTGATCAGTGTCTTATTCTCTTCTGTTTGTGCCTTGTCTTTAGCTTTTTCTTCTATATTTAACTTTATGTAGAGGCTAGGCCTCTTTCTAAATCTTGGTTGAAATTATTTTTCATTCTAATTCATAAAAATGGAGTAGCGTGCAATGGTGTCGTCTCATACAACAGTGAGTTAGGAGAAAAAATGTGTGGGCACAAAATGGGTGATCAGTGTCTTATTCTCTTCTGTTTGTGCCTTGTCTTTAGCTTTTTCTTCTATATTTAACTTTATGTAGAGGCTAGGCCCCCCTATAAATCTTGGTTGAAATTATTTTTCATGCTAATTAATAGAAATGGAGTAGCGGGCAATGGTGTCGTCTCATACAACAGTGAGTTAGGACAAAAAATATGTTCGCACAAAATGGGTGATCAGTGACTTATTCTCTTCAGTTTTTGCCTTGTCTTTAGCTTTTTCTTCTATATTTAACTTTATGTAGAGGCTAGGCCCCTTTCTAAATCTTGGTTGAAATTATTTTTCATTCTAATTCATAGAAATGGAGTAGCGTGCAATGGTGTCGTCTCATACAAGAGTGAGTTAGGAGAAAAAATTTGTGGGCACAAAATGGGTGATCAATGTCTTATTCTCTTCTGTTTGTGCCTTGTCTTTAGCTTTTTCTTCAATATTTAACTTTCTGTAGAGGCTAGGACCCTTTCTAAATCTTGGTTGAAATTATTTTTCATTCTAATTCATAGAAATGGAGTAGCGTGCAATGGTGTCGTCTCCTACAAAAGTGAGTTAGGAGAAAAAATTAGTGGCTACAAAATGGGTGATCAGTGACTTATTCTCTTCTGTTTGTGCCTTGTCATTAGCTTTTTCTTCTATATTTAACTTTATGTAGAGGCTAGGCACTCCTCTAAATCTTGGTCGAAATTATTTTTCATTCTAATTCATAGAAATGGAGTAGAGTGCAATGGTGTCGTCTCATACAACTGTGTGTTAGGAGAAAAAATTTGTGGGCACAAAATGGGTGATCAGTGTCTTATTCTCTTCTGTTTGTGCCTTGTCTTTAGCTTTTTCTTCTATATTTAACTTTATGTAGATGCTAGGCCCCTTTCTAAATCTTGCTTGAAATTATTTTTCATTCTAATTCATAGGAATGGAGTAGCGTGCAATGGTGTCATCTCATACAACAGTGAGTTAGGAGAAAAAATTTGTTGGCACAAAATGGGTGATCAGTGTCTTATTCTCTTCTGTTTTACCTTGTCTTTACATTTTTCTTCTATATTTAACATTATGTAGATGCTAGGCCCCTTTCTAAATCTTGGTTGAAATTATTTTTCATTCTAATTCATAGAAATGGAGTAGCGTGCAATGGTGTCGTCTCATAAAACTGTGAGTTAGGAGAAAAAATTTGTCTGCACAAAATGGGTGATCAGTGTCTTATTCTCTTCTGTTTGTACCTTGTCTTTACCTTTTTCTTCTATATTTAACTTTATGTAGAGGCTAGGCCCCTTTCTAAATCTTGGTTGAAATTATTTTTCATTCTAATGATTAGAAATGGAGTAGCGTGCAATGGTGTCGTCTCATACAACAGTGAATTAGGAGAAAAAATTTGGGGGCACAAAATGGGTGATCAGTGTCTTATTCTCTTCTGTTTGTGCCTTGTCTTTAGCTTTTTCTTCTATATTTAACTTTAAGTAGAGGCTAGGCCCCCCTCTAAATCTTGGTTGAAATTATTTTTCATTCTAATTCATAGAAATGGAGTAGCGTGCAATGGTGTCGTCTCATACAACAGTGAGTTGGAGAAAAAATTTGTGGGCACAAAATGGGTGATCAGTGTCTTATTCTCATCTGTTTGTGCCTTGTCTTTATCTTTTTCTTTCTATATTTAACTTTATGTAGAGTCTAGGCCCTTTCTAAATCTTGTTTGAAATTATTTTTCATTCTAATTCATAGAAATGGAGTAGCGTGCAGTGGTGTCGTCTCATACAACAGTGAGTTAGGAGAAAAAATTTGTGGGCACAAAATGGGTGATCAGTGTCTTATTCTCTTCTGTTTGTGCCTTGTCTTTAGCTTTTTCTTCTATATTTAACTTTATGTAGAGACTAGGCCCCTTTCTAAATCTTGGTTGAAATTATTTTTCATTCTAATTCATAGAAATGGAGTAGCGTGCAATAGTGTCGTCTCATACAACCGTGAGTAAGAAGAAAAAATTTGTGGGCAGAAAATGGGTGATCAGTGTCTTATTCTCTTCTGTTTCTGCCTTGTCTTTAGCTTTTTCTTCTATATTTAACTTTATGTAGAGGCTAGGCCCCCTTCTAAATCTTCGTTGAAATTATTTTTCATTCTAATTCATAGAAATGGAGTAGTGTGCAATGGTGTTGTCTCATACAACAGTGAGTTAGGAGAAAAAATTTGTGTGCACAAAATGGGTGATCAGTGTCTTATTCTCTTCTGTTTGTGCCTTGTCTTTAGCTTTTTCTTCTATATTTAACATTATGTAGAGGCTAGGCCCCTTTCTAAATCTTGGTTGAAATTATTTTTCATTCTAATTAATAGAAATGGAGTAGCGTGCAATGGTGTCGTCTCATACAACAGTGAGGTAGGAAAAAAAATTTGTGGGCACAAAATGGGTGATCAGTGTCTTATTCTCTTCTGTTTGTGCCTTGTCTTTAGCTTTTTCTTCTATATTTAACATTATGTATAGGCTAGGCCCCCCTCTAAATCTTGGTTGAAATTATTTTTCATTCTAATTAATAGAAATAGAGTAGCGTACAATGGTGTCGTCTCATACAACAGTGAGTTAGGAGAAAAAATTTGTTGGCACATAATGGGTGATCAGTGTTTATTCTCTTCTGTTTGTGCCTTGTCTTTAGCTTTTTCTTCTATATTTAACTTTATGTAGAGGCTAGGCCCCTTTCTAAATCTTGGTTGAAATTATTTTTCATTCTAATTCATAGAAATGGAGTAGCGTGCAATGGTGTCGTCTCATACAACTGTGAGTTAGGAGAAAAAATTTGTGTGCACAAAATGGGTGATCAGTGTCTTATTCTCTTCTGTTTGTACCTTGTCTTTACCTTTTTCTTCTATATTTAACATTATGTAGATGCTAGGCCCCTTTCTAAATCTTGGTTGAAATTATTTTTCATTCTAATTCATAGGAATGGAGTAGCGTGCAATGGTGTCGTCTCATACAACAGTGAGTTAGGAGAAAAAATTTGTGGGCACAAAATGGGTTATCAGTGTCTTATTCTCTTCTTTTTTACCTTGTCTTTACGTTTTTCTTCTATATTTAACATTATGTAGATGCTAGGCCCCTTTCTAAATCTTGGTTGAAATTATTTTTCATTCTAATTCATAGAAATGGAGTAGCGTGCAATGGTGTCGTCTCATAAAACTGTGAGTTAGGAGAAAAAATTTGTCTGCACAAAATGGGTGATCAGTGTCTTATTCTCTTCTGTTTGTACCTTGTCTTTACCTTTTTCTTCTATATTTAACTTTATGTAGAGGCTAGGCCCCTTTCTAAATCTTGGTTGAAATTATTTTTCATTCTAATGCATAGAAATGGAGTAGCGTGCAATGGTGTCATCTCATACAACAGTGAGTTAGGAGAAAAAATTTGTGGGCACAAAATGGGTGATCAGTGTCTTATTCTCTTCTGTTTGTGCCTTGTGTTTAGCTTTTTCTTCTATATTTAACTTTATGTAGAGGCTAGGCCCCTTTCTAAATCTTGGTTGAAATTATTTTTCATTCTAATGATTAGAAATGGAGTAGCGTGCAATGGTGTCGTCTCATACAACAGTGAATTAGGAGAAAAAATTTGTGGGCACAAAATGGATGATCAGTGTCTTATTCTCTTCTGTTTGTGCCTTGTCTTTAGCTTTTTCTTCTATATTTAACTTTAAGTAGAGGCTAGGCCCCCCTCTAAATCTTGGTTGAAATTATTTTTCATTCTAATTCATAGAAATGGAGTAGCGTGCAATGGTGTCGTCTCATACAACAGTGAGTTAGGAGAAAAAATTTGTGGGCACAAAATGGGTGATCAGTGTCTTATTCTCTTCTGTTTGTGCCTTGTCTTTAGCTTTTTCTTCTATATTTAACTTTAAGTAGAGGCTAGGCCCCCCTCTAAATCTTGGTTGAAATTATTTTTCATTCTAATTCATAGAAATGGAGTAGCGTGCAATGGTGTCGTCTCATACAACAGTGAGTTGGAGAAAAAATTTGTGGGCACAAAATGGGTGATCAGTGTCTTATTCTCATCTGTTTGTGCCTTGTCTTTAGCTTTTTCTTTCTATATTTAACTTTATGTAGAGGCTAGGCCCTTTCTAAATCTTGTTTGAAATTATTTTTCATTCTAATTCATAGAAATGGAGTAGCGTGCAGTGGTGTCGTCTCATACAACAGTGAGTTAGGAGAAAAAATTTGTGGGCACAAAATGGGTGATCAGTGTCTTATTCTCTTCTGTTTGTGCCTTGTCTTTAGCTTTTTCTTCTATATTTAACTTTATGTAGAGACTAGGCCCCTTTCTAAATCTTGGTTGAAATTATTTTTCATTCTAATTCATAGAAATGGAGTAGCGTGCAATAGTGTCGTCTCATACAACAGTGAGTAAGAAGAAAAAATTTGTGGGCAGAAAATGTGTGATCAGTGTCTTATTCTCTTCTGTTTGTGCCTTGTCTTTAGCTTTTTCTTCTATATTTAACTTTATGTAGAGGCTAGGCCCCCTTCTAAATCTTCGTTGAAATTATTTTTCATTCTAATTCATAGAAATGGAGTAGCGTGCAATGGTGTCGTCTCATACAACAGCGAGTTAGGAGAAAAAATTTGTTGGCACAAAATGGGTGATCAGTGTCTTATTCTCTTCTGTTTGTGCCTTGTCTTTAGCTTTTTCTTCTATATTTAACTTTATGTAGAGGCTAGGCCCCTTTCTAAATCTTGGTTGAAATTATTTTTCATTCTAATTAATAGAAATGGAGTAGCGTGCAATGGTGTCGTCTCATACAACAGTGAGTTAGGAGAAAAAATTTGTGGGCACAAAATGGGTGATCAGTGTCTTATTCTCTTCTGTTTGTGCCTTGTCTTTAGCTTTTTCTTCTATATTTAACATTATGTATAGGCTAGGCCCCCCTCTAAATCTTGGTTGAAATTATTTTTCATTCTAATTAATAGAAATAGAGTAGCGTACAAGGGTGTCGTCTCATACAACAGTGAGTTAGGAGAAAAAATTTGTTGGCACATAATGGGTGATCAGTGTTTATTCTCTTCTGTTTGTGCCTTGTCTTTAGCTTTTTCTTCTACATTTAACTTTATGTAGAGGCTAGGCCCCTTTCTAAATCTTGGTTGAAATTATTTTTCATTCCAATTCATAGAAATGGAGTAGCGTGCAATGGTATCGTCTCATACAACAGTGAGTTAGGAGAAAAAATTTGTGGGCACAAAATGGGTGATCAGTGTCTTATTCTCTTCTGTTTGTGCCTTGTCTTTAGCTTTTTCTTTCTATATTTAACTTTATGTAGAGGCTAGGCCCCCCTCTAAATCTTGGTTGAAATTATTTTTCATTCTAATTCATAGAAATGGAGTAGCGTGCAATGGTGTCGTCTCATACAACAGTGAGTTAGGAGAAAAAATTTGTGGGCACAAAATGGGTGATCAGTGTCTTATTCTCTTCTGTTTGTGCCTTGTCTTTAGCTTTTTCTTCTATATTTAACTTTATGTAGAGACTAGGCCCCTTTCTAAATCTTGGTTGAAATTATTTTTCATTCTAATTCATAGAAATGGAGTAGCGTGCAATGGTGTCGTCTCATACAACAGTGAGTTAGGAGAAAAAATTTCTGGGCACAAAATGGGTGATCAGTGTCTTATTCTCTTCTGTTTGTGCCTTGTCTTTAGCTTTTTCTTCTATATTTAACTTTATGTAGAGGCTAGGCCCCCTTCTAAATCTTCGTTGAAATTATTTTTCATTCTAATTCATAGAAATGGAGTAGCGTGCAATGGTGTCGTCTCATACAACTGTGAGTTAGGAGAAAAAATTTGTTGGCACAAAATGGGTGATCAGTGTCTTATTCTCTTCTGTTTGTGCCTTGTCTTTAGCTTTTTCTTCTATATTTAACTTTATGTAGAGGCTAGGCCCCTTTCTAAATCTTGGTTGAAATTATTTTTCATTCTAATTAATAGAAATGGAGTAGCGTGCAATGGTGTCGTCTCATACAACAGTGAGTTAGGAGAAAAAATTTGTTGGCACAAAATGTGTGATCAGTGTCTTATTCTCTTCGGTTTGTGACTTGTCTTTAGCTTTTTCTTCTATATTTAACTTTATGTAGAGGCTAGTCCCCTTTCTAAATCTTGGTTGAAATTATTTTTCATTCTAATTCATAGAAATGGAGTAGCGCGCAATGGTTTCGTCTCATACAACAGTGAGTTAGGAGAAAAAATTTGTGGGCACAAAATGGGTGATTAGTGTCTTATTCTCTTCTGTTTGTGCCTTGTCTTTAGCTTTTTCTTCTATATTTAACTTTATGTAGAGGCTAGGCCCCCCTCTAAATCTTGGTTGAAATTATTTTTCATTCTAATTCATAGAAATGGAGTAGCGTGCAATGGTGTCGTCTCATACAACAGTGAGTTAGGAGAAAAAATTTGTTGGCACAAAATGGGTGATCAGTGTCTTATTCTCTTCTGTTTGTGCCTTGTGTTTAGCTTTTTTTCTATATTTAACTTTATGTAGAGGCTAGGCCCCTTTCTAAATCTTGGTTGAAATTATTTTTCATTCTAATTCATAGAAATGGAGTAGCGTGCAATGGTATCGTCTCATACAACAGTGAGTTAGGAGAAAAAATTTCTGGGCACAAAATGGGTGATCAGTGTCTTATTCTCTTCTGTTTGTGCCTTGTCTTTAGCTTTTTCTTTCTATATTTAACTTTATGTAGAGGCTAGGCCCCCCTCTAAATCTTTGTTGAAATTATTTTTCATTCTAATTCATAGAAATGGAGTAGCGTGCAATGGTGTCGTCTCATACAACTGTGAGTTAGGAGAAAAAATTTGTGGGCACAAAATGGGTGATCAGTGTCTTATTCTCTTCTGTTTGTGCCTTGTCTTTAGCTTTTTCTTCTATATTTAACTTTATGTAGAGACTAGGCCCCTTTCTAAATCTTGGTTGAAATTATTTTTCATTCTAATTCATAGAAATGGAGTAGCGTGCAATGGTGTCGTCTCATACAACAGTGAGTTAGGAGAAAAAATTTGTGGGCACAAAATGGGTGATCAGTGTCTTATTCTCTTCTGTTTGTGCCTTGTCTTTAGCTTTTTCTTCTATATTTAACTTTATGTAGAGGCTAGGCCCCCTTCTAAATCTTCGTTGAAATTATTTTTCATTCTAATTCATAGAAATGGAGTAGCGTGCAATGGTGTCGTCTCATACAACTGTGAGTTAGGAGAAAAAATTTGTTGGCACAAAATGGGTGATCAGTGTCTTATTCTCTTCTGTTTGTGCCTTGTCTTTAGCTTTTTCTTCTATATTTAACTTTATGTAGAGGCTAGGCCCCTTTCTAAATCTTGGTTGAAATTATTTTTCATTCTAATTAATAGAAATGGAGTAGCGTGCAATGGTGTCGTCTCATACAACAGTGAGTTAGGAGAAAAAATTTGTTGGCACAAAATGTGTGATCAGTGTCTTATTCTCTTCGGTTTGTGACTTGTCTTTAGCTTTTTCTTCTATATTTAACTTTATGTAGAGGCTAGTCCCCTTTCTAAATCTTGGTTGAAATTATTTTTCATTCTAATTCATAGGAATGGAGTAGCGCGCAATGGTTTCGTCTCATACAACAGTGAGTTAGGAGAAAAAATTTGTGGGCACAAAATGGGTGATTAGTGTCTTATTCTCTTCTGTTTGTGCCTTGTCTTTAGCTTTTTCTTCTATATTTAACTTTATGTAGAGGCTAGGCCCCCCTCTAAATCTTGGTTGAAATTATTTTTCATTCTAATTCATAGAAATGGAGTAGCGTGCAATGGTGTCGTCTCATACAACAGTGAGTTAGGAGAAAAAATTTGTTGGCACAAAATGGGTGATCAGTGTCTTATTCTCTTCTGTTTGTGCCTTGTCTTTAGCTTTTTCTTTCTATATTTAACTTTATGTAGAGGCTAGGCCCCCCCTCTTAATCTTGGTTGAAATTATTTTTCATTCTAATTCATAGAAATGGAGTAGCGTGCAATGGTGTCGTCTCATACAACAGTGAGTTAGGAGAAAAAATTTGTGGGCACAAAATGGGTGATCAGTGTCTTATTCTCTTCTGTTTGTACCTTGTCTTTAGCTTTTTCTTCTATATTTAACTTTATGTAGAGACTAGGCCCCTTTCTAAATCTTGGTTGAAATTATTTTTCATTCTAATTCATAGAAATGGAGTAGCGTGCAATGGTGTCGTCTCATACAACAGTGAGTTAGGAGAAAAAATTTGTGGGCACAAAATGGGTGATCAGTGTTTATTCTCTTCTGTTTGTGCCTTGTCTTTAGCTTTTTCTTCTATATTTAACTTTATGTAGAGGCTAGGCCACTTTCTAAATCTCGGTTGAAATCATTTTTCATTCTAATTCATAGAAATGGTGTAGCGTGCAATGGTGTCGTCTTATACAACAGTGAGTTAGGAGAAAAAATTTGTGGGCACAAAATGGGTGATCAGTGTCTTATTCTCTTCTGTTTGTGCCTTGTCTTTAGCTTTTTCTTCTATATTTAACATTATGTAGAGGCTAGGCCCCCCTCTAAATCATGGTTGAAATTATTTTTCATTCTAATGCATAGAAATGGAGTAGCGTGCCATGGTCCCATCTCATACAACAGTGAGTTAGGAGAAAAAATTTGTGTGCACAAAATGGGTGATCAGTGTCTTATTCTCTTCTGTTTGTGCCTTGTCTTTAGCTTTTTCTTCTATATTTAACTTTATGTAGAGGCTAGGCCCCTTTCTAAATCTTGGTTGAAATTATTTTTCATTCTAATTCATAGAAATGGAGTAGCGTGCAATGGTGTCGTCTCATACAACAGTGAGTTAGGAGAAAAAATTTGTGGGCACAAAATGCGTGAGAAGTGACTTAGTCTCTTCTGTTTGTGCCTTGTCTTTAGCTTTTTCTTCTATATTTAACTTTATGCAGAGGCTAGGCCCCCTCTAAATCTTGGTTGAAATTATTTTTCATTCTAATTAATAGAAATGGAGTAGCGTGCAATGGTGTCGTCTCATACAACAGTGAGTTAGGAGAAAAAATTTGTTCGCACAAAATGGGTGATCTGTGTCTTATTCTCTTCTGTTTGTGCCCTGTCTTTAGCTTTTTCTTCTATATTTAACTTTATGTAGAGGCTAGGCCCCTTTATAAATCTTGCTTGAAATTATTTTTCATTCTAATTCATAGAAATGGAGTAGCGTGCAAGGGTGTCGTCTCATACAACAGTGAGTTAGGAGAAAAAATTTGTGGGCACAAAATGGGTGAGCAGTGACTTATTCTCTTCTGTTTGTGCCTTGTCTTTAGCTTTTTCTTCTATATTTAACTTTATGCAGAGGCTAGGCCCCCCTCTAAATCTTGGTTGAAATTATTTTTCATTCTAATTAATAGAAATGGTGTAGCGTGCAATGGTGTCGTCTCATACAACAGTGAGTTAGGAGAAAAAATTTTTGGGCACAAAATGGGTGATAAGTGTCTTATTCTCTTCTGTTTGTGCCTTGTCTTTAGCTTTTTCTTCTATATTTAACATTATGTAGAGGCTAGGCCCCTCTCTAAATCTTGGTTGAAATTATTTTTCATTCTAAGTCATAGAAATGGAGTAGCGTGCAATGGTGTCGTCTCATACAACAGTGAGTTAGGAGAAAAAATTTGTGTGCACAAAATGGGTGATCAGTGTCTTATTCTCTTCTGTTTGTGCCTTGTCTTTAGCTTTTTCTTCTATATTTAACTTTATGTAGAGGCTAGGCCCCTATCTAAATCTTGGTTGAAATTATTTTTCATTCTAATTCATAGAAATGGAGTAGCGTGCAAGGGTGTCGTCTCATACAACAGTGAGTTAGTAGAAAAAATTTGTGGGCACAAAATGGGTGAGCAGTGACTTATTCTCTTCTGTTTGTGCCTTGTCTTTAGCTTTTTCTTCTATATTTAACTTTATGCAGAGGCTAGGCCCCCCTCTAAATCTTGGTTGAAATTATTTTTCATTCTAATTAATAGAAATGGTGTAGCGTGCAATGGTGTCGTCTCATACAACAGTGAGTTAGGAGAAAAAATTTTTGGGCACAAAATGGGTGATCAGTGATTATTCTCTTCTGTTTGTGCCTTGTCTTTAGCTTTTTCTTCTATATTTAACTTTATGTAGAGGCTAGGCCTCTTTCTAAATCTTGGTTGAAATTATTTTTCATTCTAATTCATAGAAATGGACTAGCGTGCAATGGTGTCGTCTCATACAACAGTGAATTAGGAGAAAAAATTTGTGGGCACAAAATGGGTGATCAGTGTCTTATTCTCTTCTGTTTCTGCCTTGTCTTTAGCTTTTTCTTCTATATTTAACATTATGTAGAGGCTAGGCCCCTTTCTAAATCTTGGTTGAAATTATTTTTCATTCTAATACATAGAAATGGAGTAGCGTGCAATGGTGTCGTCTCATACAACAGTGAGTTAGGAGAAAAAATTTGTGGGCACAAAATGGGTGAGCCGTGAATTATTCTCTTCTGTTTGTGCCTTGTCTTTAGCTTTTTCTTCTATATTTAACTTTATGTAGAGGCGAGGCCCCTTTCTAAATCTTGCTTGAAATTATTTTTCATTCTTATTCATAGAAATGGAGTAGCGTGCAATGGTGTCGTCTCATACAACAGTGAGTTTGGAGAAAAAATTTGTGGGCACAAAATGGGTGGTCAGTGTCTTATTCTCTTCTGTTTGTGCCTTGTCTTTAGCTTTTTCTTCTATATTTAACTTTATGTAGAGCCTAGGCCCCTCTTTAAATCTTGGTTGAAATTATTTTTCATTCTTATTAATAGAAATGGAGTAGCGTGCAATGGTGTCGTCTCATACAACAGTGAGTTAGGAGAAAAAATTGGTGGGCACAAAATGGGTGATCAGTGTCTTATTCTCTTCTGTTTGTGCCTTGTCTTTAGCTTTTTCTTCTATATTTAACATTATGTAGAGGCTAGGCCCCCCTCTAAATCTTGGTTGAAATTATTTTTCATTCTAATTCAAAGAAATGGAGTAGCGTGCAATGGTGTCGTCTCATACAACAGTGAGTTAGGGGAAAAAATTTGTTCGCACAAAATGGGTGATCTGTGGCTTATTCTCTTCTGTTTGTGCCCTGTCTTTAGCTTTTTCTTCTATATTTAACTTTATGTAGAGGTTAGGCCCTTTTCTAAATCTTGGTTGAAATTATTTTTCATTCTAATTAATAGAAATGGAGTAGCGTGCAATGGTGTCGTCTCATACAACAGTGAGTTAGGAGAAAAAATTTGTGGGCACAAAATGGGTGATCAGTGTCTTATTCTCTTCTGTTTGTGCCTCGTCGTTAGCTTTTTTTTCTATATTTAACATTATGTAGAGGCTAGGCCTTCCTCTAAATCTTGGTTGAAATTATTTTTCAATCTAATGCATAGAAATGGAGTAGCGTGCCATGGTCTCATCTCATACAACAGTGAGTTAGGAGAAAAAATTGGTGTGCACAAAATGGGTGATCAGTGTCTTATTCTCTTCTGTTTGTGCCTTGTCTTTAGCTTTTTCTTCTATATTTAACTTTATGCAGAGGCTAGGCCCCCCTCTAAATCTTGGTTGAAATTATTTTTCATTCTAATTAATAGAAATGGAGTAGCGTGCAATGGTGTCGTCTCATACAACAGTGAGTTAGGAGAAAAAATTTGTTCGCACAAAATGGGTGATCTGTGTCTTATTCTCTTCTGTTTGTGCCCTGTCTTTAGCTTTTTCTTCTATATTTAACTTTATGTAGAGGCTAGGCCCCTTTCTAAATCTTGGTTGAAATTATTTTTCATTCTAATTCATAGAAATGGAGTAGCGTGCAATGGTGTCGTCTCATACAACAGTGAGTTAGGAGAAAAAATTTGTGGGCACAAAATGGGTGATCAGTGTCTTAATCTCTTCTGTTTGTGCCTTGTCTTTAGCTATTTCTTCTATATTTAAATTTATGTAGAGGCGAGACCCCTTTCTAAATCTTGCTTGAAATTATTTTTCATTCTAATTCATAGAAATGGAGTAGCGTGCAATGGTGTCGTCTCATACAACAGTGAGTTAGGAGAAAAAATTTGTGGGCACAAAATGGGTGGTCAGTGTCTTATTCTCTTCTGTTTGTGCCTTGTCTTTAGCTTTTTCTTCTATATTTAACTTTATGTAGAGGCTAGGCCCCTTTTTAAATCTTGGTTGAAATTATTTTTCATTCTAATTAATAGAAATGGAGTAGCGTGCAATGGTGTCGTCTCATACAACAGTGAGTTAGGAGAAAAAATTTGTGGGCACAAAATGGGTGATCAGTGTCTTATTCTCTTCTGTTTGTGCCTTGTCTTTAGCTTTTTCTTCTATATTTAACATTATGTAGAGGCTAGGCCCCCCTCTAAATCTTGGTTGAAATTATTTTTCATTCTAATTAATAGAAATGGAGTAGCGTGCAATGGTGTCGTCTCATACAACAGTGAGTTAGGAGAAAAAATTTGTTGGCACAAAATGTGTGAACAGTGTCTTATTCTCTTCTGTTTGTGCCTTGTCTTTAGCTTTTTCTTCTATATTTAACATTATATAGAGGCTAGGCCCCTCTCTAAATCTTGGTTGAAATTATTTTTCATTCTAAGTCATAGAAATGGAGTAGCGTGCAATGGTGTCGTCTCATACAACAGTGAGTTAGGAGAAAAAATTTGTTGGCACAAAATGGGTGATCAGTGTTTATTCTCTTCTGTTTGTGCCTTGTCTTTAGCTTTTTCTTCTATATTTAACTTTATGTAGAGGCTAGGCCCCTTTCTAAATCTTGGTTGAAATTATTTTTCATTCTAATTCATAGAAATGGAGTAGCGTGCAATGGTGTCGTCTTATACAACAGTGAGTTAGGAGAAAAAATTTGGGGGAACAAAATGGGTGATCAGTGTTTATTCTCTTCTGTTTGTGCCTTGTCTTTAGCTTTTTCTTCTATATTTAACTTTATGTAGAGGCTAGGCCCCTTTCTAAATCTTGGTTGAAATTATTTTTCATTCTAATTCATAGAAATGGAGTAGCGTGCAATGGTGTCGTCTTATACAACAGTGAGTTAGGAGAAAAAATTTGTGGGCACAAAATGGGTGATCAGTGTCTTATTCTATTCTGTTTGTGCCTTGTCTTTAGCTTTTTTTTCTATATTTAACATTATGTAGAGGCTAGGCCCCCCTCTAAATCTTGGTTGAAATTATTTTTCATTCTAATGCATAGAAATGGAGTTGCGTGCCATGGTCTCATCTCATACAACAGTGAGTTAGGAGAAAAAATTTGTGGGCACAAAATGGGTGATCAGTGTCTTATTCTCTTCTGTTTGTGCCTTGTCTTTAGCTTTTTCTTCTATATTTAACATTATGTGGACGCTAGGCCCCCCTCTAAATCTTGGCTGAAATTATTTTTCATTCTAATTAATAGAAATGGAGTAGCGTGCAATGGTGTCGTCTCATACAACAGTGAGTTAGGAGAAAAAATTTGTTGGCACAAAATGTGTGAACAGTGTCTTATTCTCTTCTGTTTGTGCCTTGTCTTTAGCTTTTTCTTCTATATTTAACATTATGTAGAGGCTAGGCCCCTCTCTAAATCTTGGTTGAAATTATTTTTCATTCTAAGTCATAGAAATGGAGTAGCGTGCAATGGTGTCGTCTCATACAACAGTGAGTTAGGAGAAAAAATTTGTTGGCACAAAATAGGTGATCAGTGTTTATTCTCTTCTGTTTGTGCCTTGTCTTTAGCTTTTTCTTCTACATTTAACTTTATGTAGAGGCTAGGCCCCTTTCTAAATCTTGGTTGAAATTATTTTTCATTCTAAGTCATAGAAATGGAGTAGCGTGCAATGGTGTCGTCTCATACAACTGTGAGTTAGGAGAAAAAATTTGTTGGCACAAAATGGGTGATCAGTGTCTTATTCTCTTCTGTTTGTGCCTTGTCTTTAGCTTTTTCTTCTATATTTAACTTTATGTAGAGGCTAGGCCCCTTTCTAAATCTTGGTTGAAATTATTTTTCATTCTAATTCATAGAAATGGAGTAGCGTGCAATGGTGTCGTCTCATACAACAGTGAGTTAGGAGAAAAAATTTGTGGGCACAAAATGGGTGGTCAGTGTCTTATTCTCTTCTGTTTGTGCCTTGTCTTTAGCTTTTTCTTCTATATTTAACTTTATGTAGAGGCTAGGCCCCTTTTTAAATCTTGGTTGAAATTATTTTTCATTCTAATTAATAGAAATGGAGTAGCGTGCAATGGTGTCGTCTCATACAACAGTGAGTTAGGAGAAAAAATTTGTGGGCACAAAATGGGTGATCAGTGTCTTATTCTCTTCTGTTTGTGCCTTGTCTTTAGCTTTTTCTTCTATATTTAACATTATGTAGAGGCTAGGCCCCCCTCTAAATCTTGGTTGAAATTATTTTTCATTCTAATTAATAGAAATGGAGTAGCGTGCAATGGTGTCGTCTCATACAACAGTGAGTTAGGAGAAAAAATTTGTGGGCACAAAATGGGTGGTCAGTGTCTTATTCTCTTCTGTTTGTGCCTTGTCTTTAGCTTTTTCTTCTATATTTAACTTTATGTAGAGGCTAGGCCCCTTTTTAAATCTTGGTTGAAATTATTTTTCATTCTAATTAATAGAAATGGAGTAGCGTGCAATGGTGTCGTCTCATACAACAGTGAGTTAGGAGAAAAAATTTGTGGGCACAAAATGGGTGATCAGTGTCTTATTCTCTTCTGTTTGTGCCTTGTCTTTAGCTTTTTCTTCTATATTTAACATTATGTAGAGGCTAGGCCCCCCTCTAAATCTTGGTTGAAATTATTTTTCATTCTAATTAATAGAAATGGAGTAGCGTGCAATGGTGTCGTCTCATACAACAGTGAGTTAGGAGAAAAAATTTGTTGGCACAAAATGTGTGAACAGTGTCTTATTCTCTTCTGTTTGTGCCTTGTCTTTAGCTTTTTCTTCTATATTTAACATTATATAGAGGCTAGGCCCCTCTCTAAATCTTGGTTGAAATTATTTTTCATTCTAAGTCATAGAAATGGAGTAGCGTGCAATGGTGTCGTCTCATACAACAGTGAGTTAGGAGAAAAAATTTGTTGGCACAAAATGGGTGATCAGTGTTTATTCTCTTCTGTTTGTGCCTTGTCTTTAGCTTTTTCTTCTATATTTAACTTTATGTAGAGGCTAGGCCCCTTTCTAAATCTTGGTTGAAATTATTTTTCATTCTAATTCATAGAAATGGAGTAGCGTGCAATGGTGTCGTCTTATACAACAGTGAGTTAGGAGAAAAAATTTGGGGGAACAAAATGGGTGATCAGTGTTTATTCTCTTCTGTTTGTGCCTTGTCTTTAGCTTTTTCTTCTATATTTAACTTTATGTAGAGGCTAGGCCCCTTTCTAAATCTTGGTTGAAATTATTTTTCATTCTAATTCATAGAAATGGAGTAGCGTGCAATGGTGTCGTCTTATACAACAGTGAGTTAGGAGAAAAAATTTGTGGGCACAAAATGGGTGATCAGTGTCTTATTCTATTCTGTTTGTGCCTTGTCTTTAGCTTTTTTTTCTATATTTAACATTATGTAGAGGCTAGGCCCCCCTCTAAATCTTGGTTGAAATTATTTTTCATTCTAATGCATAGAAATGGAGTTGCGTGCCATGGTCTCATCTCATACAACAGTGAGTTAGGAGAAAAAATTTGTGGGCACAAAATGGGTGATCAGTGTCTTATTCTCTTCTGTTTGTGCCTTGTCTTTAGCTTTTTCTTCTATATTTAACATTATGTGGACGCTAGGCCCCCCTCTAAATCTTGGCTGAAATTATTTTTCATTCTAATTAATAGAAATGGAGTAGCGTGCAATGGTGTCGTCTCATACAACAGTGAGTTAGGAGAAAAAATTTGTTGGCACAAAATGTGTGAACAGTGTCTTATTCTCTTCTGTTTGTGCCTTGTCTTTAGCTTTTTCTTCTATATTTAACATTATGTAGAGGCTAGGCCCCTCTCTAAATCTTGGTTGAAATTATTTTTCATTCTAAGTCATAGAAATGGAGTAGCGTGCAATGGTGTCGTCTCATACAACAGTGAGTTAGGAGAAAAAATTTGTTGGCACAAAATAGGTGATCAGTGTTTATTCTCTTCTGTTTGTGCCTTGTCTTTAGCTTTTTCTTCTACATTTAACTTTATGTAGAGGCTAGGCCCCTTTCTAAATCTTGGTTGAAATTATTTTTCATTCTAAGTCATAGAAATGGAGTAGCGTGCAATGGTGTCGTCTCATACAACTGTGAGTTAGGAGAAAAAATTTGTTGGCACAAAATGGGTGATCAGTGTCTTATTCTCTTCTGTTTGTGCCTTGTCTTTAGCTTTTTCTTCTATATTTAACTTTATGTAGAGGCTAGGCCCCTTTCTAAATCTTGGTTGAAATTATTTTTCATTCTAATTAATAGAAATGGAGTAGCGTGCAATGGTGTCGTCTCATACAACAGTGAGTTAGGAGAAAAAATTTGTTGGCACAAAATGTGTGATCAGTGTCTTATTCTCTTCGGTTTGTGACTTGTCTTTAGCTTTTTCTTCTATATTTAACTTTATGTAGAGGCTAGTCCCCTTTCTAAATCTTGGTTGAAATTATTTTTCATTCTAATTCATAGGAATGGAGTAGCGCGCAATGGTTTCGTCTCATACAACAGTGAGTTAGGAGAAAAAATTTGTGGGCACAAAATGGGTGATTAGTGTCTTATTCTCTTCTGTTTGTGCCTTGTCTTTAGCTTTTTCTTCTATATTTAACTTTATGCAGAGGCTAGGCCCCCCTCTAAATCTTGGTTGAAATTATTTTTCATTCTAATTCATAGAAATGGAGTAGCGTGCAATGGTGTCGTCTCATACAACAGTGAGTTAGGGGAAAAAATTTGTTCGCACAAAATGGGTGATCTGTGGCTTATTCTCTTCTGTTTGTGCCCTGTCTTTAGCTTTTTCTTCTATATTTAACTTTATGTAGAGGTTAGGCCCTTTTCTAAATCTTGGTTGAAATTATTTTTCATTCTAATTAATAGAAATGGAGTAGCGTGCAATGGTGTCGTCTCATACAACAGTGAGTTAGGAGAAAAAATTTGTTGGCACAAAATGTGTGAACAGTGTCTTATTCTCTTCTGTTTGTGCCTTGTCTTTAGCTTTTTCTTCTATATTTAACTTTATGTAGAGGCTAGGCCCCTTTCTAAATCTTGGTTGAAATTATTTTTCATTCTAATACATAGAAATGGAGTAGCGTGCAATGGTGTCGTCTCATACAACAGTGAGTTAGGAGAAAAAATTTGTGGGCACAAAATGGGTGAGCAGTGAATTATTCTCTTCTGTTTGTGCCTTGTCTTTAGCTTTTTCTTCTATATTTAACTTTATGTAGAGACGAGGCCTCTTTCTAAATCTTGGTTGAAATTATTTTTCATTCTAATTCATAGAAATGGAGTAGCGTGCAATGGTGTCGTCTCATACAACAGTGAGTTAGGAGAAAAAATTTGTGGGCACAAAATGGGTGAGAAGTGAATTATTCTCTTCTGTTTGTGCCTTGTCTTTAGCTTTTTCTTCTATATTTAACTTTATGCAGAGGCTAGGCCCCCCTCTAAATCTTGGTTGAAATTATTTTTCATTCTAATTAATAGAAATGGAGTAGCGTGCAATGGTGTCGTCTCATACAACAGTGAGTTAGGAGAAAAAATTTGTTCGCACAAAATGGGTGATCTGTGTCTTATTCTCTTCTGTTTGTGCCCTGTCTTTAGCTTTTTCTTCTATATTTAACTTTATGTAGAGGCTAGGCCCCTTTCTAAATCTTGGTTGAAATTATTTTTCATTCTAATTCATAGAAATGGAGTAGCGTGCAATGGTGTCGTCTCATACAACAGTGAGTTAGGAGAAAAAATTTGTGGGCACAAAATGGGTGATCAGTGTCTTAATCTCTTCTGTTTGTGCCTTGTCTTTAGCTATTTCTTCTATATTTAAATTTATGTAGAGGCGAGACCCCTTTCTAAATCTTGCTTGAAATTATTTTTCATTCTAATTCATAGAAATGGAGTAGCGTGCAATGGTGTCGTCTCATACAACAGTGAGTTAGGAGAAAAAATTTGTGGGCACAAAATGGCTGGTCAGTGTCTTATTCTCTTCTGTTTGTGCCTTGTCTTTAGCTTTTTCTTCTATATTTAACTTTATGTAGAGGCTAGGCCCCTTTTTAAATCTTGGTTGAAATTATTTTTCATTCTAATTAATAGAAATGGAGTAGCGTGCAATGGTGTCGTCTCATACAACAGTGAGTTAGGAGAAAAAATTTGTGGGCACAAAATGGGTGATCAGTGTCTTATTCTCTTCTGTTTGTGCCTTGTCTTTAGCTTTTTCTTCTATATTTAACATTATGTAGAGGCTAGGCCCCCCTCTAAATCTTGGTTGAAATTATTTTTCATTCTAATTAATAGAAATGGAGTAGCGTGCAATGGTGTCGTCTCATACAACAGTGAGTTAGGAGAAAAAATTTGTTGGCACAAAATGGGTGATCAGTGTTTATTCTCTTCTGTTTGTGCCTTGTCTTTAGCTTTTTCTTCTATATTTAACTTTATGTAGAGGCTAGGCCCCTTTCTAAATCTTGGTTGAAATTATTTTTCATTCTAATTCATAGAAATGGAGTAGCGTGCAATGGTGTCGTCTTATACAACAGTGAGTTAGGAGAAAAAATTTGGGGGAACAAAATGGGTGATCAGTGTTTATTCTCTTCTGTTTGTGCCTTGTCTTTAGCTTTTTCTTCTATATTTAACTTTATGTAGAGGCTAGGCCCCTTTCTAAATCTTGGTTGAAATTATTTTTCATTCTAATTCATAGAAATGGAGTAGCGTGCAATGGTGTCGTCTTATACAACAGTGAGTTAGGAGAAAAAATTTGTGGGCACAAAATGGGTGATCAGTGTCTTATTCTATTCTGTTTGTGCCTTGTCTTTAGCTTTTTTTTCTATATTTAACATTATGTAGAGGCTAGGCCCCCCTCTAAATCTTGGTTGAAATTATTTTTCATTCTAATGCATAGAAATGGAGTAGCGTGCCATGGTCTCATCTCATACAACAGTGAGTTAGGAGAAAAAATTTGTGGGCACAAAATGGGTGATCAGTGTCTTATTCTCTTCTGTTTGTGCCTTGTCTTTAGCTTTTTCTTCTATATTTAACATTATGTGGACGCTAGGCCCCCCTCTAAATCTTGGCTGAAATTATTTTTCATTCTAATTAATAGAAATGGAGTAGCGTGCAATGGTGTCGTCTCATACAACAGTGGGTTAGGAGAAAAAATTTGTTGGCAAAAAATGTGTGAACAGTGTCTTATTCTCTTCTGTTTGTGCCTTGTCTTTAGCTTTTTCTTCTATATTTAACATTATGTAGAGGCTAGGCCCCCCCTCTAAATCTTGGTGGAAATTATTTTTCATTCTAAGTCATAGAAATGGAGTAGCATGCAATGGTGTCGTCTCATACAACAGTGAGTTAGGAGAAAAAATTTGTGGGCACAAAATAGGTGATCAGTGTCTTATTCTCTTCTGTTTGTGCCTTGTCTTTAGCTTTTTCTTCTATATTTAACTTTATGTAGAGGCTAGGCCCCTTTCTAATCTTGGTTGAAATTATTTTTCATTCTAATGCATAGAAATGGAGTAGCGTGCAATGGTGTCGTCTCATACAACAGTGAGTTAGGAGAAAAAATTTGTTGGCACAAAATGGGTGATCAGTGTTTATTCTCTTCTGTTTGTGCCTTGTCTTTAGCTTCTTCTTCTATATTTAACTTTATGTAGAGGCTAGGCCCCTTTCTAAATCTTGGTTGAAATTATTTTTCATTCTAATTGATAGAAATGGAGTAGCGTGCAATGGTGTCGTCTTATACAACAGTGAGTTAGGAGAAAAAATTTGGGGGAACAAAATGGGTGATCAGTGTTTATTCTCTTCTGTTTGTGCCTTGTCTTTAGCTTTTTCTTCTATATTTAACTTTATGTAGAGGCTAGGCCCATTTCTAAATCTTGGTTGAAATTATTTTTCATTCTAATTCATAGAAATGGAGTAGCGTGCAATGGTGTCGTCTTATACAACAGTGAGTTAGGAGAAAAAATTTGTGGGCACAAAATGGGTGATCAGTGTCTTATTCTATTCTGTTTGTGCCTTGTCTTTAGCTTTTTTTTCTATATTTAACATTATGTAGAGGCTAGGCCCCCCTCTAAATCTTGGTTGAAATTATTTTTCATTCTAATGCATAGAAATGGAGTAGCGTGCCATGGTCTCATCTCATACAACAGTGAGTTAGGAGAAAAAATTTGTGGGCACAAAATGGGTGATCAGTGTCTTATTCTCTTCTGTTTGTGCCTTGTCTTTAGCTTTTTCTTCTATATTTAACATTATGTGGACGCTAGGCCCCCCTCTAAATCTTGGCTGAAATTATTTTTCATTCTAATTAATAGAAATGGAGTAGCGTGCAATGGTGTCGTCTCATACAACAGTGGGTTAGGAGAAAAAATTTGTTGGCACAAAATGTGTGAACAGTGTCTTATTCTCTTCTGTTTGTGCCTTGTCTTTAGCTTTTTCTTCTATATTTAACATTATGTAGAGGCTAGGCCCCCCCTCTAAATCTTGGTTGAAATTATTTTTCATTCTAAGTCATAGAAATGGAGTAGCATGCAATGGTGTCGTCTCATACAACAGTGAGTTAGGAGAAAAAATTTGTTGGCACAAAATGGGTGATCAGTGTCTTATTCTCTTCTGTTTGTGCCTTGTCTTTAGCTTTTTCTTCTATATTTAACATTATGTAGAGGCTAGGCCCCCCCTCTAAATCTTGGTTGAAATTATTTTTCATTCTAATTAATAGAAATGGAGTAGCGTGCAATGGTGTCGTCTCATACAACAGTGAGTTAGGAGAAAAAATTTGTGGGCACAAAATGGGTGATCAGTGTCTTATTCTCTTCTGTTTGTGCCTTGTCTTTAGCTTTTTCTTCTATATTTAACTTTATGTAGAGGCTAGGCCCCTTTCTAAATCTTGGTTGAAATTATTTTTCATTCTAATGCATAGAAATGGAGTAGCGTGCAATGGTGTCGTCTCATACAACAGTGAGTTAGGAGAAAATATTTGTTGGCACAAAATAGGTGATCAGTGTCTTATTCTCTTCTGTTTGTGCCTTGTCTTTAGCTTTTTCTTCTATATTTAACTTTATGTAGAGGCTAGGCCCCTTTCTAAATCTTGGTTGAAATTATTTTTCATTCTAATGCATAGAAATGGAGTAGCGTGCAATGGTGTCGTCTCATACAACAGTGAGTTAGGAGAAAATATTTGTTGGCACAAAATAGGTGATCAGTGTCTTATTCTCTTCTGTTTGTGCCTTGTCTTTAGCTTTTTCTTCTATATTTAACTTTATGTAGAGGCTAGGCCCCTTTCTAATCTTGGTTGAAATTATTTTTCATTCTAAGTCATAGAAATGGAGTAGCGTGCAATGGTGTCGTCTCATACAACAGTGAGTTAGGAGAAAAAATTTGTTGGCACAAAATGGGTGATCAGTGTTTATTCTCTTCTGTTTGTGCCTTGTCTTTAGCTTTTTCTTCTATATTTAACTTTATGTAGAGGCTAGGCCCCTTTCTAAATCTTGGTTGAAATTATTTTTCATTCTAATTCATAGAAATGGAGTAGTGTGCAATGGTGTCGTCTCATACAACAGTGAGTTAGGAGAAAAAATTTGTGGGCACAAAATGGGTGATCAGTGTCTTATTCTCTTCTGTTTGTGCCTTGTCTTTAGCTTTTTCTTCTACATTTAACTTTATGTAGAGGCTAGGCCCCCCTCTAAATCTTGGTTGAAATTATTTTTCATTGTAATTAATAGAAATGGAGTAGCGTGCAATGGTGTCGTCTCATACAACAGTGAGTTAGGAGAAAAAATTTGTGGGCACAAAATGGGTGATCAGTGTCTTATTCTCTTCTGTTTGTGCCTTGTCTTTAGCTTTTTCTTCTATATTTAACTTTATGTAGAGGCTAGGCCCCCCTCTAAATCTTGGTTGAAATTATTTTTCATTCTAATTCATAGAAATGGAGTAGCGTGCAATGGTGTCGTCTCATACAACAGTGAGTTAGGAGAAAAAATTTGTGGGCACAAAATGGGTGATCAGTGTCTTATTCTCTTCTGTTTATGCCTTGTCTTTAGCTTTTTCTTCTATATTTAACTTTATGTAGAGACTAGGCCCCTTTCTAAATCTTGGTTGAAATTATTTTTCATTCTAATTCATAGAAATGGAGTAGCGTGCAATGGTGTCGTCTCATACAACAGTGAGTTAGGAGAAAAAATTTGTGGGCACAAAATGGGTGATCAGTGTCTTATTCTCTTCTGTTTGTGCCTTGTCTTTAGCTTTTTCTTCTATATTTAACTTTATGTAGAGACTAGGCCCCTTTCTAAATCTTGGTTGAAATTATTTTTCATTCTAATTCATAGAAATGGAGTAGCGTGCAATGGTGTCGTCTCATACAACAGTGAGTTAGGAGAAAAAATTTGTGGGCACAAAATGGGTGATCAGTGTCTTATTCTCTTCTGTTTGTGCCTTGTCTTTAGCTTTTTCTTCTATATTTAACTTTATGAAGATGCTAGGACCCCTCTAAATCTTGGTTGAAATTATTTTTCATTCTAATTCATAGAAATGGAGTAGCGTGCAATGGTGTCATCTCATACAACAGTGAGTTAGGAGAAAAAATTTGTGGGCACAAAATGGGTGATCAGTGTCTTATTCTCTTCTGTTTGTGCCTTGTCTTTAGCTTTTTCTTCTATATTTAACTTTATGTAGAGGCTAGGCCCCTTTCTAAATCTTGGTTGAAATTATTTTTCATTCTAATTCATAGAAATGGAGTAGTGTGCAATGGTGTCATCTGATACAACAGTGAGTTAGGAGAAAAAATTTGTGGGCACAAAATGGGTGATCAGTGTCTTATTCTCTTCTGTTTGTGCCTTGTCTTTAGCTTTTTCTTCTATATTTAACTTTATGTAGAGGCTAGGCCACTTTCTAAATCTTGGTTGAAATTATTTTTCATTCTAATTAATAGAAATGGAGTAGCGTGCAATGATGTCGTGTCATACAACAGTGAGTTAGGAGAAAAAATTTGTTCGCACAAAATGGGTGATCAGTGTCTTATTCTCTTCTGTTTGTGCCTTGTCTTTAGCTTTTTCTTCTATATTTAACTTTATGTAGAGGCTAGGCCCCCTTCTAAATCTTGGTTGAAATTATTTTTCATTCTAATTAATAGAAATGGAGTAGCGTGCAATGTTGTCGTCTCATACAACAGTGAGTTAGGAGAAAAAATTTGTTCGCACAAAATGGGTGATCAGTGTCTTATTCTCTTCTGTTTGTGCCTTGTCTTTAGCTTTTTCTTCTATATTTAACTTTATGTAGAGGCTAGGCCCCTTTCTAAATCTTGGTTGAAATTATTTTACATTCTAATGATTAGAAATGGAGTAGCGTGCAATGGTGTCGTCTCATACAACAGTGAATTAGGAGAAAAAATTTGTGGGCACAAAATGGGTGATCAGTGTCTTATTCTCTTCTGTTTGTGCCTTGACTTTAGCTTTTTCTTCTATATTTAAATTTATGTAGAGGTTAGGCCCCTTTCTAAATCTTGGTTGAAATTATTTTTCATTCTAATTCATAGAAATGGAGTAGCGTGCAATGGTGTCATCTCATACAACAGTGAGTTAGGAGAAAAAATTTGTGGGCACAAAATGGGTGATCAGTGTCTTATTCTCTTCTGTTCGTGCCTTGTCTTTAGCTTTTTCTTCTATATTTAACTTTATGTAGAGGCTAGGCCCCATTCTAAATCTTGGTTGAAATTATTTTTCATTCTAATTCATAGAAATGGAGTAGCGTGCAATGATGTCGTCTCATACAACAGTGAGTTGGAGAAAAAATTTGTGGGCACAAAATGGGTGATCAGTGTCTTATTCTCTTCTGTTTGTGCCTTGTCTTTAGCTTTTTCGTCTATATTTAACTTTATGTAGAGACTAGGCCCCTTTCTAAATCTTGGTTGAAATTATTTTTCATTCTAATTCATAGAAATGGAGTAGCGTGCAATGGTGTCGTCTCATACAACAGTGAGTTAGGAGAAAAAATTTGTTGGCACAAAATTGGTGATCAGTGTCTTATTTTCTTCTGTTTGTCCCTTGTCTTTAGCTTTTTCTTCTATATTTAACTTTATGTAGATGCTAGGCCCCTTTATAAATCTTCGTTGAAATTATTTTTCATTCTAATTCATAGAAATGGAGTAGCGTGCAATGGTGTCGTCTCATACAACAGTGAGTTGGAGAAAAAATTTGTGGGCACAAAATGGGTGATCAGTGTCTTATTCTCTTCTGTTTGTGCCTTGTCTTTAGCTTTTTCTTTCTATATTTAACTTTATGTAGAAGCTAGGCCCCTTTCTAAATCTTGTTTGAAATTATTTTTCATTCTAATTCATAGAAATGGAGTAGCGTGCAATGGTGTCGTCTCATACAACAGTGGGTTAGGAGAAAAAATTTGTTGGCACAAAATGGGTGATCAGTGTCTTATTCTCTTCTGTTTGTGCCTTGTCTTTAGCTTTTTCTTCTATATTTAACTTTATGTAGAGGCTAGGCCCCTTTCTAAATCTTGGTTGAAATTATTTTTAATTTTAATTCATAGAAATGGAGTAGCGTGCAATGGTGTCGTCTCATACAACAGTGAGTTAGGAGAAAAAATTTGTGGGCACAAAATGGGTGATCAGTGTCTTATTCTCTTCTGTTTGTGCCTTGTCTTTAGCTTTTTCTTCTATATTTAACTTTATGTAGAGACTAGGCCCCTTTCTAAATCTTGGTTGAAATTATTTTTCATTCTAATTCATAGAAATGGAGTAGCGTGCAATGGTGTCTTCTCATAGAACAGTGAGTTAGGAGAAAAAATTTGTGGGCACAAAATGGGTGATCAGTGTCTTATTTTCTTCTGTTTGTCCCTTGTCTTTAGCTTTTTCTTCTATATTTAACTTTATGTAGATGCTAGGCCCCTTTATAAATCTTCGTTGAAATTATTTTTCATTCTAATTCATAGAAATGGAGTAGCGTGCAATGGTGTCGTCTCATACAACAGTGAGTTGGAGAAAAAATTTGTGGGCACAAAATGGGTGATCAGTGTCTTATTCTCTTCTGTTTGTGCCTTGTCTTTAGCTTTTTCTTTCTATATTTAACTTTATGTAGAAGCTAGGCCCCTTTCTAAATCTTGTTTGAAATTATTTTTCATTCTAATTCATAGAAATGGAGTAGCGTGCAATGGTGTCGTCTCATACAACAGTGGGTTAGGAGAAAAAATTTGTTGGCACAAAATGGGTGATCAGTGTCTTATTCTCTTCTGTTTGTGCCTTGTCTTTAGCTTTTTCTTCTATATTTAACTTTATGTAGAGGCTAGGCCACTTTCTAAATCTTGGTTGAAATTATTTTTCATTCTAATTCATAGAAATGGAGTAGCGTGCAATGGTGTCGTCTCATACAACAGTGAGTTAGGAGAATATATTTGTGGGCACAATATGGGTGATCAGTGTCTTATTCTCTTCTGTTTGTGCCTTGTCTTTAGCTTTTTCTTCTATATTTAACTTTATGTAGAGGCTAGGCCCCCCTCTAAATCTTGGTTGAAATTATTTTTCATTCTAATTCATAGAAATGGAGTAGCGTGCAATGGTATCGTCTCATACAACAGTGAGTTAGGAGAAAAAATTTGTGGGCACAAAATGGGTGATCAGTGTCTTATTCACTTCTGTTTGTGCCTTGTCTTTAGCTTTTTCTTCTATATTTAACTTTATGTAGAGGCTAGGCCCCTTTCTAAATCTCGGTTGAAATTATTTTTCAATCTAATTCATAGAAATGGAGTAGCGTGCAATGGTGTCATCTCATACAACAGTGAGTTAGGAGAAAAAATTTGTGGGCACAAAATGGGTGATCAGTGTCTTATTCTCTTCTGTTCGTGCCTTGTCTTTAGCTGTTTCTTCTATATTTAACTTTATGTAGAGGCTAGGCCCCTTTCTAAATCTTGGTTGAAATTATTTTTCATTCTAATTCATAGAAATGGAGTAGCGTGCAATGGTGTCGTCTCATACAACAGTGAGTTAGGAGAAAAAATTTGTGGGCACAAAATGGGTGATCAGTGTCTTATTCTCTTCTGTTTGTGCCTTGTCTTTAGCTTTTTCTTCTATATTTAACTTTATGTAGAGGCTAGGCCCCTTTCTAAATCTTGGTTGAAATTTTTTTTCATTCTAATTCATAGAAATGGAGTAGCGTGCAATGGTGTCATCTCATACAACAGTGAGTTAGGAGAAAAAATTTGTGGGCACAAAATGGGTGATCAGTGTCTTATTCTCTTCTGTTCGTGCCTTGTCTTTAGCTGTTTCTTCTATATTTAACTTTATGTAGAGGCTAGGCCCCCCTCTAAATCTTGGTTGAAATTATTTTTCATTCTAATTAATAGAAATGGAGTAGCGTGCAATGGTGTCGTCTCATACAACAGTGAATTAGGAGAAAAAATTTGTGGGCACAAAATGGGTGATCAGTGTCTTATTCTCTTCTGTTTGTGCCTTGACTTTAGCTTTTTCTTCTATATTTAAATTTATGTAGAGGCTAGGCCCCTTTCTAAATCTTGGTTGAAATTATTTTTCATTCTAATTCATAGAAATGGAGTAGCGTGCAATGGTGTCATCTCATACAACAGTGAGTTAGGAGAAAAAATTTGTGGGCACAAAATAGGTGATCAGTGTCTTATTCTCTTCTGTTCGTGCCTTGTCTTTAGCTTTTTCTTCTATATTTAACTTTATGTAGAGGCTAGGCCCCATTCTAAATCTTGGTTGAAATTATTTTTCATTCTAATTCATAGAAATGGAGTAGCGTGCAATGATGTCGTCTCATACAACAGTGAGTTGGAGAAAAAATTTGTGGGCACAAAATGGGTGATCAGTGTCTTATTCTCTTCTGTTTGTGCCTTGTCTTTAGCTTTTTCGTCTATATTTAACTTTATGTAGAGACTAGGCCCCTTTCTAAATCTTGGTTGAAATTATTTTTCATTCTAATTCATAGAAATGGAGTAGCGTGCAATGGTGTCGTCTCATACAACAGTGAGTTAGGAGAAAAAATTTGTTGGCACAAAATGGGTGATCAGTGTCTTATTTTCTTCTGTTTGTCCCTTGTCTTTAGCTTTTTCTTCTATATTTAACTTTATGTAGATGCTAGGCCCCTTTATAAATCTTCGTTGAAATTATTTTTCATTCTAATTCATAGAAATGGAGTAGCGTGCAATGGTGTCGTCTCATACAACAGTGAGTTGGAGAAAAAATTTGTGGGCACAAAATGGGTGATCAGTGTCTTATTCTCTTCTGTTTGTGCCTTGTCTTTAGCTTTTTCTTTCTATATTTAACTTTATGTAGAATCTAGGCCCCTTTCTAAATCTTGTTTGAAATTATTTTTCATTCTAATTCATAGAAATGGAGTAGCGTGCAATGGTGTCGTCTCAGACAACAGTGGGTTAGGAGAAAAAATTTGTTGGCACAAAATGGGTGATAAGTGTCTTATTCTCTTCTGTTTGTGCCTTGTCTTTAGCTTTTTCTTCTATATTTAACTTTATGTAGATGCTAGACCCCTTTATAAATCTTGGTTGAAATTATTTTTCATTCTAATTCATAGAAATGGAGTAGCGTGCAATGGTGTCGTCTCATACAACAGTGAGTTGGAGAAAAAATTTGTGGGCACAAAATGGGTGATCAGTGTCTTATTCTCTTCTGTTTGTGCCTTGTCTTTAGCTTTTTCGTCTATATTTAACTTTATGTAGAAACTAGGCCCCTTTCTAAATCTTGGTTGAAATTATTTTTCATTCTAATTCATAGAAATAGAGTAGCGTGCAATGGTGTCGTCTCATACAACAGTGAGTTAGGAGAAAAAATTTGTTGGCACAAAATGGGTGATCAGTGTCTTATTTTCTTCTGTTTGTCCCTTGTCTTTAGCTTTTTCTTCTATATTTAACTTTATGTAGATGCTAGGCCCCTTTATAAATCTTCGTTGAAATTATTTTTCATTCTAATTCATAGAAATGGAGTAGCGTGCAATGGTGTCGTCTCATACAACAGTGAGTTGGAGAAAAAATTTGTGGGCACAAAATGAGTGATCAGTGTCTTATTCTCTTCTGTTTGTGCCTTGTCTTTAGCTTTTTCTTTCTATATTTAACTTTATGTAGAAGCTAGGCCCCTTTCTAAATCTTGTTTGAAATTATTTTTCATTCTAATTCATAGAAATGGAGTAGCGTGCAATGGTGTTGTCTCATACAACAGTGGGTTAGGAGGAAAAATTTGTTGGCACAAAATGGGTGATCAGTGTCTTATTCTCTTCTGTTTGTGCCTTGTCTTTAGCTTTTTCTTCTATATTTAACTTTATGTAGAGGCTAGGCCACTTTCTAAATCTTGGTTGAAATTATTTTTCATTCTAATTCATAGAAATGGAGTAGCGTGCAATGGTGTCGTCTCATACAACAGTGAGTTAGGAGAATATATTTGTGGGCACAATATGGGTGATCAGTGTCTTATTCTCTTCTGTTTGTGCCTTGTCTTTAGCTTTTTCTTCTATATTTAACTTTATGTAGAGGCTAGGCCCCCCTCTAAATCTTGGTTGAAATTATTTTTCATTCTAATTCATAGAAATGGAGTAGCGTGCAATGGTATCGTCTCATACAACAGTGAGTTAGGAGAAAAAATTTGTGGGCACAAAATGGGTGATCAGTGTCTTATTCTCTTCTGTTTGTGCCTTGTCTTTAGCTTTTTCTTCTATATTTAACTTTATGTAGAGGCTAGGCCCCTTTCTAAATCTTGGTTGAAATTATTTTTCATTCTAATTCATAGAAATGGAGTAGCGTGCAATGGTGTCATCTCATACAATAGTGAGTTAGGAGAAAAAATTTGTGGGCACAAAATGGGTGATCAGTGTCTTATTCTCTTCTGTTCGTGCCTTGTCTTTAGCTGTTTCTTCTATATTTAACTTTATGTAGAGGCTAGGCCACTTTCTAAATCTTGGTTGAAATTATTTTTCATTCTAATTCATAGAAATGGAGTAGCGTGCAATGGTGTCGTCTCATACAACAGTGAGTTAGGAGAAAAAATTTGTGGGCACAAAATGGGTGATCAGTGTCTTATTCTCTTCTGTTTGTGCCTTGTCTTTAGCTTTTTCTTCTATATTTAACTTTATGTAGAGGCTAGGCCCCTTTCTAAATCTTGGTTGAAATTTTTTTTCATTCTAATTCATAGAAATGGAGTAGCGTGCAATGGTGTCATCTCATACAACAGTGAGTTAGGAGAAAAAATTTGTGGGCACAAAATGGGTGATCAGTGTCTTATTCTCTTCTGTTCGTGCCTTGTCTTTAGCTTTTTCTTCTATATTTAATTTTATGTAGAGGCTAGGCCCCTTTCTAAATCTTGGTTGAAATTATTTTTCTTTCTAATTCATAGAAATGGAGTAGCGTGCAATGGTGTCATCTCATACAACAGTGAGTTAGGAGAAAAAATTTCTGGGCACAAAATGGGTGATCAGTGCCTTATTCTCTTCTGTTTGTGCCTTGTCTTTAGCTTTTTCTTCTATATTTAACTTTATGTAGAGGCTAGGCCCCTTTCTAAATCTTGGTTGAAATTATTTTTCATTCTAATTCATAGAAATGGAGTAGCGTGCAATGGTGTCGTCTCATACAACAGTGAGTTAGGAGAAAAAATTTGTGGGCACAAAATGTGTGATCAGTGACTTATTCTCTTCTGTTTGTGCCTTGTCTTTAACTTTTTCTTCTATATTTAACTTTATGTAGAGGCTAGGCCCCCCTCTAAATCTTGTTTGAAATTATTTTTCATTCTAATTAATAGAAATGGAGTAGCGTGCAATGGTGTCGTCTCATACAACAGTGAGTTAGGAGAAAAAATTTGTTCGCACAAAATGGGTGATAAGTGTCTTATTCTCTTCTGTTTGTGCCTTGTCTTTAGCTTTTTCTTCTATATTTAACTTTATGTAGAGGCTAGGCCCCCCTCTAAATCTTGGTTGAAATTATTTTTCATTGTAATTAATAGAAATGGAGTAGCGTGCAATGGTGTCGTCTCATACAACAGTGAGTTAGAAGAAAAAATTTGTGGGCACAAAATGTGTGATCAGTGTCTTATTCTCTTCTGTTTGTGCCTTGTGTTTAGCTTTTTCTTCTATATTTAACTTTATGTAGAGGCTAGGCCCCTTTCTAAATCTTGGTTAAAATTATTTTTCATTCTAATGATTAGAAATGGAGTAGCGTGCAATGGTGTCGTCTCATACAACAGTGAATTAGGAGAAAAAATTTGTGGGCACAAAATGGGTGATCAGTGTCTTATTCTCTTCTGTTTGTGCCTTGACTTTAGCTTTTTCTTCTATATTTAAATTTATGTAGAGGCTAGGCCCCTTTCCAAATCTTGGTTGAAATTATTTTTCATTCTAATTCATAGAAATGGAGTAGCGTGCAATGGTGTCATCTCATACAACAGTGAGTTAGGAGAAAAAATTTGTGGGCACAAAATGGGTGATCAGTGTCTTATTCTCTTCTGTTCGTGCCTTCTCTTTAGCTTTTTCTTCTATATTTAACTTTATGTAGAGGCTAGGCCCCATTCTAAATCTTGGTTGAAATTATTTTTCATTCTAATTCATAGAAATGGAGTAGCGTGCAATGGTGTCGTCTCATACAACAGTGAGTTAGGAGAAAAAATTTGTGGGCACAAAATGGGTGATCAGTGTCTTATTCTCTTCTGTTTGTGCCTTGTCTTTAGCTTTTTCTTCTATATTTAACTTTATGTAGAGGCTAGGCCCCACTCTAAATCTTGGTTGAAATTATTTTTCATTCTAATTAATAGAAATGGAGTAGCGTGCAATGGTGTCGTCTCATACAACAGTGAGTTAGGAGAAAAAATTTGTTCGCACAAAATGGGTGATCAGTGACTTATTCTCTTCTGTTTGTGCCTTGTCTTTAGCTTTTTCTTCTATATTTAACTTTATGTAGAGGCTAGGCCCCTTTCTAAATCTTGGTTGAAATTATTTTTCATTCTAATTCATAGAAATGGAGTAGCGTGCAATGGTGTCGTCTCATACAACAGTGAGTTAGGAGAATATATTTGTGGGCACAAAATGGGTGATCAGTGTCTTATTCTCTTCTGTTTGTGCCTTGTCTTTAGCTTTTTCTTCTATATTTAACTTTATGTAGAGGCTAGGCCACCCTCTAAATCTTGGTTGAAATTATTTTTCATTCTAATTAATAGAAATGGAGTAGCGTGCAATGGTGTCGTCTCATACAACAGTGAGTTAGGAGAAAAAATTTGTTCGCACAAAATGGGTGATCAGTGTCTTCTTCTCTTCTGTTTGTGCCTTGTCTTTAGCTTTTTCTTCTATATTAAACTTTATGTAGAGGCTAGGCCCCACTCTAAATCTTGGTTGAAATTATTTTTCATTCTAATTCATAGAAATGGAGTAGCGTGCAATGGTATCGTCTCATACAACAGTGAGTTAGGAGAAAAAATTTGTGGGCACAAAATGGGTGATCAGTGTCTTATTCTCTTCTGTTTGTGCCTTGTCTTTAGCTTTTTCTTCTCTATTTAACTTTATGTAGAGACTAGGCCCCTTTCTAAATCTTGGTTGAAATTATTTTTCATTCTAATTCATAGAAATGGAGATGCGTGCAATGGTGTCGTCTCATAGAACAGTGAGTTAGGAGAAAAAATTTGTGGGCACAAAATGGGTGATCAGTGTTTTATTCTTTTCTGTTTGTGCCTTGTCTTTAGCTTTTTCTTCTATATTTAACTTTATGTAGAGGCTAGGCCCCCCTCTAAATCTTAGTTGAAATTATTTTTCATTCTAATTCATAGAAATGGAATAGCGTGCAATGGTGTCGTCTCATACAACAGTGAGTTAGGAGAAAAAATTTGTTGGCACAAAATCGGTGATCAGTGTCTTATTCTCTTCTGTTTGTGCCTTGTCTTTAGCTTTTTCTTCTATATTTAACTTTATGTAGAGGCTAGGCCCCCCTCTAAATCTTGGTTGAAATTATTTTTCATTCTAATTAATAGAAATGGAGTAGCGTGCAATGGTGTCGTCTCATACAACAGTGAGTTAGGAGAAAAAATTTGTTCGCACAAAATGGGTGATCAGTGTCTTATTCTCTTCTGTTTGTGCCTTGTCTTTAGCTTTTTCTTCTATATTTAACTTTATGTAGAGGCTAGGCCCCTTTCTAAATCTTGGTTGAAATTATTTTTCATTCTAATTCATAGAAATGGAGTAGCGTGCAATGGTGTCATCTCATACAACAGTGAGTTAGGAGAAAAAATTTGTGGGCACAAAATGGGTGATCAGTGTCTTATTCTCTTCTGTTCGTGCGTTGTCTTTAGCTTTTTCTTCTATATTTAACTTTATGTAGAGGCTAGGCCCCATTCTAAATCTTAGTTGAAATTATTTTTCATTCTAATTCATAGAAATGGAGTAGCATGCAATGGTGTCGTCTCATACAACAGTGAGTTAGGAGAAAAAATTTGTGGGCACAAAATGGGTGATCAGTGTCTTATTCTCTTCTGTTTGTGCCTTGTCTTTAGCTTTTTCTTCTATATTTAACTTTATGTAGAGGCTAGGCCCCACTCTAAATCTTGGTTGAAATTATTTTTCATTCTAATTAATAGAAATGGAGTAGCGTGCAATGGTGTCGTCTCATACAACAGTGAGTTAGGAGAAAAAATTTGTTCGCACAAAATGGGTGATCAGTGACTTATTCTCTTCTGTTTGTGCCTTGTCTTTAGCTTTTTCTTCTATATTTAACTTTAAGTAGAGGCAAGGCCCCCCTCTAAATCTTGGTTGAAATTATTTTTCATTCTAATTAATAGAAATGGAGTAGCATGCAATGGTGTCGTCTCATAGAACAGTGAGTCAGGAGAAAAAATTTGTGGGCACAAAATGGGTGATCAGTGTCTTATTCTCTTCTGTTCGTGCCTTGTCTTTAGCTTTTTCTTCTATATTTAACTTTATGTAGAGGCTAGGCCCCATTCTAAATCTTGGTTGAAATTATTTTTCATTCTAATTAATAGAAATGGAGTAGCGTGCAATGGTGTCGTCTCATACAACAGTGAGTTAGGAGAAAAAATTTGTTCGCACAAAATGGGTGATCAGTGACTTATTCTCTTCTGTTTGTGCCTTGTCTTTAGCTTTTTCTTCTATATTTAACTTTAAGTAGAGGCAAGGCCCCCCTCTAAATCTTGGTTGAAATTATTTTTCATTCTAATTCATAGAAATGGAGTAGCGTGCAATGGTGTCGTCTCATACAACAGTGAGTTAGGAGAAAAAATTTGTTGGCACAAAATGGGTGATCAGGGTCTTATTCTCTTCTGTTTGTGCCTTGTCTTTAGCTTTTTCTTCTATATTTAACTTTATGTAGAGGCTAGGCCCCTTTCTAAATCTTGGTTGAAATTATTTTTCATTCTAATTCATAGAAATGGAGTAGCGTGCAATGGTGTCGTCTCATACAACAGTGAGTTAGGAGAATATATTTGTGGGCACAAAATGGGTGATCAGTGTCTTATTCTCTTCTGTTTGTGCCTTGTCTTTAGCTTTTTCTTCTATATTAAACTTTATGTAGAGGCTAGGCCCCACTCTAAATCTTGGTTGAAATTATTTTTCATTCTAATTCATAGAAATGGAGTAGCGTGCAATGGTATCGTCTCATACAACAGTGAGTTAGGAGAAAAAATTTGTGGGCACAAAATGGGTGATCAGTGTCTTATTCTCTTCTGTTTGTGCCTTGTCTTTAGATTTTCTTCTCTATTTAACTTTATGTAGAGACTAGGCCCCTTTCTAAATCTTGGTTGAAATTATTTTTCATTCTAATTCATAGAAATGGAGTAGCGTGCAATGGTGTCGTCTCATAGAACAGTGAGTTAGGAGAAAAAATTTGTTCGCACAAAATGGGTGATCAGTGTCTTCTTCTCTTCTGTTTGTGCCTTGTCTTTAGCTTTTTCTTCTATATTAAACTTTATGTAGAGGCTAGGCCCCACTCTAAATCTTGGTTGAAATTATTTTTCATTCTAATTCATAGAAATGGAGTAGCGTGCAATGGTATCGTCTCATACAACAGTGAGTTAGGAGAAAAAATTTGTGGGCACAAAATGGGTGATCAGTGTCTTATTCTCTTCTGTTTGTGCCTTGTCTTTAGCTTTTTCTTCTCTATTTAACTTTATGTAGAGACTAGGCCCCTTTCTAAATCTTGGTTGAAATTATTTTTCATTCTAATTCATAGAAATGGAGATGCGTGCAATGGTGTCGTCTCATAGAACAGTGAGTTAGGAGAAAAAATTTGTGGGCACAAAATGGGTGATCAGTGTTTTATTCTTTTCTGTTTGTGCCTTGTCTTTAGCTTTTTCTTCTATATTTAACTTTATGTAGAGGCTAGGCCCCCCTCTAAATCTTAGTTGAAATTATTTTTCATTCTAATTCATAGAAATGGAATAGCGTGCAATGGTGTCGTCTCATACAACAGTGAGTTAGGAGAAAAAATTTGTTGGCACAAAATCGGTGATCAGTGTCTTATTCTCTTCTGTTTGTGCCTTGTCTTTAGCTTTTTCTTCTATATTTAACTTTATGTAGAGGCTAGGCCCCCCTCTAAATCTTGGTTGAAATTATTTTTCATTCTAATTAATAGAAATGGAGTAGCGTGCAATGGTGTCGTCTCATACAACAGTGAGTTAGGAGAAAAAATTTGTTCGCACAAAATGGGTGATCAGTGTCTTATTCTCTTCTGTTTGTGCCTTGTCTTTAGCTTTTTCTTCTATATTTAACTTTATGTAGAGGCTAGGCCCCTTTCTAAATCTTGGTTGAAATTATTTTTCATTCTAATTCATAGAAATGGAGTAGCGTGCAATGGTGTCATCTCATACAACAGTGAGTTAGGAGAAAAAATTTGTGGGCACAAAATGGGTGATCAGTGTCTTATTCTCTTCTGTTCGTGCGTTGTCTTTAGCTTTTTCTTCTATATTTAACTTTATGTAGAGGCTAGGCCCCATTCTAAATCTTAGTTGAAATTATTTTTCATTCTAATTCATAGAAATGGAGTAGCATGCAATGGTGTCGTCTCATACAACAGTGAGTTAGGAGAAAAAATTTGTGGGCACAAAATGGGTGATCAGTGTCTTATTCTCTTCTGTTTGTGCCTTGTCTTTAGCTTTTTCTTCTATATTTAACTTTATGTAGAGGCTAGGCCCCACTCTAAATCTTGGTTGAAATTATTTTTCATTCTAATTAATAGAAATGGAGTAGCGTGCAATGGTGTCGTCTCATACAACAGTGAGTTAGGAGAAAAAATTTGTTCGCACAAAATGGGTGATCAGTGACTTATTCTCTTCTGTTTGTGCCTTGTCTTTAGCTTTTTCTTCTATATTTAACTTTAAGTAGAGGCAAGGCCCCCCTCTAAATCTTGGTTGAAATTATTTTTCATTCTAATTAATAGAAATGGAGTAGCATGCAATGGTGTCGTCTCATAGAAAAGTGAGTCAGGAGAAAAAATTTGTGGGCACAAAATGGGTGATCAGTGTCTTATTCTCTTCTGTTCGTGCCTTGTCTTTAGCTTTTTCTTCTATATTTAACTTTATGTAGAGGCTAGGCCCCATTCTAAATCTTGGTTGAAATTATTTTTCATTCTAATTCATAGAAATGGAGTAGCGTGCAATGGTGTAGTCTCATACAACAGTGAGTTAGGAGAAAAAATTTGTGGGCACAAAATGGGTGATCAGTGTCTTTTTCTCTTCTGTTTGTGCCTTGTCTTTAGCTTTTTCTTCTATATTTAACTTTATGTAGAGGATAGACCCCACTCTAAATCTTGGTTGAAATTATTTTTCATTCTAATTAATAGAAATGGAGTAGCGTGCAATGGTGTCGTCTCATACAACAGTGAGTTAGGAGAAAAAATTTGTTCGCACAAAATGGGTGATCAGTGACTTATTCTCTTCTGTTTGTGCCTTGTCTTTAGCTTTTTCTTCTATATTTAACTTTAAGTAGAGGCAAGGCCCCCCTCTAAATCTTGGTTGAAATTATTTTTCATTCTAATTCATAGAAATGGAGTAGCGTGCAATGGTGTCGTCTCATACAACAGTGAGTTAGGAGAAAAAATTTGTTGGCACAAAATGGGTGATCAGGGTCTTATTCTCTTCTGTTTGTGCCTTGTCTTTAGCTTTTTCTTCTATATTTAACTTTATGTAGAGGCTAGGCCCCTTTCTAAATCTTGGTTGAAATTATTTTTCATTCTAATTCATAGAAATGGAGTAGCGTGCAATGGTGTCGTCTCATACAACAGTGAGTTAGGAGAATATATTTGTGGGCACAAAATGGGTGATCAGTGTCTTATTCTCTTCTGTTTGTGCCTTGTCTTTAGCTTTTTCTTCTATATTAAACTTTATGTAGAGGCTAGGCCCCACTCTAAATCTTGGTTGAAATTATTTTTCATTCTAATTCATAGAAATGGAGTAGCGTGCAATGGTATCGTCTCATACAACAGTGAGTTAGGAGAAAAAATTTGTGGGCACAAAATGGGTGATCAGTGTCTTATTCTCTTCTGTTTGTGCCTTGTCTTTAGATTTTCTTCTCTATTTAACTTTATGTAGAGACTAGGCCCCTTTCTAAATCTTGGTTGAAATTATTTTTCATTCTAATTCATAGAAATGGAGTAGCGTGCAATGGTGTCGTCTCATAGAACAGTGAGTTAGGAGAAAAAATTTGTGGGCACAAAATGGGTGATCAGTGTTTTATTCTTTTCTGTTTGTGCCTTGTCTTTAGCTTTTTCTTCTATATTTAACTTTATGTAGAGGCTAGGCCCCCCTCTAAATCTTAGTTGAAATTATTTTTCATTCTAATTCATAGAAATGGAATAGCGTGCAATGGTGTCGTCTCATACAACAGTGAGTTAGGAGAAAAAATTTGTTGGCACAAAATCGGTGATCAGTGTCTTATTCTCTTCTGTTTGTGCCTTGTGTTTAGCTTTTTCTTCTATATTTAACTTTATGTAGAGGCTAGGCCCCTTTCTAAATCTTGGTTAAAATTATTTTTCATTCTAATGATTAGAAATGGAGTAGCGTGCAATGGTGTCGTCTCATACAACAGTGAATTAGGAGAAAAAATTTGTGGGCACAAAATGGGTGATCAGTGTCTTATTCTCTTCTGTTTGTGCCTTGACTTTAGCTTTTTCTTCTATATTTAAATTTATGTAGAGGCTAGGCCCCTTTCCAAATCTTGGTTGAAATTATTTTTCATTCTAATTCATAGAAATGGAGTAGCGTGCAATGGTGTCATCTCATACAACAGTGAGTTAGGAGAAAAAATTTGTGGGCACAAAATGGGTGATCAGTGTCTTATTCTCTTCTGTTCGTGCCTTCTCTTTAGCTTTTTCTTCTATATTTAACTTTATGTAGAGGCTAGGCCCCATTCTAAATCTTGGTTGAAATTATTTTTCATTCTAATTCATAGAAATGGAGTAGCGTGCAATGATGTCGTCTCATACAACAGTGAGTTAGGAGAAAAAATTTGTGGGCACATAATGGGTGATCAGTGTCTTATTCTCTTCTGTTTGTGCCTTGTCTTTAGCTTTTTCTTCTATATTTAACTTTATGTAGAGGCTAGGCCCCACTCTAAATCTTGGTTGAAATTATTTTTCATTCTAATTAATAGAAATGGAGTAGCGTGCAATGGTGTCGTCTCATACAACAGTGAGTTAGGAGAAAAAATTTGTTCGCACAAAATGGGTGATCAGTGACTTATTCTCTTCTGTTTGTGCCTTGTCTTTAGCTTTTTCTTCTATATTTAACTTTATGTAGAGGCTAGGCCCCTTTCTAAATCTTGGTTGAAATTATTTTTCATTCTAATTCATAGAAATGGAGTAGCGTGCAATGGTGTCGTCTCATACAACAGTGAGTTAGGAGAATATATTTGTGGGCACAAAATGGGTGATCAGTGTCTTATTCTCTTCTGTTTGTGCCTTGTCTTTAGCTTTTTCTTCTATATTTAACTTTATGTAGAGGCTAGGCCACCCTCTAAATCTTGGTTGAAATTATTTTTCATTCTAATTAATAGAAATGGAGTAGCGTGCAATGGTGTCGTCTCATACAACAGTGAGTTAGGAGAAAAAATTTGTTCGCACAAAATGGGTGATCAGTGTCTTCTTCTCTTCTGTTTGTGCCTTGTCTTTAGCTTTTTCTTCTATATTAAACTTTATGTAGAGGCTAGGCCCCACTCTAAATCTTGGTTGAAATTATTTTTCATTCTAATTCATAGAAATGGAGTAGCGTGCAATGGTATCGTCTCATACAACAGTGAGTTAGGAGAAAAAATTTGTGGGCACAAAATGGGTGATCAGTGTCTTATTCTCTTCTGTTTGTGCCTTGTCTTTAGCTTTTTCTTCTCTATTTAACTTTATGTAGAGACTAGGCCCCTTTCTAAATCTTGGTTGAAATTATTTTTCATTCTAATTCATAGAAATGGAGTAGCGTGCAATGGTGTCGTCTCATAGAACAGTGAGTTAGGAGAAAAAATTTGTGGGCACAAAATGGGTGATCAGTGTTTTATTCTTTTCTGTTTGTGCCTTGTCTTTAGCTTTTTCTTCTATATTTAACTTTATGTAGAGGCTAGGCCCCCCTCTAAATCTTAGTTGAAATTATTTTTCATTCTAATTCATAGAAATGGAATAGCGTGCAATGGTGTCGTCTCATACAACAGTGAGTTAGGAGAAAAAATTTGTTGGCACAAAATCGGTGATCAGTGTCTTATTCTCTTCTGTTTGTGCCTTGTCTTTAGCTTTTTCTTCTATATTTAACTTTATGTAGAGGCTAGGCCCCCCTCTAAATCTTGGTTGAAATTATTTTTCATTCTAATTAATAGAAATGGAGTAGCGTGCAATGGTGTCGTCTCATACAACAGTGAGTTAGGAGAAAAAATTTGTTCGCACAAAATGGGTGATCAGTGTCTTATTCTCTTCTGTTTGTGCCTTGTCTTTAGCTTTTTCTTCTATATTTAACTTTATGTAGAGGCTAGGCCCCTTTCTAAATCTTGGTTGAAATTATTTTTCATTCTAATTCATAGAAATGGAGTAGCGTGCAATGGTGTCATCTCATACAACAGTGAGTTAGGAGAAAAAATTTGTGGGCACAAAATGGGTGATCAGTGTCTTATTCTCTTCTGTTCGTGCGTTGTCTTTAGCTTTTTCTTCTATATTTAACTTTATGTAGAGGCTAGGCCCCATTCTAAATCTTAGTTGAAATTATTTTTCATTCTAATTCATAGAAATGGAGTAGCATGCAATGGTGTCGTCTCATACAACAGTGAGTTAGGAGAAAAAATTTGTGGGCACAAAATGGGTGATCAGTGTCTTATTCTCTTCTGTTTGTGCCTTGTCTTTAGCTTTTTCTTCTATATTTAACTTTATGTAGAGGCTAGGCCCCACTCTAAATCTTGGTTGAAATTATTTTTCATTCTAATTAATAGAAATGGAGTAGCGTGCAATGGTGTCGTCTCATACAACAGTGAGTTAGGAGAAAAAATTTGTTCGCACAAAATGGGTGATCAGTGACTTATTCTCTTCTGTTTGTGCCTTGTCTTTAGCTTTTTCTTCTATATTTAACTTTAAGTAGAGGCAAGGCCCCCCTCTAAATCTTGGTTGAAATTATTTTTCATTCTAATTAATAGAAATGGAGTAGCATGCAATGGTGTCGTCTCATAGAACAGTGAGTCAGGAGAAAAAATTTGTGGGCACAAAATGGGTGATCAGTGTCTTATTCTCTTCTGTTTGTGCCTTGTCTTTAGCTTTTTCTTCTATATTTAACTTTATGTAGAGGCTAGGCCACCCTCTAAATCTTGGTTGAAATTATTTTTCATTCTAATTCATAGAAATGGAGTAGCGTGCAATGGTGTCGTCTCATACAACAGTGAGTTAGGAGAAAAAATTTGTTCGCACAAAATGGGTGATCAGTGTCTTCTTCTCTTCTGTTTGTGCCTTGTCTTTAGCTTTTTCTTCTATATTAAACTTTATGTAGAGGCTAGGCCCCACTCTAAATCTTGGTTGAAATTATTTTTCATTCTAATTCATAGAAATGGAGTAGCGTGCAATGGTATCGTCTCATACAACAGTGAGTTAGGAGAAAAAATTTGTGGGCACAAAATGGGTGATCAGTGTCTTATTCTCTTCTGTTTGTGCCTTGTCTTTAGCTTTTTCTTCTCTATTTAACTTTATGTAGAGACTAGGCCCCTTTCTAAATCTTGGTTGAAATTATTTTTCATTCTAATTCATAGAAATGGAGTAGCGTGCAATGGTGTCGTCTCATAGAACAGTGAGTTAGGAGAAAAAATTTGTGGGCACAAAATGGGTGATCAGTGTTTTATTCTTTTCTGTTTGTGCCTTGTCTTTAGCTTTTTCTTCTATATTTAACTTTATGTAGAGGCTAGGCCCCCCTCTAAATCTTAGTTGAAATTATTTTTCATTCTAATTCATAGAAATGGAATAGCGTGCAATGGTGTCGTCTCATACAACAGTGAGTTAGGAGAAAAAATTTGTTGGCACAAAATCGGTGATCAGTGTCTTATTCTCTTCTGTTTGTGCCTTGTCTTTAGCTTTTTCTTCTATATTTAACTTTATGTAGAGGCTAGGCCCCCCTCTAAATCTTGGTTGAAATTATTTTTCATTCTAATTAATAGAAATGGAGTAGCGTGCAATGGTGTCGTCTCATACAACAGTGAGTTAGGAGAAAAAATTTGTTCGCACAAAATGGGTGATCAGTGTCTTATTCTCTTCTGTTTGTGCCTTGTCTTTAGCTTTTTCTTCTATATTTAACTTTATGTAGAGGCTAGGCCCCTTTCTAAATCTTGGTTGAAATTATTTTTCATTCTAATTCATAGAAATGGAGTAGCGTGCAATGGTGTCATCTCATACAACAGTGAGTTAGGAGAAAAAATTTGTGGGCACAAAATGGGTGATCAGTGTCTTATTCTCTTCTGTTCGTGCGTTGTCTTTAGCTTTTTCTTCTATATTTAACTTTATGTAGAGGCTAGGCCCCATTCTAAATCTTAGTTGAAATTATTTTTCATTCTAATTCATAGAAATGGAGTAGCATGCAATGGTGTCGTCTCATACAACAGTGAGTTAGGAGAAAAAATTTGTGGGCACAAAATGGGTGATCAGTGTCTTATTCTCTTCTGTTTGTGCCTTGTCTTTAGCTTTTTCTTCTATATTTAACTTTATGTAGAGGCTAGGCCCCACTCTAAATCTTGGTTGAAATTATTTTTCATTCTAATTAATAGAAATGGAGTAGCGTGCAATGGTGTCGTCTCATACAACAGTGAGTTAGGAGAAAAAATTTGTTCGCACAAAATGGGTGATCAGTGACTTATTCTCTTCTGTTTGTGCCTTGTCTTTAGCTTTTTCTTCTATATTTAACTTTAAGTAGAGGCAAGGCCCCCCTCTAAATCTTGGTTGAAATTATTTTTCATTCTAATTAATAGAAATGGAGTAGCATGCAATGGTGTCGTCTCATAGAACAGTGAGTCAGGAGAAAAAATTTGTGGGCACAAAATGGGTGATCAGTGTCTTATTCTCTTCTGTTCGTGCCTTGTCTTTAGCTTTTTCTTCTATATTTAACTTTATGTAGAGGCTAGGCCCCATTCTAAATCTTGGTTGAAATTATTTTTCATTCTAATTCATAGAAATGGAGTAGCGTGCAATGGTGTAGTCTCATACAACAGTGAGTTAGGAGAAAAAATTTGTGGGCACAAAATGGGTGATCAGTGTCTTTTTCTCTTCTGTTTGTGCCTTGTCTTTAGCTTTTTCTTCTATATTTAACTTTATGTAGAGGCTAGACCCCACTCTAAATCTTGGTTGAAATTATTTTTCATTCTAATTAATAGAAATGGAGTAGCGTGCAATGGTGTCGTCTCATACAACAGTGAGTTAGGAGAAAAAATTTGTTCGCACAAAATGGGTGATCAGTGACTTATTCTCTTCTGTTTGTGCCTTGTCTTTAGCTTTTTCTTCTATATTTAACTTTAAGTAGAGGCAAGGCCCCCCTCTAAATCTTGGTTGAAATTATTTTTCATTCTAATTCATAGAAATGGAGTAGCGTGCAATGGTGTCGTCTCATACAACAGTGAGTTAGGAGAAAAAATTTGTTGGCACAAAATGGGTGATCAGGGTCTTATTCTCTTCTGTTTGTGCCTTGTCTTTAGCTTTTTCTTCTATATTTAACTTTATGTAGAGGCTAGGCCCCTTTCTAAATCTTGGTTGAAATTATTTTTCATTCTAATTCATAGAAATGGAGTAGCGTGCAATGGTGTCGTCTCATACAACAGTGAGTTAGGAGAATATATTTGTGGGCACAAAATGGGTGATCAGTGTCTTATTCTCTTCTGTTTGTGCCTTGTCTTTAGCTTTTTCTTCTATATTTAACTTTATGTAGAGGCTAGGCCACCCTCTAAATCTTGGTTGAAATTATTTTTCATTCTAATTAATAGAAATGGAGTAGCGTGCAATGGTGTCGTCTCATACAACAGTGAGTTAGAAGAAAAAATTTGTTCGCACAAAATGGGTGATCAGTGTCTTCTTCTCTTCTGTTTGTGCCTTGTCTTTAGCTTTTTCTTCTATATTAAACTTTATGTAGAGGCTAGGCCCCACTCTAAATCTTGGTTGAAATTATTTTTCATTCTAATTCATAGAAATGGAGTAGCGTGCAATGGTATCGTCTCATACAACAGTGAGTTAGGAGAAAAAATTTGTGGGCACAAAATGGGTGATCAGTGTCTTATTCTCTTCTGTTTGTGCCTTGTCTTTAGCTTTTTCTTCTCTATTTAACTTTATGTAGAGACTAGGCCCCTTTCTAAATCTTGGTTGAAATTATTTTTCATTCTAATTCATAGAAATGGAGTAGCGTGCAATGGTGTCGTCTCATAGAACAGTGAGTTAGGAGAAAAAATTTGTGGGCACAAAATGGGTGATCAGTGTTTTATTCTTTTCTGTTTGTGCCTTGTCTTTAGCTTTTTCTTCTATATTTAACTTTATGTAGAGGCTAGGCCCCCCTCTAAATCTTAGTTGAAATTATTTTTCATTCTAATTCATAGAAATGGAATAGCGTGCAATGGTGTCGTCTCATACAACAGTGAGTTAGGAGAAAAAATTTGTTGGCACAAAATCGGTGATCAGTGTCTTATTCTCTTCTGTTTGTGCCTTGTCTTTAGCTTTTTCTTCTATATTTAACTTTATGTAGAGGCTAGGCCCCCCTCTAAATCTTGGTTGAAATTATTTTTCATTCTAATTAATAGAAATGGAGTAGCGTGCAATGGTGTCGTCTCATACAACAGTGAGTTAGGAGAAAAAATTTGTTCGCACAAAATGGGTGATCAGTGTCTTATTCTCTTCTGTTTGTGCCTTGTGTTTAGCTTTTTCTTCTATATTTAACTTTATGTAGAGGCTAGGCCCCTTTCTAAATCTTGGTTGAAATTATTTTTCATTCTAATTAATAGAAATGGAGTAGCGTGCAATGGTGTCATCTCATACAACAGTGAGTTAGGAGAAAAAATTTGTGGGCACAAAATGGGTGATCAGTGTCTTATTCTCTTCTGTTCGTGCGTTGTCTTTAGCTTTTTCTTCTATATTTAACTTTATGTAGAGGCTAGGCCCCATTCTAAATCTTGGTTGAAATTATTTTTCATTCTAATTCATAGAAATGGTGTAGCATGCAATGGTGTCGTCTCATACAACAGTGAGTTAGGAGAAAAAATTTGTGGTCACAAAATGGGTTATCAATGTCTTATTCTCTTCTGTTTGTGCCTTGTCTTTAGCTTTTTCTTCTATATTTAACTTTATGTAGAGGCTAGGCCCCTTTCTAAATCTTGGTTGAAATTATTTTTAATTCTAATTCATAGAAATGGAGTAGCGTGCAATGGTGTCGTCTCATACAACAGTGAGTTAGGAGAAAAAATTTGTGGGCACAAAATGGGTGATCAGTGTCTTATTCTCTTCTGTTCGTGCCTTGTCTTTAGCTTTTTCCTCTATATTTAACTTTATGTAGAGGCTAGGCCCCATTCTAAATCTTGGTTGAAATTATTTTTCATTCTAATTCATAGAAATGGAGTAGCATGCAATGGTGTCGTCTCATACAACAGTGAGTTAGGAGAAAAAATTTGTTCGCATAAAATGGGTGATCGGTGTCTTATTCTCTTCTGTTTGTGCCTTGTCTTTAGCTTTTTCTTCTATATTTAACATTACGTAGAGGCTAGGCCCCTTTCTAAATCTTGGTTGAAATTATTTTTCGTTCTAATTAATAGAAATGGAGTAGCGCGCAATGGTGTCACCTCATACAACAGTGAGTTAGGAGAAAAAATTTGTGGGCACAAAATGGGTAATCAGTGCCTTATTCTCTTCTGTTTGTGCCTTGTCTTTAGCTTTTTCTTCTATATTTAACTTTATGTAGAGGCTAGGCCCCTTTCTAAATCTTGGTTGAAATTATTTTTCATTCTAATTCATAGAAATGGAGTAGCGTGAAATGGTGTCGTCTCATACAACAGTGAGTTAGGAGAAAAAATTTGTGGGCACAAAATGGGTGATCAGTGACTTATTCTCTTATGTTTGTGCCTTGTCTTTAGCTTTTTCTTCTATATTTAACTTTATGTAGAGGCTACGCCCCCCTCTAAATCTTGGTTGAAATTATTTTTCATTCTAATTAATAGAAATGGAGTAGCGTGCAATGGTGTCGTCTCATACAACAGTGAGTTAGGAGAAAAAATTTGTTCGCACAAAATGGGTGATCAGTGACTTATTCTCTTCTGTTTGTGCCTTGTCTTTAGCTTTTTCTTCTATATTTAACTTCAAGTAGAGGCAAGGCCCCCCTCTAAATCTTGGTTGAAATTATTTTTCATTCTAATTAATAGAAATGGAGTAGCATGCAATGGTGTCGTCTCATAGAACAGTGAGTTAGGAGAAAAAATTTGTGGGCACAAAATGGGTGATCAGTGTCTTATTCTCTTCTGTTTGTGCCTTGTCTTTAGCTTTTGCTTCTATATTTAACTTTATGTAGAGGCTAGGCCCCCCTCTAAATCTTGGTTGAAATTATTTTTCATTCTAATTCATAGAAATGGAGTAGCGTGCAATGGTGTCGTCTCATACAACAGTGAGTTAGGAGAAAAAATTTGTTGGCACAAAATGGGTGATCAGTGTCTTATTCTCTTCTGTTTGTGCCTTGTCTTTAGCTTTTTCTTCTATATTTAACTTTATGTAGAGGCTAGGCCCCTTTCTAAATCTTGGTTGAAATTATTTTTCATTCTAATTCATAGAAATGGAGTAGCGTGCAATGGTGTCGTCTCATACAACAGTGAGTTAGGAGAATATATTTGTGGGCACAAAATGGGTGATCAGTGTCTTATTCTCTTCTGTTTGTGCCTTGTCTTTAGCTTTTTCTTCTATATTTAACTTTATGTAGAGGCTAGGCCACCCTCTAAATCTTGGTTGAAATTATTTTTCATTCTAATTAATAGAAATGGAGTAGCGTGCAATGGTGTCGTCTCATACAACAGTGAGTTAGGAGAAAAAATTCGTTCGCACAAAATGGGTGATCAGTGTTTTCTTCTCTTCTGTTTGTGCCTTGTCTTTAGCTTTTTCTTCTATATTAAACTTTATGTAGAGGTTAGGCCCCACTCTAAATCCTGGTTGAAATTATTTTTCATTCTAATTCATAGAAATGGAGTAGCGTGCAATGGTATCGTCTCATACAACAGTGAGTTAGGAGAAAAAATTTGTGGGCACAAAATGGGTGATCAGTGTCTTATTCTCTTCTGTTTGTGCCTTGTCTTTAGCTTTTTCTTCTCTATTTAACTTTATGTAGAGACTAGGCCCCTTTCTAAATCTTGGTTGAAATTATTTTTCATTCTAATTCATAGAAATGGAGTAGCGTGCAATGGTGTCGTCTCATAGAACAGTGAGTTAGGAGAAAAAATTTGTGGGCACAAAATGGGTGATCAGTGTCTTATTCTCTTCTGTTTGTGCCTTGTCTTTAGCTTTTTCTTCTATTTTTAACTTTATGTAGATTCTAGGCCCCCCTCTAAATCTTAGTTGAAATTATTTTTCATTCTAATTCATAGAAATGGAATAGCGTGCAATGGTGTCGTCTCATACAACAGTGAGTTAGGAGAAAAAATTTGTTGGCACAAAATCGGTGATCAGTGTCTTATTCTCTTCTGTTTGTGCCTTGTCTTTAGCTTTTTCTTCTATATTTAACTTTGTGTAGAGGCTAGGCCCCCCTCTAAATCTTGGTTGAAATTATTTTTCATTCTAATTAATAGAAATGGAGTAGCGCGCAATGGTGTCACCTCATACAACAGTGAGTTAGGAGAAAAAATTTGTGGGCACAAAATGGGTGATCAGTGTCTTATTCTCTTCTGTTTGTGCCTTGTCTTTAGCTTTTTTTTCTATATTTAACATTATGTAGAGGCTAGGCCCCCCTCTAAATCTTGGTTGAAATTATTTTTCAATCTAATGCATAGAAATGGAGTAGCGTGCCATGGTCTCATCTCATACAACAGTGAGTTAGGAGAAAAAATTGGTGTGCACAAAATGGGTGATCAGTGTCTTATTCTCTTCTGTTTGTGCCTTGTCTTTAGCTTTTTCTTCTATATTTAACTTTATGTAGAGGCTAGGCCCCTTTCTAAATCTTGGTTGAAAATATTTTTCATTCTAATTCATAGAAATGGAGTAGCGTGCAATGGTGTCGTCTCATACAACAGTGAGTTAGGAGAAAAAATTTGTGGGCACAAAATGGGTGATCAGTGTCTTATTCTCTTCTGTTTGTGCCTTGTCTTTAGCTTTTTCTTCTATATTTAACTTTATGTAGAGGCTAGGCCCCTTTCTAAATCTTGGTTGAAATTATTTTTCATTCTAATTCATAGAAATGGAGTAGCGTGCAATGGTGTCGTCTCATACAACAGTGAGTTAGGAGAAAATATTTGTGGGCACAAAATGGGTGATCAGTGTCTTATTCTCTTCTGTTTGTGCCTTGTCTTTAGCTTTTTCTTCTATATTTAACTTTATGTAGAGGCTAGGCCCCCCCCTCTAAATCTTGGTTGAAATTATTTTTCATTCTAATTCATAGAAATGGAGTAGCGTGCAATGGTGTCGTCTCATACAACAGTGAGTTAGGAGAAAAAATTTGTGGTCACAAAATGGGTGATCAGTGTCTTATTCTCTTCTGTTTGTGCCTTGTCTTTAGCTTTTTCTTCTATATTTAACTTTATGTAGAGGCTAGGCCCCTTTCTAAATCTTGGTTGAAATTATTTTTAATTCTAATTCGTAGAAATGGAGTAGCGTGCAATGGTGTCGTCTCATACAACAGTGAGATAGGAGAAAAAATTTGTGGGCACAAAATGGGTGATCAGTGTCTTCTTCTCTTCTGTTTGTGCCTTGTCTTTAGCTTTTTCTTCTATATTTAACTTTAAGTAGAGGCTAGGCCCATTTCTAAATCTTGGTTGAAATTATTTTTCATTCTAATTCATAGAAATGGAGTAGCGTGCAATGGTGTCGTCTCATACAACAGTGAGTTAGGAGAAAAAATTTGTTGGCACAAAATGGGTGTTCAGTGTCTTATTCTCTTCTATTTGTGCCTTGTCTTTAGCTTTTTCTTCTATATTTAACTTTATGTAGAGGCTAGGCCCCACTCTAAATCTTGGTTGAAATTATTTTTCATTCTAATTAATACAAATGGAGTAGCGTGCAATGGTGTCGTCTCATACAACAGTGAGTTAGGAGAAAAAATTTGTAGGCACAAAATGGGTGTTCAGTGTCTTATTCTCTTCTATTTGTGCCTGGTCTTTAGCTTTTTCTTCTATATTTAACTTTATGTAGAGGCTAGGCCCCTTTCTAAATCTTGGTTGAAATTATTTTTCATTCTTATTCATAGAAATGGAGTAGCGTGCAATGGTGTCGTCTCATACAACAGTGATTTAGGAGAAAAAATTTGTTCGCACAAAATGGGTGATCATTGTCTTATTCTCTTCTGTTTGTGCCTTGTCTTTAGCTTTTTCTTCTATATTTAACTTTATGTAGATGCTAGGCCCCACTCTAAATCTTGGTTGAAATTATTTTTCATTCTAATTCATAGAAATGGAGTAGCGTGCAATGGTATCGTCTCATACAACAGTGAGTTAGGAGAAAAAATTTGTTGGCACAAAGTGGGTGATCAGTGTCTTATTCTCTTCTATTTGTGCCTTGTCTTTAGCTTTTTCTTCTATATTTAACTTTATGTAGAGGCTAGGGCCCCCTCTAAATCTTGGTTGAAATTATTTTTCATTCTAATTAATAGAAATGGAGTAGCGTGCAATGGTGTCGTCTCATACAACAGTGAGTTAGGAGAAAAAATTTGTGGTCTCAAAATGGGTGATCAGTGTCTTATTCTCTTCTGTTTGTGCCTTGTCTTTAGCTTTTTTTTCTATATTTAACATTATGTAGAGGCTAGGCCCCCCTCTAAATCTTGGTTGAAAATATTTTTCATTCTAATTCATAGAAATGGAGTAGCGTGCAATGGTGTCGTCTCATACAACAGTGAGTTAGGAGAAAAAATTTGTGGGCACAAAATGGGTGATCAGTGTCTTATTCTCTTCTGTTTGTGCCTTGTCTTTAGCTTTTTCTTCTATATTTAACTTTATGTAGAGGCTAGGCCCCTTTCTAAATCTTGGTTGAAATTATTTTTCATTCTAATTCATAGAAATGGAGTAGCGTGCAATGGTGTCGTCTCATACAACAGTGAGTTAGGAGAAAATATTTGTGGGCACAAAATGGGTGATCAGTGTCTTATTCTCTTCTGTTTGTGCCTTGTCTTTAGCTTTTTCTTCTATATTTAACTTTATGTAGAGGCTAGGCCCCCCCCTCTAAATCTTGGTTGAAATTATTTTTCATTCTAATTCATAGAAATGGAGTAGCGTGCAATGGTGTCGTCTCATACAACAGTGAGTTAGGAGAAAAAATTTGTGGTCACAAAATGGGTGATCAGTGTCTTATTCTCTTCTGTTTGTGCCTTGTCTTTAGCTTTTTCTTCTATATTTAACTTTATGTAGAGGCTAGGCCCCTTTCTAAATCTTGGTTGAAATTATTTTTAATTCTAATTCGTAGAAATGGAGTAGCGTGCAATGGTGTCGTCTCATACAACAGTGAGATAGGAGAAAAAATTTGTGGGCACAAAATGGGTGATCAGTGTCTTCTTCTCTTCTGTTTGTGCCTTGTCTTTAGCTTTTTCTTCTATATTTAACTTTAAGTAGAGGCTAGGCCCATTTCTAAATCTTGGTTGAAATTATTTTTCATTCTAATTCATAGAAATGGAGTAGCGTGCAATGGTGTCGTCTCATACAACAGTGAGTTAGGAGAAAAAATTTGTTGGCACAAAATGGGTGTTCAGTGTCTTATTCTCTTCTATTTGTGCCTTGTCTTTAGCTTTTTCTTCTATATTTAACTTTATGTAGAGGCTAGGCCCCACTCTAAATCTTGGTTGAAATTATTTTTCATTCTAATTAATACAAATGGAGTAGCGTGCAATGGTGTCGTCTCATACAACAGTGAGTTAGGAGAAAAAATTTGTAGGCACAAAATGGGTGTTCAGTGTCTTATTCTCTTCTATTTGTGCCTGGTCTTTAGCTTTTTCTTCTATATTTAACTTTATGTAGAGGCTAGGCCCCTTTCTAAATCTTGGTTGAAATTATTTTTCATTCTTATTCATAGAAATGGAGTAGCGTGCAATGGTGTCGTCTCATACAACAGTGATTTAGGAGAAAAAATTTGTTCGCACAAAATGGGTGATCAGTGTCTTATTCTCTTCTGTTTGTGCCTTGTCTTTAGCTTTTTCTTCTATATTTAACTTTATGTAGATGCTAGGCCCCACTCTAAATCTTGGTTGAAATTATTTTTCATTCTAATTCATAGAAATGGAGTAGCGTGCAATGGTATCGTCTCATACAACAGTGAGTTAGGAGAAAAAATTTGTTGGCACAAAGTGGGTGATCAGTGTCTTATTCTCTTCTATTTGTGCCTTGTCTTTAGCTTTTTCTTCTATATTTAACTTTATGTAGAGGCTAGGGCCCCCTCTAAATCTTGGTTGAAATTATTTTTCATTCTAATTAATAGAAATGGAGTAGCGTGCAATGGTGTCGTCTCATACAACAGTGAGTTAGGAGAAAAAATTTGTGGTCTCAAAATGGGTGATCAGTGTCTTATTCTCTTCTGTTTGTGCCTTGTCTTTAGCTTTTTCTTCTATATTTAACTTTATGTAGAGGCTAGGCCCCTTTCTAAATCTTGGTTGAAATTATTTTTCATTCTAATTCATAGAAATGGAGTAGCGTGCAATGGTGTCATCTCATACAACAGTGAGTTAGGAGAAAAAATTTGTTCGCACAAAATGGGTGATCAGTGTCTTATTCTCTTCTGTTTGTGCCTTGTCTTTAGCTTTTTCTTCTATATTTAACTTTATGTAGAGGCTAGGCCCCCCTCTTAATTTTGGTTGAAATTATTTTTCATTCTAATTAATAGAAATGGAGTAGCGTGCAATGGTGTCGTCTCATACAACAGTGAGTTAGGAGAAAAAATTTGTTGGCACAAAATGTGTGATCAGTGTCTTATTCTCTTCTATTTGTGCCTTGTATTTAGCTTTTTCTTCTATATTTAACTTTATGTAGAGGCTAGGCCCCTTTCTAAATCTTGGTTGTAATTATTTTACATTCTAATTCATAGAAATGTTGTAGCGTGCAATGGTGTCGTCTCATACAACAGTGAGTTAGGAGAAAAAATTTGTGGGCACAAAATGAGTGATCAGTGTCTTATTCTCTTCTGTTTGTGCCTTGTCTTTAGCTTTTTCTTCTATGTTCAACTTTATGTAGAGGCTAGGCCCCCCTCTAAATCTTGGTTGAAATTATTTTCATTGAATTAATAGAAATGGAGTAGCGTGCAATGGTGTCGTCTCATACAACAGTGAGTTAGGAGAAAAAATTTATTCGCACAAAATGTGTGATCAATGACTTATTCTCTTCTGTTTGTGCCTTGTCTTTAGCTTTTTCTTCTATATTTAACTTTATGTAGAGGCTAGGCCCCACTCTAAATCTTGGTTGAAATTATTTTTCATTCTAATTCATAGAAATGGAGTAGCGTGCAATGGTATCGTCTCATACAACGGTGAGTTAGGAGAAAAAATTTGTTGGCACAAAATGGGTGATCAGTGTCTTATTCTCTTCTATTTGTGCCTTGTCTTTAGCTTTTTCTTCTATATTTAACTTTATGTAGAGGCTAGGACCCCTCTAAATCTTGGTTGAAATTATTTTTCGTTCTAATTAATAGAAATGGAGTAGCGTGCAATGGTGTCGTCTCATACAACAGTGAGTTAGAAGAAAAAATTTGTGGGCACAAAATGGGTGATCAGTGTCTAATTCTCTTCTGTTTGTGCCTTGTATTTAGCTTTTTCTTCTATATTTAACTTTATGTTGAGGCTAGACCCCTTTCTATATCTTGGTTGAAATTATTTTTCATTCTAATTAAAAGAAATGGAGTAGCGTGCAATGGTGTCGTCTCATACAACAGTGAGTTAGGAGAAAAAATTTGTGGGCACAAAATGAGTGATCAGTGTCTTATTCTCTTCTGTTTGTGCCTTGTCTTTAGCTTTTTCTTCTATATTTAACTTTATGTAGAGGCTAGGCCCCACTCTAAATCTTGGTTGAAATTATTTTTCATTCTAATTAATAGAAATGGAGTAGCGTGCAATGGTGTCGTCTCATACAACAGTGAGTTAGGAGAAAAAATTTGTTCGCACAAAATGGGTGATAAGTGTCTTATTCTCTTCTGTTTGTGCCTTGTCTTTAGCTTTTTCTTCTATATTTAACTTTATGTAGAGGCTAGGCCCCACTCTAAATCTTGGTTGAAATTATTTTTCATTCTAATTCATAGAAATGGAGTAGCGTGCAATGGTATCGTCTCATACAACAGTGAGTTAGGAGAAAAAATTTGTGGGCACAAAATGGGTGATCAGTGTCTTATTCTCTTCTGTTCGTGCCTTGTCTTTAGCTTTTTCTTCTATATTTAACTTTATGTAGAGGCTAGGCCCCATTCTAAATCTTGGTTGAAATTATTTTTCATTCTAATTCATAGAAATGGAGTAGCGTGCAATGGTGTCGTCTCATACAACAGTGAGTTAGGAGAAAAAATTTGTAGTCACAAAATGGGTGATCAGTGACTTATTCTCTTCTGTTTGTGCCTTGTCTTTAGCTTTTTCTTCTATATTTAACTTTATGTAAAGGCTAGGCCCCTTTCTAAATCTTGGTTGAAATTATTTTTAATTCTAATTCATAGAAATGGAGTAGCGTGCAATGGTGTCATCTCATACAACAGTGAGTTAGGAGAAAAAATTTGTGGGCACAAAATGGGTGATCAGTGTCTTATTCTCTTCTGTTTGTGCCTTGTCTTTAGCTTTTTCTTCTATATTTAACATTATGTAGAGGCTAGGCCCCCCTCTAAATCTTGGTTGAAATTATTTTTCATTCTAATTAATAGAAATGGAGTAGCGTGCAATGGTGTCGTCTAATACAACAGTGAGTTAGGAGAAAAAATTTGTGGGCACAAAATGGGTGATCAGTGTCTTATTCTCTTCTGTTTGTGCCTTGTCTTTAGCTTTTTCTTCTATATTTAACTTTATGTAGAGGCTAGGGCCCTTTCTAAATCTTGGTTGAAATTATTTTTCATTTTAATTCATAGAAATGGAGTAGCGTGCAATGGTGTCGTCTCATACAACAGTGAGTTAGGAGAAAATATTTGTGGGCACAAAATGGGTGATCAGTGTCTTATTCTCTTCTGTTTGTGCCTTGTCTTTAGCTTTTTCTTCTATATTTAACTTTATATAGAGGCTAGGCCCCCCTCTAAATCTTGGTTGAAATTATTTTTCATTCTAATTAATAGAAATGGAGTAGCGTGCAATGGTGTCGTCTCATACAACAGTGAGTTAGGAGAAAAAATTTGTTCGCACAAAATGGGTGATCAGTGTCTTATTCTCTTCTGTTTGTGCCTTGTCTTTAGCTTTTTCTTCTATATTTAACTTTATGTAAAGGCTAGGCCCCTTTCTAAATCTTGGTTGAAATTATTTTTAATTCTAATTCATAGAAATGGAGTAGCGTGCAATGGTGTCATCTCATACAACAGTGAGTTAGGAGAAAAAATTTGTGGGCACAAAATGGGTGATCAGTGTCTTATTCTCTTCTGTTTGTGCCTTGTCTTTAGCTTTTTCTTCTATATTTAACATTATGTAGAGGCTAGGCCCCCCTCTAAATCTTGGTTGAAATTATTTTTCATTCTAATTAATAGAAATGGAGTAGCGTGCAATGGTGTCGTCTAATACAACAGTGAGTTAGGAGAAAAAATTTGTGGGCACAAAATGGGTGATCAGTGTCTTATTCTCTTCTGTTTGTGCCTTGTCTTTAGCTTTTTCTTCTATATTTAACTTTATGTAGAGGCTAGGGCCCTTTCTAAATCTTGGTTGAAATTATTTTTCATTTTAATTCATAGAAATGGAGTAGCGTGCAATGGTGTCGTCTCATACAACAGTGAGTTAGGAGAAAATATTTGTGGGCACAAAATGGGTGATCAGTGTCTTATTCTCTTCTGTTTGTGCCTTGTCTTTAGCTTTTTCTTCTATATTTAACTTTATGTAGAGGCTAGGCCCCCCTCTAAATCTTGGTTGAAATTATTTTTCATTCTAATTAATAGAAATGGAGTAGCGTGCAATGGTGTCGTCTCATACAACAGTGAGTTAGGAGAAAAAATTTGTTCGCACAAAATGGGTGATCAGTGTCTTATTCTCTTCTGTTTGTGCCTTGTCTTTAGCTTTTTCTTCTACATTTAACTTTATGTAGAGGCTAGGCCCCACTCTAAATCTTGGTTGAAATTATTTTTCCTTCTAATTCATAGAAATGGAGTAGCGTGCAATGGTATCGTCTCATACAACAGTGAGTTAGGAGAAAAAATTTGTGGGCACAAAATGGGTGATCAGTGTCTTATTCTCTTCTGTTTGTGCCTTGTCTTTAGCTTTTTCTTCTATATTGAACTTTATGTAGAGGCTAGGCCCCTTTCTAAATCTTGGTTGAAATTATTTTTCATTCTAATTCATAGAAATGGAGTAGCGTGCAATGGTGTCATCTCATACAACAGTGAGTTAGGAGAAAAAATTTGTGGGCACAAAATTGGTGATCAGTGTCTTATTCTCTTCTGTTCGTGCCTTGTCTTTAGCTTTTTCTTCTATATTTAACTTTATGTAGAGGCTAGGCCCCATTCTAAATCTTGGTTGAAATTATTTTTCATTCTAATTCATAGAAATGGAGTAGCGTGCAATGGTGTCGTCTCATACAACAGTGAGTTAGGTGAAAAAATTTGTGGTCACAAAATGGGTGATCAGTGTCTTATTCTCTTCTGTTTGTGCCTTGTCTTTAGCTTTTTCTTCTATATTTAACTTTATGTAGAGGCTAGGCCCCTTTCTAAATCTTGGTTGAAATTATTTTTCATTTTAATTCATAGAAATGGAGTAGCGTGCAATGGTGTCGTCTCATACAACAGTGAGTTAGGAGAAAATATTTGTGGGCACAAAATGGGTGATCAGTGTATTATTCTCTTCTGTTTGTGCCTTGTCTTTAGCTTTTTCTTCTATATTTAACTTTATGTAGAGGCTAGGCCCCCCTCTAAATCTTGGTTGAAATTATTTTTCATTCTAATTAATAGAAATGGAGTAGCGTGCAATGGTGTCGTCTCATACAACAGTGAGTTAGGAGAAAAAATTTGTTCGCACAAAATGGGTGATCAGTGTCTTATTCTCTTCTGTTTGTGCCTTGTCTTTAGCTTTTTCTTCTACATTTAACTTTATGTAGAGGCTAGGCCCCACTCTAAATCTTGGTTGAAATTATTTTTCATTCTAATTAATAGAAATGGAGTAGCGTGCAATGGTGTCGTCTAATACAACAGTGAGTTAGGAGAAAAAATTTGTGGGCACAAAATGGGTGATCAGTGTCTTATTCTCTTCTGTTTGTGCCTTGTCTTTAGCTTTTTCTTCTATATTTAACTTTATGTAGACGCTAGGGCCCTTTCTAAATCTTGGTTGAAATTATTTTTCATTTTAATTCATAGAAATGGAGTAGCGTGCAATGGTGTCGTCTCATACAACAGTGAGTTAGGAGAAAATATTTGTGGGCACAAAATGGGTGATCAGTGTCTTATTCTCTTCTGTTTGTGCCTTGTCTTTAGCTTTTTCTTCTATATTTAACTTTATGTAGAGGCTAGGCCCCCCTCTAAATCTTGGTTGAAATTATTTTTCATTCTAATTAATAGAAATGGAGTAGCGTGCAATGGTGTCGTCTCATACAACAGTGAGTTAGGAGAAAAAATTTGTTCGCACAAAATGGGTGATCAGTGTCTTATTCTCTTCTGTTTGTGCCTTGTCTTTAGCTTTTTCTTCTACATTTAACTTTATGTAGAGGCTAGGCCCCACTCTAAATCTTGGTTGAAATTATTTTTCCTTCTAATTCATAGAAATGGAGTAGCGTGCAATGGTATCGTCTCATACAACAGTGAGTTAGGAGAAAAAATTTGTGGGCACAAAATGGGTGATCAGTGTCTTATTCTCTTCTGTTTGTGCCTTGTCTTTAGCTTTTTCTTCTATATTGAACTTTATGTAGAGGCTAGGCCCCTTTCTAAATCTTGGTTGAAATTATTTTTCATTCTAATTCATAGAAATGGAGTAGCGTGCAATGGTGTCATCTCATACAACAGTGAGTTAGGAGAAAAAATTTGTGGGCACAAAATGGGTGATCAGTGTCTTATTCTCTTCTGTTCGTGCCTTGTCTTTAGCTTTTTCTTCTATATTTAACTTTATGTAGAGGCTAGGCCCCATTCTAAATCTTGGTTGAAATTATTTTTCATTCTAATTCATAGAAATGGAGTAGCGTGCAATGGTGTCGTCTCATACAACAGTGAGTTAGGAGAAAAAATTTGTGGTCACAAAATGGGTGATCAGTGTCTTATTCTCTTCTGTTTGTGCCTTGTCTTTAGCTTTTTCTTCTATATTTAACTTTATGTAGAGGCTAGGCCCCTTTCTAAATCTTGGTTGAAATTATTTTTCATTTTAATTCATAGAAATGGAGTAGCGTGCAATGGTGTCGTCTCATACAACAGTGAGTTAGGAGAAAATATTTGTGGGCACAAAATGGGTGATCAGTGTATTATTCTCTTCTGTTTGTGCCTTGTCTTTAGCTTTTTCTTCTATATTTAACTTTATGTAGAGGCTAGGCCCCCCTCTAAATCTTGGTTGAAATTATTTTTCATTCTAATTAATAGAAATGGAGTAGCGTGCAATGGTGTCGTCTCATACAACAGTGAGTTAGGAGAAAATATTTGTGGGCACAAAATGGGTGATCAGTGTCTTATTCTCTTCTGTTCGTGCCTTGTCTTTAGCTTTTTCTTCTATATTGAACTTTATGTAGAGGCTAGGCCCCTTTCTAAATCTTGGTTGAAATTATTTTTCATTCTAATTCATAGAAATTGAGTAGCGTGCAATGGTGTCGTCTCATACAACAGTGAGTTAGGAGAAAAAATTTGTGGTCACAAAATGGGTGATCAGTCTCTTATTCTCTTCTGTTTGTGCCTTGTCTTTAGCTTTTTCTTCTATATTTAACTTTATGTAGAGGCTAGGCCCCTTTCTAAATCTTGGTTGAAATTATTTTTAATTCTAATTCATAGAAATGGAGTAGCGTGCAATGGTGTCGTCTCATACAACAGTGAGTTAGGAGAAAAAATTTGTGGGAACAAAATGGGTGATCAGTGTCTTCTTCTCTTCTGTTTGTGCCTTGTCATTAGCTTTTTCTTCTATATTTAACTTTATGTAGAGGCTAGGCCCCTTTCTAAATCTTGGTTGAAATTATTTTTCATTCTAATTCATAGAAATGGAGTAGCGTGCAATGGTGTCATCTCATACAACAGTGAGTTCGGAGAAAAAATTTGTGGGCACAAAATGGGTGATCAGTGTCTTATTCTCTTCTGTTTGTGCCTTGTCTTTAGCTTTTTCTTCTATATTTAACTTTATGTAGAGGCTAGGCCCCATTCTAAATCTTGGTTGAAATTATTTTTCATTCTAATTCATAGAAATGGAGTAGCGTGCAATGGTGTCGTCTCATACAACAGTGAGTTAGGAGAAAAAATTTGTTGGCACAAAATGGGTGTTCAGTGTCCTATTCTCTTCTATTTGTGCCTGGTCTTCAGCTTTTTCTTCTATATTTAACTTTATGTAGAGGCTAGGACCCCTCTAAATCTTGGTTGAAATTATTTTTCGTTCTAATTAATAGAAATGGAATAGCATGCAATGGTGTCGTCTCATACAACAGTGAGTTAGGAGAAAAAAATTTGTGGGCACAAAATCGGTGATCAGTGTCTTTTTCTCTTCTATTTGTGCCTTGTCTTTAGCTTTTTCTTCTATATTTAACTTTATGTAGAGGCTAGGCCCCTTTCTAAATCTTGGTTGAAATTATTTTTCATTCTAATTAATAGAAATGGAGTAGCGTGAAATGGTGTCATCTCATACAACAGTGAGTTAGTAGAAAAAATTTGTTGGCACAAAATTGGTGATCAGTGACTTATTCTCTTCTGTTTGAGCCTTGTCTTTAGCTTTTTCTTCTATATTTAACTTTATGTAGAGGCTAGGCCCCCCTCTTAATCTTGGTTGAAATTATTTTTCATTCTAATTAATAGAAATGGAGTAGCGTGCAATGGTGTCGTCTCATACAACAGTGAGTTAGGAGAAAAAATTTGTTGGCACAAAATGTGTGATCAGTGTCTTATTCTCTTCTATTTGTGCCTTGTCTTTAGATTTTTCTTCTATATTTAACTTTATGTAGAGGCTAGGCCCCTTTCTAAATCTTGGTTGAAATTATTTTTCATTCTAATTCATAGAAATGGAGTAGCGTGCAATGGTGTCGTCTCATACAACAGTGAGTTAGGAGAAAAAATTTGTGGGCACAAAATGGGTGATCAGTAACTTATTCTCTTCTGTTTGTGCCTTGTCTTTAGCTTTTTCTTCTATATTTAAATTTATGTAGAGGCTAGGCCCCCCTCTAAATCTTGGTTGAAATTATTTTTCATTCTAATTAATAGAAATGGAGTAGCGTGCAATGATGTCGTCTCATACAACAGTGAGTTAGGAGAAAAAATTTGTTCGCACAAAATGGGTGATCAGTGTCTTATTCTCTTCTGTTTGTGCCTTGTCTTTAGCTTTTTTTTCTATATTTAACTTTATGTAGAGGCTAGGCCCCACTCTAAATCTTGGTTGAAATTATTTTTCATTCTAATTAATAGAAATGGTGTAGCGTGCAATGGTGTCGTCTCATACAACAGTGAGTTAGGAGAAAAAAATTTGTGGGCACAAAATCGGTGATCAGTGTCTTTTTCTCTTCTATTTGTGCCTTGTCTGTAGCTTTTTCTTCTATATTTAACTTTATGTAGAGGCTAGGCCCCTTTCTAAATCTTGGTTGAAATTATTTTTCATTCTAATTAATAGAAATGGAGTAGCGTGAAATGGTGTCATCTCATACAACAGTGAGTTAGTAGAAAAAATTTGTTGGCACAAAATTGGTGATCAGTGACTTATTCTCTTCTGTTTGTGCCTTGTCTTTAGCTTTTTCTTCTATATTTAACTTTAAGTAGAGGCTAGGCCCATTTCTGAATCTTGGTTGAAATTATTTTTCATTCTAGTTCATAGAAATGGAGTAGCGTGCAATGGTGTCGTCTCATACAACAGTGAGTTAGGAGAAAAAATTTGTGGGCACAAAATGGGTGATCAGTGTCTTATTCTCTTCTGTTTGTGCCTTGTCTATAGCTTTTTCTTCTATATTTAACTTTATGTAGAGGCTAGGCCCCCCTCTTAATCTTGGTTGAAATTATTTTTCATTCTAATTAATAGAAATGGAGTAGCGTGCAATGGTGTCGTCTCATACAACAGTGAGTTAGGAGAAAAAATTTGTTGGCACAAAATGTGTGATCAGTGTCTTATTCTCTTCTATTTGTGCCTTGTCTTTAGCTTTTTCTTCTATATTGAACTTTATGTAGAGGCTAGGCCCCTTTCTAAATCTTGGTTGAAATTATTTTTCATTTTAATTCATAGAAATGGAGTAGCGTGCAATGGTGTCGTCTCATACAACAGTGAGTTAGGAGAAAATATTTGTGGGCACAAAATGGGTGATCAGTGTATTATTCTCTTCTGTTTGTGCCTTGTCTTTAGCTTTTTCTTCTATATTTAACTTTATGTAGAGGCTAGGCCCCCCTCTAAATCTTGGTTGAAATTATTTTTCATTCTAATTAATAGAAATGGAGTAGCGTGCAATGGTGTCGTCTCATACAACAGTGAGTTAGGAGAAAAAATTTGTTCGCACAAAATGGGTGATCAGTGTCTTATTCTCGTCTGTTTGTGCCTTGTCTTTAGCTTTTTCTTCTACATTTAACTTTATGTAGAGGCTAGGCCCCACTCTAAATCTTGGTTGAAATTGTTTTTCATTCTAATTCATAGAAATGGAGTAGCGTGCAATGGTATCGTCTCATACAACAGTGAGTTAGGAGAAAAAATTTGTGGGCACAAAATGGGTGATCAGTGTCTTATTCTCTTCTGTTTGTGCCTTGTCTTTAGCTTTTTCTTCTATATTGAACTTTATGTAGAGGCTAGGCCCCTTTCTAAATCTTGGTTGAAATTATTTTTCATTCTAATTCATAGAAATGGAGTAGCGTGCAATGGTGTCATCTCATACAACAGTGAGTTAGGAGAAAAAATTTGTGGGCACAAAATGGGTGATCAGTGTCTTATTCTCTTCTGTTCGTGCCTTGTCTTTAGCTTTTTCTTCTATATTTAACTTTATGTAGAGGCTAGGCCCCATTCTAAATCTTGGTTGAAATTATTTTTCATTCTAATTCATAGAAATTGAGTAGCGTGCAATGGTGTCGTCTCATACAACAGTGAGTTAGGAGAAAAAATTTGTGGTCACAAAATGGGTGATCAGTGTCTTATTCTCTTCTGTTTGTGCCTTGTCTTTAGCTTTTTCTTCTATATTTAACTTTATGTAGAGGCTAGGCCCCTTTCTAAATCTTGGTTGAAATTATTTTTAATTCTAATTCATAGAAATGGAGTAGCGTGCAATGGTGTCGTCTCATACAACAGTGAGTTAGGAGAAAAAATTTGTGGGAACAAAATGGGTGATCAGTGTCTTCTTCTCTTCTGTTTGTGCCTTGTCATTAGCTTTTTCTTCTATATTTAACTTTATGTAGAGGCTAGGCCCCTTTCTAAATCTTGGTTGAAATTATTTTTCATTCTAATTCATAGAAATGGAGTAGCGTGCAATGGTGTCATCTCATACAACAGTGAGTTCGGAGAAAAAATTTGTGGGCACAAAATGGGTGATCAGTGTCTTATTCTCTTCTGTTTGTGCCTTGTCTTTAGCTTTTTCTTCTATATTTAACTTTATGTAGAGGCTAGGCCCCATTCTAAATCTTGGTTGAAATTATTTTTCATTCTAATTCATAGAAATGGAGTAGCGTGCAATGGTGTCGTCTCATACAACAGTGAGTTAGGAGAAAAAATTTGTTGGCACAAAATGGGTGTTCAGTGTCCTATTCTCTTCTATTTGTGCCTGGTCTTCAGCTTTTTCTTCTATATTTAACTTTATGTAGAGGCTAGGACCCCTCTAAATCTTGGTTGAAATTATTTTTCGTTCTAATTAATAGAAATGGAATAGCATGCAATGGTGTCGTCTCATACAACAGTGAGTTAGGAGAAAAAAATTTGTGGGCACAAAATCGGTGATCAGTGTCTTTTTCTCTTCTATTTGTGCCTTGTCTTTAGCTTTTTCTTCTATATTTAACTTTATGTAGAGGCTAGGCCCCTTTCTAAATCTTGGTTGAAATTATTTTTCATTCTAATTAATAGAAATGGAGTAGCGTGAAATGGTGTCATCTCATACAACAGTGAGTTAGTAGAAAAAATTTGTTGGCACAAAATTGGTGATCAGTGACTTATTCTCTTCTGTTTGAGCCTTGTCTTTAGCTTTTTCTTCTATATTTAACTTTATGTAGAGGCTAGGCCCCCCTCTTAATCTTGGTTGAAATTATTTTTCATTCTAATTAATAGAAATGGAGTAGCGTGCAATGGTGTCGTCTCATACAACAGTGAGTTAGGAGAAAAAATTTGTTGGCACAAAATGTGTGATCAGTGTCTTATTCTCTTCTATTTGTGCCTTGTCTTTAGATTTTTCTTCTATATTTAACTTTATGTAGAGGCTAGGCCCCTTTCTAAATCTTGGTTGAAATTATTTTTCATTCTAATTCATAGAAATGGAGTAGCGTGCAATGGTGTCGTCTCATACAACAGTGAGTTAGGAGAAAAAATTTGTGGGCACAAAATGGGTGATCAGTAACTTATTCTCTTCTGTTTGTGCCTTGTCTTTAGCTTTTTCTTCTATATTTAAATTTATGTAGAGGCTAGGCCCCCCTCTAAATCTTGGTTGAAATTATTTTTCATTCTAATTAATAGAAATGGAGTAGCGTGCAATGATGTCGTCTCATACAACAGTGAGTTAGGAGAAAAAATTTGTTCGCACAAAATGGGTGATCAGTGTCTTATTCTCTTCTGTTTGTGCCTTGTCTTTAGCTTTTTTTTCTATATTTAACTTTATGTAGAGGCTAGGCCCCACTCTAAATCTTGGTTGAAATTATTTTTCATTCTAATTAATAGAAATGGTGTAGCGTGCAATGGTGTCGTCTCATACAACAGTGAGTTAGGAGAAAAAAATTTGTGGGCACAAAATCGGTGATCAGTGTCTTTTTCTCTTCTATTTGTGCCTTGTCTGTAGCTTTTTCTTCTATATTTAACTTTATGTAGAGGCTAGGCCCCTTTCTAAATCTTGGTTGAAATTATTTTTCATTCTAATTAATAGAAATGGAGTAGCGTGAAATGGTGTCATCTCATACAACAGTGAGTTAGTAGAAAAAATTTGTTGGCACAAAATTGGTGATCAGTGACTTATTCTCTTCTGTTTGTGCCTTGTCTTTAGCTTTTTCTTCTATATTTAACTTTAAGTAGAGGCTAGGCCCATTTCTGAATCTTGGTTGAAATTATTTTTCATTCTAATTCATAGAAATGGAGTAGCGTGCAATGGTGTCGTCTCATACAACAGTGAGTTAGGAGAAAAAATTTGTGGGCACAAAATGGGTGATCAGTGTCTTATTCTCTTCTGTTTGTGCCTTGTCTATAGCTTTTTCTTCTATATTTAACTTTATGTAGAGGCTAGGCCCCCCTCTTAATCTTGGTTGAAATTATTTTTCATTCTAATTAATAGAAATGGAGTAGCGTGCAATGGTGTCGTCTCATACAACAGTGAGTTAGGAGAAAAAATTTGTTGGCACAAAATGTGTGATCAGTGTCTTATTCTCTTCTATTTGTGCCTTGTCTTTAGCTTTTTCTTCTATATTGAACTTTATGTAGAGGCTAGGCCCCTTTCTAAATCTTGGTTGTAATTATTTTACATTCTAATTAATAGAAATGGAGTAGCGTGCAATGGTGTCGTCTCATACAACAGTGAGTTAGGAGAAAAAATTTGTGGGCACAAAATGGGTGATCAGTGTTTATTCTCTTCTGTTTGTGACTTGTCTTTAGCTTTTTCTTCTATATTTAACTTTATGTAGAGGCTAGGCCCCTTTCTAAATCTTCGTTGGAATTATTTTTCATTCTAATTCATAGAAATGGAGTAGCGTGCAATGGTGTCGTCTCATACAACAGTGAGTTAGAAGAAAAAATTTGTGGGCACAAAATGGGTGATCAGTGTCTAATTCTCTTCTGTTTGTGCCTTGTATTTAGCTTTTTCTTCTATATTTAACTTTATGTTGAGGCTAGGCCCCTTTCTAAATCTTGGTTGAAATTATTTTTCACTCTAATTAAGAGAAATGGAGTAGCGTGCAATGTTGTCGACTCATACAACAGTGAGTTAGGAGAAAAAATTTGTGGGCACAAAATGAGTGATCAGTGTCTTATTCTCTTCTGTTTGTGCCTTGTCTTTAGCTTTTTCTTCTATATTCAACTTTATGTAGAGGCTAGGGCCCTTTCTAAATCTTGGTTGAAATTATTTTTCATTCTAATTCATAGAAATGGAGTAGCGTGCAATGGTGTCGTCTCATACAACAGTGAGTTAGGAGAAAAAATTTGTGGTCACAAAATGGGTGATCAGTGTCTTATTCTCTTCTGTTTGTGCCTTGCCTTTAGCTTTTTCTTCTATATTTAACTTTATGTAGAGGCTAGGCCCCCCTCTAAATCTTGGTTGAAATTATTTTTCATTCTAATTAATGGAAATGGAGTAGCATGCAATGGTGTCGTCTCATACAACAGTGAGTTAGGAGAAAAAATTTGTTCGCACAAAATGGGTGATCAGTGTCTTATTCTCTTCTGTTTGTTCCTTGTCTTTAGCTTTTTCTTCTATATTTAACTTTATGTAGAGGCTAGGCCCCACTCTAAATCTTGGTTGAAATTATTTTTCATTCTAATTCATAGAAATGGAGTAGCGTGCAATGGTATCGTCTCATACAACAGTGAGTTAGGAGAAAAAATTTGTTGGCACGAAATAGGTGAACAGTGTCTTATTCTCTTCTATTTGTGCCTTGTCTTTAGCTTTTTCTTCTATATTTAACTTTATGTAGAGGCTAGGACCCCTCTAAATCTTGGTTGAAATTATTTTTCATTGTAATTAATAGAAATGGAGTAGCGTGCAATGGTGTCGTCTCATACAACAGTGAGTTAGGAAAAAAAAATTTGTGGGCACAAAATCGGTGATCAGTGACTTATTCTCTTCTATTTGAGCCTTGTCTGTAGCTTTTTCTTCTATATTTAACTTTATGTAGAGGCTAGGCCCCTTTCTAAATCTTGGTTGAAATTATTTTTCATTCTAATTCATAGAAATGGAGTAGCGTGAAATGGTGTCATCTCATACAACAGTGAGTTAGTAGAAAAAATTTGTTGGCACAAAATTGGTGATCAGTGACTTATTCTCTTCTGTTTGTGCCTTGTCTTTAGCTTTTTCTTCTATATTTAACTTTAAGTAGAGGCTAGGCCCATTTCTAAATCTTGGTTGAAATTATTTTTCATTCTAATTCATAGAAATGGAGTAGCATGCAATGGTGTCGTCTCATACAACAGTGAGTTAGGAGAAAAAATTTGTGGCCACAAAATGGGTGATCAGTGTCTTATTCTCTTCTGTTTGTGCCTTGTCTTTAGCTTTTGCTTCTATATTTAACTTTATGTAGAGGCTAGGCCCCCTCTTAATCTTGGTTGAAATTATTTTTCATTCTAATTCATAGAAATGCTGTAGCGTGCAATGGTGTCGTCTCATACAACAGTGAGTTAGAAGAAAAAATTTGTGGGCACAAAATGGGTGATCAGTGTCTAATTCTCTTCTGTTTGTGCCTTGTATTTAGCTTTTTCTTCTATATTTAACTTCATGTTGAGGCTAGGCCCCTTTCTATATCTTGGTTGAAATTATTTTTCATTCTAATTAATAGAAATGGAGTAGCGTGCAATGGTGTCGTCTCATACAACAGTGAGTTAGGAGAAAAAATTTGTGGGCACAAAATGAGTGATCAGTGTCTTATTCTCTTCTGTTTGTGCCTTGTCTTTAGCTTTTTCTTCTATATTTAACTTTATGTAGAGGCTAGGCCCCACTCTAAATCTTGGTTGAAATTATTTTTCATTCTAATTAATACAAATGGAGTAGCGTGCAATGGTGTCGTCTCATACAACAGTGAGTTAGGAGAAAAAATTTGTTGGCACAAAATGGGTGTTCAGTGTCCTATTCTCTTCTATTTGTGCCTGGTCTTCAGCTTTTTCTTCTATATTTAACTTTATGTACAGGCTAGGACCCCTCGAAATCTTGGTTGAAATTATTTTTCGTTCTAATTAATAGAAATGGAGTAGCGTGCAATGGTGTCTTCTCATACAACAGTGAGTTAGGAGAAAAAAATTTGTGGGCACAAAATCGGTGATTAGTGTCTTTTCCTCTTCTATTTGTGCCTTGTCTGTAGCTTTTTCTTCTATATTTAACTTTATGTAGAGGCTAGGCCCCTTTCTAAATCTTGGTTGAAATTATTTTTCATTCTAATTCATAGAAATGGAGTAGCGTGAAATGGTGTCATCTCATACAACAGTGAGTTAGTAGAAAAAATTTGTTGGCACAAAATTGGTGATCAGTGACTTATTCTCTTCTGTTTGTGCCTTGTCTTTAGCTTTTTCTTCTATATTTAACTTTAAGTAGAGGCTAGGCCCATTTCTAAATCTTGGTTGAAATTATTTTTCATTCTAATTCATAGAAATGGAGTAGCATGCAATGGTGTCGTCTCATACAACAGTGAGTTAGGAGAAAAAATTTGTGGCCACAAAATGGGTGATCAGTGTCTTATTCTCTTCTGTTTGTGCCTTGTCTTTAGCTTTTGCTTCTATATTTAACTTTATGTAGAGGCTAGGCCCCCTCTTAATCTTGGTTGAAATTATTTTTCATTCTAATTCATAGAAATGCTGTAGCGTGCAATGGTGTCGTCTCATACAACAGTGAGTTAGAAGAAAAAATTTGTGGGCACAAAATGGGTGATCAGTGTCTAATTCTCTTCTGTTTGTGCCTTGTATTTAGCTTTTTCTTCTATATTTAACTTCATGTTGAGGCTAGGCCCCTTTCTATATCTTGGTTGAAATTATTTTTCATTCTAATTAATAGAAATGGAGTAGCGTGCAATGGTGTCGTCTCATACAACAGTGAGTTAGGAGAAAAAATTTGTGGGCACAAAATGAGTGATCAGTGTCTTATTCTCTTCTGTTTGTGCCTTGTCTTTAGCTTTTTCTTCTATATTTAACTTTATGTAGAGGCTAGGCCCCACTCTAAATCTTGGTTGAAATTATTTTTCATTCTAATTAATACAAATGGAGTAGCGTGCAATGGTGTCGTCTCATACAACAGTGAGTTAGGAGAAAAAATTTGTTGGCACAAAATGGGTGTTCAGTGTCCTATTCTCTTCTATTTGTGCCTGGTCTTCAGCTTTTTCTTCTATATTTAACTTTATGTACAGGCTAGGACCCCTCGAAATCTTGGTTGAAATTATTTTTCGTTCTAATTAATAGAAATGGAGTAGCGTGCAATGGTGTCTTCTCATACAACAGTGAGTTAGGAGAAAAAAATTTGTGGGCACAAAATCGGTGATTAGTGTCTTTTCCTCTTCTATTTGTGCCTTGTCTGTAGCTTTTTCTTCTATATTTAACTTTATGTAGAGGCTAGGCCCCTTTCTAAATCTTGGTTGAAATTATTTTTCATTCTAATTAATAGAAATGGAGTAGCGTGAAATGGTGTCATCTCATACAACAGTGAGTTAGTAGAAAAAATTTGTTGGCACAAAATTGGTGATCAGTGACTTATTCTCTTCTGTTTGTGCCTTGTCTTTAGCTTTTTCTTCTATATTTAACTTTAAGTAGAGGCTAGGCCCATTTCTGAATCTTGGTTGAAATTATTTTTCATTCTAATTCATAGAAATGGAGTAGCGTGCAATGGTGTCGTCTCATACAACAGTGAGTTAGGAGAAAAAATTTGTGGGCACAAAATGGGTGATCAGTGTCTTATTCTCTTCTGTTTGTGCCTTGTCTTTAGCTTTTTCTTCTATATTTAACTTTATGTAGAGGCTAGGCCCCCCTCTTAATCTTGGTTGAAATTATTTTACATTCTAATTAATAGAAATGGAGTAGCGTGCAATGGTGTCGTCTCATACAACAGTGAGTTAGGAGAAAAAATTTGTTGGCACAAAATGTGTGATCAGTGTCTTATTCTCTTCTATTTGTGCCTTGTCTTTAGCTTTTTCTTCTATATTTAACTTTATGTAGAGGCTAGGCCCCTTTCTAAATCTTGGTTGTAATTATTTTTCATTCTAATTAATAGAAATGGAGTAGCGTGCAATGGTGTCGACTCATACAACAGTGAGTTAGGAGAAAAAATTTGTGGGCACAAAATGAGTGATCAGTGTCTTATTCTCTTCTGTTTGTGCCTTGTCTTTAGCTTTTTCTTCTATATTCAACTTTATGTAGAGGCTAGGCCCCCCTCTAAATCTTGGTTGAAATTATTTTTCATTGTAATTAATAGAAATGGAGTAGCGTGCAATGGTGTCGTCTCATACAACAGTGAGTTAGGAGAAAAAATTTGTGGGCACAAAATGGGTGATCAGTGTCTTATTCTCTTCTGTTTGTGCCTTGTCTTTAGCTTTTTCTTCCATATTTAACTTTATGTAGAGGCTAGGGCCCTTTCTAAATCTTGGTTGAAATTATTTTTCATTCTAATTCATAGAAATGGAGTAGCGTGCAATGGTGTCGTCTCATATAACAGTGAGTGAGGAGAAAAAATTTGTGGTCACAAAATGGGTGATCAGTGTCTTATTCTCTTCTGTTTGTGCCTTGTCTTTAGCTTTTTCTTCTATATTTAACTTTATGTAGAGGCTAGGCCCCCCTCTAAATCTTGGTTGAAATTATTTTTCATTCTAATTAATAGAAATGGAGTAGCGTGCAATGGTGTCGTCTCACACAACAGTGAGTTAGGAGAAAAAATTTGTTCGCACAAAATGGGTGATCAGTATCTTATTCTCTTCTGTTTGTTCCTTGTCTTTAGCTTTTTCTTCTATATTTAACTTTATGTAGAGGCTAGGCCCCACTCTAAATCTTGGTTGAAATTATTTTTCATTCTAATTCATAGAAATGGAGTAGCGTGCAATGGTATCGTCTCATACAACAGTGAGTTAGGAGAAAAATTTGTTGGCACAAAATAGGTGATCAGTGTCTTATTCTCTTCTATTTGTGCCTTGTCTTTAGCTTTTTCTTCTATATTTAACTTTATGTAGAGGCTAGGACCCCTCTAAATCTTGGTTGAAATTATTTTTCGTTCTAATTAATAGAAATGGAGTGGCGTGCAATGGTGTCGTCTCATACAACAGTGAGTTAGGAGAAAAAATTTGTGGGCACAAAATGGGTGATCAGTGTCTTATTCTCTTCTGTTTGTGCCTTGTCTTTAGCTTTTTCTTCTATATTTAACTTTATGTAGAGGCTAGGCCCCTTTCTTAATCTTGGTTGAAATTATTTTTCATTCTAATTCATAGAAATGGAGTAGCGTGCAATGGTGTCATCTCATACAACAGTGAGTTAGGAGAAAAAATTTGTGGGCACAAAATGGGTGATCAGTGTCTTATTCTCTTCTGTTTGTGCCTTGTCTTTAGCTTTTTCTTCTATATTTAACTTTATGTAGAGGCTAGGCCCCTTTCTAAATCTTGGTTGAAATTATTTTTCTTTCTAATTAATAGAAATGGAGTAGCATGCAATGATGTCGTCTCATACAAAAGTGAGTTAGGAGAAAAAATTTGTTCGCACAAAATGGGTGATCAGTGACTTATTCTCTTCTGTTTGTGCCTTGTCTTTAGCTTTTTCTTCTCTATTTAACTTTATGTAGAGGCTAGGACCCCTCTAAATCTTGGTTGAAATTATTTTTCGTTCTAATTAATAGAAATGGAGTAGCGTGAAATGGTGCCGTCTCATACAACAGTAATTTAGTAGAAAAAATTTGTTGGCACAAAATGGGTGATCAGTGACTTATTCTCTTCTGTTTGTGCCTTGTCTTTAGCTTTTTCTTCTATATTTAACTTTAAGTAGAGGCAAGGCCCATTTCTAAATCTTGGTTGAAATTATTTTTCATTCTAATTCATAGAAATGGAGTAGCGTGCAATGGTGTCGTCTCATACAACAGTGAGTTAGGAGAAAAAATTTGTGGGCACAAAATGGGTGATCAGTGTCTTATTCTCTTCTGTTTGTGCCTTGTCTTTAGCTTTTTCTTCTATATTTAACTTTATGTAGAGGCTAGGCCCCCCTCTTAATCTTGGTTGAAATTATTTTTCATTCTAATTAATAGAAATGGAGTAGCGTGCAATGGTGTCGTCTCATACAACAGTGAGTTAGAAGAAAAAATTTGTTGGCACAAAATGTGTGATCAGTGTCTTATTCTCTTCTATTTGTGCCTTGTCTTTAGCTTTTTCTTCTATATTTAACTTTATGTAGAGGCTAGGCCCCTTTCTAAATCTTGGTTGTAATTATTTTACATTCTAATTAATAGAAATTGAGTAGCGTGCAATGGTGTCGTCTCATACAACAGTGAGTTAGGAGAAAAAATTTGTGGGTACAAAATGGGTGATCAGTGTTTATTCTCTTCTGTTTGTGACTTGTCTTTAGCTTTTTCTTCTATATTTAACTTTATGTAGAGGCTAGGCCCCTTTCTAAATCTTCGTTGTAATTATTTTTCATTCTAATTCATAGAAATGGAGTAGCGTGCAATGGAGTCGTCTCATACAACAGTGAGTTAGAAGAAAAAATTTGTGGGCACAAAATGGGTGATCAGTGTCTAATTCTCTTCTGTTTGTGCCTTGTATTTAGCTTTTTCTTCTATATTTAACTTTATGTTGAGGCTAGGCCCCTTTCTAAATCTTGGTTGAAATTATTTTTCATTCTAATTAATAGAAATGGAGTAGCGTGCAATGGTGTCGACTCATACAACAGTGAGTTAGGAGAAAAAATTTGTGGGCACAAAATGAGTGATCAGTGTCTTATTCTCTTCTGTTTGTGCCTTGTCTTTAGCTTTTTCTTCTATATTCAACTTTATGTAGAGGCTAGGCCCCTTTCTAAATCTTGGTTGAAATTATTTTTCATTCTAATTAATAGAAATGGAGTAGCGTGTAATGGTGTCGTCTCATACAACAGTGAGTTAGGAGAAAAAATTTGTGGGCACAAAATGGGTGATCAGTGTCTTATTCTCTTCTGTTTGTGCCTTGTCTTTAGCTTTTTCTTCCATATTTAACTTTATGTAGAGGCTAGGGCCCTTTCTAAATCTTGGTTGAAATTATTTTTCATTCTAATTCATAGAAATGGAGTAGCGTGCAATGGTGTCGTCTCATACAACAGTGAGTTAGGAGAAAAAATTTGTGGGCACAAAATGGGTGATCAGTGTCTTATTCTCTTCTGTTTCTGCCTTGTCTTTAGCTTTTTCTTCAATATTTAACTTTATGTAGAGGCTAGGCCCCCCTCTAAATCTTGGTTGAAATTATTTTTCATTCTAATTAATAGAAATGGAGTAGCGTGCAATGGTGTCGTCTCATACAACAGTGAGTTAGGAGGAAAAATTTGTTGGCACAAAATGGGTGTTCAGTGTCCTATTCTCTTCTGTTTGTGCCTGGTCTTCAGCTTTTTCTTCTATATTTAACTTTATGTAGAGGCTAGGACCCCTCTAAATCTTGGTTGAAATTATTTTTCGTTCTAATTAATAGAAATGGAGTAGCGTGAAATGGTGCCGTCTCATACAACAGTGAGTTAGGAGAAAAAAATTTGTGGGCACAAAATCGGTGATCAGTGTCTTATTCTCTTCTATTTGTGCCTTGTCTTTAGCTTTTTCTTCTATATTTAACTTTATGTAGAGGCTAGGACCCCTCTAAATCTTGGTTGAAATTATTTTTCGTTCTAATTAATAGAAATGGAGTGGCGTGCAATGGTGTCGTCTCATACAACAGTGAGTTAGGAGAAAAAATTTGTGGGCACAAAATGGGTGATCAGTGTCTTATTCTCTTCTGTTTGTGCCTTGTCTTTAGCTTTTTCTTCTATATTTAACTTTATGTAGAGGCTAGGCCCCTTTCTAAATCTTGGTTGAAATTATTTTTCATTCTAATTCATAGAAATGGAGTAGCGTGCAATGGTGTCATCTCATACAACAGTGAGTTAGGAGAAAAAATTTGTGGGCACAAAATGGGTGATCAGTGTCTTATTCTCTTCTGTTCGTGCCTTGTCTTTAGCTTTTTCTTCTATATTTAACTTTATGTAGAGGCTAGGCCCCATTCTAAATCTTGGTTGAAATTATTTTTCTTTCTAATTAATAGAAATGGAGTAGCATGCAATGATGTCGTCTAATACAACAGTGAGTTAGGAGAAAAAATTTGTTCGCACAAAATAGGTGATCAGTGACTTATTCTCTTCTGTTTGTGCCTTGTCTTTAGCTTTTTCTTCTATATTTAACTTTATGTAGAGGCTAGGACCCCTCTAAATCTTGGTTGAAATTATTTTTCGTTCTAATTAATAGAAATGGAGTAGCGTGAAATGGTGCCGTCTCATACAACAGTAAGTTAGGAGAAAAAAATTTGTGGGCACAAAATCGGTGATCAGTGTCTTATTCTCTTCTATTTGTGCCTTGTCTGTAGCTTTTTCTTCTATATTTAACTTTATGTAGAGGCTAGGCCCCTTTCTAAATCTTGGTTGAAATTATTTTTCATTCTTATTCATAGAAATGGAGTAGCGTGAAATGGTGTCGTCTCATACAACAGTGAGTTAGTAGAAAAAATTTGTTGGCACAAAATGGGTGATCAGTGACTTATTCTCTTCTGTTTGTGCCTTGTCTTTAGCTTTTTCTTCTATATTTAGCTTTAAGTAGAGGCAAGGCCCATTTCTAAATCTTGGTTTAAATTATTTTTCATTCTAATTCATAGAAATGGAGTAGCGTGCAATGGTGTCGTCTCATACAACAGTGAGTTAGGAGAAAAAATTTGTGGGCACAAAATGGGTGATCAGTGACTTATTCTCTTCTGTTTGTGCCTTGTCTTTAGCTTTTTCTTCTATATTTAACTTTATGTAGAGGCTAGGCCCCCCTCTTAATCTTGGTTGAAATTATTTTTCATTCTAATTAATAGAAATGGAGTAGCGTGCAATGGTGTCGTCTCATACAACAGTGAGTTAGGAGAAAAAATTTGTTGGCACAGAATGTGTGATCAGTGTATTATTCTCTTCTATTTGTTCCTTGTCTTTAGCTTTTTCTTCTATATTTAACTTTATTTTGAGGATAGGCCCCTTTCTAAATCATAGTTGAAATTATTTTTCATTCTAATTCATAGAAATGGAGTAGCTTGCAATGGTGTCGTCTCATACAAGAGTGAGTTAGGAGAAAAAATTTGTGGGGACAAAATGGGTGATCAGTGTCTTATTGTCTTCTGTTTGTGCCTTGTCTTTAGCTTTTTCTTCTATATTTAACTTTATGTAGAGGCTAGGCCCCTTTCTAAATCTTCGTTGAAATTATTTTTCATTCTAATTCATAGAAATGTAGTAGCGTGCAATGGTGTTGTCTCCCTTTTACAACAGTGAGTTAGTAGAAAAATTTGTGGGCACAAAATGGGTGATCAGTGTCTTATTCTCTTCTCTTTGTGCCTTGTCTTTAGCTTTTTCTTCTATATTTAACTTTAAGTAGAGGCTAGGCCACCCTCTAAATCTTGGTTGAAATTATTTTTCATTCTAATTCATAGAAATGGAGTAGCGTGAAATTGTGTCATCTCATACAACAGTGAGTTAGGAGAAAAAATTTGTGGGCACAAAATGGGTGATCAGCGTCTTTTTCTCTTCTGTTTGTGCCTTGTCTTTAGCTTTTTCTTCTATATTTAACTTTATGTAGAGGCTAGGCCCCCCTCTTAATCTTGGTTAAATTATTTTTCATTCTAATTAATAGAAATGGAGTAGCGTGCAATGGTGTCGTCTCATACAACAGTGAGTTAGGAGAAAAAATTTGTTAGCACAAGATGTGTGATCAGTGTCTTATTCTCTTCTATTTGTGCCTTGTCTTTAGCTTTTTCTTCTATATTTAACTTTATGTAGAGGCTAGGCCCCTTTCTAAATCTTGGTTGTAATTATTTTACATTCTAATTCATAGAAATGGAGTAGCGTGCAATGGTGTCGTCTCATACAACAGTGAGTTAGGAGAAAAAATTTGTGGGCACAAAATGAGTGATCAGTGTCTGATTCTCTTCTGTTTGTGCCTTGTCTTTAGCTTTTTCTTCTATATTCAACTTTATGTAGAGGTTAGGCCCCCCTCTTAATCTTGGTTGAAATTATTTTTCATTGTAATTAATAGAAATGGAGTAGCGTGCAATGGTGTCGTCTCATACAACAGTGAGTTAGGAGAAAAAAATTGTTGGCACAAAATGTGTGATCAGTGTCTTATTCTCTTCTATTTGTGCCTTGGCTTTAGCTTTTTCTTCTATATTTAACTTTATGTAGAGGCTAGGCCCCTTTCTAAATCTTGCTTGTAATTATTTTACATTCTAATTCATAGAAATGGAGTAGCGTGCAATGGTGTCGTCTCATACAACAGTGAGTTAGGAGAAAAAATTTGTTGGCACAAAATGGGTGTTCAGTGTTTATTCTCTTCTGTTTGTGACTTGTCTTTAGCTTTTTCTTCTATATTTAACTTTATGTAGAGGCTAGGCCCCTTTCTAAATCTTCGTTGAAATTATTTTTCATTCTAATTCATAGAAATGGTGTAGCGTGCAATGGTGTCGTCTCATACAACAGTGAGTTAGAAGAAAAAATTTGTGGGCACAAAATGGGTGATCAGTGTCTAATTCTCTTCTGTTTGTGCCTTGTATTTAGCTTTTTCTTCTATATTTAACTTTATGTTGAGGCTAGACCTCTATCTATATCTTGGTTGAAATTATTGTTCATTCTAATTCATAGAAATGGTGTAGCGTGCAATGGTGTCGTCTCATAAACAGTGAGTTAGGAGAAAAATTTGTGGGCACAAAATTGGATATCAGTGTCTTATTCACTTCTGTTTGTGCCTTGTCTTTAGCTTTTTCTTCTATATTTAACTTTATGTAGAGGCTAGGCCCCCCTCTAAATCTTGGTTGAAATTATTTTTCATTCTAATTCATAGAAATGGAGTAGCATGCAATGGTGTCGTCTCATACAACAGTGAGTTAGTAGAAAAATATGTGGGCACAAAATGGGTGATCAGTGTCTTATTCTCTTCTGTTTGTGCCTTGTCTTTAGCTTTTTCTTCTATATTTAACTTTAAGTAGAGGCTAGGCCCCCCTCTAAATCTTGGTTAAAATTATTTTTCATTCTAATTCATAGAAATGGAGTAGCGTGAAATGGTGTCATCTCATACAACAGTGAGTTAGGAGAAAAAATTTGTGGGCACAAAATGGGTGATCAGTGTCTTATTCTCTTCTGTTTGTGCCTTGTCTTTAGCTTTTTCTTCTATATTTAACTTTATGTAGAGGCTAGGCCCCCCTCTTAATCTTGGTTAAATTATTTTTCATTCTAATTAATAGAAATGGAGTAGCATGCAATGGTGTCGTCTCATACAACAGTGAGTTAGGAGAAAAAATTTGTTAGCACAAAATGTGTGATCAGTGTCTTATTCTCTTCTATTTGTGCCTTGTCTTTAGCTTTTTCTTCTATATTTAACTTTATGTAGAGGCTAGGCCCCTTTCTAAATCTTGGTTGTAATTGTTTTACATTCTAATTCATAGAAATGGAGTAGCGTGCAATGGTGTCGTCTCATACAACAGTGAGTTAGGAGAAAAAATTTGTGGGCACAAAATGAGTGATCAGTGTCTGATTCTCTTCTGTTTGTGCCTTGTCTTTAGCTTTTTCTTCTATATTCAACTTTATGTAGAGGCTAGGCCCCCCTCTTAATATTGGTTGAAATTATTTTTCATTGTAATTAATAGAAATGGAGTAGCGTGCAATGGTGTCGTCTCATATAACAGTGAATTAGGAGAAAAAATTTGTGGGCACAAAATGGGTGATCAGTGTTTATTCTCTTCTGTTTGTTACTTGTCTTTAGCTTATTCTTCTATATTTAACTTTATGTAGAGGCTAGGCCCCTTTCTAAATCTTGGTTGTAATTATTTTACATTCTAATTCATAGAAATGGAGTAGCGTGCAATGGTGACGTCTCATACAACAGTGAGTTAGGAGAAAAAATTTGTTGGCACAAAATGGGTGATCAGTGTTTATTCTCTTCTGTTTGTGACTTGTCTTTAGCTTATTCTTCTATATTTAACTTTATGTAGAGGCTAGGCCCCTTTCTAAATCTTGGTTGAAATTATTTTTCATTCTAATTCATAGAAATGGTGTAGCGTGCAATGGTGTCGTCTCATACAACAGTGAGTTAGAAGAAAAAATTTGTGGGCACAAAATGGGTGATCAGTGTCTTATTCTCTTCTGTTTGTGCCTTGTATTTAGCTTTTTCTTCTATATTTAACTTTATGTTGAGGCTAGACCTCTTTCTAAATCTTGGTTGAAATTATTTTTCATTCTAATTAATAGAAATGGAGTAGCGTGCAATGGTGTCGTCTCATACAACAGTGAGTTAGGAGAAAAAATTTGTGGGCACAAAATGAGTGATCAGTGTCTTATTCTCTTCTGTTTGTGCCTTGTCTTTAGCTTTTTCTTCTATATTTAACTTTATGTAGAGGCTAGGCCCCCCTCTAAATCTTGGTTGAAATTATTTTTCATTCTAATTAATACAAATGGAGTAGCGTGCAATGGTGTCGTCTCATACAACAGTGAGTTAGGAGGAAAAATTTGTTGGCACAAAATGGGTGTTCAGTGTCCTATTCTCTTCTGTTTATGCCTTGTCTTTAGGTTTTTCTTCTATATTTAACTTTATGTAGAGGCTAGGCCCCTTTCTAAATCTTCGTTGAAATTATTTTTCATTCTAATTCATAGAAATGGTGTAGCGTGCAATGGTGTCGTCTCATACAACAGTGAGTTAGAAGAAAAAATTTGTGGGCACAAAATGGGTGATCAGTGTCTTATTCACTTCTGTTTGTGCCTTGTCTTTAGCTTTTTCTTCTATATTTAACTTTATGTAGAGGCTAGGCCCCCCTCTAAATCTTGGTTGAAATTATTTTTCATTCTAATTCATAGAAATGGAGTAGCATGCAATGGTGTCGTCTCATACAACAGTGAGTTAGTAGAAAAATTTGTGGGCACAAAATGGGTGATCAGTGTCTTATTCTCTTCTGTTTGTGCCTTGTCTTTAGCTTTTTCTTCTATATTTAACTTTAAGTAGAGGCTAGGCCCCCTCAAAATCTTGGTTGAAATTATTTTTCATTCTAATTCATAGAAATGGAGTAGCGTGAAATGGTGTCATCTCATACAACAGTGAGTTAGGAGAAAAAATTTGTGGGCACAAAATGAGTGATCAGTGTCTTATTCTCTTCTGTTTGTGCCTTGTCTTTAGCTTTTTCTTCTATATTTAACTTTATGTAGAGGCTAGGCCCCCCTCTTAATCTTGGTTAAATTATTTTTCATTCTAATTAATAGAAATGGAGTAGCATGCAATGGTGTCGTCTCATACAACAGTGAGTTAGGAGAAAAAATTTGTTAGCACAAAATGTGTGATCAGTGTCTTATTCTCTTCTATTTGTGCCTTGTCTTTAGCTTTTTCTTCTATATTTAACTTTATGTAGAGGCTAGGCCCCTTTCTAAATCTTGGTTGTAATTGTTTTACATTCTAATTCATAGAAATGGAGTAGCGTGCAATGGTGTCGTCTCATACAACAGTGAGTTAGGAGAAAAAATTTGTGGGCACAAAATGAGTGATCAGTGTCTGATTCTCTTCTGTTTGTGCCTTGTCTTTAGCTTTTTCTTCTATATTCAACTTTATGTAGAGGCTAGGCCCCCCTCTTAATATTGGTTGAAATTATTTTTCATTGTAATTAATAGAAATGGAGTAGCGTGCAATGCTGTCGTCTCATACAACAGTGAGTTAGGAGAAAAAATTTGTGGGCACAAAATGAGTGATCAGTGTCTGATTCTCTTCTGTTTGTGCCTTGTCTTTAGCTTTTTCTTCTATATTCAACTTTATGTAGAGGCTAGGCCCCCCTCTTAATATTGGTTGAAATTATTTTTCATTGTAATTAATAGAAATGGAGTAGCGTGCAATGGTGTCGTCTCATATAACAGTGAATTAGGAGAAAAAATTTGTGGGCACAAAATGGGTGATCAGTGTTTATTCTCTTCTGTTTGTGACTTGTCTTTAGCTTATTCTTCTATATTTAACTTTATGTAGAGGCTAGGCCCCTTTCTAAATCTTGGTTGTAATTATTTTACATTCTAATTCATAGAAATGGAGTAGCGTGCAATGGTGACGTCTCATACAACAGTGAGTTAGGAGAAAAAATTTGTTGGCACAAAATGGGTGATCAGTGTTTATTCTCTTCTGTTTGTGACTTGTCTTTAGCTTATTCTTCTATATTTAACTTTATGTAGAGGCTAGGCCCCTTTCTAAATCTTGGTTGAAATTATTTTTCATTCTAATTCATAGAAATGGTGTAGCGTGCAATGGTGTCGTCTCATACAACAGTGAGTTAGAAGAAAAAATTTGTGGGCACAAAATGGGTGATCAGTGTCTTATTCTCTTCTGTTTGTGCCTTGTATTTAGCTTTTTCTTCTATATTTAACTTTATGTTGAGGCTAGACCTCTTTCTATATCTTGGTTGAAATTATTTTTCATTCTAATTAATAGAAATGGAGTAGCGTGCAATGGTGTCGTCTCATACAACAGTGAGTTAGGAGAAAAAATTTGTGGGCACAAAATGAGTGATCAGTGTCTTATTCTCTTCTGTTTGTGCCTTGTCTTTAGCTTTTTCTTCTATATTTAACTTTATGTAGAGGCTAGGCCCCCCTCTAAATCTTGGTTGAAATTATTTTTCATTCTAATTAATACAAATGGAGTAGCGTGCAATGGTGTCGTCTCATACAACAGTGAGTTAGGAGGAAAAATTTGTTGGCACAAAATGGGTGTTCAGTGTCCTATTCTCTTCTGTTTATGCCTTGTCTTTAGCTTTTTCTTCTATATTTAACTTTATGTAGAGGCTAGGCCCCTTTCTAAATCTTGGTTGTAATTATTTTACATTCTAATTCATAGAAATGGAGTAGCGTGCAATGGTGTCGTCTCATACAACAGTGAGTTAGGAGAAAAAATTTGTGGGCACAAAATGAGTGATCAGTGTCTGATTCTCTTCTGTTTGTGCCTTGTCTTTAGCTTTTTCTTCTATATTCAACTTTATGTAGAGGCTAGGCCCCCCTCTTAATATTGGTTGAAATTATTTTTCATTGTAATTAATAGAAATGGAGTAGCGTGCAATGGTGTCGTCTCATACAACAGTGAGTCAGGAGAAAAAATTTGTGGGCACAAAATGAGTGATCAGTGTCTGATTCTCTTCTGTTTGTGCCTTGTCTTTAGCTTTTTCTTCTATATTCAACTTTATGTAGAGGCTAGGCCCCCCTCTTAATATTGGTTGAAATTATTTTTCATTGTAATTAATAGAAATGGAGTAGCGCGCAATGGTGTCGTCTCATGCAACAGTGAGTTAGGAGAAAAAATTTGTGGCACAAAATGGGTGATCAGTGTTTATTCTCTTCTGTTTGTGACTTGTCTTTAGCTTATTCTTCTATATTTAACTTTATGGAGAGGCTAGGCCCCTTTATAAATCTTGGTTGAAATTATTTTTCATTCTAATACATAGAAATGGAGTAGCGTGCAATGGTGTCGTCTCATACAACAGTGAGTAAGGAGAAAAAATTTGTGGGCGCAAAATGGGTGATCAGTGTCTTATTCTCTCCTGCTTGTGACTTGTCTTTAGCTTTTTCTTCTATATTTAACTTTATGTAGAGGCTAGGCCCCTTTCTAAATCTTGGTTGAAATTATTTTTCATTCTAATTCATAGAAATGGAGAAGCGTGCAATGGTGTCGTCTCATACAACAGTGAGTTAGAAGAAAAAATTTGTGGGCACAAAATGGGTGATCAGTGTCTTATTCTCTTCTGTTTGTGCCTTGTCTTTAGCTTTTTCATCTATATTTAACTTTATGTAGAGGCTAGGCCCCCCTCTAAATCTTGGTTGAAATTATTTTTCATTCTAATTCATAGAAATGGAGTAGCGTGCAATGGTGTCGTCTCATACAACAGTGAGTTAGGAGAAAAAATTTGTGGGCACAAAATGGGTAATCAGTGTCTTATTCTCTCCTGTTTGTGCCTTGTCTTTAGCTTTTTCTTCTATATTTAACTTTATGTAGAGGCTAGGCCCCTTTCTAAATCTTGGTTGAAATTAGTTTTCATTCTAATTCATAGAAATGGAGTAGCGTGCAATGGTGTCATCTCATACAACAGTGAGTTAGGAGAAAAAATTTGTGGGCACAAAATGGGTGATCAGTGTCTTATTCTCTTCTGTTTGTGCCTTCTTTTAGCTTTTTCTTCTATATTTAACTTTATGTAGAGGCTAGGCCCCTTTCTAAATCATATTTGAAATTATTGTTCATTATAATTCATAGAAATGGAGTAGCGTGCAATGGTGTCGTCTCACACAACAGTGAGTTAGGAGAAAAAAATTGTGGGCCCAAAATGGGTGATCAGTGTCTTATTCTCTTCTGTTTGTGCCTTGTCTTTAGCTTTTTCTTCTATATTTAACTTTATGTAGAGGCTAGGCCCCCCTCTAAATCTTGGTTGAAATTATTTTTAATTGTAATTAATAGAAATGGAGTAGCGTGCAATGGTGTCGTCTCATACAACAGTGAGTTAGGAGAAAAAATTTGTGGGCACAAAATGGGTGATAAGTGTTTTATTCTCTTCTGTTTGTGCCTTGTGTTTAGCTTTTTCTTCTATATTTAACTTTATGTAGAGGCTAGGCCCCTTTCTAAATCTTGGTTGAAATTATTTTTCATTCTAATGATTAGAAATGGAGTAGCGTGCAATGGTGTCGTCTCATACAAGAGTGAATTAGGAGAAAAAATTTGTGGGCACAAAATGGGTGATCAGTGTCTTATTCTCTTCTGTTTGTGCCTTGTCTTTAGCTTTTTCTTCTATATTTAACTTTATGTAGAGGCTAGGCCCCCCTCTAAATCTTGGTTGAAATTATTTTTCATTCTAATTAATACAAATGGAGTAGCGTGCAATGGTGTCGTCTCATACAACAGTGAGTTAGGAGGAAAAATTTGTTGGCACAAAATGGGTGTTCAGTGTCCTATTCTCTTCTGTTTATGCCTTGTCTTTAGCTTTTTCTTCTATATTTAACTTTATGTAGAGGCTAGGCCCCTTTCTAAATCTTCGTTGAAATTATTTTTCATTCTAATTCATAGAAATGGTGTAGCGTGCAATGGTGTCGTCTCATACAACAGTGAGTTAGAAGAAAAAATTTGTGGGCACAAAATGGGTGATCAGTGTCTAATTCTCTTCTGTTTGTGCCTTGTATTTAGCTTTTTCTTCTATATTTAACTTTATGTTGAGGCTAGACCTCTTTCTATATCTTGGTTGAAATTATTGTTCATTCTAATTCATAGAAATGGAGTAGCGTGCAATGGTGTCGTCTCATAAACAGTGAGTTAGGAGAAAAATTTGTGGGCAAAAAATTGGATATCAGTGTCTTATTCACTTCTGTTTGTGCCTTGTCTTTAGCTTTTTCTTCTATATTTAACTTTATGTAGAGGCTAGGCCCCCCTCTAAATCTTGGTTGAAATTATTTTTCATTCTAATTCATAGAAATGGAGTAGCATGCAATGGTGTCGTCTCATACAACAGTGAGTTAGTAGAAAAATTTGTGGGCACAAAATGGGTGATCAGTGTCTTATTCTCTTCTGTTTGTGCCTTGTCTTTAGCTTTTTCTTCTATATTTAACTTTAAGTAGAGGCTAGGCCCCCCTCTAAATCTTGGTTGAAATTATTTTTCATTCTAATTCATAGAAATGGAGTAGCGTGAAATGGTGTCATCTCATACAACAGTGAGTTAGGAGAAAAAATTTGTGGGCACAAAATGGGTGATCAGTGTCTTATTCTCTTCTGTTTGTGCCTTGTCTTTAGCTTTTTCTTCTATATTTAACTTTATGTAGAGGCTAGGCCCCCCTCTTAATCTTGGTTAAATTATTTTTCATTCTAATTAATAGAAATGGAGTAGCATGCAATGGTATCGTCTCATACAACAGTGAGTTAGGAGAAAAAATTTGTTAGCACAAAATGTGTGATCAGTGTCTTATTCTCTTCTATTTGTGCCTTGTCTTTAGCTTTTTCTTCTATATTTAACTTTATGTAGAGGCTAGGCCTCTTTCTAAATCTTGGTTGTAATTGTTTTACATTCTAATTCATAGAAATGGAGTAGCGTGCAATGGTGTCGTCTCATACAACAGTGAGTTAGGAGAAAAAATTTGTGGGCACAAAATGAGTGATCAGTGTCTGATTCTCTTCTGTTTGTGCCTTGTCTTTAGCTTTTTCTTCTATATTCAACTTTATGTAGAGGCTAGGCCCCCCTCTTAATATTGGTTGAAATTATTTTTCATTGTAATTAATAGAAATGGAGTAGCGTGCAATGCTGTCGTCTCATACAACAGTGAGTTAGGAGAAAAAATTTGTGGGCACAAAATGAGTGATCAGTGTCTGATTCTCTTCTGTTTGTGCCTTGTCTTTAGCTTTTTCTTCTATATTCAACTTTATGTAGAGGCTAGGCCCCCCTCTTAATATTGGTTGAAATTATTTTTCATTGTAATTAATAGAAATGGAGTAGCGTGCAATGGTGTCGTCTCATATAACAGTGAATTAGGAGAAAAAATTTGTGGGCACAAAATGGGTGATCAGTGTTTATTCTCTTCTGTTTGTGACTTGTCTTTAGCTTATTCTTCTATATTTAACTTTATGTAGAGGCTAGGCCCCTTTCTAAATCTTGGTTGTAATTATTTTACATTCTAATTCATAGAAATGGAGTAGCGTGCAATGGTGACGTCTCATACAACAGTGAGTTAGGAGAAAAAATTTGTTGGCACAAAATGGGTGATCAGTGTTTATTCTCTTCTGTTTGTGACTTGTCTTTAGCTTATTCTTCTATATTTAACTTTATGTAGAGGCTAGGCCCCTTTCTAAATCTTGGTTGAAATTATTTTTCATTCTAATTCATAGAAATGGTGTAGCGTGCAATGGTGTCGTCTCATACAACAGTGAGTTAGAAGAAAAAATTTGTGGGCACAAAATGGGTGATCAGTGTGTTATTCTCTTCTGTTTGTGCCTTGTATTTAGCTTTTTCTTCTATATTTAACTTTATGTTGAGGCTAGACCTCTTTCTAAATCTTGGTTGAAATTATTTTTCATTCTAATTAATAGAAATGGAGTAGCGTGCAATGGTGTCGTCTCATACAACAGTGAGTTAGGAGAAAAAATTTGTGGGCACAAAATGAGTGATCAGTGTCTTATTCTCTTCTGTTTGTGCCTTGTCTTTAGCTTTTTCTTCTATATTTAACTTTATGTAGAGGCTAGGCCCCCCTCTAAATCTTGGTTGAAATTATTTTTCATTCTAATTAATACAAATGGAGTAGCGTGCAATGGTGTCGTCTCATACAACAGTGAGTTAGGAGGAAAAATTTGTTGGCACAAAATGGGTGTTCAGTGTCCTATTCTCTTCTGTTTATGCCTTGTCTTTAGCTTTTTCTTCTATATTTAACTTTATGTAGAGGCTAGGCCCCTTTCTAAATCATGGTTGTAATTATTTTACATTCTAATTCATAGAAATGGAGTAGCGTGCAATGGTGTCGTCTCATACAACAGTGAGTTAGGAGAAAAAATTTGTGGGCACAAAATGAGTGATCAGTGTCTGATTCTCTTCTGTTTGTGCCTTGTCTTTAGCTTTTTCTTCTATATTCAACTTTATGTAGAGGCTAGGCCCCCCTCTTAATATTGGTTGAAATTATTTTTCATTGTAATTAATAGAAATGGAGTAGCGTGCAATGGTGTCGTCTCATACAACAGTGAGTTAGGAGAAAAAATTTGTGGGCACAAAATGAGTGATCAGTGTCTGATTCTCTTCTGTTTGTGCCTTGTCTTTAGCTTTTTCTTCTATATTCAACTTTATGTAGAGGCTAGGCCCCCCTCTTAATATTGGTTGAAATTATTTTTCATTGTAATTAATAGAAATGGAGTAGCGTGCAATGGTGTCGTCTCATACAACAGTGAGTTAGGAGAAAAAATTTGTGGGCACAAAATGAGTGATCAGTGTCTGATTCTCTTCTGTTTGTGCCTTGTCTTTAGCTTTTTCTTCTATATTCAACTTTATGTAGAGGCTAGGCCCCCCTCTTAATATTGGTTGAAATTATTTTTCATTGTAATTAATAGAAATGGAGTAGCGCGCAATGGTGTCGTCTCATGCAACAGTGAGTTAGGAGAAAAAATTTGTGGCACAAAATGGGTGATCAGTGTTTATTCTCTTCTGTTTGTGACTTGTCTTTAGCTTATTCTTCTATATTTAACTTTATGGAGAGGCTAGGCCCCTTTATAAATCTTGGTTGAAATTATTTTTCATTCTAATACATAGAAATGGAGTAGCGTGCAATGGTGTCGTCTCATACAACAGTGAGTAAGGAGAAAAAATTTGTGGGCGCAAAATGGGTGATCAGTGTCTTATTCTCTCCTGCTTGTGACTTGTCTTTAGCTTTTTCTTCTATATTTAACTTTATGTAGAGGCTAGGCCCCTTTCTAAATCTTGGTTGAAATTATTTTTCATTCTAATTCATAGAAATGGAGAAGCGTGCAATGGTGTCGTCTCATACAACAGTGAGTTAGAAGAAAAAATTTGTGGGCACAAAATGGGTGATCAGTGTCTTATTCTCTTCTGTTTGTTCCTTGTCTTTAGCTTTTTCATCTATATTTAACTTTATGTAGAGGCTAGGCCCCCCTCTAAATCTTGGTTGAAATTATTTTTCATTCTAATTCATAGAAATGGAGTAGCGTGCAATGGTGTCGTCTCATACAACAGTGAGTTAGGAGAAAAAATTTGTGGGCACAAAATGGGTAATCAGTGTCTTATTCTCTCCTGTTTGTGCCTTGTCTTTAGCTTTTTCTTCTATATTTAACTTTATGTAGAGGCTAGGCCCCTTTCTAAATCTTGGTTGAAATTAGTTTTCATTCTAATTCATAGAAATGGAGTAGCGTGCAATGGTGTCATCTCATACAACAGTGAGTTAGGAGAAAAAATTTGTGGGCACAAAATGGGTGATCAGTGTCTTATTCTCTTCTGTTTGTGCCTTCTTTTAGCTTTTTCTTCTATATTTAACTTTATGTAGAGGCTAGGCCCCTTTCTAAATCATATTTGAAATTATTTTTCATTATAATTCATAGAAATGGAGTAGCGTGCAATGGTGTCGTCTCACACAACAGTGAGTTAGGAGAAAAAAATTGTGGGCCCAAAATGGGTGATCAGTGTCTTATTCTCTTCTGTTTGTGCCTTGTCTTTAGCTTTTTCTTCTATATTTAACTTTATGTAGAGGCTAGGCCCCCCTCTAAATCTTGGTTGAAATTATTTTTAATTGTAATTAATAGAAATGGAGTAGCGTGCAATGGTGTCGTCTCATACAACAGTGAGTTAGGAGAAAAAATTTGTGGGCACAAAATGGGTGATAAGTGTTTTATTCTCTTCTGTTTGTGCCTTGTGTTTAGCTTTTTCTTCTATATTTAACTTTATGTAGAGGCTAGGCCCCTTTCTAAATCTTGGTTGAAATTATTTTTCATTCTAATGATTAGAAATGGAGTAGCGTGCAATGGTGTCGTCTCATACAACAGTGAGTTAGGAGAAAAAATTTGTGGGCACAAAATGGGTGATCAGTGTCTTATTCTCTTCTGTTTGTGCCTTGTCTTTAGCTTTTTCTTCTATATTTAACTTTATGTAGAGGCTAGGCCCCTTTCTAAATCTTGGTTGAAATTATTTTTCATTCTAATTCATAGAAATGGAGTACCGTGCAAAGGTGTCGTCTCATACAACAGTGAGTTTGGAGAAAAAATTTGTGGGCACAAAATGGGTGATCAGTGTCTTATTCTCTTCTGTTTGTGCCTTGTCTTTAGGTTTAACTTCTATATTTAACTTTATGTAGAGACTAGGCCCCTTTCTAAATCTTGGTTGAAATTATTTTTCATTCTAATTCATATAAATGGAGTAGCGTGCAATGGTGTCGTCTCATACAACAGTGAGTTAGGAGAAAAAATTTGTGGGCTCAAAATGGGTGATCAGCGTCTTATTCTCTTCTGTTTCTGCCTTGTCTTTAGCTTTTTCTTCTATATTTAACTTTATGTAGAGGCTAGGCCCCCCTCTAAATCTTCCTTGAAATTATTTTTCATTCTAATTCATAGAAATGGAGTAGCGTGCAATGGTGTCGTCTCATACAACAGTGAGTTAGGAGAAAAAATTTGTGGGCACAAAATGAGTGATCAGTGTCTGATTCTCTTCTGTTTGTGCCTTGTCTTTAGCTTTTTCTTCTATATTCAACTTTATGTAGAGGCTAGGCCCCCCTCTTAATATTGGTTGAAATTATTTTTCATTGTAATTAATAGAAATGGAGTAGCGTGCAATGGTGTCGTCTCATACAACAGTGAGTTAGGAGAAAAAATTTGTGGGCACAAAATGAGTGATCAGTGTCTGATTCTCTTCTGTTTGTGCCTTGTCTTTAGCTTTTTCTTCTATATTCAACTTTATGTAGAGGCTAGGCCCCCCTCTTAATATTGGTTGAAATTATTTTTCATTGTAATTAATAGAAATGGAGTAGCGCGCAATGGTGTCGTCTCATGCAACAGTGAGTTAGGAGAAAAAATTTGTGGCACAAAATGGGTGATCAGTGTTTATTCTCTTCTGTTTGTGACTTGTCTTTAGCTTATTCTTCTATATTTAACTTTATGGAGAGGCTAGGCCCCTTTATAAATCTTGGTTGAAATTATTTTTCATTCTAATACATAGAAATGGAGTAGCGTGCAATGGTGTCGTCTCATACAACAGTGAGTAAGGAGAAAAAATTTGTGGGCGCAAAATGGGTGATCAGTGTCTTATTCTCTCCTGCTTGTGACTTGTCTTTAGCTTTTTCTTCTATATTTAACTTTATGTAGAGGCTAGGCCCCTTTCTAAATCTTGGTTGAAATTATTTTTCATTCTAATTCATAGAAATGGAGAAGCGTGCAATGGTGTCGTCTCATACAACAGTGAGTTAGAAGAAAAAATTTGTGGGCACAAAATGGGTGATCAGTGTCTTATTCTCTTCTGTTTGTTCCTTGTCTTTAGCTTTTTCATCTATATTTAACTTTATGTAGAGGCTAGGCCCCCCTCTAAATCTTGGTTGAAATTATTTTTCATTCTAATTCATAGAAATGGAGTAGCGTGCAATGGTGTCGTCTCATACAACAGTGAGTTAGGAGAAAAAATTTGTGGGCACAAAATGGGTAATCAGTGTCTTATTCTCTCCTGTTTGTGCCTTGTCTTTAGCTTTTTCTTCTATATTTAACTTTATGTAGAGGCTAGGCCCCTTTCTAAATCTTGGTTGAAATTAGTTTTCATTCTAATTCATAGAAATGGAGTAGCGTGCAATGGTGTCATCTCATACAACAGTGAGTTAGGAGAAAAAATTTGTGGGCACAAAATGGGTGATCAGTGTCTTATTCTCTTCTGTTTGTGCCTTCTTTTAGCTTTTTCTTCTATATTTAACTTTATGTAGAGGCTAGGCCCCTTTCTAAATCATATTTGAAATTATTTTTCATTATAATTCATAGAAATGGAGTAGCGTGCAATGGTGTCGTCTCACACAACAGTGAGTTAGGAGAAAAAAATTGTGGGCCCAAAATGGGTGATCAGTGTCTTATTCTCTTCTGTTTGTGCCTTGTCTTTAGCTTTTTCTTCTATATTTAACTTTATGTAGAGGCTAGGCCCCCCTCTAAATCTTGGTTGAAATTATTTTTAATTGTAATTAATAGAAATGGAGTAGCGTGCAATGGTGTCGTCTCATACAACAGTGAGTTAGGAGAAAAAATTTGTGGGCACAAAATGGGTGATAAGTGTTTTATTCTCTTCTGTTTGTGCCTTGTGTTTAGCTTTTTCTTCTATATTTAACTTTATGTAGAGGCTAGGCCCCTTTCTAAATCTTGGTTGAAATTATTTTTCATTCTAATGATTAGAAATGGAGTAGCGTGCAATGGTGTCGTCTCATACAACAGTGAGTTAGGAGAAAAAATTTGTGGGCACAAAATGGGTGATCAGTGTCTTATTCTCTTCTGTTTGTGCCTTGTCTTTAGCTTTTTCTTCTATATTTAACTTTATGTAGAGGCTAGGCCCCTTTCTAAATCTTGGTTGAAATTATTTTTCATTCTAATTCATAGAAATGGAGTACCGTGCAAAGGTGTCGTCTCATACAACAGTGAGTTTGGAGAAAAAATTTGTGGGCACAAAATGGGTGATCAGTGTCTTATTCTCTTCTGTTTGTGCCTTGTCTTTAGGTTTAACTTCTATATTTAACTTTATGTAGAGACTAGGCCCCTTTCTAAATCTTGGTTGAAATTATTTTTCATTCTAATTCATATAAATGGAGTAGCGTGCAATGGTGTCGTCTCATACAACAGTGAGTTAGGAGAAAAAATTTGTGGGCTCAAAATGGGTGATCAGCGTCTTATTCTCTTCTGTTTCTGCCTTGTCTTTAGCTTTTTCTTCTATATTTAACTTTATGTAGAGGCTAGGCCCCCCTCTAAATCTTCCTTGAAATTATTTTTCATTCTAATTCATAGAAATGGAGTAGCGTGCAATGGTGTCGTCTCATACAACAGTGAGTTAGGAGAAAAAATTTGTTGGCACAAAATGGGTGATCAGTGTCTTATTCTCTTCTGTTTGTGCCTTGTCTTTAGCTTTTTCTTCTATATTTAACTTTATGTAGATGCTAGGCCCCTTTATAAATCTTGGTTGAAATTATTTTTCATTCTAATTCATAGAAATGGAGTAGCGTGCAATTGTGTCGTCTCATACAACAGTGAGTTAGGAGAAAAAATTTGTGGGCACAAAATGGGTGATCAGTGTCTTATTCTCTTCTGTTTGTGCCTTGTCTTTAGCTTTTTCTTCTATATTTAACATTATGTAGAGGCTAGGCCCCCCTCTAAATCTTGGTTGAAATCATTTTTCATTCTAATTAATAGAAATGGAGTAGCGTGCAATGGTGTCGTCTCATACAACAGTGAGTTAGGAGAAAAAATTTGTTCGCACAAAATGGGTGATCAGTGTCTTATTCTCTTCTGTTTGTGACTTGTCTTTAGCTTTTTCTTCTATATTCAACTTTATGTAGAGGCTAGGCCCCTTTCTAAATCTTGGTTGTAATTATTTTACATTCTAATTCATAGAAATGGAGTAGCGTGCAATGGTGTCGTCTCATACAACAGTGAGTTAGGAGAAAAAATTTGTGGGCACAAAATGAGTGATCAGTGTCTGATTCTCTTCTGTTTGTGCCTTGTCTTTAGCTTTTTCTTCTATATTCAACTTTATGTAGAGGCTAGGCCCCCCTCTTAATATTGGTTGAAATTATTTTTCATTGTAATTAATAGAAATGGAGTAGCGTGCAATGGTGTCGTCTCATACAACAGTGAGTTAGGAGAAAAAATTTGTGGGCACAAAATGAGTGATCAGTGTCTGATTCTCTTCTGTTTGTGCCTTGTCTTTAGCTTTTTCTTCTATATTCAACTTTATGTAGAGGCTAGGCCCCCCTCTTAATATTGGTTGAAATTATTTTTCATTGTAATTAATAGAAATGGAGTAGCGTGCAATGGTGTCGTCTCATACAACAGTGAGTTAGGAGAAAAAATTTGTGGCACAAAATGGGTGATCAGTGTTTATTCTCTTCTGTTTGTGACTTGTCTTTAGCTTATTCTTCTATATTTAACTTTATGGAGAGGCTAGGCCCCTTTATAAATCTTGGTTGAAATTATTTTTCATTCTAATACATAGAAATGGAGTAGCGTGCAATGGTGTCGTCTCATACAACAGTGAGTAAGGAGAAAAAATTTGTGGGCGCAAAATGGGTGATCAGTGTCTTATTCTCTCCTGCTTGTGACTTGTCTTTAGCTTTTTCTTCTATATTAAACTTTATGTAGAGGCTAGGCCCCTTTCTAAATCTTGGTTGAAATTATTTTTCATTCTAATTCATAGAAATGGAGAAGCGTGCAATGGTGTCGTCTCATACAACAGTGAGTTAGAAGAAAAAATTTGTGGGCACAAAATGGGTGATCAGTGTCTTATTCTCTTCTGTTTGTGCCTTGTCTTTAGCTTTTTCATCTATATTTAACTTTATGTAGAGGCTAGGCCCCCCCTCTAAATCTTGGTTGAAATTATTTTTCATTCTAATTCATAGAAATGGAGTAGCGTGCAATGGTGTCGTCTCATACAACAGTGAGTTAGGAGAAAAAATTTGTGGGCACAAAATGGGTAATCAGTGTCTTATTCTCTCCTGTTTGTGCCTTGTCTTTAGCTTTTTCTTCTATATTTAACTTTATGTAGAGGCTAGGCCCCTTTCTAAATCTTGGTTGAAATTAGTTTTCATTCTAATTCATAGAAATGGAGTAGCGTGCAATGGTGTCATCTCATACAACAGTGAGTTAGGAGAAAAAATTTGTGGGCACAAAATGGGTGATCAGTGTCTTATTCTCTTCTGTTTGTGCCTTCTTTTAGCTTTTTCTTCTATATTTAACTTTATGTAGAGGCTAGGCCCCTTTCTAAATCATATTTGAAATTATTTTTCATTATAATTCATAGAAATGGAGTAGCGTGCAATGGTGTCGTCTCACACAACAGTGAGTTAGGAGAAAAAAATTGTGGGCCCAAAATGGGTGATCAGTGTCTTATTCTCTTCTGTTTGTGCCTTGTCTTTAGCTTTTTCTTCTATATTTAACATTATGTAGAGGCTAGGCCCCCCTCTAAATCTTGGTTGAAATCATTTTTCATTCTAATTAATAGAAATGGAGTAGCGTGGAATGGTGTTGTCTCATACAACAGTGAGTTAGGAGAAAAAATTTGTTCGCACAAAATGGGTGATCAGTGTCTTATTCTCTTCTGTTTGTGCCTTGTCTTTAGCTTTTTCTTCTATATTTAACTTTATGTAGAGGCTAGGCCCCCCTCTAAATCTTGTTTGAAATTATTTTTCATTCTAATTCATAGAAATGGAGTAGCGTGCAATGGTGTCGTCTCATACAACAGTGAGTTAGGAGAAAAAATTTGTGGGCACAAAATGGGTGATCAGTGTCTTATTCTCTTCTGTTTGTGCCTTGTCTTTAGCTTTTTCTTCTATATTTAACTTTATGTAGAGGCTAGGCCCCTTTCTAGATCTTGGTTGAAATTATTTTTCATTCTAATTCATAGAAATGGAGTAGCGTGCAATGGTGTCGTCTCATACAACAGTGAGTTAGGAGAAAAAATTTGTGAGCACAAAATGGGTGATCAGTGTCTTATTCTCTTCTGTTTGTGCCTTGTCTTTAGCTTTTTCTTCTATATTTAACTTTATGTAGAGGCTAGGCCCCTTTCTAAATCTTGGTTGAAATTATTTTTCATTCTAATTCATAGAAATGGAGTAGCGTGCAATGGTGTCGTCTCATACAACAGTGAGTTTGGAGAAAAAATTTGTGGGCACAAAATGGGTGATCAGTGTCTTATTCTCTTCTGTTTGTGCCTTGTCTTTAGCTTTTTCTTCTATATTTAACTTTAAGTAGAGGCTAGGCCCCCCTCTAAAACTTCCTTGAAATTATTTTTCATTCTAATTCATAGAAATGGAGCAGCGTGCAATGGTGTCGTCTCATACAACAGTGAGTTAGGAGAAAAAATTTGTTGGCACAAAATGGGTGATCATTGTCTTATTCTCTTCTGTTTGTGCCTTGTCTTTAGCTTTTTCTTCTATATTTAACTTTATGTAGATGCTAGGCCCCTTTATAAATCTTGGTTGAAATTATTTTTCATTCTAATTCATAGAAATGGAGTAGCGTGCAATTGTGTCGTCTCATACAACAGTGAGTTAGGAGAAAAAATTTGTGGGCACAAAATGGGTGATCAGTGTCTTATTCTCTACTGTTTGTGTCTTGTCTTTAGCTTTTTCTTCTATATTTAACATTATGTAGAGGCTAGGCCCCCCTCTAAATCTTGGTTTAAATTATTTTTCATTCTAATTAATAGAAATGGAGTAGCGTGCAATGGTGTCGTCTCATACAACAGTGAGTTAGGAGAAAAAATTTGTTCGCACAAAATGGGTGATCAGTGTCTTATTCTCTTCTGTTTGTGCCTTGTCTTTAGCTTTTTCTTCTATATTTAACTTTATGTAGAGGCTAGGCCCCCCTCTAAATCTTGTTTGAAATTATTTTTCATTCTAATTCATAGAAATGGAGTAGCGTGCAATGGTGTCGTCTCATACAACAGTGAGTTAGGAGAAAAAATTTGTGGGCACAAAATGGGTGATCAGTGTCTTATTCTCTTCTGTTTGTGCCTTGTCTTTAGATTTTCTTCTATATTTAACTTTATGTAGAGACTAGGCCCCTTTCTAAATCTTGGTTGAAATTATTTTTCATTCTATTTCATAGAAATGGAGTAGCGTGCAATGGTGTCGTCTCATAGAACAGTGAGTTAGGAGAAAAAATTTGTGGGCACAAAATGGGTGATCAGTGTCTTATTCTCTTCTGTTTGTGCCTTGTCTTTAGCTTTTTCTTCTATATTTAACTTTATGTAAAGGCTAGGCCCCTTTCTAAATCTTGGTTGAAATTATTTTTCATTCTAATTCATAGAAATGGAGTAGCGTGCAATGGTGTCGTCTCATACAACAGTGAGTTAGGAGAAAAAATTTGTGGGCACAAAATGGGTGATCAGTGTCTTATTCTCTTCTGTTTGTGCCTTGTCTTTAGCTTTTTCTTCTATATTTAACTTTATGTAGAGGCTAGGCCCCTTTCTAAATCTTGGTTGAAATTATTTTTCATTCTAATGATTAGAAATGGAGTAGCGTGCAATGGTGTCGTCTCATACAACAGTGAATTAGGAGAAAAAATTTGTGGGCACAAAATGGGTGATCAGTGTCTTATTCTCTTCTGTTTGTGCCTTGTCTTTAGCTTTTTCTTCTATATTTAACTTTATGTAGAGGCTAGGCCCCTTTCTAAATCTTGGTTGAAATTATTTTTCATTCTAATTCATAGAAATGGAGTAGCGTGCAATGGTGTCGTCTCATACAACAGTGAGTTTGGAGAAAAAATTTGTGGGCACAAAATGGTTGATCAGTGTCTTATTCTCTTCTGTTTGTGCCTTGTCTTTAGGTTTTTCTTCTATATTTAACTTTATGTAGAGACTAGGCCCCTTTCTAAATCTTGGTTGAAATTATTTTTCATTCTAATTCATAGAAATGGAGTAGCGTGCAATGGTGTCGTCTCATACAACAGTGAGTTAGGAGAAATAATTTGTGGGCAGAAAATGGGTGATCAGTGTCTTATTCTCTTCTGTTTGTGCCTTGTCTTTAGCTTTTTCTTCTATATTTAACTTTATGTAGAGGCTAGGCCCCTTTCTAAATGTTGGTTGAAATTATTTTTCATTCTAATTCATAGAAATGGAGTAGCGTGCAATGGTGTCGTCTCATACAACAGTGAGTTTGGAGAAAAAATTTGTGGGCACAAAATGGGTGATCAGTTTCTTATTCTCTTCTGTTTGTGCCTTGTCTTTAGCTTTTTCTTCTATATTTAACTTTAAGTAGAGGCTAGGCCCCCCTCTAAATCTTCCTTGAAATTATTTTTCATTCTAATTCATAGAAATGGAGCAGCGTGCAATGGTGTCGTCTCATACAACAGTGAGTTAGGAGAAAAAATTTGTTGGCACAAAATGGGTGATCAGTGTCTTATTCTCTTCTGTTTGTGCCTTGTCTTTAGCTTTTTCTTCTATATTTAACTTTATGTAGATGCTAGGCCCCTTTATAAATCATGGTTGAAATTATTTTTCATTCTAATTCATACAAGTGGAGTAGCTTGCAATTGTGTCGTCTCATACAACAGTGAGTTAGGAGAAAAAATTTGTGGGCACAAAATGGGTGATCAGTGTCTTATTCTCTACTGTTTGTGCCTTGTCTTTAGCTTTTTCTTCTATATTTAACATTATGTAGAGGGTAGGCCCCCCTCTAAATCTTGGTTGAAATTATTTTTCATTCTAATTAATAGAAATGGAGTAGCGTGCAATGGTGTCGTCTCATACAACAGTGAGTTAGGAGAAAAAATTTGTTCGCACAAAATGGGTGATCAGTGTCTTATTCTCTTCTGTTTGTGCCTTGTCTTTAGCTTTTTCTTCTATATTTAACTTTATGTAGAGGCTAGGCCCCCCTCTAAATCTTGTTTGAAATTATTTTTCATTCTAATTCATAGAAATGGAGTAGCGTGCAATGGTGTCGTCTCATACAACAGTGAGTTAGGAGAAAAAATTTGTGGGCACAAAATGGGTGATCAGTGTCTTATTCTCTTCTGTTTGTGCCTTGTCTTTAGATTTTCTTCTATATTTAACTTTATGTAGAGACTAGGCCCCTTTCTAAATCTTGGTTGAAATTATTTTTCATTCTAATTCATAGAAATGGAGTAGCGTGCAATGGTGTCGTCTCATAGAACAGTGAGTTAGGAGAAAAAATTTGTGGGCACAAAATGGGTGATCAGTGTCTTATTCTCTTCTGTTTGTGCCTTGTCTTTAGCTTTTTCTTCTATATTTAACTTTATGTAGAGGCTAGGCCACCCCCTCTATATCTTCGTTGAAATTATTTTTCATTCTAATTCATAGAAATGGAGTAGCGTGCAATGGTGTCGTCTCATACAACAGTGAGTTAGGAGAAAAAATTTGTGGGCACAAAATGGGTGATCAGTGTCTTATTCTCTTCTGTTTGTGCCTTGTCTTTAGCTTTTTCTTCTATATTTAACTTTATGTAAAGGCTAGGCCCCTTTGTAAATCTTGGTTGAAATTATTTTTCATTCTAATTCATAGAAATGGAGTAGCGTGCAATGGTGTCGTCTCATACAACAGTGAGTTAGGAGAAAAAATTTGTGGGCACAAAATGGGTGATCAGTGTCTTATTCTCTTCTGTTTGTGCCTTGTCTTTAGCTTTTTCTTCTATATTTAACTTTATGTAGAGGCTAGGCCCCTTTCTAAATCTTGGTTGAAATTATTTTTCATTCTAATGATTAGAAATGGAGTAGCGTGCAATGGTGTCGTCTCATACAACAGTGAATTAGGAGAAAAAATTTGTGGGCACAAAATGGGTGATCAGTGTCTTATTCTCTTCTGTTTGTGCCTTGTCTTTAGCTTTTTCTTCTATATTTAACTTTATGTAGAGGCTAGGCCCCTTTCTAAATCTTGGTTGAAATTATTTTTCATTCTAATTCATAGAAATGGAGTAGCGTGCAATGGTGTCGTCTCATACAACAGTGAGTTTGGAGAAAAAATTTGTGGGCACAAAATGGGTGATCAGTGTCTTATTCTCTTCTGTTTGTGCCTTGTCTTTAGGTTTTTCTTCTATATTTAACTTTATGTAGAGACTAGGCCCCTTTCTAAATCTGGGTTGAAATTATTTTTCATTCTAATTCATAGAAATGGAGTAGCGTGCAATGGTGTCGTCTCATACAACAGTGAGTTAGGAGAAAAAATTTGTGGGCACAAAATGGGTGATCAGCGTCTTATTCTCTTCTGTTTGTGCCTTGTCTTTAGCTTTTTCTTCTATATTTAACTTTATGTAGAGGCTAGGCCCCCCTCTAAATCTTGGTTGAAATTATTTTTCATTCTAATTAATAGAAATGGAGTAGCGTGCAATGGTGTCGTCTCATACAACAGTGAGTTAGGAGAAAAAATTTGTTCGCACAAAATGGGTGATCAGTGACTTATTCTCTTCTGTTTCTGCCTTGTCTTTAGCTTTTTCTTCTATATTTAACTTTATGTAGAGGCTAGGCCCCCCTCTAAATCTTGGTTGAAATTATTTTTAATTCTAATTAATAGAAATGGAGTAGCGTGCAATGGTGTCGTCTCATAGAACAGTGAGTTAGGAGAAAAAATTTGTTGGCACAAAATGGGTGATCAGTGTCTTATTCTCTTCTGTTTGTGCCTTGTCTTTAGCTTTTTCTTCTATATTTAACTTTATGTAGATGCTAGGCCCCTTTATAAATCTTGGTTGAAATTATTTTTCATTCTAATTCATAGAAATGGAGTAGCGTGCAATGGTGTCGTCTCATAAAACAGTGAGTTGGAGAAAAAATTTGTGGGCACAAAATGGGTGATCAGTGTCTTATTCTCTTCTGTTTGTGCCTTGTCTTTAGCTTTTTCTTTCTATATTTAAATTTATATAGAGGCTAGGCCCATTTATAAATCTTGTTTGAAATTATTTTTCATTCTAATTCATAGAAATGGAGTAGCGTGCAATTGTGTCGTCTCATACAAACAACAGTGAGTTAGGAGAAAAAATTTTTGGGCACAAAATGGGTGATCAGTGTCTTATTCTCTTCTGTTTGTGCCTTGTCTTTAGCTTTTTCTTCTATATTTAACATTATGTAGAGGCTAGGCCCCCCTCTAAATCTTGGTTGAAATTATTTTTCATTCTAATTAATAGAAATGAAGTAGCGTGCAATGGTATCGTCTCATACAACAGTGAGTTAGGAGAAAAAATTTGTTCGCACAAAATGGGTGATCAGTGTCTTATTCTCTTCTGGTTGTGCCTTGTCTTTAGCTTTTTCTTCTATATTTAACTTTATGTAGAGACTAGGCCCCTTTCTAAATCTTGGTTGAAATTATTTTTCATTCTAATTCATAGAAATGGAGTAGCGTGCAATGGTGTCGTCTCATAGAACAGTGAGTTAGGAGAAAAAATTTGTGGGCACAAAATGGGTGATCAGTGTCTTATTCTCTTCTGTTTGTTCCTTGTCTTTAGCTTTTTCTTCTATATTTAACTTTATGTAGAGGGTAGGCCCCCCTCTAAATCTTCGTTGAAATTATTTTTCATTCTAATTCATAGAAATGGAGTAGCGTGCACTGGTGTCGTCTCATACAACAGTGAGTTAGGAGAAAAAATTTGTGGGCACAAAATGGGTGATCAGTGTCTTATTCTCTTCTGTTTGTGCCTTGTCTTTAGCTTTTTCTTCTATATTTAACTTTATGTAGAGGCTACCCCCCTTTCGAAATCTTGGTTGAAATTATTGTTAATTCTAATTCATAGAAATGGAGTAGCGTGCAATGCTGTCGTCTCATACAACAGTGAGTTAGGAGAAAAAATTTGTGGGCACAAAATGGGTGATCAGTGTCTTATTCTCTTCTGTTTGTGCCTTGTCTTTAGCTTTTTCTTCTATATTTAACTTTATGTAGAGGCTAGGCCCCTTTCTAAATCTTGGTTGAAATTATTTTTAGTTCTAATTAATAGAAATGGAGTAGCGTGCAATGGTGCCGTCTCATACAAAAGGGAGTTAGGAGAAAAAAATTTGTGGGCACAAAATCGGTGATCAGTGTCTTATTCTCTTCTATTTGTGCCTTGTCTGTAGCTTTTTCTTCTATATTTAACTTTATGTAGAGGCTAGGCCCCTTTCTAACTCTTGATTGAAATTATTTTTCATTCTTATTCATAGAAATGGAGTAGCGTGAAATGGTGTCGTATCATACAACAGTGAGTTAGGAGAAAAAATTTGTTGGCACAAAATGTGTGATCAGTGTCTTATTCTCTTCTATTTGTGCCTTGTCTTTAGCTTTTTCTTCTATATTTAACATTATGTAGAGGCTAGGCCCCTTTCTAAATCTTGGTTGAAATTATTTTTCATTCTAATTCATAGAAATGGAGTAGCGTGCAATGGTGTCATCTCATGCAACAGTGAGTTAGGAGAAAAAATTTGTGGGCACAAAATGGGTGATCAGTGTCTTATTCTCTTCTTTTCGTGCCTTGTCTTTAGCTTTTTCTTCTATATTTAACTTTATGTAGAGGCTAGGCCCCATTCTATATCTTGGTTGAAATTATTTTTCATTCTAATTCATAGAAATGGAGTAGCGTGCAATGGTGTCGTCTCATACAACAGTGAGTTAGGAGAAAAAATTTGTGGTTACAAAATGGGTGATCAGTGTCTTATTCTCTTCTGTTTTTGCCTTGTCTTTAGCTTTTTCTTCTATATTTAACTTTATGTAGAGGCTAGGCCCCTTTCTAAATCTTGGTTGAAATTATTTTTCTTTCTAATTCATAGAAATGGAGTAGCGTGCAATGGTGTCATCTCATACAACAGTGAGTTAGGAGAAAAAATTTGTGGGCACAAAATGGGTAATCAGTGCCTTATTCTCTTCTGTTTGTGCCTTGTCTTTAGCTTTTTCTTCTATATTTAACTTTATGTAGAGGCTAGGCCCCTTTCTAAAGCTTGGTTGAAATTATATTTCATTCTAATTCATAGAAATGGAGTAGCGTGCAATGGTGTCGTCTCATACAACAGTGAGTTAGGAGAAAATATTTGTGGGCACAAAATGGGTGATCAGTCTCTTATTCTCTTCTGTTTGTGCCTTGTCTTTAGCTTTTTCTTCTATATTTAACTTTATGTAGAGGCTAGGCCCCCCTCTAAATCTTGGTTGAAATTATTTTTCATTCTAATTAATAGAAATGGTGTAGCGTGCAATGGTGTCGTCTCATACAACAGTGAGTTAGGAGAAAAAATTTGTTCGCACAAAATGGGTGATCAGTGTCTTATTCTCTTCTGTTTGTGCCTTGTCTTTAGCTTTTTCTTCTATATTTAACTTTATGTAGAGGCTAGGCCCCACTCTAAATCTTGGTTGAAATTATTTTTCATTCTAATTCATAGAAATGGAGTAGCGTGCAATGGTATCGTCTCATACAACAGTGAGTTAGGAGAAAAAATTTGTGGGCATAAAATGGGTGATCAGTGTCTTATTCTCTTCTGTTCGTGCCTTGTCTTTAGCTTTTTCTTCTATATTTAACTTTATGTAGAGGCTAGGCCCCATTCTAAATCTTGGTTGAAATTATTTTTCATTCTAATTCATAGAAATGGAGTAGCGTGCAATGGTTTCGTCTCATACAACAGTGAGTTAGGAGAAAAAATGTGTGGTCACAAAATGGGTGATCAGTGTCTTATTCTCTTCTGTTTGTGCCTTGTCTTTAGCTTTTTCTTCTATATTTAACTTTATGTAGAGGCTACCCCCCTTTCTAAATCTTGGTTGAAATTATTTTTAATTCTAATTCATAGAAATGGAGTAGCGTGCAATGCTGTCGTCTCATACAACAGTGAGTTAGGAGAAAAATTTGTGGACACAAAATGGGTGATCAGTGTCTTATTCTCTTCTGTTTGTGCCTTGTGTTTAGCTTTTTCTTCTATATTTAACTTTATGTAGAGGCTAGGCCCCTTTCTAAATCTTGGTTGAAATTATTTTTCATTCTAATTCATAGAAATGGAGTAGCGTGCAATGGTGTCATCTCATGCAACAGTGAGTTAGGAGAAAAAATTTGTGGGCACAAAATGGGTGATCAGTGTCTTATTCTCTTCTTTTCGTGCCTTGTCTTTAGCTTTTTCTTCTATATCTAACTTTATGTAGAGGCTAGGCCCCATTCTAAATCTTGGTTGAAATTATTTTTCATTCTAATTCATAGAAATGGAGTAGCGTGCAATGGTGTCGTCTCATACAACAGTGAGTTAGGAGAAAAAATTTGTGGTCACAAAATGGGTGATCAGTGTCTTATTCCCTTCTGTTTGTGCCTTGTCTTTAGCTTTTTCTTCTATATTTAACTTTATGTAGAGGCTAGGCCCTTTTCTAAATCTTGGTTGAAATTATTTTTCATTCTAATTCATAGAAATGGAGTAGCGTGCAATGGTGTCGTCTCATACAACAGTGAGTTAGGAGAAAATATTTTTGGGCACAAAATGGGTGATCAGTGTCTTATTCTCTTCTGTTTGTGCCTTGTCTTTAGCTTTTTCTTCTACATTTAACTTTATGTAGAGGCTAGGACCCCTCTAAATCTTGGTGGAAATTATTTTTAGTTCTAATTAATAGAAATGGAGTAGCGTGCAATGGTGCCGTCTCATACAAAAGTGAGTTAGGAGAAAAAAATTTGTGGGCACAAAATCGGTGATCAGTGTCTTATTCTCTTCTGTTCGTGCCTTGTCTTTAGCTTTTTCTTCTATATTTAACTTTATGTAGAGGTTAGGCCCCATTCTAAATCTTGGTTGAAATTATTTTTCATTCTAATTCATAGAAATTGAGTAGCGTGCAATGGTGTCGTCTCATACAACAGTGAGTTAGGAGAAAAAATGTGTGGTCACAAAATGGGTGATCAGTGTCTTATTCTCTTCTGTTTGTGCCTTGTCTTTAGCTTTTTCTTCTATATTTAACTTTATGTAGAGGCTACCCCCCTTTCTAAATCTTGGTTGAAATTATTTTTAATTCTAATTCATAGAAATGGAGTAGCGTGCAATGCTGTCGTCTCATACAACAGTGAGTTAGGAGAAAAAATTTGTGGACACAAAATGGGTGATCAGTGTCTTATTCTCTTCTGTTTGTGCCTTGTCTTTAGCTTTTTCTTCTATATTTAACTTTATGTAGAGGCTAGGCCCCTTTCTAAATCTTGGTTGAAATTATTTTTCATTCTAATTCATAGAAATGGAGTAGCGTGCAATGGTGTCATCTCATGCAACAGTGAGTTAGGAGAAAAAATTTGTGGGCACAAAATGGGTGATCAGTGTCTTATTCTCTTCTTTTCGTGCCTTGTCTTTAGCTTTTTCTTCTATATCTAACTTCATGTAGAGGCTAGGCCCCATTCTAAATCTTGGTTGAAATTATTTTTCATTCTAATTCATAGAAATGGAGTAGCGTGCAATGGTGTCGTCTCATACAACAGTGTGTTAGGAGAAAAAATTTGTGGTCACAAAATGGGTGATCAGTGTCTTATTCCCTTCTGTTTGTGCCTTGTCTTTAGCTTTTTCTTCTATATTTAACTTTATGTAGAGGCTAGGCCCTTTTCTAAATCTTGGTTGAAATTATTTTTCATTCTAATTCATAGAAATGGAGTAGCGTGCAATGGTGTCGTCTCATACAACAGTGAGTTAGGAGAAAATATTTTTGGGCACAAAATGGGTGATCAGTGTCTTATTCTCTTCTGTTTGTGCCTTGTCTTTAGCTTTTTCTTCTATATTTAACTTTATGTAGAGGCTAGGACCCCTCTAAATCTTGGTTGAAATTATTTTTAGTTCTAATTAATAGAAATGGAGTAGCGTGCAATGGTGCCGTCTCATACAAAAGTGAGTTAGGAGAAAAAAATTTGTGGGCACAAAATCGGTGATCAGTGTCTTATTCTCTTCTATTTGTGCCTTGTCTGTAGCTTTTTCTTCTATATTTAACTTTATGTAGAGGCTAGGCCCCCCTCTTAATCTTGGTTGAAATTATTTTTCATTCTAATTAATAGAAATGGAGTAGCGTGCAATGGTGTCGTATCATACAACAGTGAGTTAGGAGAAAAAATTTGTTGGCACAAAATGTGTGATCAGTGTCTTATTCTCTTCTATTTGTGCCTTGTCTTTAGCTTTTTCTTCTATATTTAACTTTATGTAGATGCTAGGCCCATTTCTAAATCTTGGTTGAAATTATTTTTCATTCTAATTCATAGAAATGGAGTAGCGTGCAATGGTGTCATCTCATGCAACAGTGAGTTAGGAGAAAAAATTTGTGGGCACAAAATGGGTGATCAGTGTCTCATTCTCTTCTTTTCGTGCCTTGTCGTTAGCTTTTTCTTCTATATTTAACTTTATGTAGAGGCTAGGCCCCACTCTAAATCTTGGTTGAAATTATTTTTCATTCTAATTCATAGAAATGGAGTAGCGTGCAATGGTATCGTCTCATACAACAGTGAGTTAGGAGAAAAAATTTGTGGGCATAAAATGGGTGATCAGTGTCTTATTCTCTTCTGTTCGTGCCTTGTCTTTAGCTTTTTCTTCTATATTTAACTTTATGTAGAGTCTAGGCCCCATTCTAAATCTTGGTTGAAATTATTTTTCATTCTAATTCATAGAAATGGAGTAGCGTGCAATGGTTTCGTCTCATACAACAGTGAGTTAGGAGAAAAAATGTGTGGTCACAAAATGGGTGATCAGTGTCTTATTCTCTTCTGTTTGTGCCTTGTCTTTAGCTTTTTCTTCTATATTTAATTTTATGTAGAGGCTACCCCCCTTTCTAAATCTTGGTTGAAATTATTTTTAATTCTAATTCATAGAAATGGAGTAGCGTGCAATGCTGTCGTCTCATACAACAGTGAGTTAGGAGAAAAATTTGTGGACACAAAATGGGTGATCAGTGTCTTATTCTCTTCTGTTTGTGCCTTGTGTTTAGCTTTTTCTTCTATATTTAACTTTATGTAGAGGCTAGGCCCCTTTCTAAATCTTGGTTGAAATTATTTTTCATTCTAATTCATAGAAATGGAGTAGCGTGCAATGGTGTCATCTCATGCAACAGTGAGTTAGGAGAAAAAATTTGTGGGCACAAAATGGGTGATCAGTGTCTTATTCTCTTCTTTTCGTGCCTTGTCTTTAGCTTTTTCTTCTATATCTAACTTTATGTAGAGGCTAGGCCCCATTCTAAATCTTGGTTGAAATTATTTTTCATTCTAATTCATAGAAATGGAGTAGCGTGCAATGGTGTCGTCTCATACAACAGTGAGTTAGGAGAAAAAATTTGTGGTCACAAAATGGGTGATCAGTGTCTTATTCCCTTCTGTTTGTGCCTTGTCTTTAGCTTTTTCTTCTATATTTAACTTTATGTAGAGGCTAGGCCCTTTTCTAAATCTTGGTTGAAATTATTTTTCATTCTAATTCATAGAAATGGAGTAGCGTGCAATGGTGTCGTCTCATACAACAGTGAGTTAGGAGAAAATATTTTTGGGCACAAAATGGGTGATCAGTGTCTTATTCTCTTCTGTTTGTGCCTTGTCTTTAGCTTTTTCTTCTACATTTAACTTTATGTAGAGGCTAGGACCCCTCTAAATCTTGGTGGAAATTATTTTTAGTTCTAATTAATAGAAATGGAGTAGCGTGCAATGGTGCCGTCTCATACAAAAGTGAGTTAGGAGAAAAAAATTTGTGGGCACAAAATCGGTGATCAGTGTCTTATTCTCTTCTGTTCGTGCCTTGTCTTTAGCTTTTTCTTCTATATTTAACTTTATGTAGAGTTTAGGCCCCATTCTAAATCTTGGTTGAAATTATTTTTCATTCTAATTCATAGAAATTGAGTAGCGTGCAATGGTGTCGTCTCATACAACAGTGAGTTAGGAGAAAATATTTGTGGGCACAAAATGGGTGATCAGTGTCTTATTCTCTTCTGTTTGTGCCTTGTCTTTAGCTTTTTCTTCTATATTTAACTTTATGTAGAGGCTAGGCCCCCCTCTAAATCTTGGTTGAAATTATTTTTCATTCTAATTAATAGAAATGGTGTAGCGTGCAATGGTGTCGTCTCATACAACAGTGAGTTAGGAGAAAAAATTTGTTCGCACAAAATGGGTGATCAGTGTCTTATTCTCTTCTGTTTGTGCCTTGTCTTTAGCTTTTTCTTCTATATTTAACTTTATGTAGAGGCTAGGCCCCTTTCTAAATCTTGGTTGAAATTATTTTTAATTCTAATTCATAGAAATGGAGTAGCGTGCAATGCTGTCGTCTCATACAACAGTGAGTTAGGAGAAAAAATTTGTGGGCACAAAATGGGTGATCAGTGTCTTATTCTCTTCTGTTTGTGCCTTGTCTTTAGCTTTTTCTTCTATATTTAACTTTATGTAGAGGCTAGGCCCCTTTCTAAATCTTGGTTGAAATTATTTTTCATTCTAATTCTTAGAAATGGATTAGCGTGCAATGGTGTCATCTCATGCAACAGTGAGTTAGGAGAAAAAATTTGTGGGCACAAAATGGGTGATCAGTGTCTTATTCTCTTCTTTTCGTGCCTTGTCTTTAGCTTTTTCTTCTATATTTAACTTTATGTAGAGGCTAGGCCCCTTTCTAAATCTTGGTTGAAATTATTTTTCTTTCTAATTCATAGAAATGGAGTAGCGTGCAATGGTGTCATCTCATACAACGGTGAGTTAGGAGAAAAAATTTGTGGGCACAAAATGGGTAATCAGTGCCTTATTCTCTTCTGTTTGTGCCTTGTCTTTAGCTTTTTCTTCTATATTTAACTTTATGTAGAGGCTAGGCCCCTTTCTAAATCTTGGTTGAAATTATTTTTCATTCTAATTCATAGAAATGGAGTAGCGTGCAATGGTGTCGTCTCATACAAAAGTGAGTTAGGAGAAAAAAATTTGTGGGCCCAAAATCGGTGATCAGTGTCTTATACTCTTCTATTTGTGCCTTGTCTGTAGCTTTTTCTTCTATATTTAACTTTATGTAGAGGCTAGGCCCCTTTCTAAATCTTGGTTGAAATTATTTTTCATTCTTATTCATAGAAATGGAGTAGCGTGAAATGGTGTCGTCTCATACAACAGTGAGTTAGTAGAAAAAATTTGTTGGCACAAAATGGGTGATCAGTGACTTATTCTCTTCTGTTTGTGCCTTGTCTTTAGCTTTTTCTTCTATATTTAACTTTAAGTAGTGGCTAGGTCCATTTCTAAATCTTGGTTGAAATTATTTTTCATTCTACTTCATAGAAATGGAGTAGCGTGCAATGGTGTCGTCTCATACAACAGTGAGTTAGGAGAAAAAATTTGTGGGCACAAAATGGGTGATCAGTGTCTTATTCTCTTCTGTTTGTGCCTTGTCTTTAGCTTTTTCTTCTATATTTAACTTTATGTAGAGGCTAGGCCCCCCTCTTAATCTTGGTTGAAATTATTTTTCATTCTAATTAATAGAAATGGAGTAGCGTGCAATGGTGTCGTATCATACCACAGTGAGTTAGGAGAAAAAATTTGTTGGCACAAAATGTGTGATCAGTGTCTTATTCTCTTCTATTTGTGCCTTGTCTTTAGCTTTTTCTTCTATATTTAACTTTATGTAGAGGATAGGCCCCTTTCTAAATCTTGGTTGTAATTATTTTACATTCTAATTCATAGAAATGGAGTAGCGTGCAATGGTGTCGTCTGATACAACAGTGAGTTAGGAGAAAAAATTTGTGGGCACAAAATGGGTGATCAGTGTTTATTCTCTTCTGTTTGTGACTTGTCTTTAGCTTTTTCTTCTATATTTAACTTTATGTAGAGGCTAGGCCCATTTCTAAATCTTGGTTGAAATTATTTTTCATTCTAATTTATAGAAATGGAGTAGCGTGCAATGGTGTCGTCTCATACAACGGTGAGTTAGAAGAAAAAATTTGTGGGCACAAAATGGGTGATCAGTGTCTAATTCTCTTCTGTTTGTGCCTTGTCTTTAGCTTTTTCTTCTATATTTAACTTTATGTAGAGGCTAGGCCCCTTTCTAAATCTTGGTTGAAATTATTTTTAATTCTAATTCATAGAAATGGAGTAGCGTGCAATGCTGTCGTCTCATACAACAGTGAGTTAGGAGAAAAAATTTGTGGGCACAAAATGGGTGATCAGTGTCTTATTCTCTTCTGTTTGTGCCTTGTCTTTAGCTTTTTCTTCTATATTTAACTTTATGTAGACGCTAGGCCCCTTTCTAAATCTTGGTTGAAATTATTTTTCATTCTAATTCTTAGAAATGGATTAGCGTGCAATGGTGTCATCTCATGCAACAGTGAGTTAGGAGAAAAAATTTGTGGGCACAAAATGGGTGATCAGTGTCTTATTCTCTTCTTTTCGTGCCTTGTCTTTAGCTTTTTCTTCTATATTTAACTTTATGTAGAGGCTAGGCCCCTTTCTAAATCTTGGTTGAAATTATTTTTCTTTCTAATTCATAGAAATGGAGTAGCGTGCAATGGTGTCATCTCATACAACGGTGAGTTAGGAGAAAAAATTTGTGGGCACAAAATGGGTAATCAGTGCCTTATTCTCTTCTGTTTGTGCCTTGTCTTTAGCTTTTTCTTCTATATTTAACTTTATGTAGAGGCTAGGCCCCTTTCTAAATCTTGGTTGAAATTATTTTTCATTCTAATTCATAGAAATGGAGTAGCGTGCAATGGTGTCGTCTCATACAAAAGTGAGTTAGGAGAAAAAAATTTGTGGGCCCAAAATCGGTGATCAGTGTCTTATACTCTTCTATTTGTGCCTTGTCTGTAGCTTTTTCTTCTATATTTAACTTTATGTAGAGGCTAGGCCCCTTTCTAAATCTTGGTTGAAATTATTTTTCATTCTTATTCATAGAAATGGAGTAGCGTGAAATGGTGTCGTCTCATACAACAGTGAGTTAGTAGAAAAAATTTGTTGGCACAAAATGGGTGATCAGTGACTTATTCTCTTCTGTTTGTGCCTTGTCTTTAGCTTTTTCTTCTATATTTAACTTTAAGTAGTGGCTAGGTCCATTTCTAAATCTTGGTTGAAATTATTTTTCATTCTAATTCATAGAAATGGAGTAGCGTGCAATGGTGTCGTCTCATACAACAGTGAGTTAGGAGAAAAAATTTGTGGGCACAAAATGGGTGATCAGTGTCTTATTCTCTTCTGTTTGTGCCTTGTCTTTAGCTTTTTCTTCTATATTTAACTTTATGTAGAGGCTAGGCCCCCCTCTTAATCTTGGTTGAAATTATTTTTCATTCTAATTAATAGAAATGGAGTAGCGTGCAATGGTGTCGTATCATACCACAGTGAGTTAGGAGAAAAAATTTGTTGGCACAAAATGTGTGATCAGTGTCTTATTCTCTTCTATTTGTGCCTTGTCTTTAGCTTTTTCTTCTATATTTAACTTTATGTAGAGGATAGGCCCCTTTCTAAATCTTGGTTGTAATTATTTTACATTCTAATTCATAGAAATGGAGTAGCGTGCAATGGTGTCGTCTGATACAACAGTGAGTTAGGAGAAAAAATTTGTGGCCACAAAATGGGTGATCAGTGTCTTATTCTCTTCTGTTTGTGCCTTGTCTTTAGCTTTTTCTTCTATATTTAACTTTATGTAGAGGCTAGGCCCCTTTCTAAATCTTGGATGAAATTATTTTTCATTCTAATTCATAGAAATGGAGTAGCGTGCAATGGTGTCGTCTCATACAACAGTGAGTTAGGAGAAAAAATTTGTGGTCACAAAATGGGTGATCAGTGTCTTATTCTCTTCTGTTTTTGCCTTGTCTTTAGCTTTTTCTTCTATATTTAACTTTATGTAGAGGCTAGGCCCCTTTCTAAATCTTGGTTGAAATTATTTTTCTTTCTAATTCATAGAAATGGAGTAGCGTGCAATGGTGTCATCTCATACAACAGTGAGTTAGGAGAAAAAATTTGTGGGCACAAAATGGGTAATCAGTGCCTTATTCTCTTCTGTTTGTGCCTTGTCTTTAGCTTTTTCTTCTATATTTAACTTTATGTAGAAGCTAGGCCCCTTTCTAAAGCTTGGTTGAAATTATATTTCATTCTAATTCATAGAAATGGAGTAGCGTGCAATGGTGTCGTCTCATACAACAGTGAGTTAGGAGAAAATATTTGTGGGCACAAAATGGGTGATCAGTCACTTATTCTCTTCTGTTTGTGCCTTGTCTTTAGCTTTTTCTTCTATATTTAACTTTATGTAGAGGCTAGGCCCCACTCTAAATCTTGGTTGAAATTATTTTTCATTCTAATTAATAGAAATGGTGTAGCGTGCAATGGTGTCGTCTCATACAACAGTGAGTTAGGAGAAAAAATTTGTTCGCACAAAATGGGTGATCAGTGTCTTATTCTCTTCTGTTTGTGCCTTGTCTTTAGCTTTTTCTTCTATATTTAACTTTATGTAGAGGCTAGGCCCCACTCTAAATCTTGGTTGAAATTATTTTTCATTCTAATTCATAGAAATGGAGTAGCGTGCAATGGTATCGTCTCATACAACAGTGAGTTAGGAGAAAAAATTTGTGGGCATAAAATGGGTGATCAGTGTCTTATTCTCTTCTGTTCGTGCCTTGTCTTTAGCTTTTTCTTCTATATTTAACTTTATGTAGAGGCTAGGCCCCATTCTAAATCTTGGTTGAAATTATATTTCATTCTAATTCATAGAAATGGAGTAGCGTGCAATGGTTTCGTCTCATACAACAGTGAGTTAGGAGAAAAAATGTGTGGTCACAAAATGGGTGATCAGTGTCTTATTCTCTTCTGTTTGTGCCTTGTCTTTAGCTTTTTCTTCTATATTTAACTTTATGTAGAGGCTACCCCCCTTTCTAAATCTTGGTTGAAATTATTTTTAATTCTAATTCATAGAAATGGAGTAGCGTGCAATGCTGTCGTCTCATACAACAGTGAGTTAGGAGAAAAATTTGTGGACACAAAATGGGTGATCAGTGTCTTATTCTCTTCTGTTTGTGCCTTGTGTTTAGCTTTTTCTTCTATATTTAACTTTATGTAGAGGCTAGGCCCCTTTCTAAATCTTGGTTGAAATTATTTTTCATTCTAATTCATAGAAATGGAGTAGCGTGCAATGGTGTCATCTCATGCAACAGTGAGTTAGGAGAAAAAATTTGTGGGCACAAAATGGGTGATCAGTGTCTTATTCTCTTCTGTTTTTGCCTTGTCTTTAGCTTTTTCTTCTATATTTAACTTTATGTAGAGGCTAGGCCCCTTTCTAAATCTTGGTTGAAATTATTTTTCTTTCTAATTCATAGAAATGGAGTAGCGTGCAATGGTGTCATCTCATACAACAGTGAGTTAGGAGAAAAAATTTGTGGGCACAAAATGGGTAATCAGTGCCTTATTCTCTTCTGTTTGTGCCTTGTCTTTAGCTTTTTCTTCTATATTTAACTTTATGTAGAAGCTAGGCCCCTTTCTAAAGCTTGGTTGAAATTATATTTCATTCTAATTCATAGAAATGGAGTAGCGTGCAATGGTGTCGTCTCATACAACAGTGAGTTAGGAGAAAATATTTGTGGGCACAAAATGGGTGATCAGTCACTTATTCTCTTCTGTTTGTGCCTTGTCTTTAGCTTTTTCTTCTATATTTAACTTTATGTAGAGGCTAGGCCCCCCTCTAAATCTTGGTTGAAATTATTTTTCATTCTAATTAATAGAAATGGTGTAGCGTGCAATGGTGTCGTCTCATACAACAGTGAGTTAGGAGAAAAAATTTGTTCGCACAAAATGGGTGATCAGTGTCTTATTCTCTTCTGTTTGTGCCTTGTCTTTAGCTTTTTCTTCTATATTTAACTTTATGTAGAGGCTAGGCCCCACTCTAAATCTTGGTTGAAATTATTTTTCATTCTAATTCATAGAAATGGAGTAGCGTGCAATGGTATCGTCTCATACAACAGTGAGTTAGGAGAAAAAATTTGTGGGCATAAAATGGGTGATCAGTGTCTTATTCTCTTCTGTTCGTGCCTTGTCTTTAGCTTTTTCTTCTATATTTAACTTTATGTAGAGGCTAGGCCCCATTCTAAATCTTGGTTGAAATTATATTTCATTCTAATTCATAGAAATGGAGTAGCGTGCAATGGTTTCGTCTCATACAACAGTGAGTTAGGAGAAAAAATGTGTGGTCACAAAATGGGTGATCAGTGTCTTATTCTCTTCTGTTTGTGCCTTGTCTTTAGCTTTTTCTTCTATATTTAACTTTATGTAGAGGCTACCCCCCTTTCTAAATCTTGGTTGAAATTATTTTTAATTCTAATTCATAGAAATGGAGTAGCGTGCAATGCTGTCGTCTCATACAACAGTGAGTTAGGAGAAAAATTTGTGGACACAAAATGGGTGATCAGTGTCTTATTCTCTTCTGTTTGTGCCTTGTGTTTAGCTTTTTCTTCTATATTTAACTTTATGTAGAGGCTAGGCCCCTTTCTAAATCTTGGTTGAAATTATTTTTCATTCTAATTCATAGAAATGGAGTAGCGTGCAATGGTGTCATCTCATGCAACAGTGAGTTAGGAGAAAAAATTTGTGGGCACAAAATGGGTGATCAGTGTCTTATTCTCTTCTTTTCGTGCCTTGTCTTTAGCTTTTTCTTCTATATCTAACTTTATGTAGAGGCTAGGCCCCATTCTAAATCTTGGTTGAAATTATTTTTCATTCTAATTCATAGAAATGGAGTAGCGTGCAATGGTGTCGTCTCATACAACAGTGAGTTAGGAGAAAAAATTTGTGGTCACAAAATGGGTGATCAGTGTCTTATTCCCTTCTGTTTGTGCCTTGTCTTTAGCTTTTTCTTCTATATTTAACTTTATGTAGAGGCTAGGCCCTTTTCTAAATCTTGGTTGAAATTATTTTTCATTCTAATTCATAGAAATGGAGTAGCGTGCAATGGTGTCGTCTCATACAACAGTGAGTTAGGAGAAAATATTTTTGGGCACAAAATGGGTGATCAGTGTCTTATTCTCTTCTGTTTGTGCCTTGTCTTTAGCTTTTTCTTCTACATTTAACTTTATGTAGAGGCTAGGACCCCTCTAAATCTTGGTTGAAATTATTTTTAGTTCTAATTAATAGAAATGGAGTAGCGTGCAATGGTGCCGTCTCATACAAAAGTGAGTTAGGAGAAAAAAATTTGTGGGCACAAAATCGGTGATCAGTGTCTTATTCTCTTCTGTTCGTGCCTTGTCTTTAGCTTTTTCTTCTATATTTAACTTTATGTAGAGGCTAGGCCCCATTCTAAATCTTGGTTGAAATTATTTTTCATTCTAATTCATAGAAATTGAGTAGCGTGCAATGGTGTCGTCTCATACAACAGTGAGTTAGGAGAAAAAATGTGTGGTCACAAAATGGGTGATCAGTGTCTTATTCTCTTCTGTTTGTGCCTTGTCTTTAGCTTTTTCTTCTATATTTAACTTTATGTAGAGGCTACACTCCTTTCTAAATCTTGGTTGAAATTATTTTTAATTCTAATTCATAGAAATGGAGTAGCGTGCAATGCTGTCGTCTCATACAACAGTGAGTTAGGAGAAAAAATTTGTGGACACAAAATGGGTGATCAGTGTCTTATTCTCTTCTGTTTGTGCCTTGTCTTTAGCTTTTTCTTCTATATTTAACTTTATGTAGAGGCTAGGCCCCTTTCTAAATCTTGGTTGAAATTATTTTTCATTCTAATTCATAGAAATGGAGTAGCGTGCAATGGTGTCATCTCATGCAACAGTGAGTTAGGAGAAAAAATTTGTGGGCACAAAATGGGTGATCAGTGTCTTATTCTCTTCTTTTCGTGCCTTGTCTTTAGCTTTTTCTTCTATATCTAACTTTATGTAGAGGCTAGGCCCCATTCTAAATCTTGGTTGAAATTATTTTTCATTCTAATTCATAGAAATGGAGTAGCGTGCAATGGTGTCGTCTCATACAACAGTGAGTTAGGAGAAAAAATTTGTTGGCACAAAATGTGTGATCAGTGTCTTATTCTCTTCTATTTGTGCCTTGTCTTTAGCTTTTTCTTCTATATTTAACTTTATGTAGAGGATAGGCCCCTTTCTAAATCTTGGTTGTAATTATTTTACATTCTAATTCATAGAAATGGAGTAGCGTGCAATGGTGTCGTCTCATACAACGGTGAGTTAGAAGAAAAAATTTGTGGGCACAAAATGGGTGATCAGTGTCTAATTCTCTTCTGTTTGTGCCTTGTATTTAGCTTTTTCTTCTATATTTAACTTTATGTTGAGGCTAGGCCTCTTTCTAAATCTTGGTTGAAATTATTTTTCATTCTAATTAATAGAAATGGAGTAGCGTGCAATGGTGTCGTCTCATACAACAGTGAGTTAGGAGAAAAAATTTGTGGGCACAAAATGGGTGATCAGTGTCTTATTCTCTTCTGTTTGTGCCTTGTCTTTAGCTTTTTCTTCTATATTTAACTTTATGTAGAGGCTAGGCTCCCCTCTAAATCTTGGTTGAAATTATATTTCATTCTAATTCATAGAAATGTAGTAGCGTGCAATGGTGTCGTCTCATACAACAGTGAGTTAATTGAAAAATTTGTGGCCACAAAATGGGTGATCAGTGTCTTATTCTCTTCTGTTTGTGCCTTGTCTTTAGCTTTTTCTTCTATATTTAACTTTATGTAGAGGCTAGGCCCCTTTCTAAATCTTGGATGAAATTATTTTTCATTCTAATTCATAGAAATGGAGTAGCGTGCAATGGTGTCGTCTCATACAACAGTGAGTTAGGAGAAAAAATTTGTGGTCACAAAATGGGTGATCAGTGTCTTATTCTCTTCTGTTTGTGCCTTGTCTTTAGCTTTTCCTTCTATATTTAACTTTATGTAGAGCCTAGGCCCCTTTCTAAATCTTGGGTGAAATTATTTTTCATTCTAATTCATAGAAATGGAGTAGCGTGCAATGGTGTCGTCTCATACAACAGTGAGTTAGGGGAAAAAATTTGTGGGCACAAAATGGATGATCAGTGTCTTATTCTCTTCTGTTTGTGCCTTGTCTTTAGCTTTTTCTTCTATATTTAACTTTATGTAGAGGCTAGGCCCATTTATAAATCTTGGGTGAAATTATTTTTCATTCTAATTAATAGAAATGGAGTAGCGTGCAATGGTGTCGTCTCATACAACAGTGAATTAGTAGAAAAATGGTGTGGGCACGAAATGGGGGATCAGTGTCCTTTTCTCTTCTGTTTGTACCTTGCCTTTAACTTTTTCTTCTATATTTAACATTATGTAGATGCTAGGCCCCCCTCTAAATCTTGGTTGAAATTATTTTTCATTCTAATTAATAGAAATGGAGTAGCGTGCAATAGTGTCGTCTCATACAACAGTGAGTTAGGAGAAAAAATTTGTTGGCACAAAATGGGTGATCAGTGTCTTATTCTCTTCTGTTTGTGCCTTGTCTTTAGCTTTTACTTCTATATTTAACTTTATGTAGAGTCTAGTCCCCTTTCTAAATCTTGGATGAAATTATTTTTCATTCTAATTCACAGAAATGGAGTAGCGTGCAATGGTGTCGTCTCATACAACAGTGAGTTAGGAGGAAAAATTTGTAGGCACAAAATGGGTGATCAGTGTCTTATTCTCTTCTGTTTGTGCCTTGTCTTTAGCTTTTTCTTCTATATTTAACTTTATGTAGAGGCTAGGACCCTTTCTAAATCTTGGTTGAAATTATTTTTCATTCTAATTCATAGAAATGGAGTAGCGTGCAATGGTGTCGTCTCATACAACAGTGAGTTAGAAGAAAAAATTTGTGGGCACAAAATGGATGATCAGTGTCTTATTCTCTTCTGTTTGTGCCTTGTCTTTAGCTTTTTCTTCTATATTTAACTTTATGTAGAGGCTAGGCCCCTTTCTAAATCTTGGATGAAATTATTTTTCATTCTAATTCATAGAAATGGAGTAGCGTGCAATAGTGTCGTCTCATACAACAGTGAGTTAGGAGAAAAAATTTGTGGGCACAAATTGGGTGATCAGTGTCTTATTCTCTTCTGTTTGTGCCTTGTCTTTAGCTTTTTCTTCTATATTTAACTTTATGTAGAGCCTAGGCCCCTTTCTAAATCTTGGGTGAAATTATTTTTCATTCTAATTCATAGAAATGGAGTAGCGTGCAATGGTGTCGTCTCATACAACAGTGAGTTAGGAGGAAAAATTTGTAGGCACGAAATGGGTGATCAGTGTCTTATTCTCTTCTCTTTGTGCCTTGTCTTTAGCTTTTTCTTTTACATTTAACTTTATGTAGAGGCTAGGCCCCTTTCTAAATCTTGGTTGAAATTATTTTTCATTCTAATTCATACAAATGGAGTAGCGTGCAATGGTGTCGTCTCATACAACAGTGAGTTAGGAGAAAAAGTTTGTAGGCACAAAATGGGTGATCAGTGTCTTATTCTCTTCTATTTGTGCCTTGTCTTTAGCTTTTTCTTCTATATTTAACTTTATGTAGAGGCTAGGCCCCTTTCTATATCTTCGTTGAAATTATTTTTCATTCTAATTCATAGAAATGGAGTAGCGTGAAATGGTGTCGTCTCATACAACAGTGATTTAGGAGAAAAAATTTGTGGGCACAAAATGGGTGATCAGTGTCCTTTTCTCTTCTGTTTGTACCTTGTCTTTAACTTTTTCTTCTATATTTAACATTATGTAGATGCTAGGCCCCCCTCTAAATCTTGGTTGAAATTATTTTTCATTCTAATTAATAGAAATGGAGTAGCGTGCAATAGTGTCGTCTCATACAACAGTGAGTTAGGAGAAAAAATTTGTTGGCACAAAATGGGTGATCGGTGTCTTATTCTCTTCTGTTTGTGCCTTGTCTTTAGCTTTTACTTCTATATTTAACTTTATGTAGAGTCTAGTCCCCTTTCTAAATCTTGGATGAAATTATTTTTCATTCTAATTCATAGAAATGGAGTAGCGTGCAATGGTGTCGTCTCATACAACAGTGAGTTAGGAGGAAAAATTTGTAGGCACGAAATGGGTGATCAGTGTCTTATTCTCTTCTGTTTGTGCCTTGTCTTTAGCTTTTCCTTCTATATTTAACTTTATGTAGAGCCTAGGCCCCTTTCTAAATCTTGGGTGAAATTATTTTTCATTCTAATTCATAGAAATGGAGTAGCGTGCAATGGTGTCGTCTCATACAACAGTGAGTTAGGGGAAAAAATTTGTGGGCACAAAATGGATGATCAGTGTCTTATTCTCTTCTGTTTGTGCCTTGTCTTTAGCTTTTTCTTCTATATTTAACTTTATGTAGAGGCTAGGCCCATTTATAAATCTTGGGTGAAATTATTTTTCATTCTAATTAATAGAAATGGAGTAGCGTGCAATGGTGTCGTCTCATACAACAGTGAATTAGTAGAAAAATGGTGTGGGCACGAAATGGGGGATCAGTGTCCTTTTCTCTTCTGTTTGTACCTTGCCTTTAACTTTTTCTTCTATATTTAACATTATGTAGATGCTAGGCCCCCCTCTAAATCTTGGTTGAAATTATTTTTCATTCTAATTAATAGAAATGGAGTAGCGTGCAATAGTGTCGTCTCATACAACAGTGAGTTAGGAGAAAAAATTTGTTGGCACAAAATGGGTGATCAGTGTCTTATTCTCTTCTGTTTGTGCCTTGTCTTTAGCTTTTACTTCTATATTTAACTTTATGTAGAGTCTAGTCCCCTTTCTAAATCTTGGATGAAATTATTTTTCATTCTAATTCACAGAAATGGAGTAGCGTGCAATGGTGTCGTCTCATACAACAGTGAGTTAGGAGGAAAAATTTGTAGGCACAAAATGGGTGATCAGTGTCTTATTCTCTTCTGTTTGTGCCTTGTCTTTAGCTTTTTCTTCTATATTTAACTTTATGTAGAGGCTAGGACCCTTTCTAAATCTTGGTTGAAATTATTTTTCATTCTAATTCATAGAAATGGAGTAGCGTGCAATGGTGTCGTCTCATACAACAGTGAGTTAGAAGAAAAAATTTGTGGGCACAAAATGGATGATCAGTGTCTTATTCTCTTCTGTTTGTGCCTTGTCTTTAGCTTTTTCTTCTATATTTAACTTTATGTAGAGGCTAGGCCCCTTTCTAAATCTTGGATGAAATTATTTTTCATTCTAATTCATAGAAATGGAGTAGCGTGCAATAGTGTCGTCTCATACAACAGTGAGTTAGGAGAAAAAATTTGTGGGCACAAATTGGGTGATCAGTGTCTTATTCTCTTCTGTTTGTGCCTTGTCTTTAGCTTTTTCTTCTATATTTAACTTTATGTAGAGCCTAGGCCCCTTTCTAAATCTTGGGTGAAATTATTTTTCATTCTAATTCATAGAAATGGAGTAGCGTGCAATGGTGTCGTCTCATACAACAGTGAGTTAGGAGGAAAAATTTGTAGGCACGAAATGGGTGATCAGTGTCTTATTCTCTTCTCTTTGTGCCTTGTCTTTAGCTTTTTCTTTTACATTTAACTTTATGTAGAGGCTAGGCCCCTTTCTAAATCTTGGTTGAAATTATTTTTCATTCTAATTCATACAAATGGAGTAGCGTGCAATGGTGTCGTCTCATACAACAGTGAGTTAGGAGAAAAAGTTTGTAGGCACAAAATGGGTGATCAGTGTCTTATTCTCTTCTATTTGTGCCTTGTCTTTAGCTTTTTCTTCTATATTTAACTTTATGTAGAGGCTAGGCCCCTTTCTATATCTTCGTTGAAATTATTTTTCATTCTAATTCATAGAAATGGAGTAGCGTGAAATGGTGTCGTCTCATACAACAGTGATTTAGGAGAAAAAATTTGTGGGCACAAAATGGGTGATCAGTGTCCTTTTCTCTTCTGTTTGTACCTTGTCTTTAACTTTTTCTTCTATATTTAACATTATGTAGATGCTAGGCCCCCCTCTAAATCTTGGTTGAAATTATTTTTCATTCTAATTAATAGAAATGGAGTAGCGTGCAATAGTGTCGTCTCATACAACAGTGAGTTAGGAGAAAAAATTTGTTGGCACAAAATGGGTGATCGGTGTCTTATTCTCTTCTGTTTGTGCCTTGTCTTTAGCTTTTACTTCTATATTTAACTTTATGTAGAGTCTAGTCCCCTTTCTAAATCTTGGATGAAATTATTTTTCATTCTAATTCATAGAAATGGAGTAGCGTGCAATGGTGTCGTCTCATACAACAGTGAGTTAGGAGGAAAAATTTGTAGGCACGAAATGGGTGATCAGTGTCTTATTCTCTTCTCTTTGTGCCTTGTCTTTAGCTCTTTCATCTATATTTAACTTTATGTAGAGGCTACGCCCCTTTATAAATCTTGGTTGAAATTATTTTTCATTCTAATTCATAGAAATGGAGTAGCGTGCAATGGTGCCGTCTCATACGACAGTGAGTTAGAAGAAAAAATTTGTGGGCACAAAATGGATGATCAGTGTCTTATTCTCTTCGGTTTGTGCCTTGTCTTTAGCTTTTTCTTCTATATTTAACATTATGTAGAGGCGAGTCACACTTCTAAATCTGGATTGAAATCATTTTTCATTCTAATTCATAGAAATGGAGTAGCGTGAAATGGTGTCGTCTCATACAACAGTGAGTTAGAAGAAAAAATTTGTGGGCACAAAATGGATGATCAGTGACTTATTCTCTTCTGTTTGTGCCTTGTCTTTAGCTTTTTCTTCTATATTTAACTTTATGTAGAGGCTAGGCCCATTTATAAATCTTGGGTGAAATTATTTTTCATTCTAATTAATAGAAATGGAGTAGCGTGCAATGGTGTCGTCTCATACAACAGTGAATTAGTAGAAAAATGTTGTGGGCACGAAATAGGGGATCAGTGTCTTATTCTCTTCTGTTTGTACCTTGTCTTTAGCTTTTTCTTCTATATTTAACTTTATGTAGAGGCTAGGCCCCTTTCTAAATCTTGGTTGAAATTATTTTTCATTCTAATTCATAGAAATGGAGTAGCGTGCAATGGTGTCGTCTCATACAACAGTGAGTTAGAAGAAAAAATTTGTGGGCACAAAATGGATGATCAGTGTCTTATTCTCTTCTGTTTGTGCCTTGGCTTTAGCTTTTTCTTCTATATTTAACTTTATGTAGAGGCTAGGCCCCTTTCTAAATCTTGGATGAAATTATTTTTCATTCTAATTCATAGAAATGGAGTAGCGTGCAATGGTGTCGTCTCATACAACAGTGAGTTAGGAGAAAAAATTTGTGGTCACAAAATGGGTGATCAGTGTCTTATTCTCTTCTGTTTGTGCCTTGTCTTTAGCTTTTTCTTTTATATTTAGCTTTATGTAGAGGCTAGGCCCCTTTCTAAATCTTGGGTGAAATTATTTTTCATTCTAATTCATAGAAATGGAGTAGCGTGAAATGGTGTCGTCTCATACAACAGTGATTTAGGAGAAAAAATTTGTGGGCACAAAATGGATGATCAGTGACTTATTCTTTTCTGTTTGTGCCTTGTCTTAAGCTTTTTCTTCTATATTTAACTTTATGTAGAGGCTAGGCCCCTTTCTATATCTTCGTTGAAATTATTTTTCATTGTAATTCATAGAAATGGAGTAGCGTGCAATGGTGTCGTCTCATACAACAGTGAGTTAGGAGAAAAAATTTGTGGGCACAAAATGGGTGATCAGTGTCTTATTCTCTTCTCTTTGTGCCTTGTCTTTAGCTTTTTCTTTTACATTTAACTTTATGTAGAGGCTAGGCCCCTTTCTAAATCTTGGTTGAAATTATTTTTCATTCTAATTCATAGAAATGGAGTAGCGTGCAATGGTGTCGTCTCATACAACAGTGAGTTAGGAGAAAAAATTTGTAGGCACAAAATGGGTGATCAGTGTCTTATTCTCTTCTATTTGTGCCTTGTCTTTAGCTTTTTCTTCTATATTTAACTTTATGTAGAGGCTAGGCCCCTTTCTATATCTTCGTTGAAATTATTTTTCATTCTAATTCATAGAAATGGAGTAGCGTGAAATGGTGTCGTCTCATACAACAGTGATTTAGGAGAAAAAATTTGTGGCACAAAATGGATGATCAGTGACTTATTCTCTTCTGTTTGTGCCTTGTCTTTAGCTTTTTCTTCTATATTTAACTTTATGTAGAGGCTAGGCCCCTTTCTATATCTTCGTTGAAATTATTTTTCATTGTAATTCATAGAAATGGAGTAGCGTGCAATGGTGTCGTCTCATACAACAGTGAGTTAGGAGAAAAAATTTGTGGGCACAAAATGGGTGATCAGTGTCTTATTCTCTTTTGTTGGTTACTTGTCTTTAGCTTTTTCTTTTATATTTAACTTATGTAGAAGCTAGGCCCCCCTCTAAATCTTGGTTGAAATTATTTTTCATTCTAATTCATAGAAATGGAGTAGCGTGCAATGGTGTCGTCTCATACAACAGTGAGTTAGGAGAAAAAATTTGTGGGCACAAAATGGGTGATCAGTGTCTTATTCTCTTTTGTTGGTTACTTGTCTTTAGCTTTTTCTTTTATATTTAACTTATGTAGAAGCTAGGCCCCCCTCTAAATCTTGGTTGAAATTATTTTTCATTCTAATTCATAGAAATGGAGTAGCGTGCAATGGTGTCGTCTCATACAACAGTGAGTTAGGAGAAAAAATTTGTGGGCACAAAATGGGTGATCAGTGTCTTATTCTCTTCTGTTTGTGCCTTGTCTTTAGCTCTTTCATCTATATTTAACTTTATGTAGAGGCTAGGCCCCTTTATAAATCTTGGTTGAAATTATTTTTCATTCTAATTCATAGAAATGGAGTATCGTGCAATGGTGCCGTCTCATACGACAGTGAGTTAGAAGAAAAAATTTGTGGGCAAAAAATGGATGATCAGTGTCTTATTCTCTTCTGTTTGTGCCTTGTCTTTAGTTTTTCTTCTATATTTAACATTATGTAGAGGCGAGGCACACTTCTAAATCTGGATTGAAATTATTTTTCATTCTAATTCATAGAAATGGAGTAGCGTGCAATGGTGTCGTCTCATACAACAGTGAATTAGTAGAAAAATGTTGTGGGCACGAAATAGGGGATCAGTGTCTTATTCTCTTCTGTTTTTACCTTGTCTTTAGCTTTTTCTTCTATATTTAACTTTATGTAGAGGCTAGGCCCCTTTCTAAATCTTGGTTGAAATTATTTTTCATTCTAATTCATAGAAATGGAGTAGCGTGCAATGGTGTCGTCTCATACAACAGTGAGTTAGAAGAAAAAATTTGTGGGCACAAAATGGATGATCAGTGTCTTATTCTCTTCTGTTTGTGCCTTGGCTTTAGCTTTTTCTTCTATATTTAACTTTATGTAGAGGCTAGGCCCCTTTCTAAATCTTGGATGAAATTATTTTTCATTCTAATTCATAGAAATGGAGTAGCGTGCAATGGTGTCGTCTCATACAACAGTGAGTTAGGAGAAAAAATATGTGGTCACAAAATGGGTGATCAGTGTCTTATTCTCTTCTGTTTGTGCCTTGTCTTTAGCTTTTTCTTTTATATTTAGCTTTATGTAGAGGCTAGGCCCCTTTCTAAATCTTGGGTGAAATTATTTTTCATTCTAATTCATAGAAATGGAGTAGCGTGAAATGGTGTCGTCTCATACAACAGTGATTTAGGAGAAAAAATTTGTGGGCACAAAATGGATGATCAGTGACTTATTCTTTTCTGTTTGTGCCTTGTCTTAAGCTTTTTCTTCTATATTTAACTTTATGTACAGGCGAGGCACACTTCTAAATCTGGATTGAAATTATTTTTCATTCTAATTCATAGAAATGGAGTAGCGTGCAATGGTGTCGTCTCATACAACAGTGAGTTAGAAGAAAAAATTTGTGGGCACAAAATGGATGATCAGTGTCTTATTCTCTTCTGTTTGTGCCTTGGCTTTAGCTTTTTCTTCTATATTTAACTTTATGTAGAGGCTAGGCCCCTTTCTAAATCTTGGATGAAATTATTTTTCATTCTAATTCATAGAAATGGAGTAGCGTGCAATGGTGTCGTCTCATACAACAGTGAGTTAGGAGAAAAAATATGTGGTCACAAAATGGGTGATCAGTGTCTTATTCTCTTCTGTTTGTGCCTTGTCTTTAGCTTTTTCTTTTATATTTAGCTTTATGTAGAGGCTAGGCCCCTTTCTAAATCTTGGGTGAAATTATTTTTCATTCTAATTCATAGAAATGGAGTAGCGTGAAATGGTGTCGTCTCATACAACAGTGAGTTAGGGGAAAAATGTTGTGGGCACGAAATAGGGGATCAGTGTCTTATTCTCTTCTGTTTGTACCTTGTCTTTAGCTTTTTCTTCTATATTTAACTTTATGTAGAGGCTAGGCCCCTTTCTAAATCTTGGTTGAAATTATTTTTCATTCTAATTCATAGAAATGGAGTAGCGTGCAATGGTGTCGTCTCATACAACAGTGAGTTAGAAGAAAAAATTTGTGGGCACAAAATGGATGATCAGTGTCTTATTCTCTTCTGTTTGTGCCTTGGCTTTAGCTTTTTCTTCTATATTTAACTTTATGTAGAGGGTAGGCCCCTTTCTAAATCTTGGATGAAATTATTTTTCATTCTAATTCATAGAAATGGAGTTGCGTGCAATGGTGTCGTCTCATACAACAGTGAGTTAGGAGAAAAAATTTGTGGGCACAAAATGGGTGATCAGTGTCTTATTCTCTTCTGTTTGTGCCTTGTCTTTAGCTTTTTCTTTTATATTTAGCTTTATGTAGAGGTTAGGCCCCTTTCTAAATCTTGGGTGAAATTATTTTTCATTCTAATTCATAGAAATGGAGTAGCGTGAAATGGTGTCGTCTCATACAATAGTGATTTAGGAGAAAAAATTTGTGGGCACAAAATGGATGATCAGTGACTTATTCTTTTCTGTTTGTGCCTTGTCTTAAGCTTTTTCTTCTATATTTAACTTTATGTAGAGGCTAGACCCCTTTCTATATCTTCGTTGAAATTATTTTTCAATGTAATTCATAGAAATGGAGTAGCGTGCAATGGTGTCGTCTCATACAACAGTGAGTTAGGAGAAAAAATTTGTGGGCACAAAATGGGTGATCAGTGTCTTATTCTCTTCTCTTTGTGCCTTGTCTTTAGCTTTTTCTTTTATATTTAACTTTATGTAGAGGCTAGGCCCCCCTCTAAATCTTGGTTGAAATTATTTTTCTTTCTAATTCATAGAAATGGAGTAGCGTGCAATGGTGTCGTCTCATACAACAGTGAGTTAGGAGAAAAAATTTGTGGGCACAAAATGGGTGATCAGCGTCTTATTCTCTTCTCTTTGTGCCTTGTCTTTAGCTTTTTCTTTTATATTTAACTTTATGTAGAGGCTAGACCCCTTTCTAAATCTTGGTTGAAATTATTTTTCATTCTAATTCATAGAAATGGAGTAGCGTGCAATGGTGTCGTCTCATACAACAGTGAGTTAGGAGAAAAAATTTGTAGGCACAAAATGGGTCATCAGTGTCTTATTCTCTTCTATTTGTGCCTTGTCTTTAGCTTTTTCTTCTATATTTAACTTTATGTAGAGGCTAGGCCCCTTTCTATATCTTCGTTGAAATTATTTTTCATTCTAATTCATAGAAATGGAGTAGCGTGAAATGGTGTCGTCTCATACAATAGTGATTTAGGAGAAAAAATTTGTGGGCACAAAATGGATGATCAGTGACTTATTCTTTTCTGTTTGTGCCTTGTCTTAAGCTTTTTCTTCTATATTTAACTTTATGTAGAGGCTAGACCCCTTTCTATATCTTCGTTGAAATTATTTTTCATTGTAATTCATAGAAATGGAGTAGCGTGCAATGGTGTCGTCTCATACAACAGTGAGTTAGGAGAAAAAATTTGTGGGCACAAAATGGGTGATCAGTGTCTTATTCTCTTCTCTTTGTGCCTTGTCTTTAGCTTTTTCTTTTATATTTAACTTTATGTAGAGGCTAGGCCCCCCTCTAAATCTTGGTTGAAATTATTTTTCTTTCTAATTCATAGAAATGGAGTAGCGTGCAATGGTGTCGTCTCATACAACAGTGAGTTAGGAGAAAAAATTTGTGGGCACAAAATGGGTGATCAGTGTCTTATTCTCTTCTCTTTGTGCCTTGTCTTTAGCTTTTTCTTTTATATTTAACTTTATGTAGAGGCTAGACCCCTTTCTAAATCTTGGTTGAAATTATTTTTCATTCTAATTCATAGAAATGGAGTAGCGTGAAATGGTGTCGTCTCATGCAACAGTGATTTAGGAGAAAAAATTTGTGGCACAAAATGGATGATCAGTGACTTATTCTCTTCTGTTTGTGCCTTGTCTTTAGATTTTTCTTTTATATTTAACTTTATGTAGAGGCTAGGCCCCTTTCTATATCTTCGTTGAAATTATTTTTCATTGTAATTCATAGAAATGGAGTAGCATGCAATGGTGTCGTCTCATACAACAGTGAGTTAGGAGAAAAAATTTGTGGGCACAAAATGGGTGATCAGTGTCTTATTCTCTTTTGTTGGTTCCTTGTCTTTAGCTTTTTCTTCTATATTTAACTTTATGTAGAAGCTAGGCCCCCCTCTAAATCTTGGTTGAAATTATTTTTCATTCTAATTCATAGAAATGGAGTAGCGTGCAATGGTGTCGTCTCATACAACAGTGAGTTAGGAGAAAAAATTTGTGGGCACAAAATGGGTGATCAGTGTCTTATTCTCTTCTGTTTGTGCCTTGTCTTTAGCTCTTTCATCTATATTTAACTTTATGTAGAGGCTAGCCCCCTTTATAAATCTTGGTTGAAATTATTTTTCATTCTAATTCATAGAAATGGAGTAGCGTCCAATGGTGCCGTCTCATACGACAGTGAGTTAGAAGAAAAAATTTGTGGGCACAAAATGGATGATCAGTGTCTTATTCTCTTCTGTTTGTGCCTTGTCTTTAGCTTTTTCTTCTATATTTAACATTATGTAGAGGCGAGGCACACTTCTAAATCTGGATTGAAATTATTTTTCATTCTAATTCATAGAAATGGAGTAGAGTGCAATGGTGTCGTCTCATACAACAGTGAGTTAGTAGAAAAAATTTGTGGGCACAAAATGGGTGATCAGTGTCTTATTCTCTTCTGTTTGTCCCTTGTCTTTAGCTCTTTCTTCTATATTTAACTTTATGTAGAGTCTAGGCCCCTTTCTAAATCTTGGTTGAAATTATTTTTCATTCTAATTCGTAGAAATGGAGTAGCGTGCAATGGTGTCGTCTCATACAACAGTGAGTCAGAAGAAAAAATTTGTGGGCACAAAATGGATGATCAGTGTCTTATTCTCTTCTGTTTGTGCCTTGTCTTTAGATTTTTTCTTCTATATTTAACATTATGTAGAGGCAAGGCACACTTCTAAATCTTGATTGAAATTATTTTTCATTCTAATTCATAGAAATGGAGTAGCGTGCAATGGTGTCGTCTCATACAACTGTGAGTTTGTAGACATATTTGTGGGCACAAAATTGGTGATCAGTGTCTTATTCTCTTCTGTTTGTGCCTTGTCTTTAGCTTTTTCTTCTATATTTAACATTATATAGAGGCAAGGCCCCCCTATACATCTAGATTGAAATTGTTTTTCATTCTAATTCATAGAAATGGAGTAGCGTGCAATGGTGTCGTCTCATACAACCTGTGAGTTACTAGAAAAAATTTGTGGTCACAAAATGGGTGATCAGTGTCTTATTCTCTTCTCTTTGTGCCTTGTCTTTAGCTTTTTCTTCTATATTTAACTTTATGCAGAAGCTAGGCCCCTTACTAAATCTTCGTTGAAATTATTTTTCATTCTAATTCATAGAAATGGAGTAGCGTGCAATGGTGTCGTCTCATACAACAGTGAGTTAGGAGAAAAAATTTGTGGGCACAAAATGGGTGATCAGTGTCTTATTCTCTTCTCTTTGTGCCTTGTCTTTAGCTTTTTCTTCTATATTTAACTTTATGTAGAGGATAGGCCCCCCTCTAAATCTTGGTTGAAATTATTTTTCATTCTAATTATTAGAAATGGAGTAGCGTGCAATGGTGTCGTCTCATACAACAGTGAGTTAGGAGAAAAAATTTGTTGGCACAAAATGGGTGATCAGTGACTTATTCTCTTCTGTTTGTACCTTGTCTTTAGCTTTTTCTTCTATATTTAACTTTATGTAGAGGCTAGGCACCCCTCTAAATCTTGGTTGAAATTATCTTTCATTCTAATTAATAGAAATGGAGTAGAGTGCAATGGTGTCGTCTCATACAACAGTGAGTTCGTAGAAAAAATTTGTGGGCACAAAATGGGTGATCAGTGTCTTATTCTCATCTGTTTGTACCTTGTCTTTACCTTTTTCTTCGATATTTAACTTTATGTAGAGGCTAGTCCCCTTTCTAAATCTTGGTTGGAATTATTTTTCATTCTAATTCATAGAAATGGAGTAGCGTGCAATGGTGTCGTCTCATACAACAGTGAGTTAGGAGAAAAAATTTGTGGGCACAAAATGGGTGATCAGTGTCTTATTCTCTTATGTTTGTGCCTTGTCTTTAGCTTTTTCTTCTATATTTAACTTTATCTAGAGGCTAGGCCCCTTTCTAAATCTTCGTTGAAATTATTTTTCATTCTAATTATTAGAAATGGAGTAGCATGCAATGGTGTCGTCTCATACAACTGTGAGTTAGCAGATAAAATTTGTGGGCAGAAAATGGGTGATCAGTGTCTTATTCTCTTCTGTTTGTGCCTTGTCTTTAGCTTTTTCTTCTATATTTAACTTTATGTAGGGGCTAGGCCCCTTTCTAAATCTTCGTTGAAATTATTTTTCATTCTAATTAATAGAAATGGAGTAGCGTGCAATGGTGACGTCTCATACAACTGTGAGTTAGGAGAAAAAATTTGTGGGCACAAAATGGGTGATCAGTGTCTTATTCTCTTCTGTTTGTGCCTTGTCTTTAGCTTTTTCTTCTATATTTAACTTTATGTAGAGGCTAGTCCCCTTTCTAAATCTTGGTTGGAATTATTTTTCATTCAAATTCATAGAAATGGAGTAGATTGCAATGGTGTCATCTCATACAACAGTGAGTTAGGAGAAAAAATTTGCGGGCACAAAATGGGTGATCAGTGTCTTATTCTCTTCTCTTTGTGCCTTTCTTTAGCTTTTTCTTCTATATTTAATTTTATGTAGAGGATAGGCCCCCCTCTAAATCTTGGTTGAAATTATCTTTCATTCTAATTAATAGAAATGGAGTAGCGTGCAATGGTGTCTTCTCATACAACAGTGAGTTAGGAGAAAAAATTTGTTGGCACAAAATGGGTGATCAGTGTCTTATTCTCTTCTGTTTGTACCTTGTATTTAGCTTTTTCTTCTATATTTAACTTTATGTAGAGGCTAGGCCCCCCTCTAAATCTTGGTTGAAATTATTTTTCATTCTAATTAATAGAAATGGAGTAGCGTGCAATGGTGTCGTCTCATACAACAGTGAGTTAGCAGATAAAATTTGTGGGCACAAAATGGGTGATCAGTGTCTTATTCTCATCTGTTTGTGCCTTGTCTTTACCTTTTTCTTCGATATTTAACTTTATGTAGAGGCTAGTCCCCTTTCTTAATCTTGGTTGGAATTATTTTTCATTCTAATTCATAGAAATGGAGTAGCGTGCAATGGTGTCGTCACATACAACAGTGAGTTGGGAGAAAAAAATTGTGGGCACAAAATGGGTGATCAGTGTTTTATTCTCTTCTGTTTGTGCCTTGTCTTTAGTTTTTCTTCTATATTTAACTTTATGTAGGGGCTAGGACCCTTTCTAAATCTTCGTTGAAATTATTTTTCATTCTAATTAATAGAAATGGAGGAGCGTGCAATGGTGACGTCTCATACAACTGTGATTTAGAAGAAAAAATTTGTAGGCACAAAATGGGTGATCAGTGTCTTATTCTCTTCTGTTTATGCCTTGTCTTTAGCTTTTTCTTCTATATTTCACTTTATGTAGAGGCTAGGCCCCCCTCTAAATCTTGGTTGAAATTATTTTTCATTCTAATTCATAGAAATGGAGTAGCGTGCAATGGTGTCGTCTCATACAACATTGAGTTAGGAGAAAAAATTTGTTGTCAAAAATGGGTGGTCAGTGTCTTATTCTCTTCTGTTTGTGCCTTTTCTTTATCTTTTTCTTCTATATTTAACTTTATGTAGAGGCTAGGCCCCCCTGTAAATCTTGGTTGAAATTATTTTTCATTCTAATTAATAGAAATGGAGTAGCGTTCAATGGTGTCGTCTCATACAACAGTGAGTTAGGAGAAAAAATTTGTTGGCACAAAATGGGTGATCAGTGTCTTATTCTCTTCTGTTTGTACCTTGTCTTTAGCTTTTTCTTCTATATTTAACTTTATGTAGAGGCTAGTCCCCTTTCTAAATCTTGGTTGGAATTATTTTTCATTCTAGTTCATAGAAATGGAGTAGCGTGCAATGGTGTCGTCTCATACAACAGTGAGTTAGGAGAAAAAATTTGTGGGCACAAAATGGGTGATCAGTGTCTTATTCTCTTCTGTTTGTGCCTTGTCTTTAGCTTTTTCTTCTATATTTAACTTTATGTAGAGGCTAGGCCCCTTTATAAATCTTCGTTGAAATTATTTTTCATTCTAATTATTAGAAATGGAGTAGCATGCAATGGTGTCGTCTCATACAACTGTGAGTTAGCAGATAAAAATTGTGGGCACAAAATGGGTGATCAGTGTCTTATTCTTTTCTGTTTGTGCCTTGTCTTTAGCTTTTTCTTCTATATTTAACTTTATGTAGGGGCTAGGCCCCTTTCTAAATCTTCGTTGAAATTATTTTTCATTCTAATTAATAGAAATGGAGTAGCGTGCAATGGTGACGTCTCATACAACTGTGAGTTAGGAGAAAAAATTTGTGGGCACAAAATGGGTGATTAGTGTCTTATTCTCTTCTGTTTATGCCTTGTCTTTAGCTTTTTCTTCTATATTTAACTTTATGTAGAGGCTAGGCCCCTTTCTAAATCATGGATGAAATTATTTTTCATTCTAATTCATAGAAATGGAGTAGCGAACAATGGTGTCGTCTCATACAACAGTGAGTTAGGAGAAAAAATTTGTGGGCAGAAAATGGGTGATCAGTGTCTTATTCTCTTCTCTTTGTGCCTTGTCTTTAGCTTTTTCTTCTATATTTAACTTTATGTATAGCCTAGGCCCCTTTCTAAATCTTGGGTAAAAGTATTTTTCATTCTAATTCATAGAAATGGAGTAGCGTGCAATGGTGTCGTCTCATACAACAGTGAGAAGAAAAAATTTGTGGGCACAAAATGGATGATCAGTGTCTTATTCTCTTCTGTTTGTGCCTTGTCTTTAGCTTTTTCTTCTATATTTAACTTTATGTAGAGGCTAGGCCCCTTTCTAAATCTTGGATGAAATTATTTTTCATTCTACTTCATAGAAATGGAGTAGCGTGCAATGGTGTCGTCTCATACAACAGTGAGTTAGGGGAAAAAATTTGTGGGCACAAAATGGATGATCAGTGTCTTATTCTCTTCTGTTTGTGCCTTGTCTTTAGCTTTTTCTTCTATATTTAACTTTATGTAGAGGCTAGGCCCATTTATAAATCTTGGGTGAAATTATTTTTCATTCTAATTAATAGAAATGGAGTAGCGTGCAATGGTGTCGTCTCATACAACAGTGAGTTAGGAGGAAAAATTTGCGGGCACAAAATGGGTGATCAGTGTCTTATTCTCTCCTGTTTGTGCCTTGTCTTTAGCTTTTTCTTCTATATTTAACTTTATGTAGAGGCTAGGCCCCCCTGTAAATCTTGGTTGAAATTATTTTTCATTCTAATTAATAGAAATGGAGAAGCGTTCAATGGTGTCGTCTCATACAACAGTGAGTTAGGAGAAAAAATTTGTTCGCACAAAATGGGTGATCAGTGTCTTATTCTCTTCTGTTTGTGCCTTGTCTTTAGCTTTTTCTTCTATATTTAACTTTATGTAGAAGCTAGGCCCCTTTCTAAAATTCGTTGAAATTATTTTTCATTCTAATTCATAGAAATGGAGTAGCGTGCAATAGTGTCGTCTCATACAACAGTGAGTTAGGAGAAAAAATTTGTGGGCAAAAAATGGGTGATCAGTGTCTTATTCTCTTCTCTTTGTCCCTTTCTTTAGCTTTTTCTTCTATATTTAATTTTATGTAGAGGATAGGCCCCCCTCTAAATCTTGGTTGAAATTATCTTTCATTCTAATTAATAGAAATGGAGTAGCGTGCAATGGTGTCTTCTCATACAACAGTGAGTTAGGAGAAAAAATTTGTTGGCACAAAATGGGTGATCAGTGTCTTATTCTCTTCTGTTTGTACCTTGTATTTAGCTTTTTCTTCTATATTTAACTTTATGTAGAGGCTAGGCCCCCCTCTAAATCTTGGTTGAAATTATTTTTCATTCTAATTCATAGAAATGGAGTAGCGTGCAATGGTGTCGTCTCATACAACAGTGAGTTAGCAGATAAAATTTGTGGGCACAAAATGGGTGATCAGTGTCTTATTCTCATCTGTTTGTGCCTTGTCTTTACCTTTTTCTTCGATATTTAACTTTATGTAGAGGCTAGTCCCCTTTCTTAATCTTGGTTGGAATTATTTTTCATTCTAATTCATAGAAATGGAGTAGCTTGCAATGGTGTCGTCTCATACAACATTGAGTTAGGAGAAAAAATTTGTTGTCAAAAATGGGTGTTCAGTGTCTTATTCTCTTCTGTTTGTGCCTTTTCTTTATCTTTTTCTTCTATATTTAACTTTATGTAGAGGCTAGGCCCCCCTGTAAATCTTGGTTGAAATTATTTTTCATTCTAATTAATAGAAATGGAGTAGCGTTCAATGGTGTCGTCTCATACAACAGTGAGTTAGGAGAAAAAATTTGTTGGCACAAAATGGGTGATCAGTGTCTTATTCTCTTCTGTTTGTACCTTGTCTTTAGCTTTTTCTTCTATATTTAACTTTATGTAGAGGCTAGTCCCCTTTCTAAATCTTGGTTGGAATTATTTTTCATTCTAGTTCATAGAAATGGAGTAGCATGCAATGGTGTCGTCTCATACAACAGTGAGTTAGGAGAAAAAATTTGTGGGCACAAAATGGGTGATCAGTGTCTTATTCTCTTCTGTTTGTGCCTTGTCTTTAGCTTTTTCTTCTATATTTAACTTTATGTAGAGGCTAGGCCCCTTTCTAAATCTTCGTTGAAATTATTTTTCATTCTAATTATTAGAAATGGAGTAGCATGCAATGGTGTCGTCTCATACAACTGTGAGTTAGCAGATAAAAATTGTGGGCAGAAAATGGGTGATCAGTGTCTTACTCTTTTCTGTTTGTGCCTTGTCTTTAGCTTTTTCTTCTATATTTAACTTTATGTAGGGGCTAGGCCCCTTTCTAAATCTTGGTTGAAATTATTTTTCATTCTAATTCATAGAAATGGAGTAGCGTGCAATGGTGTCGTCTCTTACAACAGTGAGTTAGAAGAAAAAATTTGTGGGCACAAAATGGATTATCAGTGTCTTATTCTCTTCTGTTTGTGCCTTGTCTTTAGCTTTTTCTTCTATATTTAACTTTATGTAGAGGCTAGGCCCCTTTCTAAATCTTGGATGAAATTATTTTTCATTCTAATTCATAGAAATGGAGTAGCGTGCAATGGTGTCGTCTCATACAACAGTGAGTTAGGGAAAAAAGTTTGTGGGCACAAAATGGATGATCAGTGTCTTATTCTCTTCTGTTTGTGCCTTGTCTTTAGCTTTTTCTTCTATATTTAACTTTATGTAGAGGCTAGGCCCATTTATAAATCTTGGGTGAAATTATTTTTCATTCTAATTAATAGAAATGGAGTAGCGTGCAATGGTGTCGTCTCATACAACAGTGAATTAGTAGAAAAATGTTGTTTCCACGAAATGGGGGATCAGTGTCTTATTCTCTTCTGTTTGTACCCTGTCTTTAGCTTTTTCTTCTATATTTAACTTTATGTAGAGGCTAGGCCCCTTTCTAAATCTTGGTTGAAATTATTTTTCATTCTAATTCATAGAAATGGAGTAGCGTGCAATGGTGTCGTCTCATACAACAGTGATTTAGGAGAAAAAATTTGTGGGCACAAAATGGATGATCAGTGACTTATTCTCTTCTGTTTGTGCCTTGTCTTTAGCTTTTTCTTCTATATTTAACTTTATGTATGGGCTAGGCCCCTTTCTATATCTTCGATGAAATTATTTTTCATTCTAATTAATAGAAATGGAGTAGCGTGCAATGGTGACGTCTCATACAACTGTGAGTTAGGAGAAAAAATTTGTGGGCACAAAATGGGTGATCAGTGTCTTATTCTCTTCTCTTTGTGCCTTGTCTTTAGCTTTTTCTTCTATATTTAACTTTATGTATAGCCTAGGCCCCTTTCTAAATCTTGGGTGAAATTATTTTTCATTCTAATTCATAGAAATGGAGTAGCGTGCAATGGTGTCGTCTCATACAACAGTGAGTTAGGAGAAAAAATTTGTGGGCACAAAATGGATGATCAGTGTCTTATTCTCTTCTGTTTGTGCCTTGTCTTTAGCTTTTTCTTCTATATTTAACTTTATGTAGAAGCTAGGCCCCTTTCTAAATCTTCGTTCAAATTATTTTTCATTCTAATTCATAGAAATGGAGTAGCGTGAAATGGTGTCATCTCATTCAACTGTGAGTTAGCAGATAAAATTTGTGGGCACAAAATGGGTGATCAGTGTCTTATTCTCTTCTGTTTGTGCCTTGTCTTTAGCTTTTTCTTCTATATTTAACATTATGTATAGGCAAGGCCCCCCTCTAAATGTGGATTGAAATTGTTTTTCATTCTAATTCATAGAAATGGAGTAGCGTGCAATGGTGTCGTCTCATACAACTGTGAGTCAGTAGAAAAATCTGTGGGCACAAAATGGGTGATCAGTGTCTTATTCTCTTCTGTTTATGCCTTGTCTTTAGCTTTTTCTTCTATGTTTAACATTATTTAGAGGCAAGGCCCCCCTCTAAATCTGGATTGAAATTATTTTTCATTCTAATTCGTAGAAATGGAGTAGCGTGCAATGGTGTCGTCTCATACAACTGTGAATTAGTAGAAAAATCTGTCGGCACAAAATGGGTGATCAGTGTTTTATTCTCTTCTGTTTGTACCTTGTCTTTACCTTTTTCTTATATATTTAACATTATGTAGAGGCAAGGCCCCCCTCTAAATCTGGATTGAAATTATTTTTCATTCTAATTTATAGAAATTGAGTAGCGTGCAATGGTGTCGTCTCATACAACTGGGAGTTAGTAGAAAAATTTGTGGGCACAAAATGTTTGATCTGTGACTTATTCTCTTCTGTTTGTGCCTTGTCTTTAGCTTTTTCTTCTATATTTAACATTATGTAGAGGCAAGGCCCCCTCTAAATCTGGATTGAAATTATTTTTCATTCTAATTCATAGAAATGGTGTAGCATGCAATGGTGTCGTCTCATACAACTGTGAGTTAGTAGAAAAATCTGTGGGCACAAAATGGGTGATCAGTGTCTTATTCTCTTCTGTTTATGCCTTGTCTTTAGCTTTTTCTTCTATGTTTAACATCATGTAGAGGCAAGGCCCCCCTCTAAATCTGGATTGAAATTATTTTTCATTCTAATTCATAGAAATGGAGTAGCGTGCAATGGTGTCGTCTCATACAACTGTGAGTTAGTAGAAAAATTTGTGGGCACAAAATGTTTGATCAGTGTCTTATTCTCTTCTGTTTGTGCCTTGTCTTTAGCTTTTTCTTCTATATTTAACATTATGTAGAGGCAAGGCCCCCCTCTAAATCTGGATATAAATTATTTTTCATTCTAAATCGTAGAAATGGAGTAGCGTGCAATGCTGTCGTCTCATACAACTGTGAATTAGTAGAAAAATCTGTGGGCACAAAATGGGTGATCAGTGTCTTATTCTCTTCTGTTTGTGCCTTGTCTTTAGCTTTTTCTTCTATATTTAACATTATGTAGAGGCAAGGCCCCCCTCTAAATCTGGATTGAAATTATTTTTCATTCTAATTCATAGAAATGGAGTAGCGTGCAATGGTGTCGTCTCATACAACTGTGAGTTAGTAGAAAAATTTGTGGGCACAAAATGGGTGATCAGTGTCTTATTCTCTTCTGTTTATGCCTTGTCTTTAGCTTTTTCTTCTATGTTTAACATTATTTAGAGGCAAGGCCCCCCTCTAAATCTGGATTGAAATTACTTTTCATTCTAATTCATAGAAATGGAGTAGCGTGTAATGGTGTCGTCTCATACAACTGTGAGTTAGTAGAAAAATTTGTGGGCACAAAATGTTTGATCAGTGTCTTATTCTCTTCTGTTTGTGCCTTGTCTTTAGCTTTTTCTTCTATATTTAACATTATGTAGAGGCAAGGCCCCCCTCTAAATCTGGATTGAAATTATTTTTCATTCTAATACATAGAAATGGAGTAGCGTGCAATGGTGTCGTCTCATACAACTGTGAATTAGTAGAAAAATCTGTGGGCACAAAATGGGTGATCAGTGTCTTATTCTCTTCTGTTTATGCCTTGTCTTTAGCTTTTTCTTCTATGTTTAACATTATTTAGAGGCAAGGCCCCCCTCTAAATCTGGATTGAAATTATTTTTCATTCTAATTCGTAGAAATGGAGTAGCGTGCAATGGTGTCGTCTCATACAACTGTGAGTTTGTAGAAAAATTTGTGGGCACAAAATGTTTGATCAGTGTCTTATTCTCTTCTGTTTGTGCCTTGTCTTTAGCTTTTTCTTCTATATTTAACATTATGTAGAGGCAAGGCCCCCCTCTAAATCTGGATTGAAATTATTTTTCATTCTAATTCATAGAAATGGAGTAGCGTGCAATGGTGTCGTCTCATACAACTGTGAGTTAGTAGAAAAATTTGTGGGCACAAAATGTTTGATCAGTGTCTTATTCTCTTCTGTTTGTGCCTTGTCTTTAGCTTTTTCTTCTATATTTAACATTATGTAGAGTCAAGGCCCCCCTCTAAATCTGGATTGAAATTATTTTTCATTCTAATTCATAGAAATGGAGTAGCGTGCAATGGTGTCGTCTCATACAACTGTGAGTTAGTAGAAAAATTTGTGGGCACAAAATGTTTGATCAGTGTCTTATTCTCTTCTGTTTGTGCCTTGTCTTTAGCTTTTTCTTCTATATTTAACATTATTTAGAGGCAAGGCCCGCATCTAAATCTGGATTGAAATTATTTTTCATTCTAATTCATAGAAATGGAGTAGCGTGCAATGGTGTCGTCTCATACAACTGTGAGTTAGTAGAAAAATCTGTGGGCACAAAATGGGTGATCAGTGTCTTATTCTCTTCTGTTTATGCCTTGTCTTTAGCTTTTTCTTCTATGTTTAACATCATGTAGAGGCAAGGCCCCCCTCTAAATCTGGATTGAAATTATTTTTCATTCTAATTCATAGAAATGGAGTAGCGTGCAATGGTGTCGTCTCATACAACTGTGAGTTAGTAGAAAAATTTGTGGGCACAAAATGTTTGATCAGTGTCTTATTCTCTTCTGCTTGTGCCTTGTCTTTAGCTTTTTCTTCTATATTTAACATTATGTAGAGGCAAGGCCCCCCTCTAAATCTGGATTGAAATTATTTTTCATTCTAATTCATAGAAATGGAGTAGCGTGCAATGGTGTCGTCTCATACAACTGTGAGTTAGTAGAAAAATTTGTGGGCACAAAATGTTTGATCAGGGTCTTATTCTCTTCTGTTTGTGCCTTGTCTTTAGCTTTTTCTTCTATATTTAACATTATGTAGAGTCAAGGCCCCCCTCTAAATCTGGATTGAAATTATTTTTCATTCTAATTCATAGAAATGGAGTAGCGTGCAATGGTGTAGTCTCATACAACTGTGAGTTAGTAGAAAAATTTGTGGGCACAAAATGTTTGATCAGTGATTTATTCTCTTCTGTTTGTGCATTGTCTTTAGCTTTTTCTTCTATATTTAACATTATGTAGAGGCAAGGCCCCCCTCTAAATCTGGATTGAAATTATTTTTCATTCTAATTCATAGAAATGGAGTAGCGTGCAATGGTGTCGTCTCATACAACTGTGAGTTAGTAGAAAAATTTGTGGGCACAAAATGTTTGATCAGTGTCTTATTCTCTTCTGTTTGTGCCTTGTCTTTAGCTTTTTCTTCTATATTTAACATTATGTAGAGGCAAGGTCCCCATCTAAATCTGGATTGAAATTATTTTTCATTCTAATTCATAGAAATGGAGTAGCGTGCAATGGTGTCGTCTCATACAACTGTGAGTTAGTAGAAAAATCTGTGGGCACAAAATGGGGGATCAGTGTATTATTCTCTTCTGTTTGTGCCTTGTCTTTAGCTTTTTCTTCTATATTTAACATTATGTAGAGGCAAGGCCCCCCTCTAAATCTGGATTGAAATTATTTTTCATTCTAATTCATAGAAATGGAGTAGCGTGCAATGGTGTCGTCTCATACAACTGTGAGTTAGTAGAAAAATTTGTGGGCACAAAATGTTTGATCAGTGTCTTATTCTCTTCTGTTTGTGCCTTGTCTTTAGCTTTTTCTTTTATATTTAATATTATGTAGAGGCAAGGCCCCCCTCTAAATCTGGATGTAAATTATTTTTCATTCTAATTCGTAGAAATGGAGTAGCGTGCAATGGTTTCGTCTCATACAACTGTGAATTAGTAGAAAAATCTGTGGGCACAAAATGGGTGATCAGTGTCTTATTCTCTTCTGTTTGTACCTTGTCTTTACCTTTTTCTTATATATTTAACATTATGTAGAGGCAAGGCCCCCCTCTAAATCTGGATTGAAATTATTTTTCATTCTAATTCATAGAAATGGAGTAGCATGCAATGGTGTCGTCTCATACAACTGTGAGTTAGTAGAAAAATCTGTGGGCACAAAATGGGTGATCAGTGTCTTATTCTCTTCTGTTTATGCCTTGTCTTTAGCTTTTTCTTCTATGTTTAACATCATGTAGAAGCAAGGCCCCCCTCTAAATCTGGATTGAAATTATTTTTCATTCTAATTCATAGAAATGGAGTAGCGTGCAATGGTGTCGTCTCATACAACTGTGAGTTAGTAGAAAAATTTGTGGGCACAAAATGTTTGATCAGTGTCTTATTCTCTTCTGTTTGTGCCTTGTCTTTAGCTTTTTCTTCTATATTTAACATTATGTAGAGGCAAGGCCCCCCTCTAAATCTGGATTGAAATTATTTTTCATTCTAATTCGTAGAAATGGAGTAGCGTGCAATGGTTTCGTCTCATACAACTGTGAATTAGTAGAAAAATCTGTGGGCACAAAATGGGTGATCAGTGTCTTATTATCTTCTGTTTGTACCTTGTCTTTACCTTTTTCTTATATATTTAACATTATGTAGAGGCAAGGCCCCCCTCTAAATCTGGATTGAAATTATTTTTCATTCTAATTCATAGAAATGGAGTAGCGTGCAATGGTGTCGTCTCATACAACTGTGAGTTAGTAGAAAAATTTGTGGGCACAAAATGTTTGATCAGTGTCTTATTCTCTTCTGTTTGTGCCTTGTCTTTAGCTTTTTCTTCTATATTTAACATTATGTAGAGGCAAGGCCCCCCTCTAAATCTGGATTGAAATTATTTTTCATTCTAATTCATAGAAATGGAGTAGCATGCAATGATGTCGTCTCATACAACTGTGAGTTAGTAGAAAAATCTGTGGGCACAAAATGGGTGATCAGTGTCTTATTCTCTTCTGTTCATGCCTTGTCTTTAGCTTTTTCCTCTATATTTAACTTTATGTAGAGGAAAGGCCCCCCTCTAAATCTGGATTGAAATTATTTTTCATTCTAATTCATAGAAATGGAGTAGCGTGCAATGGTGTCGTCTCATACAACTGTGAGTTAGTAGAAAAATATGTGGGCACAAAATGAGGGATCAGTGTCTTATTCTCTTCTGTTTGTGCGTTGTCTTTAGCTTTTTCTTCTATATTTAACATTATGTAGAGGCAAGGCCCCCCTCTAAATCTGGATTGAAATTATTTTTCATTCTAATTCATAGAAATGGAGTAGCGTGCAATGGTGTCGTCTCTTACAACTGTGAGTTAGTAGAAAAATTTGTGGGCACAAAATGTTTGATCAGTGTCTTATTCTCTTCTGTTTGTGCCTTGTCTTTAGCTTTTTCTTCTATTTTTAACATTATGTAGAGGCAAGGCCCCCCTCTAAATCTGGATTGAAATTATTTTTCATTCTAATTCATAGAAATGGAGTAGCGTGCAATGGTGTCGTCTCATACAACTGTGAGTAAGTAGAAAAATCTGTGGGCACAAAATGGGTGATCAGTGTCTTATTCTCTTCTGTTTATGCCTTGTCTTTAGCTTTTTCTTCTATGTTTAACATTATTTAGAGGGAAGGCCCCCCCTCTAAATCTGGATTGAAATTATTTTTCATTCTAATTCATAGAAATGGAGTAGCGTGCAATGGTGTCGTCTCATACAACTGTGAGTTAGTAGAAAAATTTGTGGGCACAAAATGGGTGATCAGTGTCTTATTCTCTTCTGTTTATGCCTTGTCTTTAGCTTTTTCTTCTATGTTTAACATTATTTAGAGCCAAGGCACCCCTCTAAATCTGGATTGAAATTATTTGTCATTCTAATTCATAGTAATGGAGTAGCGTGCAATGGTGTCGTCTCATACAACTGTGAGTTAGTAGAAAAATCTGTGGGCACAAAATGGGGGATCAGTGTCTTATTCTCTTCTGTTTATGCCTTGTCTTTAGCTTTTTCTTCTATGTTTAACATTATTTAGAGGCAAGGCTCCCCTCTAAATCTGGATTGAAATTATTTTTCATTCTAATTCATAGAAATGGAGTAGCGTGCAATGGTGTCGTCTCATACAACTGTGAGTTAGTAGAAAAATTTGTGGGCACAAAATGTTTGATCAGTGTTTTATTCTCTTCTGTTTGTGCCTTGTCTTTAGCTTTTTCTTCTATATTTAACATTATGTAGAGGCAAGGCCCCCCTCTAAATCTGGATTGAAATTATTTTTCATTCTAATTCATAGAAATGGAGTAGCGTGCAATGGTGTCGTCTCATACAACTGTGAATTAGTAGAAAAATCTGTGGGCACAAAATGGGTGATCAGTGTCTTATTCTCTTCTATTTATGCCTTGTCTTTAGCTTTTTCTTCTATGTTTAACTTTATGTAGAGGCAAGGCCCCCCTCTAAATCTGGATTGAAATTATTTTTCATTCTAATTCATAGAAATGGAGTAGCGTGCAATGGTGTCGTCTCATACAACTGTAAGTTAGTAGAAAAATCTGTGGGCACAAAATGGGTGATCAGTGTCTTATTCTCTTCTGTTTGTGCCTTGTCTTTACCTTTTTCTTCTATATTTAACATTATGTAGAGGCAAGGCCCCCCCTCTAAATCTGGATTGAAATTATTTTTCATTCTAATTCATAGAAATGGAGTAGCGTGCAATGGTGTCGTCTCTTACAACTGTGAGTTAGTAGAAAAATTTGTGGGCACAAAATGTATGATCAGTGTCTTATTCTCTTCTGTTTGTGCCTTGTCTTTAGCTTTTTCTTCTATATTTAACATTATGTAGTAGAGGCAAGGCCCCCCTCTAAATCTGGATTGAAATTATTTTTCATTCTAATTCATAGAAATGGAGTAGCGTGCAATGGTGTCGTCTCATACAACTGTGAGTTAGTAGAAAAATCTGTGGGCACAAAATGGGGGATCAGTGTCTTATTCTCTTCTGTTTGTGCCTTGTCTTTAGCTTTTTCTTTTATATTTAACATTATGTAGAGGCAAGGCCCCCCTCTAAATCTGGATTGAAATTATTTTTCATTCTAATTCATAGAAATGGAGTAGCGTGCAATGGTGTCGTCTCATACAACTGTGAATTAGTAGAAAAATCTGTGGGCACAAAATGGGTGATCAGTGTCTTATTCTCTTCTATTTATGCCTTGTCTTTAGCTTTTTCTTCTATGTTTAACTTTATGTAGAGGCAAGGCCCCCCTCTAAATCTGGATTGAAATTATTTTTCATTCTAATTCATAGAAATGGAGTAGCGTGCAATGGTGTCGTCTCATACAACTGTGAGTTAGTAGAAAAATCTGTGGGCACAAAATGGGTGATCAGTGTCTTATTCTCTTCTGTTTGTGCCTTGTCTTTACCTTTTTCTTCTATATTTAACATTATGTAGAGGCAAGGCCCCCCTCTAAATCTGGATTGAAATTATTTTTCATTCTAATTCATAGAAATGGAGTAGCGTGCAATGGTGTTGTCTCTTACAACTGTGAGTTAGTAGAAAAATTTGTGGGCACAAAATGTTTGATCAGTGTCTGATTCTCTTCTGTTTGTGCCTTGTCTTTAGCTTTTTCTTCTATATTTAACATTATGTAGAGGCAAGGCCCCCCTCTAAATCTGGATTGAAATTATTTTTCATTCTAATTCATAGAAATGGAGTAGCGTGCAATGGTGTCGTCTCATACAACTGTGAGTTAGTAGAAAAATCTGTGATCACAAAATGGGGGATCAGTGTCTTATTCTCTTCTGTTTGTGCCTTGTCTTTAGCTTTTTCTTCTATATTTAACATTATGTGGAGGCAAGGCCCCCCTCTAAATCTGGATTGAAATTATTTTTCATTCTAATTCATAGAAATGGAGTAGCGTGCAATGGTGTCGTCTCATACAACTGTGAATTAGTAGAAAAATCTGTGGGCACAAAATGGGTGATCAGTGTCTTATTCTCTTCTATTTATGCCTTGTCTTTAGCTTTTTCTTCTATGTTTAACTTTATGTAGAGGCAAGGCCCCCCTCTAAATCTGGATTGAAATTATTTTTCATTCTAATTCATAGAAATGGTGTAGCGTGCAATGGTGTCGTCTCATACAACTGTGAGTTAGTAGAAAAATCTGTAGGCACTAAATGGATGATCAGTGTCTTATTCTCTTCTGTTTGTGCCTTGTCTTTACCTTTTTCTTCTATATTTAACATTATGTAGAGGCAAGGCCCCCCCTCTAAATCTGGATTGAAATTATTTTTCATTCTAATTCATAGAAATGGAGTAGCGTGCAATGGTGTCGTCTCATACAACTGTGAGTAAGTAGAAAAATCTGTGGGCACAAAATGGGTGATCAGTGTCTTATTCTCTTCTGTTTATGCCTTGTCTTTAGCTTTTTCTTCTATGTTTAACATTATTTAGAGGCAAGGCCCCCCCTCTAAATCTGGATTGAAATTATTTTTCATTCTAATTCATAGAAATGGAGTAGCGTGCAATGGTGTCGTCTCATACAACTGTGAGTTAGTAGAAAAATTTGTGGGCACAAAATGGGTGATCAGTGTCTTATTCTCTTCTGTTTATGCCTTGTCTTTAGCTTTTTCTTCTATGTTTAACATTATTTAGAGCCAAGGCACCCCTCTAAATCTGGATTGAAATTATTTGTCATTCTAATTCATAGTAATGGAGTAGCGTGCAATGGTGTCGTCTCATACAACTGTGAGTTAGTAGAAAAATCTGTGGGCACAAAATGGGGGATCAGTGTCTTATTCTCTTCTGTTTATGCCTTGTCTTTAGCTTTTTCTTCTATGTTTAACATTATTTAGAGGCAAGGCTCCCCTCTAAATCTGGATTGAAATTATTTTTCATTCTAATTCATAGAAATGGAGTAGCGTGCAATGGTGTCGTCTCATACAACTGTGAGTTAGTAGAAAAATTTGTGGGCACAAAATGTTTGATCAGTGTTTTATTCTCTTCTGTTTGTGCCTTGTCTTTAGCTTTTTCTTCTATATTTAACATTATGTAGAGGCAAGGCCCCCCTCTAAATCTGGATTGAAATTATTTTTCATTCTAATTCATAGAAATGGAGTAGCGTGCAATGGTGTCGTCTCATACAACTGTGAATTAGTAGAAAAATCTGTGGGCACAAAATGGGTGATCAGTGTCTTATTCTCTTCTATTTATGCCTTGTCTTTAGCTTTTTCTTCTATGTTTAACTTTATGTAGAGGCAAGGCCCCCCTCTAAATCTGGATTGAAATTATTTTTCATTCTAATTCATAGAAATGGAGTAGCGTGCAATGGTGTCGTCTCATACAACTGTAAGTTAGTAGAAAAATCTGTGGGCACAAAATGGGTGATCAGTGTCTTATTCTCTTCTGTTTGTGCCTTGTCTTTACCTTTTTCTTCTATATTTAACATTATGTAGAGGCAAGGCCCCCCCTCTAAATCTGGATTGAAATTATTTTTCATTCTAATTCATAGAAATGGAGTAGCGTGCAATGGTGTCGTCTCTTACAACTGTGAGTTAGTAGAAAAATTTGTGGGCACAAAATGTATGATCAGTGTCTTATTCTCTTCTGTTTGTGCCTTGTCTTTAGCTTTTGCTTCTATATTTAACATTATGTAGTAGAGGCAAGGCCCCCCTCTAAATCTGGATTGAAATTATTTTTCATTCTAATTCATAGAAATGGAGTAGCGTGCAATGGTGTCGTCTCATACAACTGTGAGTTAGTAGAAAAATCTGTGGGCACAAAATGGGGGATCAGTGTCTTATTCTCTTCTGTTTGTGCCTTGTCTTTAGCTTTTTCTTTTATATTTAACATTATGTAGAGGCAAGGCCCCCCTCTAAATCTGGATTGAAATTATTTTTCATTCTAATTCATAGAAATGGAGTAGCGTGCAATGGTGTCGTCTCATACAACTGTGAATTAGTAGAAAAATCTGTGGGCACAAAATGGGTGATCAGTGTCTTATTCTCTTCTATTTATGCCTTGTCTTTAGCTTTTTCTTCTATGTTTAACTTTATGTAGAGGCAAGGCCCCCCTCTAAATCTGGATTGAAATTATTTTTCATTCTAATTCATAGAAATGGAGTAGCGTGCAATGGTGTCGTCTCATACAACTGTGAGTTAGTAGAAAAATCTGTGGGCTCAAAATGGGTGATCAGTGTCTTATTCTCTTCTGTTTGTGCCTTGTCTTTACCTTTTTCTTCTATATTTAACATTATGTAGAGGCAAGGCCCCCCTCTAAATCTGGATTGAAATTATTTTTCATTCTAATTCATAGAAATGGAGTAGCGTGCAATGGTGTTGTCTCTTACAACTGTGAGTTAGTAGAAAAATTTGTGGGCACAAAATGTTTGATCAGTGTCTTATTCTCTTCTGTTTGTGCCTTGTCTTTAGCTTTTTCTTCTATATTTAACATTATGTAGAGGCAAGGCCCCCCTCTAAATCTGGATTGAAATTATTTTTCATTCTAATTCATAGAAATGGAGTAGCGTGCAATGGTGTCGTCTCATACAACTGTGAGTTAGTAGAAAAATCTGTGATCACAAAATGGGGGATCAGTGTCTTATTCTCTTCTGTTTGTGCCTTGTCTTTAGCTTTTTCTTCTATATTTAACATTATGTAGAGGCAAGGCCCCCCTCTAAATCTGGATTGAAATTATTTTTCATTCTAATTCATAGAAATGGAGTAGCGTGCAATGGTGTCGTCTCATACAACTGTGAATTAGTAGAAAAATCTGTGGGCACAAAATGGGTGATCAGTGTCTTATTCTCTTCTATTTATGCCTTGTCTTTAGCTTTTTCTTCTATGTTTAACTTTATGTAGAGGCAAGGCCCCCCTCTAAATCTGGATTGAAATTATTTTTCATTCTAATTCATAGAAATGGTGTAGCGTGCAATGGTGTCGTCTCATACAACTGTGAGTTAGTAGAAAAATCTGTAGGCACTAAATGGGTGATCAGTGTCTTATTCTCTTCTGTTTGTGCCTTGTCTTTACCTTTTTCTTCTATATTTAACATTATGTAGAGGCAAGGCCCCCCCTCTAAATCTGGATTGAAATTATTTTTCATTCTAATACATAGAAATGGAGTAGCGTGCAATGGTGTCGTCTCATACAACTGTGAGTAAGTAGAAAAATTTGTGGGCACAAAATGTCTGATCAGAGTTTTATTCTCTTCTGTTTGTGCGTTGTCTTTAGCTTTTTCGTCTATATTTAACATTATGTAGAGGCAAGGCCCCCCTCTAAATCTGGATTGAAATTATTTTTCATTCTAATTCATAGAAATGGAGTAGCGTGCAATGGTGTTGTCTCTTACAACTGTGAGTTAGTAGAAAAATTTGTGGGCACAAAATGTTTGATCAGTGTCTTATTCTCTTCTGTTTGTGCCTTGTCTTTAGCTTTTTCTTCTATATTTAACATTATGTAGAGGCAAGGCCCCCCTCTAAATCTGGATTGAAATTATTTTTCATTCTAATTCATAGAAATGGAGTAGCGTGCAATGGTGTCGTCTCATACAACTGTGAGTTAGTAGAAAAATCTGTCGGCACAAAATGGGGGATCAGTGTCTTATTCTCTTCTGTTTGTGCCTTGTCTTTAGCTTTTTCTTCTATATTTAACATTATGTAGAGGCAAGGCCCCCCTCTAAATCTGGATTAAAATTATTTTTCATTCTAATTCATAGAAATTGAGTAGCGTGCAATGGTGTCGTCTCATACAACTGTGAATTAGTAGAAAAATCTGTGGGCAGAAAATGGGTGATCAGTGTCTTATTCTCTTCTATTTATGCCTTGTCTTTAGCTTTTTCTTCTATGTTTAACTTTATGTAGAGGCAAGGCCCCCCTCTAAATCTGGATTGAAATTATTTTTCATTCTAATTCACAGAAATGGAGTAGCGTGCAATGGTGTCGTCTCATACAACTGTGAGTTAGTAGAAAAATCTGTGGGCACAAAATGGGTGATCAGTGTCTTATTCTCTTCTGTTTGTGCCTTGTCTTTACCTTTTTCTTCTATATTTAACATTATGTAGAGGCAAGGCCCCCCCTGTAAATCTGGATTGAAATTATTTTTCATTCTAATACATAGAAATGGAGTAGCGTGCAATGGTGTCGTCTCATACAACTGTGAGTAAGTAGAAAAATTTGTGGGCACAAAATGTCTGATCAGAGTCTTATTCTCTTCTGTTTGTGCGTTGTCTTTAGCTTTTTCGTCTATATTTAACATTATGTAGAGGCAAGGCCCCCCTCTAAATCTGGATTGAAATTATTTTTCATTCTAATTCATAGAAATGGAGTAGCGTGCAATGGTGTTGTCTCTTACAACTGTGAGTTAGTAGAAAAATTTGTGGGCACAAAATGTTTGATCAGTGTCTTATTCTCTTCTGTTTGTGCCTTGTCTTTAGTTTTTCTTCTATATTTAACATTATGTAGAGGCAAGGCCCCCCTCTAAATCTGGATGGAAATTATTTTTCATTCTAATTCGTAGAAATGGAGTAGCGTGCAATGCTGTCGTCTCATACAACTGTGAATTAGTAGAAAAATCTGTGGGCACAAAATGGGTGATCAGTGTCTTATTCTCTTCTGTTTGTGCCTTGTCTTTACCTTTTTCTTCTATATTTAACATTATGTAGAGGCAAGGCCCCCCTCTAAATCTGGATTGAAATTATTTTTCATTCTAATTCATAGAAATAGAGTAGCGTGCAATGGTGTCGTCTCATACAACTGTGAGTTAGTAGAAAAATTTGTGGGCACAAAATGGGTGATCAGTGTCTTATTCTCTTCTGTTTATGCCTTGTCTTTAGCTTTTTCTTCTATGTTTAACATTATTTAGAGGCAAGGCACCCCTCTAAATCTGGATTGAAATTATTTTTCATTCTAATTCATAGAAATGGAGTAGCGTGCAATGGTGTCGTCTCATACAACTGTGAGTTAGTAGAAAAATTTGTGGGCACAAAATGTTTGATCAGTGTCTTATTCTCTTCTGTTTGTGCCTTGTCTTTAGCTTTTTCTTCTATATTTAACATTATGTAGAGGCAAGGCCCCCCTCTAAATCTGGATTGAAATTATTTTTCATTCTAATACATAGAAATGGAGTAGCGTGTAATGGTGTCGTCTCATACAACTGTGAGTTAGTAGAAAAATCTGTGGGCACAAAATGGGTGATCAGTGTCTTATTCTCTTCTGTTTATGCCTTGTCTTTAGCGTTTTCTTCTATGTTTAACATTATTTAGAGGCAAGGCTCCCCTCTAAATCTGGATTGAAATTATTTTTCATTCTAATTCATAGAAATGGAGTAGCGTGCAATGGTGTCGTCTCATACAACTGTGAGTTAGTAGAAAAATTTGTGGGCACAAAATGTTTAATCAGTGTTTTATTCTCTTCTGTTTGTGCCTTGTCTTTAGCTTTTTCTTCTATATTTAACATTATGTAGAGGGAAGGCCCCCCTCTAAATCTGGATTGAAATTATTTTTCATTCTAATTCATAGAAATGGAGTAGCGTGCAATGGTGTTGTCTCATACAACTGTGAGTTAGTAGAAAAATCTGTGGGCACAAAATGGGGGATCAGTGTCTTATTCTCTTCTGTTTGTGCCTTGTCTTTTGCTTTTTCTTCTATATTTAACATTATGTAGAGGCAAGGCCCCCCTCTAAATCTGGATTGAAATTATTTTTCATTCTAATTCATAGAAATGGAGTAGCGTGCAATGGTGTCGTCTCATACAACTGTGAGTCAGTAGAAAAATCTGTGGGCACAAAATGGGTGATCAGTGTCTTATTCTCTTCTATTTATGCCTTGTCTTTAGCTTTTACTTCTATGTTTAACTTTATGTAGAGGCAAGGCCCCCCTCTAAATCTGGATTGAAATTATTTTTCATTCTAATTCATAGAAATGGAGTAGCGTGCAATGGTGTCGTCTCATACAACTGTGAGTTAGTAGAAAAATCTGTGGGCACAAAATGGGTGATCAGTGTCTTATTCTCTTCTGTTTGTGCCTTGTCTTTACCTTTTTCTTCTATATTTAACATTATGTAGAGGCAAGGCCCCCCCTCTAAATCTGGATTGAAATTATTTTTCATTCTAATACATAGAAATGGAGTAGCGTGCAATGGTGTCGTCTCATACAACTGTGAGTAAGTAGAAAAATTTGTGGGCACAAAATGTCTGATCAGAGTCTTATTCTCTTCTGTTTGTGCGTTGTCTTTAGCTTTTTCGTCTATATTTAACATTATGTAGAGGCAAGGCCCCCCTCTAAATCTGGATTGAAATTATTTTTCATTCTAATTCATAGAAATGGAGTAGCGTGCAATGGTGTTGTCTCTTACAACTGTGAGTTAGTAGAAAAATTTGTGGGCACAAAATGTTTGATCAGTGTCTTATTCTCTTCTGTTTGTGCCTTGTCTTTAGCTTTTTCTTCTATACTTAACATTATGTAGAGGCAAGGCCCCCCTCTAAATCTGGATGTAAATTATTTTTCATTCTAATTTGTAGAAATGGAGTAGCGTGCAATGCTGTCGTCTCATACAACTGTGAATTAGTAGAAAAATCTGTGGGCACAAAATGGGTGATTAGTGTCTTATTCTCTTCTGTTTATGCCTTGTCTTTAGCTTTTTCTTCTATGTTTAACATTATTTAGAGGCAAGGCACCCCTCTAAATCTGGATTGAAATTATTTTTCATTCTAATTCATAGAAATAGAGTAGCGTGCAATGGTGTCGTCTCATACAACTGTGAGTTAGTAGAAAAATCTGTGGGCACAAAATGGGTGATCAGTGTCTTATTCTCTTCTGTTTATGCCTTGTCTTTAGCTTTTTCTTCTATGTTTAACTTTATGTAGAGGCAAGGCCCCCCTCTAAATCTGGATGTAAATTATTTTTCTTTCTAATTCGTAGAAATGGAGTAGCGTGCAATGCTGTCGTCTCATACAACTGTGAATTAGTAGAAAAATCTGTGGGCACAAAATGGGTGATCAGTGTCTTATTCTCTTCTGTTTGTGCCTTGTCTTTACCTTTTTCTTCTCTATTTACATTATGTAGAGGCAAGGCTCCCCTCTAAATCTGGATTGAAATTATTTTTCATTCTAATTCATAGAAATGGAGTAGCGTGCAATGGTGTCGTCTCATACAACTGTGAGTTAGTAGAAAAATTTGTGGGCACAAAATGTTTGATCAGTGTTTTATTCTCTTCTGTTTGTGCCTTGTCTTTACCTTTTTCTTCTATATTTAACATTATGTAGAGGCAAGGCCCCCCCTCTAAATCTGGATTGAAATTATTTTTCATTCTAATACATAGAAATGGAGTAGCGTGCAATGGTGTTGTCTCTTACAACTGTGAGTTAGTAGAAAAATTTGTGGGCACAAAATGTGTGATCAGTGTCTTATTCTCTTCTGTTTGTGCCTTGTCTTTAGCTTTTTCTTCTATATTTAACATTATGTAGAGGCAAGGCCCCCCTCTAAATCTGGATTGAAATTATTTTTCATTCTAATTCATAGAAATGGAGTAGCGTGCAATGGTGTCGTCTCATACAACTGTGAGTTAGTAGAAAAATTTGTGGGCACAAAATGGGTGATCAGTGTCTTATTCTCTTCTGTTTGTGCCTTGTCTTTACCTTTTTCTTCTATATTTACATTATGTAGAGGCAAGGCTCCCCTCTAAATCTGGATTGAAATTATTTTTCATTCTAATTCATAGAAATGGAGTAGCGTGCAATGGTGTCGTCTCATACAACTGTGAGTTAGTAGAAAAATTTGTGGGCACAAAATGTTTGATCAGTGTTTTATTCTCTTCTGTTTGTGCCTTGTCTTTAGCTTTTTCTTCTATATTTTACATTATGTAGAGGGAAGGCCCCCCTCTAAATCTGGATTGAAATTATTTTTCATTCTAATTCATAGAAATGGAGTAGCGTGCAATGGTGTTGTCTCATACAACTGTGAGTTAGTAGAAAAATCTGTGGGCACAAAATGGGGGATCAGTGTCTTATTCTCTTCTGTTTGTGCCTTGTCTTTAGCTTTTTCTTCTATATTTAACATTATGTAGAGGCAAGGCCCCCCTCTAAATCTGGATTGAAATTATTTTTCATTCTAATTCATAGAAATGGAGTAGCGTGCAATGGTGTCGTCTCATACAACTGTGAGTTAGTAGAAAAATCTGTGGGCACAAAATGGGTGATCAGTGTCTTATTCTCTTCTATTTATGCCTTGTCTTTAGCTTTTTCTTCTATGTTTAACTTTATGTAGAGGCAAGCCCCCCCTCTAAATCTGGATTGAAATTATTTTTCATTCTAATTCATAGAAATGGAGTAGCGTGCAATGGTGTCGTCTCATACATCTGTGAGTTAGTAGAAAAATTTGTGGGCACAAAATGGGTGATCAGTGTCTTATTCTCTTCTGTTTATGACTTGTCTTTAGCTTTTTCTTCTATGTTTAACATTATTTAGAAGCAAGGCCCCCCTCTAAATCTGGATTGAAATTATTTTTCATTCTAATTCATAGAAATGGAGTAGCGTGCAATGGTGTCGTCTCATACAACTGTGAGTTAGTAGAAAAATCTGTGGGCACAAAATGGGGGATCAGTGTCTTATTCTCTTCTATTTGTGCCTTGTCTTTAGCTTTTTCTTCTATATTTAACATTATGTAGAGGCAAGGCCCCCCTCTAAATCTGGATTGAAATTATTTTTCATTCTAATTCATAGAAATGGAGTAGCGTGCAATGGTGTCGTCTCATACAACTGTGAGTTAGTAGAAAAATTTGCGGGCACAAAATGTTTGATCAGTGTGTTATTCTCTTCTGTTTGTGCCTTGCCTTTAGCTTTTTCTTCTATGTTTAACATTATGTAGAGGCAAGGCCCCCCTCTAAATCTGGATTGAAATTATTTTTCATTCTAATTCATAGAAATGGAGTAGCGTGCAATGGTGTCGTCTCATACAACTGTGAGTTAGTAGAAAAATCTGTGGGCACAAAATGGGTGATCAGTGTCTTATTCTCTTCTGTTTGTGCCTTGTCTTTAGCTTTTTCTTCTATATTTAACATTATATAGAGGCAAGGCCCCCCTCTAAATCTGGATTGAAATTATTTTTCATTCTAATTCATAGAAATGGAGTAGTGTGCAATGGTGTCGACTCATACAACTGTGAGTTAGTAGAAAAATTTGTGGGCACAAAATGGGTGATCAGTGTCTTATTCTCTTCTGTTTGTGCCTTGTCTTTAGCTTTTTCTTCTATATTTAACATTATGTAGAGGCAAGGCCCCCCTCTAAATCTGTATTGAAATTATTTTTCATTCTAATTCATAGAAATGGAGTAGCGTGCAATGGTGTCGTCTCATACAACTGTGCGTTAGTAGAAAAATTTGTGGGCACAAAATGTTTGATCAGTGTCTTATTCTCTTCTGTTTGTGCCTTGGCTTTAGCTTTTTCTTCTATATTTAACATTATGTAGAGGCAAGGCCCCCCTCTAAATCTGGATTGAAATTATTTTTCATTCTAATTCATAGAAATGGAGTAGCGTGCAATGGTGTCGTCTCATACAACTGTGAGTTAGTAGAAAAATTTGCGGGCAAAAAATGTTTGATCAGTGTCTTATTCTCTTCTTTTTGTGCCTTGTCTTTAGCTTTTTCTTCTATATTTAACATTATGTAGAGGCAAGGCCCCCCTCTAAATCTGGATTGAAATTATTTTTCATTCTAATTCATAGAAATGGAGTAGCGTTCAATTGTGTCCTCTCATACAACTGTGAGTTAGTAGAAAAATCTGTGGGCACAAAATGGGTGATCAGTGTCTTATTCTCTTCTATTTTTGCCTTGTCTTTAGCTTTTTCTTCTATATTTAACATTATGTAGAGGCAAGGCCCCCCTCTAAATCTGGATTGAAATTATTTTTCATTCTAATTCATAGAAATGGAGTAGTGTGCAATGGTGTCGACTCATACAACTGTGAGTTAGTAGAAAAATTTGCGGGCACAAAATGTTTGATCAGTGTGTTATTCTCTTCTGTTTGTGCCTTGTCTTTAGCTTTTTCTTCTATATTTAACATTATGTAGAGGCAAGGCCCCCCTCTAAATCTGGATTGAAATTATTTTTCATTCTAATTCATAGAAATGGAGTAGCGTGCAATGGTGTCGTCTCATACAACTGTGAGTAAGTAGAAAAATCTGTGGGCACAAAATGGGTGATCAGTTTCTTATTCTCTTCTGTTTGTGCCTTGTCTTTAGCTTTTTCTTCTATATTTAACATTATGTAGAGGCAAGGCCCCCCTCTAAATCTGGATTGAAATTATTTTTCATTCTAATTCATAGAAATGGAGTAGTGTGCAATTGTGTCGACTCATACAACTGTGAGTTAGTAGAAAAATTTGTGGGCACAAAATGGGTGATCAGTGTCTTATTCTCTTCTGTTTATGCCTTGTCTTTAGCTTTTTCTTCTATGTTTAACATTATTTAGAGGCAAGTCCCCCTTCTAAATCTGTATTGAAATTATTTTTCATTCTAATTCATAGAAATGGAGTAGCGTGCAATGGTGTCGTCTCATACAACTGTGAGTTAGTAGAAAAATTTGTGGGCACAAAATGTTTGATCAGTGTCTTATTCTCTTCTGTTTGTGCCTTGGCTTTAGCTTTTTCTTCTATATTTAACATTATGTAGAGGCAAGGCCCGCCTCTAAATCTGGATTGAAATTATTTTTCATTCTAATACATAGAAATGGAGTAGCGTGCAATGGTGTCGTCTCATACAACTGTGAGTTAGTAGAAAAATTTGTGGGCACAAAATGGGTGATCAGTGTCTTATTCTCTTCTGTTTATGCCTTGTCTTTAGCTTTTTCTTCTATGTTTAACATTATTTAGAGGCAAGGCCCCCCTCTAAATCTGGATTGAAATTATTTTTCATTCTAATTAATAGAAATGGAGTAGCGTGCAATGGTGTCGTCTCATACAACTGTGAGTTAGTAGAAAAATTTGTGGGCACAAAATGTTTGATCAGTGTCTTATTCTCTTCTGTTTGTGCCTTGTCTTTAGCTTTTTCTTCTATATTTAACATTATGTAGAGGCAAGGCCCCCCTCTAAATCTGGATTGAAATTATTTTTCATTCTAATTCATAGAAATGGAGAAGCGTGCAATGGTGTCGTCTCATACAACTGTGAGTTAGTAGAAAAATCTGTGGGCACAAAATGGGTGATCAGTGTCTTATTCTCTTCTATTTATGCCTTGTCTTTAGCTTTTTCTTCTATGTTTAACTTTATGTAGAGGCAAGGCCCCCCTCTAAATCTGGATTGAAATTATTTTTCATTCTAATTCATAGAAATGGAGTAGCGTGCAATGGTGACGTCTCATACAACTGTGAGTTAGTAGAAAAATCTGTGGGCACAAAATGGGGGATCAGTGTCTTATTCTCTTCTGTTTGTGCCTTGTCTTTAGCTTTTTCTTCTATATTTAACATTATGTAGAGGCAAGGCCCCCCTCTAAATCTGGATTGAAATTATTTTTCATTCTAATTCATAGAAATGGAGTAGCGTGCAATGGTGTCGTCTCATACAACTGTGAGTTAGTAGAAAAATTTGCGGGCACAAAATGTTTGATCAGTGTCTTATTCTCTTCTGTTTGTGCCTTGTCTTTAGCTTTTTCTTCTATATTTAACATTATGTAGAGGCAAGGCCCCCCTCTAAATCTGGATTGAAATTATTTTTCATTCTAATTCATAGAAATGGAGTAGCGTGCAATGGTGTCGTCTCATACAACTGTGAGTTAGTAGAAAAATCTGTGGGCACAAAATGGGTGATCAGTGTCTTATTCTCTTCTGTTTGTGCCTTGTCTTTAGCTTTTTCTTCTATATTTAACATTATGTAGAGGCAAGGCCCCCCTCTAAATCTGGATTGAAATTATTTTTCATTCTAATTCATAGAAATGGAGTAGCGTGCAATGGTGTCGTCTCATACAACTGTGAGTTAGTAGAAAAATCTGTGGGCACAAAATGGGTGATCAGTGTCTTATTCTCTTCTGTTTGTGCCTTGTCGTTATCTTTTTCTTCTATATTTAACATTATGTAGAGGCAAGGTCCCCCTCTAAATCTGGATTGAAATTATTTTTCATTCTAATTCATAGAAATGGAGTAGCGTGCAATGGTGTCGTCTCATACAACTGTGAGTTAGTAGAAAAATTTGTGGGCACAAAATGTTTGATCAGTGTCTTATTCTCTTCTGTTTGTGCGTTGTCTTTAGCTTTTTCTTCTATATTTAACATTATGTAGAGGCAAGGCCCGCCTCTAAATCTGGATTGAAATTATTTTTCATTCTAATACATAGAAATGGAGTAGCGTGCAATGGTGTCGTCTCATACAACTGTGAGTTAGTAGAAAAATCTGTGGGCACAAAATGGGTGATCAGTGTCTTATTCTCTTCTGTTTATGCCTTGTCTTTAGCTTTTTCTTCTAAGTTTAACATTATTTAGAGGCAAGGCTCCCCTCTAAATCTGGATTGAAATTATTTTTCATTCTAATTCATAGAAATGGAGTAGCGTGCAATGGTGTCGTCTCATACAACTGTGAGTTAGTAGAAAAATTTGTGGGCACAAAATGTTTGATCAGTGTCTTATTCTCTTCTGTTTGTGCCTTCTCTTTAGCTTTTTCTTCTACATTTAACATTATGTAGAGGCAAGGCCCCGCCCTCTAAATCTGGATTGAAATTATTTTTCATTCTAATTCATAGAAATGGAGTAGCGTGCAATGGTGTCGTCTCATACAACTGTGAGTTAGTAGAAAAATCTGTGGGCACAAAATGGGGGATCAGTGTCTTATTCTCTTCTGTTTGTGCCTTGTCTTTAGCTTTTTCTTCTATATTTAACATTATGTAGAGGCAAGGCCCCCCTCTAAATCTGGATTGAAATTATTTTTCATTCTAATTCATAGAAATGGAGTAGCGTGCAATGGTGTCGTCTCATACAACTGTGAGTTAGTAGAAAAATCTGTGGGCACAAAATGGGTGATCAGTGTCTTATTCTCTTCTGTTTGTGCTTTGTCGTTAGCTTTTTCTTCTATATTTAACATTATGTAGAGGCAAGGCCCCCCTCTAAATCTGGATTGAAATTATTTTTCATTCTAATTCATAGAAATGGAGTAGCGTGCAATGGTGTCGTCTCATACAACTGTGAGTCAGTAGAAAAATCTGTGGGCACAAAATGGGGGATCAGTGTCTTATTCTCTTCTGTTTGTGCCTTGTCTTTAGCTTTTTCTTCTATATTTAACATTATGTAGAGGCAAGGCCCCCCTCTAAATCTGGATTGAAATTATTTTTCATTCTAATACGTAGAAATGGAGTAGCGTGCAATGGTGTCGTCTCATACAACTGTGAATTAGTAGAAAAATCTGTGGGCACAAAATGGGTGATAAGTGTCTTATTCTCTTCTGTTTGTGCCTTGTCTTTAGCTTTTTCTTCTATATTTAACATTATGTTGAGGCAAGGCCCCCCTCTAAATCTGGATTGAAATTATTTTTCATTCTAATTCATAGAAATGGAGTAGCGTGCAATGGTGTCGTCTCATACAACTGTGAGTTAGTAGAAAAATTTGTGGGCACAAAATGTTTGATCACTGTCTTATTCTCTTCTGTTTGTGCCTTGTCTTTAGCTTTTTCTTCTATATTTAACATTATGTAGAGTCAAGGCCACCCTCTAAATCTGGATTGAAATTATTTTTCATTCTAATTCATAGAAATGGAGTAGAGTGCAATGGTGTCGTCTCATACAACTGTGAGTTAGTAGAAAAATCTGTGGGCACAAAATGGGTGATCAGTGTCTTATTCTCTTCTGTTTATGCCTTGTCTTTAGCTTTTTCTTCTATGTTTAACATTATGTAGAGGCAAGGCCCCCCTCTAAATCTGGATTGAAATTATTTTTCATTCTAATTCATAGAAATGGAGTAGCGTGCAATGGTGTCGTCTCATACAACTGTGAGTTAGTAGAAAAATCTGTGGGCACAAAATGGGTGATCAGTGTCTTATTCTCTTCTGTTTGTGCTTTGTCGTTAGCTTTTTCTTCTATATTTAACATTATGTAGAGGCAAGGCCCCCCTCTAAATCTGGATTGAAATTATTTTTCATTCTAATTCATAGAAATGGAGTAGCGTGCAATGGTGTCGTCTCATACAACTGTGAGTTAGTAGAAAAATCTGTGGGCACAAAATGGGGGATCAGTGTCTTATTCTCTTCTGTTTGTGCCTTGTCTTTAGCTTTGTCTTCTATATTTAACATTATGTAGAGGCAAGGCCCGACTCTAAATCTGGATTGAAATTATTTTTCATTCTAATTCATAGAAATGGAGTAGCGTGCAATGGTGTCGTCTCATACAACTGTGAGTCAGTAGAAAAATCTGTGGGCACAAAATGGGGGATCAGTGTCTTATTCTCTTCTGTTTGTGCCTTGTCTTTAGCTTTTTCTTCTATATTTAACATTATGTAGAGGCAAGGCCCCCCTCTAAATCTGGATTGAAATTATTTTTCATTCTAATTCGTAGAAATGGAGTAGCGTGCAATGGTGTCGTCTCATACAACTGTGAATTAGTAGAAAAATCTGTGGGCACAAAATGGGTGATAAGTGTCTTATTCTCTTCTGTTTGTGCCTTGTCTTTAGCTTTTTCTTCTATATTTAACATTATGTAGAGGCAAGGCCCCCCTCTAAATCTGGATTGAAATTATTTTTCATTCTAATTCATAGAAATGGAGGAGCGTGCAATGGTGTCGTCTCATACAACTGTGAGTTAGTAGAAAAATTTGTGGGCACAAAATGTTTGATCAGTGTCTTATTCTCTTCTGTTTGTGCCTTGTCTTTAGCTTTTTCTTCTATATTTAACATTATGTAGAGTCAAGGCCACCCTCTAAATCTGGATTGAAATTATTTTTCATTCTAATTCATAGAAATGGAGTAGCGTGCAATGGTGTCGTCTCATACAACTGTGAGTTAGTAGAAAAATCTGTGGGCACAAAATGGGTGATCAGTGTCTTATTCTCTTCTGTTTATGCCTTGTCTTTAGCTTTTTCTTCTATGTTTAACATTATGTAGAGGCAAGGCCCCCCTCTAAATCTGGATTGAAATTATTTTTCATTCTAATTCATAGAAATGGAGTAGCGTGCAATGGTGTCGTCTCATACAACTGTGAGTTAGTAGAAAAATTTGTGGGCACAAAATGTTTGATCAGAGTCTTATTCTCTTCTGTTTATGCTTTGTCTTTAGCTTTTTCTTCTATATTTAACATTATGTAGAGGCAAGGCCCCCATCTAAATCTGGATTGAAATTATTTTTCTTTCTAATTCATAGAAATGGAGTAGCGTGCAATGGTGTCGTCTCATACAACTGTGAGTTAGTAGAAAAATCTGTGGGCACAAAATGGTCGATCAGTGTATTATTCTCTTCTGTTTGTGCCTTGTCTTTAGCTTTTTCTTCTATATTTAACATTATGTAGAGGCAAGGCCCCCCTCTAAATCTGGATTGAAATTATTTTTCATTGTAATTCATAGAAATGGAGTAGCGTGCAATGGTGTCGTCTCATACAACTGTGAGTTAGTAGAAAAATCTGTGGGCACAAAATGGGTGATCAGTGACTTATTCTCTTCTGTTAGTGCCTTGTCTTTAGCTTTTTCTTCTATATTTATCATTATGTAGAGGCAAGGCCCCCCTCTAAATCTGGATTGAAATTATTTTTGATTCTAATTCATAGAAATTGAGTAGCGTGCAATGGTGTCGTCTCATAACTGTGAGTAAGTAGAAAAATTTGTGGGCACAAAATGGGTGATCAGTGTCTTATTCTGTTCTATTTGTGCCTTGTCTTTACCTTTTTCTTCTATATTTAACATAATGTAGAGGTAAGGCACCCCTCTAAATCTGGATTGAAATTATTTTTCATTCTAATTCATAGAAATGGAGTAGCGTGCAATGGTGTCGTCTCATACAACTGTGAGTTAGGAGAAAAATCTGTGGGCACAAAATGGGTGATCAGTGTCTTATTCTCTTCTGTTTATGCCTTGTCTTTAGCTTTTTCTTCTAAGTTTAACATTATTTAGAGGCAAGGCTCCCCTCTAAATCTGGATTGAAATTATTTTTCATTCTAATTCATAGAAATGGAGTAGCGTGCAATGGTGTCGTCTCATACAACTGTGAGTTAGTAGAAAAATTTGTGGGCACAAAATGTTTGATCAGTGTCTTATTCTCTTCTGTTTGTGCCTTCTCTTTAGCTTTTTCTTCTACATTTAACATTATGTAGAGGCAAGGCCCCGCCCTCTAAATCTGGATTGAAATTATTTTTCATTCTAATTCATAGAAATGGAGTAGCGTGCAATGGTGTCGTCTCATACAACTGTGAGTTAGTAGAAAAATCTGTGGGCACAAAATGGGGGATCAGTGTCTTATTCTCTTCTGTTTGTGCCTTGTCTTTAGCTTTTTCTTCTATATTTAACATTATGTAGAGGCAAGGCCCCCCTCTAAATCTGGATTGAAATTATTTTTCATTCTAATTCATAGAAATGGAGTAGCGTGCAATGGTGTCGTCTCATACAACTGTGAGTTAGTAGAAAAATCTGTGGGCACAAAATGGGTGATCAGTGTCTTATTCTCTTCTGTTTGTGCTTTGTCGTTAGCTTTTTCTTCTATATTTAACATTATGTAGAGGCAAGGCCCCCCTCTAAATCTGGATTGAAATTATTTTTCATTCTAATTCATAGAAATGGAGTAGCGTGCAATGGTGTCGTCTCATACAACTGTGAGTTAGTAGAAAAATCTGTGGGCACAAAATGGGGGATCAGTGTCTTATTCTCTTCTGTTTGTGCCTTGTCTTTAGCTTTGTCTTCTATATTTAACATTATGTAGAGGCAAGGCCCGACTCTAAATCTGGATTGAAATTATTTTTCATTCTAATTCATAGAAATGGAGTAGCGTGCAATGGTGTCGTCTCATACAACTGTGAGTTAGTAGAAAAATCTGTGGGCACAAAATGGGTGATCAGTGACTTATTCTCTTCTGTTAGTGCCTTGTCTTTAGCTTTTTCTTCTATATTTATCATTATGTAGAGGCAAGGCCCCCCTCTAAATCTGGATTGAAATTATTTTTGATTCTAATTCATAGAAATTGAGTAGCGTGCAATGGTGTCGTCTCATAACTGTGAGTAAGTAGAAAAATTTGTGGGCACAAAATGGGTGATCAGTGTCTTATTCTGTTCTATTTGTGCGTTGTCTTTAGCTTTTTCTTCTATATTTAACATTATGTAGAGGCAAGGCCCGCCTCTAAATCTGGATTGAAATTATTTTTCATTCTAATACATAGAAATGGAGTAGCGTGCAATGGTGTCGTCTCATACAACTGTGAGTTAGTAGAAAAATCTGTGGGCACAAAATGGGTGATCAGTGTTTTATTCTCTTCTGTTTATGCCTTGTCTTTAGCTTTTTCTTCTAAGTTTAACATTATTTAGAGGCAAGGCTCCCCTCTAAATCTGGATTGAAATTATTTTTCATTCTAATTCATAGAAATGGAGTAGCGTGCAATGGTGTCGTCTCATACAACTGTGAGTTAGTAGAAAAATTTGTGGGCACAAAATGTTTGATCAGTGTCTTATTCTCTTCTGTTTGTGCCTTCTCTTTAGCTTTTTCTTCTACATTTAACATTATGTAGAGGCAAGGCCCCGCCCTCTAAATCTGGATTGAAATTATTTTTCATTCTAATTCATAGAAATGGAGTAGCGTGCAATGGTGTCGTCTCATACAACTGTGAGTTAGGAGAAAAATTTGTGGGCACAAAATGGGGGATCAGTGTCTTATTCTCTTCTGTTTATGCCTTGTCTTTAGCTTTTTCTTCTATGTTTAACATTATTTAGAGGCAAGGCCCCCCTCTAAATCTGGATTGAAATTATTTTTCATTCTAATTCATAGATATGGAGTAGCGTGCAATGGTGTCGTCTCATACAAGTGTGAGTTAGTAGAAAAATTTGTGGGCACAAAATGGGTGATCAGTGTCTTATTCTCTTCTGTTCATGCCTTGTCTTTAGCTTTTTCTTCTATATTTAACATTATTTAGAGGCAAGGCTCCCCTCTAAATCTGGATTGAAATTATTTTTCATTCTAATTCATAGAAATGGAGTAGCGTGCAATGGTGTCGTCTCATACAACTGTGAGTTAGTAGAAAAATTTGTGGGCACAAAATGTTTGATCAGTGTCTTATTCTCTTCTGTTTGTGCCTTGTCTTTAGCTTTTTCTTCTATATTTAACATTATGTAGAGGCAAGGCCCCCCTCTAAATCTGGATTCAAATTATTTTTCATTCTAATTCATAGAAATGGAGTAGCGTGCAATGGTGTCGTCTCATACAACTGTGAGTTAGTAGAAAAATCTGTGGGCACAAAATGGGTGATCAGTGTCTTATTCTCTTCTGTTTGTGCTTTGTCGTTAGCTTTTTCTTCTATATTTAACATTATGCAGAGGCAAGGCCCCCCTCTAAATCTGGATTGAAATTATTTTTCATTCTAATTCATAGAAATGGAGTAGCGTGCAATGGTGTCGTCTCATACAACTGTGAGTTAGTAGAAAAATCTGTGGGCACAAAATGGGGGATCAGTGTCTTATTCTCTTCTGTTTCTGCCTTGTCTTTAGCTTTGTCTTCTATATTTAACATTATGTAGAGGCAAGGCCCGACTCTAAATCTGGATTGAAATTATTTTTCATTCTAATTCATAGAAATGGAGTAGCGTGCAATGGTGTCGTCTCATACAACTGTGAGTCAGTAGAAAAATCTGTGGGCACAAAATGGGGGATCAGTGTCTTATTCTCTTCTGTTTGTGCCTTGTCTTTAGCTTTTTCTTCTATATTTAACATTATGTAGAGGCAAGGCCCCCCTCTAAATCTGGATTGAAATTATTTTTCATTCTAATTCGTAGAAATGGAGTAGCGTGCATTGGTGTCGTCTCATACAACTGTGAATTAGTAGAAAAATCTGTGGGCACAAAATGGGTGATAAGTGTCTTATTCTCTTCTGTTTGTGCCTTGTCTTTAGCTTTTTCTTCTATATTTAACATTATGTAGAGGCAAGGCCCCCCTCTAAATCTGGATTGAAATTATTTTTCATTCTAATTCATAGAAATGGAGTAGCGTGCAATGGTGTCGTCTCATACAACTGTGAGTTAGTAGAAAAATTTGTGGGCACAAAATGTGTGATCAGTGTCTTATTCTCTTCTGTTTGTGCCTTGTCTTTAGCTTTTTCTTCTATATTTAACATTATGTAGAGTCAAGGCCACCCTCTAAATCTGGATTGAAATTATTTTTCATTCTAATTCATAGAAATGGAGTAGCGTGCAATGGTGTCGTCTCATACAACTGTGAGTTAGTAGAAAAATCTGTGGGCACAAAATGGGTGATCAGTGTCTTATTCTCTTCTGTTTATGCCTTGTCTTTAGCTTTTTCTTCTATGTTTAACATTATGTAGAGGCAAGGCCCCCCTCTAAATCTGGATTGAAATTATTTTTCATTCTAATTCATAGAAATGGAGTAGCGTGCAATGGTGTCGTCTCATACAACTGTGAGTTAGTAGAAAAATTTGTGGGCACAAAATGTTTGATCAGAGTCTTATTCTCTTCTGTTTATGCTTTGTCTTTAGCTTTTTCTTCTATATTTAACATTATGTAGAGGCAAGGCCCCCATCTAAATCTGGATTGAAATTATTTTTCTTTCTAATTCATAGAAATGGAGTAGCGTGCAATGGTGTCGTCTCATACAACTGTGAGTTAGTAGAAAAATCTGTGGGCACAAAATGGTCGATCAGTGTATTATTCTCTTCTGTTTGTGCCTTGTCTTTAGCTTTTTCTTCTATATTTAACATTATGTAGAGGCAAGGCCCCCCTCTAAATCTGGATTGAAATTATTTTTCATTGTAATTCATAGAAATGGAGTAGCGTGCAATGGTGTCGTCTCATACAACTGTGAGTTAGTAGAAAAATCTGTGGGCACAAAATGGGTGATCAGTGACTTATTCTCTTCTGTTAGTGCCTTGTCTTTAGCTTTTTCTTCTATATTTATCATTATGTAGAGGCAAGGCCCCCCTCTAAATCTGGATTGAAATTATTTTTGATTCTAATTCATAGAAATTGAGTAGCGTGCAATGGTGTCGTCTCATAACTGTGAGTAAGTAGAAAAATTTGTGGGCACAAAATGGGTGATCAGTGTCTTATTCTGTTCTATTTGTGCCTTGTCTTTACCTTTTTCTTCTATATTTAACATAATGTAGAGGTAAGGCACCCCTCTAAATCTGGATTGAAATTATTTTTCATTCTAATTCATAGAAATGGAGTAGCGTGCAATGGTGTCGTCTCATACAACTGTGAGTTAGGAGAAAAATTTGTGGGCACAAAATGGGTGAACAGTGTCTTATTCTCTTCTGTTTGTGCCTTGTCTTTAGCTTTTTCTTCTATATTTAACATTATGTAGAGGCAACGCCCCCCTCTAAATGTGGATTGAAATTATTTTTCATTCTAATTCATAGAAACGGAGTAGCGTGCAATGGTGTCTTCTCATACAACTGTGAGTAAGTAGCAAAATTTGTGGGCACAAAATGGGTGATCAGTGACTTATTCTCTTCTGTTTGTGCCTTGTCTTTACCTTTTTCTTCCATATTTAACATTATGTAGAGGCAAGGCCCCCATCTAAATCTGGATTGAAATTATTTTTCATTCTAATTCATAGAAATGGAGTAGCGTGCAATGGTGTCGTCTCATACAACTGTGAGTTAGTAGAAAAATCTGTGGGCACAAAATGGGTGATCAGTGTCTTATTCTCTTCTGTTTATGCCTTGTCTTTAGCTTTTTCTTCTATGTTTAACATTATTTAGAGGCAAGGCCCCCCTCTAAATCTGGATTGAAATTATTTTTCATTCTAATTCATAGATATGGAGTAGCGTGCAATGGTGTCGTCTCATACAAGTGTGAGTTAGTAGAAAAATTTGTGGGCACAAAATGGGTGATCAGTGTCTTATTCTCTTCTGTTTATGCCTTGTCTTTAGCTTTTTCTTCTATATTTAACATTATTTAGAGGCAAGGCTCCCCTCTAAATCTGGATTGAAATTATTTTTCATTCTAATTCATAGAAATGGAGTAGCGTGCAATGGTGTCGTCTCATACAACTGTGAGTTAGTAGAAAAATTTGTGGGCACAAAATGTTTGATCAGTGTCTTATTCTCTTCTGTTTGTGCCTTGTCTTTAGCTTTTTCTTCTATATTTAACATTATGTAGAGGCAAGGCCCCCCTCTAAATCTGGATTCAAATTATTTTTCATTCTAATTCATAGAAATGGAGTAGCGTGCAATGGTGTCGTCTCATACAACTGTGAGTTAGTAGAAAAATCTGTGGGCACAAAATGGGGGATCAGTGTCTTATTCTCTTCTGTTTGTGCCTTGTCTTTACCTTTTTCTTCTATATTTAACATTATGTAGAGGCAAGGCCCCCCTCTAAATCTGGATTGAAATTATTTTTCATTCTAATTCATAGAAATGGAGTAGCGTGCAATGGTGTCGTCTCATACAACTGTGAGTTAGTAGAAAAATCTGTGGGCACAAAATGGGTGATCAGTGTCTTATTCTCTTCTGTTTGTGCCTTGTCGTTAGCTTTTTCTTCTATATTTAACATTATGTAGAGGCAAGGCCCCCCTCTAAATCTGGATTGAAATTATTTTTCATTCTAATTCATAGAAATGGAGTAGCGTGCAATGGTGTCGTCTCATACAACTGTGAGTTAGTAGAAAAATCTGTGGGCACAAAATGGGGGATCAGTGTCTTATTCTCTTCTGTTTGTGCCTTGTCTTTAGCTTTGTCTTCTATATTTAACATTGTGTAGAGGCAAGGCCCCCCTCTAAATCTGAATTGAAATTATTTTTCATTCTAATTCACAGAAATGGAGTAGCGTGCAATGGTGTCGTCTCATACAACTGTGAGTTAGTAGAAAAATCTGTGGGCACAAAATGGGGGATCAGTGTCTTATTCTCTTCTGTTTGTGCCTTGTCTTTAGCTTTTTCTTCTATATTTAACATTATGTAGAGGCAAGGCCCCCCTCTAAATCTGGATTGAAATTATTTTTCATTCTAATTCGTAGAAATGGAGTAGCGTGCAATGGTGTCGTCTCATACAACTGTGAATTAGTAGAAAAATCTGTGGGCACAAAATGGGTGATAAGTGTTTTTTCTCTTCTGTTTGTGCCTTGTCTTTACCTTTTTCTTCTATATTTAACATTATGTAGAGGCAAGGACCCCCTCTAAATCTGGATTGAAATTATTTTTCATTCTAATTCATAGAAATGGAGTAGCGTGCAATGGTGTCGTCTCATACAACTGTGAGTTAGTAGAAAAATTTGTGGGCACAAAATGTTTGATCAGTGTCTTTTTCTCTTCTGTTTGTGCCTTGTCTTTAGCTTTTTCTTCTATATTTAACATTATGTAGAGTCAGGGCCACCCTCTAAATCTGGATTGAAATGATTTTTCATTCTAATTCATAGAAATGGAGTAGCGTGCAATGGTGTCGTCTCATACAACTGTGAGTTAGTAGAAAAATTTGTGGGCACAAAATGTTTGATCAGTGTCTTATTCTCTTCTGTTTGTGCCTTGTCTTTAGCTTTTTCTTCTATATTTAACATTATGTAGAGGCAAGGCCCCCATCTAAATCTGGATTGAAATTATTTTTCTTTCTAATTCATAGAAATGGAGTAGCGTGCAATGGTGTCGTCTCATACAACTGTGAGTTAGTAGAAAAATCTGTGGGCACAAAATGGTGGATCAGTGTATTATTCTCTTCTGTTTGTGCCTTGTCTTTAGCTTTTTCTTCTATATTTAACATTATGTAGAGGCAAGGCCCCCCTCTAAATCTGGATTGAAATTATTTTTCATTCTAATTCATAGAAATGGAGTAGCGTGCAATGGTGTCGTCTCATACAACTGGGAGTTAGTAGAAAAATCTGTGGGCACAAATGGGTGATCAGTGTATTATTCTGTTCTATTTGTGCCTTGTCTTTACCTTTTTCTTCTATATTTAACATTATGTAGAGTTAAGGCACCCTTCTAAATCTGGATTGAAATTATTTTTCATTCTAATTCATAGAAATGGAGTAGCGTGCAATTGTGTCGTCTCATACAACTGTGAGTTAGTAGAAAAATTTGTGGGCACAAAATGGGTGAACAGTGTCTTATTCTCTTCTGTTTGTGCCTTGTCTTTAGCTTTTTCTTCTATATTTAACATTATGTAGAGGCAAGGCCCCCCTCTAAATGTGGATTGAAATTATTTTTCATTCTAATTCATAGAAACGGAGTAGCGGGCAATGGTGTCGTCTCATACAACTAAGATTAAGTAGCAAAATTTGTGGGCACAAAATGGGAGTTCAGTGTCTTATTCTCTTCTATTTGCGCCTTATCTTTACCTTTTTCTTCTATATTTAACATTATGTACAGGCAAGGCCCCCCTCTAAATCTGGATTGAAATTATTTTTCATTCTAATTCATAGAAATGGAGTAGCGTGCAACGGTGTCGTCTCATACAACTGTGACTTAGTAGAATAATTTGCAGGCACAAAATGGGTGATCAGTGAATTATTCTCTTCTGTTTGTGCCTTGTCTTTACCTTTTTCTTCTATATTTAAGATTATGTAGAGGCAAGGCCCCTCTCTAAATCTGGATTGAAATTATTTTTCATTCTAATTCATAGAAATGGAGTAGCGTGCAATGGTGTCGTCTCATACAACTGTGAGTTTGTAGAAAAATTTGTGGGCACAAAAGTGGTGATCAGTGACATTTTCTCTTCTGTTTCTGCCTTGTCTTTAACTTTTTCTTCTATATTTAACATTATGTAGAGGCAAGGCCCCCCTCTAAATCTGGATTGAAATTATTTTTCATTCTAATTCATAGAAATGGAGTAGCGTGCAATGGTTTCGTCTCATACAACTGTGAGTTAGTAGAAAAAAATTGTGGTCACAAAATGTGTGATCAGTGTCTTATTCTCTTCTGTTTGTGCCTTGTCTTTAACCTTTTCTTCTATATTTAACATTATGTAGAGGCAAGGCCCCCTCTAAATCTGGATGGAAATTATTTTTCATTCTAATTCATAGAAATGGAGTAGCGTGCAATGGTGTCGTCTCATACAACTGTGAATTAGTAGAAAAATCTGTGGGCACAAAATGGGTGATAAGTGTTTTTTCTCTTCTGTTTGTGCCTTGTCTTTACCTTTTTCTTCTATATTTAACATTATGTAGAGGCAAGGACCCCCTCTAAATCTGGATTGAAATTATTTTTCATTCTAATTCATAGAAATGGAGTAGCGTGCAATGGTGTCGTCTCATACAACTGTGAGTTAGTAGAAAAATTTGTGGGCACAAAATGTTTGATCAGTGTCTTTTTCTCTTCTGTTTGTGCCTTGTCTTTAGCTTTTTCTTCTATATTTAACATTATGTAGAGTCAGGGCCACCCTCTAAATCTGGATTGAAATGATTTTTCATTCTAATTCATAGAAATGGAGTAGCGTGCAATGGTGTCGTCTCATACAACTGTGAGTTAGTAGAAAAATTTGTGGGCACAAAATGTTTGATCAGTGTCTTATTCTCTTCTGTTTGTGCCTTGTCTTTAGCTTTTTCTTCTATATTTAACATTATGTAGAGGCAAGGCCCCCATCTAAATCTGGATTGAAATTATTTTTCTTTCTAATTCATAGAAATGGAGTAGCGTGCAATGGTGTCGTCTCATACAACTGTGAGTTAGTAGAAAAATCTGTGGGCACAAAATGGTGGATCAGTGTATTATTCTCTTCTGTTTGTGCCTTGTCTTTAGCTTTTTCTTCTATATTTAACATTATGTAGAGGCAAGGCCCCCCTCTAAATCTGGATTGAAATTATTTTTCATTCTAATTCATAGAAATGGAGTAGCGTGCAATGGTGTCGTCTCATACAACTGGGAGTTAGTAGAAAAATCTGTGGGCACAAATGGGTGATCAGTGTATTATTCTGTTCTATTTGTGCCTTGTCTTTACCTTTTTCTTCTATATTTAACATTATGTAGAGTTAAGGCACCCTTCTAAATCTGGATTGAAATTATTTTTCATTCTAATTCATAGAAATGGAGTAGCGTGCAATTGTGTCGTCTCATACAACTGTGAGTTAGTAGAAAAATTTGTGGGCACAAAATGGGTGAACAGTGTCTTATTCTCTTCTGTTTGTGCCTTGTCTTTAGCTTTTTCTTCTATATTTAACATTATGTAGAGGCAAGGCCCCCCTCTAAATGTGGATTGAAATTATTTTTCATTCTAATTCATAGAAACGGAGTAGCGGGCAATGGTGTCGTCTCATACAACTAAGATTAAGTAGCAAAATTTGTGGGCACAAAATGGGAGTTCAGTGTCTTATTCTCTTCTATTTGCGCCTTATCTTTACCTTTTTCTTCTATATTTAACATTATGTACAGGCAAGGCCCCCCTCTAAATCTGGATTGAAATTATTTTTCATTCTAATTCATAGAAATGGAGTAGCGTGCAACGGTGTCGTCTCATACAACTGTGACTTAGTAGAATAATTTGCAGGCACAAAATGGGTGATCAGTGAATTATTCTCTTCTGTTTGTGCCTTGTCTTTACCTTTTTCTTCTATATTTAAGATTATGTAGAGGCAAGGCCCCTCTCTAAATCTGGATTGAAATTATTTTTCATTCTAATTCATAGAAATGGAGTAGCGTGCAATGGTGTCGTCTCATACAACTGTGAGTTTGTAGAAAAATTTGTGGGCACAAAAGTGGTGATCAGTGACATTTTCTCTTCTGTTTCTGCCTTGTCTTTAACTTTTTCTTCTATATTTAACATTATGTAGAGGCAAGGCCCCCCTCTAAATCTGGATTGAAATTATTTTTCATTCTAATTCATAGAAATGGAGTAGCGTGCAATGGTTTCGTCTCATACAACTGTGAGTTAGTAGAAAAAAATTGTGGTCACAAAATGTGTGATCAGTGTCTTATTCTCTTCTGTTTGTGCCTTGTCTTTAACCTTTTCTTCTATATTTAACATTATGTAGAGGCAAGGCCCCCTCTAAATCTGGATGGAAATTATTTTTCATTCTAATTCATAGAAATGGAGTAGCGTGCAATGGTGTCGTCTCATACAACTGTGAGTTAGTAGAAAAATTTGTGGGCGCAAAATGGGTGATCAGTGTCTTTTTCTCTTCTGTTTGTGCCTTGTTTTTACCTTTTCCTTCTATATTTAACATTATGTAGAGGCAAGGCCCCCATCTAAATCTGGATTGAAATTATTTTTCATTTTAATTCATAGAAATGGAGTAGCGTGCAATGGTGTCGTCTCATACAACTGTGAGTTAGTAGAAAAATTGGTGGGCACAAAATGGGTGATCAGTGTCTTATTCTCTTCTGTTTGTGCCTTGTCTTTATCTTTTTCTTCTATATTTAACATAATGTAGAGGCAAGGCCCCTCTCTAAATCTGGATTGAAATTATTTTTCATACTAATTCATAGAAACGGAGTAGCGGGCAATGGTGTCATCTCATACAACTGTGAGTAAGTAGCAAAATTTGTGGGCACAAAGTGGGTGATCTGTGTCTTATTCTCTTCTGTTTGTGCCTTGTCTTTACCTTTTTCTTCTATATTTAACATTATGTAGAGGCAAGGCCCCCCTCTAAATCTGGATTGGAATTATTTGTCATTCTAATTCATAGAAATGGAGTAGCGTGCAATGGTGTCTTCTCATACAACTGTGAGTTAGTAGAATAATTTGTGGGCACAAAATGGGTGATCAGTGACTTATTCTCTTCTGTTTGTGCCTTTTCTTTAGATTTTTCTTCTATATTTAACATTATGTAGAGGCAAGGCCCCCCTCTAAATCTGGATTGAAATTATTTTTCATTCTAATTCATAGAAATGGAGTAGCGTGCAATGGTGTCGTCTCATACAACTGTGAGTTAGTAGAAAAATTCGTAGGCACAAAATGGGTGATCAGTGTCTTATTCTCTTCTGTTTGTGCCTTGTCTTTAGCGTTTTCTTCTATATTTAAAATTATGTAGAGGCAAGGCACCCCTCTGAATCTGGATTGAAATTATTTTTCATTCTAATTCATAGAAATGGAGTAGCGTGCAATGGTGTCGTCTCATACAACTGTGAGTTAGTAGAGAAATTTGTGGGCACAAAATGTTTGATCAGAGACTTATTCTCTTCTGTTTATGCCTTGTCTTTAGCTTTTTCTTCTATATTTAACATTATGTAGAGGCAAGGCCCCCCTCTAAATCTGGATTGAAATTATTTTTCATTTTAATTCATAGAAATGGAGTAGCGTGCAATGGTGTCGTCTCATACAACTGTGAGTTAGTAGAATAATTTGTGGGCACAAAATGGGTGATCAGTGAATTATTCTCTTCTGTTTGTGCCTTGTCTTTACCTTTTTCTTCTATATTTAACATTATGTAGAGGCAAGCCCCCACCTCTAAATCTGGATTGAAATTATTTTTCATTCTAATTCATAGAAATGGAGGAGCGTGCAATGGTGTCGTCTCATACAACTGTGAGTTAGTAGAAAAATTTGTGGGCACAAAATGGGTGATCAGTGTCTTATTCTCTTCTGCTTGTGCCTTGTCTTTAGCTTTTTCTTCTATATTTAACATTATGTAGAGGCAAGGCCACCCTCTAAATCTGGATTGAAATTATTTTTCATTCTAATTCATAGAAATGGAGTAGCGTGCAATGGTGTCGTCTCATACAACTGTGAGTTAATAGAAAAATTTGTGGGCACAAATTGTTTGATCAGAGACTTATTCTCTTCTATTTGGGCCTTGTCTTTATCTTTTTCTTCTATATTTAACATTATGGAGAGGTAAGACCCCCCTCTAAATCTGGATTGAAATTATTTTTCATTCTAATTCATAGAAATGGAGTAGCGTGCAATGGTGTCGTCTCATACAACTGTGAGTTAGTAGAAAAATTTGTGGGCACAAAATGGGTGATCAGTGACTAATTCTCTTCTGTTTGTGCCTTGTCTTTATCTTTTTCTTCTATATTTAACATTATGTAGAGGCAAGGCCCCCCTCTAAATCTGGATTGAAATTATTTTTCATTCTAATTCATAGAAATGCAGTAGCGTGCAATGGTGTCGTCTCATACAACTGTGAGTTAGTAGAAAAATTTGTGGGCACAAAATGGGTGATCAGTGACTAATTCTCTTCTGTTTGTGCCTTGTCTTTATCTTTTTCTTCTATATTTAACATTATGTAGAGGCAAGGCCCCCCTCTAAATCTGGATTGAAATTATTTTTCATTCTAATTCATAGAAATGGAGTAGCGTGCAATGGTGTCGTCTCATACAACTGTGAGTTAGTAGAAAAATTTGTAGGCACAAAATGGGTGATCAGTGTCTTATTCTCTTCTGTTTGTGCCTTGTCTTTAGCGTTTTCTTCTATATTTAACATTATGTAGAGGCAAGGCCCCCCTCTAAATCTGGATTGAAATTATTTTTCATTCTAATTCATAGAAATGGAGTAGCGTGCAATGGTGTCGTCTCATACAACTGTGAGTTAGTAGAAAAATTTGTAGGCACAAAATGGGTGATCAGTGTCTTATTCTCTTCTGTTTGTGCCTTGTCTTTAGCGTTTTCTTCTATATTTAACATTATGTAGAGGCAAGGCCCCCCTCTAAATCTGGATTGAAATTATTTTTCATTCTAATTCATAGAAATGGAGTAGCGTGCAATGGTGTCGTCACATACAACTGTGAGTTAGTAGAAAAATTTGTGGGCACAAAATGTTTGATCAGTGTCTTATTCTCTTCTGTTTGTGCCTTGTCTTTAGGTTTTTCTTCTATATTTAACATTATGTAGAGGCAAGGCCCCCCTCTAAATCTGGATTGAAATTATTTTTCATTCTAATTCATAGAAATGGAGTAGCGTGCAATGGTGTCGTCTCATACAACTGTGAGTTAGTAGAAAAAATTGTGGGCACAAAATGGGTGATCAGTGTCTTATTCTCTTCTGTTTATGCCTTGTCTTTAGCTTTTTCTTCTATATTTAACATTATGTAGAGGCAAGGCCCCCCTCTAAATCTGGATTGAAATTATTTTTCATTCTAATTCATAGAAATGGAGTAGCGTGCAATGGTGTCGTCTCATACAACTGTGAGTTAGTAGAAAAATTGGTGGGCACAAAATGGGTGATCAGTGTCTTATTCTCTTCTGCTTGTGCCTTGTCTTTAGCTTTTTCTTCTATATTTAACATTATGTAGAGGCAAGGCCACCCTCTAAATCTGGATTGAAATTATTTTTCATTCTAATTCATAGAAATGGAGTAGCGTGCAATGGTGTCGTCTCATACAACTGTGAGTTAGTAGAAAAATTTGTGGGCACAAAATGTTTGATCAGTGACTAATTCTCTTCTGTTTGTGCCTTGTCTTTAGCTTTTTCTTCTATATTTAAGATTTTGTAGAGGCAAGGCTCCCCTCTAAATCTGGATTGAAATTATTTTTCATTTTAATTCATAGAAATGGAGTAGCGTGCAATGGTGTCGTCTCATACAACTGTGAGTTAGTAGAATAATTTGTGGGCACAAAATGGGTGATCAGTGACTAATTCTCTTCTGTTTGTGCCTTGTCTTTAGCGTTTTCTTCTATATTTAACATTATGTAGAGGCAAGGCACCCCTCTGAATCTGGATTGAAATTATTTTTCATTCTAATTCATAGAAATTGAGTAGCGTGCAATGGTGTCGTCTCATACAACTGTGAGTTAGTAGAGAAATTTGTGGGCACAAAATGTTTGATCAGAGACTTATTTTCTTCTGTTTATGCCTTGTCTTTAGCTTTTTCTTCTATATTTAACATTATGTAGAGGCAAGGCCCCCCTCTTAATCTGGATTGAAATTATTTTTCATTCTAATTCATAGAAATGGAGTAGCGTACAGTGGTGTCGTCTCATACAACTGTGAGTTAGTAGAAAAAATTGTGGGCACAAAATGGGTGATCAGTGTCTTATTCTCTTCTGTTTGTGCCTTGTCTTTAGCTTTTTCTTCTATATTTAACATTATGTAGAGGCAAGGGCCCCCCTCTAAATCTGGAGTGAAATTATTTTTCATTCTAATTCATAGAAATGGAGTAGCGTGCAATGGTGTCGTCTCATACAACTGTGAGTTAGTAGAAAAATCTGTGGGCACAAAATGGGTGATCAGTGACTTATTCCCTGCTGTTTGGCCTTGTCTTTAGCTTTTTCTTCTATATTTAACATTATGTAGAGGCAAGGCGCCCCTCTAAATCTGGATTGAAATTATTTTTCATTCTAATTCATAGAAATGGAGTAGCGTGCAATGGTGTCGTCTCATACAACTGTGAGTTAGTAGAAAAATTTGTCGGCACAAAATGGGTGATCAGTGTCTTATTCTCTTCTGCTTGTGCCTTGTCTTTAGCTTTTTCTTCTATATTTAACATTATGTAGAGGCAAGGCCACCCTCTAAATCTGGATTGAAATTATTTTTCATTCTAATTCATAGAAATGGAGTAGCGTGCAATGGTGTCGTCTCATACAACTGTGAGTTAGTAGAAAAATTTGTGGGCACAAATTGTTTGATCAGAGACTTATTCTCTTCTATTTGGGCCTTGTCTTTATCTTCTTCTTCTATATTTAACATTATGGAGAAGTAAGGCCCCCCTCTAAATCTGGATTGAAATTATTTTTCATTCTAATTCATAGAAATGGAGTAGCGTGTAATGGTGTCGTCTCATACAACTGTGAGTTAGTAGAAAAATTTGTGGGCACAAAATGTTTGATCAGTGACTAATTCTCTTCTGTTTGTGCCTTGTCTTTAGCTTTTTCTTCTATATTTAACATTATGTAGAGGCAAGGCCCCCCTCTAAATCTGGATTGAAATTATTTTTCATTTTAATTCATAGAAATGGAGTAGCGTGCAATGGTGTCGTCTCATACAACTGTGAGTTAGTAGAATAATTTGTGGGCACAAAATGGGTGATCAGTGAATTATTCTCTTCTGTTTGTGCCTTGTCTTTACCTTTTTCTTCTATATTTAACATTATGTAGAGGCAAGCCCACACCTCTAAATCTGGATTGAAATTATTTTTCATTCTAATTCATAGAAATGGAGTAGCGTGCAATGGTGTCGTCTCATACAACTGTGAGTTAGTAGAAAAATTTGTGGGCACAAATTCTTTGATCAGAGACTAATTCTCTTCTGTTTGTGCCTTGTCTTTATCTTTTTCTTCTATATTTAACATTATGTAGAGGTAAGGCCCCCCTCTAAATCTGGATTGAAATTATTTTTCATTCTAATTCATAGAAATGGAGTAGCGTGCAATTGTGTCGTCTCATACAACTGTGAGTTAGTAGAAAAATTTGTGGGCACAAAATGGGTGATCAGTGACTAATTCTCTTCTGTTTGTGCCTTGTCTTTATCTTTTTCTTCTATATTTAACATTATGTAGAGGCAAGGCGCCCCTCTAAATCTGGATTGAAATTATTTTTCATTCTAATTCATAGAAATGGAGTAGCGTGCAATGGTGTCGTCACATACAACTGGGAGTTAGTAGAAAAATTTGTGGGCACAAAATGTTTGATCAGTGTCTTATTCTCTTCTGTTTGTGCCTTGTCTTTAGGTTTTTCTTCTATATTTAACATTATGTAGAGGCAAGGCCCCCCTCTAAATCTGGATTGAAATTATTTTTCATTCTAATTCATAGAAATGGAGTAGCGTGCAATGGTGTCGTCTCATACAACTGTGAGTTAGTAGAAAAAATTGTGGACACAAAATGGGTGATCAGTGTCTTATTCTCTTCTGTTTATGCCTTGTCTTTAGCTTTTTCTTCTATATTTAACATTATGTAGAGGCAAGTCGCCCCTCTAAATCTGGATTGAAATTATTTTTCATTCTAATTCATAGAAATGGAGTAACGTGCAATGGTGTCATCTCATACAACTGTGAGTTAGTAGAAAAATTTGTGGGCACAAAATGGGTGATCAGTGTCTTATTCTCTTCTGCTTGTGCCTTGTCTTTAGCTTTTTCTTCTATATTTAACATTATGTAGAGGCAAGGCCACCCTCTAAATCTGGATTGAAATTATTTTTCATTTTAATTCATAGAAATGGAGTAGCGTGCAATGGTGTCGTCTCATACAACTGTGAGTTAGTAGAATAATTTGTGGGCACAAAATGGGTGATCAGTGTCTTATTCTCTTCTGCTTGTGCCTTGTCTTTAGCTTTTTCTTCTATATTTAACATTATGTAGAGGCAAGGCCCCCCTCTAAATCTGGATTGAAATTATTTTTCATTTTAATTCATAGAAATGGAGTAGCGTGCAATGGTGTCGTCTCATACAACTGTGAGTTAGTAGAATAATTTGTGGGCACAAAATGGGTGATCAGTGAATTATTCTCTTCTGTTTGTGCCTTGTCTTTACCTTTTTCTTCTATATTTAACATTATGTAGAGGCAAGCCCCCACCTCTAAATCTGGATTGAAATTATTTTTCATTCTAATTCATAGAAATGGAGTAGCGTGCAATGGTGTCGTCTCATACAACTGTGAGTTAGTAGAATAATTTGTGGGCACAAAATGGGTGATCAGTGACTAATTCTCTTCTGTTTGTGCCTTGTCTTTATCTTTTTCTTCTATATTTAACATTATGTAGAGGCAAGGCCCCCCTCTAAATCTGGATTGAAATTATTTTTCATTCTAATTCAGGGAAATGGAGTAGCGTGCAATGGTGTCGTCTCATACAACTGTGAGTTAGTAGAAAAATTTGTGGGCACAAAATGTTTCATCAGAGTCTTATTCTCTTCTGTTTGTGACTTGTCTTTACCTTTTTCTTCTATATTTAACATTATGTAGAGGCAAGGCCCCCCTCTAAATCTGGATTGAAATTATTTTTCATTTTAATTCATAGAAATGGAGTAGCGTGCAATGGTGTCGTCTCATACAACTGTGAGTTAGTAGAATAATTTGTGGGCACAAAATGGGTGATCAGTGAATTATTCTCTTCTGTTTGTGCCTTGTCTTTACCTTTTTCTTCTATATTTAACATTATGTAGAGGCAAGCCCCCACCTCTAAATCTGGATTGAAATTATTTTTCATTCTAATTCATAGAAATGGAGTAGCGTGCAATGGTGTCGTCTCATACAACTGTGAGTTAGTAGAAAAAATTGTGGGCACAAAATGTTTCATCAGAGTCTTATTCTCTTCTGTTTGTGTCTTGTCTTTAGCTTTTTCTTCTATATTTAACATTATGTAGAGGCAAGGCCCCCCTCTAAATCTGGATTGAAATTATTTTTCATTCTAATTCATAGAAATGGAGTAGCGTGCAATGGTGTCGTCTCATACAACTGTGAGTTAGTAGAAATAATTTGTGGGCACAAAACGGGTGATCAGTGATTATTCTCTTCTATTTGAGCCTTGTCTTTAGCTTTTTCTTCTATATTTAACATTATGTGCAGGGCAGGCCCACCTCTAAATCTGAATTGAAATTATTTTTCATTCTAATTCATAGAAATGGAGTAGCGTGCAATGGTGTCGTCTCATACAACTGTGAGTTAGTAGAAAAATTTGTGGGCACAAAATGGGTGATCAGTGACTAATTCTCTTCTGTTTTTGCCTTGTCTTTATCTTTTTCTTCTATATTTAACATTATGTAGAGGCAAGGCCCCCCTCTAAATCTGGATTGAAATTATTTTTCATTCTAATTCATAGAAATGGAGTAGCGTGCAATGGTGTCGTCTCATACAACTGCGAGTTAGTAGAATAATTTGTGGTCACAAAATGGGTGATCAGTGACTAATTCTCTTCTGTTTGTGCCTTGTCATTAGCTTTTTCTTCTATATTTAACATTATGTAGAGGCAAGGCCCCCCTCTAAATCTGGATTGAAATTATTTTTCATTCTAATTCATAGAAATGGAGTAGCGTGCAATGATGTCGTCTCATACAACTGTGAGTTAGTAGAAAAATTTGTGGGCACAAATTGGGTGATCAGTGTCTTATTCTCTTCTGTTTGTGCCTTGTCTTTATCTTTTTCTTCCATATTTAACATTATGTAGAGGCAAGGCCCCCCCTCTAAATCTGGATTGAAATTATTTTTCATTCTAATTCAGGGAAATGGAGTAGCGTGCAATGGTGTCGTCTCATACAACTGTGAGTTAGTAGAAAAATTTGTGGGCACAAAATGTTTCATCAGAGTCTTATTCTCTTCTGTTTGTGACTTGTCTTTACCTTTTTCTTCTATATTTAACATTATGTAGAGTCAAGCCCCCCCCTCTAACTCTTGATTGAAATTATTTTTCATTCTAATTCATAGAAATGGAGTAGCGTGCAATGGTGTCGTCTCATACAACTGTGAGTTAGTAGAATAATTTGTGGGCACAAAATGTTTCATCAGAGTCTTATTCTCTTCTGTTTGTGCCTTGTCTTTAGCTTTTTCTTCTATATTTAACATTATGTAGAGGCAAGGCCCCCCTCTAAATCTGGATTGAAATTATTTTTCATTCTAATTCATAGAAATGGAGTCGCGTGCAATGGTGTCGTCTATTACAACTGTGAGTTAGTAGAATAATTTGTGGGCACAAAATGGGTGATCAGTGAATCATTCTCTTCTGTTTGTGTCTTGTCTTTAGCTTTTTTTCTATATTTAACATTATGTAGAGGCAAGGCCCCCCTCTAAATCTGGATTGAAATTATTCTTCATACTAATTCATAGAAATGGAGTAGCGTGCAATGGTGTCGTCTCATACAACTGTGAGTTAGTAGAATAATTTGTGGGCACAAAATGTTTCATCAGAGTCTTATTCTCTTCTGTTTGTGCCTTGTCTTTACCTTTTTCTTCTATATTTAACATTATTAGAGGCAAGGCCCCACCCCTCTAAATCTGGATTGAAATTATTTTTCATTCTAATTCATAGAAATGGAGTAGCGTGCAATGGTGTCGTCTCATACAACTGTGAGTTAGTAGAAAAATATGTGGTCACAAAATGTTTGATCAGAGTCTTATCTCTTCTGTTTGTGCCTTGACTTTATCTTTTTCTTCTATATTTAACATTATGTAGAGGAAAGGCCCCCCTCTAAATCTGGATTGAAATTATTTTTCATTCTAATTCATAGAAATGGAGTAGCGTGCAATGGTGTCGTCTCATACAACTGTGAGTTACTAGAATAATTTGTGGGCACAAAATGGGTGATCAGTGATTATTCTCTTCTGTTTGTGCCTTGTCTTTAGCTTTTTCTTCTATATTTAACATTATGTAGAGGCAAGGCCCCCCTCTAAATCTGGATTGAAATTATTTTTCATTCTAATTCAGAGAAATGGTGTAGCGTGCAATGGTGTCGTCTCATACAACTGTGAGTTAGTAGAAAAATTTGTGGGCACAAAATGTTTCATCAGAGTCTTATTCTCTTCTGTTTGTGACTTGTCTTTAGCTTTTTCTTCTATATTTATCATTATGTAGAGGAAAGGCCCCCCTCTAAATCTGGATTGAAATTATTTTTCATTCTAATTCATAGAAATTGAGTAGCGTGCAATGGTGTCGTCTCATAAAACTGTGAGTTAGTAGAATAATTTGTGGGCACAAAATGGGTGATCAGTGAATTATTCTCTTCTGTTTGTGCCTTGTCTTTACCTTTTTCTTCTATATTTAACATTATTTAGAGGCAAGGTCCCCCCCTCTAAATCTGGATTGAAATTATTTTTCATTCTAATTCATAGAAATGGAGTAGCGTGAAATGGTGTCGTCTCATACAACTGTGAGTTAGTAGAAAAATATGTGGGCACAAAATGTTTGATCAGAGTCTTATCTCTTCTGTTTGTGCCTTGTCATTATCTTTTTCTTCTATATTTAACATTATGTAGAGGAAAGGTCCCCCTCTAAATCTGGATAGAAATTATTTTTCATTCTAATTCATAGAAATGGAGTAGCGTGCAATGGTGTCGTCTCATACAACTGTGAGTTACTAGAATAATTTGTGGGCACAAAATGGGTGATCAGTGACTTATTCTCTTCTCTTTGTGCCTTGTCTTTAGCTTTTTCTTCTATATTTAACATTATGTAGAGGCAAGGCCCCCCGCTAAATCTGGATTGAAATTATTTTTCATTCTAATTCAGAGAAATGGTGTAGCGTGCAATGGTGTCGTCTCATACAACTGTGAGTTAGTAGAAAAATTTGTGGGCACAAAATGTTTCATCAGAGTTTTATTCTCTTCTGTTTGTGACTTGTCTTTAGCTTTTTCTTCTATATTTAACATTATGTAGAGGCAAGGCCCCCCTCTAAATCTGGAATGAAATTATTTTTCATTCTAATTCATAGAAATGGAGTAGCGTGCAATGGTGTCGTCTCATACAACTGTGAGTTAGTAGAAAAGTTTGTGGGCACAAAATGGGTGATCCGTGTCTTATTCTCTTCTGTTTGTGCCTTGTCTTTAGCTTTTTCTTCTATATTTAACATTATGTAGAGGCAAGGCCACCCTCTAAATCTGGATTGAAATAATTTTTCATTCTAATTCATAGAAATGGAGTAGCGTGCAATGGTGTCGTCTCCTACAACTCTGAGTTAGTAGAAAAATTTGTGGGCACAAAATGTTTGATCAGAGCCTTATTCTCTTCTGTTTGTGCCTTGTCTTTAGCTTTTTCTTCTATATTTAACATTATGTAGAGGCAAGGCCAACCTCTAAATCTGGATTGAAATTATTTTTCATTCTAATTCATAGAAATGGAGTAGCGTGCAATGGTGTCGTCTCATACAACTGTGAGTTAGTAGAAAAATTTGTGGGCACAAAATGTTTGATCAGTGTCTTATTCTCTTCTGTTTGTGCCTTGTCTTTAACTTTTTCTTCTATATTTAACATTATGTAGGGGCAAGGCCCCCCTCTAAATCTGGATTGAAATTATTTTTCATTCTACTTCATAGAAATGGAGTAGCGTGCAATGGTGTCGTCTCATACAACTGGGAGTTAGTAGAAAAATTTGTGGGCACAAAATGGGTGATCAGTGTCTTATACTCTTCTGTTTGTGCCTTGTCTTTACCTTTTTCTTCTATATTTAACATTATGTAGAGGCAAGGCCCCCCTCTAAATCTGGATTGAAATTATTTTTCATTCTAATTCATAGAAATGGTGTAGCGTGCAATGGTGTCGTCTCATACAACTGTGAATTAGTAGAATAATTTGTGGGCACAAAATGGGTGATCAGTGAATTATTCTCTTCTGTTTGTGCCTTGTCTTTACCTTTTTCTTCTATATTTAACATTATGTAGAGGCAAGCCCCCCCCTCTAAATCTTGATTGAAATTATTTTTCATTCTAATTCATAGAAATGGAGTAGCGTGCAATGGTGACGTCTCATACAACTGTGAGTTAGTAGAATAATTTGTGGGCACAAAATGGGTGATCAGTGACTTATTCTCTTCTGTTAGTGCCTTGTCTTTAGCTTTTTCTTCTATATTTAACATTATGTAGAGGCAAGGCCCCCCTCTAAATCTGGATTGAAATTATTTTTCATTCTAATTCATAGAAATGGAGTAGCGTGCAATGGTGTCGTCTCATACAACTGTGAGTTAGTAGAAAAATTTGTGGGCACAAAATGTTTGATCAGAGCCTTATTCTCTTCTGTTTGTGCCTTGTCTTTAGCTTTTTCTTCTATATTTAACATTATGTAGAGGCAAGGCCAACCTCTAAATCTGGATTGAAATTATTTTTCATTCTAATTCATAGAAATGGAGTAGCGTGCAATGGTGTCGTCTCATACAACTGTGAGTTAGTAGAAAAATTTGTGGGCACAAAATGTTTGATCAGTGTCTTATTCTCTTCTGTTTGTGCCTTGTCTTTAACTTTTTCTTCTATATTTAACATTATGTAGGGGCAAGGCCCCCCTCTAAATCTGGATTGAAATTATTTTTCATTCTACTTCATAGAAATGGAGTAGCGTGCAATGGTGTCGTCTCATACAACTGGGAGTTAGTAGAAAAATTTGTGGGCACAAAATGGGTGATCAGTGTCTTATACTCTTCTGTTTGTGCCTTGTCTTTACCTTTTTCTTCTATATTTAACATTATGTAGAGGCAAGGCCCCCCTCTAAATCTGGATTGAAATTATTTTTCATTCTAATTCATAGAAATGGTGTAGCGTGCAATGGTGTCGTCTCATACAACTGTGAATTAGTAGAATAATTTGTGGGCACAAAATGGGTGATCAGTGAATTATTCTCTTCTGTTTGTGCCTTGTCTTTACCTTTTTCTTCTATATTTAACATTATGTAGAGGCAAGCCTCCCCCTCTAAATCTTGATTGAAATTATTTTTCATTCTAATTCATAGAAATGGAGTAGCGTGCAATGGTGACGTCTCATACAACTGTGAGTTAGTAGAATAATTTGTGGGCACAAAATGGGTGATCAGTGACTTATTCTCTTCTGTTAGTGCCTTGTCTTTAGCTTTTTCTTCTATATTTAACATTATGTAGAGGCAAGGCCCCCCTCTAAATCTGGATTGAAATTATTTTTCATTCTAATTCATAGAAATGGAGTAGCGTGCAATGGAGTCGTCTCATACAACTGTGAGTTAGTAGAATAATTTGTGGGCACAAAATGGGTGATCAGTGAATTATTCTCTTCGGTTTGTGCCTTGTCTTTAGCTTTTTCTTCTATTTTTAACATTATGTAGAGGCAAGGCCCCCCTCTAAATCTGGATTGAAATTATTTTTCATTCTAATTCATAGAAATGGAGTTGCGTGCAATGGTGTCGTCTATTACAACTGTGAGTTAGTAGAAAAATTTGTGGGCACAACTTGGGTGATAAGTGTCTTATTCTCTTCTGTTTTTACCTTGTCTTTACCTTTTTCTTCTATATTTAACATTATGTAGAGGCAAGGCCCCCCGCTAAATCTGGATTGAAATTATTTTTCATTCTAATTCATAGAAATGGAGTAGCGTGCAATGGTGTCGTCTCATACAACTGTGAGTTAGTAGAATAATTTGTGGGCACAAAATGGGTGATCAGTGAATTATTCTCTTCTGTTTGTGCCTGGTCTTTAGCTTTTTCTTCTATATTTAACATTATGTAGAGGCAAGGCCCCCCTCTAAATCTGGATTGAAATTATTCTTCATTCTAATTCATAGAAATGGAGTAGCGTGCAATGGTGTCGTCTCATACAACTGTGAGTTAGTAGAATAATTTGTGGGCACAAAATGGGTGATCAGTGACTTATTCTCTTCTGTTTGTGCCTTGTCTTTATCTTTTTCTTCTATATTTAACATTATGTAGAGGCAAGGCCCCCCTCTAAATCTGGATTGAAATTATTTTTCATTCTAATTCATAGAAATGGAGTAGCGTGCAATGGTGTCGTCTCATAAAACTGTGAGTTAGTAGAATAATTTGTGGGCACAAAATGGGTGATCAGTGAATTATTCTCTTCTGTTTGTGCCTTGTCTTTACCTTTTTCTTCTATATTTAACATTATGTAGAGGCAAGGCCCCACCCCCCTCTAAAGCTGGATTGAAATTATTTTTCATTCTGATTCATAGAAATGGAGTAGCGTGCAATGGTGTCGTCTCATACAACTGTGAGTTAGTAGAAAAATTTGTGGGCACAAAATGGGTGATCAGTGTCTTATACTCTTCTGTTTGTGCCTTGTCTTTACCTTTTTCTTCTATATTTAACATTATGTAGAGGCAAGGCCCCCCTCTAAATCTGGATTGAAATTATTTTTCATTCTAATTCATAGAAATGGAGTAGCATGCAATGGTGTCGTCTCATACAACTGTGATTTAGTAGAAAAATTTGTGGGCACAAAATGGGTGATCAGTGTTTATTCTCTTCTGTTTGTGCCTTGTCTTTAGCGTTTTCTTCTATATTTAACATTATGTAGAGGCAAGGCCCCCCTCTAAATCTGGATTGAAATTATTTTTCATTCTAATTCATAGAAATGGAGTAGCGTGCAATGGTGTCGTCTCATACAACTGTGAGTTAGTAGAAAAATTGTGGGCACAAAATGTTTGATCAGAGTCTTATTCTCTTCTGTTTATGCCTTGTCTTTAGCTTTTTCTTCTATATTTAACATTATGTAGAGGCAAGGCCCCCCTCTAAATCTGGATTGAAATTATTTTTCATTCCAATTCATAGAAATGGAGTAGCATGCAATGGTGTCGTCTCATAAAACTGTGAGTTAGTAGAAAAATTTGTGGGCACAAAATGGGTGATCAGTATCTTTTTCTCTTCTTTTTTGTGCCTTGTCTTTAGCTTTTTCTTCTATATTTAAGATTATGTAGAGGCAAGGCCCCCCTCTAAATCTGGATTGAAATTATTTTTCATTCTAATTCAGGGAAATGGAGTAGCGTGCAATGGTGTCGTCTCATACAACTGTGAGTTAGTAGAAAAAATTGTGGGCACAAAATGTTTCATCAGAGTCTTATTCTCTTCTGTTTGTGTCTTGTCTTTAGCTTTTTCTTCTATATTTAACATTATGTAGAGGCAAGGCCCCCCTCTAAATCTGGATTGAAATTATTTTTCATTCTAATTCATAGAAATGGAGTAGCGTGCAATGGTGTCGTCTCATACAACTGTGAGTTAGTAGAAATAATTTGTGGGCACAAAATGGGTGATCAGTGATTATTCTCTTCTGTTTTTGCCTTGTCTTTATCTTTTTCTTCTATATTTAACATTATGTAGAGGCAAGGCCCCCCTCTAAATCTGGATTGAAATTATTTTTCATTCTAATTCATAGAAATGGAGTAGCGTGCAATGGTGTCGTCTCATACAACTGTGAGTTAGTAGAACAATTTGTGGTCACAAAATGGGTGATCAGTGACTAATTCTCTTCTGTTTGTGCCTTGTCATTAGCTTTTTCTTCTATATTTAACATTATGTAGAGGCAAGGCCCCCCTCTAAATCTGGATTGAAATTATTTTTCATTCTAATTCGTAGAAATGGAGTAGCGTGCAATGATGTCGTCTCATACAACTGTGAGTTAGTAGAAAAATTTGTGGGCACAAATTGGGTGATCAGTGTCTTATTCTCTTCTGTTTGTGCCTTGTCTTTATCTTTTTCTTCTATATTTAACATTATGTAGAGGCAAGGCCCCCCTCTAAATCTGGATTGAAATTATTTTTCATTCTAATTCAGGGAAATGGAGTAGCGTGCAATGGTGTCGTCTCATACAACTGTGAGTTAGTAGAAAAATTTGTGGGCACAAAATGTTTTATCAGAGTCTTATTCTCTTCTGTTTGTGCCTTGTCTTTACCTTTTTCTTCTATATTTAACATTATGTAGAGGAAAGGCCCCCCTCTAAATCTGGATTGAAATTATTTTTCATTCTAATTCATAGAAATGGAGTAGCGTGCAATGGTGTCGTCTCATAAAACTGTGATTTAGTAGAATAATTTGTGGGCACAAAATGGGTGATCAGTGAATTATTCTCTTCTGTTTGTGCCTCGTCTTTACCTTTTTCTTCTATATTTAACATTATGTAGAGGCAAGGCCCCCCTCTAAATCTGGATTGAAATTATTTTTCATTCTAATTCAGAGAAATGGTGTAGCGTGCAATGGTGTCGTCTCATACAACTGTGAGTTAGTAGAAAAATTTGTGGGCACAAAATGTTTCATCAAAGTCTTATTCTCTTCTGTTTGTGACTTGTCTTTAGCTTTTTCTTCTATATTTAACATTATGTAGAGGCAAGGCCCCCCTCTAAATCTGGATTGAAATTATTTTTCATTCTAATTCATAGAAATGGAGTAGCGTGCAATGGTGTCGTCTCATAAAACTGTGAGATAGTAGAATAATTTGTGGGCACAAAATGGGTGATCAGTGAATTATTCTCTTCTGTTTGTGCCTTGTCTTTACCTTTTTCTTCTATATTTAACATTATGTAGAGGCAAGGCCCCCCCCCTCTAAAGCTGGATTGAAATTATTTTTCATTCTAATTCATAGAAATGGAGTAGCGTGCAATGGTGTCGTCTCATACAACTGTGAGTTAGTAGAAAAATATGTGGGCACAAAATGTTTGATCAGAGTCTTATTCTCTTCTGTTTGTGCCTTGTCTTTACCTTTTTCTTCTATATTTAACATTATGTAGGGGCAAGGCCCCCCTCTAAATCTGAATTGAAATTATTTTTCATTCTACTTCATAGAAATGGAGTAGCGTGCAATGGTGTCGTCTCATACAACTGGGAGTTAGTAGAAAAATTTGTGGGCACAAAATGGGTGATCAGTGTCTTATACTCTTCTGTTTGTGCCTTGTCTTTACCTTTTTCTTCTATATTTAACATTATGTAGAGGCAAGGCCCCCCTCTAAATCTGGATTGAAATTATTTTTCATTCTAATTCATAGAAATGGAGTAGCATGCAATGGTGTCGTCTCATACAACTGTGATTTAGTAGAAAAATTTGTGGGCACAAAATGGGTGATCAGTGTTTATTCTCTTCTGTTTGTGCATTGTCTTTAGCGTTTTCTTCTATATTTAACATTATGTAGAGGCAAGGCCCCCCTCTAAATCTGGATTGAAATTATTTTTCATTCTAATTCATAGAAATGGAGTAGCGTGCAATGGTGTCGTCTCATACAACTGTGAGTTAGTAGAAAAATTGTGGGCACAAAATGTTTGATCAGAGTCTTATTCTCTTCTGTTTATACCTTGTCTTTAGCTTTTTCTTCTATATTTAACATTATGTAGAGGCAAGGCCCCCCTCTAAATCTGGATTGAAATTATTTTTCATTCCAATTCATAGAAATGGAGTAGCATGCAATGGTGTCGTCTCATAAAACTGTGAGTTAGTAGAAAAATTTGTGGGCACAAAATGGGTGATCAGTATCTTTTTCTCTTCTTTTTTGTGCCTTGTCTTTAGCTTTTTCTTCTATATTTAAGATTATGTAGAGGCAAGGCCCCTCTCTAAATCTGGATTGAAATTATTTTTCATTCTAATTCATAGAAATGGAGTAGCGTGCAATGGTGTCGTCCCATACAACTGTGAGTTAGTAGAAAAATTTGTGGGCACAAAAACGGTGATCAGAGTCTTATTCTCTTCTGTTTGTGTCTTGTCTTTAGCTTTTTCTTCTATATTTAACATTATGTAGATGCAAGGCCCACCTCTAAATCTGGATTGAAATTATTTTTCTTTCTAATTCATAGAAATGGAGTAGCGTGCAATGGTGTCGTCTCATACAACTGTGAGTTAGTAGAATAATTTGTGGGAACAAAATCGGTGATCAGTGAATTATTCTCTTCTGTTTGTGCCTTGTCTTTACCTTTTTCTTCTATATTTAACATTATGTAGAAGCAAGGCCCCTCTCTAAATCTGGATTGAAATTACTTTTCATTCTAATTCATAGATATGGAGTAACATGCAATGGTGTCGTCTCATACAACTGTTAGTTAGTAGAAAAATTTGTGTGCACAAAATCTTTGATCAGAGTCTTATTCTCTTCTGTTTGTGCCTTGTCTTTACCTTTTTCTTTTATATTTAGTGTTATGTAGAGGCAAGGCGCCCCTCTAAATCTGGATTGAAATTATTTTTCATTCTAATTCATAGAAATGGAGTAGCGTGCAACAGTGTCGTCTCATACAACTGTGAGTTAGAATAATTTGCGGGCACGAAATGGGTGATCAGTGTCTTTTTCTCTTCTGTTTGTGCCTTGTCTTTAGCTTTTTCTTTTATATTTAACATTGTGTAGAGGCAAGGCCCCCCTCTAGCGTGCAATGGTGTCGTCTCATACAACTGTGAGTTAGTAGAATAATTTGTGGGCACAAAATCGGTGATCAGTGAATTATTCTCTTCTGTTTGTGCCTTGTCTTTAGCTTTTTCTTCTATATTTAACATTATGTAGAAGCAAGGCCCCTCTCTAAATCTGGATTGAAATTATTTTTCATTCTAATTCATAGACATGGAGTAGCGTGCAATGTTGTCGTCTCATACCACTGTGAGTTAGTAGAAAAATCTGTGGGCACAAAATGGGTGATCAGTGACTTATTCTCTGCTATTTTTGCCTTGTCTTTAGCTTTTTCTTCTATATTTAACATTATGCAGAGGCAAGGCCCCCCTCTAAATCTGGATTGAAATTACTTTTCATTCTAATTCATAGATATGGAGTAACGTGCAGTGGTGTCGTCTCATACAACTGTTAGTTAGTAGAAAAATTTGTGTGCACAAAATCTTTGATCAGAGTCTTATTCTCTTCTGTTTGTGCCTTGCCTTTAGCTTTTTCTTCTATATTTAACATTATGTAGAGGCAAGTCCCCCCTCTAAATCTGGATTGAAATTATTTTTCATTCTAATTCATAGAAATGGAGTAGCGTGCAATGGTGTCGTCTCATACAACTGTGAGTTAGTAGAAAAATTTGTGGGCACAAAATGGGTGATCAGTGTCTTATTCTCTTCTGTTTGTGCCTTGCCTTTAGCTTTTTCTTCTATATTTAACATTATGTAGAGGCAAGGCCACCCTCTAATTCTGGATTGAAATTATTTTTCATTCTAATTCATAGAAATGGAGTAGCGTGCAATGGTGTCGTCTCATACAACTGTGAGTTAGTAGAAAAATTTATGGGCACAAAATGGGTGATCAGTGTCTTATTCTCTTCTGTTTGTGCCTTGTCTTTAGCTTTTTCTTCTATATTTAACATTATGTAGAGGCAAGGCCCCCCTCTAAATCTGGATTGAAATTATTTTTCATTCTAATTCATAGAAATGGAGTAGCGTGCAATGGTGTCGTCTCATACAACTGTGATTTAGTAGAAAAATCTGTGGTCACAAAATGGGTGATCAGTGACTTATTCTCTGCTGTTTGCGCCTTGTCTTTAGCTTTTTCTTCTATATTTAACATAATGTGCAGGGCAGGCCCCCCTCTAAATCTGAATTGAAATTATTTTTCATTCTAATTCATAGAAATGGAGTAGCGTGCAATGGTGTCGTCTCATTCAACTGTGAGTTATTAGAAAAATTTGGGGGCAAAAATGGGTGATCAGTGTCTTATTCTCTTCTGTTTGTGTCTAGTCTTTAGCTTTTTCTTTTATATTTAACATTATGTAGAGGCAAGGCGCCCCTCTAAATCTGGATTGAAATTATTTTTCATTCTAATTCATAGAAATGGAGTAACGTGCAATGGTGTCGTCTCATACAACTGTGAGTTAGTAGAAAAATTTGAGGGCACAAAATGGGTGATCAGTGTCTTATCCTCTTCTGTTTGTGCCTTGTCTTTAGCTTTTTCTTCTATATTTAACATTATGTAGAGGCAAGGCCCCCCTCTAAATCTGGATTGAAATTATTTTTCATTCTAATTCATAGAAATGGAGTAACGTGCAATAGTGACGTCTCATACAATTGTGAGTTAGTAGAAAAATTTGTGGACACAAAGTGGGTGATCAGTGTCTTATTCTCTTCTGTTTGTGCCTTGTCTTTAGCTTTTTCTTCTAAATTTAACATTATGTAGAGGCAAGGCCCCCCTCTAAATCTGGATTGAAATTATTTTTCATTCTAATTCATAGAAATGGAGTAGCGTGCAATGGTGTCGTCTCGTGAGTTAGTAGAAAGAATTTGTGGGCACAAAATGGGTGATCAGTGATTATTCTCTTTTGTTTGGGCCTTGTCTTTAGCTTTTTCTTCTATATTTAACATTATGTGCAGGGCAGGTCCCCTCTAAATCTGAATTGAAATTATTTTTCATTCTAATTCATAGAAATGGAGTAGCGTGCAATGGTGTCGTCTCTTACAACTGTGAGTTAGGAGAAAAAGTTGTGGGCACAAAATGGGTGATCATTGACTTATTCTCTTCTGTTTGTGCCTTGTCTTTAGCTTTTTCTTCTATATGTAACATTATGTAGAGGCAAGGCCCCCCTCTAAATCTGTATTGAAATTATTTTTCTTTGTAATTCATAGAAATGGAGTAGCGTGTAATGGTGTCATCACATACAACTGTGAGTTAGTAGAAAGATTTGTGGGCACAAAATGGGGGATCAGTGTCTTATTCTCTTCCGTTCGTGCCTTGTCTTTAACCTTTTCTTATATATTTAACATTATGTAGATGCAAGGCCCCCCTCTAAATCTGCATTGAAATTATTTTTCATTCTAATTCATAGAAATGGAGTAGCGTGCAATGGTATCGTCTCATACAACTGTGAGTTAGTAGAAAAATTTATGGGCACAAAATGGGTGATCAGTGTCTTATTCTCTTCTGTTTGTGCCTTGTCTTTAGCTTTTTCTTCTATATTTAACATTATGTAGAGGCAAGGCCCCCCTCTAAATCTGGATTGAAATTATTTTTCATTCTAATTCATAGAAATGGAGTAGCGTGCAATGGTGTCGTCTCATACAACTGTGAGGTAGTAGAAAAATTTGTGGGCACAAAATGGGTGATCAGTGTCTTATTCTCTTCTGTTTGTACTTGTCTTTAGCTTTTTCTTCCATATTTAACATTATGTAGAGGCAAGGTGCCCCACTAAATCTGGATTGAAATTATTTTTCATTCTAATTCATAGAAATGGAGTAGCGTGCAATGGTGTCGTCTCATTCAACTGTGAGTTATTAGAAAAATTTGGGGGCAAAAATGGGTGATCAGTGTCTTATTCTCTTCTGTTTGTGCCTAGTCTTTAGCTTTTTCTTCTATATTTAACATTATGTAGAGGCAAGGCGCCCCTCTAAATCTGGATTGAAATTATTTTTCATTCTAATTCATAGAAATGGAGTAACGTGCAATGGTGTCGTCTCATACAACTGTGAGTTAGTAGAAAAATTTGAGGGCACAATATGGGTGATCAGTGTCTTATCCTCTTCTGTTTGTTTCTTGTCTTTAGCTTTTTCTTCTATATTTAACATTATGTAGAGGCAAGGCCCCCCTCTAAATCTGGATTGAAATTATTTTTCATTCTAATTCATAGAAATGGAGTAACGTGCAATGGTGTCGTCTCCTACAACTGTGTGTTAGTAGAAAAATTTGAGGGCACAAAATGGGGTATCAGTGTCTTATCCTCTTCTGTTTGTGCCTTGTCTTTAGCTTTTTCTTCTATATTTAACATTATGTAGAGGCAAGGCCCCCCTCTAAATCTGGATTGAAATTATTTTTCATTCTAATTCATAGAAATGGAGTAGCGTGCAATGGTGTCGTCTCATACAACTGTGAGTTAGTAGAAAGAATTTGTGGGCACAAAATGGGTGATCAGTGATTATTCTCTTCTGTTTGGGCCTTGTCTTTAGCTTTTTCTTCTGTATTTAACATTACGTGCAGGGCAGGTCCCCTCTAAATCTGAATTGAAATTATTTTTCATTCTAATTCATAGAAATGGAGTAGCGTGCAATGGTGTCGTCTCATACAACTGTGAGTTAGTAGAAAAAGTTGTGTGCACAAAATGGGTGATCATGGACTTATTCTCTTCTGTTTGTGCCTTGTCTTTAGCTTTTTCTTCTATATTTAACATTATGTAGAGGCAAGGCCCCCCTCTAAATCTGTATTGAAATTATTTTACATTCTAATTCATAGAAATGGAGTAGCGTGTAATGGTGTCATCACATACAACTGTGAGTTAGTAGAAAGATTTGTGGGCACAAAATGGGGGATCAGTGTCTTATTCTCTTCCGTTCGTGCCTTGTCTTTAACCTTTTCTTCTATATTTAACATTATGTAGATGCAAGGCCCCCCTCTAAATCTGGATAGAAATTATTTTTCATTCTAATTCACAGATATGGAGTAGCGTGCAATGGTGTCGTCTCATAGAACTGTGAGTTTGTAGAAAAATTGTGGGCACAAAATGGGTGATCAGTGTCTTTTTCTCTTCTGTTTGTGCCTTGTCTTTAGCTTTTTCTTCTATATTTAACATTATGTAGAGGCAAGGCCCCCCTCTAAATCTGGATTGAAATTATTTTTCATTCTAATTTATAGAAATGGAGTAGCGTGAAATGGTGTCGTCTCATACAACTGTGAGTTAGTAGAAAAATTTAAGGGCACAAAATGGGTGATCAGTGTCTTATTCTCTTCTGTTTGTGCCTTGTCTTTAGCTTTTTCTTCTATATTTAACATTATGTAGAGGCAAGGCACCCCTCTAAATCTGGATTGAAATTATTTTTCATTCTAATTCAAAGAAATGGAGTAGCGTGCAATGGTGTGGTCTCATACAACTGTGAGTCAGTAGAAAAATTTGTTGGCACAAAATGGGTGATCAGTTTCTTATTCTGTTCTGTTTGAGCCTTGTCTTTACCTTTTTCTTCTATATTTAACATTATGTAGAGGCAAGGCCCCCCCTCTAAGTGTGGATTGAAATTATTTTTCATTCTATTTCATAGAAATGGAGTAGCTTGCAATGGTGTGGTCTCATACAACTGTGAGTCAGTAGAAAAATTTGTTGGCACAAAATGGGTGATCAGTTTCTTATTCTGTTCTGTTTGAGCCTTGTCTTTACCTTTTTCTTCTATATTTAACATTATGTAGAGGCAAGGCCCCCCCTCTAAATGTGGATTGAAATTATTTTTCATTCTATTTCATAGAAATGGAGTAGCTTGCAATGGTGTCGTCTCATACAACTGTGAGTTAGTAGAAAAATTTGTGGGCACAAAATGGGTGATCAGTGTCTTATTCTCTTCTGTTTGTGCCTTGTCTTTACCTTTTTCTGCTATATTTAACATTATGTAGAGGCAAGGCCCCCCTCTAAATCTGGATTGAAATTATTTTTCATTCTATTTCATAGAAATGGAGTAGCGTGCAATGGTGTCGTCTCATACAACTGTGATTTAGTAGAAAAATTTGTGGGCACAAAATGTTTGATCAGAGCCTTATTCTCTTCTGTTTGTGCCTTGTCTTTATCTTTTTCTTCTATATTTAACATTATGTAGAGGCATGGCCCCCCTCTAAATCTGGATTGAAATTATTTTTCATTCTAATTCATAGAAATGGAGTAGCGTGCAATGGTGTCGTCTCATACAACTGTGAGTTAGCAGAAAAATTTGTGGGCCAAAAATGGGTGATCAGTGTCTTATTCTCTTCTGTTTGTGCCTTGTCTTCAGCTTTTTCTTCTATATTTAACATTATGTAGAGGCAAGGCCCCCCTCTAAATCTGGATTGAAATTATTTTTCATTCTAATTCATAGAAATGGAGTAGCGTGCAATGGTGTCGTCTCATACAACTGTGAGTTAGTAGAAAAATTTGTGGGCACAAAATGGGTGATCAGTGTCTTATTCTCTTCTGTTTGTGCCTTGTCTTTCTTTTTTTCTTCTATATTTAACATTATGTAGAGTCAACGCCCTCTCTAAATCTGGATTGAAATTATTTTTCATTCTAATTCATAGAAATGGAGTAGCGTGCAATGCTGTCTTCTTATACAACTGTGAGTTAGTAGAAAAATTTGTGAGCACAAAATGGGTGATCAGTGTCTTATTCTCTTCTGTTTGTGCCTTGTCTTTACCTTTTTCTGCTATATTTAACATTATGTAGAGGCAAGGCCCCCCACTAAATCTGGATTGAAATTATTTTTCATTCTATTTCATAGAAATGGAGTAGCGTGCAATGGTGTCGTCTCATACAACTGTGATTTAGTAGAAAAATTTGTTGGCACAAAATGGGTGATCAGTGACTTATTCTGTTCTGTTTGAGCCTTGTCTTTATCTTTTTCTTCTATATTTAACATTATGTAGAGTCAACGCCCTCTCTAAATCTGGATTGAAATTATTTTTCATTCTAATTCATAGAAATGGTGTATCGTGCAATGGTGTCGTCTCATACAACTGTGAGTTAGTAGAAAAATTTGTGGGCACAAAATGTTTGATCAGAGTCTTATTCTCTTCTGTTTGTGCCTTGTCTTTAGCTTTTTCTTCTATATTTAACATTATGTAGAGGCATGGCCCCCCTCTAAATCTGGATTGAAATGATTTTTCATTCTATTTCATAGAAATGGAGTACCGTGCAATGGTGTCGTCTCATACAACTGTGAATTAGTAGAAAAAATTGTGGGCACAAAATGGGTGATCAGTGACTTATTCTCTTTTGTTTGTGCCTTGTCTTTAGCTTTTTCTTCTATATTTAACATTATGTAGAGGCAAGGCCACCCTCTAAATCTGGATTGAAATTATTTTTCATTCTAATTCATAGAAATGGAGTAGCGTGCAATGGTGTCGTCTCATACAACTGTGAGTTAGCAGAAAAATTTCTGGGCCAAAAATGGGTGATCAGTGTCTTATTCTCTTTTGTTTGTGCCTTGTCTTTAGCTTTTTCTTCTATATTTAACATTATGTAGAGGCAAGGCCCCCCTCTAAATCTGGATTGAAATTATTTTTCATTCTAATTCATAGAAATGGAGTAGCGTGCAATGGTGTCGTCTCATACAACTGTGAGTTAGTAGAAAAATTTGTGGGCACAAAATGGGTGATCAGTGTCTTATTCTCTTCTGTTTGTGCCTTGTCTTTCTTTTTTTCTTCTATATTTAACATTATGTAGAGTCAACGCCCTCTCTAAATCTGGATTGAAATTATTTTTCATTCTAATTCATAGAAATGGAGTAGCGTGCAATGCTGTCTTCTTATACAACTGTGAGTTAGTAGAAAAATTTGTGAGCACAAAATGGGTGATCAGTGTCTTATTCTCTTCTGTTTGTGCCTTGTCTTTACCTTTTTCTGCTATATTTAACATTATGTAGAGGCAAGGCCCCCCACTAAATCTGGATTGAAATTATTTTTCATTCTATTTCATAGAAATGGAGTAGCGTGCAATGGTGTCGTCTCATACAACTGTGATTTAGTAGAAAAATTTGTTGGCACAAAATGGGTGATCAGTGACTTATTCTGTTCTGTTTGAGCCTTGTCTTTACCTTTTTCTTCTATATTTAACATTATGTAGAGGCAAGGCCCCCCCCTCTAAATCTGGATTGAAATTATTTTTCATTCTAATTCATAGAAATGGAGTAGCGTGCAATAGTGTCGTCTCATACAACTGTGAGTTAGTAGAAAAATTTGTGGGCACAAAATGGGTGATCAGTGTCTTATTCTCTTCTGTTTGTGCCTTGTCTTTAGCTTTTTCTTCTATATTTAACATTATGTAGAGGCAAGGCCCCCCTCTAAATCTGGATTGAAATTATTTTTCATTCTAATTCATAGAAATGGAGTAGCGTGCAATGGTGTCGTCTCATACAACTGTGAGTTAGCAGAAAAATTTGTGGGCCAAAAATGGGTGATCAGTGTCTTATTCTCTTCTGTTTGTGCCTTGTCTTTAGCTTTTTCTTCTATATTTAACATTATGTAGAGGCAAGGCCCCCCTCTAAATCTGGATTGAAATTATTTTACATTCTAATTCATAGAAATGGAGTAGCGTGCAATGGTGTGGTCTCCTACAACTGTGAGTTAGTAGAAAAATTTGTTGGCACAAAATGGGTGATCAGTTTCTTATTCTGTTCTGTTTGAGCCTTGTCTTTACCTTTTTCTTCTATATTTAACATTATGTAGAGGCAAGGCCCCCCCTCTAAATGTGGATTGAAATTATTTTTCATTCTATTTCATTGAAATGGAGTAGCTTGCAATGGTGTCGTCTCATACAACTGTGAGTTAGTAGAAAAATTTGTGGGCACAAAATGGGTGATCAGTGTCTTATTCTGTTCTGTTTGTGCCTTGTCTTTACCTTTTTCTGCTATATTTAACATTATGTAGAGGCAAGGCCCCCCTCTAAATCTGGATTGAAATTATTTTTCATTCTATTTCATAGAAATGGAGTAGCGTGCAATGGTGTCGTCTCATACAACTGTGATTAAGTAGAATAATTTGTGGGCACAAAATGTTTGATCAGAGCCTTATTCTCTTCTGTTTGTGCCTTGTCTTTAGCTTTTTCTTCTATATTTAACATTATGTAGAGGCATGGCCCCCCTCTAAATCTGGATTGAAATTATTTTTCATTCTAATTCATAGAAATGGAGTAGCGTGCAATGGTGTCGTCTCATACAACTGTGAGTTAGCAGAAAAATTTGTGGGCCAAAAATGGGTGATCAGTGTCTTAGTCTCTTCTGTTTGTGCCTTGTCTTTAGCTTTTTCTTCTATATTTAACATTATGTAGAGGCAAGGCCCCCCTCTAAATCTGGATTGAAATTATTTTTCATTCTAATTCATAGAAATGGAGTAGCGTGCAATGGTGTCGTCTCATACAACTCTTAGTTAGTAGAAAAATTTGTGGGCACAAAATGGGTGATCAGTGTCTTATTCTCTTCTGTTTGTGCCTTGTCTTTCTTTTTTTCTTCTATATTTAACATTATGTAGAGTCAACGCCCTCTCTAAATCTGGATTGAAATTATTTTTCATTCTAATTCATAGAAATGGAGTAGCTTGCAATGGTGTCGTCTCATACAACTGTGAGTTAGTAGAAAAATTTGTGAGCACAAAATGGGTGATCAGTGTCTTATTCTCTTCTGTTTGTGCCTTGTCTTTACCTTTTTCTGCTATATTTAACATTATGTAGAGGCAAGGCCCCCCACTAAATCTGGATTGAAATTATTTTTCATTCTTTTTCATAGAAATGGAGTAGTGTGCAATGGTGTCGTCTCATACAACTGTGATTTAGTAGAAAAATTTGTTGGCACAAAATGGGTGATCAGTGATTTATTCTGTTCTGTTTGAGCCTTGTCTTTACCTTTTTCTTCTATATTTAACATTATGTAGAGGCAAGGCCCCCCATCTAAATCTGGATTGAAATTATTTTTCATTCTAATTCATAGAAATGGAGTAGCGTGCAATAGTGTCGTCTCATACAACTGTGAGTTAGTAGAAAAATTTGTGGGCACAAAATGGGTGATCAGTGTCTTATTCTCTTCTGTTTGTGCCTTGTCTTTATCTTTTTCTTCTATATTTAACATTATGTAGAGTCAACGCCCTCTCTAAATCTGGATTGAAATTATTTTTCATTCTAATTCATAGAAATGGTGTAGCGTGCAATGGTGTCGTCTCATACAACTGTGATTTAGTAGAAAAATTTGTTGGCACAAAATGGGTGATCAGTGACTTATTCTGTTCTGTTTGAGCCTTGTCTTTACCTTTTTCTTCTATATTTAACATTATGTAGAGGCAAGGCCCCCCCCCTCTAAATCTGGATTGAAATTATTTTTCATTCTAATTCATAGAAATGGAGTACCGTGCAATGGTGTCGTCTCATACAACTGTGAATTAGTAGAAAAAATTGTGGGCACAAAATGGGTGATCAGTGACTTATTCTCTTTTGTTTGTGCCTTGTCTTTAGCTTTTTCTTCTATATTTAACATTATGTAGAGGCATGGCCCCCCTCTAAATCTGGATTGAAATTATTTTTCATTCTAATTCATAGAAATGGAGTAGCGTGCAATGGTGTCGTCTCATACAACTGTGAGTTAGCAGAAAAATTTGTGGGCCAAAAATGGGTGATCAGTGTCTTATTCTCTTCTGTTTGTGCCTTGTCTTTAGCTTTTTCTTCTATATTTAACATTATGTAGAGGCAAGGCCCCCCTCTAAATCTGGATTGAAATTATTTTTCATTCTAATTCATAGAAATGGAGTAGCGTGCAATGGTGTGGTCTCATACAACTGTGAGTTAGTAGAAAAATTTGTTGGCACAAAATGGGTGATCAGTTTCTTATTCTGTTCTGTTTGAGCCTTGTCTTTACCTTTTTCTTCTATATTTAACATTATGTAGAGGCAAGGCCCCCCCTCTAAATGGGGATTGAAATTATTTTTCATTCTATTTCATTGAAATGGAGTAGCTTGCAATGGTGTCGTCTCATACAACTGTGAGTTAGTAGAAAAATTTGTGGGCACAAAATGGGTGATCAGTGTCTTATTCTCTTCTGTTTGTGCCTTGTCTTTACCTTTTTCTGCTATATTTAACATTATGTAGAGGCAAGGCCCCCCTCTCAATCTGGATTGAAATTATTTTTCATTCTATTTCATAGAAATGGAGTAGCGTGCAATGGTGTCGTCTCATACAACTGTGATTTAGTAGAAAAATTTGTGGGCACAAAATGTTTGATCAGAGCATTATTCTCTTCTGTTTGTGCCTTGTCTTTATCTTTTTCTTCTATATTTAACATTATGTAGAGGCATGGCCCCCCTCTAAATCTGGATTGAAATTATTTTTCATTCTAATTCATAGAAGTGGAGTAGCGTGCAATGGTGTCGTCTGATACAACTGTGAGTTAGCAGAAAAATTTGTGGGCCAAAAATGGGTGATCAGTGTCTTATTCTCTTCTGTTTGTGCCTTGTCTTTAGCTTTTTCTTCTATATTTAACATTATGTAGAGGCAAGGCCCCCCTCTAAATCTGGATTGAAATTATTTTTCATTCTAATTCATAGAAATGGAGTAGCGTGCAATGGTGTCGTCTCATACAACTGTGAGTTAGCAGAAAAATTTGTGGGACAAAAATGGGTGATCAGTGTCTTATTCTCTTCTGTTTGTGCCTTGTCTTTAGCTTTTTCTTCTATATTTAACATTATGTAGAGGCAAGGCCCCCCTCTAAATCTGGAATGAAATTATTTTTCATTCTAATTCATAGAAATGGAGTAGCGTGCAATGGTGTCGTCTCATACAACTCTTAGTTAGTAGAAAAATTTGTGGGCACAAAATGGGTGATCAGTGTCTTATTCTCTTCTGTTTGTGCCTTGTCTTTCTTTTTTTCTTCTATATTTAACATTATGTAGAGTCAACGCCCTCTCTAAATCTGGATTGAAATTATTTTTCATTCTAATTCATAGAAATGGAGTAGCGTGCAATGCTGTCTTCTTATACAACTGTGAGTTAGTAGAAAAATTTGTGAGCAAAAAATGGGTGATCAGTGTCTTATTCTCTTCTGTTTGTGCCTTGTCTTTACCTTTTTCTGCTATATTTAACATTATGTAGAGGCAAGGCCCCCCACTAAATCTGGATTGAAATTATTTTTCATTCTATTTCATAGAAATGGAGTAGCGTGCAATGGTGTCGTCTCATACAACTGTGATTTAGTAGAAAAATTTGTTGGCACAAAATGGGTGATCAGTGATTTATTCTGTTCTGTTTGAGCCTTGTCTTTACCTTTTTCTTCTATATTTAACATTATGTAGAGGCAAGGCCCCCCATGTAAATCTGGATTGAAATTATTTTTCATTCTAATTCATAGAAATGGAGTAGCGTGCAATAGTGTCGTCTCATACAACTGTGAGTTAGTAGAAAAATTTGTGGGCACAAAATGGGTGATCAGTGACTTATTCTCTTCTGTTTGTGCCTTGTCTTTATCTTTTTCTTCTATATTTAACATTATGTAGAGTCAACGCCCTCTCTAAATCTAGATTGAAATTATTTTTCATTCTAATTCATAGAAATGGTGTAGCATGTAATGGTGTCGTCTCATACAACTGTGAGTTAGTAGAAAAATTTGTGGGCACAAAATGTTTGATCAGAGTCTTATTCTCTTCTGTTTGTGCCTTGTCTTTAGCTTTTTCTTCTATATTTAACATTATCTAGAGGCATGGCCCCCCTCTAAATCTGGATTGAAATGATTTTTCATTCTATTTCATAGAAATGGAGTACCGTGCAATGGTGTCGTCTCATACAACTGTGAATTAGTAGAAAAAATTCTGGGCACAAAATGGGTGATCAGTGACTTATTCTCTTTTGTTTGTGCCTTGTCTTTAGCTTTTTCTTCTATATTTAACATTATGTAGAGGCATGGCCCCCCTCTAAATCTGGATTGAAATTATTTTTCATTCTAATTCATAGAAATGGAGTAGCGTGCAATGCTGTCGTCTCATACAACTGTGAGTTAGTAGAAAAATTTGTGGGCACAAAATGGGTGATCAGTGTCTTATTCTCTTCTGTTTGTGCCTTGTCTTTCTTTTTTTCTTCTATATTTAACATTATGTAGAGTCAACGCCCTCTCTAAATCTGGATTGAAATTTTTTTTCATTCTAATTCATAGAAATGGAGTAGCGTGCAATGCTGTCTTCTTATACAACTGTGAGTTAGCAGAAAAATTTGTGAGCACAAAATGGGTGATCAGTGTCTTATTCTCTTCTGTTTGTGCCTTGTCTTTACCTTTTTCTGCTATATTTAACATTATGTAGAGGCAAGGCCCCCCTCTAAATCTGGATTGAAATTATTTTTCATTCTATTTCATAGAAATGGAGTAGTGTGCAATGGTGTCGTCTCATACAACTGTGAGTTAGTAGAAAAATTTGTTGGCACAAAATGGGTGATCAGTGACTTATTCTGTTCTGTTTGTGCCTTGTCTTTACCTTTTTCTTCTATATTTAACATTATGTAGAGGCAAGGCCCCCCCCTCTAAATCTGGATTGAAATTATTTTTCATTCTAATTCATAGAAATGGAGTAGCGTGCAATAGTGTTGTCTCATACAACTGTGAGTTAGTAGAAAAATTTGTGGGCACAAAATGGGTGATCAGTGTCTTATTCTCTTCTGTTTGTGCCTTGTCTTTAGCTTTTTCTTCTATATTTAACATTATGTAGAGGCAAGGCCCCCCTCTAAATCTGGATTGAAATTATTTTTCATTCTAATTCATAGAAATGGAGTAGCGTGCAATGGTGTCGTCTCATACAACTGTGAGTTAGCAGAAAAATTTGTGGGCCAAAAATGGGTGATCAGTGTCTTATTCTCTTCTGTTTGTGCCTTGTCTTTAGCTTTTTCTTCTATATTTAACATTATGTAGAGGCAAGGCCCCCCTCTAAATCTGGATTGAAATTATTTTTCATTCTAATTCATAGAAATAGAGTAGCGTGCAATGGTGTCGTCTCATACAACTGTGAGTTAGTAGAAAAATTTGTGGGCACAAAATGGGTGATCAGTGTCTTATTCTCTTCTGTTTGTGCCTTGTCTTTATCTTTTTCTTCTATATTTAACATTATGTAGAGTCAACGCCCTCTCTAAATCTGGATTGAAATTATTTTTCATTCTAATTCATAGAAATGGTGTAGCGTGCAATGGTGTCGTCTCATACAACTGTGAGTTAGTAGAAAAATTTGTGGGCACAAAATGTTTGATCAGAGTCTTATTCTCTTCTGTTTGTGCCTTGTCTTTAGCTTTTTCTTCTATATTTAACATTATGTAGAGGCATGGCCCCCCTCTAAATCTGGATTGAAATGATTTTTCATTCTATTTCATAGAAATGGAGTACCGTGCAATGGTGTCGTCTCATACAACTGTGAATTAGTAGAAAAAATTCTGGGCACAAAATTGGTGATCAGTGACTTATTCTCTTTTGTTTGTGCCTTGTCTTTAGCTTTTTCTCCTATATTTAACATTATGTAGAGGCATGGCCCCCCTCTAAATCTGGATTGAAATTATTTTTCATTCTAATTCATAGAAATGGAGTAGCGTGCAATGCTGTCGTCTCATACAACTGTGAGTTAGTAGAAAAATTTGTGGGCACAAAATGGGTGATCAGTGTCTTATTCTCTTCTGTTTGTGCCTTGTTTTCTTTTTTTCTTCTATATTTAACATTATGTAGAGTCAACGCCCTCTCTAAATCTGGATTGAAATTATTTTTCATTCTAATTCATAGAAATGGAGTAGCGTGCAATGCTGTCTTCTTATACAACTGTGAGTTAGTAGAAAAATTTGTGAGCACAAAATGGGTGATCAGTGCCTTATTCTCTTCTGTTTGTGCCTTGTCTTTACCTTTTTCTGCTATATTTAACATTATGTAGAGGCAAGGCCCCCCTCTAAATCTGGATTGAAATTATTTTTCATTCTATTTCATAGAAATGGAGTAGCGTGCAATGGTGTCGTCTCATACAACTGTGAGTTAGTAGAAAAATTTGTTGGCACAAAATGGGTGATCAGTGACTTATTCTGTTCTGTTTGAGCCTTGTCTTTACCTTTTTCTTCTATATTTAACATTATGTAGAGGCAAGGCCCCCCCCTCTAAATCTGGATTGAAATTATTTTTCATTCTAATTCATAGAAATGGAGTAGCGTGCAATAGTGTCGTCTCATACAACTGTGAGTTAGTAGAAAAATTTGTGGGCACAAAATGGGTGATCAGTGTCTTATTCTCTTCTGTTTGTGCCTTGTCTTTAGCTTTTTCTTCTATATTTAACATTATGTAGAGGCAAGGCCCCCCTCTAAATCTGGATTGAAATTATTTTTCATTCTAATTCATAGAAATAGAGTAGCGTGCAATGGTGTCGTCTCATACAACTGTGAGTTAGTAGAAAAATTTGTGGGCACAAAATGGGTGATCAGTGTCTTATTCTCTTCTGTTTGTGCCTTGTCTTTATCTTTTTCTTCTATATTTAACATTATGTAGAGTCAACGCCCTCTCTAAATCTGGATTGAAATTATTTTTCATTCTAATTCATAGAAATGGTGTAGCGTGCAATGGTGTCGTCTCATACAACTGTGAGTTAGTAGAAAAATTTGTGGGCACAAAATGTTTGATCAGAGTCTTATTCTCTTCTGTTTGTGCCTTGTCTTTAGCTTTTTCTTCTATATTTAACATTATGTAGAGGCATGGCCCCCCTTTAAATCTGGATTGAAATGATTTTTCATTCTATTTCATAGAAATGGAGTACCGTGCAATGGTGTCGTCTCATACAACTGTGAATTAGTAGAAAAAATTGTGGGCACAAAATGGGTGATCAGTGACTTATTCTCTTTTGTTTGTGCCTTGTCTTTAGCTTTTTCTTCTATATTTAACATTATGTAGAGGCAAGGCCCCCCTCTAAATCTGGATTGAAATTATTTTTCATTCTAATTCATAGAAATGGAGTAGCGTGCAATGGTGTCGTCTCATACAACTGTGAGTTAGCAGAAAAATTTGTGGGCCAAAAATGGGTGATCAGTGTCTTATTCTCTTCTGTTTGTGCCTTGTCTTTAGCTTTTTCTTCTATATTTAACATTATGTAGAGGCAAGGCCCCCCTCTAAATCTGGATTGAAATTATTTTTCATTCTAATTCATAGAAATGGAGTAGCGTGCAATAGTGTCGTCTCATACAACTGTGAGTTAGTAGAAAAATTTGTGGGCACAAAATGGGTGATCAGTGTCTTATTCTCTTCTGTTTGTGCTTGTCTTTATCTTTTTCTTCTATATTTAACATTATGTAGAGTCAACGCCCTCTCTAAATCTGGATTGAAATTATTTTTCATTCTAATTCATAGAAATGGAGTAGCGTGCAATGGTGTCGTCTCATACAACTGTGAGTTAGTAGAAAAATTTGTGCGCACAAAATGTTTGATCAGAGTCTTATTCTCTTCTGTTTGTGCCTTGTCTTTACCTTTTCCTTCTATATTTAACATTATGTAGAGGCATGGCCCCCCTCTAAATCTGGATTGAAATGATTTTTCATTCTATTTCATAGAAATGGAGTACCGTGCAATGGTATCGTCTCATACAACTGTGAATTAGTAGAAAAAATTTGGGCACAAAATGGGTGATCAGTGACTTATTCTCTTCTGTTTGAGCCTTGTCTTTAGCTTTTTCTTCTATAGTTAACATTATGTAGAGGCAAGACCCCCCTCTATATCTGGATTGAAATTATTTTGCATTCTAATTTATAGAAATGGAGTAGCGTGCAATGGTGTCGTCTCATAAAACTGTGAGTTACTAGAAAAATTTGTGGGCACAAAATGGGTGATCAGTGTCTTATTCACTTCTGTTTGTGCCTTGTTTCTACCTTTTTCTTCTATATTTAACATTATGTAGAGGCAAGGCCCCCCTCTAAATCTGGATTGAAATTATTTTGCATTCTAATTCATAGAAATGGAGTAGCGTGGAATGGTGTTATCTTATACAACTGTGAGTTAGTAGAAAAATTTGTGGGCACAAAATGTTTGATCAGAGTCTTAATCTCTTCTGTTTATGCCTTGTCTTTAGCTTTTTCTTCTATATTTAACATTATGTAGAGGCAAGGCCCCCCTCTAAATCTGGATTGAAATTATTTTTCATTCTAATTCATAGAAATGGAGTAGCGTGCAATAGTGTCGTCTCATACAACTGTGAGTTAGTAGAAAAATTTGTGGGCACAAAATGGGTGATCAGTGTCTTATTCTCTTCTGTTTGTGCTTGTCTTTATCTTTTTCTTCTATATTTAACATTATGTAGAGTCAACGCCCTCTCTAAATCTGGATTGAAATTATTTTTCATTCTAATTCATAGAAATGGAGTAGCGTGCAATGGTGTCGTCTCATACAACTGTGAGTTAGTAGAAAAATTTGTGGGCACAAAATGTTTGATCAGAGTCTTATTCTCTTCTGTTTGTGCCTTGTCTTTACCTTTTCCTTCTATATTTAACATTATGTAGAGGCATGGCCCCCCTCTAAATCTGGATTGAAATGATTTTTCATTCTATTTCATAGAAATGGAGTACCGTGCAATGGTATCGTCTCATACAACTGTGAATTAGTAGAAAAAATTTGGGCACAAAATGGGTGATCAGTGACTTATTCTCTTCTGTTTGAGCCTTGTCTTTAGCTTTTTCTTCTATAGTTAACATTATGTAGAGGCAAGACCCCCCTCTATATCTGGATTGAAATTATTTTGCATTCTAATTTATAGAAATGGAGTAGCGTGCAATGGTGTCGTCTCATAAAACTGTGAGTTACTAGAAAAATTTGTGGGCACAAAATGGGTGATCAGTGTCTTATTCACTTCTGTTTGTGCCTTGTTTCTACCTTTTTCTTCTATATTTAACATTATGTAGAGGCAAGGCCCCCCTCTAAATCTGGATTGAAATTATTTTGCATTCTAATTCATAGAAATGGAGTAGCGTGGAATGGTGTTATCTTATACAACTGTGAGTTAGTAGAAAAATTTGTGGGCACAAAATGTTTGATCAGAGTCTTAATCTCTTCTGTTTATGCCTTGTCTTTAGCTTTTTCTTCTATATTTAACATTATGTAGAGGCAAGGCCCCCCTCTAAATCTGGATTGAAATTATTTTTCATTCTAATTCATAGAAATGGAGTAGCGTGCAATGGTGTCGTCTCATACAACTGTGAGTTAGTAGAAAAAATTGTGGGCACAAAATGGGTGATCAGTGTCTTATTCTCTTCTGTTTGTGCCTTGTCTTTAGCTTTTTCTTCTATATTTAACATTATGTAGAGGCAAGGCCCCCCTCTAAATCTGGATTGAAATTATTTTTCATTCTAATTCATAGAAATGGAGTAGCGTGCAATGGTGTCGTCTCATACAACTGTGAGTTAGTAGAAAAATCTGTGGGCACAAAATGGGTGATCAGTGACTTATTCTCTGCTGTTTGTGCCTTGTCTTTAGCTTTTTCTTCTATATTTAACATTATGTAGAGGCAAGGCGCCCCTCTAAATCTGGATTGAAATTATTTTTCATTCTAATTCATAGAAATGGAGTAACGTCCAATGGTGTCGTCTTATACATCTGTGAGTTAGTATAAAAATCTGTGGGCACAAAATGGGTGATCAGTGACTTATTCTCTGCTGTTTGTGCCTTGTCTTTAGCTTTTTCTTCTATATTTCACATTATGTAGAGGCAAGGCGCCCCTCTAAATGTGGATTGAAATTATTTTTCATTGTAATTCATAGAAATGGAGTAACGTCCAATGGTGTCGTCTCATACAACTGTGAGTTAGTAGAAAAATTTGTGGGCACAAAATCGGTGATTAGTGTCTTATTCTCTTCTGCTTGTGCCTTGTCTTTAGCATTTTCTTCTATATTTAACATTATGTAGAGGCAAGGCCCCCCTCTAAATCTGGATTGAAATTATTTTTCATTCTAATTCATATAAATGGAGTAGCGTGCAATGGTGTCGTCTCATACAACTGTGAGTTAGTAGAAAAATTTGTGGGCACAAAATGGGTGATCAGTGTCTTATTCTCTTCTGTTTGTGCCTTGATTTTAGCTTTTTCTTGTATATTTAACATTGTGTATTGGCAAGGCCACCCTCTAAATCTGGATTGAAATTATTTTTCATTCTAATTCATAGAAATGGAGTAGCGTGCAATGGTGTCGTCTCATACAACTGTGAGTTAGTAGAAAAATTTGTGGGCACAAAATGTTTGATCAGAGTCTTATTCTCTTCTGTTTGTGCCTTGTCTTTACCTTTTCCTTCTATATTTAACATTATGAAGAGGCAAGGCCCCCCTCTAAATCTGGATTGAAATTATTTTTCATTCTAATTCATAGAAATGGAGTAGCGTGCAACGGTGTCGTCTCATACAACTGTGAGTTAGTAGAATAATTTGCGGGCACAAAATGGGTGATCAGTGAATTATTCTCTTCTGTTTGTGCCTTGTCTTTACCTTTTTCTTCTATATTTAAGATTATGTAGAGGCAAGGCCCCTCTCTAAATCTGGATTGAAATTATTTTTCATTCTAATTCATAGAAATGTAGTAGCGTGCAATGGTGTCGTCTCATACAACTGTGAGTTTGTAGAAAAATTTGTGGGCACAAAAGAGGTGATCAGTGACATTTTCTCTTCTGTTTGTGCTTTGTCTTTAACTTTTTCTTCTATATTTAACATTATGTAGAGGCAAGGCCCCCCTCTAAATCTGGATTGAAATTATTTTTCATTCTAATTCATAGAAATGGAGTAGGGTGCAATGGTGTCGTCTCATACAACTGTGAGTTAGTAGAAAAATCTGTGGGCACAAAATGGGTGATCAGTGACTTATTCTCTGCTGTTTGTGCCTTGTCTTTAGCTTTTTCTTCTATATTTAACATTATGTAGAGGCAAGGCGCCCCTCTAAATGTGGATTGAAATTATTTTTCATTGTAATTCATAGAAATGGAGTAACGTCCAATGGTGTCGTCTCATACAACTGTGAGTTAGTAGAAAAATTTGTGGGCACAAAATCGGTGATCAGTGTCTTATTCTCTTCTGCTTGTGCCTTGTCTTTAGCATTTTCTTCTATATTTAACATTATGTAGAGGCAAGGCCCCCCTCTAAATCTGGATTGAAATTATTTTTCATTCTAATTCATAGAAATGGAGTAGCGTGCAATGGTGTCGTCTCATACAACTGTGAGTTAGTAGAAAAATTTGTGGGCACAAAATAGGTGATCAGTGTCTTATTCTCTTCTGTTTGTGCCTTGTTTTTAGCTTTTTCTTGTATATTTAACATTGTGTATTGGCAAGGCCACCCTCTAAATCTGGATTGAAATTATTTTTCATTCTAATTCATAGAAATGGAGTAGCGTGCAATGGTGTCGTCTCATACAACTGTGAGTTAGTAGAAAAATTTGTGGGCACAAAATGGGTGATCAGTGTCTTATTCTCTTCTGTTTGTGCCTTGTTTTTAGCTTTTTCTTGTATATTTAACACTGTGTATTGGCAAGGCCACCCTCTAAATCTGGATTGAAATTATTTTTAATTCTAATTCATAGAAATGGAGTAGCGTGCAATGGTGTCGTCTCATACAACTGTGAGTTAGTAGAAAAATTTGTGGTCACAAAATGTTTGATCAGAGACTTATTCTCTTCTGTTTGTGCCTTGTCTTTACCTTTTCCTTCTATATTTAACATTATGAAGAGGCAAGGCCCCCCTCTAAATCTGGATTGAAATTATTTTTCATTCTAATTCATAGAAATGGAGTAGCGTGCAACGGTGTCGTCTCATACAACTGTGAGTTAGTAGAATAATTTGCGGGCACAAAATGGGTGATCAGTGAATTATTCTCTTCTGTTTGTGCCTTGTCTTTACCTTTTTCTTCTATATTTAAGATTATGTAGAGGCAAGGCCCCTCTCTAAATCTGGATTGAAATTATTTTTCATTCTAATTCATAGAAATGGAGTAGCGTGCAATGGTGTCGTCTCATACAACTGTGAGTTAGTAGAAAAATTTGTGGGCACAAAATGGGTGATCAGTGTCTTATTCTCTTCTGTTTGTGCCTTGTTTTTAGCTTTTTCTTGTATATTTAACATTGTGTATTGGCAAGGCCACCCTCTAAATCTGGATTGAAATTATTTTTCATTCTAATTCATAGAAATGGAGTAGCGTGCAATGGTGTCGTCTCATACAACTGTGAGTTAGTAGAAAAATTTGTGGGCACAAAATGTTTGATCAGAGTCTTATTCTCTTCTGTTTGTGCCTTGTCTTTACCTTTTCCTTCTATATTTAACATTATGAAGAGGCAAGGCCCCCCTCTAAATCTGGATTGAAATTATTTTTCATTCTAATTCATAGAAATGGAGTAGCGTGCAACGGTGTCGTCTCATACAACTGTGAGTTAGTAGAATAATTTGCGGGCACAAAATGGGTGATCAGTGAATTATTCTCTTCTGTTTGTGCCTTGTCTTTACCTTTTTCTTCTATATTTAAGATTATGTAGAGGCAAGGCCCCTCTCTAAATCTGGATTGAAATTATTTTTCATTCTAATTCATAGAAATGGAGTAGCGTGCAATGGTGTCGTCTCATACAACTGTGAGTTAGTAGAAAAATTTGTGGGCACAAAATGGGTGATCAGTGTCTTATTCTCTTCTGTTTGTGCCTTGTTTTTAGCTTTTTCTTGTATATTTAACATTGTGTATTGGCAAGGCCACCCTCTAAATCTGGATTGAAATTATTTTTCATTCTAATTCATAGAAATGGAGTAGCGTGCAATGGTGTCGTCTCATACAACTGTGAGTTAGTAGAAAAATTTGTGGGCACAAAATGTTTGATCAGAGTCTTATTCTCTTCTGTTTGTGCCTTGTCTTTACCTTTTCCTTCTATATTTAACATTATGAAGAGGCAAGGCCCCCCTCTAAATCTGGATTGAAATTATTTTTCATTCTAATTCATAGAAATGGAGTAGCGTGCAACGGTGTCGTCTCATACAACTGTGAGTTAGTAGATTAATTTGCGGGCACAAAATGGGTGATCAGTGAATTATTCTCTTCTGTTTGTGCCTTGTCTTTACCTTTTTCTTCTATATTTAAGATTATGTAGAGGCAAGGCCCCTCTCTAAATCTGGATTGAAATTATTTTTCATTCTAATTCATAGAAATGGAGTAGCGTGCAATGGTGTCGTCTCATACAACTGTGAGTTTGTAGAAAAATTTGTGGGCACAAAAGAGGTGATCAGTGACATTTTCTCTTCTGTTTGTGCCTTGTCTTTAACTTTTTCTTCTATATTTAACATTATATAGAGGCAAGGCCCCCCTCTAAATCTGGATTGAAATTATTTTTCATTCTAATTCATAGAAATGGAGTAGCATGCAATGGTGTCGTCTCATACAACTGTGAGTTAGTAGAAAAATCTGTGGGCACAAAATGGGTGATCAGTGACTTATTCTCTGCTGTTTGTGCCTTGTCTTTAGCTTTTTCTTCTATATTTAACATTATGTAGAGGCAAGGCGCCCCTCTAAATCTGGATTGAAATTATTTTTCATTCTAATTCATAGAAATGGAGTAGCGTGCAATGGTGTCGTCTCATACAACTGTCAGTTAGTAGAAAAATTTGTGGGCACAAAATGTTTGATCAGAGTCTTATTCTCTTCTGTTTGTGCCTTGTCTTTACCTTTTTCTTCTATATTTAACATTATGTAGAGGCAAGGCCCCCCTCTAAATCTGGATTGAAATTATTTTTCATTCTAATTCATAGAAATGGAATAGCGTGCAATGGTGTCGTCTCATACAACTGTGAGTTAGTAGAAAGAATTTGTGGGCACAAAATGGGTGATCAGTGATTATTCTCTTCTGTTTGGGCCTTGTCTTTAGCTTTTTCTTCTATATTTAACATTATGTGCAGGGCAGTCCCCCCTCTAAATCTGAATTGAAATTATTTTTCATTTTAATTCATAGAAATGGAGTAGCGTGCAATGGTGTCGTCTCATACAACTGTGAGTTAGTAGAAAAATTTGTGGGCAAAAAATGGGTGATCATTGACTTATTCTCTTCTGTTTGTGCCTTGTCTTTAGCTTTTTCTTCTATATTTAAGGTTATGTAGAGGCAAGGCCCCCCTCTAAATCTGTATTGAAATTATTTTTCATTCTAATTCATAGAAATGGTGTAGCGTGCAATGGTGTCGTCTCATACAACTGTGAGTTAGTAGAAAAATTTGTGGGCACAAAATGATTGTTCAGAGTCTTATTCTATTCTGTTTGTGCCTTGTCTTCAGCTTTTTCTTCTATATTTAACATTATGTAGAGGCAAGGCCCACCTCTAAATCTGGATTGAAATTATTTTTCATTCTAATTCATAGAAATGGAGTAGCGTGCAATGGTGTCGTCTCATACAACTGTGAGTTAGTAGAATAATTTGTGGGCACAAAATGGGTGATCAGTGAATTACTCTCTTCTGTTTGTGCCTTGTCTTTAGCATTTTCTTCTATATTTAACATAATGTAGAAGCAAGCCCCCTCTCTAAATCTGGATTGAAATTATTTTTCAATCTAATTCATAGACATGGAGTAGCGTGCAATGGTGTCGTCTCATACAACTGTGAGTTAGTAGAAAAATTTCTGGGCACAAAATGTTTGATCAGAGTCTTATTCTCTTCTGTTTATGCCTTGTCTTTAGCTTTTTCTTCTATATTTAACATTATGTAGAGGCAAGGACCCCCTCTAAATCTGGATTGAAATTATTTTTCATTCTAATTCATAGAAATGGAGTAGCGTGCAATGGTGTCGTCTCATACAACTGTGAGTTAGTAGAAAATTTCGTGGGCACAAATTGGGAGATCAGTGTCTTATTCTCTTCTGTTTGTGCCTTGTCTTTAGCTTTTTCTTTTATATTTAACATTATGTAGAGGCAAGGCCCCCCTCTAAATCTGGATTGAAATTATTTTTCATTCTAATTCATAGAAATGGAGTAGTGCGCAATGGTGTCGTCTCATCCCACTGTGAGTTAGTAGAAAAATCTGTGGGCACAAAATGGGTGATCAGTGACTTATTCTCTGCTCTTTGTGCCTTGTCTTTAGCTTTTTCTTCTATATTTAACATTATGTAGAGGCAAGGCCCCCCTCTAAATCTGAATTGAAATTATTTTTCATTCTAATTCATAGAAATGGAGTAGTGTGCAATGGTGTCGTCTCATACAACTGTGAGTTAGTTGAAAAATTTGTGGGCACAAAATGTTTGATCAGAGTCTTATTCTCTTCTGTTTGTGCCATATCTGTACCTTTTCCTTCTATATTTAACATTATGTAGAGGCAAGGCCTCCCTCTAAATCTGGATTGAAATTATTTTTCATTCTAATTCATAGAAATGGAGTAGCATGCAATGGTTTCGTCTCATAAAACTGTGAGTTAGTAGAAAGAATTTGTGGGCACAAAATGGGTGATCAGTGACTTATTCTCTGCTGTTTGTGCCTTGTCTTTAGATTTTTCTTCTATATTTAACATTACGTAGAGGCACGGCCCCCCTCTAAATCTGGATTGAAATTATTTTTCATTCTAATTCATAGAAATGGAGTAGCGTGCAATGGTGTCGTCTCATACAATTGTGAGTTAGTACAAAAATCTGTGGGCACAAAATGGGTGATCAGTGACTTATTCTCTGCTGTTTGCGCCTTGTCTTTAGCTTTTTCTTCTATATTTAATATAATGTGCAGGGCAGGCCCCCCTCTAAATCTGAATTGAAATTATTTTTCATTCTAATTCATAGAAATGGAGTAGCGTGCAATGGTGTCGTCTCATACAACTGTGAGTTAGTAGAAAAATTTGTGGGCACAAAATGGGTGATCATTGACTTATTCTCTTCTGTTTGTGCCTTGTCTTTAGCTTTTTCTTCTATATTTAACATTATGTAGAGCCAAAGCCCCCCTCTAAATCTGGATTGAAATTATTTTTCATTCTAATTCATAGAAATGAAGTAGCGTGCAATGGTCTCGTCTCATACAACTGTGAGTTAGTAGAAAAATTTGTGGGCACAAAATGGGTGATCAGTGTCTTATTCTCTTCTGTTTGTGCCTTGTCTTTACCTTTTTCTTCTATATTTAACATTATGTAGAGGCAAGGCCCCCCTCTAAATCTGGATTGAAATTATTTTTCATTCTAATTCATAGAAATGGAGTAGCGTGCAATGGTGTCGTCTCATACAACTGTGAGTTAGTAGAAAAATTTGTGGGCACAAAATGTTTGATCAGAGACTTATTCTATTCTGTTTGTGCCTTGTCTTTACCTATTCCTTCTATATTTAACATTATGTAGAGGCAAGGCCCCCGTCTAAATCTGGATTGAAATTATTTTTCATTCTAATTCATAGAAATGGAGTAGCGTGCAATGGTGTCGTCTCATAAAACTGTGAGTTAGTAGAAATAATTTGTGGGCACAAAATGGGTGATCAGTGATTATTCTCTTCTGTTTGGGCCTTGTCTTTAGCTTTTTCTTCTATATTTAACATTATGTAGAGGCAAGGCCCCCTCTAAATCTGGATTGAAATTATTTTTCATTCTAATTCATAGAAATGGAGTAGCGTGCAATGGTGTCGTCTCATACAACTGTGAGTTAGTAGAAAAATTTGTGGGCACAAAATGGGTGATCAGTGTCTTATTCTCTTCTGTTTGTGCCTTGTTTTTAGCTTTTTCTTGTATATTTAACACTGTGTATTGGCAAGGCCACCCTCTAAATCTGGATTGAAATTATTTTTAATTCTAATTCATAGAAATGGAGTAGCGTGCAATGGTGTCGTCTCATACAACTGTGAGTTAGTAGAAAAATTTGTGGTCACAAAATGTTTGATCAGAGACTTATTCTCTTCTGTTTGTGCCTTGTCTTTACCTTTTCCTTCTATATTTAACATTATGAAGAGGCAAGGCCCCCCTCTAAATCTGGATTGAAATTATTTTTCATTCTAATTCATAGAAATGGAGTAGCGTGCAACGGTGTCGTCTCATACAACTGTGAGTTAGTAGAATAATTTGCGGGCACAAAATGGGTGATCAGTGAATTATTCTCTTCTGTTTGTGCCTTGTCTTTACCTTTTTCTTCTATATTTAAGATTATGTAGAGGCAAGGCCCCTCTCTAAATCTGGATTGAAATTATTTTTCATTCTAATTCATAGAAATGGAGTAGCGTGCAATGGTGTCGTCTCATACAACTGTGAGTTAGTAGAAAAATTTGTGGGCACAAAATGGGTGATCAGTGTCTTATTCTCTTCTGTTTGTGCCTTGTTTTTAGCTTTTTCTTGTATATTTAACATTGTGTATTGGCAAGGCCACCCTCTAAATCTGGATTGAAATTATTTTTCATTCTAATTCATAGAAATGGAGTAGCGTGCAATGGTGTCGTCTCATACAACTGTGAGTTAGTAGAAAAATTTGTGGGCACAAAATGTTTGATCAGAGTCTTATTCTCTTCTGTTTGTGCCTTGTCTTTACCTTTTCCTTCTATATTTAACATTATGAAGAGGCAAGGCCCCCCTCTAAATCTGGATTGAAATTATTTTTCATTCTAATTCATAGAAATGGAGTAGCGTGCAACGGTGTCGTCTCATACAACTGTGAGTTAGTAGAATAATTTGCGGGCACAAAATGGGTGATCAGTGAATTATTCTCTTCTGTTTGTGCCTTGTCTTTACCTTTTTCTTCTATATTTAAGATTATGTAGAGGCAAGGCCCCTCTCTAAATCTGGATTGAAATTATTTTTCATTCTAATTCATAGAAATGGAGTAGCGTGCAATGGTGTCGTCTCATACAACTGTGAGTTAGTAGAAAAATTTGTGGGCACAAAATGGGTGATCAGTGTCTTATTCTCTTCTGTTTGTGCCTTGTTTTTAGCTTTTTCTTGTATATTTAACATTGTGTATTGGCAAGGCCACCCTCTAAATCTGGATTGAAATTATTTTTCATTCTAATTCATAGAAATGGAGTAGCGTGCAATGGTGTCGTCTCATACAACTGTGAGTTAGTAGAAAAATTTGTGGGCACAAAATGTTTGATCAGAGTCTTATTCTCTTCTGTTTGTGCCTTGTCTTTACCTTTTCCTTCTATATTTAACATTATGAAGAGGCAAGGCCCCCCTCTAAATCTGGATTGAAATTATTTTTCATTCTAATTCATAGAAATGGAGTAGCGTGCAACGGTGTCGTCTCATACAACTGTGAGTTAGTAGATTAATTTGCGGGCACAAAATGGGTGATCAGTGAATTATTCTCTTCTGTTTGTGCCTTGTCTTTACCTTTTTCTTCTATATTTAAGATTATGTAGAGGCAAGGCCCCTCTCTAAATCTGGATTGAAATTATTTTTCATTCTAATTCATAGAAATGGAGTAGCGTGCAATGGTGTCGTCTCATACAACTGTGAGTTTGTAGAAAAATTTGTGGGCACAAAAGAGGTGATCAGTGACATTTTCTCTTCTGTTTGTGCCTTGTCTTTAACTTTTTCTTCTATATTTAACATTATATAGAGGCAAGGCCCCCCTCTAAATCTGGATTGAAATTATTTTTCATTCTAATTCATAGAAATGGAGTAGCATGCAATGGTGTCGTCTCATACAACTGTGAGTTAGTAGAAAAATCTGTGGGCACAAAATGGGTGATCAGTGACTTATTCTCTGCTGTTTGTGCCTTGTCTTTAGCTTTTTCTTCTATATTTAACATTATGTAGAGGCAAGGCGCCCCTCTAAATCTGGATTGAAATTATTTTTCATTCTAATTCATAGAAATGGAGTAGCGTGCAATGGTGTCGTCTCATACAACTGTCAGTTAGTAGAAAAATTTGTGGGCACAAAATGTTTGATCAGAGTCTTATTCTCTTCTGTTTGTGCCTTGTCTTTACCTTTTTCTTCTATATTTAACATTATGTAGAGGCAAGGCCCCCCTCTAAATCTGGATTGAAATTATTTTTCATTCTAATTCATAGAAATGGAATAGCGTGCAATGGTGTCGTCTCATACAACTGTGAGTTAGTAGAAAGAATTTGTGGGCACAAAATGGGTGATCAGTGATTATTCTCTTCTGTTTGGGCCTTGTCTTTAGCTTTTTCTTCTATATTTAACATTATGTGCAGGGCAGTCCCCCCTCTAAATCTGAATTGAAATTATTTTTCATTTTAATTCATAGAAATGGAGTAGCGTGCAATGGTGTCGTCTCATACAACTGTGAGTTAGTAGAAAAATTTGTGGGCAAAAAATGGGTGATCATTGACTTATTCTCTTCTGTTTGTGCCTTGTCTTTAGCTTTTTCTTCTATATTTAAGGTTATGTAGAGGCAAGGCCCCCCTCTAAATCTGTATTGAAATTATTTTTCATTCTAATTCATAGAAATGGTGTAGCGTGCAATGGTGTCGTCTCATACAACTGTGAGTTAGTAGAAAAATTTGTGGGCACAAAATGATTGTTCAGAGTCTTATTCTATTCTGTTTGTGCCTTGTCTTCAGCTTTTTCTTCTATATTTAACATTATGTAGAGGCAAGGCCCACCTCTAAATCTGGATTGAAATTATTTTTCATTCTAATTCATAGAAATGGAGTAGCGTGCAATGGTGTCGTCTCATACAACTGTGAGTTAGTAGAATAATTTGTGGGCACAAAATGGGTGATCAGTGAATTACTCTCTTCTGTTTGTGCCTTGTCTTTAGCATTTTCTTCTATATTTAACATAATGTAGAAGCAAGCCCCCTCTCTAAATCTGGATTGAAATTATTTTTCAATCTAATTCATAGACATGGAGTAGCGTGCAATGGTGTCGTCTCATACAACTGTGAGTTAGTAGAAAAATTTCTGGGCACAAAATGTTTGATCAGAGTCTTATTCTCTTCTGTTTATGCCTTGTCTTTAGCTTTTTCTTCTATATTTAACATTATGTAGAGGCAAGGACCCCCTCTAAATCTGGATTGAAATTATTTTTCATTCTAATTCATAGAAATGGAGTAGCGTGCAATGGTGTCGTCTCATACAACTGTGAGTTAGTAGAAAATTTCGTGGGCACAAATTGGGAGATCAGTGTCTTATTCTCTTCTGTTTGTGCCTTGTCTTTAGCTTTTTCTTTTATATTTAACATTATGTAGAGGCAAGGCCCCCCTCTAAATCTGGATTGAAATTATTTTTCATTCTAATTCATAGAAATGGAGTAGTGCGCAATGGTGTCGTCTCATCCCACTGTGAGTTAGTAGAAAAATCTGTGGGCACAAAATGGGTGATCAGTGACTTATTCTCTGCTCTTTGTGCCTTGTCTTTAGCTTTTTCTTCTATATTTAACATTATGTAGAGGCAAGGCCCCCCTCTAAATCTGAATTGAAATTATTTTTCATTCTAATTCATAGAAATGGAGTAGTGTGCAATGGTGTCGTCTCATACAACTGTGAGTTAGTTGAAAAATTTGTGGGCACAAAATGTTTGATCAGAGTCTTATTCTCTTCTGTTTGTGCCATATCTGTACCTTTTCCTTCTATATTTAACATTATGTAGAGGCAAGGCCTCCCTCTAAATCTGGATTGAAATTATTTTTCATTCTAATTCATAGAAATGGAGTAGCATGCAATGGTTTCGTCTCATAAAACTGTGAGTTAGTAGAAAGAATTTGTGGGCACAAAATGGGTGATCAGTGACTTATTCTCTGCTGTTTGTGCCTTGTCTTTAGATTTTTCTTCTATATTTAACATTACGTAGAGGCACGGCCCCCCTCTAAATCTGGATTGAAATTATTTTTCATTCTAATTCATAGAAATGGAGTAGCGTGCAATGGTGTCGTCTCATACAATTGTGAGTTAGTACAAAAATCTGTGGGCACAAAATGGGTGATCAGTGACTTATTCTCTGCTGTTTGCGCCTTGTCTTTAGCTTTTTCTTCTATATTTAATATAATGTGCAGGGCAGGCCCCCCTCTAAATCTGAATTGAAATTATTTTTCATTCTAATTCATAGAAATGGAGTAGCGTGCAATGGTGTCGTCTCATACAACTGTGAGTTAGTAGAAAAATTTGTGGGCACAAAATGGGTGATCATTGACTTATTCTCTTCTGTTTGTGCCTTGTCTTTAGCTTTTTCTTCTATATTTAACATTATGTAGAGCCAAAGCCCCCCTCTAAATCTGGATTGAAATTATTTTTCATTCTAATTCATAGAAATGAAGTAGCGTGCAATGGTCTCGTCTCATACAACTGTGAGTTAGTAGAAAAATTTGTGGGCACAAAATGGGTGATCAGTGTCTTATTCTCTTCTGTTTGTGCCTTGTCTTTACCTTTTTCTTCTATATTTAACATTATGTAGAGGCAAGGCCCCCCTCTAAATCTGGATTGAAATTATTTTTCATTCTAATTCATAGAAATGGAGTAGCGTGCAATGGTGTCGTCTCATACAACTGTGAGTTAGTAGAAAAATTTGTGGGCACAAAATGTTTGATCAGAGACTTATTCTATTCTGTTTGTGCCTTGTCTTTACCTATTCCTTCTATATTTAACATTATGTAGAGGCAAGGCCCCCGTCTAAATCTGGATTGAAATTATTTTTCATTCTAATTCATAGAAATGGAGTAGCGTGCAATGGTGTCGTCTCATAAAACTGTGAGTTAGTAGAAATAATTTGTGGGCACAAAATGGGTGATCAGTGATTATTCTCTTCTGTTTGGGCCTTGTCTTTAGCTTTTTCTTCTATATTTAACATTATGTAGAGGCAAGGCCCCCTCTAAATCTGGATTGAAATTATTTTTCATTCTAATTCATAGAAATGGAGTAGCGTGCAATGGTGTCGTCTCATACAACTGTGAGTTAGTAGAAAAAATTGTGGGCACAAAATGTGTGATCAGTGTCTTATTCTCTTCTGTTTGTGCCTTGTCTTTAGCATTTTCTTCTATATTTAACATTATGTAGAGTCAAGGTCCCCCTCTAAATCTGGATTGACATTATTTTTCATTCTAATTCATAGAAATGGAGTAGCGTGCAATGGTGTCGTCTCATACAACTGTGAGTTAGTAGATAAAATTGTGGGCACAAAATGTGTGATCAGTGTCTTATTCTCTTCTGTTTGTGCCTTGTCTTTAGCTTTTTCTTCTATATTCAACATTATGTAGAGGCAAGGTGCCCCTCTAAATCTGGATTGAAATTAATTTTCATTCTAATTCATAGAAATGGAGTAGCGTGCAATGGTGTCGTCTCATACAACTGTGAGTTAGTAGAAAAATTTGTGGGCACAAAATGTTTGATCAGAGTCTTATTCTCTTCTGTTTTTGCCTTGTCTTTACCTTTTCCTTCTATATTTAACATTATGTAGAGGCAAGGCCCCCCTCTAAATCTGGATTGAAATTATTTTTCATTCTAATTCATAGAAATGGAATAGCCTGCAATGGTGTCGTCTCATAAAACTGTGAGTTAGTAGAAAGAATTTGTGGGCAAAAAATGGGTGATCATTGACTTATTCTCTTCTGTTTGTGCCTTCTCTTTAGCTTTTTCTTCTATATTTAACATTATGTAGAGGCAAGACCCCCCTCTAAATCTGGATTGAAATTATTTTTCATTCTAATTCATAGAAATGGAGTAGCGTGCAATGGTGTTGTCTCATACAACTGTGAATTAGCAGAAAAATTTGTGGGCACAATATGGGTGATCAGTGTCTTATACTCTTCTGTTTGTGCCTTGTCTTTACCTTTTTCTTCTATATTTAAGATTATGTAGAGGCAAGGCCCCCCTCTCAATCTGGATTGAAATTATTTTTCATTCTAATTCATAGAAATGGAGTAGCATGCAATGGTGTCGTCTCATACAACAGTGAGTTAGTAGAAAAATTTGTGGGCACAAAATGTTTGATCAGAGTCTTATCTCTTCTGTTTGTGCCTTGTGTTTAGCTTTTTCTTCTATATTTAACATTATGTAGAGGCAAGGCCCCACTCTAAATCTGGATTGAAATTATTTTTCATTCTAATTTATAGAAATGCAGTAGCGTGCAATGGTGTCGTCTCATACAACTGTGAGTTAGTAGAAAAATCTGTGGGCACAAAATGGGTAATCAGTGATTTATTCTCTGCTGTTTGCGCCTTGTCTTTAGCTTTTTCTTCTATATTTAACATAATGTGCAGGGCCGGCCCCCCTCTAAAACTGAATTGAAATTATTTTTCATTCTAATTCATAGAAATGGAGTAGCGTGCAATGGTGTCGTCTCATACAACTGTGAGTTAGTAGAAAAATTTGTGGGCACAAAATGGCTGATCATTGACTTATTCTCTTCTGTTTGTGCCTTGTCTTTAGCTTTTTCTTCTATATTTAACATTATGTAGAAGCAAGGCCCCTCTCTAAATCTGGATTGAAATTATTTTTCATTCTAATTCATAGACATGGAGTAGCGTGCAATGGTATCGTCTCATACAACTGTGAGTTAGTAGAAAAATTTGTGGGCACAAAATGTTTGATCAGAGTCTTATTCTCTTCTGTTTATGCCTTGTCTTTAGCTTTTTCTTCTATATTTAACATTATGTAGAGGCAAGGACCCCCTCTAAATCTGGATTGAAATTATTTTTCATTCTAATTCATAGAAATGGAGTAGCGTCCAATGGTGTCGTCTCATACAACTGTGAGTTAGTAGAAAATTTCATGGGCACAAATTGGGAGATCAGTGTCTTATTCTCTTCTGTTTGTGCCTTGTCTTTAGCTTTTTCTTTTATATTTAACATTATGTAGAGGCAAGGCGCCCCTCTAAATCTGGATTGAAATTATTTTTCATTCTAATTCATAGAAATGGAGTAGCGTGCAATGGTGTCGTCTCATACAACTGTGAGTTAGTAGATAAAATTGTGGGCACAAAATGTGTGATCAGTGTCTTATTCTTTTCTGTTTGTGCCTTGTCTTTAGCTTTTTCTTCTATATTTAACATTATGTAGAGGCAAGGCTCCCCTCTAAATCTGGATTGAAATTATTTTTCATTCTAATTCATAGAAATGGAGTAGCGTGCAATGGTGTCGTCTCATACAACTGTGAGTTAGTAGAAAAATTGTGGGCACAAAATGTTTGATCAGAGTCTTATTCTCTTCTGTTTTTGCCTTGTCTTTACCTTTTCCTTCTATATTTAACATTATGTAGAGGCAAGGCCCCCCTCTAAATCTGGATTGAAATTAATTTTCATTCTAATTCATAGAAATGGAATAGCCTGCAATGGTGTCGTCTCATAAAACTGTGAGTTAGTAGAAAGAATTTGTGGGCAAAAAATGGGTGATCATTGACTTATTCTCTTCTGTTTGTGCCTTGTCTTTAGCTTTTTCTTCTATATTTAACATTATGTAGAGGCAAGACCCCCCTCTAAATCTGGATTGAAATTATTTTTCATTCTAATTCATAGAAATGGAGTAGCGTGCAATGGTGTCGTCTCATACAACTGTGAGTTACTAGAATAATTTGTGGGCACAAAATGGGTGATCAGTGACTTATTCTCTTCTCTTTGTGCCTTGTCTTTAGCTTTTTCTTCTATATTTAACATTATGTAGAGGCAAGGCCCCCCGCTAAATCTGGATTGAAATTATTTTTCATTCTAATTCAGAGAAATGGTGTAGCGTGCAATGGTGTCGTCTCATACAACTGTGAGTTACTAGAAAAATTTGTGGGCACAAAATGTTTCATCAGAGTTTTATTCTCTTCTGTTTGTGACTTGTCTTTAGCTTTTTCTTCTATATTTAACATTATGTAGAGGCAAGGCCCCCTCTAAATCTGGATTGAAATTATTTTTCATTCTAATTCATAGAAATGGAGTAGCGTCCAATGGTGTCGTCTCATACAACTGTGAGTTAGTAGAAAAAATTGTGGGCACAAAATGTGTGATCAGTGTCTTATTCTCTTCTGTTTGTGCCTTGTATTTAGCATTTTCTTCTATATTTAACATTATGTAGAGTCAAGGTCCCCCTCTAAATCTGGATTGAAATTATTTTTCATTCTAATTCATAGAAATGGAGTAGCGTGCAATGGTGTCGTCTCATACAACTGTGAGTTAGTAGATAAAATTGTGGGCACAAAATGTGTGATCAGTGTCTTATTCTCTTCTGTTTGTGCCTTGTCTTTAGCTTTCTCTTCTATATTTAACATTATGTAGAGGCAAGGCGCCCCTCTAAATCTGGATTGAAATTAATTTTCATTCTAATTCATAGAAATGGAGTAGCGTGCAATGGTGTCGTCTCATACAACTGTGAGTTAGTAGAAAAATTTGTGGGCACAAAATGTTTGATCAGAGTCTTATTCTCTTCTGTTTTGCCTTGTCTTTACCTTTTCCTTCTATATTTAACATTATGTAGAGGCAAGGCCCCCCTCTAAATCTGGATTGAAATTATTTTTCATTCTAATTCATAGAAATGGAATAGCCTGCAATGGTGTCGTCTCATAAAACTGTGAGTTAGTAGAAAGAATTTGTGGGCAAAAAATGGGTAATCATTGACTTATTCTCTTCTGTTTGTGCCTTCTCTTTAGCTTTTTCTTCTATATTTAACATTATGTAGAGGCAAGACCCCCCTCTAAATCTGGATTGAAATTATTTTTCATTCTAATTCATAGAAATGGAGTAGCGTGCAATGGTGTTGTCTCATACAACTGTGAATTAGCAGAAAAATTTGTGGGCACAATATGGGTGATCAGTGTCTTATACTCTTCTGTTTGTGCCTTGTCTTTAGCTTTTTCTTCTATATTTAACATTATGTAGAGGCAAGGCCCACCTCTAAATCTGGATTGAAATTATTTTTCATTCTAATTCATAGAAATGGAGTAGCGTGCAATGGTGTCGTCTCATACAACTGTGAGTTAGTAGAATAAATTGTGGGCACAAAATGGGTGATCAGTGAATTACTCTCTTCTGTTTGTGCCTTGTCTTTAGCATTTTCTTCTATATTTAACATTATGTAGAAGCAAGGCCCCTCTCTAAATCTGGATTGAAATTATTTTTCATTCTAATTCATAGACATGGAGTAGCGTGCAATGGTGTCGTCTCATACAACTGTGAGTTAGTAGAAAAATTTGTGGGCACAAAATGTTTGATCAGAGTCTTATTCTCTTCTGTTTATGCCTTGTCTTTAGCTTTTTCTTCTATATTTAACATTATGTAGAGGCAAGGACCCCCTCTAAATCTGGATTGAAATTATTTTTCATTCTAATTCATAAAAATGGAGTAGCGTCCAATGGTGTCGTCTCATACAACTGTGAGTTAGTAGAAAATTTCATGGGCACAAATTGGGAGATCAGTGTCTTATTCTCTTCTGTTTGTGCCTTGTCTTTAGCTTTTTCTTTTATATTTAACATTATGTAGAGGCAAGGCGCCCCTCTAAATCTGGATTGAAATTATTTTTCATTCTAATTCATAGAAATGGAGTAGCGTGCAATGGTGTCGTCTCATACAACTGTGAGTTAGTAGAAAAATTTGTGGGCACAAAATGTTTGATCAGAGCCTTATTCTCTTCTGTTTGTGCCTTGTCTTTACCTTTTCCTTCTATATTTAACATTATGTAGAGGCAAGGCCCCCCTCTAAATCTGGATTGAAATTATTTTTCATTCTAATTCATAGAAATGGAATAGCCTGCAATCGTGTCGTCTCATAAAACTGTGAGTTAGTAGAAAGAATTTGTGGGCAAAAAATGGGTGATCATTGACTTATTCTCTTCTGTTTGTGCCTTGTCTTTAGCTTTTTCTTCTATATTTAACATTATGTAGAAGCAAGGCCCCTCTCTAAATCTGGATTGATATTATTTTTCATTCTAATTCATAGACATGGAGTAGCGTGCAATGGTGTCGTCTCATACAACTGTGAGTTAGTACAAAAATCTGTGGGCACAAAATGGGTAATCAGTGATTTATTCTCTGCTGTTTGCGCCTTGTCTTTAGCTTTTTCTTCTATATTTAACATAATATGCAGGGCCGGCCCCCCTCTAAAACTGAATTTAAATTATTTTTCATTCTAATTCATAGAAATGGAGTAGCGTGCAATGGTGTCGTCTCATACAACTGTGAGTTAGTAGAAAAATTTGTGGGCACAAAATGGCTGATCATTGACTTATTCTCTTCTGTTTGTGCCTTGTCTTTAGCTTTTTCTTCAATATTTAACATTATGTAGAGGCAACGCCCCCCTCTAAATCTGGATTGAAATTATTTTTCATTCTAATTCATAGAAATGAAGTAGCGTGCAATGGTGTCGTCTCATACAACTGTGAGTTAGTAGAAAAATTTGTGGGCACAAAATGGGTGATCAGTGTCTTATTCTCTTCTGTTTGTGCCTTGTCTTTACCTTTTTCTTCTATATTTAACATTATGTAGAGGCAAGGCCCCCCTCTAAATCTGGATTGAAATTATTTTTCATTCTAATTCATAGAAATGGAGTAGCGTGCAATGGTGTGGTCTCATACAACTGTGAGTTAGTAGAAAAATTTGTGGGCACAAAATGGGTGATCACTGTCTTATACTCTTCTGTTTGTGCCTTGTCTTTACCTTTTTCTTCTATATTTAACATTATGTAGAGGCAAGGCCCCCCTCTAAATCTGGATTGAAATTATTTTTCATTCTAATTCATAGAAATGGAGTAGCGTGCAACGGTGTCGTCTCATACAACTGTGAGTTACTAGAATAATTTGCAGGCACAAAATGGGTGATCAGTGAATTATTCTCTTCTGTTTGTGCCTTGTCTTTACCTTTTTCTTCTATATTTAAGATTATGTAGAGGCAAGGCCCCTCTCTAAATCTGGATTGAAATTATTTTTCATCCTAATTCATAGAAATGGAATAGCGTGCAATGGTGTCGTCTCATACAACTGTGAGTTTGTAGAAAAATTTGTGGGCACAAAAGTGGTGATCAGTGACATTTTCTCTTCTGTTTGTGCCTTGTCTTTAACTTTTTCTTCTATATTTAACATTATGTAGAGGCAAGGCCCCCCTCTAAATCTGGATTGAAATTATTTTTCATTCTAATTCATTGAAATGGAGTAGCGTGCAATGGTGTCGTCTCACACAACTGTGACTTAGTAGAAAAATTTGTGGGCACAAAATGTTTGATCAGAGTCTTATCTCTTCTGTTTGTGCCTTGTGTTTAGCTTTTTCTTCTATATTTAACATTATGTAGAGGCAAGGCCCCACTCTAAATCTGGATTGAAATTATTTTTCATTCTAATTTATAGAAATGCAGTAGCGTGCAATGGTGTCGTCTCATACAACTGTGAGTTAGTAGAAAAATCTGTGGGCACAAAATGGGTAATCAGTGATTTATTCTCTGCTGTTTGCGCCTTGTCTTTAGCTTTTTCTTCTATATTTAACATAATGTGCAGGGCCGGCCCCCCTCTAAATCTGAATTGAAATTATTTTTCATTCTAATTCATAGAAATGGAGTAGCGTGCAATGGTGTCGTCTCATACAACTGTGAGTTAGTATAAAAATTTGTGGGCACAAAATGGCTGATCATTGACTTATTCTCTTCTGTTTGTGCCTTGTCTTTAGCTTTTTCTTCTATATTTAACATTATGTAGAGGCAACGCCCCCCTCTAAATCTGGATTGAAATTATTTTTCATTCTAATTCATAGAAATGAAGTAGCGTGCAATGGTGTCGTCTCATACAACTGTGAGTTAGTAGAAAAATCTGTGGGCACAAAATGGGTGATCAGTGATTATTCTCTGCTGTTTGTGCCTTGTCTTTAGCTTCTTCTTCTATATTTAACATTATGTAGAGGCAAGGCGCCCCTCTAAATCTGCATTGAAACTATTTTTCATTCTAATTCATAGAAATGGAGTAGCGTGCAATGGTGTCGTCTCATACAACTGTGAGTTAGTAGAAAAATTTGTGGGCACAAAATGTTTGATCAGAGTCTTATTCTCTTCTGTTTGTGCCATATCTTTACCTTTTCCTTCTATATTTAACATTATGTAGAGGCAAGGCCTCCCTCTAAATCTGGATTGAAATTATTTTTCATTCTAATTCATAGAAATGGAGTAGCATGCAATGGTGTCGTCTCATACAACTGTGAGTTAGTAGAAAAATTTGTGGGCACAAAATGGGTGATCAGTGTCTTATTCTCTTCTGTTTGTGCCTTGTCTTTACCTTTTTCTTCTATATTTAACATTATGTAGAGGCAAGGCCCCCCTCTAAATCTGGATTGAAATTATTTTTCATTCTAATTCATAGAAACGGAGTAGCGTGCAATGGTGTCGTCTCATACAACTGTGAGTTAGTAGAAAAATTTGTGGGCACAAAATGGGTGATCACTGTCTTATACTCTTCTGTTTGTGCCTTGTCTTTACCTTTTTCTTCTATATTTAACATTATGTAGAGGCAAGGCCCCCCTCTAAATCTGGATTGAAATTATTTTTCATTCTAATTCATAGAAATGGAGTAGCGTGCAACGGTGTCGTCTCATACAACTGTGAGTTAGTAGAATAATTTGCGGGCACAAAATGGGTGATCAGTGAATTATTCTCTTCTGTTTGTGCCTTGTCTTTACGTTTTTCTTCTATATTGAAGATTATGTAGAGGCAAGGCCCCTCTCTAAATCTGGATTGAAATTATTTTTCATTCTAATTCATAGAAATGGAGTAGCGTGCAATGGTGTCGTCTCATACAACTGTGAGTTTGTAGAAAAATTTGTGGGCACAAAAGAGATGATCAGTGACATTTTCTCTTCCGTTTGTGCCTTGTCTTTACCTTTTTCTTCTATATTTAACATTATGTAGAGGCAAGGCCACCCTCTAAATCTGGATTGAAATTATTTTTCATTCTAATTCATAGAAATGGAGTAGCGTGCAATGGTGTCGTCTCATACAACTGTGAGTTAGTACAAAAATCTGTGGGCACAAAATGGGTGATCAGTGATTTATTCTCTGCTGTTTGCGCCTTGTCTTTAGCTTTTTCTTCTATGTTTAACATAATGTGCAGGGCCGGCCTCGCTCTAAAACTGAATTGAAATTATTTTTCATTCTAATTCATAGAAATGGAGTAGCGTGCAATGGTGTCGTCTCATACAACTGTCAGTTAGTAGAAAAATTTGTGGGCACAAAATGGGTGATCACTGTCTTATACTTTTCTGTTTGTGCCTTGTCTTTACCTTTTTCTTCTATATTTAACATTATGTAGAGGCAAGGCCCACCTCTAAATCTGGATTGAAATTATTTTTCATTCTAATTCATAGAAATGGAGTAGCGTGCAACGGTGTCGTCTCATACAACTGTGAGTTACTTGAATAATTTGCGGGCACAAAATGGGTGATCAGTGAATTATTCTCTTCTGTTTGTGCCTTGTCTTTACCTTTTTCTTCTATATTTAAGATTATGTAGAGGCAAGGCCCCTCTCTAAATCCGGATTGAAATTATTTTTCTTCCTAATTCATAGAAATGGAGTAGAGTGCAATGGTGTCGTCTCATACAACTGTGAGTTTGTAGAAAGAATTTGTGGGCACAAAATGGGTGATCAGTGATTATTCTCTTCTGTTTGGGCCTTGTCTTTAGCTTTTTCTTCTATATTTAACATTATGTGCAGGGCAGGCCCCCCTCTAAATCTGGATTGAAATTATTTTTCATTCTAATTCATTGAAATGGAGTAGCGTGCAATGGTGTTGTCTCATACAACTGTGAGGTAGCAGAAAAATTTGTGGGCACAATATGGGTGATCAGTGTCTTATACTCTTCTGTTTGTGCCTTGTCTTTACATTTTTCTTCTATATTTAACATTATGTAGAGGCAAGGCCCCCCTCTAAATCTGGATTGAAATTATTTTTCATTCTAATTCATAGAAATGGAGTAGCATGCAATGGTGTCGTCTCATACAACTGTGAGTTAGTAGAAAAATTTGTGGGCACAAAATGGGTGATCAGTTTCTTTTTCTGTTCTGTTTGTGCCTTGTCTTTAGCTTTTTCTTCTATATTTAAGATTATGTAGAGGCAAGGCCCCCCTCTAAATCTGGATTGAAATTATTTTTTATTCTAATTCATAGAAATGGAGTAGCGTGCAATGGTGTCGTCTCATACAACTGTGAGTTAGTAGAAAAATTTGTGGGCACAAAATGTTTGATCAGAGTCTTATTCTATTCTGTTTGTGCCTTGTCTTTAGCTTTTTCTTCTATATTTAACATTATGTAGAGGCAAGGCCCACCTCTAAATCTGGATTGAAATTATTTTTCATTCTAATTCATAGAAATGGAGTAGCGTGCAATGGTGTCGTCTCACAACTGTGAGTTAGTAGAATAATTTGTGGGCACAAAATGGGTGATCAGTGAATTACTCTCTTCTGTTTGTACCTTGTCTTTAGCATTTTCTTCTATATTTAACATTATGTAGAAGCAAGGCCACTCTCTAAATCTGGATTGAAATTATTTTTCATTCTAATTCATAGAAATGGAGTAGTGCGCAATGGTGTCGTCTCATCCCACTGTGAGTTACTAGAAAAATCTGTGGGCACAAAATGGGTGATCAGTGACTTATTCTCTGCTGTTTGTGCCTTGTCTATAGCTTTTTCTTCTATATTTAACATTATGTAGAGGCACGGCCCCCCTCTAAATCTGGATTGAAATTATTTTTCATTCTAATTCATAGAAATGGAGTAGCGTGCAATGGTGTCGTCTCATACAACTGTGAGTTAGTAGAAAAATTTGTGGGCAAAAAATGGGTGATCATTGACTTATTCTCTTCTGTTTGTGCCTTGTCTTTGGCTTTTTCTTCTATATTTAACATTATGTAGAGGCAAGGCCCCCCTCTAAATCTGGATTGAAATTATTTTTCATTCTAATTCATAGAAATGAAGTAGCGTGCAATGGTGTCGTCTCATACAACTGTGAGTTAGTAGAAAAATTTGTGGGCACAAAATGGGTGATCAGTGTCTTATTCTCTTCTGTTTGTGCCTTGTCTTTACCTTTTTCTTCTATATTTAACATTATGTAGAGGCAAGGCCCCCCTCTAAATCTGGATTGAAATTATTTTTCATTCTAATTCATAGAAATGGAGTAGCGTGCAATGGTGTCGTCTCATACAACTGTGAGTTTGTAGAAAAATTTGTGGGCACAAAAGAGGTGATCAGTGACATTTTCTCTTCTGTTTGTGCCTTGTCTTTACCTTTTTCTTCTATATTTAACATTATGTAGAGGCAAGGCCCCCCTCTAAATCTGGATTGAAATTATTTTTCATTCTAATTCATAGAAATGGAGTAGCATGCAATGGTGTCGTCTCATACAACTGTGAGTTAGTAGAAAAATTTGTGGGCACAAAATGTTTGATCAGAGACTTATTCTCTTCTGTTTGTGCCATATCTTTACCTTTTCCTTCTATATTTAACATTATGTAGAGGCAAGGCCTCCCTCTAAATCTGGATTGAAATTATTTTTCATTCTAATTCATAGAAATGGAGTAGCATGCAATGGTGTCGTCTCATACAACTGTGAGTTAGTAGAAAAATTTGTGGGCACAAAATGGGTGATCAGTGACTTATTCTCTGCTGTTTGTGCCTTGTCTTTAGATTTTTCTTCTATATTTAACATTATGTAGAGGCACGCCCCCCCTCTAAATCTGGATTGAAATTATTTTTCATTCTAATTCATAGAAATGGAGTAGTGTGCAATGGTGTCGTCTCATACAACTGTGAGTTAGTAGAAAAATTTGTGGGCACAATATGTTTGATCAGAGTCTTATTCTCTTCTGTTTGTGCCTTGTCTACCTTTTTCTTCTATATTTAACATTATGTAGAGGCAAGGCCCCCCTCTAAATCTGGATTGAAATTATTTTTCATTCTAATTCATAGAAATGGAGTAGCGTGCAATGGTGTCGTCTCATACAACTGTGAGTTAGTACAAAAATCTGTGGGCACAAAATGGGTGATCAGTGACTTATTCTCTGCTGTTTGCGCCTTGTCTTTAGCTTTTTCTTCTATATTTAACATAATGTGCAGGGCAGGCCCCCCTCTAAATCTGAATTGAAATTATTTTTCATTCTAATTCATAGAAATGGAGTAGCGTGCAATGGTGTCGTCTCATACAACTGTGAGTTAGTAGAAAAATTTGTGGGCACAAAATGGTTGATCATTGACTTATTCTCTTCTGTTTGTGCCTTGTCTTTAGCTTTTTCTTCTATATTTAACATTATGTAGAGGCAAGGCCCCCCTCTAAATCTGGATTGAAATTATTTTTCATTCTAATTCATAGAAATGAAGTAGCGTGCAATGGTTTCGTCGCATACAACTGTGAGTTAGTAGAAAAATTTGTGGGCACAAAATGGGTGATCAGTGTCTTATTCTCTTCTGTTTGTGCCTTGTCTTTACCTTTTTCTTCTATATTTAACATTATGTAGAGGCAAGGCCCCCCTCTAAATCTGGATTGAAATTTTTTTTCATTCTAATTCATAGAAATGGAGTAGCGTGCAATGGTGTCGTCTCATACAACTCTGAGTTAGTAGAAAAATTTGTTGGCACAAAATGGGTGATCACTGTCTTATACTCTTCTGTTTGTGCCTTGTCTTTACCTTTTTCTTCTATATTTAACGTTATGTAGAGGCAAGGCCCCCCTCTAAATCTGGATTGAAATTATTTTTCATTCTAATTCATAGAAATGGAGTAGCGTGCAACGGTGTCGTCTCATACCACTGTGAGTTAGTAGAATAATTTGCGGGCACAAAATGGGTGATCAGTGAATTATTCTCTTCTGTTTGTGCCTTGTCTTTACCTTTTTCTTCTATATTTAAGATTATGCAGAGGCAAGGCCCCTCTCTAAATCTGGATTGAAATTATTTTTCATTCTAATTTATAGAAATGGAGTAGCGTGCAATGGTGTCGTCTCATACAACTGTGAGTTTGTAGAAAAATTTGTGGGCACAAAAGAGGTGATCAGAGACATTTTCTCTTCTGTTTGTGCCTTGTCTTTAACTTTTTCTTCTATATTTAACATTATGTAGAGGCAAGGCCCCCCTCTAAATCTGGATTGAAATTATTTTTCATTCTAATTCATTGAAATGGAGTAGCGTGCAATGGTGTCGTCTCATACAACTGTGACGTAGTAGAAAAATTTGTGGGCACAAAATGTTTGATCAAAGTCTTATCTCTTCTGTTTGTGCCTTGTCTTTAGCTTTTTCTTCTATATTTAACATTATGTAGAGGCAAGGCCCCCCTCTAAATCTGGATTGAAATTATTTTTCATTCTAATACATAGAAATGGAGTAGTGTGCAATGGTGTCATCTCATACAACTGTGAGTTAGTAGAAAAATTTGTGGGCACAAAATGTTTGATCAGAGTCTTATTCTCTTCTGTTTGTGCCTTGTCTTTACCTTTTTCTTCTATATTTAACATTATGTAGAGGCAAGGCCCCCCTCTAAATCTGGATTGAAATTATTTTTCATTCTAATTCATAGAAATGGAGTAGCGTGCAATGGTGTCGTCTCATACAACTGTGAGTTAGTACAAAAATCTGTGGGCACAAAATGGGTGATCAGTGACTTATTCTCTGCTGTTTGCGCCTTGTCTTTAGCTTTTTCTTCTATATTTAACATAATGTGCAGGGCAGGCCCCCCTCTAAATCTGAATTGAAATTATTTTTCATTCTAATTCATAGAAATGGAGTAGCGTGCAATGGTGTCGTCTCATACAACTGTGAGTTAGTAGAAAAATTTGTGGGCACAAAATGGGTGATCATTGACTTATTCTCTTCTGTTTGTGCCTTGTCTTTAGCTTTTTCTTCTATATTTAACATTATGTAGAGGCCAGGCCCCCCTCTAAATCTGGATTGAAATTATTTTTCATTCTAATTCATAGAAATGAAGTAGCGTGCAATGGTGTCGTCTCATACAACTGTGAGTTAGTAGAAAAATTTGTGGGCACAAAATGGGTGATCAGTGTCTTATCTCTTCTGTTTGTGCCTTGTCTTTAGCTTTTTCTTCTATATTTAACATTATGTAGAGGCAAGGCCCCCCTCTAAATCTGGATTGAAATTATTTTTCATTCTAATTCATAGAAATGGAGTAGCGTGCAATGGTGTCGTCTCATACAACTGTGAGTTAGTAGAAAAATTTGTGGGCACAAAATGGGTGATCATTGACTTATTCTCTTCTGTTTGTGCCTTGTCTTTAGCTTTTTCTTCTATATTTAACATTATGTAGAGGCCAGGCCCCCCTCTAAATCTGGATTGAAATTATTTTTCATTCTAATTCATAGAAATGAAGTAGCGTGCAATGGTGTCGTCTCATACAACTGTGAGTTAGTAGAAAAATTTGTGGGCACAAAATGGGTGATCAGTGTCTTATCTCTTCTGTTTGTGCCTTGTCTTTAGCTTTTTCTTCTATATTTAACATTATGTAGAGGCAAGGCCCCCCTCTAAATCTGGATTGAAATTATTTTTCATTCTAATTCATAGAAATGGAGTAGCGTGCAATGGTGTCGTCTCATACAACTGTGAGTTAGTAGAAAAATTTGTGGGCACAAAATGTTTGATCAGAGACTTATTCTGTTCTGTTTGTGCCTTGTCTTTACCTTTTCCTTCTATATTTAACATTATGTAGTGGCAAGGCCCCCCTCTAAATCTGGATTGAAATTATTTTTCATTCTAATTCATAGAAATGGAGTAGCGTGCAATGGTGTCGTCTCATACAACTGTGAGTTAGTAGAAAAATTTGTGGGCACAAAATGTTTGATCAGAGACTTATTCTCTTCTGTTTGTGCCTTGTCTTTACCTTTTCCTTCTATATTTAACATTATGTAGAGGCAAGGCCCCCCTCTAAATCTGGATTGAAATTATTTTTCATTCTAATTCATAGAAATGGAGTAGCGTGCAATGGTGTCGTCTCATAAAACTGTGAGTTAGTAGAAAGAATTTGTGGGCACAAAATGGGTGATCAGTGATTATTCTCTTCTGTTTGGGCCTTGTCTTTAGCTTTTTCTTCTATATTTAACATTATGTAGAGGCAAGGCCCCCTCTAAATCTGGATTGAAATTATTTTTCATTCTAATTCATAGAAATGGAGTAGCGTGCAATGGTGTCGTCTCATACAACTGTGAGTTAGTAGAAAAATTTGTGGGCACAAAATGGGTGATCAGTGTCTTATCTCTTCTGTTTGTGCCTTGTCTTTAGCTTTTTCTTCTATATTTAACATTATGTAAAGGCAAGGCCCCCCTCTAAATCTGGATTGAAATTATTTTTCATTCTAATTCATAGAAATGGAGTAGCGTGCAATGGTGTCGTCTCATACAACTGTGAGTTAGTAGAAAAATTTGTGGGCACAAAATGGGTGATCATTGACTTATTCTCTTCTGTTTGTGCCTTGTCTTTAGCTTTTTCTTCTATATTTAACATTATGTAGAGGCCAGGCCCCCCTCTAAATCTGGATTGAAATTATTTTTCATTCTAATTCATAGAAATGAAGTAGCGTGCAATGGTGTCGTCTCATACAACTGTGAGTTAGTAGAAAAATTTGTGGGCACAAAATGGGTGATCAGTGTCTTATCTCTTCTGTTTGTGCCTTGTCTTTAGCTTTTTCTTCTATATTTAACATTATGTAGAGGCAAGGTCCCCCTCTAAATCTGGATTGAAATTATTTTTCATTCTAATTCATAGAAATGGAGTAGCGTGCAATGGTGTCGTCTCATACAACTGTGAGTTAGTAGATAAAATTGTGGGCACAAAATGGGTGATCAGTGATTTATTCTCTGCTGTTTGTGCCTTGTCTTTAGATTTTTTTTCTATATTTAACATAATGTGCAGGGCAGGCCCCCCTCTAAATCTGAATTGAAATTATTTTTCATTCTAATTCATAGAAATGGAGTAGCGTGCAATGGTGTCGTCTCATACAACTGTGAGGTAGTAGAAAAATTTGTGGGCTCAAAATGGGTGATCAGTGTCTTATTCTCTTCTGTTTGTGCCTTGTCTTTAGCTTTTTCTTCGATGTTTAACATTATGTAGAGGCAAGGCCCCCCTCTAAATCTGGATTGAAATTATTTTTCATTCAAATTCATAGAAATGGAGTAGCGTGCAATGGTGTCGTCTCATACAACTGTGAGTTAGTAGAAAAATTTGTGGGCACAAAATGGGTGATCAGTGTCTTATTCTCTTCTGTTTGTGCCTTGTCTTTAGCTTTTTCTTCTATATTTAACATTATGTAGAGGCAAGGCCCCCCTGTAAATCTGGATTGAAATTATTTTTCATTCTAATTCATAGAAACGGAGTAGCGTGCAATGGTGTCGTCTCATACATCTGAGAGGTAGTAGAAAAATTTGTGGGCACAAAATGTGTGATCAGTGTCTTATTCTCTTCTGTTTGTGCCTTGTCTTTACCTTTTTCTTCTATATTTAACATTATGTAGAGGCAAGGCCCCCCTCTAAATCTGGAATGAAATTATTTTTCATTCTAATTCATAGAAATGGAGTAGCGTGCAATGGTGTCGTCTCATACAACTGTGAGTTAGTAGAAAGAATTTGTGGGAACAAAATGGGTGATCAGTAATTATTCTCTACTGTTTGGGCCTTGTCTTTAGCTTTTTCTTCTATATTTAACATTATGTGCAGGGCAGGACCCCCTCTAAATCTGAATTGAAATTATTTTTCATTCTAATTCATAGAAATGGAGTAGCGTGCAATGGTGTCGTCTCATAAAACTGTGTGTTAGTAGAAAAATTTGTGGGCACAAAATTGGTGATCATTGAATTATTCTCTTCTGTTTGTGCCTTGTCTTTAGCTTTTTCTTCTATATTTAACGTTATGTAGAGGCAAGGAACCCCTCGAAATCTGGATTGAAATTATTTTTCATTCTAATTCATAGAAATGGAGTAGCGTGCAATGGTGTCGTCTCATACAACTGTGAGTTAGTAGAAAAATCTGTGGGCACAAAATGGGTGATCAGTGACTTATTCTCTGCTGTTTGTGCCTTGTCTTTACCTTTTTCTTCTATATTTAACATTATGTAGAGGCAAGGACCCCCTCTAAATCTGGATGGAAATTATTTTTCATTCTAATTCATAGAAATGGAGTAGCGTGCAATGGTGTCGTCTCATACAACTGTGAGTTTGTAGAAAAATTTGTGGGCACTAAATGATTGACCAGAGACTTATTCTCTTCTGTTTGTGCCTAGTCTTTACCTTTTTCTTCTATATTTAGTATTATGTAGAGGCAAGGCGCCCCTCTACATCTGGATGGAAATTATTTTTCATTCTAATTCATAGAAATGGAGTAGCGTGCAATGGTGTCGTCTCATACAACTGTAAGTTAGGAGAAAAATTTGTGGGCACAAAATGTTTGACCAGAGTCTTATTCTCTTCTGTTTGTGCCTTGTCTTTACCTTTTTCTTCTATATTTAGTATTATGTAGAGGCAAGGCGCCCCTCTAAATCTGGATTGAAATTATTTTTCATTCTAATTCATAGAAATGGAGTAACGTGCAATGGTGTCGTCTCATACAACTGTGAGTTAGTAGAAAAATTTGTGGGCACAAAATGGGTGACAAGTGTCTTATTCTCTTCTGTTTGTGCGTTGTCTTTAGCTTTTTCTTCTATATTTAACATTATGTAGAGGCAAGGCCACCCTTTAAATCTGGATTGAAATTATTTTTCATTCTAATTCATAGAAATGGTGTAGCAGTCAATGGTGTCGTCTCATACAACTGTGAGTTAGTAGAAAAAATTGTGGGCACAAAATGTGTGATCAGTGTCTTATTCTCTTCTGTTTGTGCCTTGTCTTTAGCATTTTCTTCTATATTTAACATTATGTAGAGGCAAGGTCCCCCTCTAAATCTGGATTGAAATTATTTTTCATTCTAATTCATAGAAATGGAGTAGCGTGCAATGGTGTCGTCTCATACAACTGTGAGTTAGTAGATAAAATTGTGGGCACAAAATGGGTGATCAGTGATTTATTCTCTGCTGTTTGTGCCTTGTCTTTAGATTTTTTTTCTATATTTAACATAATGTGCAGGGCAGGCCCCCCTCTAAATCTGAATTGAAATTATTTTTCATTCTAATTCATAGAAATGGAGTAGCGTGCAATGGTGTCGTCTCATACAACTGTGAGGTAGTAGAAAAATTTGTGGGCTCAAAATGGGTGATCAGTGTCTTATTCTCTTCTGTTTGTGCCTTGTCTTTAGCTTTTTCTTCGATGTTTAACATTATGTAGAGGCAAGGCCCCCCTCTAAATCTGGATTGAAATTATTTTTCATTCAAATTCATAGAAATGGAGTAGCGTGCAATGGTGTCGTCTCATACAACTGTGAGTTAGTAGAAAAATTTGTGGGCACAAAATGGGTGATCAGTGTCTTATTCTCTTCTGTTTGTGCCTTGTCTTTACCTTTTTCTTCTATATTTTACATTATGTAGAGGCAAGGCCCCCCTCTAAATCTGGATTGAAATTATTTTTCATTCTAATTCATAGAAATGGAGTAGCGTGCAATGGTGTCGTCTCATACAACTGTGAGTTAGTAGAAAGAATTTGTGGGCACAAAATGGGTGATCAGTAATTATTCTCTTCTGTTTGGGCCTTGTCTTTAGCTTTTTCTTCTATATTTAACATTATGTGCAGGGCTGGCCCCCCTCTAAATCTGAATTGAAATTATTTTTCATTCTAATTTATAGAAATGGAGTAGCGTGCAATGGTGTCGTCTCATAAAACTGTGAATTAGTAGAAAAATTTGTGGGCACAAACTTGGTGATCATTGAATTATTCTCTTCTGTTTGTGCCTTGTCTTTAGCTTTTTCTTCTATATTTAACGTTATGTAGAGGCAAGGCACCCCTCGAAATCTGGATTGAAATTATTTTTCATTCTAATTCATAGAAATGGAGTAGCGTGCAATGGTGTCGTATCATACAACTGTGAGTTAGTAGAAAAATCTGTGGGCACAAAATGGGTGATCAGTGACTTATTCTCTGCTGTTTGTGCCTTGTCTTTACCTTTTTCTTCTATATTTAACATTATGTAGAGGCAAGGACCCCCTCTAAATCTGGATTGAAATTATTTTTCATTCTAATTCATAGAAATGGAGTAGCGTGCAATGGTGTCGTCTCATACAACTGTGAGTTTGTAGAAAAATTTGTGGGCACAAAATGATTGACCAGAGACTTATTCTCTTCTGTTTGTGCCTTGTCTTTACCTTTTTCTTCTATATTTAGTATTATGTAGAGGCAAGGCGCCCCTCTAAATCTGGATGGAAATTATTTTTCATTCTAATTAATAGAAATGGAGTAGCGTGCAATGGTGTCGTCTCATACAACTGTGAGTTAGTAGAAAAATTTGTGGGCACAAAATGTTTGACCAGAGTCTTATTCTCTTCTGTTTGTGCCTTGTCTTTACCTTTTTCTTCTATATTTAGTATTATGTAGAGGCAAGGCGCCCCTCTAAATCTGGATTGAAATTATTTTTCATTCTAATTCATAGAAATGGAGTAACGTGCAATGGTGTCGTCTCATACAACTGTGAGTTAGTAGAAAAATTTGTGGGCACAAAATGGGTGACAAGTGTCTTATTCTCTTCTGTTTGTGCCTTGTCTTTAGCTTTTTCTTCTATATTTAACATTATGTAGAGGCAAGGCCCCCCTCTAAATCTGGATTGAAATTATTTTTCATTCTAATTCATAGAAAGGGAGTAACGTGCAATAGTGTCGTCTCATACAACTGTGAGTTAGTAGAAAAATTTGTGGGCACAAAGTGGGTGATCAGTGTCTTATTCTCTTCTGTTTGTGCCTTGTCTTTAGCTTTTTCTTCTATATTTAACATTATGTAGAGGCAAGGCGCCCCTCTAAATCTGGATTGAAATTATTTTTCATTCTAATTCATAGAAATGGAGTAGTGTGCAATGGTGTCGTCTCATACAACTCTGAGTTAGTAGAAAGAATTTGTGGGCCCAAAATGTGTGATCAGTGTCTTATTCTCTTCTGTTTGTGCCTTGTCTTTACCTTTTTCTTTTATATTTAACATTATGTAGAGGCAAGGGCTCCCTCTAAATTTGGATTGAAATTATTTTTCATTCTAATTCATAGAAATGGAGTAGCGTGTAATTGTGTGGTCTCATACAACTGTGAGTTAGTAGAAAAATTTGTGGGCACAAATTTGGTGATCAGTTTCTTATTCTCTTCTGTTTGTGCCTTGTCTTTAGCTTTTTCTTCTATATTTAACATTATGTAGAGGCAAGGCCCCCCTCTAAATCTGGATTGAAATTATTTTTCATTCCAATTCATAGAAATGGAGTAACGTGCAATGGTGTCGTCTCATACAACTGTGAGTTAGTAGAAAAATTTGTTGGCACAAAATGGGTGATCAGTGAATTATTCTCTTCTGTTTGAGCCTTGTCTTTACCTTTTTCTTCTATATTTAACATTATGTAGAGGCAAGGCCCCCCTCTAAATCTGGATTGAAATTATTTTTCATTCTAATTCATAGAAATGGATTAGCGTGCAATGGTGTCGTCTCATACAACTGTGAGTTAGTAGAAAAATTTGTTGGCACAAAATGGGTGATCAGTGACTTATTCTGTTCTGTTTTAGCCTTGTCTTTACCTTTTTCTTCTATATTTAACATTATGTAGAGGCAAGGCCCCACTCTAAATCTGGATTGTAATTATTTTTCATTCTAATTCATAGAAATGGAGAAGCGTGCAATGGTGTCGTCTCATACAACTGTGACTTAGTAGAAAAATTTGTTGGCACAAAATGTGTGATCAGTGTCTTATTCTCTCCAGTTTGTGCCTTGTCTTTACCCTTTTCTTCTATATTTAACATTATGTAGAGGCTAGGCACCCCTCAAATCCGGCTTGAATTTATTTTTCTTTCTAATTCATAGAAATGGAGTAGCATTCCGTCGTCATATACAACTGTGAGTTAGTAGAAAAAATTTGTGGGCACAAAATGTGTGATCAGTGTATTATTCTCTTCTGTTTTTGCCTTCTCTTTACATTTTTCTTATATATTTAACATTATGTAGAGACAAGGCACCCCTCTAAATCTGGCTTGAAATTATTTTTCATTCTAATTCATAGAAATGGAGCAGCGTGCAATGGTGTCACCTGATACAATTAGAAAAAATTTGTGGGCACAAAATGGGTGATCAGTGTTTTATTCTCTTCTGTTTGTGCCTTGTCTTTACCTTTTTCTTCTATATTTAACATTATGTAGATTCAAGGCACGCCTCTAAATCTGGCTTGAAATTATTTTTCATTGTAATTCATAGAAATGGAGTAGCATGCAATGGTGTCGTCTCATACAACTGGGAGTTAGTAGAAAAAATTTGTTGGCGCAAAATTGGTGATCAGTGTCTTATTCTCTTCTGTTTGTGCCTTGTCTTTACCTTTTTCTTCTATATTTAACATTATGTAGAGGCAAGGCACCCCTCTAAATTTGGCTTGATATCATTTTTCATTCTAATTAATAGAATTGGAGTAGCGTGCAATGGTTTCGTCTCATACAAGTGTGAGTTAGTAGAAAAAATTTGTGGGCACAAAATGGGTGATCAGTGACTTATTCCCTTCTATTTGTGTCTTGTCTTTACCTGTTTCTTCTATATTTAACATTATATAGAGGCAAGGCACCCCTCTAAATGTTGTTGTAATTATTTTTCATTCTAATTCATAGAAATGGAGTAGCATGCAATGGTGTTGTCTCATAAAACTGTGAGTTAGTAGAAAAATTTGTAGGCACAAAATGGGTGATCAGTGTCTTATTCTCTTCTGTTTGTGCCTTGTCTTTACCTTTTTCTTTTATATTTAACATTATGTAGAGGCAAGGGCTCCCTCTAAATTTGGATTGAAATTATTTTTCATTCTAATTCATAGAAATGGAGTAGCGTGTAATTGTGTGTTCTCATACAACTGTGAGTTAGTAGAAAAATTTGTGGGCACAAAATTGGTGATCAGTTTCTTATTCTCTTCTGTTTGTGCCTTGTCTTTAGCTTTTTCTTCTATATTTAACATTATGTAGACGCAAGGGCACCCACTAAATCTGGATTGAAATTATTTTTCTTTCTAATTCATAGAAATGGAGTAGCGTGCAATGGTGTCGTCTCATACAACTGTGAGTTAGTAGAAAAATTTGTGGGCACAAAGTGGGTGATCAGTGTCTTATTCTCTTCTGTTTGTGCCTTGTCTTTAGCTTTTTCTTCTATATTTAACATTATGTAGAGGCAAGGCCCCCTTCTAAATCTGGATTGAAATTATTTTTCATTCCAATTCATAGAAATGGAGTAACTTGCAATGGTGTCGTCTCATACAACTGTGAGTTAATAGAAAAATTTGTGGGCACAAAATGGGTGTTCAGTGTCTTATTCTCTTCTGTTTGTGCCTTGTCTTTACCTTTTTCTTCTATATTTAACATTATGTAGAGGCAAGGCCCCACTCTAAATCTGGATTGAAATTATTTTTCATTCTAATTCATAGAAATGGAGTAGCGTGCAATGGTGTCGTCTCATACAACTGTGACTTAGTAGAAAAATTTGTTGGCACAAAATGTGTGATCAGTGTCTTATTCTCTCCAGTTTGTGCCTTGTCTTTACCCTTTTCTTCTATATTTAACATTATGTAGAGGCTAGGCACCCCTCAAATCCGGCTTGAATTTATTTTTCTTTCTAATTCATAGAAATGGAGTAGCATTCCGTCGTCATATACAACTGTGAGTTAGTAGAAAAAATTTGTGGGCACAAAATGTGTGATCAGTGTATTATTCTCTTCTGTTTTTGCCTTCTCTTTACATTTTTCTTATATATTTAACATTATGTAGAGACAAGGCACCCCTCTAAATCTGGCTTGAAATTATTTTTCATTCTAATTCATAGAAATGGAGCAGCGTGCAATGGTGTCACCTGATACAATTAGAAAAAATTTGTGGGCACAAAATGGGTGATCAGTGTTTTATTCTCTTCTGTTTGTGCCTTGTCTTTACCTTTTTCTTCTATATTTAACATTATGTAGAGGCAAGGCACACCTCTAAATCTGGATTGAAATTATTTTTCATTCTAATTCATAGAAATGGAGTAGCATGCAATGGTGTCATCTCATACCACTGTGAGTTAATAGAAAAAATTTGTGGGCACAAAATGGGTGATCAGTGTCTTATTCTCTTCTGTTTGTGCCTTGTCTTTACCTTTTTCTTGTATATTTAACATTATATAGAGGCTAGGCACCCCTCTAAATCTGGCTTGAATTTATTTTTCATTCTAATTCATAGAAATGGAGTAGCGTTCCATCGTCTTATACAACTGTGAGTTAGTAGAAAAAATTTGTGGGCACAAAATTTGTGATCAGTGTATTATTCTCTTTTTTTTTTTCCTTCTCTTTACATTTTTCTTATATATTTAACATTATGTAGAGACAAGGCACCCCTCTAAATCTGGCATGAAATTATTTTTCATTCTAATTCATAGAAATGGAGCAGCGTGCAATGGTGTCACCTGATACAATTAGAAAAAATTTGTGGGCACAAAATGGGTGATCAGTGTTTTATTCTCTTCTGTTTGTGCCTTGTCTTTACCTTTTTCTTCTATATTTAACATTATGTAGATTCAAGGCACGCCTCTAAATCTGGCTTGAAATTATTTTTCATTCTAATTCATAGAAATGGAGTAGCATGCAATGGTGTCGTCTCATACCACTGTGACTTAGTAGAAAAAATTTGTGGGCACAAAATGGGTGATCAGTGTCTTATTCTCTTCTGTTTGGGCCTTGTCTTTACCTTTTTCTTCTATATTTAATATGTAGAGGCAAGGCACCCCTCTAAATCTGGCTTGAAATTATTTTTTATTCTAATTCATAGAAATGGAGTAGCGTGCAATGGTGTCGTCTCATACAACTGTGAGTTAGTAGAAAAAATTTGTGGGCACAAAATTGAAGATCAGTGTCTTATTCTCTACTGTTTGAGCCTTGTCTTTACCTTTTTCTTCTATATTTAACATTATGTAGAAGTAAGGCATCCCTCTAAATGTGGTTGAAATTATTTTTCATTCTAATTCATAGAAATGGAGTAGCGTGCAATGGTGTCGTCTCATACAACTGTGAATTAATAGAAAAAATTTGTGGGCACAAAATGGGTGATCAGTGTCTCATTCTCTTCTATTTGTGTCTTGAATTAACCTTTTTCTTCTATATTTAACATTATGTAGAGGTAAGGCACCCCTCTAAATCTGGATTGCATTTATTTTTCATTCCAATTCATAGAAATGCAGTAGCGTGCAATGGTGTCGTCTCATACAACTGTGAGTTAGTAAAAAAAATTTGTGGGCACAAAATTGGTGATCAGTGATTTATTCTCTTCTATTTGAGCCTTGTCTTTACCTTTTTCTTCTATATTTAACATTATGTAGAGGCAAGGCACCCCTCTAAATTTTGCTTGATATAATTTTTCGTTCTAATTCATAGAATTGGAGTAGCGTGCAATGGTGTCGTCTCATACAATTGCGAGTTAGTAGCAAAAATTTGTGGGCACAAAATGGGTGATCAGTGACTTATTTTCTTCTCTTTGTGTCTTGTCTATACCTGTTTCTTCTATATTTAACATTATATAGAGGCAAGGCACCCATCTAAATGTTGTTGAAATTATTTTTCATTCTAATTCATAGAAATGGAGTAGCATGCAATGGTGTGTCTCATAAAACTGTGAGTTAGTAGAAAAAATTTGTGGGCACCAAATTGAAGATCAGTGTCTTATTCTCTTCTGTTTCTGTCTTGTCTTTACATTTTTCTTCTATATTTAACATTATGTAGAGGCAAGGCACCCCTTTAAATCTGGATTGAAATTATTTTTCAATGTAATTCATAGAAATGGAGTAGCATGCAAAGGTGCCGTCTCATACAACTGTGAGTTAGTAGAAAAAATTTGTGGGCACAAAATTGGTGATCAGTGTCGTATTCTCTTCTGTTAGTGCCTTGTCTTCATCTTTTTCTTCTATATTTAACATTATGTAGAGGTAAGGCACCCCTCTAAATCTGGCTTGAAATTATTTTGATTCCAATTCATAGAAATTGTGTAGCGTGCAATGGTGTCGTCTCATACAACTGTCAGTTAGTAGAATAAATTTGTGGTCAAAAAATTGGTGATAAGTGTCTTATTCTCTTCTGTTTGTGCCTTGTCTTTACCTTTTTATTCTATATTTAACATTATCTTGAGGCAAGGCACCCCTTGAAATCTGGCTTGAAATTATTTTTCATTTTAATTCATAGAAATGGAGTAGCATGCAATGGTTTCGTCTCGTACAACTGTGAGATACTCGAAGAAATTTGTGGGCAAAAAATGGGTGATCAGTGTCTTATTCTCTTCTGTTTGTGACTACCTTTTTTTTTATTTTTAACATTATGTAGAGGCAATGTACCCATCTATATCTGGCTTGACATTATTTTTCATTCTAATTCATAGAAATGGAGTAGCATGCAATGGTGTCGTCTCATACAACTGTGAGTTAGTAGAAAAAATTTGTGGGCACAAAATGGGTGATCAGTGTCTTATTCTTTTCTGTTTGTGCCTTGTCTTTACCTTTTTCTTTTATATTTAACATTATGTAGAGGCAAGGCACCACTCTAAATCTGGCCTGAAATTATTTTTCATTCTAATTCATAGAAATGGGGTAGCGTCAATGGTGTCGTCTCATACAACTGTGAGGTAGTAGAAAAAATCTGTGGGCACAAAATGGGTGATCAATGACTTATTCTCTTCTGTTTGTGCCTTGTCTTTACCTTTTTCTTCTGTATTTAACATTATGTAGAGGAAACGCACCCCTCTAAATCTGGCTTGAAAGTATTTTTCATTCTAATTCATAGAAATGGAGATGCGTGCAATGGTGTCGTCTCATACTACTGTGAGTTAGTAGAAAAAATTTGTGGGCACAGAATGGGTGATCAGTGTCTTATTCTCTTCTGTTTCTGACTTGCCTTTACATTTTTCTTCTATATTTAACATTATGTAGAGGCTAGGCCCCGCTCTAAAACTGTGTTCAAATTATTTCTTATTCTAATTCATAGAAATGGAGTAGCATGCAATGGTGTCGTCTCATACAACTGTGAGTTAGGAGAAAAAATCTGTGGGCACAAAATGGGTGATCAATGACTTATTCTCTTCTGTTTGTGCCTTGTCTTTACCTTTTTCTTCTGTATTTAACATTATGTAGAGGCAAGGCACCCCTCTAAATGTGGTTGAAATTATTTTGCATTCTAATTCATAGAAATGGAGTAGCGTGCAATGGTGTCGTCTCATACAACTGTGAGTTAGTAAAAAAGTTTTGCGGGCACAAAATGGGCGATTAGTGTCTTATTCTCTTCTGTTTGTGCCATATATTTACATTTTTCTTCTATATTTAACATTATGTAAATGCAAAGCCCCCCTCTAAATCTAACTTTAAATTATTTTTCATTCTAATTCATAGAAATGTTGTAGCGTTCAATGGTGTCGTGTCATACAACTATGAGTTATGTCGCGGTCGCCATTAGCCGCTCCTTAGAAAGACGTCCTTGAACTTCAAATTCCTGATCTCGCAGATTTAAGTCAACGAACATTCGTGAAACCAGACGACTAGTTCAATATCGTTGATGCCAAACCGTACCTCGTGATCATCGGATTATGCAGCGCTTTCTCAAACATCGGACAACAATTGTATTAATTTAATATCTACGGTTTTCTACTCCCTCTAGCCGGGGAGTTAATATCTGATCGGACCTGCCGGACCATTTTGATTTTACCTTGGATTTCCTTTGGACATTTTTTGGATTTTTACCTTGGATTACCATTGGACAAGTGTTTTTATCAATCAGACAATGTCTGACACAAGGTCATTAAAAAAGGATCCGCCGGAATATATCGGTAAGGTAAGTAACTCAAGGAAAAAGAGGCAAGTGCCCACCTCAGTTCTTCCTCACAACGGAAACCTCATCCTACAAATATGACCCTAACTCCTGAAATGGAGAACGAAATCCAGTTGCCTCCCCAAGAGGCATCCAACTTTGACCAAAATACTCTTCCTGAAGAGTCAACCAAAGCCTACCCTCCGCTTTCTAATAAGGCAACCGACTCAAACCAGCTGACTAATAAAGATGCACTGACCGAGGAATCACCCTGTGGCTGGAAGACCCCACCCGCCTGCATTTTCAATTTAAAGGATTTCCTGGAGAAGGCCGAAAATTATGCCCATCTCATTACAGATGGCGGCTTGGTGGTGGACACCCATGATTTGGAGAAATACCTGGAAAGGACTGTGTCCGTGTTTGTGGTCGACAAGCGTTTACGTAAGATTTGCCGATCCACAAAAGACAACATTTTCTAGGCTCTGACGTCGTTTGGATTTTTGCCACAGCAGATTAACCGAGGTGCTGGAGCCTTTATGTGGGATGTACTGCTGCCCACACCCGAAGACTGTATTTCCATGATTAATAAGGAGTTGATAACAAAAGACCTGATCCTCCGTACGGAATACAAGGGTATGAGGAAGACCAGGGTGGCAGTTTACGAAGTACCAGCTTATGTCAAAGGAGAGGCGCTGGCTGCCTATTTCAAACAGTTTGGGCAGATAATCAGCGTCTCCTCCGACCGTGAACTAGGGGAATGGAGCTTCAATATCATGCTCTCGAAGAAGGCCTTCGGCTCCATTCCTAACTGTTTGAATATTGGCAAGAGGTCTTTACCTCTCATTGTGACTGGTAGAAAGTCGGCCTGCTGGAAGTGTGGAAAGCCTGGTCACCTGGCACCTTCCTGTCCGGAGAAAGCGACCTCTTGATTTCAGCCTGCCTCCGACAAAAACCCCCATCATCCAACAATCAAGACTAGTAATGGGAAAACGTCCGATTTGGTGTTGCCGGCTACCCCTCTGTCTAAGGAAACGGAAGGGGATTGGAAGGTTGTTAGAAAGAGTAAAGGGAAGGGACAAACAACATCTATTACTTCCCCTAAGGCTTGTGCGTCCACGGACATGGACACTCCCCCTCCTCGCAGCCGTACGGGTGATACCTCGGTCACTGTTCCATGGAATGACAAAGATCCGTCCTTCGATAAAATCCAGGACATTATCAAGCTGAAGGAGTCTTTATCATCGTCACGTCATCATCTGCAGCAAAACCATATTCTACTCCGGGTTCTCCAGCGCCAAAATCATCGTTACAAACAGACTCTACTCGCCCCTCATCCTCTGCCCCATCTTCCCCGTCCAAGTTGAAAAAACGACCCAACACCTCAGCAAGAGCCCTCTCTTTCTCTCCGAAAAAGAAGGATGCAATTCCCTTGGTTAACACCAAACCTCCTGTACCGTCCCCTATAAAAAAAGACAGCTTTACGCCCGGGAAGAGACAGAGGAGTCCTTCGGAAGAAGCTGGCGGGAAAAAGAGGAAAGCTAAGCTGGCTTATAACACGGGGAAGAATGTCTGCCGTGTGACAATGGAAAGTGAGGAGAAGGCAAAGGACTTTGCTAAGAGGACCAATAATTTAAAAGTCCTCCTGGCCATGAAGAAATGCAGTGACAGGGACCTGGACGATCCTACCAACTTTCCCAGGGCAAAGATGATCCTGACTGTAGTCCGCATTGGGTCCGGATCACGGCAGATCTGGAGCATGATAGAGGAGGCGAAAAAGAGCTTCCCGGTGCCTTCTCAAATGGTCATCACGAACAATGACGAATTGAATAAACTGAAACAGTTCTGTTGTGGGAGGGTCCCTGTTTTGGTTCACCCCTCCCTATACAGGGCTTTAAAATTAACATTCCCTTTGGATGTCGGAGGCTTGTCCCAGGATGGCTCCATCAAGACTGCGATGGGCACTGGTTCCATGGGTGAAGCTGTAGGCATTCTCACTCCGACTATGTTTCAGGGCGACGCCCAACCCTAAGGTAAGTGTCTCACAATGGCTCTGTGGTTAGCAACTTTGAATGGGAGAGGGCTGAGGTCGGAGTCTCGCAGGGTGAGACTCGTACGTGACCTTCAGCATCTCGGCGTGAATGTTTGTTGTCTACAGGAGACCCATCTTATTGGCAGTGACTATGAGAATATTCTGTCGAAGAGGTTTCACCTCTACTCAGCTTATTTTGATAGTCGCTCAAGAGGGGTTTCTTGGCTGATCAGCAGGTCCCTGGCGGCGTCGTGTTCTCTTGTGTTCGCGGATCCGGAGGGCAGGCTTTGTGTCCTGGACGTCATCATAAAAGGAAAGTCTCTTCGCTTCATCGGTGTTTATGCGCCCAACGACCAGGCGGAGCGGGCGTCCTTTTTTCGTCGGGTCGAGCCGTTTTTGGCGACGCCTCGGCAGGTAGTTTTAGCGGGTGATTGGAACGCCGTCCTTGATCCCAAATTAGATCGTAGTGGGTTAAGATCGGGCTCTTACAACCCGGACGTGAAACCATTTCGTGATTTTATCGACAGATCTGATCTCGTCGATAAGTTTCGGAACGAACACCCCGGGCAATTAGCGTGGACTTGGACAAATAGGGGAGGCCCGGATTCGGTAGTTCGCACGAGCTACATCGACCGGGTTTTAGTTAGGAGAGTCGACGTAGGGCTTTTAGAGTTTCCAAGTTTTCATTCGATAGTTTACTCGGATCATCGGCTCGTCCGGGTGCGGGTAAACTTAGATAAGCCTAAACCTAGAATGAATAGTTACTGGAAGTTTAACACGTCATTGCTCGACGTGAAGGACTTCCGTGATCAGTTACTGATAACCATTCAGAGGGAATTGACGGGGAGTGTGCTTGGGAATAAGTGGTGGGGACACCTTAAGTCAGTCATCAGGTCGTTTGCAGCTGATTATAGTCGTCGGCTCAATAGAGATAGATTAGCAGCGCAAACGGCAGCTGAATCTAGATTAGAGGGTGCCATCCAGTCGGGAGATAGTGGGGAAGTAGCAGTAGCTAGGACCGAGTTGGCCTCCTCGCTTATCAAGAAGGACCAAGCTCTGGTAGTTAGGGCTAGGTTGAAGAAAATGTCTGCCGAGGCGACTAACATGGCTACAGAACTCAGGCAAGAGGAGTTGCGCAGCGCGTCAGATCGGTACTTTCCAAGCGTCACATCGCCGGACGGACGCCGGACGACTACAAACGAAGGCATCTGCGAGGCTTTTCGATCTTATTTCCGCGACCTTTTTACTAGGGAGCCCGGTCTGAGCCCCGCCAATTTCGACGCATATTTAGCCGACTTTCCACGTCTCGGGACGGGGGAAGCGGACTTGTGCGAGGGGGCCGTCACCGAGGAGGAGATCCGGGAGGCTTTGAAACAGGCCGGCCGGGACAAGACTCCGGTTATAGACGGTCTTCCCTACGAGTTGTACTTGAGGCTGTCGCCCCTTTTTGTTCCGCTGCTGGCACTGATGTTCAACCACTGGGTGAGGAACGGGACGATACCCCGACGCTTCACCAGGGGTGTTATCAAGTTGTTACGGAAGAGCAAAAGCGGAGGGGATGGGATAGGTAATTTCCGCCCTTTGACTATGCTTGAATGTAGAGTTGAAGATTTTGGCGAAGGTCTTGGCCAACCGTTTGCAGCTTGTCCTCGATGGTCTGATAGGTCCCGAACAGACATGCGCTGTGAGTGGGAGGACTATCCAGGACAACCTTCATATGATTCGCCAGATCATAGAAAAAGTCGACGGTGAAGCCGCGCTGATCAATTTGGATCAGTCCAAGGCATTCGATAGGGTGGACCATCGTTTTCTCGAAGCTGTTCTCGCCTCTGCCGGGTTCGGGTGCCAATTTCGATCCTGGATACGTCTCCTGTACAGGTCCCCTGGGGCACTGGTGGAAGTGAACGGGGTGAGGTCGGAGCCTTTCACCTTGTCTCGATCGATTCGTCAAGGTTGTCCGCTTTCGCCTATGCTATATGTTCTTGCTTTGGAACCCTTCCTTCGCAAGCTAAAGGCGAATCCGGTCCTTCGCGGAATTTCTTTACCTGGTGCCAACAAATCGGCCAAGTGTTCAGCCTATGCTGACGACCTGTCTGTTTTCGTTAAGAACACCGCCGAAATTCACGAAGTCAGCAAAGAAGTTTGCAGGTATGAGATGGTGGCGGGGGCCACAATCAATTGCGATAAGTCTGTCGGCTTGCGGTTGGGTGATTGGGAGGGTGTTCCTCTCCCCGGTCCCTTCGGCTGGACGGACGGGCCCGTTAAGATACTCGGTGTCTGGTTCGGGCCCGGTCTTCAGCTAGACACCAACTGGTCGGAGGTTCGGAAGAAGGTCGAGAAAGCAGTTCGCCTGTGGACTCGAAGGAATCTTTCTTTGAAGGGGAGGGCGGAAGTGTGCATTACGCACATCAACCAGATCCTCCTCTACCGTCTTTCGGTTCTTCCGCTCCCGTCTACCGAACTAGACAATTTCGTTAAAGAGCTTTTCAATTTCCTTTGGAGAGGAAAAGCTCATTTGGTAAATCGCAGGGTCTGCAGCCTCCATCCTGCCGAAGGCGGTCTGGGAATGCCAAGCGTCGAGACACGTCAGCACATACTCCGCTTGAATTTCCTAGAACGGATGTGTACGCCAAAGGACGATGAGGGCGAATTCTGGAAGGAAGACGCTCGTCAAGCTTTTCCATCCCTGGAAAGTGTGCATTCCGACGAGGTGGAGGCTCACCGCTCAACTGATGGTGAATGCCTCTTTTATCAGGAATGTAGGAAAGCGCTGTGCTGCCTCCTTGTGGTAAAAGAACACCTTTCTGACACACGGGATTTGTCACGGAAGGCTTTATATCTGGTAATTGTGAGGGGAAAGGCCAAGGACAAGCTCCCGAGCGAGATGGGCCTTACGAACGGGCAGTTTCGCTCCGTTTCGCCTTGGGCGCCCGGGTTGAAATGTCACAATAACGACGAGGCATCCCTCACGTGGCTGGTGTTGCGAGGGGCTCTCTGGGTCGGCAAAAAGCTCTGCGCAGCGGGTTTGGCGGTTACAGCCAAATGTGTTCGCTGTGGTGACTGTGAGGAATCAATCGAACATGCCTTCTTTCACTGCGACGTTGTGCAACCATTGTGCAGGCTGATTGAAGGCTACATGGTTCGCGTCTTGGACGGAAAGTTTTTTGTCCTGGAAGCCAGTTCCGTTTGTGCCAACGTGGTTCCGTCAATGTCGAGGGATCAGCACTATGTGCTCTTGTGTCTGCTCGGCATTATGCGAATGGTAATGTGGACGACTAGACAGAAGGAGTTTCACGCGGGTGAGAAATTTTCCTCCTTGCAACTGGTCTCTTTCTTTAGGCATCAGCTTAAGGTTAAGATCAGGGCGGAGAGGGTGCGTCTCTCCACGTCGAAATTCGGCAAAAGATGGGTGAAAGTTTCACGCTTGGTGCGAGTGAGAGGTGCTGACCTCGAGTGGTTGTTGGATGCAACTTAGGCAAGAGGATTTTGGGACTCGAACCGAAACATCAGTCATCCCGGGACATTTAAGGTAAGATAGGACTTTTTCTTTTTCAGTTTTCGCCTTCTCAGGGCTAAATATTTTCCTTTCAACATAGCTAGTGCATGCAAGTACATAAGTCCCGCTTTTTTGTCCTCATTTTAGTTATTTGTCTCCCCCCCACTTTAGGTGACAGATGTCTCTTTTCTCTGGATTTGTTTCAACCCAGTTAATCGAGATTTCTGCCACATTTTTGGAAGGGTCCTACTACTAATATTGTTTTGTTTAGTTTCTTTTACAAACATGTTTTTCATTGTATATAATCATTGGGTTTATTTTTTTCCCGATCCCTCGATAATTGTAAAAATAAAAACTTCATGATAGGTCTTTTCATAGCGAAAATGTGGTATTTTGGTGATTGTGGTGTGATTGTAATGAGTAAAAGCGTTGTTATGGTGAAAGGATTATTGTAAGTACGAATGGGTCAAAGATTGAGACTAGTTAGTTTTGAGATAGGACTAGAGAAGACCAATCTTTTCCCCACCCCCATTTTTAGCCCTCGTGGCACATTTGTACCATTTTGGTAAATAAATAATAGGATCAAAGTGCAGTATCTGTGCTTTGTGATCATCCGGGCTGGCTTCTGTCGAACTCTCTAATGCAGAGAGGAACTCGGAGGAAGCTTTGCCGAAGGGCAAGGTTTCCATCGGGGAGGTAGACAGGACCTGAACCCGTCAAGGCGGGTTCAAAGGTCATATTTTTGGCCGAGCCTACGGGCTCGCGGGATACCCATATTAAACCGGCCTTGTGCCACATTTAATCCTCGTGGGTGGATTAATAAATACCAAGCTGCTCGGCCCGGGGTCCTGGATCAAAGTGTAGTACGCTGCCTTTGTGAGCTTCCGGTGCTTTGTCGAGAGTGTTACTCTTCGGCGCGATCCCGTCTCCGCGGTCGATCCGCCCTGGAAGACGTATCACCTCTCTGACCGGCTTCGCCAAGTGATACACTTTGGCGCGATCCCGTTTCTGCGGTCGATCCGCCCTGTGAAGTCTATCACTGTTCTGACTTGGCCCTGTTTAGGGACTCCGCCTTTGCAAGGGGATGCACTTTGGCGCGATCCCGTTTCCGCGGTCGATCCGCCCTGTGAAGTCTATCACTGTTCTGACTTGGCCCTGTTTAGGGACTCCGTCTTCGCCAGGGGATACACTTTGGCGCGATCCCGTTTCCGCGGTCGATCCGCCCAGTAAAGTTGTATCACTGTTCTGACTTGGCCCTGTTTAGGGACACCGATCAACCTAGTGCTGTTCCGGTCTATTCTCCCATCCGGCAGTCGACCAGCTACATCCGTTTCGCCGATCAACTCTACATTCGTTTTTACCAATACGACCGAAGGCCCTAAACAAAACCAGTCATACCGGACCCGACACCAACTTGAACACATTACTACAGAGTACTCTCTTGTACAATTGGCATTATTAAAATCGACATTATTGTTTCATAAAACTTCGCCTTTGTCCCCTCATTGTCTTGGCTGTTCACATATTTAACATTATGTAAAGGCAATGCACTCCTCTAGAACTGGCTTGAAATTATTTTTTATTCTAATTCATAGAAATGGAGAAGCGTGCAATGGTGTCGTCTCATACAACTGTGAGTTAGCAGAAAAATTTTGTGGGCACAAAATGGGTGATCAGTGTCTTATTCTCTTCGGTTTGTGCCTTGTATTTACCTTTTTCTTCTATATTTAACATTATGTAGAGGCAAAGCCCCCCTCTATATCTGTCTTGAAATTATTTTTTATTCTAATTCATAGAAATAGATTAGCGTGCAATGGTGTCGTCTCATACAACTGTGAGTTAGTAGAAAAATTTTGTGGGCACGAAATGGGTGATCAGTGCCTTGTCCTCTTCTGTTTGTACCTTATATTTACCTTTTTCTTCTATATTTAACATTATGTAGAGGCAAGGCCCCCCTCTAAATCTGGCTTGAAATTATTTTTCATTCTAATTCATAGAAATGGAGTAGCGTGCAATGGTGTCGTGTAATCGAACTGTGAGTTAGTAGAAAAATTTTGTGGTCACAAAATGGGTGATCAGTGTTTTAATCTCTTTTGTTTGTGACTTATATTTACCTTTGTCTTCTATATTTAACATTATGTAGAAACAAGCCCCCCTCTAAATCTGGTTGAAATTATTTTTCATTCTAATTCATTGAAATGTAGAAGCGTGCAATGGTGTCGTCTCATACAACTGTGAGTTAGTAGAAAGATTTTCTGGGCACAAAATGGGTGATCAGTGTCTTATTCTCCTGTTTGTGCTTTGTATTTACCTTTTTCTTCTATATTTAACATTATGTAGAGGCAAGACCCTCCTCTATATCTAGTTTGAAATTATTTTTCATTATAATTCATTGAAATGGAGTAGCGTGCAATGGTGTCGCCTCATACAACTGTGAGTTAGTAGAAAGAATTTGCGGCGCAAAATGGGTGATCAGTTTTTATTCTCTTCTGTTTGTGCCTTATATTTACCTTTTTCTTCTATATTTAACATTATGTAGAGGCAAGGCCCCTCTCTAAATCTGGATTGAAATTATTTTTCATTCTAATTCATAGAAATGGAGTAGCGTGCAATGGTGTTGTCTCATACTACTGTGAGTTAGTAGAAAAATTTTGTGGGCAAAAAATGGTGTTCAGTGTCTTATTCTCTTCTGTTTCTACCTTATATTTTTCTTTTTCTTCTATATTTAACATTATGTAGAGGCAAGGCCCCCCTCTAAATCTGGCTTGAATTTATTTTTCATTCTAATTCATAGAAATAGAGTAGCGTGCAATGGTGTCGTCTCATAAAACTGTGAGTTACTAGAAAAATTTTGTGGGCACAAAATTAGTGATCAGTGAATTATTCTCTTCTTTTTGTGCCTTGTATTTACCTGTTTCTTCTATATTTAAGATTATGTAGAGGCAAGGCCCCCCTTTAAATCTGGCTTGAAATTATTTTTCATTATAGTTCATAGAAATGTCGTAGCGTGCGATGGTGTCGTCTCATACAACTGTGAGTTAGTAGAAAAATTTTGTTGGAAAAAATTGCTGATCAGTGACTTATTCTCTTCTATTTGTGCCTTGTATTTACCTTTTTCTTCTATATTTAACATTATGTAGAGTTAAGGCCCCCCTCTAATTCTGGCTTTAAATTTTTTTTCATTCTAATTCATAAAATTGGAGTAGCGTTCAATAGTGTCGTCTCATACAACTGTGAATTAGTAGAATAATTTTGTGGGCACAAAATTGGTGATCAGTGACTTATTCTCTTCTGTTTGTGCCTTGTATTTACCTTTTTCTTGTATATTTAACATTATGTAGAGGCAAGGCCCCCCTCTAAATCTCGCTTGAAATTATTTTTCATTGTAATTCATAGAAATGGAGTAGCGTGCAATGGTATCGTCTCATACAACTGCGAGTTAGTAGAAAAATTTTGTGGGCACGAAATTGGTGATCAGTGACTTATTCTCTTCTGTTTGTGCCTTGTATTTACCTTTATCTTCTATATGTGGCTCCATTTAACGAGGCAGAAAGGGAAAAGAAAGAAAAGAAGAAAAGGAGAGGCTAAGAACCGAATCGTGAGTGATAAGCAAGAACATACACACAGCTAAGAGACAATGGATAAAAGGATATTTTGATAAGTAACAAATGGCGAAAGAGTGTCATTACAATGACAGGGAAATTGTGAGTAAAAAGAAACGGAAAGTTGGAAAGAATCACATAAGTTTTGGCATCGGCTGTGTTATCTAAGGATATGAAAACAAACTATTCGTACGGGAAGACATCTTTTTATCAACTACAGACCGGCTGGCCAAAGAAAAAGAGAGAAAAAATTCAAATGAAAATGTTATTTCGTTACGTGACAAAAAACAGGCAACTAAAAGGACTTGGACAGATATGAAAAATTAAAAACCACCCACGAGCCTCCGACGGATCCTCCTTGGCCTGCGATAATAAAATTTTGTTATCAGGAATTTGTGCCGAAGGAAAATGAATGTGTTTTTTTCTTTCTTCGAGGCGACAGACTGGCTGAAACTTTGGAGATGTTTCTTTTTGAGACCGTGTTAAAGAAGACCACACATTCTGATAATTAGCGATAAAATACCTGACGTAAACCACGTGTAGAACAAGATTTATGACCGCCATTGTCATATTGTCCCGTTCGCGGCTGGAGAAATGATAAACCATTAAGGGGAAGAAAAGGGAAAGAGAAGAGATAATTTTTTTTTTTTAAGCAAGATATTTTTTTTTCTTCCTGAAACATAGCCGCAGATTCGACCACGCCTGACTAAGACATCATTGGTCGAGTGGTGATCACGTGATGTACGAGGGAGGCTGTTGACGCCCATCTGGAGGATGAGAAAGAGAGGTTGCTGCGAAGATGTGGGGAGGGCAGCTCACGCCCCTCTGAAGTATGATGAGAAGGTGGGAGTGAGGAAAGGTTCCCAAAAATGGAAAAAGGTGGAAATTCTTAACCAGAGAGGTGGATATGTATTTAGAATTATCGAGGAACCCCCCGGCGCCGACATACACACCCCGGTTTTGGTCGGCGCCCATATAAACGAAGCCACAACGAGCAGAGTTGAGTCGAGTCCCAGCAGTTCCCAGAGTCAGTCTTCGGTTGAGGCAAGCGTCGCAGATAGCTGACCAGGATTCACGCACATTCCAGACCCATCTTCAAACCAAGAACAATTATTTTGAAGAGTGACTTATATCCAGATCACCGAAATAAGTTTTACTTTTGACTTTCGTCCAAAGACCCACCGAAACACCAATTTCTTAGAGAGCAGACGACTTGAAGTGTTAAAACTTGCCTAGCAGAAAACGACGTGTCACAATCCATAGAACGGGTCGGGAGATAGATGCAGTCCTATGTATCGAACAACTAGACATAAAGTTTGTTACCTTTTTCTTTGATACTTTGAACTTTTGAGTTTTCATTTTATTGCCTTTTATGCATATTTGTGTGGTATCACCCGCGTTGAACTCGGTTTGCAGTACGGCCCCGACGACTGATTGATTTCCTCTGCCTAGATCAATTCACAACGTGGGTAGGCAGACTGGGAATCAAAGTAGTTACTTCGGTAACCAGGCGTTGGAAGCGAGTTGGGAACGACGAGGCTGATATCAAATCTAACCAGATTCCCACCCGAATCACCAAAAGGTTAGAACATCGCATTTGGAGCAGCGACACCCGAACGGAGCAGCGAGGAGCGAACGGCTGGCGCCGCGGCAAGGACGTCACAGTTGGTGCCGTGGTAGACTGGGATAGAACGACACGGTTGGCGCTGCGACCAGGGGACGACGTCACAATTGGTGCCGGGACCACAGGATAGGACCCTGGAACAGCCACTGCCACAATTAGTACCGTGACAGCAGGACAGGATCCTGGATAGACCGCTGTTGCTGAGAAATTTCGAATAGGACTCAAAACGACCCGGGACCGAGAGGAACGAGAACAGAATCGTCTGTAAGGTAGGACACTTTGCTTGATATCCCAACCTCGATTGTTGCTGCGTAGATTGTCTTTCTCTTTAAATATGTCGGACTATGATTCAGATAGAGCAGTGGGGGGTGAAGAGGGGGATGAAGAGGGGGTTAGACAAGGGTTGTCAGCTGACCTGAGAAAGTTGTTGGGTGGACCGAGGGTCCCAGCATTTGACGGCAGTGGGAAAGATTTCCAAAACTGGCTGGCAATCCTGGAGAAGAGCCGAATTATATATGAACTCACAGATCAGGAGACCCTGTATCTGGCATATGATGCCACAAAGGGGAAAGCCTCTGAGTTTATGAAGGAGCTCTTGGAGAGTCAACCCCACTTGTCTTGGGAAAGATTAAAGGGACTATTGACCAAGGAATTCACCGACGAGGGCACGGCTATAGGGGCCATGAGGGCCCTCTTAAAGCTGACACAGCTGCGGGACGAAACCCCTGGAGAATTGGGGGCTCGAGCGGGGAAGCTGTCATCATTGGCCTTCCCAGAAGTGGTTAGAGACAATGCGGTCATGCAGGCCCAGTTAGCAGACCTGTATGTGGAGGCCCTAAGTGACGAGCGTGTTCGTCAGGACGTGCTGAAAGAGGGGCCGGTGAGACTATCCGCGGCAATAGAGCTGGCCAAGGAGAGCCAGGGCGTATTGGAAAAGGTAAAAAGGTTTGGAAGGAACCAGATACTAAGTCAAGAGGTCGAAAAAAGGGGGAAAGGCGGAAGACCCCCCGCGTGGAATCGGAGGGTCAAGCTAGAAGTAGATCAGCCTGAGGTGTGGGAAGAAGACCCCAATAGAAAGGCATGGTCAACCAGGCATGGATTTTATAAGCCCACGCCGGGTAGATACGGGCTGGTCTGCTGGACCTGTGGGCATGAGGACCACAGAGCGGCGGAATGTCCGACGAAGCGGGGTTTGCCCCTAGACTTCGAACAGGACAGGTGCACCAGGTGTGGAAAGAGAGGACACCTGGCCAAGTGGTGCGGGCTGAGAAAAGGCGCCCCACCGATATTAACAAAGAAGGCCGAGCCCAAGAGACAAGACCAGGGAAAAGCCATCGGGACACCCCGGAATTAAGAGGGAGGGTGGCCCAGTTAAAAAGAAGGGAAATAAAAGCTTGGACCAGAGACTAGATATTTGTGCTTTGTTATAAACGGAGACGGTATTAAACCCGACATGGATAAGGTGAAAGTCATAAGGGAAATGCCAGAACCTAAGACAGTGAGACAGGTAAGAGGTTTTATAGGAGCTATAGGTTACTACCGACGCTTCGTCCCGGCATTTTCGAGAATTGCCATACCACTAGTAGCCCTGACGAAGAAATACGCTAGGTTCAAGTGGACAGAGGATTGTCAACAGGCATTTGATACGTTAAAAGAACAGTTGACAGCCGTCCCACTGCTGACGTACCCAGATCTCAGCAAGCCCATGGTACTATACACTGATGCCAGTGAGCAGTGTATAGGAGCAGTTCTTACCCAGCCGTGTCCCGATAAAGAAGGACCAGTGCCAGGCATACCAGAGGAAGTACCGATATACTTTCTCTCTCATAAGCTCTCAGAGACACAACAGAGATGGCCAGTAATAGAAAGAGAAGCATATGCTATCATGTATGCTCTCCAAAAACTGGACTACTACTTGAATGGTGCGGTCTTTACTATAAAAACAGACCACAAACCTCTGCAGTACCTATTGCAGGCAGAGTGGACGAATAATAAGAAGATTCAACAGTGGGACCTTAAGTTAAGGGGCTACCACTGTAAGATAGAGTATTTGGCAGGGAAGGAAAACACGTGCGCAGATTTACTCTCAAGAATACCGAAACAACTGGAAGAAAGATCTGTAAAAGTAGAGCAGGGAGTAGATGATAAAGCCTATAGAATAGGAGTAATTAACTCTAATATGCTAAAAGATCGCCCTATGTTAGAATCGGACGAAGAAGGGGACACACAGATAATAACCGATCCCTACTGGACAGAAGGAATTGAGAAGGAGCAGGCAGATCGTGAAATAGCTGCCCTGAGAGAAAAGGTGAAGGCAGGAGAGACCACCAAGTATCCCATAATAGAGGAAAGGCTGTATTATCTCTCAGGCAGGGATGAAGAAGTCAAGCCCAAGTTGTATGTGCCCAAAAGTTTAAGACCAGAGGTATTGGAACAGTGCCACGAGAGGTTGGGTCACATGGGAATTCATAGGACATGTGATCTAATAGGAAGAAAGTACTATTGGCCCAAATTGTACGGATATGTCACTAACTATGTTCGGAGCTGCGTAGTATGCCAGTCGCAGAGCAGAAGGCAGGAGATGGCACCATTGGAGGAGACGGACGTGCCGAACTTCCCCTTCGAGAAAGTGAGTATGGATGTATCAGGACCATATGGGGAAACTGCGCAGGGAAACAACTACATAGTGAGTTTTGTTGATTGGCTAACAAATTGGCCTGAGGCATTTGCAGTACCAGACAAGAAGGCTAGAACTGTGGCCGGTTTGATAATAGGTGAAATCTTCCCTAGGTATGGCGCCCCTGTGCAGTTGGTAACAGATAATGGCACGGAGAATATAAACAGCATAATGAGAGAAGTGCTGACAGGTTTGAATATAGAGCATGTAAAAACATCTCCATATCACCCCCAAGGAAATGCTAAAGTGGAAAGGTTTCATAGAACCTTGGGAGATGTATTGGCCAAGCTGGTCAGAGAGAACACTGGAAACTGGGACTTGTATTTGACACAGGCTCTGGCGGCCGTGAGGTTTACGATAAACGAAACCTCCAGATTTTCTCCTTACTTTATGTTGTTTGGCAGAGACGTGGTCCTGCCTGTTGATAACCTATTGAAGCCCCAAAGAAAGTATATGGGAGAAAATCATCATCAGCTGTTGCTAGAACAACAACATAAAATATTTGTTCAGGCCAGAAGAAGAATAAAAAGGGCCCAGAATAAAAGAAATGAGAGAGTGAATGCTGAAAGAAAGGTAGTAGAATTGAAGGTTGGAGACCCTGTCTACTACAAAATCCACCAGAGAGAAGGAAAGCTGGACCAAAGATGGGAACCGTACTACCGGATAGTAGAGCAGACGGGGCCAGTATCATATGTAATATGGGATCAAGTGGCAGGACGAGCAAGGAGGGTCCATGACAATGATCTAAAGAAGGCTGAAATAGCTAACCTGGAAATGAGCGTGCCGAGGCCTAAGAAGACAAGGACAAGGAAGGTAACTCTGGTTGAGCCGGAAGAAATGGAGACGGAGGAAGATTCCGAAGAAAATGAGGAGATAGATCGACTTGGCCAGATAGACGAAGCGATCCGAGTGACGGGGTTGGAACCCTCGGCGGATATCAGCGGTGTTCAGTCGTCGACTGAATCGGTGCAGGAAGACCCTGCGAGGTCGCCATCGCACCCCCATGTCCAAAGGAAAGGAAGAGAAAGACGAGGAGATCCAATTAAGCAGCCAAGGGCTCTAAAAAGAGGCACCCTGAACAGGACGAAGGGTCCAGCGAGTGGGAGGAAGAGGATCAAATACCCCTTTCCCAGCTCAAGGAATAGCTAAGGAACAGGAGAGATCTAGACATAGAGTCAGGAGGTATTAAAGACGTCCAGGGCGAGGACTCTAAACAGAAGGAAGAGTCAGGGGAGGAAGAAGAGGACAAAACACCTCCTGGACGGGAATTAAACACAGAGGGAAGGTTAGAGGTTGAGCAGGGACCACCTCGGAAGATGAGATCAAGAAAGGTGAAGAACCCCAAATCTCAGTAGAACAAAGAAGGCTGTGCAGAATAGAAACATTCGGTGTCGACAGGTAACGACACTGGCTCTGTCTGCTAGGAGTTAGTTGGAGGAGGGAAGAGCTGAACGTAGTAAGAAATTATGGAATAATTGAGTGATGAATTGAGCAAGACTGAATGGTTGTGAAGAATAACAACAAGAGAATTTTGTTACCTTACAGGAATAATCAAGATGAAAGGGCTGATGATGATGATGATGATAGCCGCACTGATGGTGACGATGGCGGAAGCTGGGAAGCACAGCCGAAACACCATTTTTAAAAAGACGAGTGAAGTAATAATAACCAGGTCTAAATGGTTGATCACATTCGTGATAGATTTGAAACCATACGATTCGCTACTAAATAAGTTAAGAAATGAGCTAACGCAGCTGGATGCAGCCCGGTTGAAGGTAGGGCAAGATTATCCCAAGGAAAAGGGTATCTTAGTTTACTACACTCCCTAGAATCAGAGGCCACTATGACAGAGGCACAATGGAGGGACATGCAAAATTACCTAAAGGGAATAGAGTTACTGCAGACGCGGGAAAAGAGATCAGTAGTTCCGATTGTAGGAAAAGCGTTAAATGTCCTGTTTGGAACAGTGACTGAAGATGACGTTAAATTCATAAGAAGGAAACTGGGAGAAGTGGAAGTAAACCAGAGGAGGCTTGCTCAAGTGGCAAGGGAGAGTGTGACCATATTAAATGTGAGAAGGTTAGAGGTGGCCAAAAACAGAGCCAGAATCAATTGGTTAATAGATAACCTGGCAGGGTTGAGACAAGAGATAATTAATGATACAGAAACTGTAATGATCGAATTACAAGAAATGAGCGGATTCATGCAAAAATATTTCCAACTGATGACAATTACGAATAAGGTACGACAAACTAGTCAGTCGTTGACGACCTTGCTGGAACCCGTGAGAGCGCAATTAGACATGCTGTCATTGGGACACCTCTCCCCAAGCATAGTAAACCCGGGTCGCCTAAGGGAAGTGCTACTCGGAATACAGGCCGAGTTACCCCACCATTTAAGGCTGCCAGTGGACCCCACCAAAGAATTGTGGAAATATTATAATGCACTGGGATGTGTGACCTTGTTGGAAAATAGACGACTATTGGTTGTGATATCTGTTCCGTTGTTAGATAGAGAGAGTATATTCGAGATATACCAGGTTATAAATTTACCCATTCCCTACCCCAGAAGAGATCAAGGTTTGGGAATGATAGCAAGGTACAAGGTGGAAACAGAATACATAGCTTTAAATTCAGGGAGAACGAAATTCATGTTGCTAACAGCTGAAGAAGCTAGAAAGTGTAGAGATGATGCTCTAGGGACTTGTACCTCGTTAAGCCCTATCTATATAACTGGTAACCGCAAAATGTGCATACTAGAATTGTTTGAAGGGAAGAGAGAAGGAATTAAGAGAACCTGCCAAGTGGAGGTATTAGCAAACACGGCATTACCACAAGCTATCAGTGTTTCAGACAGGGTGTGGGCAGTAGCCACACAGAAACCTATCAGCTTGTCTAGGGTGTGTGGGGGAGAGTCCACAAGGACATTAAGAGTAAGGCCACCATTATCCCTGTTAAAGTTACCCATGGGATGTTCGGCATTTGGGATATCTATGTCCTTACCCCCCTACTACCAGGAAGAAGAAAGATATGAAGAGAAAGATTCAATCATAGAAATGATTGGCAGAGGCTTAGTCAATTGTACAGAATTATGGGAGCCAATAGTGAAGGGATTCTCCTATGTTACCTTGAATAAAATGCCAGAACTAATGAAGCCGATAGAAAAGATCGATATGGATCAATTGAGGGACAAGTTAAGTGCGTTGGGAAATGAAGGTATGGCTTGGGAAGGCGATGAGCAGATCGCGATAAGTTGGTCAATAGTGATGGGTTCATTCATAGTTATAGCCATCGGGGGTATAGTAGTATGGAAGATTAAGAGTAAGAGGAGATTAACGAACGACAATCCAATGCGCATGCAGCAACTCGAGAGGGAGATGCCAAGCAGTGTTCCTTACTCATAGAGAATCGGCGAAGAAATTGCAGGAAGACCAGCGGAGGAGGCTGGCGTGAGACCGCCACGTGCGGCGGAAAATCCTCCCACAGCGGAGAGGAAAACATTGACCAAGAAGGGCAAGCCATAGTAACCACATCTGCACCCACAGGCACACGCACACATTACATTACATATAGAATAGAGGAACTTGAAAAAGATTATTACATTGCATGTAGAACAGAAGAATTTGAAAGAGAACATTACGTTGCATGTAGAACAGAAGAAAATGAAAAAGAACATTACATTGCATGTAGAACAGAAGAACTTGAAAGAGAACATTACATTGCATGTAGGAAAGTAGTATAGAATTGCATGGGACAAATGCATGATGCATGTTAAATGGTGTATTTGGGTTTAGGTGTCATTCACGGGTACATGACAAATCGGTTAGGGGAAGATTGTGGCACCATTTAACGAGGCAGAAAGGGAAAAGAAAGAAAAGAGGAAAAGGAGAGGCTAAGGACCGAATCGTGGGTGATAAGCAAGAACACACACATGGCTAAGAGACAATGGATAAAAGGATATTTTGATAAGTAACAAATGGCGAAAGAGTGTCATTACAATAACAGGGAAATTCTGAAAGGAAAAAAAAGAAAGAATCAGATATGTTTTGGCATCGGCTGTTATCTAAGGATATGAAAACAAACTATTGGTACGGGAAGACATCTTATTATCAACTACAGACCGGCTGGCCAAAAAAAAGAGAGAAAAAATTCAAATGAAAATGTTATTTCGTTAAGTGAAGAAAAACAGGCAACTAAAAGGACTTGGACAGATATGAAAGGCAACAGACTGGCTGGAACTTTGGAGATGTTTCTTTTTGAGACCGTGTTAAAGAAGACCACACATTCTGATAATTAGCGATATAATACCTGACGTAAACCACGTGTACAACAAGAGTTATGACCGCCATTGTCATATTGTCCCGTTCGCGGCTGGAGAAATGATAAACCGTTAAGGGGAAGAAAAGGGAAAGAGAAGAGATAATTTTTTTATTTTAAGCAAGATATTTTTTTTCTTCCTGAAACAAAGCCGCAGATTCGTCCACGCCCGACTAAGACATCATTGGTCGAGTGGTGATCACGTGATGCACGAGGGAGGCTGTTGCCGCCCATCTGGAGGATGAGTAAGAGAGGTTGCCACGAAGATGTTGGGAGGACAGTTCACGCCCCTCTGAAGTATGATGAGAAGGGGGGAGGGAGGAAAGGTTCCCAAAAATGGAAAAACGTGGAAATTCCTAACCAGAGAGATGGATATACATTTAGAATTATCGAGGAACACACCCCCGGCGCCGACAAACTCACCCCGGTTTTGGTCGGCACCCATATAAACCAAGCCACAACGAGCAGAGTTGAGTCAAGTCCCAGCAGTTCCCAGAGTCAGTCTTCGGTTGAGGGAAGCCACGCAGATAGCTGACAAGGATTCACGCACATTCCGGACACATCTTCAAAACAAGAACAATTATTTTGAAGAGCGACTTAGATCCAGATCACCGAAATAAGTTTTTCTTTTGACTTTCGTCCCAAGACCCACCGAAACACCAATTTGTTAGAGAGCAGATGACTTGAAGTGTTAAAACTTGCCTAGTAGAAAACGATGTGTCACAATCCATAGAACGGGTCGGGAGATAGATGCAGTCCTATATATCGAACAACTAGACATAAAGTTTGTTACCTTTTTCTTTGATACTTTGAACTTTTGAGTTTTTATTTTATTGCCTTTTATGCATATTTGTGTGGTATCACCCCCGTTGAACTCGGTTTGCAGTACGGCCCCGACGATTGATTGATTTCCACTGTCTAGATCAATTCACAACGTGGGTAGGCAGACTGGGAATCAAAGTAGTTACTTCGGTAACCAGGCGTTGGAAGCGAGTTGGGAACGACGAGGCTGATATCAAATCTAACCAGATTCCCACCCGAATCACCAAAACGTTAGAACATCGCATTTTGAGCAGCAACATCCGAACAGAGCAGCGAGGAGCGAACGGCTGGCTCCGTGGCGAGGACGTCACAGTTGGTGCCGTGGTAGACTGGGATAGAACGACACAATTGGCGCTGCAACCAGGGGACGTCGTCACATATATTTAACATTCTGTAAAGGCAATATACCCCTCTAAATTTGGCTTGAAATTATTTTTCATTCTAATTCATAGAAATGGAGTAGCGTGCAATGGTGTAGTTTCATACAAATGTGAGTTAGTAGAAAAATTTTGTGGGCACAAAATTGGTGATCAGTGTCTTATTCTCTTCTGTTTGTGCCTTGTATTTACCTTTTTCTTCTAAATTTAACATTATGTAGAGGTAACGCCCCCCTCTAAATCTGGCTTGAAAATAATTTTTCATTCTAATTCATAGAAATGGAGTAACATGCAATTGTGTCGTCTCATACAACTGTGTATTTGTAGAAAAATTTTGTGGGCACAAAATTGGGGATCAGTGTCTATTTCTCTTCTGTTTGTGCCTTGTATTTACCTTTTTCTTCTATATTTAACATTATGTAGAGGTAACGCCCCCCTCTGAATCTGGCTTGAAAATAATTTTTCATTCTAATTCATAGAAATGGAGTAGCGTGCAATGGTGTCGTCTCAGACAAATGTGAGTTAGTAGAAAAAAATTGATGGCACAAAATGGCTGACCAGTGTCTTATTCTCTTCTGTTTGTGCCTTGTATATACCTTTTTTTTCTAATTTAACATTATGTAGAGTCAAGGCCCCCTCTAAATCTGGATGAAATTATTTTTCATTCTAATTCATTGAACTGGAGTAGCGTGGATTCGTGTTGTCTCATACTACAGTGAGTTAGTAGAAAAATTTTGTGGGCACAAAATGGGTGATCAGTGTCTCATTCTCTTCTGTTTGGCTCTTGTATTTACCTTTTTTTTCCATATATAACATTACGTAGATGCAAGGCCCCCCGCTAAATCTGGCTTGAAATTATTTTTCATTGTAATTCGTTGAAATTATTTTTCATTCTAATTCATAGAAATGGAGTAGCGTGCAATGGTGACGTCTCATAAAACTGTGAATTAGTAGAAAAATGTTTTGGCCTCAAAAGGGGTGAACTTTGTTTATTCTCTTCTGTTTGTGCCCTATATTTAACTTTTTCTTCTACATTTAACATTATGTAGAGGTAAGGATCCCTCGAAATCTGGTTGAAATTATTTTTAATTCTAATTCATAGAAATGGAGTAGCATGCAATGGTTTCATCTCATACAAATGTGAGTAAGTAAAATATTTTCTGGGCACGAAATGGGTGATTCTCTTCTGTTTGTGCCTTGTTTTTACCTTTTTCTTCTATATTTAGAATTATGTAGAGACAAGGCACCCCTCTAAATCTGGTCTGACATTATTTTTCATTCTAATTCATAGAAATGGAATAGCGTGCAATGGTGTTGTCTCATACAACTGTAAGTTAGTAGAAAAAATTTGGGGGCACAAAATAAGTGATCAGTGTCTTATTCTCTTCTGTTTGTGCCTTGTCTTTACCTTTTTCTTCTATATTTAACATTATGTAGAAGCACCGCCACCCTCTAAATCTGGCTTGAAATTATTTTTCATTCTAATTTTGGGACATTGAGTAGCGTGCAATGGTTTCGTATATTACAACTGTGAGTTACTAGAAAAAAGTTACGGACACAAAATGGGTGATCAATGTCTTATTCTCTTCTGTTTGTTCCCTGACTTTTCCTTTTTCTTCTTTATTTAACATTATGTTGAGGCAAGCCCCCCCCCCACTAAATCTGGCTTGAAATTATTTTTCATTCTAATTCATAGAAATGGATTGGCGTGCAATGGTGTCATCTCATACAGCTGTGAGTTAGTAGAAAAAACTTGTGGGCACGAAATGGGTGATCATTGACTTATTCTCTTCTGTTTGTGCCCGGTCTTTACGTTTTTCTTCTATATTTAACATTACGTAGAGGCTAGGCTCCCCTCTTTATCTGGCTTGAAATTATTTTCATTCCAATTCATAGAAATTATGTAGCGTGCAATCGTGTCGTCTCATACAACTGTGAGTTTGTAGAAAAAATTTGTGGGCAAGAAATGGGTCATCATTGTCTTATTCTCTTCTGTTTGTGGCTTGACTTAAACTTTTTCTTCTCTATTTAACATTATGTAGAGGCAAGGCCCCTCTCTAAATCTGGCTTGAAAATTTTTTCATTCTAAATCATAGAAATGGAGTAGCATGCACAGGTGTCGTCTCATACAACTGTGAGTTAGCAGAAAAAATTTGTGGGCACAAAATGGGTGATCAGTGTCTTATTCTCTTCTGTTTGTGCCTTGTCTTTACCTTTTTCTTCTATATTTAACATTATGTAGAGGCAAGGCCCCCCTCTAAATCTGACTTGAAATTATTTTTCATTCTAATTCATAGAAATGGAGTAGCGTGCAATTGTGTCGTCTCATACAACTGAAGGTTAGTAGAAAAAATTTGTGGGCACAAAATGGGTGATTAGTGTCTTATTCTCTTCTGTTTGTACCTTGTCTTTACCTTTTTCTTCTACATTTAACATTATGTAGAGGCAAGGCCCCCCTCTAAATCTGGCTTAAAATTATTTTTCATTCTAATTCATAGAAATGGGGTAGCGTGCAATGGATTTGTCTCATACAAGTGTGAGTTAGTAGAAAAAATATTTGGGCACAAAATGGGTGATCAGTGACTTGTTCTCTTCTGTTTGGGCCTTATGTTTACCTTTTTCTTCTATATTTAACATTATGTAGAGGCAAGTCACCCCTCTAACTCTGGCTTCAAATTGTTTTTCATTCTATTTCATAGAAATGGAGTAGAGTGCAATGGTTTCGTCTAATACTACTGTAAGTTAGTTGAAAAAATTTGTTGCCACAAAATTGGTTCTCAGTGACTTATTCTCATCTGTTTGTGCCTTGTATTTACATTTTTATTCTAAATTTAAAATTATGTAGAGGCAAGGCACCCTCTAAATCTGGCTTGAAATTATTTTTAATTCTAATTCATAGAAATGGAGTAGCGTGCAATGGTATCGTCTCATACAACTGTGAGTTAGTAGAAAAAAATTGTGGGCACAAAATGGGTGATCAGTGACTTATTCTCTTCTCTCTGTGCCTTGTCTTTACATTATGAAGAGGCAAGTTACCCCTCTAAATCTGGCTTGAAATTATTTTTCATTCTGTTTCATAGAAATGGAGTAGCGTGCAATTGTGTCGTCTAATACAAACTTGTGACTTATTCTCTTCTATTTGTGCCTTGTTTTTACATTTTTTTTCCATATTTAACATTATTTAGAAGCAAGGCCCCCCTGTAAATAGGGTTGAAATTATTTTTCTTTCCATTTCATTGAAATGGAGTAGAATTCTATGGTGTCGTTTCATACAACTGTGAGTTATAGAAAAATTTTGTGGGCCACAAAATGGTGGTTTAGTGTCTTATTCTCTTCTGTTTGTGCCTTGTCTTTACCTTTTCCTTCTATATTTAAAATTATGTAGAGGCAAGGCCCCCCTCTAACTCTGGTTGAAATTATTTTTCATTCTAATTTATAGAAATGGAGCATTGTGCAATGGTGTCATCTCATACAACTGTGAGTTAGTAGAAAAATTTTGTGGGCACAATATTGGTGATCAGTGTCTTATTCTCTTCCTTTTGTGCCTTCTTTTTAACTTTTTCTTCTATATTTAACATTATGTAAAGGCAAGGCACCCCTCTATATTTGGCTTGAAATTATTTTTCATTCTAATACATAGAATAGGAGTAGCGTTTTATGGTGTCGTCTCATACAACGGTGAGTTAGTAGAAAAAATTTGTGTACACAAAATGGGTGATCAGTGTCTAATTCTCTTCTGTTTGTGCCTTCTCTTTAACTTTTTCTTCTATACATTATTTAGAGGCAAGTCACCCCTCTTAATCTGGCTTGTTATTATTTTTCATTCTAATTCATAGAAATGGAGTAGTGTGGAATGGGGTCGTCGCATACAACAGTGAGTTAGTAGAAAAAATGTTGGGGCATAAAATGGGTGATCAGTGTCTTCTTCTCTTCTGTTTGTGCCTTGTCTTTAGCTTTTTCTTCTATATTTAACATTATGAAGAGGCAAGGCCCCCCTCTAAATCTGGCTTGAAATTATTTTTAATTCTAATTCATAGAAATGGAGTCGCGTGATGAGGTCTCGTCCCATACAACTGTGAGTTAGTAGAAAAAATGTGTGGGTACAAAATTGGTGATCAGTTTCTTATTCTCTTCTGTTTGTGCCTTGTCTTTGCCTTTTTCTTCTATATTTAACATTATGTAGAGGCAAGGCACCCCTCTAAATCTGGCTTGAAATTATTTTTCTTTCTAATTCATAGAAATGGAGTAGCGTGCAATGGTGTCGTCTCATACAACTGTGAGTTAGTAGAATGAATTTGTGGGCACAAAATGTGTGATCAGTGTCTTATTCTCTTCCGTTTGTGCCTTGTCTTTACTTTTTTCTTCTATATTTAACATTATGTAGAGGCAATGCCCCCCTGTAAATCTGGCTTGAAATTATTTTTCATTCTTTTCATAGAAATGGAGTAGCTTGCAATGGTGTAGTCTCATACATGTGTGAGTTAGTAGAAAAAATTCATGGGCCCAACATGAGTGATCAGTTTATTATTCTCTTCTGTTTGTCCCTTTTCTTTACCTTTTTCTTCTATAGTTAACATTATGTAGAGGCAAGGCACCCATCTAAATCTGGCTTGAAATTATTTTTGATTCTAATTCAAAGAAATGGGGTTGCATGCAATGGTATCGTCTCATACAACTGTGATATAGTAAAAACAAATTGTGGGCACAAAATGGGTGATCAGTGTCTTATTTTCTTCTGTTTGTGCCTTGTCTTTACCTTTTCCTTCTATATTTAACATTATGTAGAGGCAAGGCCCCCCTCTAAATCTGGCTTGAAATTATTTTTCATTCTAATTCATCGGAATGGAGTAGCGTGCAATGGTGTAGTCTCATACAACTGTGGGTTAGTAGAAAAAATTTCTGGGCACAAAATGAGGGATCAGTGTCTTATTCACTTCAGTTTGTGCCTTGTCTAACTTTTTCTTCTATATTGAACATTATGTAGAGGAAAGGCACCGCTCTAAATCTGGTTTGAAATTAATTTTCATTCTAATTTATAGAAATGTAGTAGGGTGCAATGGTGTCGTCTCATACTACTGTGAGTTCGTAGAAAAAATTTGTGGGCACAAAATTGGTGATCTGTGTCTTATTCTCTTCTGTTTATGCGTTGTCTTTACCTTTTTCTTCGATATTTAACAATATGGAGAGGCTAGGCCCCCCTCTAAATCTGGCTTCAAATTTTTTTTCATTCTAATTCATAGAAATGGAATAGCATGCAATGGCGTTGTCTCATACAACTGTGAGTTAGTAGAAAAAATTTGTGGGGACAAAATTGGTGATCAGTGTCTTATTCTCTACTCTTTGTGCCTTGTCTACCTTTTTTTCTATATTTAACATTATGTAGAGGCAAGGTACCCCTCTAAATCTGGTTTGAAATTATTTTTCATTCTAATTCATAGAAATGGAGTAGCATGCAATGCTTTCGTCTCATACAACTGTGAGTTAGTAGAAAAAATTTGTGGGCAAAAAATTGGGGATCAGTTTCTTATTCTCTTCTGTTTGTTCCTTGTCTGTACTTTTTTCTTCTATATTTAACATTATGTAGAGGCAAGTCACCCCAAAAATCTGGCTTGAAATTATTTTTCATTCTAATTCATAGAAATGGAGTAGCGTGAAATGGTGTCGTCTCATACAACGGTGAGTTAGTAGAAAAAATTTGTGGAGACAAAGTGGGTGATCAGTGCCTTATTCTCTTCTGTTTGTGCCTTGTCTTTACCTTTTTCTTCTATACATTATTTAGAGGCAAGGCACCCCTCTAAATCTGGCTTGAAATTATTTTTCATTCTAAGTCATCGGAATGGAGTAGCGTGCAATGGTGTCGTCTCATACAACTGTGGGTTAGTAGAAAAAATTCTGGGCAGAACATGGAGGATCAGTGTCTTATACTTTTCAGTTTGTGCCATGTCTAACTTTTTCTTCTATATTGAACATTATGTAGAGGAAAGGCACCCCTCTAAATCTGGTTTGAAATTATTTTTCATTCTAATTTATAGAAATGTAGTAGGGTGCAATCGTGTCGTCTCATACAACTGTGAGTTCGTAGAAAAATTTGTGGGCACAAAATTGGTGATCAGTGTCTTGTTCTCTTCTGTGTTTGCCTTGTCTTTACATTTTTCTTCTATATTTAACATTATGTAGAGGCAAGGCCCCCTCTAAATCTGGCTTTAAATTAGTTTTCATTCTAATTCATAGAAATGGAGTAGCGTGCAATGGTTTTGTCTCATACAAATTTGAGTTAGTAGAAAAATTTTGTGGGCACAAAATGGGTGAACAGTGACTTATTCTCTTCTGTTTGTGCCTTGTCTTTAAATTATTCTTCTATATTTAACATTATGTAGAGGCAAGGCCCCACTCTAAATCTGGCTTGAAATTATTTTTCATTCTAATTCATAGAAATGGAGTAGCGTGCAATGGTATCGTCTCATACAACTGTGAGTTCGTAGAAAAAATGTGTGGGCACAAATTTGGTGATCATTGTCTCTTCTGTTTGTGACTTGTCTTTACCTTTTTCTTCTATATTTAACATTATGTAGAGGCAAAGCCCCCCTCTGAATCTGGCTTGAAATTATTTTTCACTCCATTTCATAGAAATGGAGTAGCGTGCAATGGTATCGTCTCATACAACTGTGAGTTGGTAGAAAAAATTTGTGGGCACAAAGTGGGTGATCAGTGTCTTATTCTCTTCTGTTTTTGCCTTGTCTTTGCCCTTTTTTTCTATATTTAACATTATGTAGAGGCAAGGCCCCTCTAAATCTGGCTTGAAATTATTTTTCATTCTAATTCATAAAAATGGAGTAGCGTGCAATGGTATCGTCTCATACAACTGTGAGTTAGTAGAAAAAATTAGCTGGCACAAAATGGGTGATCAGTGTCTTATTCTCTTCTGTTTCTGCCTTGTCTTTACCTTTTTCTTCTATATTTAACATTATGTAGAGGCAAGGCCCGCTCTAAATCTGGCTTGAAATTATTTTTCATTCTAATTCATAGAAATGGATTAGCGGGCAATGTTATCGTCTCATACAACTGTGTGTTAGTAGAAAAAATTTGTGGGCACAAAATTGGTGATCAGTGTCTTGTTCTCTTCTGTTTGTGCCTTGTCTTTACCTTTTTCTTCTATATTTAACATTATGTAGAGGCAAGACTCCCCTCTAAATCTGGCTTGAAATTATTTTTCATTCTAATTCATAGAAATGGCTAGCTTGCAATGGCGTCGTCTCATACAACTGTGAGTTAGTAGAAAAAAATTGTGGTCACAAAATTGGTGATCAGTGTTTTATGCTCTTCTTTTTGTGCCCTGTCTTTACATTTTTCTTCTATTTTTTAACATTATGTAGAGGAAAGGCCCCCCTCTAAATCTGGCTTGAAATTATTTTTCATTCTAATTCATAAAAATGGAGTAGCGTTCAATGGTGTCGTCCCCTACAACTGTGAGTTAGTAGAAAAATTTGTGGGCACAAAATTGGTGATCAGTGTCTTATTCTCTTCTGGTTGTGCTTTGTTTTTACCTTTTTCTTCTATTTTTTAACTATGTAGATGAAAGGCCCCCCTCTAAATCTGGCTTGAAATTATTTTTCATTCTAATTCATAGAAATGGAGTAGCGTGCAATGGTGTCGTCTCATAAAACTGTGTGTTAGTAGAAAAAATTGGGGGCCACAAAATGGGTGATCAGTGTCTTATTCTCTTCTGTTTGTGCCTTGTCTTTACCATTTCCTTCTATATTTAACATTATGTAGAGGCAAGGCCCCCTCTAAATCTGGCTTTAAATTATTTTTCAATCTACTTCATAGAAATGGAGTAGCGTGCAATTGTGTCGTCTCATACAACTGTGAGTTAGTAGAAAAAATTAGCTGGCACAAAATGGGGGATCAGTGTCTTATTCTCTTCTGTTTGTGCCTTGTCTTTAGCTTTTTATTCTATATTTAACTTTATGTAGAGGCTAGGCCCCTTTCTAAATCTTCGTTGAAATTATTTTTCATTCTAATTAATAGAAATGGAGTAGCGTGCAATGGTGTCGTCTCATACAACCTGTGAGTTAGTAGAAAATATTTGTGGGCACAAAATGGGGGATCAGTGTCTTATTCTCTTCTGTTTGTACCTTGTCTTTAGCTTTTTCTTCTATATTTAACTTTATGTAGAGGCTAGACCCCCCTCTAAATCTTGGTTGAAATTATTTTTCATTCTAATGAATAGAAATGGAGTAGCGTGCAATGGTGTTGTCTCATACAACTGTGAGTTAGCAGATAAAATTTGTGGGCACAAAATGGGTGATCAGTGTCTTATTCTCTTCTGTTTATGCCTTCTCTTTAGCTTTTTCTTCTATATTTAACTTTATATAGAGGCTAGGCCCCTTTCTAAATCTTGGTTGGAATTATTTTTCATTCTAATTCATAGAAATGGAGTAGCATGCAATGATGTCGTCTCATACAACAGTGAGTTAGCAGATAAAATTTGTGGGCACAAAATGGGTGATCAGTGTCTTATTCTCTTCTGTTTGTGCCTTGTCTTTAGCTTTTTCTTCTATATTTAACTTTATGTAGAGGCTAGGCCCCCCTCTAAATCTTGGTTGAAATTATTTTTCATTCTAATTCATAGAAATGGAGTAGCGTGCAATGGTGTCGTCTCATACAACAGTGAGTTAGTAGAAAAAATTTGTGGGCACAAAATGGTTGGTCAGTGTCTTATTCTCTTCTGTTTGTGCCTTGTCTTTAGCTTTTTCTTCTATATTTAACTTTATGTAGAGGGTAGGCCTCTTTCTAGATCTTGGTTGGAATTATTTTTCATTCTAATTCATAGAAATGGAGTAGCATGCAATGGTGTCGTCTCATACAACAGTGAGTTAGGAGAAAAAATTTGTTGGCACAAAATGGGTGATCAGTGTCTTATTCTCTTCTGTTTGTGCCTTGTCTTTAGCTTTTTCTTCTATATTTAACATTATGTAGAGGAATGGCCCCCCTCTAAATCTTGGTTGAAATTATTTTTCATTCTAATTCATAGAAATGGTGTAGTGTGCAATGGTGTCGTCTCATACAACTGTGAGTTAGCAGATAAAATTTGTGGGCACAAAATGGGTGATCAGAGACTTATTCAATTCCGTTTATGCCTTGTCTTTAGCTTTTTCTTCTATATTTAACTTTATGTAGAGGCTAGTCCCCCCTCTAAATCTTGGTTGAAATTATTTTTCATTCTAATTAATAGAAATGGAGTAGCGTGCAATGTTGTCGTCTCATACAACTGTGCGTTAGGAGAAAAAATTTGTGGGCACAAAATGGGTGATCAGTGTCTTATTCTCTTCTGTTTGTGCCTTGTCTTTAGCTTTTTCTTCTATATTTAACTTTATGTAGAGGCTAAGACCCCTCTAAATTTTGGTTTAAATTATTTTTCATTCTAATTCATAGAAATGGAGTAGCGTGCAATGGTGTCGTCTCATACAACAGTTAGTTAGTAGAAAAAATTTGTGGGCACAAAATGGGTGATCAGTGTCTTATTCTCTTCTGTTTGTTCCTTGTCTTTAGCTTTTCCTTCTATATTTAACTTTAAGTAGAGGCTAGGCCCCTTTCTAAATCTTGGTTGAAATTATTTTTCATTCTAATTCATAGAAATAGAGTAGCGTGCAATGGTGTCGTCTCATACTACAGTGAGGTAGGAGAAAAAATTTGTTGGCACAAAATGGGTGATCAGTGTCTTATTCTCTTCTGTTTGTGCCTTGTCTTTAGCTTTTTCTTCTATATTTAACTTTATGTAGAGGCTAGTTCCCCCTCTAAATCTTGGTTGAAATTATTTTTCATTCTAATTAATAGAAATGGAGTAGCGATCAAAGGTGTCGTCTCAAACAACAGTGAGTTAGGAGAAAAAATTTGTGGGCACGAAATGGGGATCAATGTCTTATTCTCTTCTGTTTGTGCCTTGTCTTTAGCTTTTTCTTCTATATTTAACTTTATGTAGAGGCTAGGCCCCTTTCTAAATCTTCGTTGAAATTATTTTTCATTCTAATTAATAGAAATGGAGTAGCGTGCAATGATGTCGTCTCATACAACAGTGAGTTAGCAGATAAAATTTGTGGGCACAAAATGGGTGATCAGTGTCTTATTCTCTTCTGTTTGTGCCTTGTCTTTAGCTTTTTCTTCTATATTTAACTTTATGTAGAGCCTAGGCCCCCCTCTAAATCTTGGTTGAAATTATTTTTCATTCTAATTCATAGAAATGGAGTAGCGTGCAATGGTGTCGTCTCATACAACAGTGAGTTAGTAGAAAAAATTTGTGGGCACAAAATGGGTGGTCAGTGTCTTATTCTCTTCTGTTTGTACCTTGTCTTTAGCTTTTTCTTCTATATTTAACTTTATGTAGAGGGTAGGCCTCTTTCTAGATCTTGGTTGGAATTATTTTTCATTCTAATTCATAGAAATGGAGTAGCATGCAATGGTGTCGTCTCATACAACAGTGAGTTAGGAGAAAAAATTTGTTGGCACAAAATGGGTGATCAGTGTCTTATTCTCTTCTGTTTGTGCCTTGTCTTTAGCTTTTTCTTCTATATTTAACATTATGTAGAGGAATGGCCCCCCTCTAAATCTTGGTTGCATTTATTTTTCATTCTAATTCATAGAAATGGAGTAGTGTGCAATGGTGTCGTCTCATACAACTGTGAGTTAGCAGATAAAATTTGTGGGCACAAAATGGGTGATCAGAGTCTTATTCACTTCTGTTTATGCCTTGTCTTTAGCTTTTTCTTCTATATTTAACTTTATGTAGAGGCTAGGCCCCCCTCTAAATCTTGGTTGAAATTATTTTTCATTCTAATTAATAGAAATGGAGTAGCGTGCAATGTTGTCGTCTCATACAACTGTGCGTTAGGAGAAAAAATTTGTGGGCACAAAATGGGTGATCAGTGTCTTATTCTCTTCTGTTTGTGCCTTGTCTTTAGCTTTTTCTTCTATATTTAACTTTATGTAGAGGCTAAGACCCCTCTAAATTTTGGTTTAAATTATTTTTCATTCTAATTCATAGAAATGGAGTAGCGTGCAATGGTGTCGTCTCATACAACAGTTAGTTAGTAGAAAAAATTTGTGGGCACAAAATGGGTGATCAGTGTCTTATTCTCTTCTGTTTGTTCCTTGTCTTTAGCTTTTCCTTCTATATTTAACTTTAAGTAGAGGCTAGGCCCCTTTCTAAATCTTGCTTGAAATTATTTTTCATTCTAATTCATAGAAATGGAGTAGCGTGCAATGGTGTCGTCTCATACTACAGTGAGGTAGGAGAAAAAATTTGTTGGCACAAAATGGGTGATCAGTGTCTTATTCTCTTCTGTTTGTGCCTTGTCTTTAGCTTTTTCTTCTATATTTAACTTTATGTAGAGGCTAGTTCCCCCTCTAAATCTTGGTTGAAATTATTTTTCATTCTAATTAATAGAAATGGAGTAGCGTGCAATGGTGTCGTCTCATACAACTGTGAGTTAGCAGATAAAATTTGTGGGCACAAAATGGGTGATCAGTGTCTTATTCTCTTCTGTTTATGCCTTGTCTTTAGCTTTTTCTTCTATATTTAACTTTATGTATAGGCTAGGCCCCCCTCTAAATCTTGGTTGAAATTATTTTTCATTCTAATTCATAGAAATGGAGTAGCGTGCAATGGTGTCGTCTCATACAATAGTGAGTTAGGAGAAAAAATTTGTGGGCACAAAATGGGTGATCAGTGTCTTATTCTCTTCTGTTTGTGCCTTGTCTTTAGCTTTTTCTTCTATATTTAACTTTATGTAGAGGCTAGTTCCCCCTCTAAATCTTGGTTGAAATTATTTTTCATTCTAATTAATAGAAATGGAGTAGCGTGCAATGGTGTCGTCTCATACAACAGTGAGTTAGGAGAAAAAATTTGTGGGCACAAAATGGGTGATCAGTGTCTTATTCTCTTCTGTTTGTGCCTTGTCTTTAGCTTTTTCTTCTATATTTAACTTTATGTAGAGGATAGGCCCCCCTCTAAATCTTGGTTGAAATTATTTTTCATTCTAATTAATAGAAATGGAGTAGCGATCAAAGGTGTCGTCTCAAACAACAGTGAGTTAGGAGAAAAAATTTGTGGGCACAAAATGGGTGATCAGTGTCTTATTCTCTTCTATTTGTGCCTTGTCTTTAGCTTTTTCTTCTATATTTAACTTTATGTAGAGGCTAGTTCCCCCTCTAAATCTTGGTTGAAATTATTTTTCATTCTAATTAATAGAAATGGAGTAGCGATCAAAGGTGTCGTCTCAAACAACAGTGAGTTAGGAGAAAAAATTTGTGGGCACGAAATGGGGGATCAGTGTCTTATTCTCTTCTGTTTGTGCCTTGTCTTTAGCTTTTTCTTCTATATTTAACTTTATGTAGAGGCTAGGCCCCTTTCTAAATCTTCGTTGAAATTATTTTTCATTCTAATTAATAGAAATGGAGTAGCGTGCAATGGTGTCGTCTCATACAACCTGTGAGTTAGTAGAAAAAATTTGTGGGCACAAAATGGGGGATCAGTGTCTTATTCTCGTCTGTTTTTTACCTTGTCTTTCGCTTCTTCTTCTATATTTAAATTTATGTAGAGGCTAAGACCCCTCTAAATTTTGGTTTAAATTATTTTTCATTCTAATTCATAGAAATGGAGTAGCATGCAATGGTGTCGTCTCATACAACAGTGAGTTAGGAGAAAAAATTTGTTGGCACAAAATGGGTGATCAGTGTCTTATTCTCTTCTGTTTGTGCCTTGTCTTTACCTTTTTCTTCTATATTTAACATTATGTAGAGGAATGGCCCCCCTCTAAATCTTGGTTGAAATTATTTTTCATTCTAATTCATAGAAATGGAGTAGTGTGCAATGGTGTCGTCTCATACAACTGTGAGTTAGCAGATAAAATTTGTGGGCACAAAATGGGTGATCAGAGTCTTATTCACTTCCGTTTATGCCTTGTCTTTAGCTTTTTCTTCTATATTTAACTTTATGTAGAGGCTAGGCCCCCCTCTAAATCTTGGTTGAAATTATTTTTCATTCTAATTAATAGAAATGGAGTAGCGTGCAATGTTGTCGTCTCATACAACTGTGCGTTAGGAGAAAAAATTTGTGGGCACAAAATGGGTGATCAGTGTCTTATTCTCTTCTGTTTGTGCCTTGTCTTTAGCTTTTTCTTCTATATTTAACTTTATGTAGAGGCTAAGACCCCTCTAAATTTTGGTTTAAATTATTTTTCATTCTAATTCATAGAAATGGAGTAGCGTGCAATGGTGTCGTCTCATACAACAGTTAGTTAGTAGAAAAAATTTGTGGGCACAAAATGGGTGATCAGTGTCTTATTCTCTTCTGTTTGTTCCTTGTCTTTAGCTTTTTCTTCTATATTCAACTTTATGTAGAGGATAGGCCCCCGTCTAAATCTTGGTTGAAATTATTTTTCATTCTAATTCATAGAAATGGAGTAGCGTGCAATGGTGTCGACTCATACAACTGTGAGTTAGCAGATAAAATTTGTGGGCACAAAATGGGTGATCAGAGTCTTATTCTCTTCTGTTTATGCCTTGTCTTTAGCTTTTTCTTCTATATTTAACTTTATGTAGAGGCTAGTTCCCCCTCTAAATCTTGGTTGAAATTATTTTTCATTCTAATTAATAGAAATGGAGTAGCGATCAAAGGTGTCGTCTCAAACAACAGTGAGTAAGGAGAAAAAATTTGTGGGCACGAAATGGGGGATCAGTGTCTTATTCTCTTCTGTTTGTGCCTTGTCTTTAGCTTTTTCTTCTATATTTAACTTTATGTAGAGGCTAGGCCCCCCTCTAAATCTTGGTTGAAATTATTTTTCATTCTAATTAATAGAAATGGAGTAGCGTGCAATGGTGTCGTCTCATACAACTGTGAGTTAGCAGATAAAATTTGTGGGCACAAAATGGGTGATCAGTGTCTTATTCTCTTCTGTTTATGCCTTGTCTTTAGCTTTTTCTTCTATATTTAACTTTATGTAGAGGCTAGGCCCCCCTCTAAATCTTGGTTGAAATTATTTTTCATTCTAATTCATAGAAATGGAGTAGCGTGCAATGGTGTCGTCTCATACAACAGTGAGTTAGGAGAAAAAATTTGTGGGCACAAAATGGGTGATCAGTGTCTTATTCTCTTCTGTTTGTGCCTTGTCTTTAGCTTTTTATTCTATATTTAACTTTATGTAGAGGCTAGGCCCCCCTCTAAATCTTGGTTGAAATTATTTTTCATTCTAATTAATAGAAATGGAGTAGCGATCAAAGGTGTCGTCTCAAACAACAGTGAGTTAGGAGAAAAAATTTGTGGGCACAAAATGGGTGATCAGTGTCTTATTCTCTTCTGTTTGTGCCTTGTCTTTAGCTTTTTCTTCTATATTTAACTTTATGTAGAGGCTAGGCCCCCCTCTAAATCTTGGTTGAAATTATTTTTCATTCTAATTAATAGAAATGGAGTAGCGTGCAATGGTGTCGTCTCATACAACTGTGAGTTAGCAGATAAAATTTGTGGGCACAAAATGGGTGATCAGTGTCTTATTCTCTTCTGTTTATGCCTTGTCTTTAGCTTTTTCTTCTATATTTAACTTTATGTAGAGGCTAGGCCCCCCTCTAAATCTTGGTTGAAATTATTTTTCATTCTAATTCATAGAAATGGAGTAGCGTGCAATGGTGTCGTCTCATACAACAGTGAGTTAGGAGAAAAAATTTGTGGGCACAAAATGGGTGATCAGTGTCTTATTCTCTTCTGTTTGTGCCTTGTCTTTAGCTTTTTCTTCTATATTTAACTTTATGTAGAGGCTAGGCCCCCCTCTAAATCTTGGTTGAAATTATTTTTCATTCTAATTCATAGAAATGGAGTAGCGTGCAATGGTGTCGTCTCATACAACAGTGAGTTAGGAGAAAAAATTTGTGGGCACAAAATGGGTGATCAGTGTCTTATTCTCTTCTGTTTGTGCCTTGTCTTTAGCTTTTTCTTCTATATTTAACTTTATGTAGAGGATAGGCCCCCCTCTAAATCTTGGTTGAAATTATTTTTCATTCTAATTCATAGAAATGGAGTAGCGTGCAATGGTGTCGTCTCATACAACTGTGAGTTAGCAGATAAAATTTGTGGGCACAAAATGGGTGATCAGAGTCTTATTCACTTCTGTTTATGCCTTGTCTTTAGCTTTTTCTTCTATATTTAACTTTATGTAGAGGCTAGGCCCCCCTCTAAATCTTGGTTGAAATTATTTTTCATTCTAATTCATAGAAATGGAGTAGCGTGCAATGGTGTCGTCTCATACAACAGTGAGGTGGGAGAAAAAATTTGTTGGCACAAAATGGGTGATCAGTGTCTTATTCTCTTCTGTTTGTGCCTTGTCTTCAGATTTTTCTTCTATATTTAACTTTATGTAGAGGCTAGGCCCCCCTCTAAATCTTGGTTGAAATTATTTTTCATTCTAATTAATAGAAATGGAGTAGCGATCAAAGGTGTCGTCTCAAACAACAGTGAGTTAGGAGAAAAAATTTGTGGGCACAAAATGTGTGATCAGTGTCTTATTCTCTTTTGTTTGTGCCTTGTCTTTAGCTTTTTCTTCTATATTTAACATTATGTAGAGGCTAGGCCCCCCTCTAAATCTTGGTTGAAATTATTTTTCATTCTAATTAATAGAAATGGAGTAGCATGCAATGGTGTCGTCTCATACAACAGTGAGTTAGGAGAAAAAATTTGTGGGCACAAAATGGGTGATCAGTGTCTTATACTCTTCTGTTTGTGCCTTGTCTTTAGCTTTTTCTTCTATATTTAACTTTATGTAGAGGCTAGGCCCCCTCTAAATCTTGGTTGAAATTATTTTTCATTCTAATTCATAGAAATGGAGTAGCGTGCTATGGTGTCGTCTCATACAACAGTGAGTTAGGAGAAAAAATTTGTGGGCACAAAATGGGTGATCAGTGTCTTATTCTCTTCTGTTTGTGCCTTGTCTTTAGCTTTTTCTTCTATATTTAACTTTATGTAGAGGATAGGCCCCCCTCTAAATCTTGGTTGAAATTATTTTTCATTCTAATTCATAGAAATGGAGTAGCGTGCAAGGGTGTCGTCTCATACAACTGTGAGTTAGCAGATAAAATTTGTGGGCACAAAATGGGTGATCAGAGTCTTATTCACTTCCGTTTATGCCTTGTCTTTAGCTTTTTCTTCTATATTTAACTTTATGTAGAGGCTAGGCCCCCCTCTAAATCTTGGTTGAAATTATTTTTCATTCTAATTCATAGAAATGGAGTAGCGTGCAATGGTGTCGTCTCATACAACTGTGAGTTAGCAGATAAAATTTGTGGGCACAAAATGGGTGATCAGTGTCTTATTCTCTTCTGTTTATGCCTTGTCTTTAGCTTTTTCTTCTATATTTAACTTTATGTAGAGGCTAGACCCCCCTCTAAATCTTGGTTGAAATTTTTTTCATTCTAATTCATAGAAATGGAGTAGCGTGCAATGGTGTCGTCTCATACAACAGTGAGTTAGGAGAAAAAATTTGTGGGCACAAAATGGGTGATCAGTGTCTTATTCTCTTCTGTTTGTGCCTTGTCTTTAGCTTTTTCTTCTATATTTAACTTTATGTAGAGGCTAGGCCCCCCTCTAAATCTTGGTTGAAATTATTTTTCATTCTAATTCATAGAAATGGAGTAGCGTGCAATGGTGTCGTCTCATACAACAGTGAGTTAGGAGAAAAAATTTGTGGGCACAAAATGGGTGATCAGTGTCTTATTCTCTTCTGTTTGTGCCTTGTCTTTAGCTTTTTCTTCTATATTTAACTTTATGTAGAGGCTAGGCCCCCCTCTAAATCTTGGTTGAAATTATTTTTCATTCTAATTCATAGAAATGGAGTAGCGTGCAATGGTGTCGTCTCATACAACAGTGAGTTAGGAGAAAAAATTTGTGGGCACAAAATGGGTGATCAGTGTCTTATTCTCTTCTGTTTGTGCCTTGTCTTTAGCTTTTTCTTCTATATTTAACTTTATGTAGAGGATAGGCCCCCCTCTAAATCTTGGTTGAAATTATTTTTCATTCTAATTCATAGAAATGGAGTAGCGTGCAATGGTGTCGTCTCATACAACTGTGAGTTAGCAGATAAAATTTGTGGGCACAAAATGGGTGATCAGAGTCTTATTCACTTCCGTTTATGCCTTGTCTTTAGCTTTTTCTTCTATATTTAACTTTATGTAGAGGCTAGGCCCCCCTCTAAATCTTGGTTGAAATTATTTTTCATTCTAATTCATAGAAATGGAGTAGCGTGCAATGGTGTCGTCTCATACAACAGTGAGGTGGGAGAAAAAATTTGTTGGCACAAAATGGGTGATCAGTGTCTTATTCTCTTCTGTTTGTGCCTTGTCTTCAGATTTTTCTTCTATATTTAACTTTATGTAGAGGCTAGGCCCCCCTCTAAATCTTGGTTGAAATTATTTTTCATTCTAATTAATAGAAATGGAGTAGCGATCAAAGGTGTCGTCTCAAACAACAGTGAGTTAGGAGAAAAAATTTGTGGGCACAAAATGGGTGATCAGTGTCTTATTCTCTTCTGTTTGTGCCCTGTCTTTAGCTTTTTCTTCTATATTTAACTTTATGTAGAGGCTAGGCCCCCCTCTAAATCTTGGTTGAAATTATTTTTCATTCTAATTCATAGAAATGGAGTAGCGTGCAATGCTGTCTTCTCATACAACAGTGAGGTAGGAGAAAAAATTTGTTGGCACAAAATGTGTGATCAGTGTCTTATTCTCTTCTGTTTGTGCCTTGTCTTTAGCTTTTTCTTCTATATTTAACATTATGTAGAGGCTAGGCCCCCCTCTAAATCTTGGTTGAAATTATTTTTCATTCTAATTAATAGAAATGGAGTAGCATGCAATGGTGTCGTCTCATACAACAGTGAGTTAGGAGAAAAAATTTGTGGGCACAAAATGGGTGATCAGTGTCTTATTCTCTTCTGTTTGTGCCTTGTCTTTAGCTTTTTCTTCTATATTTAACTTTATGTAGAGGCTAGGCCCCCCTCTAAATCTTGGTTGAAATTATTTTTCATTCTAATTCATAGAAATGGAGTAGCGTGCAATGCTGTCTTCTCATACAACAGTGAGGTAGGAGAAAAAATTTGTTGGCACAAAATGTGTGATCAGTGTCTTATTCTCTTCTGTTTGTGCCTTGTCTTTAGCTTTTTCTTCTATATTTAACATTATGTAGAGGCTAGGCCCCCCTCTAAATCTTGGTTGAAATTATTTTTCATTCTAATTAATAGAAATGGAGTAGCATGCAATGGTGTCGTCTCATACAACAGTGAGTTAGGAGAAAAAATTTGTGGGCACAAAATGTGTGATCAGTGTCTTATTCTCTTCTGTTTGTGCCTTGTCTTTAGCTTTTTCTTCTATATTTAACTTTATGTAGAGGATAGGCCCCTCTCTAAATCTTGGTTGAAATTATTTTTCATTCTAATTCATAGAAATGGAGTAGCGTGCAATGGTGTCGTCTCATACAACTGTGAGTTAGCAGATAAAATTTGTGGGCACAAAATGGGTGATCAGAGTCTTATTCACTTCCGTTTATGCCTTGTCTTTAGCTTTTTCTTCTATATTTAACTTTATGTAGAGGCTAGGCCCCCCTCTAAATCTTGGTTGAAATTATTTTTCATTCTAATTCATAGAAATGGAGTAGCGTGCAATGGTGTCGTCTCATACAACAGTGAGGTGGGAGAAAAAATTTGTTGGCACAAAATGGGTGATCAGTGTCTTATTCTCTTCTGTTTCTGCCTAGTCTTCAGATTTTTCTTCTATATTTAACTTTATGTAGAGGCTAGGCCCCCCTCTAAATCTTGGTTGAAATTATTTTTCATTCTAATTAATAGAAATGGAGTAACGATCAAAGGTGTCGTCTCAAACAACAGTGAGTTAGGAGAAAAAATTTGTGGGCACAAAATGGGTGATCAGTGTCTTATTCTCTTCTGTTTGTGCCTTGTCTTTAGCTTTTTCTTCTATATTTAACTTTATGTAGAGGCTAGGCCCCCCTCTAAATCTTGGTTGAAATTATTTTTCATTCTAATTAATAGAAATGGAGTAGCGATCAAAGGTATCGTCTCAAACAACAGTGAGTTAGGAGAAAAAATTTGTGGGCACAAAATGGGTGATCAGTGTCTTATTCTCTTCTGTTTGTGCCTTGTCTTTAGCTTTTTCTTCTATATTTAACTTTATGTAGAGGCTAGGCCCACCTCTAAATCTTGGTTGAAATTATTTTTCATTCTAATTCATAGAAATGGAGTAGCGTGCAATGGTGTCGTCTCATACAACAGTGAGTTAGGAGAAAAAATTTGTGGGCACAAAATGGGTGATCAGTGTCTTATTCTCTTCTGTTTGTGCCTTGTCTTTAGCTTTTTCTTCTATATTTAAATTTATGTAGAGGCTAGGCCCCCCTCTAAATCTTGGTTGAAATTATTCTTCATTCTAATTCATAGAAATGGAGTAGCGTGCAATGGTGTCGTCTCATACAACAGTGAGTTAGGAGAAAAAATTTGTGGGCACAAAATGTGTGATCAGTGTCTTATTCTCTTCTGTTTGTGCCTTGTCTTTAGCTTTTTCTTCTATATTTAACTTTATGTAGAGGCTAGGCCCCACTCTAAATCTTGGTTGAAATTATTTTTCATTCTAATTCATAGAAATGGAGTAGCGTGAAATGGTGTCGTCTAATACAACAGTGAGTTAGGAGAAAAAATTTGTGGGCACAAAATGGGTGATCAGTGTCTTATTCTCTTCTGTTTGTGCCTTGTCTTTAGCTTTTTCTTCTATATTTAACTTTATGTAGAGGCTAGGCCCCCCTCTAAATCTTGGTTGAAATTATTTTTCATTCTAATTAATAGAAATGGAGTAGCGATCAAAGGTGTCGTCTCAAACAACAGTGAGTTAGGAGAAAAAATTTGTGGGCACAAAATGGGTGATCAGTGTCTTATTCTCTTCTGTTTGTGCCTTGTCTTTAGCTTTTTCTTCTATATTTAACTTTATGTAGAGGCTAGGCCCCCCTCTAAATCTTGGTTGAAATTATTTTTCCTTCTAATTAATAGAAATGGAGTAGCGATCAAAGGTGTCGTCTCAAACAACAGTGAGTTAGGAGAAAAAATTTGTGGGCACAAAATGGGTGATCAGTGTCTTATTCTCTTCTGTTTGTGCCTTGTCTTTAGCTTTTTCTTCTATATTTAACATTATGTAGAGGCTAGGCCCCCCTCTAAATCTTGGTTGAAATTATTTTTCATTCTAATTAATAGAAATGGAGTAGCGATCAAAGGTGTCGTCTCAAACAACAGTGAGTTACGAGAAAAAATTTGTGGGCACAAAATGGGTGATCAGTGTCTTATTGTCTTCTGTTTGTGCCTTGTCTTTAGCTTTTTCTTCTACATTTAACTTTATGTAGAGGCTAGGCCCCCCACTAAATCTTGGTTGAAATTATTTTTCATTCTAATTCATAGAAATGCAGTAGCGATCAAAGGTATGGTCTCAAACAACAGTGAGTTAGCAGATAAAATTTGTGGGCACAAAATGGGTGATCAGTGTCTTATTCTCTTCTGTTTGTGCCTTGTCTTTAGCTTTTTCTTCTCTATTTAACATTATGTAGAGGCTAGGCCCCCCTCTAAATCTTGGTTGAAATTATTTTTCATTCTAATTCATAGAAATGGAGTAGCGTGCAATGGTGTCGTCTCTTACAACTGTGATTTAGAAGATAAAATTTGTGGGCACAAAAGGGGTGATCAGAGTCTTATTCACTTCCGTTTATGCCTTGTCTTTAGCTTTTTCTTCTATATTTAACTTTATGTAGAGGCTAGGCCCCCCTCTAAATCTTGGTTGAAATTATTTTTCATTCTAATTAATAGAAATGGAGTAGCGTGCAATGTTGTCGTCTCATACAACTGTGCGTTAGGAGAAAAAATTTGTGGGCACAAAATGGGTGATCAGTGTCTTATTCTCTTCTGTTTGTGCCTTGTCTTTAGCTTTTTCTTCTATATTTAACTTTATGTAGAGGCTAGGCCCCCCTCTAAATCTTGGTTGAAATTATTTTTCATTCTAATTCATAGAAATGGAGTAGCGTGCAATGGTGTCGTCTCATACAACAGTGAGTTAGGAGAAAAAATTTGTGGGCACAAAATGGGTGATCAGTGTCTTATTCTCTTCTGTTTGTGCCTTGTCTTTAGCTTTTTCTTCTATATTTAACTTTATGTAGAGGCTAGGCCCCCCTCTAAATCTTGGTTGAAATTATTTTTCATTCTAATTAATAGAAATGGAGTAGCGATCAAAGGTGTCGTCTCAAACAACAGTGAGTAAGGAGAAAAAATTTGTGGGCACAAAATGGGTGATCAGTGTCTTATTCTCTTCTGTTTGTGCCTTGTCTTTAGCTTTTTCTTCTATATTTAACTTTATGTAGAGGCTAGGCCCCCCTCTAAATCTTGGTTGAAATTATTTTTCATTCTAATTAATAGAAATGGAGTAGCGTGCAATGGTTTCGTCTCATACAACTGTGAGTTAGCAGATAAAATTTGTGGGCACTAAATGGGTGATCAGAGTCTTATTCTCTTCTGTTTATGCCTTGTCTTTAGCTTTTTCTTCTATATTTAACATTATGTAGAGGCTAGGCCCCCTCTAAATCTTGGTTGCCATTATTTTTCATTCTAATTAATAGAAATGGAGTAGCGTGCAATGGTGTCGTCTCATACAACTGTGAGTTAGCAGATAAAATTTGTGGGCACAAAATGTGTGATCAGTCTCTTATTCTCTTCTGTTTATGCCTTGTCTTTAGCTTTTTCTTCTATATTTAACTTTATGTAGAGGCTAGGCCCCTTTCTAATTCTTGGTTGGAATTATTTTTCATTCTAATTCATAGAAATGGAGTAGCGTGCAATGGTGTCGTCTCATACAACAGTGAGTTAGGAGAAAAAATTTGTGGGCACAAAATGGGTGATCAGTGTCTTATTCTCTTCTGTTTGTGCCTTGTCTTTAGCTTTTTCTTCTATATTTAACTTCATGTAGAGGCTAGGCCCCACTCTAAATCTTGGTTGAAATTATTTTTCATTCTAATTCATAGAAATGGAGTAGCGTGAAATGGTGTCGTCTAATACAACAGTGAGTTAGGAGAAAAAATTTGTGGGCACAAAATGGGTGATCAGTGTCTTATTCTCTTCTGTTTGTGCCTTGTCTTTAGCTTTTTCTTCTATATTTAACTTTATGTAGAGGATAGGCCCCCCTCTAAATCTTGGTTGAAATTATTTTTCATTCTAATTAATAGAAATGGAGTAGCGATCAAAGGTGTCGTCTCAAACAACAGTGAGTTAGGAGAAAAAATTTGTGGGCACAAAATGGGTGATCAGTGTCTTATTCTCTTCTGTTTGTGCCTTGTCTTTAGCTTTTTCTTCTATATTTAACTTTATGTAGAGGCTAGGCCCCACTCTAAATCTTGGTTGAAATTATTTTTCATTCTAATTAATAGAAATGGAGTAGCGATCAAAGGTGTCGTCTCAAACATCAGTGAGTTAGGAGAAAAAATTTGTGGGCACAAAATGGGTGATCAGTGTCTTTTTCTCTTCTGTTTGTGCCTTGTCTTTTGCTTTTTCTTCTATATTTAACATTATGTAGAGGCTAGGCCCCCCTCTAAATCTTGGTTGCCATTATTTTTCATTCTAATTAATAGAAATGGAGTAGCGTGCAATGGTGTCGTCTCATACAACTGTGAGTTAGCAGATAAAATTTGTGGGCACAAAATGTGTGATCAGTCTCTTATTCTCTTCTGTTTATGCCTTGTCTTTAGCTTTTTCTTCTATATTTAACTTTATGTAGAGGCGAGGCCCCTTTCTAAATCTTGGTTGAAATTATTTTTCATTCTAATTCATAGAAATGGAGTAGCGTTCAATCGTGTCGTCTCATACAACTGTGAGTTAGCAGATAAAATTTGTGGGTACAAAATGGGTGATCAGTGTCTTATTCTCTTCTGTTTGTGCCTTGTCTTTAGCTTTTTCTTCTATATTTAACTTTATGTAGAGGCTAGGCCCCCCTCTAAATCTTGGTTGAAATTATTTTTCATTCTAATTAATAGAAATGGAGTAGCGATCAAAGGTATCGTCTCAAACAACAGTGAGTTAGGAGAAAAAATTTGTGGGCACAAAATGGGTGATCAGTGTCTTATTCTCTTCTGTTTGTGCCTTGTCTTTAGCTTTTTCTTCTATATTTAACTTTATGTAGAGGCTAGGCCCCCCTCTAAATCTTGGTTGAAATTATTTTTCATTCTAATTCATAGAAATGGAGTAGCGTGCAATGGTGTCGTCTCATACAACAGTGAGTTAGGAGAAAAAATTTGTGGGCACAAAGTGGGTGATCAGTGTCTTATTCTCTTCTGTTTGTGCCTTGTCTTTAGCTTTTTCTTCTATATTTAAATTTATGTAGAGGCTAGGCCCCCCTCTAAATCTTGGTTGAAATTATTTTTCATTCTAATTCATAGAAATGGAGTAGCGTGCAATGGTGTCGTCTCATACAACAGTGAGTTAGGAGAAAAAATTTGTGGGCACAAAATGTGTGATCAGTGTCTTATTCTCTTCTGTTTGTGCCTTGTCTTTAGCTTTTTCTTCTATATTTAACTTTATGTAGAGGCTAGGCCCCACTCTAAATCTTGGTTGAAATTATTTTTCATTCTAATTCATAGAAATGGAGTAGCGTGAAATGGTGTCGTCTAATACAACAGTGAGTTAGGAGAAAAAATTTGTGGGCACAAAATGGGTGATCAGTGTCTTATTCTCTTCTGTTTGTGCCTTGTCTTTAGCTTTTTCTTCTATATTTAACTTTATGTAGAGGCTAGGCCCCCCTCTAAATCTTGGTTGAAATTATTTTTCATTCTAATTAATAGAAATGGAGTAGCGATCAAAGGTGTCGTCTCAAACAACAGTGAGTTAGGAGAAAAAATTTGTGGGCACAAAATGGGTGATCAGTGTCTTATTCTCTTCTGTTTGTGCCTTGTCTTTAGCTTTTTCTTCTATATTTAACTTTATGTAGAGGCTAGGCCCCCCTCTAAATCTTGGTTGAAATTATTTTTCATTCTAATTAATAGAAATGGAGTAGCGATCAAAGGTGTCGTCTCAAACAACAGTGAGTTACGAGAAAAAATTTGTGGGCACAAAATGGGTGATCAGTGTCTTATTCTCTTCTGTTTGTGCCTTGTCTTTAGCTTTTTCTTCTATATTTAACTTTATGTAGAGGCTAGGCCCCCCACTAAATCTTGGTTGAAATTATTTTTCATTCTAATTCATAGAAATGCAGTAGCGATCAAAGGTATGGTCTCAAACAACAGTGAGTTAGCAGATAATATTTGTGGGCACAAAATGGGTGATCAGTGTCTTATTGTCTTCTGTTTGTGCCTTGTCTTTAGCTTTTTCTTCTATATTTAACTTTATGTAGAGGCTAGGCCCCCCTCTAAATCTTGGTTGAAATTATTTTTCATTCTAATTCATAGAAATGGAGTAGCATGCAATGGTGTCGTCTCATACAACTGTGATTTAGCAGATAAAATTTGTGGGCACAAAATGGGTGATCAGAGTCTTATTCACTTCCGTTTATGCCTTGTCTTTAGCTTTTTCTTCTATATTTAACATTATGTAGAGGCTAGGCCCCCTCTAAATCTTGGTTGCCATTATTTTTCATTCTAATTAATAGAAATGGAGTAGCGTGCAATAGTGTCGTCTCATACAACTGTGAGTTAGCAGATAAAATTTGTGGGCACAAAATGTGTGATCAGTCTCTTATTCTCTTCTGTTTATGCCTTGTCTTTAGCTTTTTCTTCTAAATTTAACTTTATGTAGTGGCTAGGCCCCTTTCTAATTCTTGGTTGGAATTATTTTACATTCTAATTCATAGAAATGGAGTAGCGTGCAATGGTGTCGTCTCATACAACAGTGAGTTAGGAGAAAAAATTTGTGGGCACAAAATGGGTGATCAGTGTCTTATTCTCTTCTGTTTGTGCCTTGTTTTTAGCTTTTTCTTCTATATTTAACTTCATGTAGAGGCTAGGCCCCACTCTAAATCTTGGTTGAAATTATTTTTCATTCTAATTCATAGAAATGGAGTAGCGTGAAATGGTGTCGTCTAATACAACAGTGAGTTAGGAGAAAAAATTTGTGGGCACAAAATGGGTGATCAGTGTCTTATTCTCTTCTGTTTGTGCCTTGTCTTTAGCTTTTTCTTCTATATTTAACTTTATGTAGAGGCTAGGCCCCACTCTAAATCTTGGTTGAAATTATTTTTCATTCTAATTAATAGAAATGGAGTAGCGATCAAAGGTGTCGTCTCAAACAACAGTGAGTTAGGAGAAAAAATTTGTGGGCACAAAATGGGTGATCAGTGTCTTATTCTCTTCTGTTTGTGCCTTGTCTTTAGCTTTTTCTTCTATATTTAACTTTATGTAGAGGCTAGGCCCCACTCTAAATCTTGGTTGAAATTATTTTTCATTCTAATTAATAGAAATGGAGTAGCGATCAAAGGTGTCGTCTCAAACAACAGTGAGTTACGAGAAAAAATTTGTGGGCACAAAATGGGTGATCAGTGTCTTATTCTCTTCTGTTTGTGCCTTGTCTTTAGCTTTTTCTTCTATATTTAACTTTATGTAGAGGCTAGGCCCCCCACTAAATCTTGGTTGAAATTATTTTTCATTCTAATTCATAGAAATGCAGTAGCGATCAAAGGTATGGTCTCAAACAACAGTGAGTTAGCAGATAAAATTTGTGGGCACAAAATGGGTGATCAGTGTCTTATTGTCTTCTGTTTGTGCCTTGTCTTTAGCTTTTTCTTCTATATTTAACTTTATGTAGAGGCTAGGCCCCCCTCTAAATCTTGGTTGAAATTATTTTTCATTCTAATTCATAGAAATGGAGTAGCATGCAATGGTGTCGGCTCATACAACTGTGATTTAGCAGATAAAATTTGTGGGCACAAAATGGGTGATCAGAGTCTTATTCACTTCCGTTTATGGCTTGTCTTTAGCTTTTTCTTCTATATTTAACATTATGTAGAGGCTAGGCCCCCTCTAAATCTTGGTTGCCATTATTTTTCATTCTAATTAATAGAAATGGAGTAGCGTGCAATGGTTTCGTCTCATACAACTGTGAGTTAGCAGATAAAATTTGTGGGCACTAAATGGGTGATCAGAGTCTTATTCTCTTCTGTTTATGCCTTGTCTTTAGCTTTTTCTTCTATATTTAGCTTTATGTAGAGGCTAGGCCCCCCTCTAAATCTTGGTTGCCATTATTTTTCATTCTAATTAATAGAAATGGAGTAGCGTGCAATGGTGTCGTCTCATACAACTGTGAGTTAGCAGATAATATTTGTGGGCACAAAATGTGTGATCAGTCTCTTATTCTCTTCTGTTTATGCCTTGTCTTTAGCTTTTTCTTCTATATTTAACTTTATGTAGAGGCTAGGCCCCTTTCTAAATCTTGGTTGAAATTATTTTTCATTCTAATTCATAGAAATGGAGTAGCGTGCAATCGTGTCGTCTCATACAACTGTGAGTTAGCAGATAAAATTTTGGGTACAAAATGGGTAATCAGTGTCTTATTCTCTTCTGTTTGTGCCTTGTCTTTAGCTTTTTCTTCTATATTTAACTTTATGTAGAGGCTAGGCCCCCCTCTAAATCTTGGTTGAAATTATTTTTCATTCTAATTAATAGAAATGGAGTAGCGTGCAATGGTGTCGTCTCATACAACTGTGAGTTAGCAGATAAAATTTGTGGGCACAAAATGGGTGATCAGTGTCTTATTCTCTTCTGTTTATGCCTTGTCTTTAGCTTTTTCTTCTATATTTAACTTTATGTAGAGGCTAGGCCCCCCTCTAAATCTTGGTTGCCATTATTTTTCATTCTAATTAATAGAAATGGAGTAGCGTGCAATGGTGTCGTCTCATACAACTGTGAGTTAGCAGATAAAATTTGTGGGCACAAAATGTGTGATCAGTCTCTTATTCTCTTCTGTTTATGCCTTGTCTTTAGCTTTTTCTTCTATATTTAACTTTATGTAGAGGCGAGGCCCCTGTCTAAATCTTGGTTGAAATTATTTTTCATTCTAATTCATAGAAATGGAGTAGCGTGCAATCGTGTCGTCTCATACAACTGTGAGTTAGCAGATAAAATTTGTGGGCACAAAATGGGTGATCAGTGTCTTATTCTCTTCTGTTTATGCCTTGTCTTTAGCTTTTTCTTCTATATTTAACTTTATGTAGAGGCTAGGCCCCCCTCTAAATCTTGGTTGAAATTATTTTTCATTCTAATTAATAGAAATAGAGTAGCGATCAAAGGTATCGTCTCAAACAACAGTGAGTTAGGAGAAAAAATTTGTGGGCACAAAATGGGTGATCAGTGTCTTATTCTCTTCTGATTGTGCCTTGTCTTTAGCTTTTTCTTCTATATTTAACTTTATGTAGAGGCTAGGCCCCCCTCTAAATCTTGGTTGAAATTATTTTTCATTCTAATTCATAGAAATGGAGTAGCGTGCAATGGTGTCGTCTCATACAACAGTGAGTTAGAAGAAAAAATTTGTGGGCACAAAATGTGTGATCAGTGTCTTATTCTCTTCTGTTTGTGACTTGTCTTTAGCTTTTTCTTCTATATTTAACTTTATGTAGAGGCTAGGCCCCACTCTAAATCTTGGTTGAAATTATTTTTCATTCTAATTCATAGAAATGGAGTAGCGTGAAATGGTGTCGTCTAATACAACAGTGAGTTAGGAGAAAAAATTTGTGGGCGCAAAATGGGTGATCAGTGTCTTATTCTCTTCTGTTTGTGCCTTGTCTTTAGCTTTTTCTTCTATATTTAACTTTATGTAGAGGCTAGGCCCCCCTCTAAATCTTGGTTGAAATTATTTTTCATTCTAATTAATAGAAATGGAGTAGCGATCAAAGGTGTCGTCTCAAACAACAGTGAGTTAGGAGAAAAAATTTGTGGGCACAAAATGGGTGATCAGTGTCTTATTCTCTTCTGTTTGTGCCTTGTCTTTAGCTTTTTCTTCTATATTTAATTTTATGTAGAGGCTAGGCCCCCCTCTAAATCTTGGTTGAAATTATTTTTCATTCTAATTAATAGAAATGGAGTAGCGATCAAAGGTGTCGTCTCAAACAACAGTGAGTTAGGAGAAAAAATTTGAGGGCACAAAATGGGTGATCAGTGTCTTATTCTCTTCTGTTTGTGCCTTGTCTTTAGCTTTTTCTTCTATATTTAACTTTATGTAGAGGCTAGGCCCCCCTCTAAATCTTGGTTGAAATTATTTTTCATTCTAGTTAATAGAAATGGAGTAGCGGTCAAAGGTGTCGTCTCAAACAACAGTGAGTTAGGAGAAAAATTTTGTAGGCACAAAATGGATGATCAGTGTCTTATTCTCTTCTGTTTGGGCCTTGTCTTTAGCTTTTTCTTCTATATTTAACTTTATGTAGAGGCTAGGCCCCCCTCTAAATCTTGGTTGAAATTATTTTTCATTCTAATTAATAGAAATGGAGTAGCGATCAAAGGTGTCGTCTCAAACAACAGTGAGTTAGGAGAAAAAATATGTGGGAACAAAATGGGTGATCAGTGTCTTATTCTCTTCTGTTTGTGCCTTGTCTTTAGCTTTTTCTTCTATATTTAACTTTATGTAGAGGCTAGGCCCCCCTCTAAATCTTGGTTGAAATTATTTTTCATTCTAATTAATAGAAATGGAGTAGCGATCAAAGGTGTCGTCTCAAACAACAGTGAGTTAGGAGAAAAAATTTGTGGGCACAAAATGGGTGATCAGTGTCTTTTTCTCTTCTGTTTGTGCCTTGTCTTTAGCTTTTTCTTATATATTTAACTTTATGTAGAGGCTAGGCTCCCCTCTAAATCTTGGTTGAAATTATTTTTCATTCTAATTAATAGAAATGGAGTAGCGTGCAATGGTGTCGTCTCATACAACTGTGAGTTAGCAGATAAAATTTGTGGGCACAAAATGTGTGATCAGTCTCTTATTCTCTTCTATTTATGCCTTGTCTTTATCTTTTTCTTCTATATTTAACTTTATGTAGAGGCTAGGCCCCTTTCTAAATCTTGGTTGAAATTATTTTTCATTCTAATTCATAGAAATGGAGCAGCGTGCAATCATGTCGTCTCATACAACTGTGAGTTAGCAGATAAAATTTTGGGTACAAAATGGGTGATCAGTGTCTTATTCTCTTCTGTTTGTGCCTTGTCTTTAGCTTTTTCTTCTATATTTAACTTTATGTAGAGGCTAGGCCCCCCTCTAAATCTTGATTGAAATTATTTTTCATTCTAATTAATAGAAATGGAGTAGCGTGCAATGGTGTCGTCTCATACAACTGTGAGTTAGCAGATAAAATTTGTGGGCACAAAATGGGTGATCAGTGTCTTATTCTCTTCTGTTTATGCCTTGTCTTTAGCTTTTTCTTCTATATTTAACTTTATGTAGAGGCTAGGCCCCCCTCTAAATCTTGGTTGAAATTATTTTTCATTCTAATTAATAGAAATGGAGTAGCGTGCAATGGTGTCGTCTCATACAACTGTGAGTTAGCATATAAAATTTGTGGGCACTAAATGGGTGATCAGAGTCTTATTCTCTTCTGTTTATGCCTTGTCTTTAGCTTTTTCTTCTATATTTAAATTTATGTAGAGGCTAGGCCCCCCTCTAAATCTTGGTTGCCATTATTTTTCATTCTAATTAATAGAAATGGAGTAGCGTGCAATGGTGTCGTCTCATACAACTGTGAGTTAGCAGATAAAATTTGTGGGCACAAAATGTGTGATCAGTCTCTTATTCTCTTCTGTTTATGCCTTGTCTTTAGCTTTTTCTTCTATATTTAACTTTATGTAGAGGCTAGACCCCTTTCTAAATCTTGGTTGGAATTATTTTTCATTCTAATTCATAGAAATGGAGTAGCGTGCAATGGTGTCGTCTCATACAACAGTGAGTTAGGAGAAAAAATTTGTGGGCACAAAATGGGTGATCAGTGTCTTATTCTCTTCTGTTTGTGCCTTGTCTTTAGCTTTTTCTTCTATATTTAACTTTATGTAGAGGCTAGGCCCCCCTCTAAATCTTGGTTGAAATTATTTTTCATTCTAATTCATAGAAATGGAGTAGCGTCAAATGGTGTCGTCTAATACAACAGTGAGTTAGGAGAAAAAATTTGTGGGCACAAAATGGGTGATCAGTGTCTTATTCTCTTCTGTTTGTGCCTTGTCTTTAGCTTTTTCTTCTATATTTAACTTTATGTAGAGGCTAGGCCCCCCTCTAAATCTTGGTTGAAATTATTTTTCATTCTAATTCATAGAAATGGAGTAGCGTGCAATGGTTTCATCTCATACCACTGTGAGTTAGCAGATAAAATTTGTGGGCACTAAATGGGTGATCAGAGTCTTATTCTCTTCTGTTTATGCCTTGTCTTTAGCTTTTTCTTCTATATTTAACTTTATGTAGAGGCTAGGCCCCCCTCTAAATCTTGATTGAAATTATTTTTCATTCTAATTAATAGAAATGGAGTAGCGATCAAAGGTGTCGTCTCAAACAACAGTGAGTTAGGAGAAAAAATTTGTGGGCACAAAATGGGTGATCAGTGTCTTATTCTCTTCTGTTTGTGCCTTGTCTTTAGCTTTTTCTTCTATATTTAACTTTATGTAGAGGCTAGGCCCCCCTCTAAATCTTGGTTGAAATTATTTTTCATTCTAATTAATAGAAATGGAGTAGCGTGCAATGGTGTCGTCTCATACAACTGTGAGTTAGCATATAAAATTTGTGGGCACTAAATGGGTGATCAGAGTCTTATTCTCTTCTGTTTATGCCTTGTCTTTAGCTTTTTCTTCTATATTTAAATTTATGTAGAGGCTAGGCCCCCCTCTAAATCTTGGTTGCCATTATTTTTCATTCTAATTAATAGAAATGGAGTAGCGTGCAATGGTGTCGTCTCATACAACTGTGAGTTAGCAGATAAAATTTGTGGGCACAAAATGTGTGATCAGAGTCTTATTCTCTTCTGTTTATGCCTTGTCTTTAGCTTTTTCTTCTATATTTAACTTTATGTAGAGGCTAGGCCCCTTTCTAAATCTTGGTTGGAATTATTTTTCATTCTAATTCATAGAAATGGAGTAGCGTGCAATGGTGTCGTCTCATACAACAGTGAGTTAGGAGAAAAAATTTGTGGGCACAAAATGGGTGATCAGTGTCTTATTCTCTTCTGTTTGTGCCTTGTCTTTAGCTTTTTCTTCTATATTTAACTTTATGTAGAGGCTAGGCCCCCCTCTAAATCTTGGTTGAAATTATTTTTCATTCTAATTCATAGAAATGGAGTAGCGTCAAATGGTGTCGTCTAATACAACAGTGAGTTAGGAGAAAAAATTTGTGGGCACAAAATGGGTGATCAGTGTCTTATTCTCTTCTGTTTGTGCCTTGTCTTTAGCTTTTTCTTCTATATTTAACTTTATGTAGAGGCTAGGCCCCCCTCTAAATCTTGGTTGAAATTATTTTTCATTCTAATTCATAGAAATGGAGTAGCGTGCAATGGTTTCGTCTCATACCACTGTGAGTTAGCAGATAAAATTTGTGGGCACTAAATGGGTGATCAGAGTCTTATTCTCTTCTGTTTATGCCTTGTCTTTAGCTTTTTCTTCTATATTTAACTTTATGTAGAGGCTAGGCCCCCCTCTAAATCTTGGTTGAAATTATTTTTCATTCTAATTAATAGAAATGGAGTAGCGATCAAAGGTGTCGTCTCAAACAACAGTGAGTTAGGAGAAAAAATTTGTGGGCACAAAATGGGTGATCAGTGTCTTATTCTCTTCTGTTTGTGCCTTGTCTTTAGCTTTTTCTTCTATATTTAACTTTATGTAGAGGCTAGGCCCCCCTCTAAATCTTGGTTGAAATTATTTTTCATTCTAATTAATAGAAATGGAGTAGCGATCAAAGGTGTCGTCTCAAACAACAGTGAGTTAGGAGAAAAAATTTGTGGGCACAAAATGGGTGATCAGTGTCTTATTCTCTTCTGTTTATGCCTTGTCTTTAGCTTTTTCTTCTATATTTAACTTTATGTAGAGGCTAGGCCCCCCTCTAAATCTTGGTTGAAATTATTTTTCATTCTAATTAATAGAAATGGAGTAGCGTGCAATGGTGTCGTCTCATACAACTGTGAGTTAGCATATAAAATTTGTGGGCACTAAATGGGTGATCAGAGTCTTATTCTCTTCTGTTTATGCCTTGTCTTTAGCTTTTTCTTCTATATTTAAATTTATGTAGAGGCTAGGCCCCCCTCTAAATCTTGGTTGCCATTATTTTTCATTCTAATTAATAGAAATGGAGTAGCGTGCAATGGTGTCGTCTCATACAACTGTGAGTTAGCCGATAAAATTTGTGGGCACAAAATGTGTGATCAGTCTCTTATTCTCTTCTGTTTATGCCTTGTCTTTAGCTTTTTCTTCTATATTTAACTTTATGTAGAGGCTAGGCCCCTTTCTAAATCTTGGTTGGAATTATTTTTCATTCTAATTCATAGAAATGGAGTAGCGTGCAATGGTGTCGTCTCATACAACAGTGAGTTAGGAGAAAAAATTTGTGGGCACAAAATGGGTGATCAGTGTCTTATTCTCTTCTGTTTGTGCCTTGTCTTTAGCTTTTTCTTCTATATTTAACTTTATGTAGAGGCTAGGCCCCCCTCTAAATCTTGGTTGAAATTATTTTTCATTCTAATTAATAGAAATGGAGTAGCGTGCAATGGTTTCGTCTCATACCACTGTGAGTTAGCAGATAAAATTTGTGGGCACTAAATGGGTGATCAGAGTCTTATTCTCTTCTGTTAATGCCTTGTCTTTAGCTTTTTCTTCTATATTTAACTTTATGTAGAGGCTAGGCCCCCCTCTAAATCTTGGTTGAAATTATTTTTCATTCTAATTAATAGAAATGGAGTAGCGATCAAAGGTGTCGTCTCAAACAACAGTGAGTTAGGAGAAAAAATTTGTGGGCACAAAATGGGTGATCAGTGTCTTCTTCTCTTCTGTTTGTGCCTTGTCTTTAGCTTTTTCTACTATATTTAACTTTATGTAGAGGCTAGGCTCCATTCTAAATCTTGGTTGAAATTATTTTTCATTCTGTTTCATAGAAATGGAGTAGCGTGCAATGGTGTCGTCTCATACAACAGTGAGTTAGGAGAAAAAATTTGTGAGCACAAAATGGGTGATCAGTGTCTTATTCTCTTCTGTTTGTGCCTTGTCTTTTGCTTTTTCTTCTATATTTAACTTTAAGTAGAGGCTAGGCCCCCCTCTAAATCTTGGTTGAAATTATTTTTCATTCTAATTAATAGAAATGGAGTAGCGTGCAATGGTGTCGTCTCAAACAACAGTGAGTTAGGAGAAAAAATTTGTTCGCACAAAATGGGTGATCAGTGTCTTATTCTCTTCTGTTTGTGCCTTGTCTTTAGCTTTTTCTTCTATATTTAACTTTATGTAGAGGCTAGGCCCCCCTATAAATCTTGGTTGAAATTATTTTTCATTCTAATTCATAGAAATGGAGTAGCATGCAATGGTGTCATCTCATACAACAGTGAGTTAGGAGAAAAAATTTGTGGGCACAAAATGGGTGATCAGTGTCTTATTCTCTTCTGTTCGTGCCTTGTCATTAGCTTTGTCTTCTATATTTAACTTTATATAGAGGCTAGGCCCCCCTCTAAATCTTGGTTGAAATTATTTTTCATTCTAATTCATAGAAATGTAGTAGCGTTCAGTGGTGTCGTCTCAAACAACAGTGAGTTAGGAGAAAAAATTTGTTGGCACAAAATGGGTGATCAGTGTCTTATTCTCTTCTGTTTGTGCCTTGTCTTTAGCTTTTTCTTCTATATTTAACTTTATGTAGAGGCTAGGCCACTTTGTAAATCTTGGTTGAAATTATTTTTCATTCTAATTCATAGAAATGGAGTAGCGTGCAATGGTGTCATCTCATACAACAGTGAGTTAGGAGAAAAAATTTGTGGGCACAAAATGGGTGATCAGTGTCTTATTCTCTTCTGTTTGTGCCTTGTCTTTAGCTTTTTCTTCTATATTTAACTTTATGTAGAGGCTAGGCCTGCTTCTAAATCTTGGTTGAAATTATTTTTCATTCTAATTAATAGAAATGGAGTAGCGTGCAATGGTGTCGTCTCATACAACAGTGAGTTAGGAGAATAAATTTGTTGGCACAAAATGGGTGATCATTGTCTTATTCTCTTCTGTTTGTGCCTTGTCTTTAGCTTTTTCTCCTATATTTAACTTTATGTAGAGGCTAGGCCCCTTTCTAAATCTTGGTTGAAATTATTTTTCATTCTAATTCATAGAAATGGAGTAGCGTGCAATGGTGTCATCTCATACAACAGTGAGTTAGGAGAAAAAATTTGTGGGCACAAAATAGGTGATCAGTGTCTCATTCTCTTCTGTTTGTGCCTTGTCTTTAGCTTTTTCTTCTATATTTAACTTTATGTAGAGGCTAGGCCCCTTTCTAAATCTTGGTTGAAATTATTTTTCATTCTAATTAATAGAAATGGAGTAGCGTGCAATGGTGTCGTCTCATACAACAGTGAGTTAGGAGAAAAAATTTGTGGGCACAAAATGGGTGATCAGTGCCTTATTCTCTTCTGTTTGTGCCTTGTCTTTAGCTTTTTCTTCTATATTTAACTTTATGTAGAGGCTAGGCCCCCCTCTAAATCTTGGTTGAAATTATTTTTCATTCTAATTCATAGAAATGGAGTAGCGTCAAATGGTGTCGTCTAATACAACAGTGAGTTAGGAGAAAAAATTTGTGGGCACAAAATGGGTGATCAGTGTCTTATTCTCTTCTGTTTGTGCCTTGTCTTTAGCTTTTTCTTCTATATTTAACTTTATGTAGAGGCTAGGCCCCCCTCTAAATCTTGGTTGAAATTATTTTTCATTCTAATTCATAGAAATGGAGTAGCGTGCAATGGTTTCGTCTCATACCACTGTGAGTTAGCAGATAAAATTTGTGGGCACTAAATGGGTGATCAGAGTCTTATTCTCTTCTGTTTATGCCTTGTCTTTAGCTTTTTCTTCTATATTTAACTTTATGTAGAGGCTAGGCCCCCCTCTAAATCTTGGTTGAAATTATTTTTCATTCTAATTAATAGAAATGGAGTAGCGATGAAAGGTGTCGTCTCAAACAACAGTGAGTTAGGAGAAAAAATTTGTGGGCACAAAATGGGTGATCAGTGTCTTATTCTCTTCTGTTTGTGCCTTGTCTTTAGCTTTTTCTTCTATATTTAACTTTATGTAGAGGCTAGGCCCCCCTCTAAATCTTGGTTGAAATTATTTTTCATTCTAATTAATAGAAATGGAGTAGCGATCAAAGGTGTCGTCTCAAACAACAGTGAGTTAGGAGAAAAAATTTGTGGGCACAAAATGGGTGATCAGTGTCTTATTCTCTTCTGTTTATGCCTTGTCTTTAGCTTTTTCTTCTATATTTAACTTTATGTAGAGGCTAGGCCCCCCTCTAAATCTTGGTTGAAATTATTTTTCATTCTAATTAATAGAAATGGAGTAGCGTGCAATGGTGTCGTCTCATACAACTGTGAGTTAGCATATAAAATTTGTGGGCACTAAATGGGTGATCAGAGTCTTATTCTCTTCTGTTTATGCCTTGTCTTTAGCTTTTTCTTCTATATTTAAATTTATGTAGAGGCTAGGCCCCCCTCTAAATCTTGGTTGCCATTATTTTTCATTCTAATTAATAGAAATGGAGTAGCGTGCAATGGTGTCGTCTCATACAACTGTGAGTTAGCCGATAAAATTTGTGGGCACAAAATGTGTGATCAGTCTCTTATTCTCTTCTGTTCGTGCCTTGTCATTAGCTTTGTCTTCTATATTTAACTTTATATAGAGGCTAGGCCCCCCTCTAAATCTTGGTTGAAATTATTTTTCATTCTAATTCATAGAAATGTAGTAGCGTTCAGTGGTGTCGTCTCAAACAACAGTGAGTTAGGAGAAAAAATTTGTTGGCACAAAATGGGTGATCAGTGTCTTATTCTCTTCTGTTTGTGCCTTGTCTTTAGCTTTTTCTTCTATATTTAACTTTATGTAGAGGCTAGGCCACTTTGTAAATCTTGGTTGAAATTATTTTTCATTCTAATTCATAGAAATGGAGTAGCGTGCAATGGTGTCATCTCATACAACAGTGAGTTAGGAGAAAAAATTTGTGGGCACAAAATGGGTGATCAGTGTCTTATTCTCTTCTGTTTGTGCCTTGTCTTTAGCTTTTTCTTCTATATTTAACTTTATGTAGAGGCTAGGCCTGCTTCTAAATCTTGGTTGAAATTATTTTTCATTCTAATTAATAGAAATGGAGTAGCGTGCAATGGTGTCGTCTCATACAACAGTGAGTTAGGAGAATAAATTTGTTGGCACAAAATGGGTGATCATTGTCTTATTCTCTTCTGTTTGTGCCTTGTCTTTAGCTTTTTCTCCTATATTTAACTTTATGTAGAGGCTAGGCCCCTTTCTAAATCTTGGTTGAAATTATTTTTCATTCTAATTCATAGAAATGGAGTAGCGTGCAATGGTGTCATCTCATACAACAGTGAGTTAGGAGAAAAAATTTGTGGGCACAAAATAGGTGATCAGTGTCTCATTCTCTTCTGTTTGTGCCTTGTCTTTAGCTTTTTCTTCTATATTTAACTTTATGTAGAGGCTAGGCCCCTTTCTAAATCTTGGTTGAAATTATTTTTCATTCTAATTAATAGAAATGGAGTAGCGTGCAATGGTGTCGTCTCATACAACAGTGAGTTAGGAGAAAAAATTTGTGGGCACAAAATGGGTGATCAGTGCCTTATTCTCTTCTGTTTGTGCCTTGTCTTTAGCTTTTTCTTCTATATTTAACTTTATGTAGAGGCTAGGCCCGCCTCTAAATCTTGGTTGAAATTATTTTTCATTCTAATTCATAGAAATGGAGTAGCGTCAAATGGTGTCGTCTAATACAACAGTGAGTTAGGAGAAAAAATTTGTGGGCACAAAATGGGTGATCAGTGTCTTATTCTCTTCTGTTTGTGCCTTGTCTTTAGCTTTTTCTTCTATATTTAACTTTATGTAGAGGCTAGGCCCCCCTCTAAATCTTGGTTGAAATTATTTTTCATTCTAATTCATAGAAATGGAGTAGCGTGCAATGGTTTCGTCTCATACCACTGTGAGTTAGCAGATAAAATTTGTGGGCACTAAATGGGTGATCAGAGTCTTATTCTCTTCTGTTTATGCCTTGTCTTTAGCTTTTTCTTCTATATTTAACTTTATGTAGAGGCTAGGCCCCCCTCTAAATCTTGGTTGAAATTATTTTTCATTCTAATTAATAGAAATGGAGTAGCGATGAAAGGTGTCGTCTCAAACAACAGTGAGTTAGGAGAAAAAATTTGTGGGCACAAAATGGGTGATCAGTGTCTTATTCTCTTCTGTTTGTGCCTTGTCTTTAGCTTTTTCTTCTATATTTAACTTTATGTAGAGGCTAGGCCCCCCTCTAAATCTTGGTTGAAATTATTTTTCATTCTAATTAATAGAAATGGAGTAGCGATCAAAGGTGTCGTCTCAAACAACAGTGAGTTAGGAGAAAAAATTTGTGGGCACAAAATGGGTGATCAGTGTCTTATTCTCTTCTGTTTATGCCTTGTCTTTAGCTTTTTCTTCTATATTTAACTTTATGTAGAGGCTAGGCCCCCCTCTAAATCTTGGTTGAAATTATTTTTCATTCTAATTAATAGAAATGGAGTAGCGTGCAATGGTGTCGTCTCATACAACTGTGAGTTAGCATATAAAATTTGTGGGCACTAAATGGGTGATCAGAGTCTTATTCTCTTCTGTTTATGCCTTGTCTTTAGCTTTTTCTTCTATATTTAAATTTATGTAGAGGCTAGGCCCCCCTCTAAATCTTGGTTGCCATTATTTTTCATTCTAATTAATAGAAATGGAGTAGCGTGCAATGGTGTCGTCTCATACAACTGTGAGTTAGCCGATAAAATTTGTGGGCACAAAATGTGTGATCAGTCTCTTATTCTCTTCTGTTTATGCCTTGTCTTTAGCTTTTTCTTCTATATTTAACTTTATGTAGAGGCTAGGCCCCTTTCTAAATCTTGGTTGGAATTATTTTTCATTCTAATTCATAGAAATGGAGTAGCGATCAAAGGTGTCGTCTCAAACAACAGTGAGTTAGGAGAAAAAATTTGTGGGCACAAAATGGGTGATCAGTGTCTTATTCTCTTCTGTTTGTGCCTTGTCTTTAGCTTTTTCTTCTATATTTAACTTTATGTAGAGGCTAGGCCCCCCTCTAAATCTTGGTTGAAATTATTTTTCATTCTAATTAATAGAAATGGAGTAGCGATCAAAGGTGTCGTCTCAAACAACAGTGAGTTAGGAGAAAAAATTTGTGGGCACAAAATGGGTGATCAGTGTCTTCTTCTCTTCTGTTTGTGCCTTGTCTTTAGCTTTTTCTACTATATTTAACTTTATGTAGAGGCTAGGCTCCATTCTAAATCTTGGTTGAAATTATTTTTCATTCTGTTTCATAGAAATGGAGTAGCGTGCAATGGTGTCGTCTCATACAACAGTGAGTTAGGAGAAAAAATTTGTGAGCACAAAATGGGTGATCAGTGTCTTATTCTCTTCTGTTTGTGCCTTGTCTTTTGCTTTTTCTTCTATATTTAACTTTAAGTAGAGGCTAGGCCCCCCTCTAAATCTTGGTTGAAATTATTTTTCATTCTAATTAATAGAAATGGAGTAGCGTGCAATGGTGTCGTCTCAAACAACAGTGAGTTAGGAGAAAAAATTTGTTCGCACAAAATGGGTGATCAGTGTCTTATTCTCTTCTGTTTGTGCCTTGTCTTTAGCTTTTTCTTCTATATTTAACTTTATGTAGAGGCTAGGCCCCCCTATAAATCTTGGTTGAAATTATTTTTCATTCTAATTCATAGAAATGGAGTAGCATGCAATGGTGTCATCTCATACAACAGTGAGTTAGGAGAAAAAATTTGTGGGCACAAAATGGGTGATCAGTGTCTTATTCTCTTCTGTTCGTGCCTTGTCATTAGCTTTGTCTTCTATATTTAACTTTATATAGAGGCTAGGCCCCCCTCTAAATCTTGGTTGAAATTATTTTTCATTCTAATTCATAGAAATGTAGTAGCGTTCAATGGTGTCGTCTCAAACAACAGTGAGTTAGGAGAAAAAATTTGTTGGCACAAAATGGGTGATCAGTGTCTTATTCTCTTCTGTTTGTGCCTTGTCTTTAGCTTTTTCTTCTATATTTAACTTTATGTAGAGGCTAGGCCACTTTGTAAATCTTGGTTGAAATTATTTTTCATTCTAATTCATAGAAATGGAGTAGCGTGCAATGGTGTCATCTCATACAACAGTGAGTTAGGAGAAAAAATTTGTGGGCACAAAATGGGTGATCAGTGTCTTATTCTCTTCTGTTTGTGCCTTGTCTTTAGCTTTTTCTTCTATATTTAACTTTATGTAGAGGCTAGGCCTGCTTCTAAATCTTGGTTGAAATTATTTTTCATTCTAATTAATAGAAATGGAGTAGCGTGCAATGGTGTCGTCTCATACAACAGTGAGTTAGGAGAATAAATTTGTTGGCACAAAATGGGTGATCATTGTCTTATTCTCTTCTGTTTGTGCCTTGTCTTTAGCTTTTTCTCCTATATTTAACTTTATGTAGAGGCTAGGCCCCTTTCTAAATCTTGGTTGAAATTATTTTTCATTCTAATTCATAGAAATGGAGTAGCGTGCAATGGTGTCATCTCATACAACAGTGAGTTAGGAGAAAAAATTTGTGGGCACAAAATAGGTGATCAGTGTCTCCTTCTCTTCTGTTTGTGCCTTGTCTTTAGCTTTTTCTTCTATATTTAACTTTATGTAGAGGCTAGGCCCCTTTCTAAATCTTGGTTGAAATTATTTTTCATTCTAATTAATAGAAATGGAGTAGCGTGCAATGGTGTCGTCTCATACAACAGTGAGTTAGGAGAAAAAATTTGTGGGCACAAAATGGGTGATCAGTGCCTTATTCTCTTCTGTTTGTGCCTTGTCTTTAGCTTTTTCTTCTATATTTAACTTTATGTAGAGGCTAGGCCCCCCTCTAAATCTTGGTTGAAATTATTTTTCATTCTAATTCATAGAAATGGAGAAGCGTCAAATGGTGTCGTCTAATACAACAGTGAGTTAGGAGAAAAAATTTGTGGGCACAAAATGGGTGATCAGTGTCTTATTCTCTTCTGTTTGTGCCTTGTCTTTAGCTTTTTCTTCTATATTTAACTTTATGTAGAGGCTAGGCCCCCCTCTAAATCTTGGTTGAAATTATTTTTCATTCTAATTAATAGAAATGGAGTAGCGTGCAATGGTTTCGTCTCATACCACTGTGAGTTAGCAGATAAAATTTGTGGGCACTAAATGGGTGATCAGTGTCTTATTCTCTTCTGTTTGTGCCTTGTCTTTAGCTTTTTCTTCCATATTTAACTTTATGTAGAGGCTAGGCCCCCCTCAAAATCTTGGTTGAAATTATTTTTCATTCTAATTCATAGAAATGGAGTAACGTGCAATGGTGTCGTCTCATACAACAGTGATTTAGGAGAAATAATTTGTTGGCACAAAATGGGTGATCAGTGTCTTATTCTCTTCTGTTTGTGCCTTGTCTTTAGCTTTTTCTTCTATATTTAACTTTATGTAGAGGCTAGGCCCCTTTCTAAATCTTGGTTGAAATTATTTTTCATTCTAATTCATAGAAATGGAGTAGCGTGCAATGGTGTCGTCTCATACAACAGTGAGTTAGGAGAAAAAATTTGTGGGCACAAAATGGGTGATCAGTGTCTTATTCTCTTCTGTTTGTGCCTTGTCTTTAGCTTTTTCTTCTATATTTAACTTTATGTAGAGGCTAGGCCCCCCTCTAAATCTTGGTTGAAATTATTTTTCATTCTAATTAATAGAAATGGAGTAGCGTGCAATGGTTTCGTCTCATACCACTGTGAGTTAGCAGATAAAATTTGTGGGCACTAAATGGGTGATCAGAGTCTTATTCTCTTCTGTTTATGCCTTGTCTTTAGCTTTTTCTTCTATATTTAACTTTATGTAGAGGCTAGGCCCCCCTCTAAATCTTGGTTGAAATTATTTTTCATTCTAATTAATAGAAATGGAGTAGCGATCAAAGGTGTCGTCTCAAACAACAGTGAGTTAGGAGAAAAAATTTGTGGGCACAAAATGGGTGATCAGTGTCTTATTCTCTTCTGTTTGTGCCTTGTCTTTAGCTTTTTCTTCTATATTTAACTTTATGTAGAGGCTAGGCCCCCCTCTAAATCTTGGTTGAAATTATTTTTCATTCTAATTAATAGAAATGGAGTAGCGATCAAAGGTGTCGTCTCAAACAACAGTGAGTTAGGAGAAAAAATTTGTGGGCACAAAATGGGTGATCAGTGTCTTCTTCTCTTCTGTTTGTGCCTTGTCTTTAGCTTTTTCTACTATATTTAACTTTATGTAGAGGCTAGGCTCCATTCTAAATCTTGGTTGAAATTATTTTTCATTCTGTTTCATAGAAATGGAGTAGCGTGCAATGGTGTCGTCTCATACAACAGTGAGTTAGGAGAAAAAATTTGTGAGCACAAAATGGGTGATCAGTGTCTTATTCTCTTCTGTTTGTGCCTTGTCTTTTGCTTTTTCTTCTATATTTAACTTTAAGTAGAGGCTAGGCCCCCCTCTAAATCTTGGTTGAAATTATTTTTCATTCTAATTAATAGAAATGGAGTAGCGTGCAATGGTGTCGTCTCAAACAACAGTGAGTTAGGAGAAAAAATTTGTTCGCACAAAATGGGTGATCAGTGTCTTATTCTCTTCTGTTTGTGCCTTGTCTTTAGCTTTTTCTTCTATATTTAACTTTATGTAGAGGCTAGGCCCCCCTATAAATCTTGGTTGAAATTATTTTTCATTCTAATTCATAGAAATGGAGTAGCATGCAATGGTGTCATCTCATACAACAGTGAGTTAGGAGAAAAAATTTGTGGGCACAAAATGGGTGATCAGTGTCTTATTCTCTTCTGTTCGTGCCTTGTCATTAGCTTTGTCTTCTATATTTAACTTTATATAGAGGCTAGGCCCCCCTCTAAATCTTGGTTGAAATTATTTTTCATTCTAATTCATAGAAATGTAGTAGCGTTCAATGGTGTCGTCTCAAACAACAGTGAGTTAGGAGAAAAAATTTGTTGGCACAAAATGGGTGATCAGTGTCTTATTCTCTTCTGTTTGTGCCTTGTCTTTAGCTTTTTCTTCTATATTTAACTTTATGTAGAGGCTAGGCCACTTTGTAAATCTTGGTTGAAATTATTTTTCATTCTAATTCATAGAAATGGAGTAGCGTGCAATGGTGTCATCTCATACAACAGTGAGTTAGGAGAAAAAATTTGTGGGCACAAAATGGGTGATCAGTGTCTTATTCTCTTCTGTTTGTGCCTTGTCTTTAGCTTTTTCTTCTATATTTAACTTTATGTAGAGGCTAGGCCTGCTTCTAAATCTTGGTTGAAATTATTTTTCATTCTAATTAATAGAAATGGAGTAGCGTGCAATGGTGTCGTTTCATACAACAGTGAGTTAGGAGAATAAATTTGTTGGCACAAAATGGGTGATCATTGTCTTATTCTCTTCTGTTTGTGCCTTGTCTTTAGCTTTTTCTCCTATATTTAACTTTATGTAGAGGCTAGGCCCCTTTCTAAATCTTGGTTGAAATTATTTTTCATTCTAATTCATAGAAATGGAGTAGCGTGCAATGGTGTCATCTCATACAACAGTGAGTTAGGAGAAAAAATTTGTGGGCACAAAATAGGTGATCAGTGTCTCATTCTCTTCTGTTTGTGCCTTGTCTTTAGCTTTTTCTTCTATATTTAACTTTATGTAGAGGCTAGGCCCCTTTCTAAATCTTGGTTGAAATTATTTTTCATTCTAATTAATAGAAATGGAGTAGCGTGCAATGGTGTCGTCTCATACAACAGTGAGTTAGGAGAAAAAATTTGTGGGCACAAAATGGGTGATCAGTGCCTTATTCTCTTCTGTTTGTGCCTTGTCTTTAGCTTTTTCTTCTATATTTAACTTTATGTAGAGGCTAGGCCCCCCTCTAAATCTTGGTTGAAATTATTTTTCATTCTAATTCATAGAAATGGAGAAGCGTCAAATGGTGTCGTCTAATACAACAGTGAGTTAGGAGAAAAAATTTGTGGGCACAAAATGGGTGATCAGTGTCTTATTCTCTTCTGTTTGTGCCTTGTCTTTAGCTTTTTCTTCTATATTTAACTTTATGTAGAGGCTAGGCCCCCCTCTAAATCTTGGTTGAAATTATTTTTCATTCTAATTAATAGAAATGGAGTAGCGTGCAATGGTTTCGTCTCATACCACTGTGAGTTAGCAGATAAAATTTGTGGGCACTAAATGGGTGATCAGTGTCTTATTCTCTTCTGTTTGTGCCTTGTCTTTAGCTTTTTCTTCCATATTTAACTTTATGTAGAGGCTAGGCCCCCCTCAAAATCTTGGTTGAAATTATTTTTCATTCTAATTCATAGAAATGGAGTAACGTGCAATGGTGTCGTCTCATACAACAGTGATTTAGGAGAAATAATTTGTTGGCACAAAATGGGTGATCAGTGTCTTATTCTCTTCTGTTTGTGCCTTGTCTTTAGCTTTTTCTTCTATATTTAACATTATGTAGAGGCTAGGCCCCTTTCTAAATCTTGGTTGAAATTATTTTTCATTCTAATTGATAGAAATGGAGTAGCGTGCAATGGTGTCATCTCATACAACAGTGAGTTAGGAGAAAAAATTTGTGGGCACAAAATGGATGATCAGTGTCTTATTCTCTTCTGTTTGTGCCTTGTCTTTAGCTTTTTCTTCTATATTTAACTTTATGTAGAGGCTAGGCCTGCCTCTAATCTTGGTTGAAATTATTTTTCATTCTAATTAATAGAAATGGAGTAGCGTGCAATGGTGTCGTCTCATACAACAGTGAATTAGGAGAAAAAATTTGTGGGCACAAAATGGGTGATCATTGTCTTATTCTCTTCTGTTTGTGCCTTGTCTTTAGCTTTTTCTTCTATATTTAACTTTATGTAGAGGCTAGGCCCCTTTCTAAATCTTGATTGAAATTATTTTTCATTCTAATTCATAGAAATGGAGTAGCGTGCAATGGTGTCATCTCATACAACAGTGAGTTAGGAGAAAAAATTTGTGGGCACAAAATAGGTGATCAGTGTCTTATTCTCTTCTGTTTGTGCCTTGTCTTTAGCTTTTTCTTCTATATTTAACATTATGTATAGGTTAGGCCCCTTTCTAAATCTTGTTTGAAATTATTCTTCATTCTAATTCATAGAAATGGAGTAGCGTGCAATGGTGTCATCTCATACAACAGTGAGATAGGAGAAAAAATTTGTGGGCACAAAATGGGTGATCAGTGTCTTATTCTCTTCTGTTTGTGCCTTGTCTTTAGCTTTTTCTTCTATATTTAACTTTATGTAGAGGCTAGGCCCCTGTCTAAATCTTGGTTGAAATTATTTTTCATTCTAATTCATAGAAATGGAGTAGCGTGCAATGGTGTCATCTCATACAACAGTGAGTTAGGAGAAAAAATTTGTGGGCACAAAATGGATGATCAGTGTCTTATTCTCTTCTGTTTGTGCCATGTCTTTAGCTTTTTCTTCTATATTTAACTTTATGTAGAGGCTAGGCCCGCCTCTAAATCTTGGTTGAAATTATTTTTCATTCTAATTAATAGAAATGGAGTAGCGTGCAAGGGTGTCGTCTCATACAACAGTGAGTTAGGAGACAAAATTTGTGGGCACAAAATGGGTGATCAGTGCCTTATTCTCTTGTTTGTGCCTTGTCTAGCTTTTTCTTCTATATTTAACTTTATGTAGAGGCTAGGCCCCTTTCTAAATCTTGGTTGAAATTATTTTTCATTCTAATTCATAGAAATGGAGTAGCGTGCAATGGTATCCTCTCATACAACAGTGAGTTAGGAGAAAAAATTTGTGGGCACAAAATGGGTGATCAGTGTCTTATTCTCTTCTGTTTGTGCCTTGTCATTAGCTTTGTCTTCTATATTTAACTTTATATAGAGGCTACGCCCCCCTCTAAATCTTGGTTGAAATTATTTTTCATTCTAATTCATAGAAATGTAGTAGCGTTCAATGGTGTCGTCTCAAACAACAGTGAGTTAGGAGAAAAAATTTGTTGGCACAAAACGGGTGATCAGTGTCTTATTCTCTTCTGTTTGTGCCTTGTCTTTAGCTTTTTCTTCTATATTTAACTTTATGTAGAGGCTAGGCCCCTTTCTAAATCTTTGTTGAAATTATTTTTCATTCTAATTCATAGAAATGGAGTAGCGTGCAATGGTGTCGTCTCATACAACTGTGAGTTAGCAGATAAAATTTGTGGGCACAAAATGGGTGATCATTGTCTTATTCTCTTCTGTTTGTGCCTTGTCTTTAGCTTTTTCTTCTATATTTAACTTTATGTAGAGGCTAGGCCCCTTTCTAAATCTTGATTGAAATTATTTTTCATTCTAATTCATAGAAATGGAGTAGCGTGCAATGGTGTCATCTCATACAACAGTGAGTTAGGAGAAAAAATTTGTGGGCACAAAATAGGTGATCAGTGTCTCATTCTCTTCTGTTTGTGCCTTGTCTTTAGCTTTTTCTTCTATATTTAACTTTATGTAGAGGCTAGGCCCCTTTCTAAATCTTGGTTGAAATTATTTTTCATTCTAATTCATAGAAATGGAGTAGCGTGCAATGGTGTCATCTCATACAACAGTGAGTTAGGAGAAAAAATTTGTGGGCACAAAATAGGTGATCAGTGTCTCATTCTCTTCTGTTTGTGCCTTGTCTTTAGCTTTTTCTTCTATATTTAACTTTATGTAGAGGCTAGGCCCCTTTCTAAATTTTGGTTGAAATTATTTTTCATTCTAATTAATAGAAATGGAGTACCGTGCAATGGTGTCGTCTCATACAACAGTGATTTAGGAGAAATAATTTGTTGGCACAAAATGGGTGATCAGTGTCTTATTCTCTTCTGTTTGTGCCTTGTCTTTAGCTTTTTCTTCTATATTTAACATTATGTAGAAGCTAGGCCCCCCTCGAAATCTTGGTTGAAATTATTTTTCATTCTAATTGATAGAAATGGAGTAGCGTGCAATGGTGTCATCTCATACAACAGTGAGTTAGGAGAAAAAATTTGTGGGCACAAAATGGGTGATCAGTGTCTTATTCTCTTCTGTTTGTGCCTTGTCTTTAGCTTTTTCTTCTATATTTAACTTTATGTAGAGGCTAGGCCTGCCTCTAAACTTGGTTGAAATTATTTTTCATTCTAATTAATAGAAATGGAGTAGCGTGCAATGGTGTCGTCTCATACAACAGTGAGTTAGGAGAAAAAATTTGTGGGCACAAAATGGGTGATCATTGTGTTATTCTCTTCTGTTTGTGCCTTGTCTTTAGCTTTTTCTTCTATATTTAACTTTATGTAGAGGTTAGGCCCCTTTCTAAATCTTGATTGAAATTATTTTTCATTCTAATTCATAGAAATGGAGTAGCGTGCAATGGTGTCATCTCATACAACAGTGAGTTAGGAGAAAAAATTTGTGGGCACAAAATAGGTGATCAGTGTCTTATTCTCTTCTGTTTGTGCCTTGTCTTTAGCTTTTTCTTCTATATTTAACATTATGTAGAGGTTAGGCCCCTTTCTAAATCTTGTTTGAAATTATTCTTCATTCTAATTCATAGAAATGGAGTAGCATGCAATGGTGTCATCTCATACAACAGTGAGATAGGAGAAAAAATTTGTGGGCACAAAATGGGTGATCAGTGTCTTATTCTCTTCTGTTTGTGCCTTGTCTTTAGCTTTTTCTTCTATATTTAACTTTATGTAGAGGCTAGGCCCCTTTCTAAATCTTGGTTGAAATTATTTTTCATTCTAATTCATAGAAATGGAGTAGCGTGCAATGGTGTCATCTCATACAACAGTGAGTTAGGAGAAAAAATTTGTGGGCACAAAATGGATGATCAGTGTCTTATTCTCTTCTGTTTGTGCCTTGTCTTTAGCTTTTTCTTCTATATTTAACTTTATGTAGAGGCTAGGCCCGCCTCTAAATCTTGGTTGAAATTATTTTTCATTCTAATTAATAGAAATGGAGTAGCGTGCAAGGGTGTCGTCTCATACAACAGTGAGTTAGGAGACAAAATTTGTGGGCACAAAATGGGTGATCAGTGCCTTATTCTCTTCTGTTTGTGCCTTGTCTAGCTTTTTCTTCTATATTTAACTTTATGTAGAGGCTAGGACCCTTTCTAAATCTTGGTTGAAATTATTTTTCATTCTAATTCAGAGAAATGGAGTAGCGTGCAATGGTGTCCTCTCATACAACAGTGAGTTAGGAGAAAAAATTTGTGGGCACAAAATGGGTGATCAGTGTCTTATTCTCTTCTGTTTGTGCCTTGTCATTAGCTTTGTCTTCTATATTTAACTTTATATAGAGGCTAGGCCCCCCTCTAAATCTTGGTTGAAATTATTTTTCATTCTAATTCATAGAAATGTAGTAGCGTTCAATGGTGTCGTCTCAAACAACAGTGAGTTAGGAGAAAAAATTTGTTGGCACAAAACGGGTGATCAGTGTTTTATTCTCTTCTGTTTGTGCCTTGTCTTTAGCTTTTTCTTCTATATTTAACTTTATGTAGAGGCTAGGCCCCTTTCTAAATCTTGGTTGAAATTATTTTTCATTCTAATTCATAGAAATGGAGTAGCGTGCAATGGTGTCGTCTCATACAACAGTGAGTTAGGAGAATAAATTTGTTGGCACAAAATGGGTGATCATTGTCTTATTCTCTTCTGTTTGTGCCTTGTCTTTAGCTTTTTCTTCTATATTTAACTTTATGTAGAGGCTAGGCCCCTTTCTAAATCTTGGTTGAAATTATTTTTCATTCTAATTCATAGAAATGGAGTAGCGTGCAATGGTGTCATCTCATACAACAGTGAGTTAGGAGAAAAAATTTGTGGGCACAAAATAGGTGATCAGTGTCTCATTCTCTTCTGTTTGTGCCTTGTCTTTAGCTTTTTCTTCTATATTTAACTTTATGTAGAGGCTAGGCCCCTTTCTAAATCTTGGTTGAAATTATTTTTCATTCTAATTCATAGAAATGGAGTAGCGTGCAATGGTGTCATCTCATACAACAGTGAGTTAGGAGAAAAAATTTGTGGGCACAAAATAGGTGATCAGTGTCTCATTCTCTTCTGTTTGTGCCTTGTCTTTAGCTTTTTCTTCTATATTTAACTTTATGTAGAGGCTAGGCCCCTTTCTAAATCTTGGTTGAAATTATTTTTCATTCTAATTCATAGAAATGGAGTAGCGTGCAATGGTGTCATCTCATACAACAGTGAGTTAGGAGAAAAAATTTGTGGGCACAAAATAGGTGATCAGTGTCTCATTCTCTTCTGTTTGTGCCTTGTCTTTAGCTTTTTCTTCTATATTTAACTTTATGTAGAGGCTAGGCCCCTTTCTAAATCTTGGTTGAATTTATTTTTCATTCTAATTAATAGAAATGGAGTAGCGTGCAATGGTGTCGTCTCATACAACAGTGAGTTAGGAGAAAAAATTTGTGGGCACAAAATGGGTGATCAGTGCCTTATTCTCTTCTGTTTGTGCCTTGTCTTTAGCTTTTTCTTCTATATTTAACTTTATGTAGAGGCTAGGCCCCTTTCTAAATCTTGGTTGAAATTATTTTTCATTCTAATTCATAGAAATGGAGTAGCGTGCAATGGTGTCGTCTCATACAACAGTGAGTTAGGAGAATAAATTTGTTGGCACAAAATGGGTGATCATTGTCTTATTCTCTTCTGTTTGTGCCTTGTCTTTAGCTTTTTCTTCTATATTTAACTTTATGTAGAGGCTAGGCCCCTTTCTAAATCTTGATTGAAATTATTTTTCATTCTAATTCATAGAAATGGAGTAGCGTGCAATGGTGTCATCTCATACAACAGTGAGTTAGGAGAAAAAATTTGTGGGCACAAAATAGGTGATCAGTGTCTCATTCTCTTCTGTTTGTGCCTTGTCTTTAGCTTTTTCTTCTATATTTAACTTTATGTAGAGGCTAGGCCCCTTTCTAAATCTTGGTTGAAATTATTTTTCATTCTAATTCATAGAAATGGAGTAGCGTGCAATGGTGTCATCTCATACAACAGTGAGTTAGGAGAAAAAATTTGTGGGCACAAAATAGGTGATCAGTGTCTCATTCTCTTCTGTTTGTGCCTTGTCTTTAGCTTTTTCTTCTATATTTAACTTTATGTAGAGGCTAGGCCCCTTTCTAAATCTTGGTTGAATTTATTTTTCATTCTAATTAATAGAAATGGAGTAGCGTGCAATGGTGTCGTCTCATACAACAGTGAGTTAGGAGAAAAAATTTGTGGGCACAAAATGGGTGATCAGTGCCTTATTCTCTTCTGTTTGTGCCTTGTCTTTAGCTTTTTCTTCTATATTTAACTTTCTGTAGAGGCTAGGCCCCTTTCTAAATCTTGGTTGAAATTATTTTTCATTCTAATTCATAGAAATGGAGTAGCGTGCAATGGTGTCCTCTCATACAACAGTGAGTTAGGAGAAAAAATTGTGGGCACAAAATGGGTGATCAGTGTCTTATTCTCTTCTGTTTTTCTTGTCATTAGCTTTTTCTTCTATATTTAACTTTATATAGAGGCTAGGCCCCCCTCTAAATCTTGGTTGAAATTATTTTTCATTCTAATTCATAGAAATGGAGCAACGTGCAATGGTGTCGTCTCATACAACAGTGATTTAGGAGAAATAATTTGTTGGCACAAAATGGGTGATCAGTGTCTTATTCTCTTCTGTTTGTGCCTTGTCTTTAGCTTTTTCTTCTATATTTAACATTATGTAGAGGCTAGGCCCCTTTCTAAATCTTGGTTGAAATTATTTTTCATTCTAATTGATAGAAATGGAGTAGCGTGCAATGGTGTCATCTCATACAACAGTGAGTTCGGAGAAAAAATTTGTGGGCACAAAATGGGTGATCAGTGTCTTATTCTCTTCTGTTTGTGCCTTGTCTTTAGCTTTTTCTTCTATATTTAAATTTATGTAGAGGCTAGGCCCCTTTCTAAATTTTGGTTGAAATTATTTTTCATTCTAATTCATAGAAATGGAGTAGCGTGCAATGGTGTCGTCTCATACAACAGTGAGTTAGGAGAAAAAATTTGTGCGCACAAGATGGGTGACCAGTGTCTTATTCTCTTCTGTTTGTGCCTTGTCTTTAGCTTTTTCTTCAATATTTAAATTATGTAGAGGCAAGGCCCCCCTCTAAATCTGGATTGAAATTATTTTTCATTCTAATTCATAGAAATGGAGTAGCGTGCAATGGTGTCATCTCATAAAACAGTGAGTTAGGAGAAAAAATTTGTGGGCACAAAATGGGTGATCAGTGTCTTATTCTCTTCTGTTTGTGCCTTGTCTTTAGCTTTTTCTACTATATTTAACTTTATGTAGAGGCTAGGCTCCATTCTAAATCTTGGTTGAAATTATTTTTCATTCTATTTCATAGAAATGGAGTAGCGTGCAATGGGGTCGTCTCATACAACAGTGAGTTAGGAGAAAAAATTTGTGAGCACAAAATGGGTGATCAGTGTCTTATTCTCTTCTGTTTGTGCCTTGTCTTTTGCTTTTTCTTCTATATTTAACTTTAAGTAGAGGCTAGGCCCCCCTCTAAATCTTGGTTGAAATTATTTTTCATTCTAATTAATAGAAATGGAGTAGCGTGCAATGGTGTCGTCTCAAACAACAGTGAGTTAGGAGAAAAAATTTGTTCGCACAAAATGGGTGATCAGTGTCTTATTCTCTTCTGTTTGTGCCTTGTCTTTAGCTTTTTCTTCTATATTTAACTTTACGTAGAGGCTAGGCCCCTTTCTAAATCTTGGTTGAAATTATTTTTCATTCGAATTCATAGAAATGGAGTAGCGTGCAATAGTGTCGTCTCATACAACAGTGAGATAGGAGAAAAAATTTGTGGGCACAAAATGGGTGATCAGTGTCTTATTCTCTTCTGTTTGTGGCTTGTCTTTAGCTTTTTCTTCTATATTTAACTTTATGTAGAGGCTAGGCCCCTTTCTCAATCTTGGTTGAAATTATTTTTCATTCTAATTGATAGAAATGGAGTAGCGTGCAATGGTGTCATCTCATACAACAGTGAGTTAGGAGAAAAAATTTGTGGGCACAAAATGGGTGATCAGTGTCTTATTCTCTTCTGTTTGTGCCTGGTCTTTAGCTTTTTCTTCTATATTTAACTTTATGTAGAGGCTAGGCCCCTTTCTAAATCTTGGTTGAAATTATTTTTCATTCTAATTCATAGAAATGGAGTAGCGTGCAATGGTGTCGTCTCATACAACAGTGAGTTAGGAGAAAAAATTTGTGGGCACAAAATGGGTGATCAGTGTCTTATTCTCTTCTGTTTGTGCCTTGTCTTTAGCTTTTTCTTCTATATTTAACTTTAAGTAGAGGCTAGGCCTCCCCTCTAAATCTTGGTTGAAATTATTTTTCATTCTAATTAATAGAAATGGAGTAGCGTTCAATGGTGTCGTCTCATACAACAGTGAGTTGGGAGAAAAAATTTGTGCGCACAAGATGGGTGACCAGTGTCTTATTCTCTTCTCTTTGTGCCTTGTCTTTAGCTTTTTCTACTATATTTAACTTTATGTAGAGGCTAGGCTCCATTCTAAATCTTGGTTGAAATTATTTTTCATTCTATTTCATAAAAATGGAGTAGCGTGCAATGGTGTCGTCTCATACAACAGTGAGTTAGGAGAAAAAATTTGTGAGCACAAAATGGGTGATCAGTGTCTTATTCTCTTCTGTTTGTGCCTTGTCTTTTGCTTTTTCTTCTATATTTAACTTTAAGTAGAGGCTAGGCCCCCCTCTAAATCTTGGTTGAAATTATTTTTCATTCTAATTAATAGAAATGGAGTAGCGTGCAATGGTGTCGTCTCAAACAACAGTGAGTTAGGAGAAAAAATTTGTTCGCACAAAATGGATGATCAGTGTCTTATTCTCTTCTGTTTGTGCCTTGTCTTTAGCTTTTTCTTCTATATTTAACTTTATGTAGAGGCTAGGCCCCCCTCTAAATCTTGGTTGAAATTATTTTTCATTCTAATTCATAGAAATGGAGTAGCGTGCAATTGTGTCCTCTCATACAACAGTGAGTTAGGAGAAAAAATTTGTGGGCACAAAATGGGTGATCAGTGTCTTATTCTCTTCTGTTCGTGCCTTGTCATTAGCTTTGTCTTCTATATTTAACTTTATATAGAGGCTAGGCCCCCCTCTAAATCTTGGTTTAAATTATTTTTCATTCTAATTCATAGAAATGTAGTAGCGTTCAATGGTGTCGTCTCAAACAACAGTGAGTTAGTAGAAAAAATTTGTTGGCACAAAATGGGTGATCAGTGTCTTATTCTCTTCTGTTTGTGCCTTGTCTTTAGCTTTTTCTTCTATATTTAACTTTATGTAGAGGCTAGGCCCCTTTGTAAATCTTGGTTGAAATTATTTTTCATTCTAATTCATAGAAATGGAGTAGCGTGCAATAGTGTCATCTCATACAACAGTGAGTTAGGAGAAAAAATTTGTGGGCACAAAATGGGTGATCAGTGTCTTATTCTCTTCTGTTTGTGCCTTGTCTTTAGCTTTTTCTTCTATATTTAACTTTATGTAGAGGCTAGGCCTGCCTCTAAATCTTGGTTGAAATTATTTTTCATTCTAATTAATAGAAATGGAGTAGCGTGCAATGGTGTCGTCTCATACAACAGTGAGTTAGGAGAATAAATTTGTTGGCACAAAATGGGTGATCATTGTCTTATTCTCTTCTGTTTGTGCCTTGTCTTTAGCTTTTTCTTCTATATTTAACTTTATGTAGAGGCTAGGCCCCTTTCTCAATCTTGGTTGAAATTATTTTTCATTCTAATTGATAGAAATGGAGTAGCGTGCAATGGTGTCATCTCATACAACAGTGAGTTAGGAGAAAAAATTTGTGGGCACAAAATGGGTGATCAGTGTCTTATTCTCTTCTGTTTGTGCCTTGTCTTTAGCTTTTTCTTCTATATTTAACTTTATGTAGAGGCTAGGCCCCTTTCTAAATCTTGGTTGAAATTATTTTTCATTCTAATTCATAGAAATGGAGTAGCGTGCAATGGTGTCATCTCATACAACAGTGAGTTAGGAGAAAAAATTTGTGGGCACAAAATGGGTGATCAGTGTCTTATTCTCTTCTGTTTGTGCCTTGTCTTTAGCTTTTTCTTCTATATTTAACTTTAAGTAGAGGCTAGGCCTCCCCTCTAAATCTTGGTGGAAATTATTTTTCATTCTAATTAATAGAAATGGAGTAGCGTTCAATGGTGTCGTCTCATACAACAGTGAGTTAGGAGAAAAAATTTGTGCGCACAAGATGGGTGACCAGTGTCTTATTCTCTTCTGTTTGTGCCTTGTCTTTAGCTTTTTCTTCTATATTTAAATTATGTAGAGGCAAGGCCCCCCTCTAAATCTGGATTGAAATTATTTTTCATTCTAATTCATAGAAATGGAGTAGCGTGCAATGGTGTCATCTCATAAAACAGTGAGTTAGGAGAAAAAATTTGTGGGCACAAAATGTGTGATCAGTGTCTTATTCTCTTCTGTTTGTGCCTTGTCTTTAGCTTTTTCTTCTATATTTAACTTTATGTAGAGGCTAGGCTCCATTCTAAATCTTGGTTGAAATTATTTTTCATTCTATTTCATAGAAATGGAGTAGCGTGCAATGGTGTCGTCTCATACAACAGTGAGTTAGGAGAAAAAATTTGTGAGCACAAAATGGGTGATCAGTGTCTTATTCTCTTCTGTTTGTGCCTTGTCTTTTGCTTTTTCTTCTATATTTAACTTTAAGTAGAGGCTAGGCCCCCCTCTAAATCTTGGTTGAAATTATTTTTCATTCTAATTAATAGAAATGGAGTAGCGTGCAATGGTGTCGTCTCAAACAACAGTGCGTTAGGAGAAAAAATTTGTTCGCACAAAATGGGTGATCAGTGTCTTATTCTCTTCTGTTTTTGCCTTGTCTTTAGCTTTTTCTTCTATATTTAACTTTATGTAGAGGCTAGGCCCCCCTCTAAATCTTGGTTGAAATTATTTTTCATTCTAATTCATAGAAATGGAGTAGCGTGCAATGGTGTCCTCTCATACAACAGTGAGTTAGGAGAAAAAATTTGTGGGCACAAAATGGGTGATCAGTGTCTTATTCTCTTCTGTTCGTGCCTTGTCATTAGCTTTGTCTTCTATATTTAACTTTATATAGAGGCTAGGCCCCCCTCTAAATCTTGGTTGAAATTATTTTTCATTCTAATTCATAGAAATGTAGTAGCGTTCAATGGTGTCGTCTCAAACAACAGTGAGTTAGTAGAAAAAATTTGTTGGCACAAAATGGGTGATCAGTGTCTTATTCTCTTCTGTTTGTGCCTTGTCTTTAGCTTTTTCTTCTATATTTAACTTTATGTAGAGGCTAGGCCCCTTTCTAAATCTTGGTTGAAATTATTTTTCATTCTAATTCATAGAAATGGAGTAGCGTGCAATGGTGTCATCTCATACAACAGTGAGTTAGGAGAAAAAATTTGTGGGCACAAAATGGGTGATCAGTGTCTTATTCTCTTCTGTTTGTGCCTTGTCTTTAGCTTTTTCTTCTATATTTAACTTTATGTAGAGGCTAGGCCTGCCTCTAAATCTTGGTTGAAATTATTTTTCATTCTAATTAATAGAAATGGAGTAGCGTGCAATGGTGTCGGCTCATACAACAGTGAGTTAGGAGAATAAATTTGTTGGCACAAAATGGGTGATCATTGTCTTATTCTCTTCTGTTTGTGCCTTGTCTTTAGCTTTTTCTTCTATATTTAACTTTATGTAGAGGCTAGGCCCCTTTCTAAATCTTGATTGAAATTATTTTTCATTCTAATTCATAGAAATGGAGTAGCGTGCAATGGTGTAATCTTATACAACAGTGAGTTAGGAGAAAAAATTTGTGGGCACAAAATAGGTGATCAGTGTCTCATTCTCTTCTGTTTGTGCCTTGTCTTTAGCTTTTTCTTCTATATTTAACTTTATGTAGAGGCTAGGCCACTTTCTAAATCTTGTTTGAAATTATTTTTCATTCTAATTCATAGAAATGGAGTAGCGTGCAATGGTGTCATCTCATACAACAGTGAGTTAGGAGAAAAAATTTGTGGGCACAAAATGGGTGATCAGTGTCTTATTCTCTTCTGTTTGTGCCTTGTCTTTAGCTTTTTCTTCTATATATAACTTTATGTAGAGGCCAGGCCCGCCTCTAAATCTTGGTTGAAATTATTTTCCATTCTAATTAATAGAAATGGAGTAGCGTGCAATGGTGTCGTCTCATACAACAGTGAGTTAGGAGAAAAAATTTGTGGGCACAAAATGGGTGATCAGTGTCTTATTCTCTTCTGTTTGTGCCTTGTCTTTAGCTTTTTCTTCTATATTTAACTTTCTGTAGAGGCTAGGCCCCTTTCTAAATCTTGGTTGAAATTATTTTTCATTCTAATTCATAGAAATGGAGTAGCGTGCAATGGTGTCCTCTCATACAACAGTGAGTTAGGAGAAAAAATTGTGGGCACAAAATGGGTGATCAGTGTCTTATTCTCTTCTGTTTTTCTTGTCATTAGCTTTTTCTTCTATATTTAACTTTATATAGAGGCTAGGCCCCCCTCTAAATCTTGGTTGAAATTATTTTTCATTCTAATTCATAGAAATGTAGTAGCGTTCAATGGTGTCGTCTCATACAACAGTGAGTTATGAGAAAAAATTTGTGCGCACAAAATGGGTGATCAGTGTCTTATTCTCTTCTGTTTGTGCCTTGTCTTTAGCTTTTTCTTCTATATTTAAATTATGTAGAGGCTAGGCCCCCCTCTAAATCTTGGTTGAAATTATTTTTCATTCTAATTAATAGAAATGGAGTAACGTGCAATGGTGTCGTCTCAAACAACAGTGAGTTAGGAGAAAAAATTTGTTCGCACAAAATGGGTGATCAGTGACTTATTCTCTTCTGTTTGTGCCTTGTCTTTAGCTTTTTCTTCTATATTTAACTTTATGTAGAGGCTAGGCCCCCCTCAAAATCTTGGTTGAAATTATTTTTCATTCTAATTCATAGAAATGGAGTAACGTGCAATGGGGTCGTCTCATACAACAGTGATTTAGGAGAAATAATTTGTTGGCACAAAATGGGTGATCAGTGACTTATTCTCTTCTGTTTGTGCCTTGTCTTTAGCTTTTTCTTCTATATTTAACATTATGTAGAGGCTAGGCCCCTTTCTAAATCTTGGTTGAAATTATTTTTAATTCTAATTCATAGAAATGGAGTAGCGTGCAATGGTGTCGTCTCATACAACAGTGAGATAGGAGAAAAAATTTGTGGGCACAAAATGGGTGATCAGTGTCTTATTCTCTTCTGTTTGTGCCTTGTCTTTAGCTTTTTCTTCTATATTTAACTTTATGTAGAGGCTAGGCCCCTTTCTAAATCTTGGTTGAAATTATTTTTCATTCTAATTGATAGAAATGGAGTAGCGTGCAATGGTGTCATCTCATACAACAGTGAGTTAGGAGAAAAAATTTGTGGGCACAAAATGGGTGATCAGTGTCTTATTCTCTTCTGTTTGTGCCTTGTCTTTAGCTTTTTCTTCTATATTTAACTTTATGTAGAGGCTAGGCCCCTTTGTAAGTCTTGGTTGAAATTATTTTTCATTCTAATTCATAGAAATGGAGTAGCGTGCAATGGTGTCGTCTCATACAACAGTGAGTTAGGAGAAAAAATTTGTGGGCACAAAATGGGTGATCAGTGTCTTATTCTCTTCTGTTTGTGCCTTGTCTTTAGCTTTTTCTTCTATATTTAACTTTAAGTAGAGGCTAGGCCTCCCCTCTAAATCTTGGTGGAAATTATTTTTCATTCTAATTAATAGAAATGGAGTAGCGTTCAATGGTGTCGTCTCATACAACAGTGAGTTAGGAGAAAAAATTTGTGCGCACAAGATGGGTGACCAGTGTCTTATTCTCTTCTGTTTGTGCCTTGTCTTTAGCTTTTTCTTCTATATTTAAATTATGTAGAGGCAAGGCCCCCCTCTAAATCTGGATTGAAATTATTTTTGATTCTAATTCATAGAAATGGAGTAGCGTGCAATAGTGTCGTCTCATACAACAGTGAGATAGGAGAAAAAATTTGTGGGCACAAAATGGGTGATCAGTGTCTTATTCTCTTCTGTTTGTGCCTTGTCTTTAGCTTTTTCTTCTATATTTAAATTATGTAGAGGCAAGGCCCCCCTCTAAATCTGGATTGAAATTATTTTTGATTCTAATTCATAGAAATGGAGTAGCGTGCAATGGTGTCATCTCATAAAACAGTGAGTTAGGAGAAAAAATTTGTGGGCACAAAATGGGTGATCAGTGTCTTATTCTCTTCTGTTTGTGCCTTGTCTTTAGCTTTTTCTACTATATTTAACTTTATGTAGAGGCTAGGCTCCATTCTAAATCTTGGTTGAAATTATTTTTCATTCTATTTCATAGAAATGGAGTAGCGTGCAATGGTGTCGTCTCATACAACAGTGAGTTAGGAGAAAAAATTTGTGAGCACAAAATGGGTGATCAGTGTCTTATTCTCTTCTGTTTGTGCCTTGTCTTTAGCTTTTTATTCTATATTTAACTTTATGTAGAGGCTAGGCCCCCCTCAAAATCTTGGTTGAAATTATTTTTCATTCTAATTCATAGAAATGGAGTAGCGTGCAATGGTGTCGTCTCATACAACAGTGATTTAGGAGAAATAATTTGTTGGCACAAAATGGGTGATCAGTGTCTTATTCTCTTCTGTTTGTGCCTTGTCTTTAGCTTTTTCTTCTATATTTAACATTATGTAGAGGCTAGGCCCCTTTCTAAATCTTGGTTGAAATTATTTTTCATTCTAATTCATAGAAATGGAGTAGCGTGCAATGGTCTCGTCTCATACAACAGTGAGATAGGAGAAAAAATTTGTGGGCACAAAATGGGTGATCAGTGTCTTATTCTCTTCTGTTTGTGCCTTGTCTTTAGCTTTTTCTTCTATATTTAACTTTATATAGAGGCTAGGTCCCCCTCTAAATCTTGGTTGAAATTATTTTTCATTCTAATTCATAGAAATGGAGTAGCGTGCAATGGTGTCGTCTCATACAACAGTGAGTTAGGAGAAAAAATTGGTGGGCACAAAATGGGTGATCAGTGTCTTATTCTCTTCTGTTTGTGCGTTTCTTTAGCTTTTTCTTCTATATTTAACTTTATATAGAGGCTAGGCCCCCCTCTAAATCTTGGTTGAAATTATTTTTCATTCTAATTCATAGAAATGGAGTAGCGTGCAATGGTGTCGTCTCATACAACAGTGAGTTAGGAGAAAAAATTGGTAGGCACAAAATGGGTGATCAGTGTCTTATTCTCTTCTATTTGTGCCTTGTCTTTAGCTTTTTCTTCTATATTTAACTTTATGTAGAGGCTAGGCCCCTTTCTAAATCTTGGTTGAAATTATTTTTCATTCTAATTCATAGAAATGGAGTAGCGTGCAATGGTGTCCTCTCATAAAACAGTGAGTTAAGAGAAAAAATTTGTGGGCACAAAATGGGTGATCAGTGTCTTATTCTCTTCTGTTTGTGCCTAATCTTTAGCTTTTTCTTCTATATTTAACTTTATATAGAGGCTAGACCCCCCTTTAAATCTTGGTTGAAATTATTTTTCATTCTAATTCATAGAAATGGAGTAGCGTGCAATGGTGTCGTCTCATACAACAGTGAGTTAGGAGAAAAAATTGGTGGGCACAAAATGGGTGATCAGTGTCTTATTCTCTTTTGTTTGTGCCTTGTCTTTAGCTTTTTCTTCCATATTTAACTTTATGTAGAGGCTAGGCCCCTTTCTAAATCTTGGTTGAAATTATTTTTCATTCTAATTCATAGAAATGGAGTAGCATGCAATGGTGTCGTCTCATACAACAGTGAGTTAGGAGAAAAAATTTGTGGGCACAAAATGGGTGATCAGTGTCTTATTCTCTTCTGTTTGTGCCTTGTCTTTAGCTTTTTCTTCTATATTTAAATTTATGTAGAGGCTAGGCCCCTTTCTAAATCTTGGTTGAAATTATTTTTCATTCTAATTCATAGAAATGGAGTAGCGTTCAATGGTGTCCTCTCATACAACAGTGAGTTAGGAGAAAAAATTTGTGGGCACAAAATGGGTGATCAGTGTCTTATTCTCTTCTGTTTGTGCCTTGTCTTTAGCTTTTTCTTCTATATTTAACTTTATGTAGAGGCTAGGCCCCCCTCAAAATCTTGGTTGAAATTATTTTTCATTCTAATTCATAGAAATGGAGTAGCGTGCAATGTTGTCGTCTCATACAACAGTGATTTAGGAGAAATAATTTGTTGGCACAAAATGGGTGATCAGTGTCTTATTCTCTTCTGTTTTTGCCTTGTCTTTAGCTTTTTCTTCTATATTTAACTTTATGTAGAGGCTAGGCCCCTTTCTAAATCTTGGTTGAAATTATTTTTCATTCTAATTCATAGAAATGTAGTAGCGTGCAATGGTGTCGTCTCATACAACTGTGAGTTAGCATATAAAATTTGTGGGCACTAAATGGGTGATCAGAGTCTTATTCTCTTCTGTTTATGCCTTGTCTTTAGCTTTTTCTTCTATATTTAAATTTATGTAGAGGCTAGGCCCCCCTCTAAATCTTGGTTGCCATTATTTTTCATTCTAATTAATAGAAATGGAGTAGCGTGCAATGGTGTCGTCTCATACAACTGTGAGTTAGCCGATAAAATTTGTGGGCACAAAATGTGTGATCAGTCTCTTATTCTCTTCTGTTTATGCCTTGTCTTTAGCTTTTTCTTCTATATTTAACTTTATGTAGAGGCTAGGCCCCTTTCTAAATCTTGGTTGGAATTATTTTTCATTCTAATTCATAGAAATGGAGTAGCGTGCAATGGTGTCGTCTCATACAACAGTGAGTTAGGAGAAAAAATTTGTGGGCACAAAATGGGTGATCAGTGTCTTATTCTCTTCTGTTTGTGCCTTGTCTTTAGCTTTTTCTTCTATATTTAAATTTATGTAGAGGCTAGGCCCCTTTCTAAATCTTGGTTGAATTTATTTTTCATTCTAATTCATAGAAATGGAGTAGCGTGCAATGGTGTCGTCTCATACAACAGTGAGTTAGGAGAAAAAATTTGTGGGCACAAAATGGGTGATCAGTGTCTTATTCTCTGCTGTTTGTGCCTTGTCTTTAGCTTTTTCTTCTATATTTAACTTTAAGTAGAGGCTAGGCCCCCCTCTAAATCTTGGTTGAAATTATTTTTCATTCTAATTAATAGAAATGGAGTAGCGTGCAATGGTGTCGATTCATACAACAGTGAGTTAGGAGAAAAAATTTGTGTGCACAAAATGGGTGACCAGTGTCTTATTCTCTTCTGTTTGTGCCTTGTCTTTAGCTTTTTCTTCTATATTTAACTTTATGTAGAGGCTAGGCCCCACTCTAAATCAGGGTTGAAATTATTTTTCATTCCAATTCATAGAAATGGAGTAGCCTGCAATGGTGTCGTCTCATACAACAGTGAGTCAGGAGAAAAAATTTGTGGGCACAAAATGGGTGATCAGTGTCTTATTCTCTTCTGTTTTTGCCTTGTCTTTAGCTTTTTCTTCTATATTTAACTTTATGTAGAGGCTAGGCCCCTTTCTAAATCTTGGTTGAAATTATTTTTCATTCTAATTCATAGAAATGGAGTAGCGTGCAATGGTGTCGTCTCATACAACAGTGAGTTAGGAGAAAACATTTGTGGGCACAAAATGGGTGATCAGTGACTTATTCTCTTCTGTTTGTGCCTTGTCTTTAGCTTTTTCTACTATATTTAACTTTATATAGAGGCTAGGCCCCCCTCTAAATCTTGGTTGAAATTATTTTTCATTCTAATTCATAGAAATGGAGTAGCGTGCAATGGTGTCGTCTCATACAACAGTGAGTTAGGAGAAAAAATTTGTGGGCACAAAATTGGTGATCAGTGTCTTATTCTCTTCTGTTTGTGCCTTGTCTTTAGCTTTTTCTTCTATATTTAACTTTATGTAGAGGCTAGGCCCCTTTCTAAATCTTGGTAGAAATTATTTTTCATTGTAATTCATAGAAATGGAGTAGCGTGCAATGGTGTCATCTCATACAACAGTGAGTTAGGAGAAAAAATTTGTTGGCACAAAATGGGTGATCAGTGTCTTATTCTCTTCTGTTTGTGCCTTGTCTTTAGCTTTTTCTTCTATATTTAACTTTATGTAGAGTCTAGGCCCCCCTCTAAATCTTGGTTGAAATTATTTTTCATTCTAATTAATAGAAATGGAGTAGCGTGCAATGGTGTCGTCTCATACAACAGTGAGTTAGGAGAAAAAATTTGTGGGCACAAAATGGGTGATCAGTGCCTTATTCTCTTCTGTTTTTGCCTTGTCTTTAGCTTTTTCTTCTATATTTAACTTTATGTAGAGGCTAGGCCCCTTTCTAAATCTTGGTTGAAATTATTTTTCATTCTAATTCATAGAAATGGAGTAGCGTGCAATGGTGTCGTCTCATACAACAGTGAGTTAGGAGAAAAAATTTGTGGGCACAAAATGGGTGATCAGTGTCTTATTCTCTGCTGTTTGTGCCTTGTCTTTAGCTTTTTCTTCTATATTTAACTTTAAGTAGAGGCTAGGCCCCCCTCGAAATCTTGGTTGAAATTATTTTTCATTCTAATTAATAGAAATGGAGTAGCGTGCAATGGTGTCGATTCATACAACAGTGAGTTAGGAGAAAAAATTTGTGTGCACAAAATGGGTGACCAGTGTCTTATTCTCTTCTGTTTGTGCCTTGTCTTTAGCTTTTTCTTCTATATTTAACTTTATGTAGAGGCTAGGCCCCACTCTAAATCTTGGTTGAAATTATTTTTCATTCTAATTTATAGAAATGGAGTAGCGTGCAATGGTGTCGTCTCATACAACAGTGAGATAGGAGAAAAAATTTGTGGGCACAAAATGGGTGATCAGTATCTTATTCTCTTCTGTTTGTGCCTTGTCTTTAGCTTTTTCTTCTATATTTAACTTTATATAGAGGCTAGGCCCCCCTCTAAATCTTGGTTGAAATTATTTTTCATTCTAATTTATAGAAATGGAGTAGCGTGCAATGGTGTCGTCTCATACAACAGTGAGATAGGAGAAAAAATTTGTGGGCACAAAATGGGTGTTCAGTATCTTATTCTCTTCTGTTTGTGCCTTGTCTTTAGCTTTTTCTTCTATATTTAACTTTATGTAGAGGCTAGGCCCCTTTCTAAATCTTGGTTGAAATTATTATTCATTCTAATTCATAGAAATGGAGTAGCGTGCAATGGTGTCGTCTCATACAACAGTGAGTTAGGAGAAAAAATTTGTGGGCACAAAATGGGTGATCAGTGTCTTATTCTCTTCTGTTTGTGCCTTGTCTTTAGCTTTTTCTTCTATATTTAAATTTATGTAGAGGCTAGGCCCCTTTCTAAATCTTGGTTGAAATTATTTTTCATTCTAATTCATAGAAATGGAGTAGCGTGCAATGGTGTCCTCTCATACAACAGTGAGTTAGGAGAAAAAATTTGTGGGCACAAAATGGGTGATCAGTGTCTTATTCTCTTCTGTTTGTGCTTGTCTTTAGCTTTTTCTTCTATATTTAAATTTATATAGAGGCTAGTGCCCCCTCTAAATCTTGGTTGAAATTATTTTTCATTCTAATTCATACAAATGGAGTAGCGTGCAATGGTGTCGTCTCATACAACAGTGAGTTAGGAGAAAAAATTGGTGGGCACAAAATGGGTGATCAGTGTCTTATTCTCTTCTGTTTGTGCCTTGTCTTTAGCTTTTTCTTCTATATTTAACTTTATGTAGAGGCTAGGCCCCTTTCTAAATCTTGGTTGAAATTATTTTTCATTCTAATTCATAGAAATGGAGTAGCGTTCAATGGTGTCGTCTCATACAACAGTGAGTTAGGAGAAAAAATTTGTGGGCACAAAATGGGTGATCAGTGTCTTATTCTCTTCTGTTTGTGCCTTGTCTTTAGCTTTTTCTTCTATATTTAACTTTAAGTAGAGGCTAGGCCCCCCTCTAAATCTTGGTTGAAATTATTTTTCATTCTAATTAATACAAATGGAGTAGCGTGCAATGGTGTCGATTCATAAAACAGTGAGTTAGGAGAAAAAATTTGTGCGCACAAAATGGGTGATCAGTGTCTTATTCTCTTCTGTTTGTGCCTTGTCTTTAGCTTTTTCTTCTATATTTAACTTTATGTAGAGGCTAGGCCCCTTTCTAAATCTTGGTTGAAATTATTTTTCATTCTAATTCATAGAAATGGAGTAGCGTGCAATGGTGTCCTCTCATACAACAGTGAGTTAGGATGAAATAATTTGTTGGCACAAAATGGGTGATCAGTGTCTTATTCTCTTCTGTTTGTGCCTTGTCTTTAGCTTTTTCATCTATATTTAACATAATGTAGAGGCTAGGCCCCTTTCTAAATCTTGGTTGAAATTATTTTTCATTCTAATTGATAGAAATGGAGTAGCGTGCAATGGTCTCGTCTCATACAACAGTGAGATAGGAGAAAAAATTTGTGGGCACAAAATGGATGATCAGTGTCTTATTCTCTTCTGTTTGTGCCTTGTCTTTAGCTTTTTCTTCTATATTTAACTTTATGTAGAGTCTAGGCCCCCCTCTAAATCTTGGTTGAAATTATTTTTCATTCTAATTCATAGAAATGGAGTAGCGTGCAATGGTGTCGTCTCATACAACAGTGAGTTAGGAGAAAAATTTGTTGGCACAAAATGGGTGATCAGTGTTTTATTCTCTTCTGTTTGTGCTTTGTCTTTAGCTTTTTCTCCTATATTTAACTTTATGTAGAGGCTAGGCCCCCCTCTAAATCTTGGTTGAAATTATTTTTCATTCTAATTCATAGAAATGGAGTAGCGTGCAATGGTGTCGTCTCATACAACAGTGAGTTAGGAAAAAAAATTTGTTGGCACAAAATGGGTGATCAGTGTCTTATACTCTTCTGTTTGTTTCCCTTGTCTTTAGCTTTTTCTTCTATATTTAACTTTAAGTAGAGGCTAGGCCCCCCTCTAAATCTTGGTTGAAATTATTTTTCATTCTAATTAATAGAAATGGAGTAGCGTGGAATGGTGTCGATTCATACAACAATGAGTTAGGAGAAAAAATTTGTGCGCACAAAATGGGTGACCAGTGTCTTATTCTCTTCTGTTTGTGCCTTGTCTTTAGCTTTTTCTTCTATATTTAACTTTATGTAGAGGCTAGGCCCCACTCTAAATCAGGGTTGAAATTATTTTTCATTCTAATTCATAGAAATGGAGTAGCGTGCAATGGTGTCGTCTCATACAACAGTGAGTTAGGAGAAAAAATTTGTTCGCACAAAATGGGTGATCAGTGACTTATTCTCTTCTGTTTGTGCCTTGTCTTTAGCTTTTTCTTCTATATTTAACTTTATGTAGAGGCTAGGCCCCTTTCTAAATCTTGGTTGAAATTATTTTTCATTCTAATTAATAGAAATGGAGTAGCGTGCAATGGTGTCGTCTCATACAACAGTGAGTTAGGAGAAAAAATTTGTTGGCACAAATGGGTGATCAGTGTCTTATTCTCTTCTGTTTGTGCCTTGTCTTTAGCTTTTTCTTCTATATTTAACTTTATGTAGAGGCTAGGCCCCTTTCTAAATCTTGGTTGAAATTATTTTTCATTCTAATTCTTAGAAATGGAGTAGCGTGCAATGGTGTCGTCTCGTACAACAGTGAGTTAGGAGAAAAAATTTGTTGGCACAAAATGGGTGATCAGTGTCTTATTTTCTGCTGTTTGTGCCTTGTCTTTAGCTTTTTCTTCTATATTTAACTTTAAGTAGAGGCTAGGCCCCCCTCTAAATATTGGTTGAAATTATTTTTCATTCTAATTCATAGAAATGGAGTAGCGTGCAATGGTGTCGATTCATACAACAATGAGTTAGGAGAAAAAATTTGTGCGCACAAAATGGGTGACCAGTGTCTTATTCTCTTCTGTTTGTGCCTTGTCTTTAGCTTTTTCTTCTATATTTAACTTTATGTAGAGGCTAGGCCCCACTCTAAATCAGGGTTGAAATTATTTTTCATTCTAATTCATAGAAATGGAGTAGCGTGCAATGGTGTCGTCTCATACAACAGTGAGTTAGGAGAAAAAATTTGTTCGCACAAAATGGGTGATCAGTGACTTATTCTCTTCTGTTTGTGCCTTGTCTTTAGCTTTTTCTTCTATATTTAACTTTATGTAGAGGCTAGGCCCCTTTCTAAATCTTGGTTGAAATTATTTTTCATTCTAATTAATAGAAATGGAGTAGCGTGCAATGGTGTCGTCTCATACAACAGTGAGTTAGGAGAAAAAATTTGTTGGCACAAATGGGTGATCAGTGTCTTATTCTCTTCTGTTTGTGCCTTGTCTTTAGCTTTTTCTTCTATATTTAACTTTATGTAGAGGCTAGGCCCCTTTCTAAATCTTGGTTGAAATTATTTTTCATTCTAATTCTTAGAAATGGAGTAGCGTGCAATGGTGTCGTCTCGTACAACAGTGAGTTAGGAGAAAAAATTTGTTGGCACAAAATGGGTGATCAGTGTCTTATTTTCTGCTGTTTGTGCCTTGTCTTTAGCTTTTTCTTCTATATTTAACTTTAAGTAGAGGCTAGGCCCCCCTCTAAATATTGGTTGAAATTATTTTTCATTCTAATTCATAGAAATGGAGTAGCGTGCAATGGTGTCGATTCATACAACAATGAGTTAGGAGAAAAAATTTGTGCGCACAAAATGGGTGACCAGTGTCTTATTCTCTTCTGTTTGTGCCTTGTCTTTAGCTTTTTCTTCTATATTTAACTTTATGTAGAGGCTAGGCCCCACTCTAAATCAGGGTTGAAATTATTTTTCATTCTAATTCATAGAAATGGAGTAGCGTGCAATGGTGTCGTCTCATACAACAGTGAGTTAGGAGAAAAAATTTGTTCGCACAAAATGGGTGATCAGTGACTTATTCTCTTCTGTTTGTGCCTTGTCTTTAGCTTTTTCTTCTATATTTAACTTTATGTAGAGGCTAGGCCCCTTTCTAAATCTTGGTTGAAATTATTTTTCATTCTAATTAATAGAAATGGAGTAGCGTGCAATGGTGTCGTCTCATACAACAGTGAGTTAGGAGAAAAAATTTGTTGGCACAAATGGGTGATCAGTGTCTTATTCTCTTCTGTTTGTGCCTTGTCTTTAGCTTTTTCTTCTATATTTAACTTTATGTAGAGGCTAGGCCCCTTTCTAAATCTTGGTTGAAATTATTTTTCATTCTAATTCTTAGAAATGGAGTAGCGTGCAATGGTGTCGTCTCGTACAACAGTGAGTTAGGAGAAAAAATTTGTTGGCACAAAATGGGTGATCAGTGTCTTATTTTCTGCTGTTTGTGCCTTGTCTTTAGCTTTTTCTTCTATATTTAACTTTAAGTAGAGGCTAGGCCCCCCTCTAAATATTGGTTGAAATTATTTTTCATTCTAATTAATAGAAATGGAGTAGCGTGCAATGGTGTCGTCTCATACAACAGTGAGTTAGGAGAAAAAATTTGTGCGCACAAAATCAGTGATCAGTGTCTTATTCTCTTCTGTTTGTGCCTTGTCTTTAGCTTCTTCTTCTATATTTAACTTTAAGTAGAGGCTAGCCCCCCTCTAAATCTTGGTTGAAATTATTTTTCATTCTAATTAATAGAAATGGAGTAGCGTGCAATGGTGTCGTCTCATAAAACAGTGAGTTAGGAGAAAAAATTTGTGGGCACAAAATGGGTGATCAGTGTCTTATTCTCTTCTGTTTGTGCCTTGTCTTTAGCTTTTTCTTCTATATTTAACTTTATGTAGAGGCTAGGCCCCCCTCTAAATCTTGAGTGAAATTATTTTTCATTCTAATTCATAGAAATGGAGTAGCGTGCAATGGTGTCGTCTCATAAAACAGTGAGTTAGGAGAAAAAATTTGTTGGCACAAAATGGGTGATCAGTGTCTTATTCTCTTCTGTTTGTGCCTTGTCTTTAGCTTTTTCTTCTATATTTAACTTTATGTAGAGGCTAGGCCCCTTTCTAAATCTTGGTTGAATTTATTTTTCATTCTAATTCATAGAAATGGAGTAGCGTGCAATGGTGTCGTCTCATACAACAGTGAGTTAGGAGAAAAAATTTGTTGGCACAAAATGGGTGATCAGTGTCTTATTCTCTTCTGTTTGTGCCTTGTCTTTAGCTTTTTCTTCTATATTTAACTTTATGTAGAGGCTAGGCCACTTTCGAAATCTTGGTTGAATTTATTTTTCATTCTAATTCATAGAAATGGAGTAGCGTGCAATGGTGTCGTCTCGTACAACAGTGAGTTAGGAGAAAAAATTTGTTGGCACAAAATGGGTGATCAGTGTCTTATTCTCTGCTGTTTGCGCCTTGTCTTTAGCTTTTTCTTCTATATTTAACTTTAAGTAGAGGCTAGGCCCCCCTCTAAATATTGGTTGAAATTATTTTTCATTCTAATTAATAGAAATGGAGTAGCGTGCAATGGTGTCGTCTCATACAACAGTGAGTTAGGAGAAAAAATTTGTGCGCACAAAATCAGTGATCAGTGTCTTATTCTCTTCTGTTTGTGCCTTGTCTTTAGCTTTTTCTTCTACATTTAACTTTAAGTAGAGGCTAGCCCCCCTCTAAATCTTGGTTGAAATTATTTTTCATTCTAATTAATAGAAATGGAGTAGCGTGCAATGGTGTCGTCTCATACAACAGTGAGTTAGGAGAAAAAATTTGTGGGCACAAAATGGGTGATCAGTGTCTTATTCTCTTCTGTTTGTGCCTTGTCTTTAGCTTTTTCTTCTATATTTAACTTTATGTAGAGGCTAGGACCCTTTCTAAATCTTGGTTGAAATTATTTTTCATTCTAATTCATAGAAATGGAGTAGAGTGCAATGGTGTCATCTCATACAACAGTGAGTTAGGAGAAAAAATTTGTGGGCACAAAATGGGTGATCAGTGTATTATTCTCTTCTGTTTGTGCCTTGTCTTTAGCTTTTTCCTCTATATTTAACTTTATGTAGAGGCTAGGCCCCTTTCTAAATCTTGGTTGAAATTTTTTTTAATTCTAATTAATAGAAATGGAGTAGCGTGCAATGGTGTCGTCTCATACAACAGTGAGTTAGGAGAAAAAATTTGTGGGCACAAAATGGGTGATCAGTGTCTTATTCTCTTCTGTTTGTGCCTTGTCTTTAGCTTTTTCTTCTATATCTAACTTTAAGTAGAGGCTAGCCCCCCTCTAAATCTTGGTTGAAATTATTTTTCATTCTAATTAATAGAAATGGAGTAGCGTGCAATGGTGTCGTCTCATACAACAGTGAGTTAGGAGAAAAAATTTCTGCTCACAAGATCGGTGATCAGTGTCTTATTCTCTTCTGTTTGTGCCTTGTCTTTAGCTTTTTCTTCTATATTTAACTTTATGTAGAGGCTAGGCCCCCCTCTAAATCTTGAGTGAAATTATTTTTCATTCTAATTCATAGAAATGGTGTAGCGTGCAATGGTGTCGTCTCATACAACAGTGAGTTAGGAGAAAAAATTTGTTGGCACAAAATGTGTGATCAGTGTCTTATTCTCTTCTGTTTGTGCCTTGTCTTTAGCTTTTTCTTCTATATTTAACTTTATGTAGAGGCTAGGCCCCTTTCTAAATCTTGGTTGAATTTATTTTTCATTCTAATTCATAGAAATGGAGTAGCGTGCAGTGGTGTCGTCTCATACAACAGTGAGTCAGGAGAAAAAATTTGTTGGCACAAAATGGGTGATCAGTGTCTTATTCTCTTCTGTTTGAGCCTTGTCTTTAGCTTTTTCTTCTATATTTAACTTTATGTAGAGGCTAGACCCCTTTCTAAATCTTGGTTGAATTTATTTTTCATTCTAATTCATAGAAATGGAGTAGCGTGCAATGGTGTCGTCTCATAAAACAGTGAGTTAGGAGAAAAAATTTGTTGGCACAAAATGGGTGATCAGTGTCTTATTCTCTTCTGTTTGTGCCTTGTCTTTAGCTTTTTCTTCTATATTTAACTTTATGTAGAGGCTAGGCCCCTTTCTAAATCTTGGTTGAATTTATTTTTCATTCTAATTCATAGAAATGGAGTAGCGTGCAATGGTGTCGTCTCATACAACAGTGAGTTAGGAGAAAAAATTTGTTGGCACAAAATGGGTGATCAGTGTCTTATTCCCTTCTGTTTGTGCCTTGTCTTTAGCTTTTTCTTCTATATTTAACTTTATGTAGAGGCTAGGCCACTTTCGAAATCTTGGTTGAATTTATTTTTCATTCTAATTCATAGAAATGGAGTAGCGTGCAATGGTGTCGTCTCGTACAACAGTGAGTTAGGAGAAAAAATTTGTTGGCACAAAATTGGTGATCAGTGTCTTATTCTCTGCTGTTTCGCCTTGTCTTTAGCTTTTTCTTCTATATTTAACTTTAAGTAGAGGCTAGGCCCCCCTCTAAATATTGGTTGAAATTTTTTTCATTCTAATTAATAGAAATGGAGTAGCGTGCAATGGTGTCGTCTCATACAACAGTGAGTTAGGAGAAAAAATTTGTGCGCACAAAATCAGTGATCAGTGTGTTATTCTCTTCTGTTTGTGCCTTGTCTTTAGCTTTTTCTTCTACATTTAACTTTAAGTAGAGGCTAGCCCCCCTCTAAATCTTGGTTGAAATTATTTTTCATTCTAATTAATAGAAATGGAGTAGCGTGCAATGGTGTCGTCTCATACAACAGTGAGTTAGGAGAAAAAATTTGTGGGCACAAAATGGGTGATCAGTGTCTTATTCTCTTCTGTTTGTGCCTTGTCTTTAGCTTTTTCTTCTATATTTAACTTTATTTAGAGGCTAGGACCCTTTCTAAATCTTGGTTGAAATTATTTTTCATTCTAATTCATAGAAATGGAGTAGAGTGCAATGGTGTCATCTCATACAACAGTGAGTTAGGAGAAAAAATTTGTGGGCACAAAATGGGTGATCAGTGTCTTATTCTCTTCTGTTTGTGCCTTGTCTTTAGCTTTTTCCTCTATATTTAACTTTATGTAGAGGCTAGGCCCCTTTCTAAATCTTGGTTGAAATTTTTTTTAATTCTAATTAATAGAAATGGAGTAGCGTGTAATGGTGTCGTCTCATACAACAGTGAGTTAGGAGAAAAAATTTGTGGGCACAAAATGGGTGATCAGTGTCTTATTCTCTTCTGTTTGTGCCTTGTCTTTAGCTTTTTCTTCTATATTGAACTTTATGTAGAGGCTAGGCCCCTTTCTAAATCTTGGTTGAAATTATTTTTCATTCAAATTCATAGAAATGGAGTAGCGTGCAATGGTGTCAACTCATGCAACAGTGAGTTAGGAGAAAAAATTTGTGGGCCCAAAATGGGTGATCAGTGACATATTCTCTTCTGTTTGTGCCTTGTCTTTAGCTTTTTCTTCTATATTTAACTTTATGTAGAGGCTAGGCCCCTTTCTAAATCTTGGTTGAAATTATTTTTCATTCTAATTCATAGAAATGGAGTAGCGTGTAATGGTGTCGTCTCATACAACAGTGAGTTAGGAGAAAAAATTTGTTGGCACAAAATGGGTGATCAGTGTGTTATTCTCTTCTGTTTGTGCCTTGTCTTTAGCTTTTTCTTCTATATCTAACTTTAAGTAGAGGCTAGGACCCTTTCTAAATCTTGGTTGAAATTATTTTTCATTCTAATTCATAGAAATGGAGTAGCGTGCAATGGTGTCGTCTCATACAACAGTGAGTTAGGAGAAAAAATTTGTGGGCACAAAATGGGTGATCAGTGACTTATTCTCTTCTGTTTGTGCCTTGTCTTTAGCTTTTTCTTCTATATTTAACTTTATGTAGAGGCTAGCCCCCCCTCTAAATCTTGAGTGAAATTATTTTTCATTCTAATTCATAGAAATGGTGTAGCGTGCAATGGTGTCGTCTCATACAACAGTGAGTTAGGAGAAAAAATTTGTTGGCACAAAATGGGTGATCAGTGTCTTATTCTCTTCTGTTTGTGCCTTGTCTTTAGCTTTTTCTTCTATATTTAACTTTATGTAGAGGCTAGGCCCCTTTCTAAATCTTGGTTGAATTTATTTTTCATTCTAATTCATAGAAATGGAGTAGCGTGCAATGGTGTCGTCTCATACAACAGTGAGTTAGGAGAAAAAATTTGTTGGCACAAAATGGGTGATCAGTGTCTTATTCTCTTCTGTTTGTGCCTTGTCTTTAGCTTTTTCTTCTATATTTAACTTTATGTAGAGGCTAGACCCCTTTCTAAATCTTGGTTGAATTTATTTTTCATTCTAATTCATAGAAATGGAGTAGCGTGCAATGGTGTCGTCTCATACAACAGTGAGTTAGGAGAAAAAATTTGTGGGCACAAAATGGGTGATCAGTGTCTTATTCTCTTCTGTTTGTGCCTTGTCTTTAGCTTTTTCTTCTATATTTAACTTTATGTAGAGGCTAGGACCCTTTCTAAATCTTGGTTGAAATTATTTTTCATTCTAATTCATAGAAATGGAGTAGAGTGCAATGGTGTCATCTCATACAACAGTGAGTTAGGAGAAAAAATTTATGGGCACAAAATGGGTGATCAGTGTCTTATTCTCTTCTGTTTGTGCCTTGTCTTTAGCTTTTTCCTCTATATTTAACTTTATGTAGAGGCTAGGCCCCTTTCTAAATCTTGGTTGAAATTTTTTTTAATTCTAATTAATAGAAATGGAGTAGCGTGCAATGGTGTCGTCTCATACAACAGTGAGTTAGGAGAAAAAATTTGTGGGCACAAAATGGGTGATCAGTGACTTATTCTCTTCTGTTTGTGCCTTGTCTTTAGCTTTTTCTTCTATATTTAACTTTATGTAGAGGCTAGGCCCCTTTCTAAATCTTGGTTGAAATTATTTTTCATTCTAATTCATAGAAATGGAGTAGCGTGCAATGGTGTCGTCTCATACAACAGTGAGTTAGGAGAAACAATTTGTTGGCACAAAATGGGTGATCAGTGTGTTACTCTCTTCTGTTTGTGCCTTGTCTTTAGCTTTTTCTTCTATATTTAACTTTAAGTAGAGGCTAGCCCCCCTCTAAATCTTGGTTGAAATTATTTTTCATTCTAATTCATAGAAATGGAGTAGCGTGCAATGGTGTCGTCTCATACAACAGTGAGTTAGGAGAAAAAATTTGTTGGCACAAAATGGGTGATCAGTGTGTTATTCTCTTCTGTTTGTGCCTTGTCTTTAGCTTTTTCTTCTATATTTAACTTTAAGTAGAGGCTAGCCACCCTCTAAATCTTGGTTGAAATTATTTTTCATTCTAATTAATAGAAATGGAGTAGCGTGCAATGGTGTCGTCTCATACAACAGTGAGTTAGGAGAAAAAATTTCTGCTCACAAGATCGGTGATCAGTGTCTTATTCTCATCTGTTTGTGCCTTGCCTTTAGCTTTTTCTTCTATATTTAACTTTATGTAGAGGCTAGCCCCCCCTCTAAATCTTGAGTGAAATTATTTTTCATTCTAATTCATAGAAATGGTGTAGCGTGCAATGGTGTCGTCTCATACAACAGTGAGTTAGGAGAAAAAATTTGTTGGCACAAAATGGGTGATCAGTGTCTTATTCTCTTCTGTTTGTGCCTTGTCTTTAGCTTTTTCTTCTATATTTAACTTTATGTAGAGGCTAGGCCCCTTTCTAAATCTTTGTTGAATTTATTTTTCATTCTAATTCATAGAAATGGAGTAGCGTGCAATGGTGTCGTCTCATACAACAGTGAGTTAGGAGAAAAAATTTGTTGGCACAAAATGGGTGATCAGTGTCTTATTCTCTTCTGTTTGTGCCTTGTCTTTAGCTTTTTCTTCTATATTTAACTTTATGTAGAGGCTAGACCCCTTTCTAAATCTTGGTTGAATTTATTTTTCATTCTAATTCATAGAAATGGAGTAGCGTGCAATGGTGTCGTCTCATACAACAGTGAGTTAGGAGAAAAAATTTGTGGGCACAAAATGGGTGATCAGTGTCTTATTCTCTTCTGTTTGTGCCTTGTCTTTAGCTTTTTCTTCTATATTTAACTTTATGTAGAGGCTAGGACCCTTTCTAAATCTTGGTTGAAATTATTTTTCATTCTAATTCATAGAAATGGAGTAGCGTGCAATGGTGTCGTCTCATACAACAGTGAGTTAGGAGAAAAAATTTGTGGGCACAAAATGGGTGATCAGTGACTTATTCTCTTCTGTTTGTGCCTTGTCTTTAGCTTTTTCTTCTATATTTAACTTTATGTAGAGGCTAGCCCCCCCTCTAAATCTTGAGTGAAATTATTTTTCATTCTAATTCATAGAAATGGTGTAGCGTGCAATGGTGTCGTCTCATACAACAGTGAGTTAGGAGAAAAAATTTGTTGGCACAAAATGGGTGATCAGTGTCTTATTCTCTTCTGTTTGTGCCTTGTCTTTAGCTTTTTCTTCTATATTTAACTTTATGTAGAGGCTAGGCCCCTTTCTAAATCTTGGTTGAATTTATTTTTCATTCTAATTCATAGAAATGGAGTAGCGTGCAATGGTGTCGTCTCATACAACAGTGAGTTAGGAGAAAAAATTTGTTGGCACAAAATGGGTGATCAGTGTCTTATTCTCTTCTGTTTGTGCCTTGTCTTTAGCTTTTTCTTCTATATTTAACTTTATGTAGAGGCTAGACCCCTTTCTAAATCTTGGTTGAATTTATTTTTCATTCTAATTCATAGAAATGGAGTAGCGTGCAATGGTGTCGTCTCATACAACAGTGAGTTAGGAGAAAAAATTTGTGGGCACAAAATGGATGATCAGTGTCTTATTCTCTTCTGTTTGTGCCTTGTCTTTAGCTTTTTCTTCTATATTTAACTTTATGTAGAGGCTAGGACCCTTTCTAAATCTTGGTTGAAATTATTTTTCATTCTAATTCATAGAAATGGAGTAGAGTGCAATGGTGTCATCTCATACAACAGTGAGTTAGGAGAAAAAATTTATGGGCACAAAATGGGTGATCAGTGTCTTATTCTCTTCTGTTTGTGCCTTGTCTTTAGCTTTTTCCTCTATATTTAACTTTATGTAGAGGCTAGGCCCCTTTCTAAATCTTGGTTGAAATTTTTTTTAATTCTAATTAATAGAAATGGAGTAGCGTGCAATGGTGTCGTCTCATACAACAGTGAGTTAGGAGAAAAAATTTGTGGGCACAAAATGGGTGATCAGTGACTTATTCTCTTCTGTTTGTGCCTTGTCTTTAGCTTTTTCTTCTATATTTAACTTTATGTAGAGGCTAGGCCCCTTTCTAAATCTTGGTTGAAATTATTTTTCATTCTAATTCATAGAAATGGAGTAGCGTGCAATGGTGTCGTCTCATACAACAGTGAGTCAGGAGAAACAATTTGTTGGCACAAAATGGGTGATCAGTGTGTTATTGTCTTCTGTTTGTGCCTTGTCTTTAGCTTTTTCTTCTATATTTAACTTTAAGTAGAGGTTAGCCCCCCTCTAAATCTTGGTTGAAATTATTTTTCATTCTAATTCATAGAAATGGAGTAGCGTGCAATGGTGTCGTCTCATACAACAGTGAGTTAGGAGAAAAAATTTGTTGGCACAAAATGGGTGATCAGTGTGTTATTCTCTTCTGTTTGTGCCTTGTCTTTAGCTTTTTCTTCTATATTTAACTTTAAGTAGAGGCTAGCCACCCTCTAAATCTTGGTTGAAATTATTTTTCATTCTAATTAATAGAAATGGAGTAGCGTGCAATGGTGTCGTCTCATACAACAGTGAGTTAGGAGAAAAAATTTCTGCTCACAAGATCGGTGATCAGTGTCTTATTCTCATCTGTTTGTGCCTTGCCTTTAGCTTTTTCTTCTATATTTAACTTTATGTAGAGGCTAGCCCCCCCTCTAAATCTTGAGTGAAATTATTTTTCATTCTAATTCATAGAAATGGTGTAGCGTGCAATGGTGTCGTCTCATACAACAGTGAGTTAGGAGAAAAAATTTGTTGGCACAAAATGGGTGATCAGTGTCTTATTCTCTTCTGTTTGTGCCTTGTCTTTAGCTTTTTCTTCTATATTTAACTTTATGTAGAGGCTAGGCCCCTTTCTAAATCTTGGTTGAATTTATTTTTCATTCTAATTCATAGAAATGGAGTAGCGTGCAATGGTGTCGTCTCATACAACAGTGAGTTAGGAGAAAAAATTTGTTGGCACAAAATGGGTGATCAGTGTCTTATTCTCTTCTGTTTGTGCCTTGTCTTTAGCTTTCTCTTCTATATTTAACTTTATGTAGAGGCTAGGACCCTTTCTAAATCTTGGTTGAAATTATTTTTCATTCTAATTCATAGAAATGGAGTAGAGTGCAATGGTGTCATCTCATACAACAGTGAGTTAGGAGAAAAAATTTATGGGCACAAAATGGGTGATCAGTGTCTTATTCTCTTCTGTTTGTGCCTTGTCTTTAGCTTTTTCCTCTATATTTAACTTTATGTAGAGGCTAGGCCCCTTTCTAAATCTTGGTTGAAATTTTTTTTAATTCTAATTAATAGAAATGGAGTAGCGTGCAATGGTGTCGTCTCATACAACAGTGAGTTAGGAGAAAAAATTTGTGGGCACAAAATGGGTGATCAGTGACTTATTCTCTTCTGTTTGTGCCTTGTCTTTAGCTTTTTCTTCTATATTTAACTTTATGTAGAGGCTAGGCCCCTTTCTAAATCTTGGTTGAAATTATTTTTCATTCTAATTCATAGAAATGGAGTAGCGTGCAATGGTGTCGTCTCATACAACAGTGAGTCAGGAGAAACAATTTGTTGGCACAAAATGGGTGATCAGTGTGTTATTGTCTTCTGTTTGTGCCTTGTCTTTAGCTTTTTCTTCTATATTTAACTTTAAGTAGAGGTTAGCCCCCCTCTAAATCTTGGTTGAAATTATTTTTCATTCTAATTCATAGAAATGGAGTAGCGTGCAATGGTGTCGTCTCATACAACAGTGAGTTAGGAGAAAAAATTTGTTGGCACAAAATGGGTGATCAGTGTGTTATTCTCTTCTGTTTGTGCCTTGTCTTTAGCTTTTTCTTCTATATTTAACTTTAAGTAGAGGCTAGCCACCCTCTAAATCTTGGTTGAAATTATTTTTCATTCTAATTAATAGAAATGGAGTAGCGTGCAATGGTGTCGTCTCATACAACAGTGAGTTAGGAGAAAAAATTTCTGCTCACAAGATCGGTGATCAGTGTCTTATTCTCATCTGTTTGTGCCTTGCCTTTAGCTTTTTCTTCTATATTTAACTTTATGTAGAGGCTAGCCCCCCCTCTAAATCTTGAGTGAAATTATTTTTCATTCTAATTCATAGAAATGGTGTAGCGTGCAATGGTGTCGTCTCATACAACAGTGAGTTAGGAGAAAAAATTTGTTGGCACAAAATGGGTGATCAGTGTCTTATTCTCTTCTGTTTGTGCCTTGTCTTTAGCTTTTTCTTCTATATTTAACTTTATGTAGAGGCTAGGCCCCTTTCTAAATCTTGGTTGAATTTATTTTTCATTCTAATTCATAGAAATGGAGTAGCGTGCAATGGTGTCGTCTCATACAACAGTGAGTTAGGAGAAAAAATTTGTTGGCACAAAATGGGTGATCAGTGTCTTATTCTCTTCTGTTTGTGCCTTGTCTTTAGCTTTCTCTTCTATATTTAACTTTATGTAGAGGCTAGACCCCTTTCTAAATCTTGGTTGAATTTATTTTTCATTCTAATTCATAGAAATGGAGTAGCGTGCAATGGTGTCGTCTCATACAACAGTGAGTTAGGAGAAAAAATTTGTGGGCACAAAATGGGTGATCAGTGTCTTATTCTCTTCTGTTTGTGCCTTGTCTTTAGCTTTTTCTTCTATATTTAACTTTATGTAGAGGCTAGGACCCTTTCTAAATCTTGGTTGAAATTATTTTTCATTCTAATTCATAGAAATGGAGTAGAGTGCAATGGTGTCATCTCATACAACAGTGAGTTAGGAGAAAAAATTTATGGGCACAAAATGGGTGATCAGTGTCTTATTCTCTTCTGTTTGTGCCTTGTCTTTAGCTTTTTCCTCTATATTTAACTTTATGTAGAGGCTAGGCCCCTTTCTAAATCTTGGTTGAAATTTTTTTTAATTCTAATTAATAGAAATGGAGTAGCGTGCAATGGTGTCGTCTCATACAACAGTGAGTTAGGAGAAAAAATTTGTGGGCACAAAATGGGTGATCAGTGACTTATTCTCTTCTGTTTGTGCCTTGTCTTTAGCTTTTTCTTCTATATTTAACTTTATGTAGAGGCTAGGCCCCTTTCTAAATCTTGGTTGAAATTATTTTTCATTCTAATTCATAGAAATGGAGTAGCGTGCAATGGTGTCGTCTCATACAACAGTGAGTTAGGAGAAACAATTTGTTGGCACAAAATGGGTGATCAGTGTGTTATTCTCTTCTGTTTGTGCCTTGTCTTTAGCTTTTTCCTCTATATTTAACTTTAAGTAGAGGCTAGCCCCCCTCTAAATCTTGGTTGAAATTATTTTTCATTCTAATTCATAGAAATGGAGTAGCGTGCAATGGTGTCGTCTCATACAACAGTGAGTTAGGAGAAAAAATTTGTTGGCACAAAATGGGTGATCAGTGTGTTATTCTCTTCTGTTTGTGCCTTGTCTTTAGCTTTTTCTTCTATATTTAACTTTAAGTAGAGGCTAGCCACCCTCTAAATCTTGGTTGAAATTATTTTTCATTCTAATTAATAGAAATGGAGTAGCGTGCAATGGTGTCGTCTCATACAACAGTGAGTTAGGAGAAAAAATTTGTGCTCACAAAATCGGTGATCAGTGTCTTATTCTCTTCTGTTTGTGCCTTGTTTTTAGCTTTTTCTTCTATATTTAACTTTATGTAGAGGCTAGGCCCCCCTCTAAATCTTGATTGAAATTATTTTTCATTCTAATTCATAGAAATGGTGTAGTGTGCAATGGTGTCGTCTCATACAACAGTGAGTTAGGAGAAAAAATTTGTTGGCACAAAATGGGTGATCAGTGTCTTATTCTCTTCTGTTTGTGCCTTGTCTTTAGCTTTTTCTTCTATATTTAACTTTATGTAGAGGCTAGGCCCCTTTCTAAATCTTGGTTGAATTTATTTTTCATTCTAATTCATAGAAATGGAGTAGCGTGCAATGGTGTCGTCTCATACAACAGTGAGTTAGGAGAAAAAATTTGTTGGCACAAAATGGGTGATCAGTGTCTTATTCTCTTCTGTTTGTGCCTTGTCTTTAGCTTTTTCTTCTATATTTAACTTTATGTAGAGGCTAGGCCCCTTTCTAAATCTTGGTTGAATTTATTTTTTATTCTAATTCATAGAAATGGAGTAGCGTGCAATGGTATCGTCTCATACAACAGTGAGTTAGGAGAAAAAATTTGTGGGCACAAAATGGGTGATCAGTGTCTTATTCTCTTCTGTTTGTGCCTTGTCTTTAGCTTTTTCTTGTATATTTAACTTTATGTAGAGGCTAGGCCCCTTTCTAAATCTTGGTTGAAATTACTTTTCATTCTAATTCATAGAAATGGAGTAGAGTGCAATGGTGTCATCTCATACAACAGTGAGTTAGGAGAAAAAATTTGTGGGCACAAAATGGGTGATCAGTGTCTTATTCTCTTCTGTTTGTGCCTTGTCTTTAGCTTTTTCCTCTATATTTAACTTTATGTAGAGGCTAGGCCCCTTTCTAAATCTTGGTTGAAATTTTTTTTAATTCTAATTAATAGAAATGGAGTAGCGTGCAATGGTGTCGTCTCATACAACAGTGAGTTAGGAGAAAAAATTTGTGGGCACAAAATGGGTGATCAGTGACTTATTCTCTTCTGTTTGTGCCTTGTCTTTAGCTTTTTCTTCTATATTTAACTTTATGTAGAGGCTAGGCCCCTTTCTAAATCTTGGTTGAAATTATTTTTCATTCTAATTCATAGAAATGGAGTAGCGTGCAATGGTGTCGTCTCATACAACAGTGAGTTAGGAGAAACAATTTGTTGGCACAAAATGGGTGATCAGTGTGTTATTCTCTTCTGTTTGTGCCTTGTCTTTAGCTTTTTCTTCTATATTTATCTTTAAGTAGAGGCTAGCCCCCCTATAAATCTTGGTTGAAATTATTTTTCATTCTAATTCATAGAAATGGAGTAGCGTGCAATGGTGTCGTCTCATACAACAGTGAGTTAGGAGAAAAAATTTGTGGGCACAAAATGGGTGATCAGTGTCTTATTCTCTTCTGTTTGTGCCTTGTCTTTAGCTTTTTCTTCTATATTTAACTTTATGTAGAGGCTAGGCCCCTTTCTAAATCTTGGTTGAAATTATTTTTCATTCTAATTCATAGAAATGGAGTAGCGTGCAATGGTGTCGTCTCATACAACAGTGAGTTAGGAGAAAAAATTTGTGGGCACAAAATGGGTTATAAGTGTCTTATTCTTTTCTATTTGTACCTTGTCTTTAGCTTTTTCTTCTATATTTAACTTTATGTAGAGGCTAGGCCCCTTTCTAAATCGTGGTTGAAATTATTTTTCATTCTAATTCATAGAAATGGAGTAGCGTGCAATGGTGTCGTCTCATACAACAGTGAGTTAGGAGAAAAAATTTGTGGGCACAAAATGGGTGATCAGTGTCTTATTCTCTTCTGTTTGTGCCTTGTCTTTAGCTTTTTCTTCTATATTTAACTTTATGTAGAGGCTAGGCCCCCCTCTAAATCTTGGTTGAATTTTTTTTTAATTCTAATTAATAGATATAGAGTAGCGTGCAATGGTGTCGTCTCAACAACAGTGAGTTAGGAGAAAAAATTTGTGGGCACAAAATGGGTGATCAGTGTCTTATTCTCTTCTGTTTGTGCCTTGTCTTTAGCTTTTTCTTCTATATTTAACATTATGTAGAGGCAAGGCCCCCCTCTAAATCTTGGTTGAAATTATTTTTCATTCTAATTAATAGAAATGGAGTAGCGTGCAATGGTGTCGACTCATACAATAGTGAGATAGGAGAAAAAATTTGTGGGCACAAAATGGGTGATCAGTGTCTTATTCTCTTCTGTTTGTGCCTTGTCTTTAGCTTTTTCTTCTATATTTAACTTTATGTAGAGGCTAGGCCCCCCTCTAAATCTTGGTTGAAATTATTTTTCATTCTAATTCATAGAAATGGAGTAGCGTGCAATGGTGTCGTCTCATACAACAGTGAGTTAGGAGAAAAAATTTGTTGGCACAAAATGGGTGATCAGTGTCTTATTCTCTTCTGTTTGTGCCTTGTCTTTAGCTTTTTCTTCTATATTTAACTTTATGTAGAGGCTAGGCCCCCCTTTAATTCTTGGTTTAAATTTTTTTTAATTTTAATTAATAGATATAGAGTAGCGTGCGATCGTGTCGTCTCATACAACAGTGAGTTAGGAGAAAAAACTTGTGCGCACAAAATGGGTGATCAGTGTCTTATTCTCTTCTGTTTGTACCTTTTCTTTAGCTTTTTCTTCTATATTTAACTTTATGTAGAGGCTAGGCCCCCCTCTAAATCTTGGTTGAAATTATTTTTCATTCTAATTCATAGAAATGGAGTAGCGTGCAATGGTGTCGTCTCATACAACAGTGAGTTAGGAGAAAAAATTTGTTGGGACAAAATGGGTTATCAGTGTCTTATTCTCTTCTGTTTCTGCCTTGTTAAGCTTTTTCTTCTATATTTAACTTTATGTAGAGGCTAGGCCCCTTTCTAAATCTTAGTTGAAAATATTTTCATACTAATTCATAGAAATGGAATAGCATGCAATGGTGTCGTCTCATACAACAGTGAGTTAGTAGAAAAAATTTGTGGGCACAAAATGGGTGATCAGTGTCTTATTCTCTTCTGTTTGTGCCTTGTCTTTAGCTTTTTCTTCTATATTTAACTTTATGTAGAGGCTAGGCCCCCCTCTAAATCATGGTTTAAATTTTTTTTAATTTTAATTAATAGTTATAGAGTAGCGTGCGATCGTGTCGTATCATACAACGGTGAGTTAGGAGAAAAAATTTGTGGGCACAAAATGGGTGATCAGTGTCTTATTCTCTTCTGTTTGTACCTTGTCTTTAGCTTTTTCTTCTATATTTAACTTTATGTAGAGGCTAGGCCCCCCTCTAAATCTTGGTTGAAATTATTTTCATTCTAATTCATAGAAATGGAGTAGCGTGCAATGGTGTCGTCTCATACAACAGTGAGTTAGGAGAAAAAATTTGTGGGCACAAAATGGGTGCTCAGTGTCTTATTCTCTTTTGTTTGTGCCTTCTCTTTAGCTTTTTCTTCTATATTTGACTTTATGTAGAGGCTAGGCCCCTTTCTAAATCTTGGTTGAAATTATTTTTCATTCTAATTCATAGAAATGGAGTAGCGTGCAATGGTGTCATCTCATACAATAGTGAGTTAGGAGAATAAATTTGTGGGCACAAAATGGGTGATCAGTGTCTTATTCTCTTCTGTTTGTGCCTTGTCTTTAGCTTTTACTTCTATATTTAACTTTATGTAGAGGGTAGGCCCCTTTCTAAATCTTGGTTGAAATTATTTTTCATTCTAATTCATAGAAATGGAGTAGCGTGGAATGGTGTCGTCTCATACAACAGTGAGTTAGGAGAAAAAATTTGTGGGCACAAAATGGGTCATCAGTGTCTTATTCTCTTCTGTTTGTACCTTGTCTTTAGCTTTTTCTTCTATATTTAACTTTATGTAGAGGCTAGGCCCCCCTCTAAATATTGGTTGAAATTTTTTTTAATTCTAATTAATAGAAATGGAGTAGCGTGCAATGTTGTCGTCTCATACAACAGTGAGTTAGTAGAAAAATTTGTGGGCACAAAATGGGTGATCAGTGTCTTATTCTCTTCTATTTGTGCCTTGTCTTTAGCTTTTTCTTCTATATTTAACTTTATGTAGAGGCTAGGCCCCTTTCTAAATCTTGGTTGAAATTATTTTTCATTCTAATTCATAGAAATGGAGTAGCGTGCAATGGTGTCGTCTCATACAACAGTGAGTTAGGAGAAAAAATTTGTGGGCACAAAATGCGTGATCAGTGTCTTATTCTCTTCTGTTTGTGCCTTGTCTTTAGCTTTTTCTTCTATATTTAACTTTATGTAGGGGCTAGGCCCCCTCTCTAATCTTGGTTGAAATTATTTTTCATTCTAATTCATAGAAATGGAGTAGCGTGCAATGGTGTCGTCTCATACAACAGTGAGTTAGGAGAATAAATTTGTTGGCACAAAATGGGTGATCAGTGTCTTATTCTCATCTATTTGTGCCTTGTCTTTAGCTGTTTCTTCTATATTTAACTTTATGTAGAGGCTAGGCCCCTTTCTAAATCTTGGTTGAAATTTTTTTTAATTCTAATTAATAGAAATGGAGTAGCGTGCAATGTTGTCGTCTCATACAACAGTGAGTTAGTAGTAAAAATTTGTGGGCACAAAATGGGTGATCAGTGTCTTATTCTCTTCTGTTTGTGCCTTGTCTTTAGCTTTTTCTTCTATATTTAACTTTATGTAGAGGCTAGGCCCCTTTCTAAATCTTGGTTGAAATTATTTTTCATTCTAATTCATAGAAATAGAGTAGCGTGCAATGGTGTCGTCTCATACAACAGTGTGTTAGGAGAAAAAATTTGTGGACGCAAAATGGGTGATCAGTGCCTTATTCTCTTCTGTTTGTGCCTTGTCTTTAGCTTTTTCTTCTATATTTAACTTTATGTAGAGGCTAGGCCACTTTCTAAATCTTGGTTGAAATTATTTTTCATTCTAATTAATAGAAATGGAGTAGCGTCCAATGGTGTAGTCTCATACAACAGTGAGGTAGGAGAAAAAAGTTGTTGGCACAAAATGGGTGATCAGTGTCTTATTCTCTGCTGTTTGTGCCTTGTGTTTAGCTTTTTCTTCTATATTTAACTTTATGTAGAGGCTAGGCCCCTTTCTAAATCTTGGTTGAAATTATTTTTCATTCTAATTCATAGAAATGGAGTAGTGTGCAATGGTGTCGTCTCATACAACAGTGAGTTAGGAGAAAAAATTTGTTGGGACAAAATGGGTTATCAGTGTCTTATTCTCTTCTGTTTCTGCCTTGTCAAGCTTTTTCTTCTATATTTAACTTTATGTAGAGGCTAGGCCCCTTTCTAAATCTTAGTTGAAAATATTTTCATACTAATTCATAGAAATGGAGTAGCGTGCAATGGTGTCGTCTCATACAACAGTGAGTTAGGAGAAAAAATTTGTGGGCACAAAATGGGTGATCAGTGTCTTATTCTCTTCTGTTTGTGCCTTGTCTTTAGCTTTTTCTTCTATATTTAACTTTATGTAGAGGCTAGGCCCCCCTCTAAATCATGGTTTAAATTTTTTTTAATTTTAATTAATAGTTATAGAGTAGCGTGCGATCGTGTCGTATCATACAACGGTGAGTTAGGAGAAAAAATTTGTGGGCACAAAATGGGTGATCAGTGTCTTATTCTCTTCTGTTTGTACCTTGTCTTTAGCTTTTTCTTCTATATTTAACTTTATGTAGAGGCTAGGCCCCCCTCTAAATCTTGGTTGAAATTATTTTTCATTCTAATTCATAGAAATGGAGTAGCGTGCAATGGTGTCGTCTCATACAACAGTGAGTTAGGAGAAAAAATTTGTTGGCACAAAATGGGTGATCAGTGTCTTATTCTCTTCTGTTTCTGCCTTGTCAAGCTTTTTCTTCTATATTTAACTTTATGTAGAGGCTAGGCCCCTTTCTAAATCTTAGTTGAAATTATTTTTCATACTAATTCATAGAAATGGAGTAGCGTGCAATGGTGTCATCTCATACAATAGTGAGTTAAGAGAATAAATTTGTAGGCACAAAATGGGTGATCAGTGTCTTATTCTCTTCTGTTTGTGCCTTGTCTTTAGCTTTTTCTTCTATATTTAACTTTATGTAGGGGCTAGGCCCCCTCTCTAATCTTGGTTGAAATTATTTTTCATTCTAATTCATAGAAATGGAGTAGCGTGCAATGGTGTCGTCTCATACAACAGTGAGTTAGGAGAATAAATTTGTTGGCACAAAATGGGTGATCAGTGTCTTATTCTCATCTATTTGTGCCTTGTCTTTAGCTTTTTCTTCTATATTTAACTTTATGTAGAGGCTAGGCCCCTTTCTAAATCTTGGTTGAAATTATTTTTCATTCTAATTCATAGAAATAGAGTAGCGTGCAATGGTGTCGTCTCATACAACAGTGTGTTAGGAGAAAAAATTTGTGGACGCAAAATGGGTGATCAGTGCCATATTCTCTTCTGTTTGTGCCTTGTCTTTAGCTTTTTCTTCTATATTTAACTTTATGTAGAGGCTAGGCCACTTTCTAAATCTTGGTTGAAATTATTTTTCATTCTAATTAATAGAAATGGAGTAGCGTCCAATGGTGTAGTCTCATACAACAGTGAGGTAGGAGAAAAAAGTTGTTGGCACAAAATGGGTGATCAGTGTCTTATTCTCTGCTGTTTGTGCCTTGTGTTTAGCTTTTTCTTCTATATTTAAATTTATGTAGAGGCTAGGCCCCTTTCTAAATCTTGGTTGAAATTATTTTTCATTCTAATTCATAGAAATGGAGTAGCGTGCAATGGTGTCGTCTCATACAACAGTGAGTTAGGAGAAAAAATTTGTGGGCACAAAATGGTTGATCAGTGTCTTATTCTCTGCTGTTTGTGCCTTGTCTTTAGCTTTTTCTTCTATATTTAACTTTATGTAGAGGCTAGACCCCTTTCTAAAACTTGGTTGAAATTATTTTTCATTCTAATTCATAGAAATGGAGCAGCGTGAAATGGTGTCGTCTCATACAACAGTGAGTTAGGAGAAAAAATTTGTGGGCACAAAATGGGTGATCAGTGTCTTATTCTCTGCTGTTTGTGCCTTGTCTTTAGCTTTTTCTTCTATATTTAACTTTATGTAGAGGCTAGGCCCCTTTCTAAACCTTGGTTGAAATTATTTTTCATTCTAATTCATAGAAATGGAGAAGCGTGCAATGGTGTCGTCTCATACAACAGTGAGTTAGGAGAAAAAATTTGTGGGCACAAAATGGTTGATCAGTGACTTATTCTCTGCTGTTTGTGCCTTGTCTTTAGCTTTTTCTTCTATATTTAACTTTATGTAGAGGCTAGACCCCTTTCTAAAACTTGGTTGAAATTATTTTTCATTCTAATTCATAGAAATGGAGCAGCGTGCAATCGTGTCGTCTCATACAACAGTGAGTTAGGCGAATAAATTTGTTGGCACAAAATGCGTGATCAGTGTCTTATTCTCTTCTATTTGTGCCATATCTTTAGCTTTTTCTTCTATATTTAACTTTATGTAGAGGATAGGCCCCCCTCTAAATCTTGGTTGAAATTATTTTTCATTCTAATTAATAGAAATGGAGAAGCGTGCAATGGTGTCGTCTCATACAACAGTGAGTTAGTAGAAAAAAATTGTGGGCACAAAATAGGGTAACAGTGTCTTATTCTCTTCTGTTTTTACCTTGTCTTTAGATTTTTCTTCTATATTTAACTTTATGTAGAGGCTAGGCCCCTTTCTAAATTTTGGATGAAATTATTTTTCATTCTAATTCATAGAAATGGAGTAGCGTGCAATGGTGTCGTCTCATACAACAGTGAGTTAGGAGAAAAAATTTGTTGGCACAAAATGGGTGATCAGTGTCTTATTCTCTTCTGTTTGTGCCTTGTCTTTAGCTTTTTCTTCTATATTTAACTTTATGTAGAGGCTAGGCCCCTTTCTAAATCTTTGTTGAAATTATTTTTCATTCTAATTCATAGAAATGGAGTAGCGTGCAATCGTGTCGTCTCATACAACAGTGAGTTAGGAGAAAAAATTTGTGGGCACAAAATGGGTGATCAGTGTCTTATTCTCTTCTGTTTGTGCCTTGTCTTTAGATTTTTCTTCTATATTTAACTTTATGTAGAGGCTAGGCCCCCCTCTAAATCTTGGTTGAAATTATTTTTCATTCTAATTCATAGAAATGGAGTAGCGTGCAATGGTGTCGTCTCATACAACAGTGAGTTAGGAGAAAAAATTGATGGGCACAAAATGGGTTATCAGTGTCTTATTCTCTTCTGTTTCTGCCTTGTCAAGCTTTTTCTTCTATATTTAACTTTATGTAGAGGCTAGGCCCCTTTCTAAATCTTAGTTGAAATTATTTTTCATACTAATTCATAGAAATGGAGTAGCGTGCAATGGTGTCGTCTCATACAACAGTGAGATGTAGAAAAAATTTGTGGGCACAAAATGGGGGATCAGTGACTTATTCTAATCTGTTTGTGCCTTGTCTTTAGCTTTTTCTTCTATATTTAACTTTATGTATAGGCTAGGCCCCCCTCTAAATCTTGGTTGAAATTATTTTTCATTCTAATTCATAGAAATGGAGTAGCGTGCAATGGTGTCGTCTCATACAACTGTGAGTTAGTAGAAAAAATTTGTGGGCACAAAATGGGGGATCAGTGACTTATTCTAATCTGTTTGTACCTTGTCTTTAGCTTTTTCTTCTATATTTAACTTTATGTAGAGCCTAGGCCCCTTTCTAAATCTTGGTTGATATTATTTTTCATTCTAATTCATAGAAATGGAGTAGCGTGCAATGTTGTCGTCTCAAACAACAGTGAGTTAGGAGAAAAATTTTGTGGGCACAAAATGGGTGATCAGTGTCTTATTCTCTTCTGTTTGTGCCTTGTCTTTAGCTTTTTCTTCTATATTTAACTTTATGTAGAGGCTAGGCCCCCCTCTAAATCTTGGTTGAAATTATTTTTCATTCTAATTCATAGAAATGGAGTAGCGTGCAATGGTGTCGTCTCAAACAACAGTGAGTTAGGCGAAAAAATTTGTGGGCACAAAATGGGTGATCAGTGTCTTATTCTCTTCTATTTGTGCCATGTCTTTAGCTTTTTCTTCTATATTTAACTTTATGTAGAGGATAGGCCCCCCTCTAAATCTTGGTTGAAATTATTTTTCATTCTAATTAATAGAAATGGAGAAGCGTGCAATGGTGTCGTCTCATACAACAGTGAGTTAGTAGAAAAAAATTGTGGGCACAAAATAGGGTATCAGTGTCTTATTCTCTTCTGTTTGTACCTTGTCTTTAGATTTTTCTTCTATATTAAACTTTATGTAGAGGCTAGGCCCCTTTCTAAATTTTGGATGAAATTATTTTTCATTCTAATTCATAGAAATGGAGTAGCGTGCAATGGTGTCGTCTCATACAACAGTGAGTTAGGAGAAAAAATTTGTTGGCACAAAATGGGTGATCAGTGTCTTATTCTCTTCTGTTTGTGCCTTGTCTTTAGCTTTTTCTTCTATATTTAACTTTATGTAGAGGCTAGGCCCCTTTCTAAATCTTTGTTGAAATTATTTTTCATTCTAATTCATAGAAATGGAGTAGCGTGCAATCGTGTCGTCTCATACAACAGTGAGTTAGGAGAAAAAATTTGTGGGCACAAAATGGGTGATCAGTGTCTTATTCTCTTCTGTTTGTGCCTTGTCTTTAGCTTTTTCTTCTATATTTAACTTTATGTAGAGGCTAGGCCCCCCTCTAAATCTTGGTTGAAATTATTTTTCATTCTAATTCATAGAAATGGAGTAGCGTGCAATGGTGTCGTCTCATACAACAGTGAGTTAGGAGAAAAAATTTGTTGGCACAAAATGGGTGATCAGTGTCTTATTCTCTTCTGTTTGTGCCTTGTCTTTAGCTTTTTCTTCTATATTTAACTTTATGTAGGGTCTAGGCCCCCCCTCTAATCTTGGTTGAAATTATTTTTCATTCTAATTCATAGAAATGGAGTAGCGTGCAATGGTGTCGTCTCATACAACAGTGAGGTAGGAGAAAAAATTTGTTGTTACAAAATGGGTGATCAGTGTCTTATTCTCTTCTGTTTGTGCCTTGTCTTTAGCTTTTTCTTCTATATTTAACTTTATGTAGAGGCTAGGCCACCCTCTAAATCTTGGTTGAAATTATTTTTCATTCTAATTCATAGAAATGGAGTAGCGTGCAATGGTGTCGTCTCATACAACTGTGAGTTAGTAGAAAAAATTTGTGGGCACAATATGGGGGATCAGTGACTTATTCTAAACTGTTTGTACCTTGTCCTTAGCTTTTTCTTCTATATTTAACTTTATGTAGAGCCTAGGCCCCTTTGTAAATCTTGGTTGATATTATTTTTCATTCTAATTCATAGAAATGGAGTAGCGTGCAATGGTATCGTCTCAAACAACAGTGAGTTAGGAGAAAAAATTTGTGGGCACAAAATGGGTGATCAGTGTCTTATTCTCTTCTGTTTGTGCCTTGTCTTTAGCTTTTTCTTCTATATTTAACTTTATGTAGAGGCTAGGCCCCCCTCTAAATCTTGGTTGAAATTATTTTGCATTCTACTTCATAGAAATGGAGTAGCGTGCAATGGTGTCGTCTCAAACAACAGTGAGTTAGGAGAAAAAATTTGTGGGCACAAAATGGGTGATCAATGTCTTATTCTCTTCTGTTTGTGCCTTGTCTTTAGCTTTTTCTTCTATATTTAACTTTATGTAGAGGCTAGGCCCCCCTCTAAATCTTTGTTGAAATTATTTTTCATTCTAATTCATAGAAATGGAGTAGCGTGCAATGGTGTCGTCTCAAACAACAGTGAGTTAGGCGAAAAAATTTGTGGGCACAAAATGGGTGATCAGTGTCTTATTCTCTTCTGTTTGTGCCTTGTCTTTAGCTTTTTCTTCTATATTTAACTTTATGTAGAGGCTAGGCCCCCCTCTAAATCTTGGTTGAAATTATTTTTCATTCTAATTCATAGAAATGGAGTAGCGTGCAATGGTGTCGTCTCAAACAACAGTGTGACACGAGAAAAAATTTGTTGGCACAAAATGGGTGATCAGTGTCTTATTCTCTTCTGTTTGTGCCTTGTCTTTAGCTTTTTCTTCTATATTTAACTTTATGTAGAGGCTAGGCCCCCCTATAAATCTTGGTTGAAATTATTTTTCATTCTAATTCATAGAAATGGAGTATCGTGCAATGGTGTCGTCTCAAACAACAGTGTGGTAGGAGAAAAAATTTGTTGGCACAAAATGGGTGATCAGTGCCTTATTCTCTTCTGTTTGTGCCTTGTCTTTAGCTTTTTCTTCTATATTTAACTTTATGTAGAGGCTAGGCCCCACTCTAAATCTTGGTTGAAATTATTTTTCTTTCTAATCCATAGAAATTGAGTAGCGTGCAATGGTGTCGTCTCAAACAACAGTGAGTTAGGAGAAAAAATTTGTGGGCACAAAATGGGTGATCAGTGTCTTATTCTCTTCTGTTTCTGCCTTGTCTTTAGCTTTTTCTTCTATATTTAACTTTATGTAGAGGCTAGGCCCCCCTCTAAATCTTGGTTGAAATTATTTTTCATTCTAATTCATAGAAATGGAGTAGCGTGCAATGGTGTCGTCTCAAACAACAGTGTGGTAGGAGAAAAAATTTGTTGGCACAAAATGGGTGATCAGTGTCTTATTCTCTTCTGTTTGTACCTTGTCTTTAGCTTTTTCTTCTATATTTAACTTTATGTAGAGGCTAGGCCCCCCTCTAAATCTTGGTTGAAATTATTTTTCATTCTAATTCATAGAAATGGAGTAGCGTGCAATGGTGTCGTCTCAAATAACAGTGAGTTAGGAGAAAAAATTTGTGGGCACAAAATGGGTGATCAGTGTCTTATTCTCTTCTGTTTGTGCCTTGTCTTTAGCTTTTTCTTCTATATTTAACTTTATGTAGAGGCTAGGCCCCCCTCTAAATCTTGGTTGAAATTATTTTTCATTCTAATTCATAGAAATGGAGTAGCGTGCAATGGTGTCGTCTCAAACAACAGTGAGTTAGGAGAAAAAATTTGTGGGCACAAAATGGGTGATCAGTGTCTTATTCTCTTCTGTTTGTGCCTTGTCTTTAGCTTTTTCTTCTATATTTAACTTTATGTAGAGGATAGGCCCCCCTCTAAATCTTGGTTGAAATTATTTTTCATTCGAATTAATAGAAATGGAGTAGCGTGCAATGGTGTCGTCTCATACAACTGTGAGTTAGTAGAAAAAATTTGTCGGCACAAAATGGGGGATCAGTGTCTTATTCTCTGCTGTTTGTAGCTTGTCTTTAGCTTTTTCTTCTATATTTAACTTTATGTAGAGGCTAGGCCCCTTTTTAAATCTTGGTTGATATTATTTTTAATTCTAATTCATAGAAATGGAGTAGCGTGCAATGGTGTCGTCTCAAACAACAGTGAGTTAGGAGAAAAAATTTGTGGGCACAAAATGGGGGATCAGTGACTTATTCTAATCTGTTTGTACCTTGTCTTTAGCTTTTTCTTCTATATTTAACTTTATGTAGAGCCTAGGCCCCTTTCTAAATCTTGGTTGATATTATTTTTCATTCTAATTCATAGAAATGGAGTAGCGTGCAATGGTGTCGTCTCAAACAACAGTGAGTTAGGAGAAAAAATTTGTTGGCACAAAATGGGTGATCAGTGTCTTATTCTCTTCTGTTTGTGCCTTGTCTTTAGCTTTTTCTTCTATATTTAACTTTATGTAGAGGCTAGGCCACCCTCTAAATCATGGTTGAAATTATTTTTCATTCTAATTAATAGAAATGGAGTAGCGTGCAATGGTGTCGTCTCATACAACAGAGAGTTAGTAGAAAAAATTTGTGGGCACAAAATGGGGGATCAGTGTCTTATTCTCTTCTGTTTGTACCTTGTCTTTAGCTTTTTCTTCTATATTTAACTATATGTAGAGGCTAGGCCCCTTTCTAAATCTTGTTTGAAATTATTTTTCATTCTAATTCATAGAAATGGAGTAGCGTGCAATGGTATCGTCTCATACAACAGTGAGTTAGGAGAAAAAATTTGTGTGCACAAAATGGGTGATCAGTGTCATATTCTCTTCTGTTTGTGCCTTGTCTTTAGCTTTTTCTTCTATATTTAACTTTATGTAGAGGCTAGGCCCCCCTCTAAATCTTGGTTGAAATTATTTTTCATTCTAATTCAAAGAAATGGAGTAGCGTGCAATGGTGTCGTCTCATACAACAGAGAGTTAGTAGAAAAAATTTGTGGGCACAAAATGGGTGATCAGTGACTTATTCTCTTCTGTTTGTGCCTTGTCTTTAGCTTTTTCTTCTATATTTAACTTTATGTAGAGGCTAGGCCCCCCTCTAAATCTTGGTTGAAATTATTTTTCATTCTAATTCATAGAAATGGAGTAGCGTGCAATGGTGTCGTCTCAAACAACGGTGAGTTAGTAGAAGAAATTTGTGGGAACAAATTCGGTGATCAGTGTTTTATTCTCTTCTGTTTGTGCCTTGTCTTTAGCTTCTTCTTCTATATTTAACTTTATGTAGAGGCTAGGCCCCCCTCTAAATCTTGGTTGAAATTATTTTTCATTCTAATTCATAGAAATGGAGTAGCGTGCAATGGTGTCGTCTCAAACAACAGTGAGTTAGGAGAAAAAATTTGTTGGCACAAAATGGGTGATCAGTGTCTTATTCTCTTCTGTTTGTGCCTTGTCTTTTGCTTTTTCTTCTATATTTAACTTTATGTAGAGGCTAGGTCCCCCTCTAAATCTTGGTTGAATTTATTTTTCATTCTAAATCAAAGAAATGGAGTAGCGTGCTATGGTGTCGTCTCAAACAACAGTGAGTTAGGAGAAAAAATTTGTTGGCACAAAATGGGTGATCAGTGTCTTATTCTCTTCTGATTGTGCCTTGTCTTTAGCTTTTTCTTCTATATTTAACTTTATGTAGAGTATAGGCCCCCCCTCTAAATCTTGGTTGAAATTATTTTTCATTCTAATTCATAAAAAATGGAGTAGCGTGCAATGGTGTCGTCTCAAAAAACAGTGAGTTAGGAGAAAAAATTTGTTAGCACAAAATGGGTGATCAGTGTCTTATTCTCTTCTGTTTGTGCCTTGTCTTTAGCTTTTTCTTCTATATTTAACTTTAAGTAGAGGCTAGGCCCCCCTCTAAATCTTGGTTGAAATTATTTTTCATTCTAATTCATAGAAATGGAGTAGCGTGCAATGGTGTCGTCTAAAACAACAGTGAGTTAGGAGAAAAAATTTGTGGGCACAAAATGGGTGATCAGTGTCTTATTCTCTTCTGTTTGTGCCTTGTCTTTAGCTTTTTCTTCTATATTTAACTTTATGTAGAGGCTAGGCCCCCCTCTAAATCTTGGTTGAAATTATTTTTCATTCTAATTCATAGAAATGGAGTAGCGTGCAATGGTGTCGTCTAAAACAACAGTGAGTTAGGAGAAAAAATTTGTGGGCAAAAAATGGGTGGTCAGTGTCTTATTCTCTTCTGTTTGTGCCTTGTCTTTAGCTTTTTCTTCTATATTTAAGTTTATGTAGAGGATAGGCCCCCCTCTAAATCTTGGTTGAAATTATTTTTCATTCTAATTCATAGAAATGGAGTAGCGTGCAATGGTGTCGTCTCAAACAATAGCGAGTTAGGAGAAAAAATTTGTGGGCACAAAATGGGTGATCAGTGTCTTATTCTCTTCTGTTTGTGCCTTGTCTTTAGCTTTTTCTTCTATATTTAACTTTATGTAGAGGATAGGTCCCCCTCTAAATCTTGGTTGAAATTATTTTTCATTCTAATTCATAGAAATGGAGTAGCGTGCAATGGTGTCGTCTTAAACAACAGTGATTTAGGAGAAAAAATTTGTGGGCACAAAATGGGTGATCAGTGTGTTATTCTCTTCTGTTTGTGCCTTGGCTTTAGCTTTTTCTTCTATATTTAACTTTATGTAGAGGCTAGGCCCCCCTCTAAATCTTGGTTGAAATTATTTTTCATTCTAATTCATAGAAATGGAGTAGCGTGCAATGGTGTCGTCTCATACAACAGTCAGGTAGGAGAAAAAATTTGTTGGGACAAAATGGGTGATCAGTGTCTTATTCTCTTCTGTTTGGGCCTTGTCTTTAGCTTTTTCTTCTATATTTAACTTTATGTAGAGGCTAGGCCCCCCTCTAAATCTTGGTTGAAATTATTTTTCATTGTAATTAATAGAAATGGAGTAGCGTTCAATGGTGTCGTCTCATACAACAGTGAGTTAGGAGAAAAAATTTGTGGCCACAAAATGGATGATCAGTGTCTTAATCTCTTCTGTTTGTGCCTTGTCTTTAGCTTTTTCTTCTATATTTACCTTTATGTAGAGGCGAGGCCCCTTTGTAAATCTTGGTTGAAATTATTTTTCATTCTAATTCAAAGAAATGGAGTAGCGTGCAATGGTGTCGTCTCAAACAACAGTGAGATAGGAGAAAAAATTTGTTGGCACAAAATGGGTGATCAGTGACTTATTCTCTTCTGTTTGTGCCTTGTCTTTAGCTTTTTCTTCTATATTTAACTTTATGTAGAGGCTAGGCCCCCCTCTAAATCTTGGTTGAAATTATTTTTCATTCTAATTCATAGAAATGGAGTAGCATGCAATGGTGTCGTCTCAAACAACGGTGAGTTAGGAGAAAAAATTCGTGGGCACAAAATGGATGATCAGTGTCTTATTCTTTTCTGTTTGTGCCTTGTCTTTAGCTTTTTCTTCTATATTTAACTTTATGTAGAGGCTAGGCCCCCCTCTAAATGTTGGTTGAAATTATTTTTCATTCTAATTCATAGAAATGGAGTAGCGTGCAATGGTGTCGTCTCAAACAACAGTGAGTTAGGAGAAAAAATTTGTTGGCACAAAATGGTTGATCAGTGTCTTATTCTCTTCTGTTTGTGCCTTGTCTTTAGCTTTTTCTTCTATATTTAACTTTATGTAGAGGCTAGGCCCCCCTCTAAATCTTGGTTGAAATTATTTTTCATTGTAATTAATAGAAATGGAGTAGCGTGCAATGGTGTCGTCTCATACAACAGAGAGTTAGTAGAAAAAATTTGTGGGCACAAAATGGGTGATCAGTGTCTTATTCTCTTCTGTTTGTGCCTTGTCATTAGCTTTGTCTTCTATATTTAACTTTATATAGAGGCTAGGCCCCCCTCTAAATCTTGGTTGAAATTATTTTTCATTGTAATTAATAGAAATGGAGTAGCGTTCAATGGTGTCGTCTCATACAACAGTGAGTTAGGAGAAAAAATTTGTGGGCACAAAATGGGTGGTCAGTGTCTTATTCCCTTCTGTTTGTGCCTTGTCTTTAGCTTTTTCTTCTATATTTAACTTTATGTAGAGGATAGGCCCCCCTCTAAATCGTGGTTGAAATTATTTTTCATTCTAATTCATAGAAATGGAGTAGCGTGCAATGTTGTCGTCTCAAACAACACTGAGTTAGGAGAAAAAATTTGTGGGCACAAAATGAGTGATCAGTGTCTTATTCTCTTCTCTTGGTGCCTTGTCTTTAGCTTTTTCTTCTATATTTTAACTTTATGTAGAGGCTAGGCCCCCCTCTAAATCTTGGTTGAAATTATTTTTCGTTCTAATTCATAGAAATGGAGTAGCGTGCAATGGTGTCGTCTCATACAACAGTGAGGTAGGAGAAAAAATTTGTTGGGACAAAATGGGTGATCAGTGTCTTATTCTCTTCTGTTTGTGCCTTGTCTTTAGCTTTTTCTTCTATATTTAACTTTATGTAGAGGCTAGGCTCCCCCTCTAAATCTTGGTTGAAATTATTTTTCATTGTAATTAATAGAAATGGAGTAGCGTTCAATGGTGTCGTCTCATACAACAGTGAGTTAGGAGAAAAAATTTGTGGGCACAAAATGGGTGGTCAGTGTCTTATTCTCTTCTGTTTGTGCCTTGTCTTTAGCTTTTTCTTCTATATTTAACTTTATGTAGAGGATAGGCCCCCCTGTAAATCTTGGTTGAAATTATTTTTCATTCTAATTCATAGAAATGGAGTAGCGTGCAATGGTGTCGTCTAAAACAACAGTGAGTTAGGAGAAAAAATTTGTGGGCACAAAATGGGTGATCAGTGACTTATTCTCTTCTGTTTGTGCCTTGTCTTTAGCTTTTTCTTCTATATTTAACTTTATGTAGAGGCTAGGCCCCCCTCTAAATGTTGGTTGAAATTATTTTTCATTCTAATTCATAGAAATGGAGTAGCGTGCAATGGTGTCGTCTAAAACAACAGTGAGTTAGGAGAAAAAATTAGTGGGCAAAAAGTGGGTGGTCAGTGTCTTATTCTCTTCTGTTTGTGCCTTGTCTTTAGCTTTTTCTTCTATATTTAAGTTTATGTAGAGGATAGGCCTCTCTAAATCTTGGTTGAAATTATTTTTCATTCTAATTCATAGAAATGGAGTAGCGTGCAATGGTGTCGTCTAAAACAACAGTGAGTTAGGAGAAAAAATTTGTGGGCACAAAATGGGTGATCAGTGACTTATTCTCTTCTGTTTGTGCCTTGTCTTTAGCTTTTTCTTCTATATTTAACTTTATGTAGAGGCTAGGCCCCCCTCTAAATGTTGGTTGAAATTATTTTTCATTCTAATTCATAGAAATGGAGTAGCGTGCAATGGTGTCGTCTAAAACAACAGTGAGTTAGGAGAAAAAATTTGTGGGCAAAAAGTGGGTGGTCAGTGTCTTATTCTCTTCTGTTTGTGCCTTGTCTTTAGCTTTTTCTTCTATATTTAAGTTTATGTAGAGGATAGGCCCCCCTCTAAATCTTGGTTGAAATTATTTTTCATTCTAATTCATAGAAATGGAGTAGCGTGCAATGGTGTCGTCTCAAACAACAGTGAGTTAGGAGAAAAAATTTGTGGGCACAAAATGGGTGATCAGTGTCTTATTCTCTTCTGTTTGTGCCTTGTCTTTAGCTTTTTCTTCTATATTTAACTTTATGTAGAGGATAGGCCCCCCTCTAAATCTTGGTTGAAATTATTTTTCATTCTAATTCATAGAAATGGAGTAGCGTGCAATGGTGTCGTCTTAAACAACAGTGAGTTAGGAGAAAAAATTTGTGGGCACAAAATGGGTGATCAGTGTCTTATTCTCTTCTGTTTCTGCCTTGTCTTTAGCGTTTTCTTCTATATTTACCTTTATGTAGAGGATAGGCCCCCATCTAAATCTTGGTTGAAATTATTTTTCATTCTAATTCAAAGAAATGGAGTAGCGTGCAATGGTGTCGCCTCAAACAACAGTTAGTTAGGAGAAAAAATTTGTGGGCACAAAATGGGTGATCAGTGTCTTATTCTTTTCTGTTTGTGCCTTGTCTTTAGCTTTTTCTTCTATATTTAACTTTATACAGAGGATAGGCCCCCCTCTAAATCTTGGTTGAAATTATTTTTCATTCTAATTCATAGAAATGGAGTAGCATGCAATGGTGTCGTCTCAAACGACAGTGAGTTAGGAGAAAAAATTTGTGGGCACAAAATGGGTGATCAGTGGCTTATTCTCTTCTGTTTGTGCCTTGTCTTTAGCTTTTTCTTCTATATTTAACTTTATGTAGAGGCTAGGCCCCTTTCTAAATCTTGGTTGAAATTATTTTTCATTCTAATTCATAGAAATGGAGTAGCGTGCAATGGTGTCGTCTCATACAACAGTGAGTTAGGAGAAAAAATTTGTGGGCACAAAATGGGTGATCAGTGTCTTATTCTCTTCTGTTTGTGCCTTGTCTTTAGCTTTTTCTTCTATATTTAACTTTATGTATAGGATAGGCCCCACTCTAAATCTTGATTGAAATTATTTTTCATTCTAATTCATAGAAATGGAGTAGCGTACAATGGTGTCGTCTCAAACAAAAGTGAGTTAGGAGAAAAAATTTGTGAGCACAAAATGGTTGATCAGTGTCTTATTCTCTTCTGTTTGTGCCTTGTCTTTAGCTTTTTCTTCTATATTTAACTTTATGTAGAGGCTAGGCCCCCCTCTAAATCTTGGTTGAAATTATTTTTCATTGTAATTAATAGAAATGGAGTAGCGTTCAATGGTGTCGTCTCATACAACAGTGAGTTAGGAGAAAAAATTTGTGGGCACAAAATGGGTGATCAGTGTCTTATTCTCTTCTGTTTGTGCCTTGTCTTTAGCTTTTTCTTCTATATTTAACTTTATGTAGAGGCTAGGCCCCCCTCTAAATCTTGGTTGAAATTATTTTTCATTCTAATTCATAGAAATGGAGTAGCGTGCAATGGTGTCGTCTCAAACAACAGTGAGTTAGGAGAAAAAATTTGTTGGCACAAAATGGGTGATCAGTGTCTTATTCTCTTCTGTTTGTACCTTGTCTTTAGCTTTTTCTTCTATATTTAACTTTATGTAGAGGCTAGGCCCCTTTCTAAATCTTGGTTGAAATTATTTTTCATTCTAATTCATAGAAATGGAGTAGCGTGCAATGGTGTCGTCTCAAACAACAGTGAGTTAGGATGAAAAAATTTGTGGGCACAAAATGGGTGATCAGTGTCTTATTCTCTTCTGTTTGTGCCTTGTCTTTAGCTTTTTCTTCTATATTTAACTTTATGTAGAGGATAGGCCCCCATCTAAATCTTGGTTGAAATTATTTTTCATTCTAATTCAAAGAAATGGAGTAGCGTGCAATGGTGTCGTCTCAAACAACGGTGAGTTAGGAGAAAAAATTTGTGGGCACAAAATGGGTGATCAGTGTCTTATTCTCTTCTGTGTGCGCCTTGTCTTTAGCTTTTTCTTCTATATTTCACTTTATGTAGAGGCTAGGCCCCTTTCTAAATCTTCGTTGAAATTATTCTTCATTCTAAGTCATAGAAATGGAGTAGCGTGCAATGGTGTCGTCTCATACAACAGTGAGTTAGGAGAATAAATTTGTGGGCACAAAATGGGTGATCAGTGACTTATTCTCTTCTGTTTGTGCCTTGTCTTTAGCTTTTTCTTCTATATTTAACTTTATGTAGAGGCTAGGCCCCCCTCTAAATGTTGGTTGAAATTATTTTTCATTCTAATTCATAGAAATGGAGTAGCGTGCAATGGTGTCGTCTAAAACAACAGTGAGTTAGGAGAAAAAATTTGTGGGCAAAAAGTGGGTGGTCAGTGTCTTATTCTCTTCTGTTTGTGCCTTGTCTTTAGCTTTTTCTTCTATATTTAAGTTTATGTAGAGGATAGGCCCCCCTCTAAATCTTAATTGAAATTATTTTTCATTCTAATTCATAGAAATGGAGTAGCGTGCAATGGTGTCGTCTCAAACAACAGTGAGTTAGGAGAAAAAATTTGTGGGCACAAAATGGGTGATCAGTGACTTATTCTCTTCTGTTTGTGCCTTGTCTTTAGCTTTTTCTTCTATATTTAACTTTATGTAGAGGCTAGGCCCCCCTCTAAATGTTGGTTGAAATTATTTTTCATTCTAATTCATAGAAATGGAGTAGCGTGCAATGGTGTCGTCTAAAACAACAGTGAGTTAGGAGAAAAAATTTGTGGGCAAAAAGTGGGTGGTCAGTGTCTTATTCTCTTCTGTTTGTGCCTTGTCTTTAGCTTTTTCTTCTATATTTAAGTTTATGTAGAGGATAGGCCCCCCTCTAAATCTTGGTTGAAATTATTTTTCATTCTAATTCATAGAAATGGAGTAGCGTGCAATGGTGTCGTCTTAAACAACAGTGAGTTAGGAGAAAAAATTTGTGGGCACAAAATGGGTGATCAGTGTCTTATTCTCTTCTGTTTCTGCCTTGTCTTTAGCGTTTTCTTCTATATTTACCTTTATGTAGAGGATAGGCCCCCATCTAAATCTTGGTTGAAATTATTTTTCATTCTAATTCAAAGAAATGGAGTAGCGTGCAATGGTGTCATCTCAAACAACAGTTAGTTAGGAGAAAAAATTTGTGGGCACAAAATGGGTGATCAGTGTCTTATTCTTTTCTGTTTGTGCCTTGTCTTTAGCTTTTTCTTCTATATTTAACTTTATACAGAGGATAGGCCCCCCTCTAAATCTTGGTTGAAATTATTTTTCATTCTAATTCATAGAAATGGAGTAGCATGCAATGGTGTCGTCTCAAACGACAGTGAGTTACGAGAAAAAATTTGTGGGCACAAAATGGGTGATCAGTGGCTTATTCTCTTCTGTTTGTGCCTTGTCTTTAGCTTTTTCTTCTATATTTAACTTTATGTAGAGGATAGGCCCCCCTCTAAATCTTGGTTGAAATTATTTTTCATTCTAATTCATAGAAATGGAGTAGCGTGCAATGGTGTCGTCTCAAACAACAGTGAGTTAGGATGAAAAAATTTGTGGGCACAAAATGGGTGATCAGTGTCTTATTCTCTTCTGTTTGTGCCTTGTCTTTAGCTTTTTCTTCTATATTTAACTTTATGTAGAGGATAGGCCCCCATCTAAATCTTGGTTGAAATTATTTTTCATTCTAATTCAAAGAAATGGAGTAGCGTGCAATGGTGTCGTCTCAAACAACGGTGAGTTAGGAGAAAAAATTTGTGGGCGCAAAATGGGTGATCAGTGTCTTATTCTCTTCTGTGTGCGCCTTGTCTTTAGCTTTTTCTTCTATATTTCACTTTATGTAGAGGCTAGGCCCCTTTCTAAATCTTCGTTGAAATTATTCTTCATTCTAAGTCATAGAAATGGAGTAGCGTGCAATGGTGTCGTCTCATACAACAGTGAGTTAGGAGAAAAAATTTGTGGGCACAAAATGGGTGATCAGTGACTTATTCTCTTCTGTTTGTGCCTTGTCTTTAGCTTTTTCTTCTATATTTAACTTTATGTAGAGGCTAGGCCCCCCTCTAAATGTTGGTTGAAATTATTTTTCATTCTAATTCATAGAAATGGAGTAGCGTGCAATGGTGTCGTCTAAAACAACAGTGAGTTAGGAGAAAAAATTTGTGGGCAAAAAGTGGGTGGTCAGTGTCTTATTCTCTTCTGTTTGTGCCTTGTCTTTAGCTTTTTCTTCTATATTTAAGTTTATGTAGAGGATAGGCCCCCCTCTAAATCTTAATTGAAATTATTTTTCATTCTAATTCATAGAAATGGAGTAGCGTGCAATGGTGTCGTCTCAAACAACAGTGAGTTAGGAGAAAAAATTTGTGGGCACAAAATGGGTGATCAGTGACTTATTCTCTTCTGTTTGTGCCTTGTCTTTAGCTTTTTCTTCTATATTTAACTTTATGTAGAGGCTAGGCCCCCCTCTAAATGTTGGTTGAAATTATTTTTCATTCTAATTCATAGAAATGGAGTAGCGTGCAATGGTGTCGTCTAAAACAACAGTGAGTTAGGAGAAAAAATTTGTGGGCAAAAAGTGGGTGGTCAGTGTCTTATTCTCTTCTGTTTGTGCCTTGTCTTTAGCTTTTTCTTCTATATTTAAGTTTATGTAGAGGATAGGCCCCCCTCTAAATCTTGGTTGAAATTATTTTTCATTCTAATTCATAGAAATGGAGTAGCGTGCAATGGTGTCGTCTTAAACAACAGTGAGTTAGGAGAAAAAATTTGTGGGCACAAAATGGGTGATCAGTGTCTTATTCTCTTCTGTTTCTGCCTTGTCTTTAGCGTTTTCTTCTATATTTACCTTTATGTAGAGGATAGGCCCCCATCTAAATCTTGGTTGAAATTATTTTTCATTCTAATTCAAAGAAATGGAGTAGCGTGCAATGGTGTCGTCTCAAACAACAGTTAGTTAGGAGAAAAAATTTGTGGGCACAAAATGGGTGATCAGTGTCTTATTCTTTTCTGTTTGTGCCTTGTCTTTAGCTTTTTCTTCTATATTTAACTTTATACAGAGGATAGGCCCCCCTCTAAATCTTGGTTGAAATTATTTTTCATTCTAATTCATAGAAATGGAGTAGCATGCAATGGTGTCGTCTCAAACGACAGTGAGTTAGGAGAAAAAATTTGTGGGCACAAAATGGGTGATCAGTGGCTTATTCTCTTCTGTTTGTGCCTTGTCTTTAGCTTTTTCTTCTATATTTAACTTTATGTAGAGGATAGGCCCCCCTCTAAATCTTGGTTGAAATTATTTTTCATTCTAATTCATAGAAATGGAGTAGCGTGCAATGGTGTCGTCTCAAACAACAGTGAGTTAGGATGAAAAAATTTGTGGGCACAAAATGGGTGATCAGTGTCTTATTCTCTTCTGTTTGTGCCTTGTCTTTAGCTTTTTCTTCTATATTTAACTTTATGTAGAGGATAGGCCCCCATCTAAATCTTGGTTGAAATTATTTTTCATTCTAATTCAAAGAAATGGAGTAGCGTGCAATGGTGTCGTCTCAAACAACGGTGAGTTAGGAGAAAAAATTTGTGGGCGCAAAATGGGTGATCAGTGTCTTATTCTCTTCTGTGTGCACCTTGTCTTTAGCTTTTTCTTCTATATTTCACTTTATGTAGAGGCTAGGCCCCTTTCTAAATCTTCGTTGAAATTATTCTTCATTCTAAGTCATAGAAATGGAGTAGCGTGCAATGGTGTCGTCTCATACAACAGTGAGTTAGGAGAAAAAATTTGTGGGCACAAAATGGGTGATCAGTGACTTATTCTCTTCTGTTTGTGCCTTGTCTTTAGCTTTTTCTTCTATATTTAACTTTATGTAGAGGCTAGGCCCCCCTCTAAATGTTGGTTGAAATTATTTTTCATTCTAATTCATAGAAATGGAGTAGCGTGCAATGGTGTCGTCTAAAACAACAGTGAGTTAGGAGAAAAAATTTGTGGGCAAAAAGTGGGAGGTCAGTGTCTTATTCTCTTCTGTTTGTGCCTTGTCTTTAGCTTTTTCTTCTATATTTAAGTTTATGTAGAGGATAGGCCTCTCTAAATCTTGGTTGAAATTATTTTTCATTCTAATTCATAGAAATGGAGTAGCGTGCAATGGTGTCGTCTAAAACAACAGTGAGTTAGGAGAAAAAATTTGTGGGCACAAAATGGGTGATCAGTGACTTATTCTCTTCTGTTTGTGCCTTGTCTTTAGCTTTTTCTTCTATATTTAACTTTATGTAGAGGCTAGGCCCCCCTCTAAATGTTGGTTGAAATTATTTTTCATTCTAATTCATAGAAATGGAGTAGCGTGCAATGGTGTCGTCTCAAACAACAGTGAGTTAGGAGAAAAAATTTTTGGGCACAAAATGGGTGATCAGTGTCTTATTCTCTTCTGTTTGTGCCTTGTCTTTAGCTTTTTCTTCTATATTTAACTTTATGTAGAGGATAGGCCCCCCTCTAAATCTTGGTTGAAATTATTTTTCATTCTAATTCATAGAAATGGAGTAGCGTGCAATGGTGTCGTCTAAAACAACAGTGAGTTAGGAGAAAAAATTTGTGGGCAAAAAGTGGGTGGTCAGTGTCTTATTCTCTTCTGTTTGTGCCTTGTCTTTAGCTTTTTCTTCTATATTTAAGTTTATGTAGAGGATAGGCCCCCCTCTAAATCTTAATTGAAATTATTTTTCATTCTAATTCATAGAAATGGAGTAGCGTGCAATGGTGTCGTCTCAAACAACAGTGAGTTAGGAGAAAAAATTTGTGGGCACAAAATGGGTGATCAGTGACTTATTCTCTTCTGTTTGTGCCTTGTCTTTAGCTTTTTCTTCTATATTTAACTTTATGTAGAGGCTAGGCCCCCCTCTAAATGTTGGTTGAAATTATTTTTCATTCTAATTCATAGAAATGGAGTAGCGTGCAATGGTGTCGTCTAAAACAACAGTGAGTTAGGAGAAAAAATTTGTGGGCAAAAAGTGGGTGGTCAGTGTCTTATTCTCTTCTGTTTGTGCCTTGTCTTTAGCTTTTTCTTCTATATTTAAGTTTATGTAGAGGATAGGCCCCCCTCTAAATCTTGGTTGAAATTATTTTTCATTCTAATTCATAGAAATGGAGTAGCGTGCAATGGTGTCGTCTTAAACAACAGTGAGTTAGGAGAAAAAATTTGTGGGCACAAAATGGGTGATCAGTGTCTTATTCTCTTCTGTTTCTGCCTTGTCTTTAGCGTTTTCTTCTATATTTACCTTTATGTAGAGGATAGGCCCCCATCTAAATCTTGGTTGAAATTATTTTTCATTCTAATTCAAAGAAATGGAGTAGCGTGCAATGGTGTCGTCTCAAAAAACAGTTAGTTAGGAGAAAAAATTTGTGGGCACAAAATGGGTGATCAGTGTCTTATTCTTTTCTGTTTGTGCCTTGTCTTTAGCTTTTTCTTCTATATTTAACTTTATACAGAGGATAGGCCCCCCTCTAAATCTTGGTTGAAATTATTTTTCATTCTAATTCATAGAAATGGAGTAGCATGCAATGGTGTCGTCTCAAACGACAGTGAGTTACGAGAAAAAATTTGTGGGCACAAAATGGGTGATCAGTGGCTTATTCTCTTCTGTTTGTGCCTTGTCTTTAGCTTTTTCTTCTATATTTAACTTTATGTAGAGGATAGGCCCCCCTCTAAATCTTGGTTGAAATTATTTTTCATTCTAATTCATAGAAATGGAGTAGCGTGCAATGGTGTCGTCTCAAACAACAGTGAGTTAGGATGAAAAAATTTGTGGGCACAAAATGGGTGATCAGTGTCTTATTCTCTTCTGTTTGTGCCTTGTCTTTAGCTTTTTCTTCTATATTTAACTTTATGTAGAGGATAGGCCCCCATCTAAATCTTGGTTGAAATTATTTTTCATTCTAATTCAAAGAAATGGAGTAGCGTGCAATGGTGTCGTCTCAAACAACGGTGAGTTAGGAGAAAAAATTTGTGGGCGCAAAATGGGTGATCAGTGTCTTATTCTCTTCTGTGTGCGCCTTGTCTTTAGCTTTTTCTTCTATATTTCACTTTATGTAGAGGCTAGGCCCCTTTCTAAATCTTCGTTGAAATTATTCTTCATTCTAAGTCATAGAAATGGAGTAGCGTGCAATGGTGTCGTCTCATACAACAGTGAGTTAGGAGAAAAAATTTGTGGGCACAAAATGGGTGATCAGTGACTTATTCTCTTCTGTTTGTGCCTTGTCTTTAGCTTTTTCTTCTATATTTAACTTTATGTAGAGGCTAGGCCCCCCTCTAAATGTTGGTTGAAATTATTTTTCATTCTAATTCATAGAAATGGAGTAGCGTGCAATGGTGTCGTCTAAAACAACAGTGAGTTAGGAGAAAAAATTTGTGGGCAAAAAGTGGGTGGTCAGTGTCTTATTCTCTTCTGTTTGTGCCTTGTCTTTAGCTTTTTCTTCTATATTTAAGTTTATGTAGAGGATAGGCCCCCCTCTAAATCTTAATTGAAATTATTTTTCATTCTAATTCATAGAAATGGAGTAGCGTGCAATGGTGTCGTCTCAAACAACAGTGAGTTAGGAGAAAAAATTTGTGGGCACAAAATGGGTGATCAGTGACTTATTCTCTTCTGTTTGTGCCTTGTCTTTAGCTTTTTCTTCTATATTTAACTTTATGTAGAGGCTAGGCCCCCCTCTAAATGTTGGTTGAAATTATTTTTCATTCTAATTCATAGAAATGGAGTAGCGTGCAATGGTGTCGTCTAAAACAACAGTGAGTTAGGAGAAAAAATTTGTGGGCAAAAAGTGGGTGGTCAGTGTCTTATTCTCTTCTGTTTGTGCCTTGTCTTTAGCTTTTTCTTCTATATTTAAGTTTATGTAGAGGATAGGCCCCCCTCTAAATCTTGGTTGAAATTATTTTTCATTCTAATTCATAGAAATGGAGTAGCGTGCAATGGTGTCGTCTTAAACAACAGTGAGTTAGGAGAAAAAATTTGTGGGCACAAAATGGGTGATCAGTGTCTTATTCTCTTCTGTTTCTGCCTTGTCTTTAGCGTTTTCTTCTATATTTACCTTTATGTAGAGGATAGGCCCCCATCTAAATCTTGGTTGAAATTATTTTTCATTCTAATTCAAAGAAATGGAGTAGCGTGCAATGGTGTCGTCTCAAACAACAGTTAGTTAGGAGAAAAAATTTGTGGGCACAAAATGGGTGATCAGTGTCTTATTCTTTTCTGTTTGTGCCTTGTCTTTAGCTTTTTCTTCTATATTTAACTTTATACAGAGGATAGGCCCCCCTCTAAATCTTGGTTGAAATTATTTTTCATTCTAATTCATAGAAATGGAGTAGCATGCAATGGTGTCGTCTCAAACGACAGTGAGTTAGGAGAAAAAATTTGTGGGCACAAAATGGGTGATCAGTGGCTTATTCTCTTCTGTTTGTGCCTTGTCTTTAGCTTTTTCTTCTATATTTAACTTTATGTAGAGGATAGGCCCCCCTCTAAATCTTGGTTGAAATTATTTTTCATTCTAATTCATAGAAATGGAGTAGCGTGCAATGGTGTCGTCTCAAACAACAGTGAGTTAGGATGAAAAAATTTGTGGGCACAAAATGGGTGATCAGTGTCTTATTCTCTTCTGTTTGTGCCTTGTCTTTAGCTTTTTCTTCTATATTTAACTTTATGTAGAGGATAGGCCCCCATCTAAATCTTGGTTGAAATTATTTTTCATTCTAATTCAAAGAAATGGAGTAGCGTGCAATGGTGTCGTCTCAAACAACGGTGAGTTAGGAGAAAAAATTTGTGGGCGCAAAATGGGTGATCAGTGTCTTATTCTCTTCTGTGTGCGCCTTGTCTTTAGCTTTTTCTTCTATATTTCACTTTATGTAGAGGCTAGGCCCCTTTCTAAATCTTCGTTGAAATTATTCTTCATTCTAAGTCATAGAAATGGAGTAGCGTGCAATGGTGTCGTCTCATACAACAGTGAGTTAGGAGAAAAAATTTGTGGGCACAAAATGGGTGATCAGTGACTTATTCTCTTCTGTTTGTGCCTTGTCTTTAGCTTTTTCTTCTATATTTAACTTTATGTAGAGGCTAGGCCCCCCTCTAAATGTTGGTTGAAATTATTTTTCATTCTAATTCATAGAAATGGAGTAGCGTGCAATGGTGTCGTCTAAAACAACAGTGAGTTAGGAGAAAAAATTTGTGGGCAAAAAGTGGGAGGTCAGTGTCTTATTCTCTTCTGTTTGTGCCTTGTCTTTAGCTTTTTCTTCTATATTTAAGTTTATGTAGAGGATAGGCCTCTCTAAATCTTGGTTGAAATTATTTTTCATTCTAATTCATAGAAATGGAGTAGCGTGCAATGGTGTCGTCTAAAACAACAGTGAGTTAGGAGAAAAAATTTGTGGGCACAAAATGGGTGATCAGTGACTTATTCTCTTCTGTTTGTGCCTTGTCTTTAGCTTTTTCTTCTATATTTAACTTTATGTAGAGGCTAGGCCCCCCTCTAAATGTTGGTTGAAATTATTTTTCATTCTAATTCATAGAAATGGAGTAGCGTGCAATGGTGTCGTCTCAAACAACAGTGAGTTAGGAGAAAAAATTTTTGGGCACAAAATGGGTGATCAGTGTCTTATTCTCTTCTGTTTGTGCCTTGTCTTTAGCTTTTTCTTCTATATTTAACTTTATGTAGAGGATAGGCCCCCCTCTAAATCTTGGTTGAAATTATTTTTCATTCTAATTCATAGAAATGGAGTAGCGTGCAATGGTGTCGTCTTAAACAACAGTGAGTTAGGAGAAAAAATTTGTGGGCACAAAATGGGTGATCAGTGTCTTATTCTCTTCTGTTTCTGCCTTGTCTTTAGCGTTTTCTTCTATATTTACCTTTATGTAGAGGATAGGCCCCCATCTAAATCTTGGTTGAAATTATTTTTCATTCTAATTCAAAGAAATGGAGTAGCGTGCAATGGTGTCGTCTCAAACAACAGTTAGTTAGGAGAAAAAATTTGTGGGCACAAAATGGGTGATCAGTGTCTTATTCTTTTCTGTTTGTGCCTTGTCTTTAGCTTTTTCTTCTATATTTAACTTTATACAGAGGATAGGCCCCCCTCTAAATCTTGGTTGAAATTATTTTTCATTCTAATTCATAGAAATGGAGTAGCATGCAATGGTGTCGTCTCAAACGACAGTGAGTTAGGAGAAAAAATTTGTGGGCACAAAATGGGTGATCAGTGGCTTATTCTCTTCTGTTTGTGCCTTGTCTTTAGCTTTTTCTTCTATATTTAACTTTATGTAGAGGCTAGGCCCCCCTCTAAATGTTGGTTGAAATTATTTTTCATTCTAATTCATAGAAATGGAGTAGCGTGCAATGGTGTCGTCTAAAACAACAGTGAGTTAGGAGAAAAAAGTTGTGGGCAAAAAGTGGGTGGTCAGTGTCTTGTTCTCTTCTGTTTGTGCCTTGTCTTTAGCTTTTTCTTCTATATTTAACTTTATGTAGAGGCTAGGCCCCCCTCTAAATCTTGGTTGAAATTATTTTTCATTCTAATTCATAGAAATGGAGTAGCGTGCAATGGTGTCGTCTCAAACAACAGTGAGTTAGGAGAAAAAATTTGTGGCCACAAAATGGGTGATCAGTGTCTTATTCTCTTCTGTTTGTGCCTTGTCTTTAGATTTTTCTCCTATATTTAACTTTATGTAGAGGCTAGGCCCCCCTCTAAATCTTGGTTGAAATTATTTTTCATTCTAATTCATAGAAATGGAGTAGCGTGCAATGGTGTCGTCTCAAACAACAGTGAGTTAGGAGAAAAAATTTGTTGGCACAAAATGGGTGATCAGTGTCTTATTCTCTTCTGTTTGTGCCTTGTCTTTAGCTTTTTCTTCTATATTTAACTTTATGTAGAGGCTAGGCCCCCCTCTAAATCTTGGTTGAAATTATTTTTCATTCTAATTCATAGAAATGGAGTAGCGTGCAATGGTGTCGTCTCAAACAACAGTGAGTTAGGATGAAAAAATTTGTGGGCAAAAAATGGGTGATCAGTGTCTTATTCTCTTCTGTTTGTGCCTTGTCTTTAGCTTTTTCTTCTATAATTAAGTTTATGTAGAGGATAGGCCTCCCTATAAATCTTGGTTGAAATTATTTTTCATTCTAATTCATAGAAATGGAGTAGCGTGCAATGGTGTCGTCTCAAACAACAGTGAGTTAGGAGAAAAAATTTGTGGGCACAAAATGGGTGATCAGTGTCTTATTCTCTTCTGTTTGTGCCTTGTCTTTAGCTTTTTCTTCTATATTTAACTTCATGTAGAGGCTAGGCCCCCCTCTAAATCTTGGTTGAAATTATTTTTCATTCTAATTCAAAGAAATGGAGTAGCGTGCAATGGTGTCGTCTCAAACAACGGTGAGTTAGGAGAAAAAATTTGGGGGCACAAAATGGGTGATCAGTGTCTTATTCTCTTCTGTTTGTGCCTTGTCTTTAGCTTTTTCTTCTATATTTAACTTTATGTAGAGGCTAGGCCCCCCTCTAAATCTTGGTTGAAATTATTTTTCATTCTAATTCATAGAAATGGAGTAGCGTGCAATGGTGTCGTCTAAAACAACAGTGAGTTAGGAGAAAAAATTTGTGGGCAAAAAATGGGTGATCAGTGTCTTATTCTCTTCTGTTTGTGCCTTGTCTTTAGCTTTTTCTTCTATAATTAAGTGTAAGTAGAGGATAGGCCTCCCTCTAAATCTTGGTTGAAATTATTTTTCATTCTAATTCATAGAAATGGAGTAGCGTGCAATGGTGTCGTCTCAAACAACAGTGAGTTAGGAGAAAAAATTTGTGGGCACAAAATGGGTGATCAGTGTCTTATTCTCTTCTGTTTGTGCCTTGTCTTTAGCTTTTTCTTCTATATTTAACTTTATGTAGAGGCTAGGCCCCCCTCTAAATCTTGGTTGAAATTATTTTTCATTCTAATTCATAGAAATGGAGTAGCGTGCAATGGTGTCGTCTCAAACAACAGTGAGTTAGGAGAAAAAATTTGTTGGCACAAAATGGGTGATCAGTGTCTTATTCTCTTCTGTTTGTGCCTTGTCTTTAGCTTTTTCTTCTATATTTAACTTTATGTAGAGGCTAGGCCCCCCTCTAAATCTTGGTTGAAATTATTTTTCATTCTAATTCATAGAAATGGAGTAGCGTGCAATGGTGTCGTCTCAAACAACAGTGAGTTAGGATGAAAAAATTTGTGGGCAAAAAATGGGTGATCAGTGTCTTATTCTCTTCTGTTTGTGCCTTGTCTTTAGCTTTTTCTTCTATAATTAAGTTTATGTAGAGGATAGGCCTCCCTATAAATCTTGGTTGAAATTATTTTTCATTCTAATTCATAGAAATGGAGTAGCGTGCAATGGTGTCGTCTCAAACAACAGTGAGTTAGGAGAAAAATTTTGTGGGCACAAAATGGGTGATCAGTGTCTTATTCTCTTCTGTTTGTGCCTTGTCTTTAGCTTTTTCTCCTATATTTAACTTTATGTAGAGGCTAGGCCCCCCTCTAAATCTTGGTTGAAATTATTTTTCATTCTAATTCTTAGAAATGGAGTAGCGTGCAATGGTGTCGTCTCAAACAACAGTGAGTTAGGAGAAAAAATTTGTTGGCGCAAAATGGGTGATCAGTGTCTTATTCTCTTCTGTTTGTGCCTTGTCTTTAGCTTTTTCTTCTATATTTAACTTTATGTAGAGGCTAGGCCCCCCTCTAAATCTTGGTTGAAATTATTTTTCATTCTAATTCATAGAAATGGAGTAGCGTGCAATGGTGTCGTCTCAAACAACAGTGAGTTAGGAGAAAAAATTTGTGGGCACAAAATGGGTGATCAGTGTCTTATTCTCTTCTGTTTGTGCCTTGTCTTTAGCTTTTTCTTCTATATTTAACTTTATGTAGAGGCTAGGCCCCCCTCTAAATCTTGGTTGAAATTATTTTTCATTCTAATTCATAGAAATGGAGTAGCTTGCAATGGTGTCGTCTCAAACAACAGTGAGTTAGGAGAAAAAATTTGTGGCCACAAAATGGGTGATCAGTGTCTTATTCTCTTCTGTTTGTGCCTTGTCTTTAGATTTTTCTCCTATATTTAACTTTATGTAGAGGCTAGGCCCCCCCTCTAAATCTTGGTTGAAATTATTTTTCATTCTAATTCATAGAAATGGAGTAGCGTGCAATGGTGTCGTCTCAAACAACAGTGAGTTAGGAGAAAAAATTTGTTGGCACAAAATGGGTGATCAGTGTCTTATTCTCTTCTGTTTGTGCCTTGTCTTTAGCTTTTTCTTCTATATTTAACTTTATGTAGAGGCTAGGCCCCCCTCTAAATCTTGGTTGAAATTATTTTTCATTCTAATTCATAGAAATGGAGTAGCGTGCAATGGTGTCGTCTCAAACAACAGTGAGTTAGGATGAAAAAATTTGTGGGCAAAAAATGGGTGATCAGTGTCTTATTCTCTTCTGTTTGTGCCTTGTCTTTAGCTTTTTCTTCTATATTTAACTTTATGTAGAGGCTAGGCCTCCCTATAAATCTTGGTTGAAATTATTTTTCATTCTAATTCATAGAAATGGAGTAGCGTGCAATGGTGTCGTCTCAAACAACAGTGAGTTAGGAGAAAAAATTTGTGGGCACAAAATGGGTGATCAGTGTCTTATTCTCTTCTGTTTGTGCCTTGTCTTTAGCTTTTTCTTCTATATTTAACTTCATGTAGAGGCTAGGCCCCCCTCTAAATCTTGGTTGAAATTATTTTTCATTCTAATTCAAAGAAATGGAGTAGCGTGCAATGGTGTCGTCTCAAACAACGGTGAGTTAGGAGAAAAAATTTGGGGGCACAAAATGGGTGATCAGTGTCTTATTCTCTTCTGTTTGTGCCTTGTCTTTAGCTTTTTCTTCTATATTTAACTTTATGTAGAGGCTAGGCCCCCCTCTAAATCTTGGTTGAAATTATTTTTCATTCTAATTCATAGAAATGGAGTAGCGTGCAATGGTGTCGTCTCAAACAACAGTGAGTTAGGAGAAAAAATTTGTTGGCACAAAATGGGTGATCAGTGTCTTATTCTCTTCTGTTTGTACCTTGTCTTTAGCTTTTTCTTCTATATTTAACTTTATGTAGAGGCTAGGCCCCTTTCTAAATCTTGGTTGAAATGATTTTTCATTCTAATTTATACAAATGGAGTAGCGTGCAATGGTGTCGTCTCATACAACAGTGAGTTAGGAGAAAAAATTTGTGGGCACAAAATGGGTGATCAGTGTCTTATTCTCTACTGTTTGTGCCTTGTCTTTAGCTTTTTCTTCTATATTTAACATTATGTAGAGGCTAGGCCCCCCTCTAAATCTTGGTTGAAATTATTTTTCATTTTAATTAATAGAAATGGAGTAGCGTTCAATGGTGTCGTCTCATGCAACAGTGAGTTAGGAGAAAAAATTTGTAGGCACAAAATCGGTGATCAGTGTCTTATTCTCTTCTGTTTGTGCCTTGTCTTTAGCTTTTTCTTCTATATTTAACTTTGTGTAGAGACTAGTCCCCTTTCTAAATCTTGGTTGGAATTATTTTTCATTCTAATTCGTAGAAATGGAGTAGCGTGCAATGGTATCGTCTCATACAACAGTGAGTTAGGAGTAAAAATTTGTGGGCACAAAATGGGTGATCAGTGTCTTATGCTCTTCTGTTTGTGCCTTGTCTTTAGTTTTTTCTTCTATATTTAACTTTATGTAGAGGCTAGGCCCCCCTCTAATCTTTGTTGAAATTATTTTTCATTCTAATTCATAGAAATGGAGTAGCGTGCAATGGTGTCGTCTCATACAACGGAGAGTTAGTAGAAAAAATTTGTGGGCACAAAATAGGTGATCAGTGTCTTATTCTCTTCTGTTTGTGCCTTGTCTTTAGCTTTTTCTTCTATATTTAACTTTATGTAGAGGCTAGGCCCCTTTCTAAATCTTCGTTGAAATTATTTTTCATTCTAATTCATAGAAATGGAGTAGCGTGCAATGGTGTCGTCTCATACAACAGTGAGTTGGGAGAAAAAATTTGTGGGCACAAACTGGGTGATCAGTGTCTTATTCTCTTCTGTGTGCGCCTTGTCTTCAGCTTTTTCTTCTATATTTAACTTTATGTAGAGGCTAGGCCCCTTTCTAAATCTTCGTTGAAATTATTTTTCATTCTAATTCATAGAAATGGAGTAGCGTGCAATGGTGTCGTCTCATACAACAGTGAGTTAGGAGAAAAAATTTGTGGGCAGAAAATGGGTGATCAGTGTCTTATTCTCATCTCTTTGTGCCTTGTCTTTAGCTTTTTCTTCTATATTTAACTTTATGTAGAGGATAGACCCCCCTCTAAATCTTGGTTGAAATTATTTTTCATTCTAATTAATAGAAATGGAGTAGCGTGCAATGGTGTGGTCTCATACAACAGTGAGTTAGGAGAAAAAATTTGTTGGCACAAAATGGGTGATCAGTGTCTTATTCTCTTCTGTTTGTACCTTGTCTTTAGCTTTTTCTTCTATATTTAACTTTATGTAGAGGCTAGGCCCCCCTCTAAATCTTGGTTGAAATTATTTTTCATTCTAATTCATAGAAATGGAGTAGCGTGCAATGGTGTCGTCTCATACAACAGTGAGTTAGGAGAAAAAATTTGTGGGCACAAAATGGGTGATCAGTGTCTTATTCTCTTCTGTTTGTGCCTTGTTTTTAGCTTTTTCTTCTATATTTAACTTTATGTAGAGGCTAGGCAACCCTCTAAATCTTGGTTGAAATTATTTTTCATTCTAATTAATAGAAATGGAGTAGCGTGCAATGGTGTCGTCTCATACAACAGTGAGTTAGGAGAAAAATTTTGTTGGCACAAAATGGGTGATCAGTGTCTTATTCTCTTCCGTTTGTGCCTTGTCTTTAGCTTTTTCTTCTATATGTAACTTTATGTAGAGGCTAGGCCCCCCTCTAAATCTTGGTTGAAATTATTTTTCATTCTAATTCATAGAAATGGAGTAGCGTGCAATGGTGTCGTCTCATACAACAGTGAGTTAGGAGAAAAAATTTGTGGGCACAAAATGGGTGATCAGTGACTTCTTCTCTTCTGTTTGTGCCTTGTCTTTATCTTTTTCTTCTATATTTAACTTTATGTAAAGGCTAGGCCCCTTTCTAAATCTTCGTTGAAATTATTTTTCATTCTAATTAATAGGAATGGAGTTGCGTGCAATGGTGTCGTCTCATACAACAGTGAGTTAGGAGAAAAATTTTGTGGGCACAATATGGGTGATCAGTGTCTTATTCTCTTCTGTTTGTGCCTTGTCTTTAGCTTTTTCTTCTATATTTAACTTTATGTAGAGGCTAGGCCCCCCTCTAAATCATGGTTGTAAATATTTTTCATTCTAATTAATAGAAATGGAGTAGCGTGCAATGGTGTCGTCTCATACAACTGTGAGTTAGCAGAAAAAATTGGTGGGCACAAAATGGGTGATCAGTGTCTTATTCTCTTCTGTTGATGCCTTGTCTTTAGCTTTTTCTTCTATATTTAACTTTATGTAGAGGCTAGGCCCCCCTCTAAATCTTGGTTGAAATTATTTTTCATTCTAATTCATAGAAATGGAGTAGCCTGCAATGGTGTCGTCTCATACAACAGTGAGTTAGTAGAAAAAATTTTTGGGCACAAAATAGGTGATCAGTGTCTTATTCTCTTCTTTTTGTGACTTGTCTTTACCTCTTTCTTCTATTTTTTAACATTTTGTAGAGGCGAGGACCCCCTCTAAATCTGGATTGAAATTATTTTTCATTCTAATTCATAGAAATGGTGTAGCGTGCAATGGTGTCGTCTCATACAACTGTGAGTTAGTAGAAAAAATTTGTTGGCACAAAATGGGTGATCATTGATTTATTTTCTTCTGTTTGTGCCTTCTCTTTACCTCTTTCTTCTATTTTTTAACATTTTGTAGAGGCGAGGACCCCCTCTAAATCTGGATTGAAATTATTTTTCATTCTAATTCATAGAAATGGAGTAGAGTGCAATGGTGTCGTCTCATACAACAGTGAGTTAGTAGAAAAAATCGTTGGCACAAAATGGGTGATCAGTGATTTATTCTCTTCTGTTTGTATCTTGTCTTTAGCTTTTTCTTCTATATTTAACATTATGTAGAGGCAAGTCCCCCCTCTAAATCTGGATTGAAATTATTTTTCTTTCTAATTCATAGAAATGGAGTAGCGTGCAATGGTGTCGTCTCATACAACTGTGAGTTAGTAGAAAAATTTGTGGGCACAAAATGGGAGGTCAGTGTCTTATTCTCTTCTGTTTGTGCCTTGTCTTTAGCTTTTTCTTCTATATTTAACATTATGTAGAGGCAAGTCCCCCCTCTAAATCTGGATTGAAATTATTTTTCATTCTAATTCATAGAAATGGAGTAGCGTGTAATGGTGTCGTCTCATACAACTGTGAGTTAGTAGAAAAAATTTGTGGGCACAAAATGGGTGATCAGTGATTTATTCTCTTCTGTTTGTGCCTTGTCTTTACGTCTTTCTTCTATTTTTTAACATTATGTAGAGGCTAGGCCCCCCTCTAAATCTGGATTGAAATTATTTTTCATTCTAATTCATAGAAATGGAGTAGCGTGCAATGGTGTCGTCTCATACAACTGTGAGTTAGTAGAAAAAATTTGTGGGCACAAAATGGGTGATCAGTGTCTTATTCTCTTCTGTTTGTGACTTGTCTTTACCTCTTTCTTCTATTTTTAACATTTGTAGAGGCGAGGACCTCCTCTAAATCTGGATTGAAATTATTTTTCATTCTAATTCATAGAAATGGAGTAGCGTGCAATGGTGTCGTCTCATAAAACTGTGAGTTAGTAGAAAAATTTTTGGGCACAAAATGGGTGATATGTGTCTTATTCTCTTCTGTTTGTGCCTTATCTTTAGCTTTTTCTTTTATATTTAACATTATGTAGAGGCAAGGCCCCCCTCTAAATCTGGATTGAAATTATTTTTCATTCTAATTCATAGAAATGGAGTAGCGTGCAATGGTGTCGTCTCATACAATTGTGAGTTAGTAGATAAAATTTGTGGGCACAAAATGGGTGATCAGTGATATATTCTCTTCTGTTTGTGACTTGTCTTTACCTCTTTCTTCTATTTTTTAACATTTTGTAGAGGCGAGGACCCCCTCTAAATCTGGATTGAAATTATTTTTCATTCTAATTCATAGAAATGGAGTAGCGTGCAATGGTGTCGTCTCATACAACTGTGAGTTAGTAGAAAAAATTTGTGGGCACAAAATGGGTGATCAGTGATTTATTCTCTTCTGTTTGTGACTTGTCTTTACCTTTTTCTTTTATATTTAACATTATGTAGAGGCAAGGCCCCCCTCTAAATCTGGATTGAAATTATTTTTCATTCTCTTTCATAGAAATGGAGTAGCGTGCAATGGTGTCGTCTCATAAAACTGTGAGTTAGTAGAAAAATTTTTGGGCACAAAATGGGTGATATGTGTCTTATTCTCTTCTGTTTGTGCCTTATCTTTAGCTTTTTCTTTTATATTTAACATTATGTAGAGGCAAGGCCCCCCTCTAAATCTGGATTGAAATTATTTTTCATTCTAATTCATAGAAATGGAGTAGCGTGCAATGGTGTCGTCTCATACAATTGTGAGTTAGTAGATAAAATTTGTGGGCACAAAATGGGTGATCAGTGATATATTCTCTTCTGTTTGTGACTTGTCTTTACCTCTTTCTTCTATTTTTTAACATTTTGTAGAGGCGAGGACCCCCTCTAAATCTGGATTGAAATTATTTTTCATTCTAATTCATAGAAATGGAGTAGCGTGCAATGGTGTCGTCTCATACAACTGTGAGTTAGTAGAAAAAATTTGTGGGCACAAAATGGGTGATCAGTGATTTATTCTCTTCTGTTTGTGCCTTGTCTTTACCTCTTTCTTCTATTTTGTAACATTTTGTAGAGGCTACGCCCCCCTCTAAATCTGGATTGAAATTATTTTTCATTCTAATTAATAGAAATGGAGTAGCGTGCAATGGTGTCGTCTCATACAACTGTGAGTTAGTAGAAAAAATTTGTGGGCACAAAATGGGTGATCAGTGTCTTATTCTATTCTGTTTGTGCCTTGTCTTTAGCTTTTTCTTCTATATTTAACATTATGTAGAGGCAAGGCCCACCTCTAAATCTGGATTGAAATTATTTTTCATTCTAATTCATAGAAATGGAGTAGCGTGCAATGGTGTCGTCTCATACAACTGTGAGTTAGCAGATAAAATTTGTGGGCACAGAATGGGTGATCAGTGATTTATTCTCTTCTGTTTGTGACTTGTCTTTACCTCTTTCTTCTATTTTTTAACATTTTGTAGAGGCGAGGACCCCCTCTAAATCTGGATTGAAATTATTTTTCATTCTAATTCATAGAATTGGAGTAGCGTGCAATGGTGTCGTCTCATACAACTGTGAGTTAGTAGAAAAAATTTGTGGGCACAAAATGGGTGATCAGTGATTTATTCTCTTCTGTTTGTGACTTGTCTTTACCTCTTTCTTCTATATTTAACATTATATAGAGGCAAGGACCCTCTCTAAATCTGGATTGAAATTATTTTTCATTCTAATTCATAGAAATGGAGTAGCGTGCAACGGTGTCGTCTCATACAACTGCGAATTAGTAGAAAAATTAGTGGGCGCAAAATGGGTGATCAGTGTCTTATTCTCTTCTGTTTGTGCCTTGTCTTTAGCTTTTTCTTCTATATTTAACATCATGTAGAGGCAAGGCCGCCCTCTAAATCTGGATTGAAATTATTTTTCTTTCTAATTCATAGAAATGGAGTAGCGTGCAACGGTGTCGTCTCATACAACTGTGTTTTAGTAGAAAAATTTGTGGGCACAAAACGGGTGATCAGTGTCTTATTCTCTTCTGTTTGTGCCTTGTCTTTAGCTTTTTCTTCTATATTTAACATTATGTAGAGGCAAGGCCGCCCTCTAAATCTGGATTGAAATTATTTTTCTTTCTAATTCATAGAAATGGAGTAGCGTGCAACGGTGTCGTTTCATACAACTGTGTGTTAGTAGAAAAATTTGTGGGCACAAAATGGTTGATCAGTGTCTTATTCTCTTCTGTTTGTGCCTTGTCTTTAGCTTTTTCTTCTATAATTAACATTATGTAGAGGCAAGTCCCCCCTGTAAATCTGGATTGAAATTATTTTTCATTCTAATTCATAGAAATGGAGGAGCGTGCAATGGTGTCGTCTCATACAAAAGTGTGTTAGTAGAAAAATTTGTGGGCACAAAATGTTTGATCATAGACATATTCTCTTCTGTTTATGCCTTGTCTTTAGCTTTTTCTTCTATATTTAAGATTAGGTAGAGGCAAGGCCCGCCTCTAAATCTGGATTGAAATTTTTTTTCATTCTAATTCATAGAAATGGAGTAGCGTGCAATGGTGTTGTCTCATACAACTGTGAGTTAGTAGAAAAATTAGTGGGCACAAAATGTTTGATCATAGTCTTATTCTCTTCTGTTTCTGCTTTGCCTTTACCTTTTTCTTCTATATATAACATTATGTAGATGCAAGGCCGCCCTCTAAATCTGGATTGAAATTATTTTTCTTTCTAATTCATAGAAATGGAGTAGCGTGCAACGGTGTCGTCTCATACAACTGTGTGTTAGTAGAAAAACTTGTGGGCACAAAATGGGTGATCAGTGTCTTATTCTCTTCTGTTTGTGCCTTGTCTTTAGCTTTTTCGTCTATATTTAACATTATGTAGAGGCAAGGCCGCCCTCTAAATCTGGATTGAAATTATTTTTCATTCTAATTCATAGAAATGGAGTAGCGTGCAACGGTTTCGTTTCATACAACTGTGTGTTAGTAGAAAAATTTGTGGGCACAAAATGGTTGATCAGTGTCTTATTCTCTTCTGTTTGTGCCTTGTCTTTAGCTTTTTCTTCTATATTTAACATTATGTAGAGGCAAGGCCCCCCTCTAAATCTGGATTGAAATTATTTTTCATTCTAATTCATAGAAATGGAGTAGCGTGCAATGGTGTCGTCTCATACAACTGTGAGTTAGTAGAAAAATTTGTGGGCACAAAATGGATGATCAGTGTCTTATTCTCTTCTGTTTGTGCATTGTCTTTACCTTTTTCTTCTATATTTAACATTATGTAGAGGCAAGGCCCCCCTCTAAATCTGGATTGAAATTATTTTTCATTCTAATTCATAGAAATGGAGTAGTGTGCAATGGATTCGTCTCATACAACTGTGAGTTAGTAGAAAAATTAGTGGGCACAAAATGGGTGATCAGTGTCTTATTCTCTTCTGTTTGTGCCTTGTCTTTACCTTTTTCTTCTATATTTAACATTATGTAGAGACATGGTCCTCCTCTAAATCTGGATTGAAATTATTTTTCTTTCTAATTCATAGAAATGGAGTAGCGTGCCATGGTGTCGTCTCATACAACTGTGAGTTAGTAGAAAAAATTTGTGGGCACAAACAGGTGATCAGTGACTTATTCTCTTCTGTTTGTGCCTTGTCTTTACCTTTTTCTTTTATATTTAACATTATGTAGAGGCAAGGCCCCCCTCTAAATCTAGATTGAAATTATTTTTCATTCTCTTTCATAGAAATGGAGTAGCGTGCAATGGTGTCGTCTCATAAAACTGTGAGTTAGTAGAAAAATTTGTGTGCACAAAATGGGTGATCAGTGTCTTAGTCTCTTCTGTTTATGCCTTGTCTTTAGCTTTTTCTTCTATATTTAACATTATGTAGAGACATGGTCCTCCTCTAAATCTGGATTGAAATTATTTTTCAATCTAATTCATAGAAATGGAGTAGCGTGCAATGGTGTCGTCTCATACAACTGTGAGTTAGTAGAAAAATTTGGGGGGAACAAAATGGGTGATCAGTGACTTATTCTCTTCTGTTTGTACCTTGTCTTTAGCTTTTTCTTCTATATTTAACAGTATGTAGAGGCAAGACCCCCCTCTAAATCTGGATTGAAATTATTTTTCATTCTTATTCATAGAAATGGAGTAGCGTGCAATGGTGTCGTCTCATACAACTGTGAATTACTAGAAAAATTAGTGGGCACAAAATGTTTGATCATAGACTTATTCTCTTCTGTTTGTGCCTTGTCTTTACCTTTTTCTTCTATATTTAACATTATGTATAGGCAAGGCCCCCCTCTAAATCTGGAATGAAATTTTTTTTCTTTATAATTCATAGAAATGGAGTAGCGTGCAATGGTGTTGTCTCATACAACTGTGAGTTAGTAGAAAAAATTTGTGGGCACAAAATGTGTGATCAGTATCTTATTCGCTTCTGTTTGGGCCTTGTCTTTACCTTTTTCTTCTATATTTAACATTATGTAGAGGCACGGCCCCCCTCTAAATCTGGATTGAAATTTTTTTTCTTTATAATTTATAGAAATGGAGTAGCGTGCAATGGTGTCGTCTCATACAACTGTGAGTTAGTAGAAAAAATTTGTGGGCACAAAATGGGTGATCAGTGTTTTATTTTCTTCTGTTTGTGCCTTGTCTTTAGCTTTTTCTTCTATATTTAACATTATGTAGAGACATGGTCCTCCTCTAAATCTGGATTGAAATTATTTTTCATTCTAATTCATAGAAATGGAGTAGCGTGCAATGGTGTCGTCTCATAAAACTGTGAGTTAGTAGAAAAAATTTGTGGGCACAAAATGGGTGATCAGTGTCTTATTCTCTTTTGTTTGTGCCTTGTCTTTACCTTTTTCTTTTATATTTAACATTATGTAGAGGCAAGGCCCCCCTCTAAATCTGGATTGAAATTATTTTGCATTCTCATTCATAGAAATGGAGTAGCGTGCAATGGTGTCGTCTCATAAAACTGTGAGTTAGTAGAAAAATTTGTGGGCACAAAATGGGTGATCAGTGTCTTATTCTCTTCTGTTTATGCCTTGTCTTTAGCTTTTTCTTCTATATTTAACATTATGTAGAGGAAAGGCCCCCCTCTAAATCTGGATTGAAATTATTTTTCATTCTAATTCATAGAAATGGCGTAGCGTGCAATGGTGTCGTCTCATACAACTGTGAGTTAGTAGAAAAATTTGTGGGCACAAAATGGGTGATCAGTGTCTTATTCTCTTCTGTTTGTGCCTTGTCTTTACCTTTTTCTTCTATATTTAACAGTATGTAGAGGCAAGACCCCCCTCTAAATCTGGATTGAAATTATTTTTCATTCTTATTCATAGAAATGGAGTAGCGTGCAATGGTGTCGTCTCATACAACTGTGAATTACTAGAAAAATTAGTGGGCACAAAATGTTTGATCATAGCCTTATTCTCTTCTGTTTGTGCCTTGTCTTTACCTTTTTCTTCTATATTTAACATTATGTATAGGCAAGGCCCCCCTCTAAATCTGGAATGAAATTTTTTTTCTTTATAATTCATAGAAATGGAGTAGCGTGCAATGGTGTCGTCTCATACAACTGTGAGTTAGTAGAAAAAATTTGTGGGCACAAAATGTGTGATCAGTATCTTATTCGCTTCTGTTTGGGCCTTGTCTTTACCTTTTTCTTCTATATTTAACATTATGTAGAGGCAAGGCCCCCCTCTAAATCTGGATTGAAATTTTTTTTCTTTATAATTTATAGAAATGGAGTAGCGTGCAATGGTGTCGTCTCATACAACTGTGAGTTAGTAGAAAAAATTTGTGGGCACAAAATGGGTGATCAGTGTTTTATTTTCTTCTGTTTGTGCCTTGTCTTTAGCTTTTTCTTCTATATTTAACATTATGTAGAGACATGGTCCTCCTCTAAATCTGGATTGAAATTATTTTTCATTCTAATTCATAGAAATGGAGTAGCGTGCAATGGTGTCGTCTCATACAACTGTGAGTTAGTAGAAAAATTTGTGGGCACAAAATGGGTGATCAGTGTCTTATTCTCTTCTGTTTGTGCCTTGTCTTTACCTTTTTCTTCTATATTTAACATTATGTAGAGGCAAGGCCCCCCTCTAAATCTGGATTGGAATTATTTTTCATTCTAATTCATAGAAATGGAGTAGTGTGCAATGGATTCGTCTCATACAACTGTGAGTTAGTAGAAAAATTAGTGGGCACAAAATGGGTGATCAGTGTCTTATTCTCTTCTGTTTGTGCCTTGTCTTTACCTTTTTCTTCTATATTTAACATTATGTAGAGGCAAGGCCCCCCTCTAAATCTGGATTGAAATTATTTTGCATTCTAATTCATAGAAATGGAGTAGCGTGCAATGGTGTCGTCTCATACAACAGTGAGTTAGTAGAAAAATTAGTGGGCACAAAATGGGTGATCAGTGTCTTATTCTCTTCTGTTTGTGCCTTGTCTTTACCTTTTTCTTCTATATTTAACATTATGTAGAGGCAAGGCCCCCCTCTAAATCTGGATTGAAATTATTTTGCATTCTAATTCATAGAAATGGTGTAGCGTGCAATGGTGTCGTCTCATACAACTGTGAGTTAGTAGAAAAATTTGTGGGCACAAAATGGGTGGTCAGTGTCTTATTCTCTTCTGTTTGTGCCTTGTCTTTAGCTTTTTCTTCTATATTTAACATTATGTAGAGGCAAGGCCCCCCTCTAAATCTGGAATGAAATTATTTTTCATTCTAATTCATAGAAATGGTGTAGCGTGCAATGGTTTCGTCTCATACAACAGTGAGTTAGTAGAAAAATTAGTGGGCACAAAATGGGTGATCAGTGTCTTATTCTCTTCTGTTTGTGCCTTGTCTTTACCTTTTTCTTCTATATTTAACATTATGTAGAGGCAAGGCCCCCCTCTAAATCTGGAATGAAATTATTTTTCATTCTAATTCATAGAAATGGAGTAGTGTGCAATGGATTCGTCTCATACAACTGTGAGTTAGTAGAAAAATTAGTGGTCACAAAATGGGTGATCAGTGTCTTATTCTCTTCTGTTTGTGCCTTGTCTTTACCTTTTTCTTCTATATTTAACATTATGTAGAGGCAAGGCCCCCCTCTAAATCTGGATTGAAATTATTTTGCATTCTAATTCATAGAAATGGTGTAGCGTGCAATGGTGTCGTCTCATACAACTGTGAGTTAGTAGAAAAATTTGTGGGCACAAAATGGGTGGTCAGTGTCTTATTCTCTTCTGTTTGTGCCTTGTCTTTAGCTTTTTCTTCTATATTTAACATTATGTAGAGGCAAGGCCCCCCTCTAAATCTGGAATGAAATTTTTTTTCTTTATAATTCATAGAAATGGAGTAGCGTGGAATGGTGTCGTCTCATACAACTGTGAGTTAGTAGAAAAAATTTGTGGGCACAAAATGGGTGATCAGTGTCTTATTCGCTTCTGTTTGGGCCTTGTCTTTACCTTTTTCTTCTATATTTAACATTATGTAGAGGCAAGGCCCCCCTCTAAATCTGGAATGAAATATTTTTTCTTTATAATTCATAGAAATGGAGTAGCGTGCAATGGTGTCGTCTCATACAACTGTGAGTTAGTAGAAAAAATTTGTGGGCACAAAATGGGTGATCAGTGTCTTATTCTCTTCTGTTTGTGCCTTGTCTTTAGCTTTTTCTTCTATATTTAATATTATGTAGAGGCAAGGCCCCCCTCTAAATCTGGATTGAAATTATTTTGCATTCTAATTCATAGAAATGGAGTAGCGTGCAATGGTGTCGTCTCATACAACTGTGAGTTAGTAGAAAAAATTTGTGGGCACAAAATGGGTGATCAGTGTCTTATTCTCTTCTGTTTGTGCCTTGTCTTTACCTTTTTCTTTTATATTTAACATTATGTAGAGGCAAGGCCCCCCTCTAAATCTGGATTGAAATTATTTTTCATTCTCATTCATAGAAATGGAGTAGCGTGCAATGGTGTCGTCTCATACAACTGTGAGTTAGTAGAAAAAATTTGTGGGCACAAAATGGGTGATCAGTGTCCTATTCTCTTCTGTTTGTGCCTTGTCTTTAGCTTTTTCTTCTATATTTAATATTATGTAGAGGCAAGGCCCCCCTCTAAATCTGGATTGAAATTATTTTGCATTCTAATTCATAGAAATGGAGTAGCGTGCAATGGTGTCGTCTCATACAACTGTGAGTTAGTAGAAAAAATTTGTGGGCACAAAATGGGTGATCAGTGTCTTATTCTCTTCTGTTTGTGCCTTGTCTACCTTTTTCTTTTATATTTAACATTATGTAGAGGCAAGGCCCCCCTCTAAATCTGGATTGAAATTATTTTTCATTCTCATTCATAGAAATGGAGTAGCGTGCAATGGTGTCGTCTCATAAAACTGTGAGTTAGTAGAAAAATTTGTGGGCACAAAATGGGTGATCAGTGTCTTATTCTCTTCTGTTATGCCTTGTCTTTAGCTTTTTCTTCTATATTTAACATTATGTAGAGGAAAGGCCCCCCTCTAAATCTGGATTGAAATTATTTTTCTTTATAATTCATAGAAATGGAGTAGCGTGCAATGGTGTCATCTCATACAACTGTGAGTTAGTAGCAAAAATTTGTGGGCACAAAATGGGTGATCAGTGACTTATTCGCTTCTGTTTGGGCCTTGTCTTTACCTTTTTCTTCTATATTTAACATTATGTAGAGGCAAGGCCCCCCTCTAAATCTGGAATGAAATTTTTTTTCTTTATAATTCATAGAAATGGAGTAGCGTGCAATGGTGTCGTCTCATACAACTGTGAGTTAGTAGAAAAAATTTGTGGGCACAAAATGGGTGATCAGTGTCTTATTCTCTTCTGTTTGTGCCTTGTCTTTACCTTTTCCTTCTATATTTAACATTATGTAGAGGCAAGGCCCCCCTCTAAATCTGGATTGAAATTATTTTGCATTCTAATTCATAGAAATGGTGTAGCGTGCAATGGTGTCGTCTCATACAACTGTGAGTTAGTAGAAAAATTTGTGGGCACAAAATGGGTGGTCAGTGTCTTATTCTCTTCTGTTTGTGCCTTGTCTTTAGCTTTTTCTTCTATATTTAACATTATGTAGAGGCAAGGCCCCCCTCGAAATCTGGAATGAAATTTTTTTTCTTTATAATTCATAGAAATGGAGTAGCGTGGAATGGTGTCGTCTCATACAACTGTGAGTTAGTAGAAAAAATTTGTGGGCACAAAATGGGTGATCAGTGACTTATTCGCTTCTGTTTGGGCCTTGTCTTTACCTTTTTCTTCTATATTTAACATTATGTAGAGGCAAGGCCCCCCTCTAAATCTGGAATGAAATTATTTTTCATTCTAATTCATAGAAATGGTGTAGCGTGCAATGGTTTCGTCTCATACAACAGTGAGTTAGTAGAAAAAATTTGTGGGCACAAAATGGGTGATCAGTGTCTTATTCGCTTCTGTTTGGGCCTTGTCTTTACCTTTTTCTTCTATATTTAACATTATGTAGAGGCAAGGCCCCCCTCTAAATCTGGAATGAAATATTTTTTCTTTATAATTCATAGAAATGGAGTAGCGTGCAATGGTGTCGTCTCATACAACTGTGAGTTAGTAGAAAAAATTTGTGGGCACAAAATGGGTGATCAGTGTCTTATTCTCTTCTGTTTGTGCCTTGTCTTTAGCTTTTTCTTCTATATTTAATATTATGTAGAGGCAAGGCCCCCCTCTAAATCTGGATTGAAATTATTTTGCATTCTAATTCATAGAAATGGAGTAGCGTGCAATGGTGTCGTCTCATACAACTGTGAGTTAGTAGAAAAAATTTGTGGGCACAAAATGGGTGATCAGTGTCTTATTCTCTTCTGTTTGTGCCTTGTCTTTACCTTTTTCTTTTATATTTAACATTATGTAGAGGCAAGGCCCCCCTCTAAATCTGGATTGAAATTATTTTTCATTCTCATTCATAGAAATGGAGTAGCGTGCAATGGTGTCGTCTCATACAACTGTGAGTTAGTAGAAAAAATTTGTGGGCACAAAATGGGTGATCAGTGTCTTATTCTCTTCTGTTTGTGCCTTGTCTTTAGCTTTTTCTTCTATATTTAATATTATGTAGAGGCAAGGCCCCCCTCTAAATCTGGATTGAAATTATTTTGCATTCTAATTCATAGAAATGGAGTAGCGTGCAATGGTGTCGTCTCATACAACTGTGAGTTAGTAGAAAAAATTTGTGGGCACAAAATGGGTGATCAGTGTCTTATTCTCTTCTGTTTGTGCCTTGTCTACCTTTTTCTTTTATATTTAACATTATGTAGAGGCAAGGCCCCCCTCTAAATCTGGATTGAAATTATTTTGCATTCTAATTCATAGAAATGGTGTAGCGTGCAATGGTGTCGTCTCATACAACTGTGAGTTAGTAGAAAAATTTGTGGGCACAAAATGGGTGGTCAGTGTCTTATTCTCTTCTGTTTGTGCCTTGTCTTTAGCTTTTTCTTCTATATTTAACATTATGTAGAGGCAAGGCCCCCCTCGAAATCTGGAATGAAATTTTTTTTCTTTATAATTCATAGAAATGGAGTAGCGTGGAATGGTGTCGTCTCATACAACTGTGAGTTAGTAGAAAAAATTTGTGGGCACAAAATGGGTGATCAGTGACTTATTCGCTTCTGTTTGGGCCTTGTCTTTACCTTTTTCTTCTATATTTAACATTATGTAGAGGCAAGGCCCCCCTCTAAATCTGGAATGAAATTATTTTTCATTCTAATTCATAGAAATGGTGTAGCGTGCAATGGTTTCGTCTCATACAACAGTGAGTTAGTAGAAAAAATTTGTGGGCACAAAATGGGTGATCAGTGTCTTATTCGCTTCTGTTTGGGCCTTGTCTTTACCTTTTTCTTCTATATTTAACATTATGTAGAGGCAAGGCCCCCCTCTAAATCTGGAATGAAATATTTTTTCTTTATAATTCATAGAAATGGAGTAGCGTGCAATGGTGTCGTCTCATACAACTGTGAGTTAGTAGAAAAAATTTGTGGGCACAAAATGGGTGATCAGTGTCTTATTCTCTTCTGTTTGTGCCTTGTCTTTAGCTTTTTCTTCTATATTTAATATTATGTAGAGGCAAGGCCCCCCTCTAAATCTGGATTGAAATTATTTTGCATTCTAATTCATAGAAATGGAGTAGCGTGCAATGGTGTCGTCTCATACAACTGTGAGTTAGTAGAAAAAATTTGTGGGCACAAAATGGGTGATCAGTGTCTTATTCTCTTCTGTTTGTGCCTTGTCTTTACCTTTTTCTTTTATATTTAACATTATGTAGAGGCAAGGCCCCCCTCTAAATCTGGATTGAAATTATTTTTCATTCTCATTCATAGAAATGGAGTAGCGTGCAATGGTGTCGTCTCATACAACTGTGAGTTAGTAGAAAAAATTTGTGGGCACAAAATGGGTGATCAGTGTCTTATTCTCTTCTGTTTGTGCCTTGTCTTTAGCTTTTTCTTCTATATTTAATATTATGTAGAGGCAAGGCCCCCCTCTAAATCTGGATTGAAATTATTTTGCATTCTAATTCATAGAAATGGAGTAGCGTGCAATGGTGTCGTCTCATACAACTGTGAGTTAGTAGAAAAAATTTGTGGGCACAAAATGGGTGATCAGTGTCTTATTCTCTTCTGTTTGTGCCTTGTCTACCTTTTTCTTTTATATTTAACATTATGTAGAGGCAAGGCCCCCCTCTAAATCTGGATTGAAATTATTTTTCATTCTCATTCATAGAAATGGAGTAGCGTGCAATGGTGTCGTCTCATAAAACTGTGAGTTAGTAGAAAAATTTGTTGGCACAAAATGGGTGATCAGTGTCTTATTCTCTTCTGTTATGCCTTGTCTTTAGCTTTTTCTTCTATATTTAACATTATGTAGAGGAAAGGCCCCCCTCTAAATCTGGATTGAAATTATTTTTCTTTATAATTCATAGAAATGGAGTAGCGTGCAATGGTGTCATCTCATACAACTGTGAGTTAGTAGCAAAAATTTGTGGGCACAAAATGGGTGATCAGTGACTTATTCGCTTCTGTTTGGGCCTTGTCTTTACCTTTTTCTTCTATATTTAACATTATGTAGAGGCAAGGCCCCCCTCTAAATCTGGAATGAAATTTTTTTTCTTTATAATTCATATAAATGGAGTAGCGTGCAATGGTGTCGTCTCATACAACTGTGAGTTAGTAGATAAAATTTGTGGGCACAAAATGGGTGATCAGTGATTTATTCTCTTCTGTTTGTGCCTTGTCTTTACCTTTTCCTTCTATATTTAACATTATGTAGAGGCAAGGCCCCCCTCTAAATCTGGATTGAAATTATTTTGCATTCTAATTCATAGAAATGGTGTAGCGTGCAATGGTGTCGTCTCATACAACTGTGAGTTAGTAGAAAAATTTGTGGGCACAAAATGGGTGGTCAGTGTCTTATTCTCTTCTGTTTGTGCCTTGTCTTTAGCTTTTTCTTCTATATTTAACATTATGTAGAGGCAAGGCCCCCCTCGAAATCTGGAATGAAATTTTTTTTCTTTATAATTCATAGAAATGGAGTAGCGTGGAATGGTGTCGTCTCATACAACTGTGAGTTAGTAGAAAAAATTTGTGGGCACAAAATGGGTGATCAGTGACTTATTCGCTTCTGTTTGGGCCTTGTCTTTACCTTTTTCTTCTATATTTAACATTATGTAGAGGCAAGGCCCCCCTCTAAATCTGGAATGAAATTATTTTTCATTCTAATTCATAGAAATGGTGTAGCGTGCAATGGTTTCGTCTCATACAACAGTGAGTTAGTAGAAAAAATTTGTGGGCACAAAATGGGTGATCAGTGTCTTATTCGCTTCTGTTTGGGCCTTGTCTTTACCTTTTTCTTCTATATTTAACATTATGTAGAGGCAAGGCCCCCCTCTAAATCTGGAATGAAATATTTTTTCTTTATAATTCATAGAAATGGAGTAGCGTGCAATGGTGTCGTCTCATACAACTGTGAGTTAGTAGAAAAAATTTGTGGGCACAAAATGGGTGATCAGTGTCTTATTCTCTTCTGTTTGTGCCTTGTCTTTAGCTTTTTCTTCTATATTTAATATTATGTAGAGGCAAGGCCCCCCTCTAAATCTGGATTGAAATTATTTTGCATTCTAATTCATAGAAATGGAGTAGCGTGCAATGGTGTCGTCTCATACAACTGTGAGTTAGTAGAAAAAATTTGTGGGCACAAAATGGGTGATCAGTGTCTTATTCTCTTCTGTTTGTGCCTTGTCTTTACCTTTTTCTTTTATATTTAACATTATGTAGAGGCAAGGCCCCCCTCTAAATCTGGATTGAAATTATTTTTCATTCTCATTCATAGAAATGGAGTAGCGTGCAATGGTGTCGTCTCATACAACTGTGAGTTAGTAGAAAAAATTTGTGGGCACAAAATGGGTGATCAGTGTCTTATTCTCTTCTGTTTGTGCCTTGTCTTTAGCTTTTTCTTCTATATTTAATATTATGTAGAGGCAAGGCCCCCCTCTAAATCTGGATTGAAATTATTTTGCATTCTAATTCATAGAAATGGAGTAGCGTGCAATGGTGTCGTCTCATACAACTGTGAGTTAGTAGAAAAAATTTGTGGGCACAAAATGGGTGATCAGTGTCTTATTCTCTTCTGTTTGTGCCTTGTCTACCTTTTTCTTTTATATTTAACATTATGTAGAGGCAAGGCCCCCCTCTAAATCTGGATTGAAATTATTTTTCATTCTCATTCATAGAAATGGAGTAGCGTGCAATGGTGTCGTCTCATAAAACTGTGAGTTAGTAGAAAAATTTGTTGGCACAAAATGGGTGATCAGTGTCTTATTCTCTTCTGTTATGCCTTGTCTTTAGCTTTTTCTTCTATATTTAACATTATGTAGAGGAAAGGCCCCCCTCTAAATCTGGATTGAAATTATTTTTCTTTATAATTCATAGAAATGGAGTAGCGTGCAATGGTGTCATCTCATACAACTGTGAGTTAGTAGCAAAAATTTGTGGGCACAAAATGGGTGATCAGTGACTTATTCGCTTCTGTTTGGGCCTTGTCTTTACCTTTTTCTTCTATATTTAACATTATGTAGAGGCAAGGCCCCCCTCTAAATCTGGAATGAAATTTTTTTTCTTTATAATTCATATAAATGGAGTAGCGTGCAATGGTGTCGTCTCATACAACTGTGAGTTAGTAGAAAAAATTTGTGGGCACAAAATGGGTGATCAGTGTCTTATTCCTATCTGTTAGTGCCTTGTCTTTACCTTTTTCTTTTATATTTAACATTATGTAGAGGGAACGCCCCCCTCTAAATCTGGATTGAAATTATTTTTCATTCTAATTCATAGAAATGGTGTAGCGTGCAATGGTTTCGTCTCATACAACTGTGAGTCAGTAGAAAAAATTTGTGGGCACAAAATGGGTGATCAGTGTCTTATTCTCTTCTGTTTGTGCCTTGTCTTTAGCTTTTTCTTCTATATTTAACATTATGTAGAGGCAAGGCCCCTCTCTAAATCTGGATTGAAATTATTTTTCATTCTAATTCATAGAAATGGACTAGCGTGCAATGGTGTTGTCTCATACAACTGTGAGTTAGTAGAAAAATTTGTGGGCACAGAATGGGTGATCAGTGTCTTATTCTCTTCTGTTTGTGCCTTGTCTTTACCTTTTTCTTCTATATTTAACATTATGTAGAGGCAAGGCCCCCCTCTAAATCTGGAATGAAATAATTTTTCATTCTAATTCATAGAAATGGAGTAGGCTGCAATGGTGTCGTCTCATACAACTCTGAGTTAGTAGAAAAATTTGTGGGCACAGAATGGGTGATCAGTGACTTATTCTCTTCTGTTTGTACCTTGTCTTTAGCAGTTTCTTCTATATTTAACATTATGTAGAGGCAAGGCCCCCCTCTAAATCTGGATTGAAATTATTTTTCATTCTAATTCATAGAAATGGAGTAGCGTGCAATGGTGTCGTCTCATACAACTGTGAGTTAGTAGAAAAATTTGTGGGCACAGAATGGGTGATCAGTGCCTTATTCTCTTCTGTTTGTACCTTGTCTTTAGCATTTTCTTCTATATTTAACATTATGTAGAGGCAAGGACCCCTCTAAATCTGGATTGAAATTATTTTTCATTCTAATTCATAGAAATGGAGTAGCGTGCCATGGTGTCGTCTCATACAACTGTGAGTTAGTAGAAAAATTTGTGGGCACAAAATGTGTGTTCAGTGTCTTATTCTCTTCTGTTTGTGCCTTGTCTTTACCTTTTTCTTCTATATTTAACATTATGTAGAGGAAGTTCCCCCTCTAAATCTGGATAGAAATTATTATTCATTCTAATTCATACAAATGGAGTAGCGTGCAATGGTGTCATCTCATACAACTGTGAGTTAGTTGAAAAATTTGTGGGCACAAAATGTTTGATCAGAGTCTTATTCTCTTCTGTTTGTGCCTTGTCTTTAGCTTTTTCTTCCATATTTAACATTATGTAGAGGCAAGGCCCTCCTCTCAATCTGGATTGAAATTATTTTTCATTCTAATTCATAGAAATGGAGTAGCGTGCAATGGTGTCGTCTCATACAACTGTGAGTTAGTAGAAAAATTTGCGGGCACAAAATGGGTGATCAGTGACTTAATCTCTTCTGTTTGAGACTTGTCTTTAGCTTTTTCTTCTATATTTACCATTATGTAGAGGCAAGGCCCCCCTCTAAATCTGGATGGAAATTATTTTTCATTCTAATTCATAGAAATGGAGTAGCGTGCAATGGTGTCGTCTCATACAACTGTGAGTTAGTAGAAAAATTTGTGGGCACAAAATGTTTGATCATCGTCTTATTCTCTTCTGTTTATGCCTTGTCTTTAGCTTTTTCTTCTATATTTAACATTATGTAGAGGCGAGGCCCCCCTCTAAATCTGGATTGAAATTATTTTTCATTCTAATTCATAGAAATGGAGTAGCGTGCAATTGTGTCATCTCATACAACTGTGAGTTAGTAGAAAGATTTGTGGGCACAAAATGTCTGATCACAGTCTTTTTCTCTTCTGTTTGTGCCTTGTCTTTTGCTTTTTCTTCTATATTTAACATTATGTAGAGGCAAGGCCCCCCTCTAAATCTGGATTGAAATTATTTTTCATTCTAATTCATAGAAATGGAGTAGCGTGCAATGGTGTCGTCTCATAAAAATGTGAGTTAGTAGAAAAATTTGTGGGCACAAAATGGGTGATCAGTGAGTTATTCTCTTCTCTTTGTGCCTTGTCTTTAGCTTTTTCTTCAATATTTAACATTATGTAGAGGCAAGGCCCCCCTCTAAATCTGGATTGAAATTATTATTCATTCTAATTCATAGAAATGGAGTAGCGTGCAATGGTGTCGCCTCATACAACTGTGAGTGAGTAGAAAAATTTGTGGGCGCAAAATGTTTGATCAGAGACTTATTCTCTTCTGTTTGTTCCTTGTCTTTAGCTTTTTCTTCTATATTTAACATTATGTAGAGGCAAGGCCCTCCTCTAAATCTGGATTGAAATTATTTTTCATTCTAATTCATAGAAATGGAGTAGCGTGCAATGGTGTCGTCTCATACAACTGTGAGTTAGCAGAAAAATTTGCGGGCACAAAATGGGTGATCAGTGATTTATTCTCTTCTGTTTGAGCCTTGTCTTTAGCTTTTTCTTCTATATTTAACATTATGTAGAGGCAACGCCCCCTTCTAAATCTGGATTGTAATTATTTTTCATTCTAATTCATAGACTTGGAGTACTGTGCAATGGTGTCATCTCATACAACTGTGAGTTAGTAGCAAAATGTGTGGGCACAAAATGGGTGATCAGTGTCTTAATCTCTTCTGTTTGTGCCTTGTCTTTATCTTTTTCTTCTATATTTAACATTATGTAGAGGCAAGGCCCCCCTCTAAATCTGGATTGAAATTATTTTTCATTCTAATTCATAGAAATGGAGTAGCGTGCAATGGTGTCGTCTCATACAATTGTGAGTTAGTAGAAAAATTTAGGTGCACAAAATGGGTGATCAGTGTCTTATTGTCTTCTGTTTTTGCCTTGTCTTTAGCTTTTTCTTCTATATTTAACATTATGTAGAGGCAACGCCCCCTTCTAAATCTGGATTGTACTTATTTTTCATTCTAATTCATAGAATTGGAGTAGTGTGCAATGGTGTCGTCTCATACAACTGTGAGTTAGTAGCAGAATTTGTGGGCAAAAAATGGGTGATCAGTGTCTTATTCTCTTCTGTTTGTGCCTTGTCTTTAGCTTTTTCTCCTATATTTAACATTATGTAGAGGCAAGGCCCTCCTCTAAATCTGGATTGAAATCATTTTTCATTCTAATTCATAGAAATGGAGTAGCGTGCAATGGTGTCGTCTCATACAACTGTGAGTTAGTAGAAAAATTTGCGGGCACAAAATGGGTGATCAGTGATTTATTCTCTTCTGTTTGAGCCTTGTCTTTAGCTTTTTCTTCTATATTTAACATTATGGAGAAGGCAAGGCCCTCCTCCAAATCTGGATTGAAATTATTTTTCATTCTAATTCATAGAAATGCAGTAGCGTGCAATGGTGTCGTCTCATACAACTGTGAGTTAGTAGAAAAATTTGTTGGCACAAAATGGGTGATCAGTGTCTTATTCTCTTCTGTTTGTGCCTTGTCTTTACCTTTTTCTTCTATATTTAAAATTATGTAGAAGCAAGGGCCCCTCTAAATCTGGATTGAAATTATTTTTCATTCTAAGTCATAGAAATGGAGTAGCATAAATGATGTCGTCTCATACAACTGTGTGTTAGTAGAAAAATTTGTGGGCACGAAATGTTTGATCAGAGACTTATTCTCTTATGTTTGTGCCTTGTCTTTAGCTTTTTCTTCTATATTTAACATTATGTAGAGGCAAGGCCCCCCCCTCTAAATCTGGATTGAAATTATTATTCATTCTAATTCATACAAATGGAGTAGCGTGCAATGGTGTCATGTCATACAACTGTGAGTTAGTAGAAAAATTTGTGGGCACAAAATGTTTGATCAGAGTCTTATTCTCTTCTGTTTGTGCCTTGTCTTTAGCTTTTTCTTCTATATTTAACATTATGTAGAGTCAAGTCCCTCCTCTAAATCTGGATTGAAATTATTTTTCATTCTAATTCATAGAAATGGTGTCACGTGCAATGGTGTCGTCTCATACAACTGTGAGTTAGTAGAAAAATTTGCGGGCACAAAATGGGTGATCAGTGATTTATTCTCTTCTGTTTGAGCCTTGTCTTCAGCTTTTTCTTCTATATTTAACATTATGTAGAGGCAAGGCCCCCCTCTAAATCTGGATTGAAATTATTATTCATTCTAATTCATACAAATGGAGTAGCGTGCAATGGTGTCGTCTCATACAACTCTGAGTGAGTAGAAAAATTTGTGGGCACAAAATGTTTGATCAGAGATTTATTCTCTTCTGTTTGTACCTTGTCTTTAGCAGTTTCTTCTATATTTAACATTATGTAGAGGAAGTTCCCCCTCTAAATCTGGATAGAAATTATTATTCATTCTAATTCATACAAATGGAGTAGCGTGCAATGGTGTCATCTCATACAACTGTGAGTTAGTTGAAAAATTTGTGGGCACAAAATGTTTGATCAGAGTCTTATTCTCTTCTGTTTGTGCCTTGTCTTTAGCTTTTTCTTCCATATTTAACATTATGTAGAGGCAAGGCCCTCCTCTCAATCTGGATTGAAATTATTTTTCATTCTAATTCATAGAAATGGAGTAGCGTGCAATGGTGTCGTCTCATACAACTGTGAGTTAGTAGAAAAATTTGCGGGCACAAAATGGGTGATCAGTGACTTAATCTCTTCTGTTTGAGACTTGTCTTTAGCTTTTTCTTCTATATTTAACATTATGTAGAAGCAAGGCCCCCCTCTAAATCTGGATTGAAATTATTTTTCATTCTAATTCATAGAAATGGAGTAGCGTGCAATTGTGTCATCTCATACAACTGTGAGTTAGTAGAAAGATTTGTGGGCACAAAATGTCTGATCACAGTCTTTTTCTCTTCTGTTTGTGCCTTGTCTTTTGCTTTTTCTTCTATATTTAACATTATGTAGAGGTAAGGCCCCCCCTCTAAATCTGGATTGAAATTATTTTTCATTCTAATTCATAGAAATGGAGTAGCGTGCAATGGTGTCGTCTCATAAAAATGTGAGTTAGTAGAAAAATTTGTGGGCACAAAATGGGTGATCAGTGAGTTATTCTCTTCTCTTTGTGCCTTGTCTTTAGCTTTTTCTTCAATATTTAACATTATGTAGAGGCAAGGCCCCCCTCTAAATCTGGATTGAAATTATTATTCATTCTAATTCATAGAAATGGAGTAGCGTGCAATGGTGTCGCCTCATACAACTGTGAGTGAGTAGAAAAATTTGTGGGCGCAAAATGTTTGATCAGAGACTTATTCTCTTCTGTTTGTTCCTTGTCTTTAGCTTTTTCTTCTATATTTAACATTATGTAGAGGCAAGGCCCTCCTCTAAATCTGGATTGAAATTATTTTTCATTCTAATTCATAGAAATGGAGTAGCGTGCAATGGTGTCGTCTCATACAACTGTGAGTTAGCAGAAAAATTTGCGGGCACAAAATGGGTGATCAGTGATTTATTCTCTTCTGTTTGAGCCTTGTCTTTAGCTTTTTCTTCTATATTTAACATTATGTAGAGGCAACGCCCCCTTCTAAATCTGGATTGTAATTATTTTTCATTCTAATTCATAGAATTGGAGTACTGTGCAATGGTGTCATCTCATACAACTGTGAGTTAGTAGCAAAATGTGTGGGCACAAAATGGGTGATCAGTGTCTTAATCTCTTCTGTTTGTGCCTTGTCTTTATCTTTTTCTTCTATATTTAACATTATGTAGAGGCAAGGCCCCCCTCTAAATCTGGATTGAAATTATTTTTCATTCTAATTCATAGAAATGGAGTAGCGTGCAATGGTGTCGTCTCATACAATTGTGAGTTAGTAGAAAAATTTAGGTGCACAAAATGGGTGATCAGTGTCTTATTGTCTTCTGTTTTTGCCTTGTCTTTAGCTTTTTCTTCTATATTTAACATTATGTAGAGGCAACGCCCCCTTCTAAATCTGGATTGTACTTATTTTTCATTCTAATTCATAGAATTGGAGTAGTGTGCAATGGTGTCGTCTCATACAACTGTGAGTTAGTAGCAGAATTTGTGGGCAAAAAATGGGTGATCAGTGTCTTATTCTCTTCTGTTTGTGCCTTGTCTTTAGCTTTTTCTCCTATATTTAACATTATGTAGAGGCAAGGCCCTCCTCTAAATCTGGATTGAAATCATTTTTCATTCTAATTCATAGAAATGGAGTAGCGTGCAATGGTGTCGTCTCATACAACTGTGAGTTAGTAGAAAAATTTGCGGGCACAAAATGGGTGATCAGTGATTTATTCTCTTCTGTTTGAGCCTTGTCTTTAGCTTTTTCTTCTATATTTAACATTATGGAGAAGGCAAGGCCCTCCTCCAAATCTGGATTGAAATTATTTTTCATTCTAATTCATAGAAATGCAGTAGCGTGCAATGGTGTCGTCTCATACAACTGTGAGTTAGTAGAAAAATTTGTTGGCACAAAATGGGTGATCAGTGTCTTATTCTCTTCTGTTTGTGCCTTGTCTTTACCTTTTTCTTCTATATTTAAAATTATGTAGAAGCAAGGGCCCCTCTAAATCTGGATTGAAATTATTTTTCATTCTAAGTCATAGAAATGGAGTAGCATAAATGATGTCGTCTCATACAACTGTGTGTTAGTAGAAAAATTTGTGGGCACGAAATGTTTGATCAGAGACTTATTCTCTTATGTTTGTGCCTTGTCTTTAGCTTTTTCTTCTATATTTAACATTATGTAGAGGCAAGGCCCCCCCCTCTAAATCTGGATTGAAATTATTATTCATTCTAATTCATACAAATGGAGTAGCGTGCAATGGTGTCATGTCATACAACTGTGAGTTAGTAGAAAAATTTGTGGGCACAAAATGTTTGATCAGAGTCTTATTCTCTTCTGTTTGTGCCTTGTCTTTAGCTTTTTCTTCTATATTTAACATTATGTAGAGTCAAGTCCCTCCTCTAAATCTGGATTGAAATTATTTTTCATTCTAATTCATAGAAATGGTGTCACGTGCAATGGTGTCGTCTCATACAACTGTGAGTTAGTAGAAAAATTTGCGGGCACAAAATGGGTGATCAGTGATTTATTCTCTTCTGTTTGAGCCTTGTCTTCAGCTTTTTCTTCTATATTTAACATTATGTAGAGGCAAGGCCCCCCTCTAAATCTGGATTGAAATTATTATTCATTCTAATTCATACAAATGGAGTAGCGTGCAATGGTGTCGTCTCATACAACTCTGAGTGAGTAGAAAAATTTGTGGGCACAAAATGTTTGATCAGAGATTTATTCTCTTCTGTTTGTACCTTGTCTTTAGCAGTTTCTTCTATATTTAACATTATGTAGAGGCAAGGCCCCCCTCTAAATCTGGATTGAAATTATTTTTCATTCTAATTCATAGAAATGGAGTAGCGTGCAATGGTGTCGTCTCATACAACTGTGAGTTAGTAGAAAAATTTGCGGGCACAAAATGGGTGATCAGTGATTTATTCTCTTCTGTTTGAGCCTTGTCTTTAGCTTTTTCTTCTATATTTAACATTATGGAGAAGGCAAGGCCCTCCTCCAAATCTGGATTGAAATTATTTTTCATTCTAATTCATAGAAATGCAGTAGCGTGCAATGGTGTCGTCTCATACAACTGTCAGTTAGTAGAAAAATTTGTTGGCACAAAATGGGTGATCAGTGTCTTATTCTCTTCTGTTTGTGCCTTGTCTTTACCTTTTTCTTCTATATTTAAAATTATGTAGAAGCAAGGGCCCCTCTAAATCTGGATTGAAATTATTTTTCATTCTAAGTCATAGAAATGGAGTAGCATAAATGATGTCGTCTCATACAACTGTGTGTTAGTAGAAAAATTTGTGGGCACAAAATGTTTGATCAGAGACTTATTCTCTTATGTTTGTGCCTTGTCTTTAGCTTTTTCTTCTATATTTAACATTATGTAGAGGCAAGGCCCCCCCCTCTAAATCTGGATTGAAATTATTATTCATTCTAATTCATACAAATGGAGTAGCGTGCAATGGTGTCATGTCATACAACTGTGAGTTAGTAGAAAAATTTGTGGGCACAAAATGTTTGATCAGAGTCTTATTCTCTTCTGTTTGTGCCTTGTCTTTAGCTTTTTCTTCTATATTTAACATTATGTAGAGTCAAGTCCCTCCTCTAAATCTGGATTGAAATTATTTTTCATTCTAATTCATAGAAATGGTGTCACGTGCAATGGTGTCGTCTCATACAACTGTGAGTTAGTAGAAAAATTTGCGGGCACAAAATGGGTGATCAGTGATTTATTCTCTTCTGTTTGAGCCTTGTCTTCAGCTTTTTCTTCTATATTTAACATTATGTAGAGGCAAGGCCCCCCTCTAAATCTGGATTGAAATTATTATTCATTCTAATTCATACAAATGGAGTAGCGTGCAATGGTGTCGTCTCATACAACTGTGAGTGAGGAGAAAAATTTGTGGGCACAAAATGTTTGATCAGAGACTTATTCTCTTCTGTTTGTACCTTGTCTTTAGCAGTTTCTTCTATATTTAACATTATGTAGAGGCAAGGCCCCCCTCTAAATCTGGATTGAAATTATTTTTCATTCTAATTCATAGAAATGGAGTAGCGTGCAATGGTGTCGTCTCATACAACTGTGAGTTAGTAGAAAAATTTGTGGGCACAGAATGGGTGATCAGTGCCTTATTCTCTTCTGTTTGTACCTTGTCTTTAGCATTTTCTTCTATATTTAACATTATGTAGAGGCAAGGACCCCTCTAAATCTGGATTGAAATTATTTTTCATTCTAATTCATAGAAATGGAGTAGCGTGCCATGGTGTCGTCTCATACAACTGTGAGTTAGTAGAAAAATTTGTGGGCACAAAATGTGTGTTCAGTGTCTTATTCTCTTCTGTTTGTGCCTTGTCTTTACCTTTTTCTTCTATATTTAACATTATGTAGAGGCAAGTTCCCCCTCTAAATCTGGATAGAAATTATTATTCATTCTAATTCATACAAATGGAGTAGCGTGCAATGGTGTCATCTCATACAACTGTGAGTTAGTTGAAAAATTTGTGGGCACAAAATGTTTGATCAGAGTCTTATTCTCTTCTGTTTGTGCCTTGTCTTTAGCTTTTTCTTCCATATTTAACATTATGTAGAGGCAAGGCCCTCCTCTCAATCTGGATTGAAATTATTTTTCATTCTAATTCATAGAAATGGAGTAGCGTGCAATGGTGTCGTCTCATACAACTGTGAGTTAGTAGAAAAATTTGCGGGCACAAAATGGGTGATCAGTGACTTAATCTCTTCTGTTTGAGACTTGTCTTTAGCTTTTTCTTCTATATTTACCATTATGTAGAGGCAAGGCCCCCCTCTAAATCTGGATGGAAATTATTTTTCATTCTAATTCATAGAAATGGAGTAGCGTGCAATGGTGACGTCTCATACAACTGAGTTAGTAGAAAAATTTGTGGGGACAAAATGGGTGATCAGTGACTTATTCTCTTCTGTTTGTGCCTTGTCTTTACCTTTTTCTTCTATATTTAACATTATGTAGAAGCAAGGCCCCCCTCTAAATCTGGATTGAAATTATTTTTCATTCTAATTCATAGAAATGGAGTAGCGTGCAATTGTGTCATCTCATACAACTGTGAGTTAGTAGAAAGATTTGTGGGCACAAAATGTCTGATCACAGTCTTTTTCTCTTCTGTTTGTGCCTTGTCTTTTGCTTTTTCTTCTATATTTAACATTATGTAGAGGTAAGGCCCCCCCTCTAAATCTGGATTGAAATTATTTTTCATTCTAATTCATAGAAATGGAGTAGCGTGCAATGGTGTCGTCTCATAAAAATGTGAGTTAGTAGAAAAATTTGTGGGCACAAAATGGGTGATCAGTGAGTTATTCTCTTCTCTTTGTGCCTTGTCTTTAGCTTTTTCTTCAATATTTAACATTATGTAGAGGCAAGGCCCCCCTCTAAATCTGGATTGAAATTATTATTCATTCTAATTCATAGAAATGGAGTAGCGTGCAATGGTGTCGCCTCATACAACTGTGAGTGAGTAGAAAAATTTGTGGGCGCAAAATGTTTGATCAGAGACTTATTCTCTTCTGTTTGTTCCTTGTCTTTAGCTTTTTCTTCTATATTTAACATTATGTAGAGGCAAGGCCCTCCTCTAAATCTGGATTGAAATTATTTTTCATTCTAATTCATAGAAATGGAGTAGCGTGCAATGGTGTCGTCTCATACAACTGTGAGTTAGCAGAAAAATTTGCGGGCACAAAATGGGTGATCAGTGATTTATTCTCTTCTGTTTGAGCCTTGTCTTTAGCTTTTTCTTCTATATTTAACATTATGTAGAGGCAACGCCCCCTTCTAAATCTGGATTGTAATTATTTTTCATTCTAATTCATAGAATTGGAGTACTGTGCAATGGTGTCATCTCATACAACTGTGAGTTAGTAGCAAAATGTGTGGGCACAAAATGGGTGATCAGTGTCTTATTCTCTTCTGTTTGTGCCTTGTCTTTATCTTTTTCTTCTATATTTAACATTATGTAGAGGCAAGGCCCCCCTCTAAATCTGGATTGAAATTATTTTTCATTCTAATTCATAGAAATGGAGTAGCGTGCAATGGTGTCGTCTCATACAATTGTGAGTTAGTAGAAAAATTTGGGTGCACAAAATGGGTGATCAGTGTCTTATTGTCTTCTGTTTTTGCCTTGTCTTTAGCTTTTTCTTCTATATTTAACATTATGTAGAGGCAACGCCCCCTTCTAAATCTGGATTGTACTTATTTTTCATTCTAATTCATAGAATTGGAGTAGTGTGCAATGGTGTCGTCTCATACAACTGTGAGTTAGTAGCAGAATTTGTGGGCAAAAAATGGGTGATCAGTGTCTTATTCTCTTCTGTTTGTGCCTTGTCTTTAGCTTTTTCTCCTATATTTAACATTATGTAGAGGCAAGGCCCTCCTCTAAATCTGGATTGAAATCATTTTTCATTCTAATTCATAGAAATGGAGTAGCGTGCAATGGTGTCGTTTCATACAACTGTGAGTTAGTAGAAAAATTTGCGGGCACAAAATGGGTGATCAGTGATTTATTCTCTTCTGTTTGAGCCTTGTCTTTAGCTTTTTCTTCTATATTTAACATTATGGAGAAGGCAAGGCCCTCCTCCAAATCTGGATTGAAATTATTTTTCATTCTAATTCATAGAAATGCAGTAGCGTGCAATGGTGTCGTCTCATACAACTGTGAGTTAGTAGAAAAATTTGTTGGCACAAAATGGGTGATCAGTGTCTTATTCTCTTCTGTTTGTGCCTTGTCTATACCTTTTTCTTCTATATTTAAAATTATGTAGAAGCAAGGGCCCCTCTAAATCTGGATTGAAATTATTTTTCATTCTAAGTCATAGAAATGGAGTAGCATAAATGATGTCGTCTCATACAACTGTGTGTTAGTAGAAAAATTTGTGGGCACAAAATGTTTGATCAGAGACTTATTCTCTTATGTTTGTGCCTTGTCTTTAGCTTTTTCTTCTATATTTAACATTATGTAGAGGCAAGGCCCCCCCCTCTAAATCTGGATTGAAATTATTATTCATTCTAATTCATACAAATGGAGTAGCGTGCAATGGTGTCATGTCATACAACTGTGAGTTAGTAGAAAAATTTGTGGGCACAAAATGTTTGATCAGAGTCTTATTCTCTTCTGTTTGTGCCTTGTCTTTAGCTTTTTCTTCTATATTTAACATTATGTAGAGTCAAGTCCCTCCTCTAAATCTGGATTGAAATTATTTTTCATTCTAATTCATAGAAATGGTGTCACGTGCAATGGTGTCGTCTCATACAACTGTGAGTTAGTAGAAAAATTTGCGGGCACAAATTGGGTGATCAGTGATTTATTCTCTTCTGTTTGAGCCTTGTCTTCAGCTTTTTCTTCTATATTTAACATTATGTAGAGGCAAGGCCCCCCTCTAAATCTGGATTGAAATTATTATTCATTCTAATTCATACAAATGGAGTAGCGTGCAATGGTGTCGTCTCATACAACTGTGAGTGAGTAGAAAAATTTGTGGGCACAAAATGTTTGATCAGAGACTTATTCTCTTATGTTTGTGCCTTGTCTTTAGCTTTTTCTTCTATATTTAACATTATGTAGAGGCAAGGCCCCCCCTCTAAATCTGGATTGAAATTATTTTTCATTCTAATTCATAGAAATGGAGTAGCGTGCAATGGTGTCGTCTCATACAACTGTGAGTTAGTAGAAAAATTTGTGGGCACAAAATGGGTTATCAGTGACTTATTCTCTTCTCTTTGAGCCTTGTCTTTAGCTTTTTCTTCTATATTTAACATTATGTAGAGGCAAGGCCCCCCTCTAAATCTGGATTGAAATTATTATTTATTCTAATTCATACAAATGGAGTAGCGTGCAATGGTGTCATGTCATACAACTGTGAGTTAGTAGAAAAATTTGTGGGCACAAAATGTTTGATCAGAGTCTTATTCTCTTCTGTTTGAGCCTTGTCTTTAGCTTTTTCTTCTATATTTAACATTATGTAGAGGCAAGGCCCCCCTCTAAATCTGGATTGAAATTATTATTCATTCTACTTCATACAAATGGAGTAGCGTGCAATGGTGTCGTCTCATACAACTGTGAGTGAGTAGAAAAATTTGTGGGCACAAAATGTTTGATCAGAGACTCATTCTCTTCTGTTTGTTCCTTGTCTTTAGCTTTTTCTCCTATATTTAACATTATGTAGAGGCAAGGCCCCCTTCTAAATCTGGATTGAAATTATTTTTCATTCTAATTCATAGAAATGGAGTAGCATGCAATGGTGTCGTCTCATACAACAGTGAGTTAGTAGAAAAATTTGTGGGCACAAAATGGGTGATCAGTGACTTATTCTCTTCTCTTTGAGCCTTGTCTTCAGCTTTTTCTTCTATATTTAACATTATGTAGAGGCAAGGCCCCCCTCTAAATCTGGATTGAAATTATTTTTCATTCTAATTCATAGAAATGGAGTAGCGTGCAATGGTGTCGTCTCATACAACTGTGAGTTAGTAGAAAAATTTGTGGGCACAGAATGGGTGATCAGTGTCTTATTCTCTTCTGTTTGTAACTTGTCTTTAGCATTTTCTTCTATATTTAACATTATGTAGAGGCAAGGACCCCTCTAAATCTGGATTGAAATTATTTTTAATTCTAATTCATAGAAATGCAGTAGCGTGCAATGGTGTCGTCTCATACAAATGTGAGTTAGTAGAAAAATTTGTGGGCACAAAATGGGTGTTCAGTGACTTATTCTCTTCTGTTTGTGCCTTGTCTTTACCTTTCTCTTCTATATTTAACATTATGTAGAGGCAAGTCCCCCCTCTAAATCTGGATTGAAATTATTATTCATTCTAATTCATACAAATGGAGTAGCGTGCAATGGTGTCATCTCATACAACTGTGAGTTAGTTGAAAAATTTGTGGGCACAAAATGTTTGATCAGAGACTTATTCTCTTCTGTTTGTGCCTTGTCTTTAGCTTTTTCTTCTATATTTAACATTATGTAGAGGCAAGGCCCTCCTCTAAATCTGGATTGAAATTATTTTTCATTCTAATTCATAGAAATGGAGTAGCGTGCAATGGTGTCGTCTCATACAACTGTGAGTTAGTAGAAAAATTTGCGGGCACAGAATGGGTGATCAGTGACTTAATCTCTTCTGTTTGAGACTTGTCTTTAGATTTTTCTTCTATATTTAACATTATGTAGAGGCAAGGCCCCCCTCTAAATCTGGATTGAAATTATTTTTCATTCTAATTCATAGAAATGGAGTAGCGTGCAATGGTGTCGTCTCATACAACTGTGAGTGAGTAGAAAAATTTGTGGGCACAAAATGTTTGATCAGAGACTCATTCTTTTCTGTTTGTTCCTTGTCTTTAGCTTTTTCTCCTATATTTAACATTATGTAGAGGCAAGGCCCCCTTCTAAATCTGGATTGAAATTATTTTTCATTCTAATTCATAGAAATGGAGTAGCATGCAATGGTGTCGTCTCATACAACTGTGAGTTAGTAGAAAAATTTGTGGGCACAAAATGGGTGATCAGTGACTTATTCTCTTCTCTTTGAGCCTTGTCTTCAGCTTTTTCTACTATATTTAACATTATGTAGAGGCAAGGCCCCCATCTAAATCTGGATTGAAATTATTTTTCATTCTAATTTATAGAAATGGAGTAGCGTGCAATGGTGTCGTCTCATACAACTGTGAGTTAGTAGAAAAATTTGTGGGCACAGAATGGGTGATCAGTGTCTTATTCTCTTCTGTTTGTACCTTGTCTTTAGCATTTTCTTTTATATTTAACATTATGTAGAGGCAAGGACCCCTCTAAATCTGGATTGAAATTATTTTTCATTCTAATTCATAGAAATGCAGTAGCGTGCAATGGTGTCGTCTCATACAACTGTGAGTTAGTAGAAAAATTTGTGGGCACAAAATGGGTGTTCAGTGACTTATTCTCTTCTGTTTGTGCCTTGTCTTTACCTTTTTCTTCTATATTTAACATTATGTAGAGGCAAGTCCCCCCTCTAAATCTGGATTGAAATTATTATTCATTCTAATTCATACAAATGGAGTAGCGTGCAATGGTGTCATCTCATAAAAATGTGAGTTAGTAGAAAAATTTGTGGGCCCAAAATGGGTGATCAGTGTCTTATTCTCTTCTCTTTGTGCCTTGTCTTTAGCTTTTTCTTCTATATTTAACATTATGTAGAGGCAAGGCCCCCCTCTAAATCTGGATTGAAATTATTTTTCATTCTAATTCATAGAAATGGAGTAGCGTGCAATGGTGACGTCTCATACAACTGAGTTAGTAGAAAAATTTGTGGGCACAAAATGTTTGATCATAGTCTTATTCTCTTCTGTTTGTGCCTTGTCTTTACCTTTTTCTTCTATATTTAACATTATGTAGAAGCAAGGCCCCCCTCTAAATCTGGATTGAAATTATTTTTCATTCTAATTCATAGAAATGGAGTAGCGTGCAATTGTGTCGTCTCATACAACTGTGAGTTAGTAGAAAGATTTGTGGACACAAAATGTCTGATCACAGTCTTATTCTCTTCTGTTTGTGCCTTGTGTTTTGCTTTTTCTTCTATATTTAACATTATGTAGAGGTAAGGCCCCCCCTCTAAATCTGGATTGAAATTATTTTTCATTCTAATTCATAGAAATGGAGTAGCGTGCAATGGTGTCGTCTCATAAAACTGTGAGTTACTAGAAAGATTTGTGGGCTCAAAATGTCTGATCACAGTCTTATTCTCTTCTGTTTGTGCCTTGTCTTTACCTTTTTCTTCTATATTTAAAATTATGTAGAAGCAAGGGCCCCTCTAAATCTGGATTGAAATTATTTTTCATTCTAAGTCATAGAAATGGAGTAGCGTGCAATGATGTCGTCTCATACAACTGTGTGTTAGTAGAAAAATTTGTGGGCACAAAATGTTTGATCAGAGACTTATTCTCTTCTGTTTGAGCCTTGTCTTTAGCTTTCTCTTCTATATTTAACATTATGTAGAGGCAACGCCCCCTTCTAAATCTGGATTGAAATTATTTTTCATTCTAATTCATAGAAATGGAGTAGCGTGCAATGGTGTCGTCTCATACAACTGAGTTAGTAGCAAAATTTGTCGGCACAAAATGGCTGATCAGTGTCTTATTCTCTTCTGTTTGTGCCTTGTCTTTATCTTTTTCTTCTGTATTTAACATTATGTAGAGGCAAGGCCCCCTCTAAATCTGGACTGAAATTATTTTTCATTCTAATTCATAGAAATGGAGTAGCGTGCAATGGTGTCGTCTCATACAACTGTGTGTTAGTAGAAAAATTTGTGGGCACAAAATGTTTGATCAGAGACTTATTCTCTTATGTTTGTGCCTTGTCTTTAGCTTTTTCTTCTATATTTAACATTATGTAGAGGCAAGGCCCCCCCTCTAAATCTGGATTGAAATTATTTTTCATTCTAATTCATAGAAATGGAGTAGCGTGCAATGGTGTCGTCTCATACAACTGTGAGTTAGTAGAAAAATTTGTGGGCACAAAATGGGTGATCAGTGACTTATTCTCTTCTCTTTGAACCTTGTCTTTAGCTTTTTCTTCTATATTTAACATTATGTAGAGGCAAGGCCCCCCTTTAAATCTGGATTGAAATTATTATTCATTCTAATTCATACAAATGGAGTAGTGTGCAATGGTGTCGTCTCATACAACTGTGAGTGAGTAGAAAAATTTGTGGGCACAAAATGTTTGATCAGAGACTTATTCTCTTATGTTTGTGCCTTGTCTTTAGCTTTTTCTTCTATATTTAACATTATGTAGAGGCAAGGCCCCCCCTCTAAATCTGGATTGAAATTATTTTTCATTCTAATTCATAGAAATGGAGTAGCGTGCAATGGTGTCGTCTCATACAACTGTGAGTTAGTAGAAAAATTTGCGGGCTCAAAATGGGTGATCAGTGATTTATTCTCTTCTGTTTGAGCCTTGTCTATAGCTTTTTCTTCTATATTTAACATTATGTAGAGCCAAGCCCCCCTCTAAATCTGGATTGAAATTATTTTTCATTCTAATTTCATAGAAATGGAGTAGCGTGCAATGGTGTCGTCTCATACAACTGTGAGTTTGTAGAGAAAATTTGGGGGCACAAAATGGGTGATCAGTGTCTTATTGTCTTCTGTTTTTGCCTTGTCTTTAGCTTTTTCTTCTATATTTAACATTATGTAGAGGCAACGCCCCTTCTAAATCTGGATTGAAATTATTTTTCATTCTAATTCATAGAAATGGAGTAGCGTGCAATGTTCTCGTCTCATACAACTGTGAGTTTGTAGAAAAATTTGTGGGCACAAAATGGGTGATCAGTGACTTATTCTCTTCTGTTTGAGCCTTGTCTTTAGCTTTTTCTTCTATATTTAACATTATGTAGAGGCTAGGCCCCCCTCTAAATCTGGATTGAAATTATTTTTCATTCTAATTCGTAGAAATGGAGTAGCGTGCAATGGTGTCGTCTCATACAACTGTGAGTTAGTAAAAAAATTTGTGGGCGTAAAATTGGTGATCAGTGACTTATTCCCTTCTGTTTGTGCCTTGTCTTTAGCTTTTTCTTCTATATGTAACATTATGTAGAGGCAAGGCCCCCCTCTAAATCTGGATTGAAATTATTTTTCATTCTAATTCATAGAAATGGAGTAGCGTGCAATGGTGTCGTCTCATACAACTATGAGTTAGTAGAAAAATTTGTGGGCACAAAATGGGTGATCAGTGTCTTATTCTCTTCTGTTTGTGCCTTGTCTTAACTTTTTCTTCTATATTTAACATTATGTAGAGGCAAGGCCCTCCTCCAAATCTGGATTGAAATTATTTTTCATTCTAATTCATAGAAATGGAGTAGCGTGCAATGGTGTCCTCTCATACAACTGTGATATGGTAGAAAAATTTGTGGGCACAAAATGGGTGATCAGTGACTTATTCTCTTCTGTTTGTGCCTTGTCTTTAGCTTTTTCTTCTATATTTAACATTATGTAGAGGCAAGGCCCCCCTTTAAATGTCGATTGAAATTATTTTTCATTCTAATTCATAGAAATGGAGTAGCGTGCAATGGTGTCGTCTCATACAACTGTGAGTGAGTAGAAAAATTTGTTGGCACAAAATGTTTGATCAGAGACTTATTCTCTTATGTTTGTGCCTTGTCTTTAGCTTTTTCTTCTATATTTAACATTATGTAGAGGCAAGGCCCCCCCTCTAAATCTGGATTGAAATTATTTTTCATTCTAATTCATAGAAATGGAGTAGCGTGCAATGGTGTCGTCTCATACAACTGTGAGTTAGTAGAAAAATTTGCGGGCTCAAAATGGGTGATCAGTGATTTCTTCTCTTCTGTTTGAGCCTTGTCTTTAGCTTTTTCTTCTATATTTAACATTATGTCGAGCCAAGCCCCCCTCTAAATCTGGATTGAAATTATTTTTCATTCTAATTCATAGAAATGGAGTAGCGTGCAATGGTGTCGTCTCATACAACTGTGAGTTTGTAGAGAAAATTTGGGGGCACAAAATGGGTGATCAGTGTCTTATTGTCTTCTGTTTTTGCCTTGTCTTTAGCTTTTTCTTCTATATTTAACATTATGTAGAGGCAACGCCCCCTTCTAAATCTGGATTGAAATTATTTTTCATTCTAATTCATAGAAATGGAGTAGCGTGCAATGTTCTCGTCTCATACAACTGTGAGTTAGTAAAAAAATTTGTGGGCATAAAATTGGTGATCAGTGATTTATTCCCTTCTGTTTGTGCCTTGTCTTTAGCTTTTTCTTCTATATGTAACATTATGTAGAGGCAAGGCCCCCCTCTAAATCTGGATTGAAATTATTTTTCATTCTAATTCATAGAAATGGAGTAGCGTGCAATGGTGTCGTATCATACAACTATGAGTTAGTAGAAAAATTTGTGGGCACAAAATGGGTGATCAGTGTCTTATTCTCTTCTGTTTGTGCCTTGTCTTAACTTTTTCTTCTATATTTAACATTATGTAGAGGCAAGGCCCTCCTCCAAATCTGGATTGAAATTATTTTTCATTCTAATTCATAGAAATGGAGTAGCGTGCAATGTTCTCGTCTCATACAACTGTGAATTAGTAGAAAAATTTGTGGGCCCAAGATGGGTGATCAGTGTCTTATTCTCTTCTGTTTGTGCCTTGTCTTTAGCTTTTTCTTCTATATTTAACATTATGTAGAGGCAAGGCCCCCCTCTAAATCTGGATTGAAATTATTTTTCTTTCTAATTCATAGAAATGGAGTAGTGTGCAATGGTGTCGTCTCATACAACTGTGAGTTAGTAGAAAAATTTGTGGGCACAAAATGGGTGATCAGTGTCTTATTCTCTTCTGTTTGTGCCTTGTCTTTAGCTTTTTCTTCTATATTTAACATTATGTAGAGGCAAGGCCCACCCTAAATCTGGATTGAAATTATTTTTCATTCTAATTCATAGAAATGGAGTAGCGTGCAATGGTGTCGTCTCATACAACTGTGAGTTAGTAGAAAAATTTGTGGGCACAAAATGGGTGATCAGTGACTTATTCTCTTCTGTTTGAGCCTTGTCTTTAGCTTTTTCTTCTATATTTAACATTATGTAGAGGCAAGGCCCACCTCTAAATCTGGATTGAAATTATTTTTCATTCTAATTCATAGAAATGGAGTAGCGTGCAATGGTGTCGTCTCATACAACTGTGAGTTAGTAGAAAAATTTGTGGGCACAAAATGGGTGATCAGTGTCTTATTCTCTTCTGTTTGTGCCTTGTCTTAACTTTTTCTTCTATATTTAACATTATGTAGAGGCAAGGCCCTCCTCCAAATCTGGATTGAAATTATTTTTCATTCTAATTCATAGAAATGGAGTAGCGTGCAATGGTGTCCTCTCATACAACTGTGAGTGAGTAGAAAAATTTGTGGTCACAAAATGGGTGATCAGTGACTTATTCTCTTCTCTTTGAGCCTTGTCTTTAGCTTTTTCTCCTATATTTAACATTATGTAGAGGCAAGGCCCCCTTCTAAATCTGGATTGAAATTATTTTTCATTCTAATTCATAGAAATGGAGTAGCGTGCAATGGTGTCGTCTCATACAACTGTGAGTTAGTAGAAAAATTTGTCGGCACAAAATGGGTGATCAGTGACTTATTCTCTTCTCTTTGAGCCTTGTCTTCAGCTTTTTCTTCTATATTTAACATTATGTAGAGGCAAGGCCCCCCTCTAAATCTGGATTGAAATTATTATTCATTCTAATTCATACAAATGGAGTAGCTTGCAATAGTGTCATCTCATACAACTGTGAGTGAGTAGAAAAATTTGTGGGCACAAAATGTTTGATCAGAGACTTATTCTCTTCTGTTTGCGCCTTGTCTTTAGCTTTTTCTTCTATATTTAACATTATGTAGAGGCAAGGCCCTCCTCTAAATCTGGATTGAAATTATTTTTCATTCTAATTCATAGAAATGGAGTAGCGTGCAATGGTGTCGTCTCATACAACTGTGAGTTAGTAGCAAAATTTGTCGGCACAAAATGGCTGATCAGTGTTTTATTCTCTTCTGTTTGTGCCTTGTCTGTATCTTTTTCTTCTATATTTAACATTATGTAGAGGCAAGGCCCCCTCTAAATCTGGACTGAATTTATTTCTCATTCTAATTCATAGAAATGGAGTAGCGTGCAATGGTGTCGTCTCATACAACTGTGAGTTAGTAGAAAAATTTGTGGGCACAAAATGTTTGATCAGAGACTTATTCTCTTATGTTTGTGCCTTGTCTTTACCTTTTTCTTCTATATTTAACATTATGTAGAGGCAAGGCCCCCCCTCTAAATCTGGATTGAAATTATTTTTCATTCTAATTCATAGAAATGGAGTAGCGTGCAATGGTGTCGTCTCATACAACTGTGAGTTAGTAGAAAAATTTGTGGGCACAAATTGGGTGATCAGTGTCTTATTCTCTTCTCTTTGAGCCTTGTCTTTAGCTTTTTCTTCTATATTTAACATTATGTAGAGGCAAGGCCCCCCTCTAACTCTGGATTGAAATTATTATTCATTCTAATTCATACAAATGGAGTAGCGTGCAATGTTGTCATATCATACAACTGTGAGTTAGTAGAAAAATTTGTGGGCACAAAATGTTTGATCAGAGTCTTATTCTCTTCTGTTTGTGCCTTGTCTTTAGCTTTTTCTTCTATATTTAACATTATGTAGAGGCAAGTCCCTCCTCTAAATCTGGATTGAAATTATTTTTCATTCTAATTCATAGAAATGGAGTAGCGTGCAATGGTGTCGTCTCATACAACTGTGAGTTAGTAGAAAAATTGGTGGGCACAAAATGGGTGATCAGTGTCTTATTCTCTTCTGTTTGTGCCTTGTCTTAACTTTTTCTTCTATATTTAACATTATGTAGAGGCAAGGCCCTCCTCCAAATCTGGATTGAAATTATTTTTCATTCTAATTCATAGAAATGGAGTAGCGTGCAATGGTGTCCTCTCATACAAATGTGATATAGTAGAAAAATTTGTGGGCACAAAATGGGTGATCAGTGACTTATTCTCTTCTGTTTGTGCCTTGTCTTTAGCTTTTTCTTCTATATTTAACATTATGTAGAGGCAAGGCCCCCCTTTAAATGTCGATTGAAATTATTTTTCATTCTAATTCATAGAAATGGAGTAGCGTGCAATGGTGTCGTCTCATACAACTGTGAGTTACTAGCAAAATTTGTGGGCAAAAATGGGTGATCAGTGTATTATTCTCTTCTGTTTGTGCCTTGTCTTTAGCTTTTTCTTCTATATGTAACATTATGTAGAGGCAAGGCCCCCCTCTAAATCTGGATTGAAATTATTTTTCATTCTAATTCATAGAAATGGAGTAGCGTGCAATGGTGTCGTCTCATACAACTGTGAGTTAGTAGAAAAATTTGTGGGCAGAAAATGGATGATCAGTGTCTTATTCTCTTCTGTTTGTGCCTTGTCTTTAGCTTTTTCTTCTATATTTAACATTATGTAGAGGCAAGGCCCCCCTCTAAATCTGGATCGAAATTATTTTTCATTCGAATTCATAGAAATGGAGTAGCGTGCAATGGTGTCGTCTCATACAACTGTGAGTTAGTAGCAAAATTTATGGGCACAAAATGGGTGATCAGTGTCTTATTCTATTCTGTTTGTGCCTTGTCTTTACTTTTTCTTCTATATTTAACATTACGTAGAGGCAAGGCCCACCCTAAATCTGGATTGAAATTATTTTTCATTCTAATTCATAGAAATGGAGTAGCGTGCAATGGTGTCGTCTCATACAACTGTGAGTTAGTAGAAAAATTTGAGGGCACAAAATGGGTGATCAGTGTCTTATTCTCTTCTGTTTGTGCCTTGTCTTTACCTTTTTTTTCTATATTTAACATTATGTAGAGGCAAGGCCCCCTCTAAATCTGGATTGAACTTATTTTTCATTCTAATTCATAGAAATGGAGTAGCGTGCAATGGTGTCGTCTCATACAACTGGGAGTTAGTAAAAAAATTTGTGGGCACAAAATTGGTGATCAGTGACTTATTCTCTTCTGTTTGTGCCTTGTCTTTAGCTTTTTCTTCTATATTTAACATTATGTAGAGGCAAGGCCCCCCCTCTAAATCTGGATTGAAATTATTTTTCATTCTAATTCATAGAAATGGAGTAGCGTGCAATGGTATCGTCTCATAGAACTGTGAGTTAGTAGCAAAATTTGTGGGCACAAAATGGGAGATCAGTGTCTTATTCTATTCTGTTTGTTTCTTGTCTTTACCTTTTTCTTCTATATTTAACATTATGTAGAGGCAAGGCCCCCCGCTAAATCATGATTGAAATTATTTTTCATTCTAATTCATAGAAATAGAGTAGCGTGCAATGGTGTCGTCTCATACAACTGTGAGTTAGTAGAAAAATTTGTGGGCACAAAATGTTTGATCAGAGATTTTTCTCTTCTGTTTGCGTCTTGTCTTTAGCTTTTTCTTCTATATTTAACATTATGTACAGGCAAGGCCCCCTCTAAATCTGGATTGAAATTATTTTTCATTCTAATTCATAGAAATGGAGTAGCGTGCAATGGTGTCCTCTCATACAAATGTGATATAGTAGAAAAATTTGTGGGCACAAAATGGGTGATCAGTGACTTATTCTCTTCTGTTTGTGCCTTGTCTTTAGCTTTTTCTTCTATATTTAACATTATGTAGAGGCAAGGCCCCCCTTTAAATGTCGATTGAAATTATTTTTCATTCTAATTCATAGAAATGGAGTAGCGTGCAATGGTGTCGTCTCATACAACTGTGAGTTACTAGCAAAATTTGTGGGCAAAAATGGGTGATCAGTGTATTATTCTCTTCTGTTTGTGCCTTGTCTTTAGCTTTTTCTTCTATATGTAACATTATGTAGAGGCAAGGCCCCCCTCTAAATCTGGATTGAAATTATTTTTCATTCTAATTCATAGAAATGGAGTAGCGTGCAATGGTGTCGTCTCATACAACTGTGAGTTAGTAGAAAAATTTGTGGGCAGAAAATGGATGATCAGTGTCTTATTCTCTTCTGTTTGTGCCTTGTCTTTAGCTTTTTCTTCTATATTTAACATTATGTAGAGGCAAGGCCCCCCTCTAAATCTGGATCGAAATTATTTTTCATTCGAATTCATAGAAATGGAGTAGCGTGCAATGGTGTCGTCTCATACAACTGTGAGTTAGTAGCAAAATTTATGGGCACAAAATGGGTGATCAGTGTCTTATTCTATTCTGTTTGTGCCTTGTCTTTACTTTTTCTTCTATATTTAACATTACGTAGAGGCAAGGCCCACCCTAAATCTGGATTGAAATTATTTTTCATTCTAATTCATAGAAATGGAGTAGCGTGCAATGGTGTCGTCTCATACAACTGTGAGTTAGTAGAAAAATTTGAGGGCACAAAATGGGTGATCAGTGTCTTATTCTCTTCTGTTTGTGCCTTGTCTTTACCTTTTTTTTCTATATTTAACATTATGTAGAGGCAAGGCCCCCTCTAAATCTGGATTGAACTTATTTTTCATTCTAATTCATAGAAATGGAGTAGCGTGCAATGGTGTCGTCTCATACAACTGGGAGTTAGTAAAAAAATTTGTGGGCACAAAATTGGTGATCAGTGACTTATTCTCTTCTGTTTGTGCCTTGTCTTTAGCTTTTTCTTCTATATTTAACATTATGTAGAGGCAAGGCCCCCCCTCTAAATCTGGATTGAAATTATTTTTCATTCTAATTCATAGAAATGGAGTAGCGTGCAATGGTATCGTCTCATAGAACTGTGAGTTAGTAGCAAAATTTGTGGGCACAAAATGGGAGATCAGTGTCTTATTCTATTCTGTTTGTTTCTTGTCTTTATCTTTTTCTTCTATATTTAACATTATGTAGAGGCAAGGCCCCCCGCTAAATCATGATTGAAATTATTTTTCATTCTAATTCATAGAAATAGAGTAGCGTGCAATGGTGTCGTCTCATACAACTGTGAGTTAGTAGAAAAATTTGTGGGCACAAAATGTTTGATCAGAGATTTTTCTCTTCTGTTTGCGTCTTGTCTTTAGCTTTTTCTTCTATATTTAACATTATGTACAGGCAAGGCCCCCTCTAAATCTGGATTGAAATTATTTTTCATTCTAATTCATAGAAATGGAGTAGCGTGCAATGGTTTCGTCTCATACAACTGTGAGTTAGTAGAAAAATTTGTGGGCACAAAATGGGTTATCAGTGACTTATTCTCTTCTGTTTGTGACTTGTCTTTAGCTTTTTCTTCTATATTTAACATTATGTAGAGGCAAGGCCCCCCTCTAAATCTGGATTGAAATTATTTTTCATTCTAATTCATAGAAATAAAGTAGCGTGCAATGGTGTCGTCTCATACAACTATGAGTTAGTAGAAATATTTTTTGGCACAAAATGGGTGATCAGTGTCTTATTCTCTTCTGTTTGTGCCTTGTCTTTAGCTTTTTCTTCTATATTTAACATTATGTAGAGGCAAGGCCCCCCCTCTAAATCTGGATTGAAATTATTTTTCATTCTAATTCATAGAAATGGAGTAGCGTGCAATGGTATCGTCTCATAGAACTGTGAGTTAGTAGCAAAATTTGTGGGCACAAAATGGGAGATCAGTGTATTATTCTATTCTGTTTGTTTCTTGTCTTTACCTTTTTCTTCTATATTTAACATTATGTAGAGGCAAGGCCCCCCGCTAAATCATGATTGAAATTATTTTTCATTCTAATTCATAGAAATAGAGTAGCGTGCAATGGTGTCGTCTCATACAACTGTGATATAGTAGAAAAATTTGTGGGCACAAAATGGGTGATCAGTGACTTATTCTCTTCTGTCTGAGCCTTGTCTTTAGCTTTTTCTTCTATATTTAACATTATGTAGAGGCAAGGCCCCCCTCTAAATCTGGATTGAAATTATTTTTCATTCTAATACATAGAAATAGAGTAGCGTGCAATGGTGTCGTCTCATACAACTGTGATATAGTAGAAAAATTTGTGGGCACAAAATGGGTGATCAGTGTCTTATTCTCTTCTGTTTGTGCCGTGTCTTTACCTTTTTCTTCTATATTTAACATTATGTAGAGGCAAGGCCCCCCTCTAAATCTGGATTGAAATTATTTTTCATTCTAATTCATAGAAATGGAGTAGCGTGCAATGGTGTCGTCTCATACAACTGTGATATAGTAGAAAAATTTGTGGGCACAAAATGGGTGATCAGTGACTTATTCTCTTCTGTTTGTGCCTTGTCTTTAGCTTTTTCTTCTATATTTAACATTATGTAGAGGCAAGGCCCCCCTCTAAATCTGGATTGAAATTATTTTTCATTCTAATTCATAGAAATAGAGTAGTGTGCAATGGTGTCGTCTCATACAACTGTGAGATAGTAGAAAAATTTGTGGGCACAAAATGGGTGATCAGTGTCTTATTCTCTTCTGTTTGTGCCTTGTCTTTAGCTTTTTCTTCTATATTTAACATTATGTAGAGGCAAGGCCCGCCTTTAAATGTCGATTGAAATTATTTTTCATTCTAATTCACAGAAATTGAGTAGCGTGCAATGGTGTCGTCTCATACAACTGTGAGTTAGTAGAAAAATTTGTGGGCACAAAATGGGTGATCACTGTCTTATTCTCTTCTGTTTGTGCCTTGTCGTTAGCTTTTTCTTCTATATTTAACATTATGTAGAGGCAAGGCCCCCCTCTAAATTTCGATTGAAATTATTTTTCATTCTAATTCATAGAAATGGAGTAGCGTGCAATGGTGTCGTCTCATACAACTGTGAGTTAGTAGCAAAATTTGTGGGCACAAAAAGGGTGATCAGTGTCTTATTCTCTTCTGTTTGTGCCTTGTCTTTACCTTTTTCTTCTATATTTAACATTATGTAGAGGCAAGGCCCCCGCTAAATCTGGATTGAAATTATTTTTCATTCTAATTCATAGAAATAGAGTAGTGTGCAATGGTGTCGTCTCATACAACTGTGAGTTAGTAGAAAAATTTGTGGGCACAAAATGGGTGATCAGTGTCTTATTCTCTTCTGTTTGTGCCTTGTCTTTAGCTTTTTCTTCTATATTTAACATTATGTAGAGGCAAGGCCCTCCTCAAAATCTGGATTGAAATGATTTTTCATTCTAATTCATAGAAATGGAGTAGCGTGCAATGGTGTCGTCTCATACAATTGTGAGTTAGTAGAAAAATTTGTGGGCACAAAATGGGCGATCAGTGTCTTATTCTCTTCTGTTTGTGCGTTGTCTTAAGATTTTTCTCCTATATTTAACATTATGTAGAGGCATCCCCCCTCTAAATCTGGTTTCAAATTATTTTTCATTCTAATTCATAGAAATGCAGTAGCGTGCAATGGTGTCGTCTCATACAACTGTGAGTTAGTAGAAAAATTTGTGGGCACAAAATGGGTGATCAGTGACATATTCTCTTCTTTTTGTGCCTTGTCTTTAGCTTTTTCTTCTATATTTAACATTATGTAGAGGCAAGGCCCCCCTCTAAATCTGGATTGAAAGTATTTTTCATTCTAATTCATAGAAATGGAGTAGCGTGCAATGGTGTCGTCTCATACAACTGTGAGTTAGTAGAAAAATTTGTGGGCACAAAATGGGTGATCAGTGTCTTATTCTCTTCTGTTTGTGCCTTGTCTTTACCTTTTTCTTCTATATTTAACATTATGTAGAGGCAAGGCCCCCTCTAAATCTGGATTGAAATTATTTTTCATTCTAATTCATAGAAATAGAGTAGTGTGCAATGGTGTCGTCTCATACAACTGTGAGTTAGTAGAAAAATTTGTGGGCACAAAATGGGTGATCAGTGTCTTATTCTCTTCTGTTTGTGCCTTGTCTTTAGCTTTTTCTTCTATATTTAACATTATGTAGAGGCAAGGCCCTTCTCAAAATCTGGATTGAAATGATTTTTCATTCTAATTCATAGAAATGGAGTAGCGTGCAATGGTGTCGTCTCATACAATTGTGAGTTAGTAGAAAAATTTGTGGGCACAAAATGGGCGATCAGTGTCTTATTCTCTTCTGTTTGTGCCTTGTCTTAAGATTTTTCTCCTATATTTAACATTATGTAGAGGCATCCCCCCTCTAAATCTGGTTTCAAATTATTTTTCATTCTAATTCATAGAAATGCAGTAGCGTGCAATGGTGTCGTCTCATACAACTGTGAGTTAGTAGAAAAATTTGTGGGCACAAAATGGGTGATCAGTGACATATTCTCTTCTTTTTGTGCCTTGTCTTTAGCTTTTTCTTCTATATTTAACATTATGTAGAGGCAAGGCCCCCCTCTAAATCTGGATTGAAAGTATTTTTCATTCTAATTCATAGAAATGGAGTAGCGTGCAATGGTGTCGTCTCATACAACTGTGAGTTAGTAGAAAAATTTGTGGGCACAAAATGGGTGATCAGTGTCTTATTCTCTTCTGTTTGTGCCTTGTCTTTACCTTTTTCTTCTATATTTAACATTATGTAGAAGCAAGGCCCCCCTCTAAATCTGGATTGAAATTATTTTTCATTCTAATTCATAGAAATGGAGTAGCGTGCAATGGTGTCGTCTCATACAACTGTGAGTTAGTAGAAAAATTTGTGGGCACAAAATTGGTGATCAGTGACTTATTCTCTTCTGTTTGTGCCTTGTCTTTAGCTTTTTCTTCTATATTTAACATTATGTAGAGGCAAGGCCCCCCTCTAAATCTGGATTGAAATTATTTTTCATTCTAATTCATAGAAATGGAGTAGCGTGCAATGGTGTCGTCTCATACAACTGTGAGTTAGTAGAAAAATTTGTGGGCACAAAATGGGTGATCAGTGTCTTATTCTCTTCTGTTTGTGCCTTGTCTTTAGCTTTTTATTCTATATTTAACATTATGTAGAGGCAAGGCACCCCCTCTAAATGTGGATTGAAATTATTTTTCATTCTAATTCATAGAAATGGAGTAGCGTGCAATGGTGTCATCTCATACAACTGTAAGTTAGTAGCAAAATTTGTGGGCACAAAATGGGTGATCAGTGACTTATTCTCTTCTTTTTGGGCCTTGTCTTTACCTTTTTCTTCTATATTTAACATTATGTAGAGGCAAGGCCCCCTCTAAATCTGGATTGAAATTATTTTTTATTCTAATTCATAGAAATGGAGTAGCGTGCAATGGTTTCGTCTCATACAACTGTGAGTTAGTAGAAAAATTTGTGGGCACAAAATGGGTGATCAGTGACTTATTCTCTTCTGTCTGAGCTTTGTCTTTAGCTTTTTCTTCTATATTTAACATTATATAGAGGCAAGGCCCCCCTCTAAATCTGGATTGAAATTATTTTTCATTCTAATTCATAGAAATGGAGTAGCGTGCAATGGTGTCGGCTCATACAACTGTGAGTTAGTAAAAAAATTTGTGGGCACAAAATGGGTGATCAGTGTATTATTCTCTTCTGTTTGTGCCTTGTCTTTAGCTTTTTCTTCTATATGTAACATTATGTAGAGGCAAGGCCCCCCTCTAAATCTGGATTGAAATTATTTTTCATTCTAATTCATAGAAATGGAGTAGCGTGCAATGGTGTCGTCTCATACAACTGTGATATAGTAGAAAAATTTGTGGGCACAAAATGGGTGATCAGTGACTTATTCTCTTCTGTTTGTGCCTTGTCTTTAGCTTTTTCTTCTATATTTAACATTATGTAGAGGCAAGGCCCCCTCTAAATCTGGATTGAAATTATTTTTCATTCTAATTCATAGAAATGGAGTAGCGTGCAATGGTGTCGTCTCATACAACTGTGATATAGTAGAAAAATTTGTGGGCACAAAATGGGCGATCAGTGACTTATTCTCTTCTGTTTGTGCCTTGTCTTTAGCTTTTTCTTCTATATTTAACATTATGTAGAGGCAATGCCCCCTTCTAAATCTGGATTGAAATTATTTTTCATTCTAATTCATAGAAATGGAGTAGCGTGCAATGGTGTCGTCTCATACAACTGTGAGTTAGTAGAAAAATTTGTGGGCACAAAATGTTTGATCAGAGTCATATTCTCTTCTGTTTGTGCCTTGTCATTACCTTTTTCTTCTATATTTAACAATATGTAGAAGCAAGGCCCCCCTCTAAATCTGGATTGAAATTATTTTTCATTCTAATTCATAGAAATGGAGTAGTGTGCAATGGTGTCGTCTCATACAACTGTGAGTTAGTAGAAAAATTTGAGGGCACAAAATGGGTGATCAGTGTCTTATTCTCTTCTGTTTGTGCCTTGTCTTTACCTTTTTCTTCTATATTTAACATTATGTAGAGGCAAGGCCCCCCCTCTAAATGTGGATTGAAATTATTTTTCATTCTAATTCATACAAATGGAGTAGCGTGCAATGGTGTCGTCTCATACAACTGTAAGTTAGTAGCAAAATTTGTGGGCACAAAATGGGTGATCAGTGACTTATTCTCTTCTGTTTGGGCCTTGTCTTTACCTTTTTCTTCTATATTTAACATTATGTAGAGGCAAGGCCCCCTCTAAATCTGGATTGAAATTATTTTTTATTCTAATTCATAGAAATGGAGTAGCGTGCAATGGTTTCGTCTCATACAACTGTGAGTTAGTAGAAAAATTTGTGGGCACAAAATGGGTGATCAGTGACTTATTCTCTTCTGTCTTAGCCTTGTCTTTAGCTTTTTCTTCTATATTTAACATTATGTAGAGGCAAGGCCCCCCTGTCAATCTGGATTGAAATTATTTTTCATTCTAATTCATAGAAATGGAGTAGCGTGCAATGGTGTCGTCTCATACAACTGTGAGTTAGTAGAAAAATTTGTGGGCAGAAAATGGGTGATCAGTGTATTATTCTCTTCTGTTTGTGCCTTGTCTTTAGCTTTTTCTTCTATATGTAACATTATGTAGAGGCAAGGCCCCCCTCTAAATCTGGATTGAAATTATTTTTCATTCTAATTCATAGAAATGGAGTAGCGTGCAATGGTGTCGTCTCATACAACTGTGATATAGTAGAAAAATTTGTGGGCACAAAATGGGTGATCAGTGACTTATTCTCTTCTGTTTGTGCCTTGTCTTTAGCTTTTTCTTCTATATTTAACATTATGTAGAGGCAATGCCCCCTTCTAAATCTGGATTGAAATTAATTTTCATTCTAATTCATAGAAATGGAGTAGCGTGCAATGGTGTCGTCTCATACAACTGTGAGTTAGTAGAAAAATTTGTGGGCACAAAATGTTTGATCAGAGTCTTATTCTCTTCTGTTTGTGCCTTGTGTTTAGCTTTTTCTTCTATATTTAACATTATGTAGAGGCAAGGCCCTCCTCAAAATCTGGATTGAAATTATTTTTCATTCTAATTCATAGAAATGGAGTAGCGTGCAATGGTGTCGTCTCTTACAACTGTGAGTTAGTAGAAAAATTTGTGGGCACAACATGGGTGATCAGAGTCTTATTCTCTTCTGTTTGTGCCTTGTCTTTACATTTTCTTCAATATTTAAAATTATGCAGAAGCAAGGCCCCCTCTAAATCTGGATTGAAATTATTTTTCTTTCTAATTCATAGAAATGGAGTAGCGTGCAATGGTGTCGTCTCATACAACTGTGTGTTAGTAGAAAAATTTGTGGGCACAAAATGGGTGATCAGTGACTTATCCTCTTCTGTTTGAGCCTTGTCTTTAGCTTTTTCTTCTATATTTAACATTATGTAGAGGCATGGCCCCCTCTAAATCTGGTTTGAAATTATTTTTCTTTCTAATTCATAGAAATGGAGTAGCGTGCAATGGTGTCGTCTCATACAACTGTGAGTTAGTAGAAAAATTTGTGTGCACAAAATGGGTGATCAGTGTCTTATTCTCTTCTGTTTGTGCCTTGTGTTTAGCTTTTTCTTCTATATTTAACATTATGTAGAGGCAAGGCCACCCTCTAAGTCTGGATTGAAATTATTTATCATTCTAATTCATAGAAATGGAGTAGCGTGCAATGGTGTCGTCTCATACAACTGTGAGTTAGTAGAAAAATTTGTGGGCACAAAATGGGCGATCAGTGTCTTATTCTCTTCTGTTTGTGCCTTGTCTTTAGCTTTTTCTTCTATATTTAACATTATGTAGAGGCAAGGCCCTCTCTAAATCTGGATTGAAATTATTTTTCATTCTAATTCATAGAAATGGTGTAACGCGCAATGGTGTCGTCTCATACAACTGTGAGTTAGTAGAAAAATTTGTGGGCACAAAATGGGTGATCAGTGACTTATTCTCTTCTGTTTGAGCCTTGTCTTTAGCTTTTTCTTCTATATTTAACATTATGTAGAGGCAAGGCCCCCCTCTAAATCTGGATTGAAATTATTTTTCATTCTAATTCATAGAAATGGAGTAGCGTGAAATGGTGTCGTCTCATACAACTGTGAGTTAGTAGAAAAATTTATGGGCACAAAATGTTTGATCAGAGTCTTATTCTCTTCTGTTTGTGCCTTGTGTTTAGCTTTTTCTTCTATATTTAACATTATGTAGAGGCAAGGCCCTCCTCAAAATCTGGATTGAAATTATTTTTCATTCTAATTCATAGAAATGGATGAGCGTGAAATGGTGTCGTCTCATACAACTGTGAGTTAGTAGAAAAATTTGTGGGCACAAAATGTTTGATCAGAGTCTTATTCTCTTCTGTTTGTGCCTTGTGTTTAGCTATTTCTTCTATATTTAACATTATGTAGAGGAAAGGTCCTCCTCAAAATCTGGATTGAAATTATTTTTCATTCTAATTCATAGAAATGGAGTAGCGATCAATGGTGTCGTCTCATACAACTGTGACTTAGTAGAAAAATTTGTGTGCACAAAATGGGTGATCAGTGTCTTATTCTCTTCTGTTTGTGCCTTGTGTTTAGCTTTTTCTTCTATATTTAACATTATGTAGAGGCAAGGCCCCCCTCTAAATCTGGATTGAAATTATTTATCATTCTAATTCATAGAAATGGAGTAGCGTGCAATGGTGTCGTCTCATACAACTGTGAGTTAGTAGAAAAATTTGTGGGCACAAAATGGGCGATCAGTGTCTTATTCTCTTCTGTTTGTGCCTTGTCTTTAGCTTTTTCTTCTATATTTAACATTATGTAGAGGCAAGGCCCTCTCTAAATCTGGATTGAAATTATTTTTCATTCTAATTCATAGAAATGGAGTAACGCGCAATGGTGTCGTCTCATACAACTGTGAGTTAGTAGAAAAATTTGTGGGCACAAAATGGGTGATCAGTGACATATTCTCTTCTTTTTGTGCCTTGTCTTTAGCTTTTTCTTCTATATTTAACATTATGTAGAGGCAAGGCCCCCCTCTAAATCTGGATTGAAATTATTTTTCATTCTAATTCATAGAAATGGAGTAGCGTGCAATGGTGTCGTCTCATACAACTGTGAGTTAGTAGAAAAATTTGTGGGCACAAAATGGGCGATCAGTGTTTTATTCTCTTCTGTTTGTGCCTTGTCTTAAGATTTTTCTCCTATATTTAACATTATGTAGAGGCAAGGCCCTCTTCAAAATCTGGATTGAAATTATTTTTCATTCTAATTCATAGAAATGGAGTAGCGTGCAATGGTGTCGTCTCATACAACTGTGAGTTAGTAGAAAAATTTGTGGGCATAAAATAGGTGATCAGTGTCTTATTCTCTTCTGTTTGTGCCTTGTCTTTACCTTTTCCTTCTATATTTAACATTATGTAGAGGCAAGGCCCCCCTCTAAATCTTGATTGAAATTATTTTTCTTTCTAATTCATAGAAATGGAGTAGCGTGCAATGGTGTCGTCTCATACAACTGTGAGTTAGTAGAAAAATTGGTGGGCACAAAATGGGCGATCAGTGTATTATTCTCTTCTGTTTGTGCCTTGTCTTAAGATTTTTCTCCTATATTTAACATTATGTAGAGGCATGGCCCCCTCTAAATCTGGTTTGAAATTATTTTTCTTTCTAATTCATAGAAATGGAGTAGCGTGCAATGGTGTCGTCTCATACAACTGTGAGTTAGTAGAAAAATTTGTGGGCACAAAATGGGTGATCAGTGACATATTCTCTTCTTTTTGTGCCTTGTCTTTAGCTTTTTCTTCTATATTTAACATTATGTAGAGGCAAGGCAACCCCTCTAAATCTGGATTGAAATTATTTTTCATTCTAATTCATAGAAATGGAGTAGCGTGCAATGGTGTCGTCTCATACAACTGTGAGTTAGTAGAAAAATTTGTGGGCACAAAATGGATGATCAGTGACTTATTCTCTTCTGTTTGTGCCTTGTCTTTAGCTTTTTCTTCTATATTTAACATTATGTAGAGGCAAGGCCCCCCTCTAAATCTGGATTGAAATTATTTTTCATTCTACTTCATAGAAATGGAGTAGCGTGCAATGGTGTCGTCTCATACAACTGTGAGTTAGTAGAAAAATTTGTGGGCACAAAATGGGTGATCAGTGACTTATTCTCTTCTGTTTGAGCCTTGTCTTTAGCTTTTTCTTCTATATTTAACATTATGTAGAGGCAAGGCCCCCCTCTAAATCTGGATTGAAATTATTTTTCATTCTAATTCATAGAAATGGAGTAGCGTGAAATGGTGTCGTCTCATACAACTGTGAGTTAGTAGAAAAATTTATGGGCACAAAATGTTTGATCAGAGTCTTATTCGCTTCTGTTTGTGCCTTGTGTTTAGCTTTTTCTTCTATATTTAACATTATGTAGAGGCAAGGCCCTCCTCAAAATCTGGATTGAAATTATTTTTCATTCTAATTCATAGAAATGGATTAGCGTGAAATGGTGTCGTCTCATACAACTGTGAGTTAGTAGAAAAATTTGTGGGCACAAAATGTTTGATCAGAGTCTTATTCTCTTCTGTTTGTGCCTTGTGTTTAGGTTTTTCTTCTATATTTAACATTATGTAGAGGAAAGGTCCTCCTCAAAATCTGGACTGAAATTATTTTTCATTCTAATTCATAGAAATGGAGTAGCGATCAATGGTGTCGTCTCATACAACTGTGACTTAGTAGAAAAATTTGTGTGCACAAAATGGGTGATCAGTGTCTTATTCTCTTCTGTTTGTGCCTTGTGTTTAGCTTTTTCTTCTATATTTAACATTATGTAGAGGCAAGGCCCCCCTCTAAATCTGGATTGAAATTATTTATCATTCTAATTCATAGAAATGGAGTAGCGTGCAATGGTGTCGTCTCATACAACTGTGAGTTAGTAGAAAAATTTGTGGGCACAAAATGGGCGATCAGTGTCTTATTCTCTTCTGTTTGTGCCTTGTCTTTAGCTTTTTCTTCTATATTTAACATTATGTAGAGGCAAGGCCCTCTCTAAATCTGGATTGAAATTATTTTTCATTCTAATTCATAGAAATGGAGTAACGCGCAATGGTGTCGTCTCATACAACTGTGAGTTAGTAGAAAAATTTGTGGGCACAAAATGGGTGATCAGTGACATATTCTCTTCTTTTTGTGCCTTGTCTTTAGCTTTTTCTTCTATATTTAACATTATGTAGAGGCAAGGCCCCCCTCTAAATCTGGATTGAAATTATTTTTCATTCTAATTCATAGAAATGGAGTAGCGTGCAATGGTGTCGTCTCATACAACTGTGAGTTAGTAGAAAAATTTGTGGGCACAAAATGGGCGATCAGTGTTTTATTCTCTTCTGTTTGTGCCTTGTCTTAAGATTTTTCTCCTATATTTAACATTATGTAGAGGCAAGGCCCTCTTCAAAATCTGGATTGAAATTATTTTTCATTCTAATTCATAGAAATGGAGTAGCGTGCAATGGTGTCGTCTCATACAACTGTGAGTTAGTAGAAAAATTTGTGGGCACAAAATGTTTGATCAGAGTCTTATTCTCTTCTGTTTGTGCCTTGTGTTTAGCTTTTTCTTCTATATTTAACATTTTGTAGAGGCAAGTCCCCCCTCTAAATCTGGATTGAAATTATTTTTCATTCTAATTCATAGAAATGGAGTAGCGTGCAATGGTGTCGTCTCATACAACTGTGAGTTAGTAGAAAAATTTTCGGGCACAAAATGGGCGATCAGTGTATTATTCTCTTCTGTTTGTGCCTTGTCTTAAGATTTTTCTCCTATATTTAACATTATGTAGAGGCATGGCCCCCTCTAAATCTGGTTTGAAATTATTTTTCTTTCTAATTCATAGAAATGGAGTAGCGTGCAATGGTGTCGTCTCATACAACTGTGAGTTAGTAGAAAAATTTGTGGGCACAAAATGGGTGATCAGTGACATATTCTCTTCTTTTTGTGCCTTGTCTTTAGCTTTTTCTTCTATATTTAACATTATGTAGAGGCAAGGCAACCCCTCTAAATCTGGATTGAAATTATTTTTCATTCTAATTCATAGAAATGGAGTAGCGTGCAATGGTGTCGTCTCATACAACTGTGAGTTAGTAGAAAAATTTGTGGGCACAAAATGGGTGATCAGTGACATATTCTCTTCTTTTTGTGCCTTGTCTTTAGCTTTTTCTTCTATATTTAACATTATGTAGAGGCAAGGCAACCCCTCTAAATCTGGATTGAAATTATTTTTCATTCTAATTCATAGAAATGGAGTAGCGTGCAATGGTGTCGTCTCATACAACTGTGAGTTAGTAGAAAAATTTGTGGGCACAAAATGGATGATCAGTGACTTATTCTCTTCTGTTTGTGCCTTGTCTTTAGCTTTTTCTTCTATATTTAACATTATGTAGAGGCAAGGCCCCCCTCTAAATCTGGATTGAAATTATTTTTCATTCTACTTCATAGAAATGGAGTAGCGTGCAATGGTGTCGTCTCATACAACTGTGAGTTAGTAGAAAAATTTGTGGGCACAAAATGGGTGATCAGTGACTTATTCTCTTCTGTTTGAGCCTTGTCTTTAGCTTTTTCTTCTATATTTAACATTATGTAGAGGCAAGGCCCCCCTCTAAATCTGGATTGAAATTATTTTTCATTCTAATTCATAGAAATGGAGTAGCGTGAAATGGTGTCGTCTCATACAACTGTGAGTTAGTAGAAAAATTTATGGGCACAAAATGTTTGATCAGAGTCTTATTCGCTTCTGTTTGTGCCTTGTGTTTAGCTTTTTCTTCTATATTTAACATTATGTAGAGGCAAGGCCCTCCTCAAAATCTGGATTGAAATTATTTTTCATTCTAATTCATAGAAATGGATTAGCGTGAAATGGTGTCGTCTCATACAACTGTGAGTTAGTAGAAAAATTTGTGGGCACAAAATGTTTGATCAGAGTCTTATTCTCTTCTGTTTGTGCCTTGTGTTTAGGTTTTTCTTCTATATTTAACATTATGTAGAGGAAAGGTCCTCCTCAAAATCTGGACTGAAATTATTTTTCATTCTAATTCATAGAAATGGAGTAGCGATCAATGGTGTCGTCTCATACAACTGTGACTTAGTAGAAAAATTTGTGTGCACAAAATGGGTGATCAGTGTCTTATTCTCTTCTGTTTGTGCCTTGTGTTTAGCTTTTTCTTCTATATTTAACATTATGTAGAGGCAAGGCCCCCCTCTAAATCTGGATTGAAATTATTTATCATTCTAATTCATAGAAATGGAGTAGCGTGCAATGGTGTCGTCTCATACAACTGTGAGTTAGTAGAAAAATTTGTGGGCACAAAATGGGCGATCAGTGTCTTATTCTCTTCTGTTTGTGCCTTGTCTTTAGCTTTTTCTTCTATATTTAACATTATGTAGAGGCAAGGCCCTCTCTAAATCTGGATTGAAATTATTTTTCATTCTAATTCATAGAAATGGAGTAACGCGCAATGGTGTCGTCTCATACAACTGTGAGTTAGTAGAAAAATTTGTGGGCACAAAATGGGTGATCAGTGACATATTCTCTTCTTTTTGTGCCTTGTCTTTAGCTTTTTCTTCTATATTTAACATTATGTAGAGGCAAGGCCCCCCTCTAAATCTGGATTGAAATTATTTTTCATTCTAATTCATAGAAATGGAGTAGCGTGCAATGGTGTCGTCTCATACAACTGTGAGTTAGTAGAAAAATTTGTGGGCACAAAATGGGCGATCAGTGTTTTATTCTCTTCTGTTTGTGCCTTGTCTTAAGATTTTTCTCCTATATTTAACATTATGTAGAGGCAAGGCCCTCTTCAAAATCTGGATTGAAATTATTTTTCATTCTAATTCATAGAAATGGAGTAGCGTGCAATGGTGTCGTCTCATACAACTGTGAGTTAGTAGAAAAATTTGTGGGCACAAAATGTTTGATCAGAGTCTTATTCTCTTCTGTTTGTGCCTTGTGTTTAGCTTTTTCTTCTATATTTAACATTTTGTAGAGGCAAGTCCCCCCTCTAAATCTGGATTGAAATTATTTTTCATTCTAATTCATAGAAATGGAGTAGCGTGCAATGGTGTCGTCTCATACAACTGTGAGTTAGTAGAAAAATTTTCGGGCACAAAATGGGCGATCAGTGTATTATTCTCTTCTGTTTGTGCCTTGTCTTAAGATTTTTCTCCTATATTTAACATTATGTAGAGGCATGGCCCCCTCTAAATCTGGTTTGAAATTATTTTTCTTTCTAATTCATAGAAATGGAGTAGCGTGCAATGGTGTCGTCTCATACAACTGTGAGTTAGTAGAAAAATTTGTGGGCACAAAATGGGTGATCAGTGACATATTCTCTTCTTTTTGTGCCTTGTCTTTAGCTTTTTCTTCTATATTTAACATTATGTAGAGGCAAGGCAACCCCTCTAAATCTGGATTGAAATTATTTTTCATTCTAATTCATAGAAATGGAGTAGCGTGCAATGGTGTCGTCTCATACAACTGTGAGTTAGTAGAAAAATTTGTGGGCACAAAATGGATGATCAGTGACTTATTCTCTTCTGTTTGTGCCTTGTCTTTAGCTTTTTCTTCTATATTTAACATTATGTAGAGGCAAGGCCCCCCTCTAAATCTGGATTGAAATTATTTTTCATTCTACTTCATAGAAATGGAGTAGCGTGCAATGGTGTCGTCTCATACAACTGTGAGTTAGTAGAAAAATTTGTGGGCATAAAATGGGTGATCAGTGTCTTATTCTCTTCTGTTTGTGCCTTGTCTTTACCTTTTCCTTCTATATTTAACATTATGTAGAGGCAAGGCCCCCCTCTAAATCTGGATTGAAATTATTTTTCTTTCTAATTCATAGAAATGGAGTAGCGTGCAATGGTGTCGTCTCATACAACTGTGAGTTAGTAGAAAAATTTGTCGGCACAAAATGGGTGATCAGTGTCTTATTCTCTTCTGTTTGTGCCTTGTCTTTATCTTTTTCTTCTATATTTAACATTATGTAGAGTCAAGGCCCCCCTCTAAATCTAGATTGAAATTATTTTTTATTCAAATTCATAGAAATGGAGTAGCGTGCAATGGTGTCGTCTCATACAACTGTGAGTTAGTAGAAAAATTTGTAGGCACAATATGGGTGATCAGTGCCTTATTCTCTTCTGTTTGTGCCTTGTCTTTATCTTTTTCTTCTATATTTAACATTATGTAGAGGCAAGGCCCCCCTCTAAATCTGGATTGAAATTATTTTTCATTCTAATTCATAGAAATGGAGTAGCGTGCAATGGTGTCGTCTCATACAACTGTGAGTTAGTAGAAAAATTTGTGTGCACAAAATGGGCGATCAGTGTCTTATTCTCTTCTGTTTGTGCCTTGTCTTTAGCTTTTTCTTCTATATTTAACATTATGTAGAGGCAAGGCCCCCCTCTAAATCTGTATTGAAATTATTTTTCATTCTAATTCATAGAAATGGAGTAGCGTGCAATGGTGTCGTCTCATACAACTGTGAGTTAGTAGAAAAATTTGTGGGCACAAAATGGGTGATCAGTGTCTTATTCTCTTCTGTTTGTGCCTTGTCTTTACCTTTTCCTTCTATATTTAACATTATGTAGAGGCAAGGCCCCCCTCTAAATCTGGATTGAAATTATTTTTATTTCTAATTCATAGAAATGGAGTAGCTTGCAGCGGTGTCGTCTCATACAACTGTGAGTTAGTAGAAAAACTTGTGGGCACAAAATGGGTGATCAGTGACTTATACTCTTCTGTTTGTGCCTTGTCTTTATCTTTTTCTTCTATATTTAACATTATGTAGAGGCAAGGCCCCCCTCTAAATCTGGATTGAAAGTATTTTTCATTCTAATTCATAGAAATGGAGTAGCGTGCAATGGTGTCGTCTCATACAACTGTGACTTAGTAGAAAAATTCATGGGCACAAAATGGGTGATCAGTGATATATTCTCTTCTTTTTGTGCCTTGTCTTTAGCTTTTTCTTCTATATTTAACATTATGAAGAGGCAAGGCCCCCCCTCTAAATCTGGATTGAAATTATTTTTCATTCTAATTCATAGAAATGGAGATGCGTGCAATGGTGTCGTCTCATACAACTGTGAGTTAGTAAAAAAATTTGTGGGCACAAAATGGGTGATCAGTGACTTATTCTCTTCTGTTTGAGCCTTGTCTTTAGATTTTTCTTCTATATTTAACATTATGTAGAGGCAAGGCCCTCCTCAAAATCTGGATTGAAATTATTTTTCATTCTAATTCATAGAAATGGAGTAGCGTGCAATGGTGTCGTCTCATACAACTGTGAGTTAGTAGAAAAATTTGTGGGCACAAAATGTTTGATCAGTGTCTTATTCTCTTCTGTTTGTGCCTTGTCTTTAGCTTTTTCTTCTATATTTAACATTATGTAGAGGCAAGGCCCCCCTCTAAATCTGGATTGAAATTATTTTTCATTCTAATTCATAGAAATGGAGTAGCGTGCAATGGTGTCGTCTCATACAACTGTGAGTTAGTAGAAAAATTTGTGGGCACAAAATGGGTGATCAGTGACTTATTCTCTTCTGTTTGTGCCTTGTCTTTAGCTTTTTCTTCTATATTTAACATTATGTAGAGGCAAGGCCCCCCTCTAAATCTTGATGGAAATTATTTTTAATTCTAATTCATAGAAATGGAGTAGCGTGCAATGGTGTCGTCTCATACAACTGTCAGTTAGTAGAAAAATTTGTGGGCACAAAATGGGTGATCAGTGTCTTATTCTCTTCTGTTTGTGCCTTGTCTTTACCTTTTCCTTCTATATTTAACATTATGTAGAGGCAAGTCCCCCCTCTAAATCTGGATTGAAATTATTTTTCTTTCTAATTCATAGAAATGGAGTAGCGTGCAATGGTGTCGTCTCATACAACTGTGAGTTAGTAGAAAAATTTGTGGGCACAAAATGGGTGATCAGTGTCTTATTCTCTTCTGTTTGTGCCTTGTCTTTAGCTTTTTCTTCTATATTTAACATTATGTAGAGTCAAGGCCCCCCTCTAAATCTGGATTGAAATTATTTTTTATTCTAATTCATAGAAATGGAGTAGCGTGCAATGGTGTCGTCTCATACAACTGTGAGTTAGTAGAAAAATTTGTGGGCACAAAATGGGTGATCAGTGATATATTCTCTTCTGTTTGTGCCTTGTCGTTATCTTTTTCTTCTATATTTAACATTATGTAGAGTCAAGGCCCCCCTCTAAATCTGGATTGAAATTATTTTTCATACTAATTCATAGAAATGGAGTAGCGTGCAATGGTGTCGTCTCATACAACTGTGAGTTAGTAGAAAAATTTGTGGGCACAAAATGGGCGATCAGTGTCTTATTCTCTTCTGTTTGTGCCTTGTCTTAAGATTTTTCTCCTATATTTAACATTATTTAGAGGCATGGCCCCCACTAAATCTGGTTTGAAATTATTTTTCATTCTAATTCATAGAAATGGAGTAGCGTGCAATGGTGTCTTCTCATACAACTGTGAGTTAGTAGAAAAATTTGTGGGCAAAAAATGGGTGATCAGTGTCTTATTCTCTTCTGTTTGTGCCTTGTCTTTACCTTTTTCTTCTATATTTAACATTAAGGAGAGGCAAGGCCCCCCTCTAAATCTGGATTGAAATTATTTTTCATTCTAATTCATAGAAATGGAGTAGTGTGCAATGGTGTCGTTTCATACAACTGTGAGTTAGTAGAAAAATTTGTGGGCACAAAATGGGTGATCAGTGACTTATTCTCTTCTGTTTGAGCCTTGTCTTTACCTTTTTCTTCTCTATTTAACATTATGTAGAGGCAAAGCCCCCCTCTAAATCTGGATTGAAATTATTTTTCATTCTAATTCATAGAAATGGAGTAGCGTGCAATGGTGTCGTCTCATACAACTGTGAGTTAGTAGAAAAATTTATGGGCACAAAATGTTTGATCAGAGTCTTATTCTCTTCTGTTTGTGCCGTGTGTTTAGCTTTTTCTTCTATATTTAACATTATGTAGAGGCAAGGCCCTCCTCAAAATCTGGATTGAAATTATTTTTCATTCTAATTCATAGAAATGGAGTAGCGTGCAATGGTGTCGTCTCATACAACTGTGAGTTAGTAGAAAAATTTGTGGGCACAAAATGTTTGATCAGAGATTTATTCTCTTCTGTTTGTGCCTTGTGTTTAGCTTTTTCTTCTATATTTAACATTATGTAGAGGCAAGCCCCTCCTCAAAATCTGGATTGAAATTATTTTTCATTTTAATTCATAGAAATGGAGTAGCGTGCAATGGTGTCGTCTCATACAACTGTGAGTTAGTAGAAAAAAATGTTTGATCAGAGACTTATTCTCTTCTGTTTGTGCCTTGTCTTTAGCTTTTTCTTCTATATTTAACATTATGTAGAGGCAAGGCCCCCCTCTAAATCTGGATTGAAATTATTTTTCATTCTAATTCATAGAAATGGAGTAGCGTGCAATGGTGTCGTCTCATACTACTGTGAGTTAGTAAAAAAATTTGTGGGCACAAAATGGGTGATCAGTGACATATTCTCTTCTTTTTGTGCCTTGTCTTTAGCTTTTTCTTCTATATTTAACATTAAGTAGAGGCAAGGGCACCCTCTAAATCTGGATTGAAATTATTTTTCATTCTAATTCATAGAAATGGAGTAGCATGCAATGGTGTCGTGTCATACAACTGTGAGTTAGTAGAAAAATTTGTGGGCACAAAATGGGTGATCAGTGACTTATTCTCTTCTGTTTGTGCCTTGTCTTTAGCTTTTTCTTCTATATTTAACATTATCTAGAGGCAAGGCCCCCCTCTAAATCTGGATTGAAATTATTTTTCATTCTAATTCATGGAAATGGAGTAGCGTGGAATGGTGTCGTCTCATACAACTGTGAGTTAGTAGAAAAATTTGTGGGCACAAAATGGGTGATCTGTGACTTATTCTCTTCTGTTTGTGTCTTGACTTTACCTTTTTCTTCTATATTTAACATTATGTAGAGGCAAGGCCCCACTCTAAATCTGGATTGAAATTATTTTTCATTCTAATTCATGGAAATGGAGTAGCGTGCAATGGTGTCGTCTCATACAACTGTGAGTTAGTAGAAAAATTTGTGGGCACAAAATGGGTGATCAGTGTCTTATTCTCTTCTGTTTGTGCCTTGTCTTTACCTTTTCCTTCTATATTTAACATTATGTAGAGGCAAGGCCCCCCTCTAAATCTGGATTGAAAGTATTTTTCATTCTAATTCATAGAAATGGAGTAGCGTGCAATGGTGTCGTCTCATACAACTGTGAGTTAGTTGAAAAATTTGTGGGCATAAAATAGGTGATCAATTACTTATTCTCTTCTTTTTGTGCCTTGTCTTTAGCTTTTTCTTCTATATTTAAGATTATGTAGAGGCAAGGCCCCCCTCTAAATCTGGATTGAAATTATTTTTCATTCTAATTCATAGAAATGGAGTAGCGTGTAATGGTGTCGTCTCATACAACTGTGAGTTAGTAGAAAAATTTGTGGGCACAAAATGGGTGATCAGTGTCTTATTCTCTTCTGTTTGTGCCTTGTCTTTATCTTTTTCTTCTATATTTAACATTATGTTGAGGCAAGTCCCCCCTCTAAATCTGGATTGAAATTATTTTTCTTTTTAATTCATAGAAATGGAGTAGCGTGCAATGGTGTCATCTCATACAACTGTCAGTTAGTAGAAAAATTTGTGGGCAAAAAATGGTTGATCAGTGACTTATTCTCTTCTGTTTGTGCCTTGTCTTTACCTTTTTCTTCTATATTTAACATTATGGAGATGCAAGGCCCCCTTCTAAATCTGGATTGAAATTATTTTTCATTCTAATTCATAGAAATGGAGTAGCGTGCAATGGTGTCGTCTCATACAACTGTGAGTTAGTAGAAAAATTCGTGGGCACAAAATGGGTGATCAGTGACATATTCTCTTCTTTTTGTGCCTTGTCTTTAGCTTTTTCTTCTATATTTAACATTATGTAGAGGCAAGGCCCCCCTCTAAATCTGGATTGAAATTATTTTTCATTCTAATTCATAGAAATGGAGTAGCGTGCAATGGTGTCGTCTCATACAACTGTGAGTTAGTAGAAAAATTTGTGGGCACAAAATGGGTGATCAGTGTCTTATTCTCTTCTGTTTGTGCCTTGTCTTTACCTTTTCCTTCTATATTTAACATTATGTAGAGGCAAGCCCCCCCTCTAAATCTGGATTGAAATTATTTTTCTTTCTAATTCATAGAAATGGAGTAGCGTGCAATGGTGTCGTCTCATACAACTGTGAGGTAGTAGAAAAATTTGTGGGCACAAAATGGGTGATCAGTGTCTTATTCTCTTCTGTTTGTGCCTTGTCTTTATCTTTTTCTTCTATATTTAACATTATGTAGAGGCAAGGCCCCCCTCTAAATCTGGATTGAAAGTATTTTTCATTCTAATTCATAGAAATGGAGTAGCGTGCAATGGTGTCGTCTCATACAACTGTGAGTTAGTAGAAAAATTTGTGGGCACAAAATAGGTGATCAATGACTTATTCTCTTCTGTTTGTGCCTTGTCTTTAGCTTTTTCTTCTATATTTAACATTATGTAGAGGCAAGGCCCCCCTCTAAATCTGGATTGAAATTATTTTTCTTTCTAATTCATAGAAATGGAGTAGCGTGCAATGGTGTCGTCTCATACAACTGTGAGTTAGTAGAAAAATTTGTGGGCACAAAATGGGTGATCAGTGTCTTATTCTCTTCTGTTTGTGCCTTGTCTTTATCTTTTTCTTCTATATTTAACATTATGTAGAGGCAAGGCTCCCCTCTAAATCTGGATTGAAAGTATTTTTCATTCAAATTCATAGAAATGGAGTAGCGTGCAATGGTGTCGTCTCATACAACTGTGAGTTAGTAGAAAAATTTGTGGGCACAAAATGGGTGATCAGTGTCTTATTCTCTTCTGTTTGTGCCTTGTCTTTAGCTTTTTCTTCTATATTTAACATTATGTAGAGGCAAGGCCCCCCTCTAAATCTGGATTGAAATTATTTTTCATTCTAATTCATAGAAATGGAGTAGCGTGCAATAGTGTCATCTCATACAACTGTCAGTTAGTAGAAAAATTTGTGGGCAAAAAATGGGTGATCAGTATCTTATTCTCTTCTGTTTGTGCCTTGTCTTTACCTTTTTCTTCTATATTTAACATTATGTAGAGGCAAGCCCCCCCTCTAAATCTGGATTGAAATTTTTTTTCTTTCTAATTCATAGAAATGGAGTAGCGTGCAATGGTGTCGTCTCATACAACTGTGAGTTAGTAGAAAAATTTGTGGGCACAAAATGGGTGATCAGTGTCTTATTCTCTTCTGTTTGTGCCTTGTCTTTATCTTTTTCTTCTATATTTAACATTATGTAGAGGCAAGGCCCCCCTCTAAATCTGGATTGAAATTATTTTTCATTCTAATTCATAGAAATGGAGTAGCGTGCAATGGTGTCGTCTCATACAACTGAGAGTCAGTAGAAAAATTTGTGGGCACAAAATAGGTGATCAATGACTTATTCTCTTCTGTTTGTGCCTTGTCTTTAGCTTTTTCTTCTATATTTAACATTATGTAGAGGCAAGGCCCCCCTCTAAATCTGGATTGAAATTATTTTTCATTCTAATTCATAGAAATGGAGTAGCGTGCAATGGTGTCGTGTCATACAACTGTGAGTTAGTAGAAAAATTTGTGGGCACAAAATGGGTGATCAGTGTCTTATTCTCTTCTGTTTGTGCCTTGTCTTAAGATTTTTCTCCTATATTTAACATTATGTAGAGGCAAGGCCCCCCTCTAAATGTGGATTGAAATTATTTTTCATTCTAATTCATAGAAATGGAGTAGCGTGCAATGGTGTCGTCTCATAAAACTGTGAGATAGTAGCAAAATTTGTGGGCACAATATGGGAGATCAGTGTCTTATTCTCTTCTCTTTGTGCCTTGTCTTTACCTTTTTATTCTATATTTAACATTATGTAGAGGCAAGGCCCCCCTCTAAATCTGGATTGAAATTATTTTTCATTCTAATTCATGGAAATGGAGTAGCGTGCAATGGTGTCGTCTCATACAACTGTGAGTTAGTAGAAAAATTTGTGGGCACAAAATGGGTGATCAGTGTCTTATTCTCTTCTGTTTGTGCCTTGTCTTTACCTTTTCCTTCTATATTTAACATTATGTAGAGGCAAGGCCCCCCTCTAAATCTGGATTGAAAGTATTTTTCATTCTAATTCATAGAAATGGAGTAGCGTGCAATGGTGTCGTCTCATACAACTGTGAGTTAGTTGAAAAATTTGTGGGCATAAAATAGGTGATCAATTACTTATTCTCTTCTTTTTGTGCCTTGTCTTTAGCTTTTTCTTCTATATTTAAGATTATGTAGAGGCAAGGCCCCCCTCTAAATCTGGATTGAAATTATTTTTCATTCTAATTCATAGAAATGGAGTAGCGTGTAATGGTGTCGTCTCATACAACTGTGAGTTAGTAGAAAAATTTGTGGGCACAAAATGGGTGATCAGTGTCTTATTCTCTTCTGTTTGTGCCTTGTCTTTATCTTTTTCTTCTATATTTAACATTATGTAGAGGCAAGTCCCCCCTCTAAATCTGGATTGAAATTATTTTTCTTTTTAATTCATAGAAATGGAGTAGCGTGCAATGGTGTCATCTCATACAACTGTCAGTTAGTAGAAAAATTTGTGGGCAAAAAATGGTTGATCAGTGACTTATTCTCTTCTGTTTGTGCCTTGTCTTTACCTTTTTCTTCTATATTTAACATTATGGAGATGCAAGGCCCCCTTCTAAATCTGGATTGAAATTATTTTTCATTCTAATTCATAGAAATGGAGTAGCGTGCAATGGTGTCGTCTCATACAACTGTGAGTTAGTAGAAAAATTCGTGGGCACAAAATGGGTGATCAGTGACATATTCTCTTCTTTTTGTGCCTTGTCTTTAGCTTTTTCTTCTATATTTAACATTATGTAGAGGCAAGGCCCCCCTCTAAATCTGGATTGAAATTATTTTTCATTCTAATTCATAGAAATGGAGTAGCGTGCAATGGTGTCGTCTCATACAACTGTGAGTTAGTAGAAAAATTTGTGGGCACAAAATGGGTGATCAGTGTCTTATTCTCTTCTGTTTGTGCCTTGTCTTTACCTTTTCCTTCTATATTTAACATTATGTAGAGGCAAGCCCCCCCTCTAAATCTGGATTGAAATTATTTTTCTTTCTAATTCATAGAAATGGAGTAGCGTGCAATGGTGTCGTCTCATACAACTGTGAGGTAGTAGAAAAATTTGTGGGCACAAAATGGGTGATCAGTGTCTTATTCTCTTCTGTTTGTGCCTTGTCTTTATCTTTTTCTTCTATATTTAACATTATGTAGAGGCAAGGCCCCCCTCTAAATCTGGATTGAAAGTATTTTTCATTCTAATTCATAGAAATGGAGTAGCGTGCAATGGTGTCGTCTCATACAACTGTGAGTTAGTAGAAAAATTTGTGGGCACAAAATAGGTGATCAATGACTTATTCTCTTCTGTTTGTGCCTTGTCTTTAGCTTTTTCTTCTATATTTAACATTATGTAGAGGCAAGGCCCCCCTCTAAATCTGGATTGAAATTATTTTTCTTTCTAATTCATAGAAATGGAGTAGCGTGCAATGGTGTCGTCTCATACAACTGTGAGTTAGTAGAAAAATTTGTGGGCACAAAATGGGTGATCAGTGTCTTATTCTCTTCTGTTTGTGCCTTGTCTTTATCTTTTTCTTCTATATTTAACATTATGTAGAGGCAAGGCTCCCCTCTAAATCTGGATTGAAAGTATTTTTCATTCAAATTCATAGAAATGGAGTAGCGTGCAATGGTGTCGTCTCATACAACTGTGAGTTAGTAGAAAAATTTGTGGGCACAAAATGGGTGATCAGTGTCTTATTCTCTTCTGTTTGTGCCTTGTCTTTAGCTTTTTCTTCTATATTTAACATTATGTAGAGGCAAGGCCCCCCTCTAAATCTGGATTGAAATTATTTTTCATTCTAATTCATAGAAATGGAGTAGCGTGCAATAGTGTCATCTCATACAACTGTCAGTTAGTAGAAAAATTTGTGGGCAAAAAATGGGTGATCAGTATCTTATTCTCTTCTGTTTGTGCCTTGTCTTTACCTTTTTCTTCTATATTTAACATTATGGAGACGCAAGGCCCCCTTCTAAATCTGGATTGAAATTATTTTTCATTCTAATTCATAGAAATGGAGTAGCGTGCAATGGTGTCGTGTCATACAACTGTGAGTTAGTAGAAAAATTCGTGGGCACAAAATGGGTGATCAGTGACATATTCTCTTCTTTTTGTGCCTTGTCTTTAGCTTTTTCTTCTATATTTAACATTATGTAGAGGCAAGGCCCCCCTCTAAATCTGGATTGAAATTATTTTTCATTCTAATTCATAGAAATGGAGTAGCGTGCAATGGTGTCGTCTCATACAACTGTGAGTTAGTAGAAAAATTTGTGAGCACAAAATGGGTGATCAGTGACTTATTCTCTTCTGTTTGTGCCTTGTCTTTACCTTTTCCTTCTATATTTAACATTATGTAGAGGCAAGCCCCCCCTCTAAATCTGGATTGAAATTTTTTTTCTTTCTAATTCATAGAAATGGAGTAGCGTGCAATGGTGTCGTCTCATACAACTGTGAGTTAGTAGAAAAATTTGTGGGCACAAAATGGGTGATCAGTGTCTTATTCTCTTCTGTTTGTGCCTTGTCTTTATCTTTTTCTTCTATATTTAACATTATGTAGAGGCAAGGCCCCCCTCTAAATCTGGATTGAAATTATTTTTCATTCTAATTCATAGAAATGGAGTAGCGTGCAATGGTGTCGTCTCATACAACTGAGAGTTAGTAGAAAAATTTGTGGGCACAAAATAGGTGATCAATGACTTATTCTCTTCTGTTTGTGCCTTGTCTTTAGCTTTTTCTTCTATATTTAACATTATGTAGAGGCAAGGCCCCCCTCTAAATCTGGATTGAAATTATTTTTCTTTCTAATTCATAGAAATGGAGTAGCGTGCAATGGTGTCGTCTCATACAACTGTGAGTTAGTAGAAAAATTTGTGGGCACAAAATGGGTGATCAGTGTCTTATTCTCTTCTGTTTGTGCCTTGTCTTAAGATTTTTCTCCTATATTTAACATTATGTAGAGGCAAGGCCCCCCTCTAAATGTGGATTGAAATTATTTTTCATTCTAATTCATAGAAATGGAGTAGCGTGCAATGGTGTCGTCTCATAAAACTGTGAGATAGTAGCAAAATTTGTGGGCACAATATGGGAGATCAGTGTCTTATTCTCTTCTCTTTGTGCCTTGTCTTTACCTTTTTATTCTATATTTAACATTATGTAGAGGCAAGGCCCCCCTCTAAATCTGGATTGAAATTATTTTTCATTCTAATTCATAGAAATGGAGTAGCGTGCAATGGTGTCGTCTCATAAAACTGTGAGATAGTAGCAAAATTTGTGGGCACAAAATGGGAGATCAGTGTCTTATTCTCTTCTGTTTGTGCCTTGTCTTTACCTTTTTATTCTATATTTAACATTATGTAGAGGCAAGGCCCCCGTCTAAATCTGGATTGAAATTATTTTTCATTCTAATTCATAGAAATGGAGTAGCGTGCAATGGTGTCATCTCAGACAACTGTGAGTTAGTAAAAGAATTTGTGGGCACAAAATGGGTGATCAGTGTCTTATTCTCTTCTGTTTGTACCTTGTCTTTATCTTTTTCTTCTATATTTAACATTATGTAGAGGCAAAGCCCCCCTCTAAATCTGGATTGAAATTATTTTTCCTTCTAATTCATAGAAATGGAGTAGAGTGCATTGCTGTCGTCTCATACAACTGTGTGCTAGTAGAAAAATTTGTGGGCACAAAATGGGTGATCAGTGTCTTATTCTCTTCTGTTTGTGCCTTGTCTTTAGCTTTTTCTTCTATATTTAACATTATGTAGAGGCAAGGCCCCCATCTAAATCTGGATTGAAATTATTTTTCATTCTAATTCATAGAAATGGAGTAGCGTGCAATGGTGTCGTCTCATACAACTGTGAGTTAGTAGAAAAATTTGTGGGCACAAAATGGGTGATCAATGTCTTATTCTCTTCTGTTTGTGCCTTATCTCTACCTTTTTCTTCTATATTTAACATTATGTAGAGGCAAGGCCCCCCTCTAAATCTGGATTGAAATTATTTTTCATTCTCATTCATAGAAATGGAGTAGCGTGCAATGGTTTCGTCTCATACAACTGTGAGTTAGTAGAAAAATTTGTGGGCAAAAAATGGGTGATCAGTGTCTTATTCTCTTCTGTTTGTGCCTTGTCTTTACCTTTTTCTTCTATATTTAAAATTATGGAGAGGCAAGGCCCCCTTCTAAATCTGGATTGAAATTATTTTTCATTCTAATTCATAGAAATGGAGTAGCGTGCAATGGTGTCGTCTCATACAACTGTGAGTTAGTAGAAAAATTCGTGGGCACAAAATGGGTGATCAGTGTCTTATTCTCTTCTGTTTGTGTCTTGTCTTTACCTTTTTATTCTATATGTAACATTATGTAGAGGCAAGGCCCCCCTATAAATCTGGATTGAAATTATATTTCATTCTAATTCATAGAAATGGAGTAGCGTGCCATGATGTCGTCTCATACAACTGTGACTTAGAAGAAAAATTTGTGGGCACAAAATGGGTGATCAGTGTCTTATTCTCTTCTGTTTGTGCCTTGTCTTTAGCTTTTTCTTCTATATTTAACATTATGTAGAGGCAAGGCCCCCCTCTAAATCTGCATTGAAATTATTTTTCATTCTAATTCATAGAAATGGAGTAGCGTGCAATGGTGTCGTCTCATACAACTTTGAGTTAGTAGAAAAATTTGTGGGCAAAAAATGGGTGATCAGTGTCTTATTCTCTTCTGTTTGTGCCTTGTGTTTACCTTTTTCTTCTATATTTAACATTATGTAGAGGCAAAGCCCCCATCTAAATGTGGATTGAAATTATTTTTCATTCTAATTCATAGAAATGGACTAGCGTGCAATGGTATCGTCTGATAAAACTGTGAGATAGTAGCAAAATTTGTGGACACAAAATGGGAGATCAGTGTCTTATTCTCTTCTGTTTGTGCCTTGTCTTTACCTTTTTATTCTATATTTAACATTATGTAGAGGCAAGGACCCCTCTAAATCTGGATTGAAATTATATTTCATTCTAATTCATAGAAATGGAGTAGCGTGCAATGGTGTCGTCTCATAAATCTGTGAGAAAGCAGGAAAATTTGTGGGCACAAAATGGGAGATCAGTGTCTTATTCTCTTCTGTTTGTGCCTTGTCTTTACCTTTTTATTCTATATTTAACATTATGTAGAGGCAAGGCCCCCCACTAAATCTGGATTGAAATTATTTTTCTTTCTAATTCATAGAAATGGAGTAGCGTGCAATGGTGTCGTCTCATACAACTGTGAGTTAGTAGAAAAATTTGTGGTCACAAAATGGGAGATCAGTGTCTTATTCTCTTCTGTTTGTGCCTTGTCTTTATCTTTTTCTTCTATATTTAACATTATGTAGAGGCAAGGCCCCCCTCTAAATCTGGATTAAAAGTATTTTTCATTCTAATTCATAGAAATGGAGTAGCGTGCAATGGTGTCGTCTCATATAACTGTGAATTAGTAGAAAAATTTGTGGGCACAAAATAGGTGATCAATGACTTATTCTCTTCTGTTTGTGCCTTGTCTTTAGCTTTTTCTTCTATATTTAACATTATGTAGAGGCAAGGCCCCCCTCTAAATCTGGATTGAAATTATTTTTCATTCTAATTCATAGAAATGGAGTAGCGTGCAATGGTGTCGTCTCATACAACTGTGAGTTAGTAGAAAAATTTGTGGGCACAAAATGGGTGATCAGTGTCTTATACTCTTCTGTTTGTGCCTTGTCTTTACCTTTTCCTTCTATATTTAACATTATGTAGAGGCAAGGCCCCCCTCTAAATCTGGATTGAAATTATTTTTCTTTCTAATTCATAGAAATGGAGTAGCGTGCAATGGTGTCGTCTCATACAACTGTGAGTTAATAGAAAAATTTGTGGGCACAAAATGGGTGATCAGTGTCTTAGTCTCTTCTGTTTGTGCCTTGTCTTTAGCTTTTTCTTCTATATTTAACATTATGTAGAGGCAAGGCCCCCCTCTAAATCTGGATTGAAAGTATTTTTCATTCTAATTCATAGAAATGGAGTAGCGTGCAATGGTGTCGTCTAATACAACTGTGAGTTAGTAGAAAAATTTGTGGGCACAAAATGGGCGATCAGTGTCTTATTCTCTTCTGTTTGTGCCTTGTCTTAAGATTTTTCTCCTATATTTAACATTATGTAGAGGCATGGCCCCCTCTAATTCTGGTTTGAAATTATTTTTCATTCTAATTCATAGAAATGGAGTAGCGTGCAATGGTGTCGTCTCATACAACTGTGAGTTAGTAGAAAAATTTGTGGGCAAAAAATGGGTGATCAGTGTCTTATTCTCTTCTGTTTGTGCCTTGTCTTTACCTTTTTCTTCTATATTTAACATTATGGAGAGGCAAGGCCCCCCTCTAAATCTGGATTGAAATTATTTTTCATTCTAATTCATAGAAATGGAGTAGCGTGCAATGGTGTCGTCTCATACAACTGTGACTTAGTAGAAAAATTCATGGGCACAAAATGGTTGATCTGTGACATATTCTCTTCTTTTTGTGCCTTGTCTTTAGCTTTTTCTTCTATATTTAACAATATGTAGAGGCAAGGCAACCCTCTAAATGTGGATTGAAATTATTTTTCATTCTAATTCATAGAAATGGAGTAGCGTGCAATGGTGTCGTCTCATAAAACTGTGAGATAGTAGCAAAATTTGTGGGCACAAAATGGGAGATCAGTGTCTTATTCTCTTCTGTTTGTGCCTTGTCTTTACCTTTTTATACTATATTTAACATTATGTAGAGGCAAGGCCCCCCTCTAAATCTGGATTGAAATTTTTTTTCATTCTAATTCATAGAAATGGAGTAGCGTGAAATGGTGTCGTCTCATACAACTGTGAGTTAGTAGACAAATTGGTGGGCACAAAATGGGTGATCAGTGTCTTATTCTCTTCTGTTTGTGCCTTGTCTTTAGCTTTTTCTTCTATATTTAACATTATGTAGAGGTAAGGCCCCCCTCTAAATCTGAATTAAAAATTATTTTTCATTCTAATTCATAGAAATGGAGTAGCGTGCAATGGTGTCGTCTCATACCACTGTGAGTTAATTGAAAGATTTTGTGGGCAAAAAATGGGTGATCAGTGTCTTATTCTCTTCTGTTTGTGCCTTGTCTTTACCTTTTTTCTTCTATATTTAACATTATGTAGAGGCAAGGCCCCCCTCTAAATCTGGATTGAAATTATTTTTCATTCTAATTCATAGAAATGGAGTAGCGTGCAATGGTGTCGTCTCATACAACTGTGAGTTAGTAGAAAAATTTGTGGGCACAAAATGGGTGATCAGTGTCTTATTCTCTTCTGTTTGTGCCTTGTCTTTAGCTTTTTCTTCTATATTTAACATTATGTAGAGGCAAGGCCCCCCTCTAAATCTGGATTGAAATTATTTTTCATTCTAATTCATAGAAATGGAGTAGCGTGCAATGGTGTCGTCTCATACAACTGTGAGTTAGTAGAAAAATTTGTGGGCACAAAATGGGGGTTCAGTGTATTATTCTCTTCTGTTTGTGCCTTGCCTTTAGCTTTTTCTTCTATATTTAACATTATGTAGAGGCAAGGCCCCCCTCTAAATCTCGCTTGAAATTATTTTTCATTCTAATTCATAGAAATGGAGTAGCGTGTAATGGTGTCGTCTCATACAACTGTGAGTTAGTAGAAAAATTTGTGGGCACAAAATGGGTGATCAGTGTCTTATTCTCTTCTGTTTATGCCTTGTCTTTACCTATTTCTTCTATATTTAACATTATGTAGAGGCAAGGCCCCGCTCTAAATCTGGATTCAAATTATTTTTCATTCTAATTCATAGAAATGGAGTAGCGTGCAATGGTGTCGTCTCATACAACTGTGAATTAGTAGAAAAATTTGTGGGCACAAAATGGGTGAACAGTGATTTATTCTCTTCTGTTTTTGCCTTGTCTTTAGCTTTTTCTTCTATATTTAACATTATGTAGAGGCAAGGCCCCCCTCTAAATCTGGATTGAAATTATTTTTCATTCTAATTCATAGAAATGCAGTAGCGTGCAATGGTGTCGTCTCATACAACTGTGAGTTAGTAGAAAAATTTGTGGTCACAAAATGGGTGATCAGTGTCTTATTCTCTTCTGTTTATGCCTTGTCTTTAGCTTTTTCTTCTATATTAACATTATGTAGAGGCAAGGCCCCCCTCTAAATCTGGATTGAAATTATTTTTCATTCTAATTCATAGAAATGGAGTAGCGTGCAATGGTGTCGTCTCATCCTACTGTGAGTTAGTAGAAATATTTGTGGGCACAAAATGGTTGATCAATGACTTATTCTGTTCTGTTTGAGCCTTGTCTTTAACTTTTTCTTCTATATTTAACCTGATGTAGAGGCAAGGCCCCCCACTAAATCTGGATTGAAATTATTTTTCATTCTAATTCATAGAAATGGAGTATCATGCAATGGTGTCGTCTCATAAAACTGTGAGTTAGTAGAAAAATTTGTGGGCACAAAATGGGTGATCAGTGTCATATTCTCTTCTGTTTGTGCCTTGTCTTTACCTTTTTCTTCTATATTTAACATTATGTAGAGGCAAGGCCCCCCTCTCAATATGGATTGAAATTATTTTTCATTCTAATTCATAGAAATGGAGTAGCGTGCAATGGTGTCGTGTCATACAACTGTGAGTTAGTAGAAAAATTTGTGGGCACAAAAAGGGTGATCAGTGTCTTATTCTCTTCTGTTTGGGCCTTGTCTTTAGCTTTTTCTTCTATATTTAACATTATGTAGAGGCAAGGCCACCCTCTAAATCTGGATTAAAAATTATTTTTCATTCTAATTCATAGAAATGGAGTAGCGTGCAATGGTGTCGTCTCATACCACTGCGAGTTAGTTGAAAGAATTTGTGGGCAGAAACTGGGTGATCAGTGTCTTATTCTCTTCTGTTTGTGCCTTGTCTTTACCTTTTTCTTCTATATTTAACATTATGTAGAGGAAAGGCCCCCCTCTAAATCTGGATTGAAATTATTTTTCATTCTATTTCATAGAAATGGAGTAGCGTGCAATGGTGTCGTCTCATACAACTGTGAGTTAGTAGAAAAATTTGTGGGCACAAAATGTTTGATCAGTGTCTTATTCTCTTCTGTTTGTGCCTTGTCTTTAGCTTTTTCTTCTATATTTAACATTATGTAGAGGTAAGGCCCCCCTCTAAATCTGAATTAAATATTATTTTTCATTCTAATTCATAGAAATGGAGTAGCGTGCAATGGTGTCGTCTCATACCACTGTGAGTTAGTTGAAAGATTTTGTGGGCAAAAAATGGGTGATCAGTGTCTTATTCTCTTCTGTTTGTGCCTTGTCTTTCCATTTTTTCTTCTATATTTAACATTATGTAGGGGCAAGGCCCCCCTCTAAATCTGGATTGAAATTATTTTTCATTCTAATTCATAGAAATGGAGTAGCGTGCAATGGTGTCGTCTCATACAACTGTGAGTTAGTAGAAAAATTTGTGGGCACAAAATGGGTGATCAGTGTCTTATTCTCTTCTGTTTGTGCCTTGTCTTTAGCTTTTTCTTCTATATTTAACATTATGTAGAGGCAAGGCCCCCCTCTAAATCTGGATTGAAATTATTTTTCATTCTAATTCATATAAATGGAGTAGCGTGCAATGGTATCGTCTCATACAACTGTGAGTTAGTAGAAAAATTTGTGGGCACAAAATGGGGGTTCAGTGTATTATTCTCTTCTGTTTGTGCCTTGCCTTTAGCTTTTTCTTCTATATTTAACATTATGTAGAGGCAAGGCCCCCCTCTAAATCTCGCTTGAAATTATTTTTCATTCTAATTCATAGAAATGGAGTAGCGTGTAATGGTGTCGTCTCATACAACTGTGAGTTAGTAGAAAAATTTGTGGGCACAAAATGGGTGATCAGTGTCTTATTCTCTTCTGTTTATGCCTTGTCTTTACCTATTTCTTCTATATTTAACATTATGTAGAGGCAAGGCCCCGCTCTAAATCTGGATTCAAATTATTTTTCATTCTAATTCATAGAAATGGAGTAGCGTGCAATGGTGTCGTCTCATACAACTGTGAGTTAGTAGAAAAATTTGTGGGCACAAAATGGGTGAACAGTGATTTATTCTCTTCTGTTTTTGCCTTGTCTTTAGCTTTTTCTTCTATATTTAACATTATGTAGAGGCAAGGCCCCCCTCTAAATCTGGATTGAAATTATTTTTCATTCTAATTCATAGAAATGCAGTAGCGTGCAATGGTGTCGTCTCATACAACTGTGAGTTAGTAGAAAAATTTGTGGTCACAAAATGGGTGATCAGTGTCTTATTCTCTTCTGTTTATGCCTTGTCTTTAGCTTTTTCTTCTATATTAACATTATGTAGAGGCAAGGCCCCCCTCTAAATCTGGATTGAAATTATTTTTCATTCTAATTCATAGAAATGGAGTAGCGTGCAATGGTGTCGTCTCATCCTACTGTGAGTTAGTAGAAATATTTGTGGGCACAAAATGGTTGATCAATGACTTATTCTGTTCTGTTTGAGCCTTGTCTTTAACTTTTTCTTCTATATTTAACCTGATGTAGAGGCAAGGCCCCCCACTAAATCTGGATTGAAATTATTTTTCATTCTAATTCATAGAAATGGAGTATCATGCAATGGTGTCGTCTCATAAAACTGTGAGTTAGTAGAAAAATTTGTGGGCACAAAATGGGTGATCAGTGTCATATTCTCTTCTGTTTGTGCCTTGTCTTTACCTTTTTCTTCTATATTTAACATTATGTAGAGGCAAGGCCCCCCTCTCAATATGGATTGAAATTATTTTTCATTCTAATTCATAGAAATGGAGTAGCGTGCAATGATGTCGTCTCATACAACTGTGAGTTAGTAGAAAAATTTGTGGGCACAAAAAGGGTGATCAGTGTCTTATTCTCTTCTGTTTGGGCCTTGTCTTTAGCTTTTTCTTCTATATTTAACATTATGTAGAGGCAAGGCCACCCTCTAAATCTGGATTAAAAATTATTTTTCATTCTAATTCATAGAAATGGAGTAGCGTGCAATGGTGTCGTCTCATACCACTGCGAGTTAGTTGAAAGAATTTGTGGGCAGAAACTGGGTGATCAGTGTCTTATTCTCTTCTGTTTGTGCCTTGTCTTTACCTTTTTCTTCTATATTTAACATTATGTAGAGGAAAGGCCCCCCTCTAAATCTGGATTGAAATTATTTTTCATTCTATTTCATAGAAATGGAGTAGCGTGCAATGGTGTCGTCTCATACAACTGTGAGTTAGTAGAAAAATTTGTGGGCACAAAATGTTTCATCAGTGTCTTATTCTCTTCTGTTTGTGCCTTGTCTTTAGCTTTTTCTTCTATATTTAACATTATGTAGAGGTAAGGCCCCCCTCTAAATCTGAATTAAATATTATTTTTCATTCTAATTCATAGAAATGGAGTAGCGTGCAATGGTGTCGTCTCATACCACTGTGAGGTAGTTGAAAGATTTTGTGGGCAAAAAATGGGTGATCAGTGTCTTATTGTCTTCTGTTTGTGCCTTGTCTTTACATTTTTTCTTCTATGTTTAACATTATGTAGAGGCAAGGCTCCCCTCTAAATCTGGATTGAAATTATTTTTCATTCTAATTCATAGAAATGGAGTAGCGTGCAATCGTGTCGTCTCATACCACTGTGAGTTAGTAGAAAGAAATTGTGGGCAAAAAATGGGTGATCAGTGCCTTATTCTCTTCTGTTTGTCCCTTGTCTTTACCTTTTTCTTCTATATTTAACATTATGTAGAGGCAAGGCCCCCCTCTAAATCTGGATTGAAATTATTTTTCATTCTAATTCATAGAAATGGAGTAGCGTGCAATGGTGTCGTCTCATACAACTGTGAGTTAGTAGAAAAATTTGTGGGCACAAATGGGTGATCAGTGTCTTATTCTCTTCTGTTTGTGCCTTGTCTTTAGCTTTTTCTTCTATATTTAACATTATGTAGAGGCAAGGCCCCCCTCTAAATCTGGATTGAAATTATTTTTCATTCTAATTCATAGAAATGGAGTAGCGTGCAATGGTGTCGTCTCATACAACTGTGAGTTAGTAGAAAAATTTGTGGGCACAAAATGGGGGTTCAGTGTATTATTCTCTTCTGTTTGTGCCTTGCCTTTAGCTTTTTCTTCTATATTTAACATTATGTAGAGGCAAGGCCCCGCTCTAAATCTGGATTGAAATTATTTTTCATTCTAATTCATAGAAATGGAGTAGCGTGCAATGGTGTCGTCTCATACAACTGTGAGTTAGTAGAAAAATTTGTGGTCACAAAATGGGTGATCAGTGTATTATTCTCTTCTGTTTGTGTTTTGTCTTTAGCTTTTTCTTCTATATTTAACATTATGTAGAGGCAAGGCCCCCCTCTAAATCTGGATTGAAATTATTTTTCATTCTAATTCATAGAAATGGAGTAGCGTGCAATGGTGACATCTCATACAACTGTGAGTTAGTAGGAAAATTTGTGGGCAGAAAATGGGTGATCATTGACTTATTCTCTTCTGTTTGTGCCTTGTCTTTAGCTTTTTCTTCTATATTTAACATTATGTAGAGGCAAGGCCCCCCTCTAAATCTGGATTGAAATTATTTTTCATTCTAATTCATAGAAATGGAGTAGCGTGCAATGGTGACGTCTCATACAACTGTGAGTTAGCAGAAAAATTTGTGGGCACCAAATTGGTGATCAGTGTCATATTCTCTTCTGTTTGTGCCTTGTCTTTACCTTTTTCTTCTATATTTAACATTATGTAGAGGCAAGGCCCCCCTCTCAATATGGATTGAAATTATTTTTCATTCTAATTCATAGAAATGGAGTAGCGTGCAATGGTGTCGTCTCATACAACTGTGAGTTAGTAGAAAAATTTGTGGACACAAAAAGGGTGATCAGTGTTTTATTCTCTTCTGTTTGTGCCTTGTCTTTAGCTTTTTCTTCTATATTTAACATTATGTAGAGGCAAGGCCACCCTCTAAATCTGGATTAAAAATTATTTTTCATTCTAATTCAGAGAAATGGAGTAGCGTGCAATGGTGTCCTCTCATACCACTGCGAGTTAGTTGAAAGAATTTGTGGGCAGAAACTGGGTGATCAGAGTCTTATTCTCTTCTGTTTGTGCCTTGTCTTTACATTTTTCTTCTATATTTAACATTATGTAGAGGCAAGGCTCCCCTCTAAATCTGGATTGAAATTATTTTTCATTCTAATTCATAGAAATGGAGTAGCGTGCAATAGTGTCGTCTCATACCACTGTGAGTTAGTAGAAAGAAATTGTGGGCAAAAAATGGGTGATCAGTGCCTTATTCTCTTCTGTTTGTGCCTTGTCTTTACCTTTTTCTTCTATATTTAACATTATGTAGAGGCAAGGCCCCCCTCTAAATCTGGATTGAAATTATTTTTCATTCTAATTCATAGAAATGGAGTAGCGTGCAATGGTGTCGTCTCATACAACTGTGAGTTAGTAGAAAAATTTGTGGGCACAAAATGGGTGATCAGTGTATTATTCTCTTCTGTTTGTGTTTTGTCTTTAGCTTTTTCTTCTATATTTAACATTATGTAGAGGCAAGGCCCCCCTCTAAATCTGGATTGAAATTATTTTTCATTCTAATTCATAGAAATGGAGTAGCTTGCAATGGTGACATCTCATACAACTGTGAGTTAGTAGGAAAATTTGTGGGCAGAAAATGGGTGATCATTGACTTATTCTCTTCTGTTTGTGCCTTGTCTTTAGCTTTTTCTTCTATATTTAACATTATGTAGAGGCAAGGCCCCCCTCTAAATCTGGATTGAAATTATTTTTCATTCTAATTCATAGAAATGGAGTAGCGTGCAATGGTGACGTCTCATACAACTGTGAGTTAGCAGAAAAATTTGTGGGCACCAAATGGGTGATCAGTGTCATATTCTCTTCTGTTTGTGCCTTGTCTTTACCTTTTTCTTCTATATTTAACATTATGTAGAGGCAAGGCACCCCTCTAAATCTGGATTGAAATTATTTTTCATTCTAATTCATAGAAATGGAGTAGCGTGCAATGGTGTCGTCTCATACAACTGTGAGTTAGTAGAAAAATTTGTGGACACAAAAAGGGTGATCAGTGTTTTATTCTCTTCTGTTTGTGCCTTGTCTTTAGCTTTTTCTTCTATATTTAACATTATGTAGAGGCAAGGCCACCCTCTAAATCTGGATTAAAAATTATTTTTCATTCTAATTCAGAGAAATGGAGTAGCGTGCAATGGTGTCCTCTCATACCACTGCGAGTTAGTTGAAAGAATTTGTCGGCAGAAACTGGGTGATCAGAGTCTTATTCTCTTCTGTTTGTGCCTTGTCTTTACATTTTTCTTCTATATTTAACATTATGTAGAGGCAAGGCCCCCCTCTAAATCTGGATTGAAATTATTTTTCATTCTAATTCATAGAAATGGAGTAGCGTGCAATGGTGTCGTCTCATACAACTGTGAGTTAGTAGAAAAATTTGTGGGCACAAAATGGGTGATCAGTGTCTTATTCTCTTCTGTTTGTGCCTTGTCTTTAGCTTTTTCTTCTATATTTAACATTATGTAGAGGCAAGGCCCCCCTCTAAATCTGGATTGAAATTATTTTTCATTCTAATTCATAGAAATGCAGTAGCGTGCAATGGTGTCGTCTCATACAACTGTGAGTTAGTAGAAAAATTTGTGGTCACAAAATGGGTGATCAGTGTCTTATTCTCTTCTGTTTGTGCCTTGTCTTTAGCTTTTTCTTCTATATTTAACATTATGTAGAGGCAAGGCCCCCCTCTAAATCTGGATTGAAATTATTTTTCATTCTAATTCATAGAAATGCAGTAGCGTGCAATGGTGTCGTCTCATCCTACTGTGAGTTAGTAGAAATATTTGTGGGCAAAAAAATGGTTGATCAATGACTTATTCTGTTCTGTTTGAGCCTTGTCTTTAACTTTTTCTTCTATATTTAACATTATGTAGAGGCAAGGCCACCCTCTAAATCTGGATTGAAATTATTTTTCATTCTAATTCATAGAAATGGAGTAGCGTGCAATGGTGTCGTCTCATACAACTGTGAGTTAGTAGAAAAATTTGTGGGCTCAAAATGGGTGATCAGTGTATTATTCTCTTCTGTTTGTGCCTTGTCTTTAGCTTTTTCTTCTATATTTAACATTATGTAGAGGCAAGGCTCCCCTCTAAATCTGGATTGAAATTATTTTTCATTCTAATTCATAGAAATGGAGTAGCGTGCAATGGTGTTGTCTCATACAACTGTGAGTTAGTAGAAAAATTTGTGGTCACAAAATGGGTGATCAGTGATTATTCAATTCTGTTTGACCCTTGTCTTTAGCTTTTTCTTCTATATTTAACATTATGTAGAGGCAAGGCCCCCCTCTAAATCTGAATTGAAATTATTTTTCATTCTAATTCATAGAAATGGAGTAGCGTGCAATGGTGTCATCTCATACAACTGTCAGTTAGTAGAAAAATTTGTGGGCAGAAAATGGGTGATCATTGACTTATTCTCTTCTGTTTGTGCCTTGTCTTTAGCTTTTTCTTCTATATTTAACATTATGTAGAGGCAAGGCCACCCTCTAAATCTGGATTGAAATTATTTTTCATTCTAATTCATAGAAATGGAGTAGCGTGCAATGGTGTCGTCTCATACAACTGTGAGTTAGTAGAAAAATTTGTGGGCACAAAATGGGGGTTCAGTGTATTATTCTCTTCTGTTTGTGCCTTGCCTTTAGCTTTTTCTTCTATATTTAACATTATGTATAGGCAAGGCCCCCCTCTAAATCTGGATTGAAATTATTTTTCATTCTAATTCATAGAAATGGAGTAGCGTGCAATGGTGTCGTCTCATACAACTGTGAGTTAGTAGAAAAATTTGTGGGCTCAAAATGGGTGATCAGTGTATTATTCTCTTCTGTTTGTGCCTTGTCTTTAGCTTTTTCTTCTATATTTAACATTATGTAGAGGCAAGGCTCCCCTCTAAATCTGGATTGAAATTATTTTTCATTCTAATTCATAGAAATGGAGTAGCGTGCAATGGTGTTGTCTCATACAACTGTGAGTTAGTAGAAAAATTTGTGGTCACAAAATGGGTGATCAGTGATTATTCAATTCTGTTTGACCCTTGTCTTTAGCTTTTTCTTCTATATTTAACATTATGTAGAGGCAAGGCCCCCCTCTAAATCTGAATTGAAATTATTTTTCATTCTAATTCATAGAAATGGAGTAGCGTGCAATGGTGTCGTCTCATACAACTGTGAGTTAGTAGAAAAATTTGTGGGCAGAAAATGGGTGATCATTGACTTATTCTCTTCTGTTTGTGCCTTGTCTTTAGCTTTTTCTTCTATATTTAACATTATGTAGAGGCAAGGCCCCCCTCTAAATCTGGATTGAAATTATTTTTCATTCTAATTCATAGAAATGGAGTAGCGTGCAATGGTGTCGTCTTATACAACTGTGAATTAGTAGAAAAATTTGTGGGCACAAAATGGGGGTTCAGAGTATTATTCTCTTCTGTTTGTGCCTTGCCTTTAGCTTTTTCTTCTATATTTAACATTATGTAGAGGCAAGGCCCCCCTCTAAATCTGGATTGAAATTATTTTTCATTCTAATTCATAGAAATGGAGTAGCGTGCAATGGTGTCGTCTCATACAACTGTGAGTTAGTAGAAAAATTTGTGGTCAAAAAATGGGTGATCAGTGTCTTATTCTCTTCTGTTTGTGCCTTGTCTTTAGTTTTTTCTTCTATATTTAACATTATGTAGAGGCAAGGCCCCTCTCTAAATCTGGATTGAAATTATTTTTCATTCTAATTCATAGAAATGGAGTAGCATGCAATGGTGTAGTCTCATCCTACTGTGAGTGAGTAGAAATATTTGTGGGCAGAAAATGGGTGATCAATGACTTATTCTGTTCAGTTTGAGCCTTGTCTTTACCTTTTTCTTCTATATTAACATTATGTAGAGGCAAGGCCCCCCCACTAAATCTGGATTGAAATTATTTTTCATTCTAATTCATAGAAATGGAGTAACGTGCAATGGTGTCGTCTCATACAACTGTGATTTAGTAGAAAAATTTGTGGACACGAAATGGGTGATCAGTGTCTTATTCTCTTCTGTTTGTGCCTTGTCTTTACCTTTTTCTTCTATATTTAACATTATGTAGAGGCAAGGCCCCCCTCTAAATCTGGATTGAAATTATTTTTCATTCTAATTCATAGAAATGGAGTAGCGGGCAATGGTGTCGTCTCATCCTAATGTGAGTTAGTAGAAATATTTGTGGGCACAAAATGGTTGATCAATGACTTATTCTGTTCTGTTTGAGCCTTGTCTTTAACTTTTTCTTCTATATTTAACATTATGTAGAGGCAAGGCCCCCCACTAAATCTGGATTGAAATTATTTTTCATTCTAATTCATAGAAATGGAGTAGCGTGCAATGGTGTCGTCTCATACAACTGTGATTTAGTAGAAAAATTTGTGGGCACAAAATGGGTGATCAGTGTCATATTCTCTTCTGTTTGTGCCTTGTCTTTACCTTTTTCTTCTATATTTAACATTATGTAGAGGCAAGGCCCCCCTCTAAATATGGATTGAAATTATTTTTCATTCTAATTCATAGAAATGGAGTAGCGTGCAATGGTGACGTCTCATACAACTGTGAGGTAGTAGAAAAATTTGTGGGCACGAAATGGGTGATCAGTGTCTCATTCTCTTCTGTTTGAGCCTTGCCTTTAGCTTTTTCTTCTATATTTAACATTATGTAGAGGCAAGGCCCCCCTCTAAATCTGGATTGAAATTATTTTTCATTCTAATTCATAGAAATGGAGTAGCGTGCAATGGTGTCGTCTCATACAACTGTGAGTTAGTAGAAAAATTTGTGGGCACAAAATGGGGGTTCAGTGTATTATTGTCTTCTGTTTGTGCCTTGCCTTTAGCGTTTTCTTCTATATTTAACATTATGTAGAGGCAAGGCCCCACCTCTAAATCCGGATTGAAATTATTTTTCATTCTAATTCATAGAAATGGAGTAGCGTGCAATGGTGTCGTCTCATACAACTGTGAGTTAGTAGAAAAATTTGTGGGCACAAAATGGGGGTTCAGTGTATTATTCTCTTCTGTTTGTGCCTTGCCTTTAGCGTTTTCTTCTATATTTAACATTATGTAGAGGCTAGGCCCCCCTCTAAATCTGGATTGAAATTATTTTTCATTCTAATTCATAGAAATGCAGTAGCGTGCAATGGTGTCGTCTCATACAACTGTGAGTAAGTAGAAAAATTTGTGGTCACAAAATGGGTGATCAGTGTCTTATTCTCTTCTGTTTGTGCCTTGTCTTTAGCTTTTTCTTCTATATTTAACATTATGTAGAGGCAAGGCCCCCCTCTAAATCTGGATTGAAATTATTTTTCATTCTAATTCATAGAAATGGAGTAGCGTGCAATGGTGTCGTCTCATCCTACTGTGAGTTAGTAGAAATATTTGTGGGCACAAAATGGTTGATCAATGACTTATTCTGTTCTGTTTGAACCTTGTCTTTAACTTTTTCTTCTATATTTAACATTATGTAGAGGCAAGGCCCCTCCACTAAATCTGGATTGAAATTATTTTTCATTCTAATTCTTAGAAATGGAGTAGCGTGCAATGGTGTCGTCTCATACAACTGCGAGTTAGTAGAAAAATTTGTGGGCACAAAATGGGTGATCAGTGTCATATTCTCTTCTGTTTGTGCCTTGTCTTTACCTTTTTCTTCTATATTTAACATTATGTAGAGGCAAGGCCTCCCTCTAAATCTGGATTGAAATTATTTTTCATTCTAATTCATAGAAATGGAGTAGCGTGCAATGGAGTCGTCTCATACAACTGTGAGTTAGTAGAAAAATTTGTGGGCACGAAATGGGTGATCATTGACTTATTCTCTTCTGTTTGTGCTTTGTCTTTAGCTGTTTCTTCTATATTTAACATTATGTAGAGGCAAGGCCCCCCTCTAAATCTGGATTGAAATTATTTTTCATTCTAATTCATAGAAATGGAGTTGCATGCAATGGTGTCGTCTCATACAACTGTGAGTTAGTAGAAAAATTTGTGGGCACAAAATGGGTGATCAGTGTCTCATTCTCTTCTGTTTGAGCCTTGTCTTTAGCTTTTTCTTCTATATTTAACATTATGTAGAGGCAAGGCCCCCTCTAAATCTGGATTGAAATTATTTTTCATTCTAATTCATAGAAATGGAGTAGCGTGCAATGGTGTCGTCTCATACAACTGTGAGTTAGTAGAAAAATTTGTGGGCACAAAATGGGGGTTCAGTGTATTATTCTCTTCTGTTTGTGCCTTGCCTTTAGCTTTTTCTTCTATATTTAACATTATGTAGAGGCAAGGACCCCCTCTAAATCTGGATTAAAATTATTTTTCATTCTAATTCATAGAAATGGAGTAGCGTGTAATGGTATCGTCTCATACAACTGTGAGTTAGTAGAAAAATTTGTGGGCACAAAATGGGTGATCAGTGTCTTATTCTCTTCTGTTTGTGCCTTGTCTTTACTTTTTTCTTCGATATTTAACATTATGTAGAGGCAAGGCCCCGCTCTAAATCTGGATTGAAATTATTTTTCATTCTAATTCATAGAAATGGAGTAGCGTGCAATGGTGTTGTCTCATACAACTGTGAGTTAGTAGAAAAATTTGTGGGCACAAAATGTTTGATCAGAGTCTTATTCTCTTCTGTTTTTGCCTTGTCTTTAGCTTTTTCTTCTATATTTAACATTATGTAGAGGCAAGGCCCCCCTCTAAATCTGGATTGAAATTATTTTTCATTCTAATTCATAGAAATGGAGTAGCGTGCAATGGTGTCGTCTCATACAACTGTGAGTTAGTAGAAAAATTTGTGGGCACAAAATGGGTGATCAGTGTCATATTCTCTTCTGTTTGTGCCTTGTCTTTAGCTTTTTCTTCTGTATTTAACATTATGTAGAGGCAAGGCCCCCTCTAAATCTGGATTGAAATTATTTTTCATTCTAATTCATAGAAATGGAGTAGCGTGCAATGGTGTCGTCTCATACAACTGTGAGTTAGTAGAAAAATTTGTGGGCACAAAATGGGGGTTCAGTGTATTATTCTCTTCTGTTTGTGCCTTGCCTTTAGCTTTTTCTTCTATATTTAACATTATGTAGAGGCAAGGACCCCCTCTAAATCTGGATTAAAATTATTTTTCATTCTAATTCATAGAAATGGAGTAGCGTGTAATGGTATCGTCTCATACAACTGTGAGTTAGTAGAAAAATTTGTGGGCACAAAATGGGTGATCAGTGTCTTATTCTCTTCTGTTTGTGCCTTGTCTTTACCTTTTTCTTCGATATTTAACATTATGTAGAGGCAAGGCCCCGCTCTAAATCTGGATTGAAATTATTTTTCATTCTAATTCATAGAAATGGAGTAGCGTGCAATGGTGTTGTCTCATACAACTGTGAGTTAGTAGAAAAATTTGTGGGCACAAAATGTTTGATCAGAGTCTTATTCTCTTCTGTTTTTGCCTTGTCTTTAGCTTTTTCTTCTATATTTAACATTATGTAGAGGCAAGGCCCCCCTCTAAATCTGGATTGAAATTATTTTTCATTCTAATTCATAGAAATGCAGTAGCGTGCAATGGTGTCGTCTCATACAACTGTGAGTTAGTAGAAAAATTTGTGGGCACAAAATGGGTGATCAGTGTCATATTCTCTTCTGTTTGTGCCTTGTCTTTACCTTTTTCTTCTATATTTAACATTATGTAGAGGCAAGGCTCCCCTCTAAATATGGATTGAAATTATTTTTCATTCTAATTCATAGAAATGGAGTAGCGTGCAATGGTGTCGTCTCATACAACTGTGAGTTAGTAGAAAAATTTGTGGGCACAAAAAGGGTGATCAGTGTCTTATTCTCTTCTGTTTGTGCCTTGTCTTTAGCTTTTTCTTCTATATTTAACATTATGTAGAGGCAAGTCCCACCTCTAATTCTGGATTGAAATTATTTTTCATTCTAATTCATAGAAATGGAGTAGCGTGCAATGGTGTCGTCTCATACAACTGTGAGTTAGTAGAAAAATTTGTGGTCAAAAAATGGGTGATCAGTGTCTTATTCTCTTCTGTTTTTGCCTTGTCTTTAGCTTTTTCTTCTATATTTAACATTATGTAGAGGCAAGGCCCCCCCTCTAAATCTGGATTGAAAATATTTTTCATTCTAATTCATAGAAATGGAGTAACGTGCAATGGTGTCGTCTCATACAACTGTGATTTAGTAGAAAAATTTGTGGACACGAAATGGGTGATCAGTGTCTTATTCTCTTCTGTTTGTGCCTTGTCTTTAGCTTTTTCTTCTATATTTAACATTATGTAGAGGCAAGGCCCCACCTCTAAATCTGGATTGAAATTATTTTTCATTCTAATTCATAGAAATGGAGTAGCGTGCAATGGTGTTGTCTCATACAACTGTGAGTTAGTAGAAAAATTTGTGGGCTCAAAATGGGTGATCAGTGTATTATTCTCTTCTGTTTGACCCTTGTCTTTAGCTTTTTCTTCTATATTTAACATTATGTAGAGGCAAGGCCCCCCTCTAAATCTGAATTGAAATTATTTTTCATTCTAATTCATAGAAATGGAGTAGCGTGCAATGGTGTCGTCTCATACAACTGTGAGTTAGTAGAAAAATTTGTGGTCAAAAAATGGGTGATCAGTGTCTTATTCTCTTCTGTTTTTGCCTTGTCTTTAGCTTTTTCTTCTATATTTAACATTATGTAGAGGCAAGGCCCCCCCTCTAAATCTGGATTGAAAATATTTTTCATTCTAATTCATAGAAATGGAGTAACGTGCAATGGTGTCGTCTCATACAACTGTGATTTAGTAGAAAAATTTGTGGACACGAAATGGGTGATCAGTGTCTTATTCTCTTCTGTTTGTGCCTTGTCTTTAGCTTTTTCTTCTATATTTAACATTATGTAGAGGCAAGGCCCCACCTCTAAATCTGGATTGAAATTATTTTTCATTCTAATTCATAGAAATGGAGTAGCGTGCAATGGTGTTGTCTCATACAACTGTGAGTTAGTAGAAAAATTTGTGGGCTCAAAATGGGTGATCAGTGTATTATTCTCTTCTGTTTGACCCTTGTCTTTAGCTTTTTCTTCTATATTTAACATTATGTAGAGGCAAGGCCCCCCTCTAAATCTGAATTGAAATTATTTTTCATTCTAATTCATAGAAATGGAGTAGCGTGCAATGGTGTCGTCTCATACAACTGTGAGTTAGTAGAAAAATTTTTGGGCGGAAAATGGGTGATCATTGACTTAATCTCTTCTGTTTTTGCCTTGTCTTTAGCTTTTTCTTCTATATTTAACATTATGTAGAGGCAAGGCCCCACCTCTAAATCTGGATTGAAATTATTTTTCATTCTAATTCATAGAAATGGAGTAGCGTGCAATGGTGTTGTCTCATACAACTGTGAGTTAGTAGAAAAATTTGTAGGCTCAAAATGGGTGATCAGTGTATTATTCTCTTCTGTTTGTGCCTTGTCTTTAGCTTTTTCTTCTATATTTAACATTATGTAGAGGCAAGGCTCCCCTATAAATCTGGATTGAAATTATTTTTCATTCTAATTCATAGAAATGGAGTAGCGTGCAATGGTGTTGTCTCATACAACTGTGAGTTAGTAGAAAAATTTGTGGTCACAAAATGGGTGATCAGTGACTTATTCAATTCTGTTTGACCCTTGTCTTTAGCTTTTTCTTCTATATTTAACATTATGTAGAGGCAAGGACCCCCTCTAAATCTGAATTGAAATTATTTTTCATTCTAATTCATAGAAATGGAGTAGCGTGCGATGGTGTCGTCTCATACAACTGTGAGTTAGTAGAAAAATTTGTGGGCAGAAAATGGGTGATCATTGACTTATTCTCTTCTGTTTGTGCCTTGTCTTTAGCTTTTTCTTCTATATTTAACATTATGTAGAGGCAAGGACCCACTCTAAATCTGGATTGAAATTATTTTTCATTCTAATTCATAGAAATGGAGTAGCGTGCAATGATGTCGTCTCATACAAATGGAGTAGCATGCAATGGTGTCGTCTCATCCTACTGTGAGTGAGTAGAAATATTTGTGGGCACAAAATGGGTGATCAATGACTTATTCTGTTCGGTTTGAGCCTTGTCTTTAGCTTTTTCTTCTATATTTAACAATATGTAGAGGCAAGGCCCCCCTCTAAATCTGAATTGAAATTATTTTTCATTCTAATTCATAGAAATGGAGTAGCGTGCAATGGTGTCGTCTCATACAACTGTGAGTTAGTAGAAAAATTTGTGGGCAGAAAATGGGTGATCATTGACTTATTCTCTTCTGTTTGTGCCTTGTCTTTAGCTTTTTCTTCTATATTTAACATTATGTAGAGGCAAGGCCTCCCTCTAAATCTGGATTGAAATTATTTTTCATTCTAATTCATAGAAATGGAGTAGCGTGCAATGGAGTCGTCTCATACAACTGTGAGTTAGTAGAAAAATTTGTGGGCACGAAATGGGTGATCATTGACTTATTCTCTTCTGTTTGTGCTTTGTCTTTAGCTTTTTCTTCTATATTTAACATTATGTAGAGGCAAGGCCCCCCTCTAAATCTGGATTGAAATTATTTTTCATTCTAATTCATAGAAATGGAGTTGCATGCAATGGTGTCGTCTCATACAACTGTGAGTTAGTAGAAAAATTTGTGGGCACAAAATGGGTGATCAGTGTCTCATTCTCTTCTGTTTGAGCCTTGTCTTTAGCTTTTTCTTCTGTATTTAACATTATGTAGAGGCAAGGCCCCCTCTAAATCTGGATTGAAATTATTTTTCATTCTAATTCATAGAAATGGAGTAGCGTGCAATGGTGTCGTCTCATACAACTGTGAGTTAGTAGAAAAATTTGTGGGCACAAAATGGGGGTTCAGTGTATTATTCTCTTCTGTTTGTGCCTTGCCTTTAGCTTTTTCTTCTATATTTAACATTATGTAGAGGCAAGGACCCCCTCTAAATCTGGATTAAAATTATTTTTCATTCTAATTCATAGAAATGGAGTAGCGTGTAATGGTATAGTCTCATACAACTGTGAGTTAGTAGAAAAATTTGTGGGCACAAAATGGGTGATCAGTGTCTTATTCTCTTCTGTTTGTGCCTTGTCTTTACCTTTTTTTTCGATATTTAACATTATGTAGAGGCAAGGCCCCGCTCTAAATCTGGATTGAAATTATTTTTCATTCTAATTCATAGAAATGGAGTAGCGTGCAATGGTGTCGTCTCATACAACTGTGAGTTAGTAGAAAAATTTGTGGGCACAAAATGTTTGATCAGAGTCTTATTCTCTTCTGTTTTTGCCTTGTCTTTAGCTTTTTCTTCTATATTTAACATTATGTAGAGGCAAGGCCCCCCTCTAAATCTGGATTGAAATTATTTTTCATTCTAATTCATAGAAATGGAGTAGCGTGCAATGGTGTCGTCTCATACAACTGTGAGTTAGTAGAAATATTTGTGGGCACAAAATGGTTGATCAATGACTTATTCTGTTCTGTTTGAGCCTTGTCTTTAACTTTTTCTTCTATATTTAACATTATGTAGAGGCAAGGCCCCCCACTAAATCTGGATTGAAATTATTTTTCATTCTAATTCATAGAAATGGAGTAGCGTGCAATGGTGTCGTCTCATCCTACTGTGAGTTAGTAGAAATATTTGTGGGCAGAAAATGGGTGATCATTGACTTAATCTCTTCTGTTTGTACCTTGTCTTTAGCTTTTTCTTCTATATTTAACATTATGTAGAGGCAAGGCCCCACCTCTAAATCTGGATTGAAATTATTTTTCATTCTAATTCATAGAAATGGAGTAGCGTGCAATGGTGTTGTCTCATACAACTGTGAGTTAGTAGAAAAATTTATGGGCTCAAAATGGGTGATCAGTGTATTATTCTCTTCTGTTTGACCCTTGTCTTTAGCTTTTTCTTCTATATTTAACATTATGTAGAGGCAAGGCCCCCCTCTAAATCTGAATTGAAATTATTTTTCATTCTAATTCATAGAAATGGAGTAGCGTGCAATGGTCTCGTCTCATACAACTGTGAGTTAGTAGAAAAATTTGTGGGCACGAAATGGGTGATCATTGACTTATTCTCTTCTGTTTGTGCTTTGTCTTTAGCTTTTTCTTCTATATTTAACATTATGTAGAGGGAAGGCCCCCCTCTAAATCTGGATTGAAATTATTTTTCATTCTAATTCATAGAAATGGAGTAGCATGCAATGGTGTCGTCTCATACAACTGTGAGTTAGTAGAAAAATGTTTGGGCACAAAATGGGTGGTCAGTGTCTTATTCTCTTCTGTTTTTGCCTTGTCTTTAGCTTTTTCTTCTATATTTAACATTATGTAGAGGCAAGGCCCCCCCTCTAAATCTGGATTGAAATTATTTTTCATTCTAATTCATAGAAATGGAGTAGCGTGCAATGGTGTCATCTCATACAACTGTGAGTTAGAAGTAAAATTTGGGGACAGAAAATGGGTGATCAGTGTCTTATTCTCTCCTGTTTGTGCCTTGTCTTTACCTTTTTCTTCTATATTTAACATTATGTAGAGGCAAGGCCCCCCTCTAAATCTGGATTGAAATTATTTTTCATTCTAATTCATAGAAATGGAGTAGCGTGCAATGGTGTCGTCTCATACAACTGTGAGTTAGTAGAAAAATTTGTGGGCACAAAATGGGTGAACAGTGACTTATTCTGTTCTGTTTGAGCCTTGTCTTTAACTTTTTCTTCTATATTTAACATTATGTAGAGGCAAGGCCCCACCTCTAAATCTGGATTGAAATTATTTTTCATTCTAATTCATAGAAATGGAGTAGCGTGCAATGGTGTTGTCTCATACAACTGTGAGTTAGTAGAAAAATTGGTGGGCTCAAAATGGGTGATCAGTGTATTATTCTCTTCTGTTTGACCCTTGTCTTTAGCTTTTTCTTCTATATTTAACATTATGTAGAGGCAAGGCCCCCCTCTAAATCTGAATTGAAATTATTTTTCATTCTAATTCATAGAAATGGAGTAGCGTGCAATGGTGTCGTCTCATACAACTTTGAGTTAGTAGAAAAATTTTTGGGCGGAAAATGGGTGATCATTGACTTAATCTCTTCTGTTTTTGCCTTGTCTTTAGCTTTTTCTTCTATATTTAACATTATGTAGAGGCAAGGCCCCACCTCTAAATCTGGATTGAAATTATTTTTCATTCTAATTCATAGAAATGGAGTAGCGTGCAATGGTGTTGTCTCATACAACTGTGAGTTAGTAGAAAAATTTGTAGGCTCAAAATGGGTGATCAGTGTATTATTCTCTTCTGTTTGTGCCTTGTCTTTAGCTTTTTCTTCTATATTTAACATTATGTAGAGGCAAGGCTCCCCTATAAATCTGGATTGAAATTATTTTTCATTCTAATTCATAGAAATGGAGTAGCGTGCAATGGTGTTGTCTCATACAACTGTGAGTTAGTAGAAAAATTTGTGGTCACAAAATGGGTGATCAGTGACTTATTCAATTCTGTTTGACCCTTGTCTTTAGCTTTTTCTTCTATATTTAACATTATGTAGAGGCAAGGACCCCCTCTAAATCTGAATTGAAATTATTTTTCATTCTAATTCATAGAAATGGAGTAGCGTGCGATGGTGTCGTCTCATACAACTGTGAGTTAGTAGAAAAATTTGTGGGCAGAAAATGGGTGATCATTGACTTATTCTCTTCTGTTTGTGCCTTGTCTTTAGCTTTTTCTTCTATATTTAACATTATGTAGAGGCAAGGACCCACTCTAAATCTGGATTGAAATTATTTTTCATTCTAATTCATAGAAATGGAGTAGCGTGCAATGATGTCGTCTCATACAAATGGAGTAGCATGCAATGGTGTCGTCTCATCCTACTGTGAGTGAGTAGAAATATTTGTGGGCACAAAATGGGTGATCAATGACTTATTCTGTTCGGTTTGAGCCTTGTCTTTAGCTTTTTCTTCTATATTTAACAATATGTAGAGGCAAGGCCCCCCTCTAAATCTGAATTGAAATTATTTTTCATTCTAATTCATAGAAATGGAGTAGCGTGCAATGGTGTCGTCTCATACAACTGTGAGTTAGTAGAAAAATTTGTGGCCAGAAAATGGGTGATCATTGACTTATTCTCTTCTGTTTGTGCCTTGTCTTTAGCTTTTTCTTCTATATTTAACATTATGTAGAGGCAAGGCCTCCCTCTAAATCTGGATTGAAATTATTTTTCATTCTAATTCATAGAAATGGAGTAGCGTGCAATGGAGTCGTCTCATACAACTGTGAGTTAGTAGAAAAATTTGTGGGCACGAAATGGGTGATCATTGACTTATTCTCTTCTGTTTGTGCTTTGTCTTTAGCTTTTTCTTCTATATTTAACATTATGTAGAGGCAAGGCCCCCCTCTAAATCTGGATTGAAATTATTTTTCATTCTAATTCATAGAAATGGAGTTGCATGCAATGGTGTCGTCTCATACAACTGTGAGTTAGTAGAAAAATTTGTGGGCACAAAATGGGTGATCAGTGTCTCATTCTCTTCTGTTTGAGCCTTGTCTTTAGCTTTTTCTTCTGTATTTAACATTATGTAGAGGCAAGGCCCCCTCTAAATCTGGATTGAAATTATTTTTCATTCTAATTCATAGAAATGGAGTAGCGTGCAATGGTGTCGTCTCATACAACTGTGAGTTAGTAGAAAAATTTGTGGGCACAAAATGGGGGTTCAGTGTATTATTCTCTTCTGTTTGTGCCTTGCCTTTAGCTTTTTCTTCTATATTTAACATTATGTAGAGGCAAGGACCCCCTCTAAATCTGGATTAAAATTATTTTTCATTCTAATTCATAGAAATGGAGTAGCGTGTAATGGTATAGTCTCATACAACTGTGAGTTAGTAGAAAAATTTGTGGGCACAAAATGGGTGATCAGTGTCTTATTCTCTTCTGTTTGTGCCTTGTCTTTACCTTTTTTTTCGATATTTAACATTATGTAGAGGCAAGGCCCCGCTCTAAATCTGGATTGAAATTATTTTTCATTCTAATTCATAGAAATGGAGTAGCGTGCAATGGTGTCGTCTCATACAACTGTGAGTTAGTAGAAAAATTTGTGGGCACAAAATGTTTGATCAGAGTCTTATTCTCTTCTGTTTTTGCCTTGTCTTTAGCTTTTTCTTCTATATTTAACATTATGTAGAGGCAAGGCCCCCCTCTAAATCTGGATTGAAATTATTTTTCATTCTAATTCATAGAAATGGAGTAGCGTGCAATGGTGTCGTCTCATACAACTGTGAGTTAGTAGAAATATTTGTGGGCACAAAATGGTTGATCAATGACTTATTCTGTTCTGTTTGAGCCTTGTCTTTAACTTTTTCTTCTATATTTAACATTATGTAGAGGCAAGGCCCCCCACTAAATCTGGATTGAAATTATTTTTCATTCTAATTCATAGAAATGGAGTAGCGTGTAATGGTGTCGTCTCATCCTACTGTGAGTTAGTAGAAATATTTGTGGGCAGAAAATGGGTGATCATTGACTTAATCTCTTCTGTTTGTACCTTGTCTTTAGCTTTTTCTTCTATATTTAACATTATGTAGAGGCAAGGCCCCACCTCTAAATCTGGATTGAAATTATTTTTCATTCTAATTCATAGAAATGGAGTAGCGTGCAATGGTGTTGTCTCATACAACTGTGAGTTAGTAGAAAAATTTATGGGCTCAAAATGGGTGATCAGTGTATTATTCTCTTCTGTTTGACCCTTGTCTTTAGCTTTTTCTTCTATATTTAACATTATGTAGAGGCAAGGCCCCCCTCTAAATCTGAATTGAAATTATTTTTCATTCTAATTCATAGAAATGGAGTAGCGTGCAATGGTCTCGTCTCATACAACTGTGAGTTAGTAGAAAAATTTGTGGGCAGAAAATGGGTGATCATTGACTTAATCTCTTCTGTTTGTGCCTTGTCTTTAGCTTTTTCTTCTATATTTAACATTATGTAGAGGCAAGGCCCCCCTCTAAATCTGGATTGAAATTATTTTTCATTCTAATTCATAGAAATGGAGTAGCGTGCAATGGTGACGTCTCATACAACTGTGAGGTAGTAGAAAAATTTGTGGGCACGAAATGGGTGATCATTGACTTATTCTCTTCTGTTTGTGCTTTGTCTTTAGCTTTTTCTTCTATATTTAACATTATGTAGAGGGAAGGCCCCCCTCTAAATCTGGATTGAAATTATTTTTCATTCTAATTCATAGAAATGGAGTAGCATGCAATGGTGTCGTCTCATACAACTGTGAGTTAGTAGAAAAATGTTTGGGCACAAAATGGGTGGTCAGTGTCTTATTCTCTTCTGTTTTTGCCTTGTCTTTAGCTTTTTCTTCTATATTTAACATTATGTAGAGGCAAGGCCCCCCCTCTAAATCTGGATTGAAATTATTTTTCATTCTAATTCATAGAAATGGAGTAGCGTGCAATGGTGTCATCTCATACAACTGTGAGTTAGAAGTAAAATTTGGGGACAGAAAATGGGTGATCAGTGTCTTATTCTCTCCTGTTTGTGCCTTGTCTTTACCTTTTTCTTCTATATTTAACATTATGTAGAGGCAAGGCCCCCCTCTAAATCTGGATTGAAATTATTTTTCATTCTAATTCATAGAAATGGAGTAGCGTGCAATGGTGTCGTCTCATACAACTGTGAGTTAGTAGAAAAATTTGTGGGCACAAAATGGGTGAACAGTGACTTATTCTGTTCTGTTTGAGCCTTGTCTTTAACTTTTTCTTCTATATTTAACATTATGTAGAGGCAAGGCCCCCCACTAAATCTGGATTGAAATTATTTTTCATTCTAATTCATAGAAATGGAGTAGCGTGCAATGGTGTCGTCTCATACAACTGTGAGTTAGTAGAAAAATTTGTGGGCACAAAATGGGTGATCAGTGTCATATTCTCTTCTGTTTGTGCCTTGTCTTTACCTTTTTCTTCTATATTTAATATTATGTAGAGGCAAGGCCCCCCTCTAAATCTGGATTGAAATTATTTTTCATTCTAATTCATAGAAATGCAGTAGCGTGCAATGGTGTCGTCTCATACAACTGTGAGTTAGTAGAAAAATTTGTTGTCACAAAATGGGTGATCAGTGTCTTATTCTCTTCTGTTTGTGCCTTGTCTTTAGCTTTTTCTTCTATATTTAACATTATGTAGAGGCAAGGCCCCCCTCTAAATCTGGATTGAAATTATTTTTCATTCTAATTCATAGAAATGGAGTAGCGTGCAATGGTGTCGTCTCATCCTACTGTGAGTTAGTAGAAATATTTGTGGGCACAAAATGGTTGATCAATGACTTATTCTGTTCTGTTTGAGCCTTGTCTTTAACTTTTTCTTCTATATTTAACATTATGTAGAGGCAAGGCCCCCCTCTAAATCTGGATTGAAATTATTTTTCATTCTAATTCATAGAAATGGAGTAGCGTGCAATGGTGTCGTCTCATACAACTGTGAGTTAGTAGAAAAATTTGTGGGCACAAAATGTTTGATCAGAGTCTTATTTTCTTCTGTTTTTGCCTTGTCTTTAGCTTTTCCTTTTATATTTAACATTATGTAGAGGCAAGACCCCCCTCTAAATCTGGATTGAAATTATTTTTCATTCTAATTCATAGAAATGGAGTAGCGTGCAATGGTGTCGTCTCATACAACTGTGATTTACTAGAAAAATTTGTGGACACGAAATGGGTGTTCAGTGTCTTATTCTCTTCTGTTTGTGCCTTGTCTTTAGCTTTTTCTTCTATATTTAACATTATGTAGAGGCAAGGCCCCACCTCTAAATCTGGATTGAAATTATTTTTCATTCTAATTCATAGAAATGGAGTAGCGTGCAATGGTGTCGTCTCATACAACTGTGAGTTAGTAGAAAAATTTGTGGGCACAAAATGTTTGATCAGAGTCTTATTTTCTTCTGTTTTTGCCTTGTCTTTAGCTTTTCCTTTTATATTTAACATTATGTAGAGGTAAGTCCCACCTCTAATTCTGGATTGAAATTATTTTTCATTCTAATTCATAGAAATGGAGTAGCGTGCAATGGTGTCGTCTCATACAACTGTGAGTTAGTAGAAAAATTTGTGGGCACAAAATGGGTGATCAGTGCCTTATTCTCTTCTGTTTGTGCCTTGTCTTTATCTTTTTCTTCTATATTTAACATTATGTAGAGGCAAGGCCCCGCTCTAAATCTGGATTGAAATTATTTTTCATTCTAATTCATAGAAATGGAGTAGCATGCAATGGTGTCGTCTCATACAACTGTGAGTTAGTAGAAAAATTTGTGGGCACAAAATGGGTGAACAGTGCCTTATTCTCTTCTGTTTGTGCCTTGTCTTTACCTTTTTCTTCTATATTTAACATTATGTAGAGGCAAGGCCCCGCTCTAAATCTGGATTGAAATTATTTTTCATTCTAATTCATAGAAATGGAGTAGCATGCAATGGTGTCGTCTCATACAACTGTGAGTTAGTAGAAAAATTTGTGGGCACAAAATGTTTGATCAGAGTCTTATTTTCTTCTGTTTTTGCCTTGTCTTTAGCTTTTCCTTTTATATTTAACATTATGTAGAGGCAAGTCCCACCTCTAATTCTGGATTGAAATTATTTTTCATTCTAATTCATAGAAATGGAGTAGCGTGCAATGGTGTCGTCTCATACAACTGTGAGTTAGTAGAAAAATTTGTGGTCAAAAAATGGGTGATCAGTGCCTTATTCTCCTCTGTTTGTGCCTTGTCTTTACCTTTTTCTTCTATATTTAACATTATGTAGAGGCAAGACCCCCCTCTAAATCTGGATTGAAATTATTTTTCATTCTAATTCATAGAAATGGAGTAGCGTGCAATGGTGTCGTCTCATACAACTGTGATTTACTAGAAAAATTTGTGGACACGAAATGGGTGTTCAGTGTCTTATTCTCTTCTGTTTGTGCCTGGTCTTTAGCTTTTTCTTCTATATTTAACATTATGTAGAGGCAAGGCCCCACCTCTAAATCTGGATTGAAATTATTTTTCATTCTAATTCATAGAAATGGAGTAGCGTGCAATGGTGTCGTCTCATACAACTGTGAGTTAGTAGAAAAATTTGTGGGCACAAAATGTTTGATCAGAGACTTATTTTCTTCTGTTTTTGCCTTGTCTTTAGCTTTTCCTTTTATATTTAACATTATGTAGAGGTAAGTCCCACCTCTAATTCTGGATTGAAATTATTTTTCATTCTAATTCATAGAAATGGAGTAGCGTGCAATGGTGTCGTCTCATACAACTGTGAGTTAGTAGAAAAATTTGTGGGCACAAAATGGGTGATCAGTGCCTTTTTCTCTTCTGTTTGTGCCTTGTCTTTACCTTTTTCTTCTATATTTAACATTATGTAGAGGCAAGGCCCCGCTCTAAATCTGGATTGAAATTATTTTTCATTCTAATTCATAGAAATGGAGTAGCATGCAATGGTGTCGTCTCATACAACTGTGAGTTAGTAGAAAAATTTGTGGGCACAAAATGGGTGAACAGTGACTTATTCTCTTCTGTTTGAGCCTTGTCTTTAGCTTTTTCTTCTATATTTAACATTATGTAGAGGCAAGGCCCCCCTCTAAATCTGGATTGAAATTATTTTTCATTCTAATTCATAGAAATGGAGTAGCGTGCAATGGTGTCGTCTCATACAACTGTGAGTTAGTAGAAAAATTTGTGGGCACAAAATGTTTGATCAGAGTCTTATTCTCTTCTGTTTTTGCCTTGTCTTTAGCTTTTTCTTCTATATTTAACATTATGTAGAGGCAAGGCCCCCCTCTAAATCTGGATTGAAATTATTTTTCATTCTAATTCATAGAAATGCAGTAGCGTGCAATGGTGTCGTCTCATACAACTGTGAGTTAGTAGAAAAATTTGTGGGCACAAAAAGGGTGATCAGTGTCTTATTCTCTTCTGTTTGTGCCTTGTCTTTAGCTTTTTCTTCTATATTTAACATTATGTAGAGGCAAGGCCACCCTCTAAATCTGGATTAAAAATTATTTTTCATTCTATTTCATAGAAATGGAGTAGCATGCAATGGTGTCGTCTCATCCTACTGTGAGTGAGTAGAAATATTTGTGGGCACAAAATGGGTGATCAATGACTTATTCTGTTCGGTTTGACCCTTGTCTTTACCTTTTTCTTCTATATTAACATTATGTAGAGGCAAGGCCCCCCCTCTAAATCTGGATTGAAAATATTTTTCATTCTAATTCATAGAAATGGAGTAACGTGCAATGGTGTCGTCTCATACAACTGTGATTTACTAGAAAAATTTGTGGACACGAAATGGGTGATCAGTGTCTTATTCTCTTCGGTTTGTGCCTTGTCTTTAGCTTTTTCTTCTATATTTAACATTATGTAGAGGCAAGGCCCCACCTCTAAATCTGGATTGAAATTATTTTTCATTCTAATTCATAGAAATGGAGTAGCGTGCAATGGTGACGTCTCATACAACTGTGAGGTAGTAGAAAAATTTGTGGGCACGAAATGGGTGATCATTGACTTATTCTCTTCTGTTTGTGCTTTGTCTTTAGCTTTTTCTTCTATATTTAACATTATGTAGAGGCAAGGCCCCCCTCTAAATCTGGATTGAAATTATTTTTCATTCTAATTCATAGAAATGGAGTAGCGTGCAATGGTGTCGTCTCATACAACTGTGAGTTAGTAGAAAAATTTGTGGGCACAAAATGTTTGATCAGAGTCTTATTTTCTTCTGTTTTTGCCTTGTCTTTAGCTTTTCCTTTTATATTTAACATTATGTAGAGGCAAGTCCCACCTCTAATTCTGGATTGAAATTATTTTTCATTCTAATTCATAGAAATGGAGTAGCGTGCAATGGTGTCGTCTCATACAACTGTGAGTTAGTAGAAAAATTTGTGGTCAAAAAATGGGTGATCAGTGCCTTATTCTCCTCTGTTTGTGCCTTGTCTTTACCTTTTTCTTCTATATTTAACATTATGTAGAGGCAAGACCCCACTCTAAATCTGGATTGAAATTATTTTTCATTCTAATTCATAGAAATGGAGTAGCGTGCAATGGTGTCGTCTCATACAACTGTGATTTACTAGAAAAATTTGTGGACACGAAATGGGTGATCAGTGTCTTATTCTCTTCTGTTTGTCCCTTGTCTTTAGCTTTTTCTTCTATATTTAACATTATGTAGAGGCAAGGCCCCACCTCTAAATCTGGATTGAAATTATTTTTCATTCTAATTCATAGAAATGGAGTAGCGTGCAATGGTGTCGTCTCATACAACTGTGAGTTAGTAGAAAAATTTGTGGGCACAAAATGTTTGATCAGAGTCTTATTTTCTTCTGTTTTTGCCTTGTCTTTAGCTTTTCCTTTTATATTTAACATTATGTAGAGGCAAGTCCCACCTCTAATTCTGGATTGAAATTATTTTTCATTCTAATTCATAGAAATGGAGTAGCGTGCAATGGTGTCGTCTCATACAACTGTGAGTTAGTAGAAAAATTTGTGGGCACAAAATGGGTGATCAGTGCCTTATTCTCTTCTGTTTGTGCCTTGTCTTTACCTTTTTCTTCTATATTTAACATTATGTAGAGGCAAGGCCCCGCTCTAAATCTGGATTGAAATTATTTTTCATTCTAATTCATAGAAATGGAGTAGCGTGCAATGGTGTCGTCTCATACAACTGTGAGTTAGTAGAAAAATTTGTGGGCACAAAATGGGTGAACAATGACTTATTCTCTTCTGTTTGAGCCTTGTCTTTAGCTTTTTCTTCTATATTTAACATTATGTAGAGGCAAGGCCCCCCTCTAAATCTGGATTGAAATTATTTTTCATTCTAATTCATAGAAATGGAGTAGCGTGCAATGGTGTCGTCTCATACAACTGTGAGTTAGTAGAAAAATTTGTGGGCACAAAATGTTTGATCAGAGTCTTATTCTCTTCTGTTTTTGCCTTGTCTTTAGCTTTTTCTTCTATATTTAACATTATGTAGAGGCAAGGCCCCCCTCTAAATCTGGATTGAAATTATTTTTCATTCTAATTCATAGAAATGCAGTAGCGTGCAATGGTGTCGTCTCATACAACTGTGAGTTAGTAGAAAAATTTGTGGGCACAAAATGTTTGATCAGAGTCTTATTTTCTTCTGTTTTTGCCTTGTCTTTAGCTTTTCCTTTTATATTTAACATTATGTAGAGGCAAGTCCCACCTCTAATTCTGGATTGAAATTATTTTTCATTCTAATTCATAGAAATGGAGTAGCGTGCAATGGTGTCGTCTCATCCTACTGTGAGTGAGTAGAAATATTTGTGGGCACAAAATGGGTGATCAATGACTTATTCTGTTCGGTTTGACCCTTGTCTTTACCTTTTTCTTCTATATTAACATTATGTAGAGGCAAGGCCCCCCCCCTAAATCTGGAGTGAAATTATTTTTCATTCTAATTCATAGAAATGGAGTAACGTGCAATGGTGTCGTCTCATACAACTGTGAGTTAGTAGAAAAATTTTTGGGCACAAAATGGGTGATCAGTGTCTTATTCTCTTCTGTTTTTGCCTTGTCTTTAGCTTTTTCTTCTATATTTAACATTATGTAGAGGCAAGGCCCCCCCTCTAAATCTGGATTGAAAATATTTTTCATTCTAATTCATAGAAATGGAGTAACGTGCAATGGTGTCGTCTCATACAACTGTGATTTACTAGAAAAATTTGTGGACACGAAATGGGTGATCAGTGTCTTATTCTCTTCTGTTTGTGCCTTGTCTTTAGCTTTTTCTTCTATATTTAACATTATGTAGAGGCAAGGCCCCACCTCTAAATCTGGATTGAAATTATTTTTCATTCTAATTCATAGAAATGGAGTAGCGTGCAATGGTGTTGTCTCATACAACTGTGAGTTAGTAGAAAAATTTGTGGGCTCAAAATGGGTGATCAGTGTATTATTCTCTTCTGTTTGGCCCTTGTCTTTAACTTTTTCTTCTATATTTAACATTATGTAGAGGCAAGGCCCCCCTCTAAATCTGAATTGAAATTATTTTTCATTCTAATTCATAGAAATGGAGTAGCGTGCAATGGTGTCGTCTCATACAACTGTGAGTTAGTAGAAAAATTTGTGTGCAGAAAATGGGTGATCATTGACTTAATCTCTTCTGTTTGTGCTTTGTCTTTAGCTTTTTCTTCTATATTTAACATTATGTAGAGGCAAGGCCCCCCTCTAAATCTGGATTGAAATTATTTTTCATTCTAATTCATAGAAATGGAGTAGCATGCAATGGTGTCGTCTCATACAACTGTGAGTTAGTAGAAAAATGTGTGGGCACAAAATGGGTGATCAGTGTCTTATTCTCTTCTGTTTGTGCCTTGTCTTTAGCTTTTTCTTCTATATTTAACATTATGTAGAGGCAAGGCCCCCCTCTAAATCTGGATTGAAATTATTTTTCATTCTAATTCATACAAATGGAGTAGCGAGCAATGGTGTCGTCTCATACAAATGTGATTTAGTAGAAAAATTTGAGGGCACAAAATGGGTGATCAGTGACTTATTCTCTTCTGTTTGAGTCTTGTCTTTAGCTTTTTCTTCTATATTTAACATTATGTAGAGGCAAGGCCCCCTTCTAAATCTGGATTGAAATTATTTTTCATTCTAATTCATAGAAATGGAGTAGCGTGCAATGGTTTCCTCTCATACAACTGTGAGTCAGTTGAAAAATTTTGTCGGCCCAAAATGGGTGATCAGTGTCTTATTGTCTTCTGTTTCTGCCTTATATTTACCTTTTTCTTCTATATTTAACATTATTTAGAGGCAAAGCCACCCTCTAAATCTGGCTTTAAATTATTTTTCATTCTAATTCATAGAAATGTTGTAGCGTTCAATGGTGTCGTCTCATACAACTATGAGTTATGTCGCGGTCGCCATTAGCCGCTCCTTAGAAAGACGGCCTTGTACTTCACAACTCCTGATCTCGTAGATTTAAGTCAAGGAACATGCGAGAAACCAAACGACTAGTTCAATATCGTTGATGCCAAACCGTACCTCGTGAGCATTGGATTATGCAGCGCTTTCTCAAACATCGGTCAACAATTGTATTAATTTAATATCTACGCTTTTCTACTCCCTCTAGCCGGGGAGTTAATATCTGGTCGGACCTGCCGGACCATTTTGATTTTACCTTGGATTACCTTTGGACAATTTTTGCATTGGACAAGTGTTTTTATCAATCAGACAATGACTGACACAAGGTCATTAAAAAAGGATCCGCCGGAATATATCGGTAAGGAAAGTAACTCAAGAAAAAATGAGGCAAGTGCCCACCTCAGTTCTTACTCACAACGGAAAACCTCATCCTACAAATACGACCCTAACTCCTGAAATGGAGAACGAAAACCAGTTGCCTCCCCAAGAGGCATCCAACTTTGACCAAATGACTCATCCTGAAGAGTCAACCAAAGCCGACCCTCCGCTTTCTAATAAGGCAACCGACTCAAACCAGCTGACTAATAACGATGCACTGACCGAGGAATCACCCTGTGGCTGGAAGACCCCACCCACCTGCATTTTCAATTTAAAGGATTTCCTGGAGAAGGCCGAAAATTATGCCCATCTCATTACAGATGGCGGCTTGGTGGTGGACCCCAGGATTTGGAGAAATACCTGGAAAGGTCTGTGTCCGTGTTTGTTGTCGACAAGAGTTTACATAAGATTTGCCGATCCACAAAAGACAACATTTTCAAGGCTCTGACGTCGTTTGGATTTTTCACAGCAAATTATCCGAGGTGCTGGTGCCTTTATGTGGGATGTACTGCTGCCCACACCCGAAGACTGTATTTCCTTGATTAATAAGGAGTTGATGACAAAAGACCTGATCCTCCGTACGGAATACAAGGGTATGAGGAAGACCAGGGTGGCAGTTTACGAAGTACCAGCTTATGTCAAAGGAGAGGCGCTGGCTGCCTATTTCAAACAGTTTGGGCAGATAATCAGCGTCTCCTCCGACCGTGAACTAGGGGAATGGAGCTTCAATATGATGCCCTCGAAGGAGGCCTTCGGCTCCATTCCTAACTGTTTGAATATTGGCAAGAGGTCTTTACCTGTCATTGCGACTGGTAGAAAGCCGGCCTGCTGGAAGTGTGGAAAGCCTGGTCACCTGGCGCCTTCCTGTCCGGAGAAAGCGACCTCTGGGGTTCAGCCTGCCTCCGACAAAAACCCCCATCAGCCAACAATCAAGACTAGTAATGGGAAATCGTCCGATTTGGTGTTGCCGGCTACCCCTCTATCTAAGGAAACGGAAGGGGATTGGAAGGTTGTTAGAAAGAGTAAAGGGAAGGGACAAACAACATCTATTACTTCCCCTAAGGCTTGTGCGTCCACGGACATGGACACTCCCCCTCCTCGCAGCCGTACGGGTGATACCTCGGTCACTGTTCCATGGACTGACAAAGATCCGTCCTTCGATAAAATCCAGGACATTATCAAGCTGAAGGAGTCTTTATCATCGTCAACATCATCTTCTGCAACAAAACCATCTTCGACTCCGGCTTCTCCAGCGCCAAAATCATCGTTACAAACAGACTCTACTCGCCCTCATCCTCTGCCTCATTTTCCCCGTCCAATTTGAAGAAAAAACCCAACACCTCAGCAAGAGCCCTCTCTTTCTCTCCGAAAAAGAAGGATGCAATTCCCTTGGTTAACACCAAACCTCCTGTACCGTCCCCTATAAAAAAAGACAGCTTTACGCCCGGGAAGCGACAGACGAGACCTTCGGAAGAAGCTGGCGGGAAAAAGAGGAAAGCTAAGCTGGCTTATAACACGGGGAAGAATGTCTGCCGTGTGACAATGGAAAGTGAGGAGAAGGCAAAGGATTTTGCTAAGAGGACCAATAATTTAAAAGTCCTCCTGGCCATGAAGAAATGCAGGGACCTGGACGATCCTACCAACTTTCCCAGGGCAAAGATGGTCCTGACTGTAGTCCGCATTGGGTCCGGTTCACGGCAGATCTGGAGCATGATAGAGGAGGCGAAAAGAGCTTCCCGGTGCCTTCTCAAATAGTCATCACGAACAATGACGAATTGAATAAACTGAAACAGTTCTGTTGTGGGAGGGTCCCTGTTTTGGTTCACCCCTCCCTATACAGGGCTTTAAAATTAACATTCCCTTTGGATGTCGGAGGCTTGTCCCAGGATGGCTCCATCAAGACTGCGATGGGCACTGGTTCCATGGGTGAAGCTGTAGGCATTCTCACTCCGACTATGTTTCAGGGCGACGCCCAACCCTAAGGTAAGTGTCTCACAATGGCTCTGTGGTTAGCAACTTTGAATGGGAGAGGGCTGAGGTCGGAGTCTCGCAGGGCGAGACTCGTACGTGACCTTCAGCATCTCATGTTTGTTGTCTACAGGAGACCCATCTTATTGCCAGTGATTATGAGAATATTCTGTCGAAGAGGTTTCACCTCTACTCAGCTTATTTTGATAGTCGCTCAAGAGGGGTTTCTTGGCTGATCAGCAGGTCCCTGGCGGCGTCGTGTTCTCTTGTGTTCGCGGATCCGGAGGGCAGGCTTTGTGTCCTGGACGTCACCATAAAAGGAAAGTCTCTTCGCTTCATTGGGGTTTATGCGCCCAGCGACCAGGCGGAGCGGGCGTCCTTTTTTCCTCGGCAGGTAGTTTTAGCGGGTGATTGGAACGCCGTCCTTGATCCCAAATTAGATCGTAGTGGGTTAAAATCGGGCTCTTACAACCCGGACGTGAAACCATTTCGTGATTTTATCGACAGATCTGATCTCGTCGATAAGTTTCGGAACGAACACCCCGGGCAATTAGCGTGGACTTGGACAAATAGGGGCGGCCGGGATTCGATAATTCGCACAAGCTACATCGACCGGGTTTTAGTTAGGAGAGTCGACGTAGGGCTCTTAGAGTGTCCAAGTTTTCATTCGATAGTTTACTCGGATCATCGGCTCGTCCGGGTGCGGGTAAACTTAGATAAGCCTAAACCTAGAATGAATAGTTACTGGAAGTTTAACACGTCATTGCTCGACGTGAAGGACTTCCGTGATCAGTTACTGATAACCATTCAGAGGGAATTGACGGGGAGTGTGCTTGGGAATAAGTGGTGGGGACACCTTAAGTCAGTCATCAGGTCGTTTGCAGCTGATTATAGTCGTCGGCTCTATTGAGATAGATTAGTAGCGCAAACGGCAGCTGAATCTAGATTAGAGGGTGCCATCCAGTCGGGAGATAGTGGGGAAGTAGCAGTAGCTAGGGCCGAGTTGGCCTCCTCACTTATCAAGAAGGACAAAAGCTCTGGTAGTTAGGGCTAGGTTGAAGAAAATGTCTGCCGAGGCGACGAACATGGCTACAGAACTCAGGGAAGAGGAGTTGAGCAGCGCGTCAGATCGGTACTTTCCAAGCGTCACATCGCCGGACGGACGCCGGACGACTACAAACGAAGGCATCTGCGAGGCTTTTCGATCTTATTTCCGCGACGTTTTTACTAGGGAGCCCGGTCTGAGCCCAACCAATTTCGACGCATATTTAGCCTACTTTCCACGTCTCGGGACGGGGGAAGCGGACTTGTGCGAGGGGGCCGTCACCGAGGAGGAAATCTGGGAGGCTTTGAAACAAGACTCCGGGTATAGACGGTCTTCCCTACGAGTTGTACTTGAGGCTGTCGCCCGTTTTTGTTCCGCTTCTGGCACTGATGTTCAACCACTGGTTGAGGAACGGGACGATACCCCGACGCTTCACCAGGGGTGTCATCAAGTTGTTACGCAAGAGCAAAAGCGGAGGGGATGGGATAGGTAATTTCCGCCCTTTGACTATGCTGAATGTAGAGTTGAAGATTTTGGTGAAGGTCTTGGCCAACCGTTTGCAGCTTGTCCTCGATGGTCTGATAGGTCCCGAACAGACATGCGCTGTGAGGGGGAGGACTATCCAGGACAACCTTCATATGGTTCGCCAGATCATAGAAAAAGTCGACGGTGAAGCCGCACTGATCAATTTGGATCAGTCCAAGGCATTCGATAGGGTGGACCATCGTTTTCTCGAGGCTGTTCTCGCCTCTGCCCGGTTCGGGTGCCAATTTCGGTCCTGGATACGTCTCCTGTACAGGTCCCCTGGGGCACTGGTGGAAGTGAACGGGGTGAGGTCGGAGCCTTTCACCTTGTCTCGATCGATTCGTCAAGGTTGTCCGCTTTCGCCTATGCTATATGTTCTTGCTTTGGAACCCTTCTTTCGCAAGCTAAAGGCGAATCCGGTCCTTCGCGGAATTTCTTTACCTGGTGCCAACAAATCGGCCAAGTGTTCAGCCTATGCTGACGACGTGTCTGTTTTCGTTAAGAACACCGCCGAAATTCACGAAGTCAGCAAAGAAGTTTGCAGGTATGAGATGGTGGCGGGGGCCAAAATCAATTGCGATAAGTCTGTCGGCTTGCGGTTGGGTGATTGGGAGGGTGTTCCTCTCCCCGGTCCCTTCGGCTGGACGGACGGGCCCGTTAAGATACTCGGTGTCTGGTTCGGGCCCGGTCTTCAGCTAGACACCAACTGGTCGGAGGTTCGGAAGAAGGTCGAGGAAGCAGTTCGCCTGTGGACTCGAAGGAATCTTTCTTTGAAGGGGAGGGCGGAAGTGTGCATTACGCACATCTACCCGATCCTCCTCTACCGTCTTTCGGTTCTTCCACTCCCGTCTACCGAACTAGACAATTTCGTTAAAGAGCTTTTCAATTTCCTTTGGAGAGGAAAAGCTCATTTGGTAAATCGCAGGGTCTGCTGCCTCCATCCTGCCGAAGGCGGTCTGGGAATGCCAAGCGTCGAGACACGTCAGCACATACTCTGCTTGAATTTCCTAGAACGGATGTGTACGCCAAAGGACGATGAGGGCGAATTCTGGAAGGAAGACGCTCGTCAAGCTTTTCCATCCCTGGAAAGTGTGCATTCCGACGAGGTGGAGGCTCACCGCTCAACTGATGGTGAATGCCTCTTTTACAAGGAATGTAGGAAAGCGCTGTGCTGCCTCCTTGGGGTAAAAGAACACCATTCTGACACACGGGATTTGTTACGGAAGGCTTTATATCGGGTAATTGTGAGGGGAAAGGCCAAGGACAGGCTCCCGAGCGAGCTGGGCCTTACGAACGGGGAGTTTAGCTCCGTCTCGCCTTGGGCGCCCGGGTTGAAATGTCTCAATAACGACGAGGCATCCCTCACCTGGCTGGTGTTGCGAGGGGCTCTCTGGGTCGGCAAAAAGCTCCGCGCAGCGGGTTTGGCGGTTACAGCCAAATGTGTTCGCTGTGGTGACTGTGAGGAGTCAATCGAACATGCCTTCTTTCACTGCGACGTTGTGCAACCTTTGTGCAGGCTGATTGAAGGCTACATGGTTCGCGTCTTGGACGGAAAGTTTTTTGCCCTGGAAGCCAGTTCCGTTTGTGCCAACGTGGTTCCGTCAATGTCGAGGGATCAGCACTATGTGCTCTTGTGTCTGCTCGGCATTATGCGAATGGTAGTGTGGACGACTAGACAGAAGGAGTTTCACGCGGGTGAGAAAATTTCCTCCTTGCAACTGGTCTCTTTCTTTAGGCATCAGCTTAAGGTTAAGATCAGGGCGGAGAGGGTGCGTCTCTCCACGTCGAAATTCGGCAAAAGGTGGGTGAAAGTTTCACGCTTGGTGAGAGTGAGCGGTGCTGACCTCGAGTGGTTGTTGGATGCAACTTAGGCAAGAGGATTTTGGGACTCCAACCGAAACATCAGTCATCCCGTGACATTTAAGGTAAGATAGGACTTTTTCTTTTTCAGTTTTCGCCTTCTCAGGGCTAAATATTTTCCTTTCAACATAGCTAGTGCATGCAAGTACATAAGTCCCGCTTTTTTGTCCTCCTTTTAGTTATTTGTCTCCACCCCACCCGACTTTAGGTGACAGATTTCTCTTTTCTCTGGATTTGTTTCAACCCAGTTAATCGAGATTTCAGCCACATTTTTGGAAGGGTCCTACTACTAATATTGTTTTGTTTAGTTTCTTTTACAAACATGTTTTTCATTGTATATAATCATTGGGTTTATTTTTTTCCCGATCCCTCGATAATTGTAAAAATAAAAACTTCATGATAGGGCTTTTCATAGCGAAAATGTGGTATTTTGGTGATTGTGGTGTGATTGTAATGAGTAAAAGCGTTGTTATGGTGAAAGGAATATTGTAAGTACGAATGGGTCAAAGATTGAGACTAGTTAGTTTTGAGATAGGACTAGAGAAGACCAATCTTTTCCCCACCCCCATTTTTAGCCCTCGTGGCACATTTGTACCATTTTGGTAAATAAAATTTTGGATCAAAGTGTAGTATCTGTGCTTTGTGATCATCCGGGCTGGCTTCTGTCGAACTCTCTAATGCAGAGAGGAACTCGGAGAAAGCTTTGCCGAAGTGCAAGGTTTCCTTCGGGGAGGTAGACAGGACCTGAACCCGTCAAGGCTGGTTCAAAGGTCATATATTTGGCCGAGCCTACGGACTCGCGGGCTACCCACATTAAACCGGCCTTGTGCCACATTTAATCCTCGTGGTTGGATTAATAAATACCAAGCTGCTCGGCACGGGGGCCTGGATCAAAGTGTAGTACGCTGCCTTTGTGAGCTTCCGGTGCTTTGTCGAGAGTGTTACTCTTCGGAGCGATCCCGTCTCCGCGGTCGATCCGCCCTGGAAGACGTTCACCTCTCTGACCGTCTTCGCCAAGTGATACATTTTGGTGCGATCCCGTTTCCGCGGTCGATCCGCCCTGTGAAGTCTATCACTATTCTGCCTTGGCCCTGTTTAGGGACTCCGTCTTCGCCAAGGGATACACTTTGGCGCGATCCCGTTTCCGCGGTCGATCCGCCCAGTAAAGTTGTATCACTGTTCTGATTTGGCCCTGTTTAGGGACACCGTCTTCGCCAAGGGATACACTTTGGCGCGATCTCGTTTCCGCGGTCGATCCGCCCAGTAAAGTTGTATCACTGTTCTGACTTGGCCCTGTTTAGGGACACCGATCAACCTAGTGCTGTTCCCGTATATTCTCCCATCCGGCAGTCAACCAGCTACATCCGTCTCGCCGATAAACTCTACATTCGTTTTTACCAATACGATCGAAGGCAGCTACCACTAAACAAAACCAGTCATACCGGACCCGACACCAACTTGAACACATTTCTTCAGAGTACACTCTTGTACAATTGGCATTATTAAAATCGACATTATTGTTCCATAAACCTTCGCCTTTGTCCCCTCATTGTCTTGGCTGTTCACATATTTAACATTATGTAAAGGCAATGCACTCCTCTAGATCTGGCTTGAAATTATTTTTTATTCTAATTCATAGAAATGGATTAGCGTGAAATGGAGTCGTCCCATACAGCGGTGAGTTAGCAGAAAAATTTTGTGGGCACAAAATGGGAGATCAGTGACTTATTCTCTTCGGTTTGTGCCTTGTATTTACCTTTTTCTTCTATATTTAACATGATGTAGAGGCAAGGCCCCCCTCTAAATCTGGCTTGAAATTATTTTTCCTTCTAATTCATAGAAATGGAGTAACGTGCAATGGTTTCCTTTCATACAACTGTGAGTTAGTAGAAAAATTATTTGGGCACAAAATGGGTGATCAGTATCTTATTCTCTTCTGTTTGTGCCTTGTATTTACCTTTTTCTTCTATATTTAACATTATGTAGATGCAAGGCCCCCCTCTAAATATGGCTTTAAATTTTTTTTCATTCTAATTCATAAAACTGGAGTAGCGTTCAATAGTGTCGGCTCATACAACTGTGAGTTAGTAGAAAAAATGTGTGGGCTCAAGATGGGTGATCAGTGCTGATACTCTTCTGTTTGTGCCCTGTCTTTACCTTTTTCTTCTATATTTAACATTATGTAGAGGCAAGCCTCCCCCTAAATCTGGCTTGAAAGTATTTTTCATTCTAATTCATAGAAATGGAGTAGCGTGAAATGGTGTCATCTCATACAGCTGTGAGTTAGTAGAAAAAATTTGTGGTCTCAAAATGGGTGATCAGTGACTTATACTCTTCTGTTTGTGCCCTGTCTTTACCTTTTTCTTCTATATTTAATAGTAGTAGAGGCTAGGCCCCCCTCTAAATCTGGAGTGAAATTATTTTTCATTCTAATTCATAGACTTGGAGTAGCGTGCAATGGTGTCGTCTCATACAACTGTGAGGTAGTTGAAAAAATATGTGGGCACATAATGGGTGATCAGTGTCTTATTCTATTCTGTTTGTGCCTCGTCTTTTTCTTCTATATTTAATAGTAGTAGAGGCAAGGCCCCCCTCTAAATATGGCTTTAAATTTTTTTTCATTCTAATTCATAAAACTGGAGTAGCGTTCAATAGTGTCGTCTCATACAACTGTGAGTTAGTAGAAAAAATGTGTGGGCTCAAGATGGGTGATCAGTGCTGATACTCTTCTGTTTGTGCCCTGTCTTTACCTTTTTCTTCTATATTTAACATTATGTAGAGGCAAGCCTCCCCCTAAATCTGGCTTGAAAGTATTTTTCATTCTAATTCATAGAAATGGAGTAGCGTGAAATGGTGTCATCTCATACAGCTGTGAGTTAGTAGAAAAAATTTGTGGTCTCAAAATGGGTGATCAGTGACTTATACTCTTCTGTTTGTGCCCTGTCTTTACCTTTTTCTTCTATATTTAATAGTAGTAGAGGCTAGGCCCCCCTCTAAATCTGGAGTGAAATTATTTTTCATTCTAATTAATAGAATTGGAGTAGCGTGCAATGGTTTCGTCTCATACAACTGTGAGTTAGTAGAAAAAATTTGTGGGCACAAAATGGGGGATCAGTGTCTTATTCTCTTCTGTTTGTGCCTTGTGTTTAGCTTTTTCTTCTATATTTAACATTATGTAGAGGCAAGGCCCCCCTCTAAATCTGGATTGAAATTATTTTTCATTCTAATTCATAGAAATGGAGTAGCGTGCAATGGTGTCGTCTCATACAACTGTGAGTTAGTAGAAAAATTTGTCGGCACAAAATGGGTGATCAGTGTCTTATTCTCTTCTGTTTGTGCCTTGTCTTTACCTTTTTCTTCTATATTTAACATTATGTAGAGGCAAGGCCCCCCTCTAAATCTGGATTGAAATTATTTTTCATTCTAATTCATAGAAATGGAGTAGCGTGCAATGGTGTCGTCTCATACAACTGTGAGTTAGTAGAAAAATTTGTGGGCACAAAATGGGTGATCAGTGTCTTATTCTCTTCTGTTTGTGCCTTGTCTTTACCATTTTCTTCTATATTTAACATTATGTAGAGGCAAGCCCCCCCTCTAAATCTGGATTGAAATTATTTTTCATTCTAATTCATAGAAATGGAGTAGCGTGCAATGGTTTCGTCTCATACTACAGTGAGTTAGTAGAAAAAATTTGTGGGCACAAAATGGGGGATCAGTGTCTTATTCTCTTCTGTTTGTGCCTTGTGTTTACCTTTTTCTTCTATATTTAACATTATGTAGAGGAAAGGCCCCCCTCTAAATCTGGATTGAAATTATTTTTCATTCTAATTCATAGAAATGGAGTAGCGTGCAATGGTGTCGTCTCATACAACTGTGAGTTAGTAGAAAAATTTGTGGGCCCAAAATGGGTGATCAGTGTCCTATTCTCTTCTGTTTGTGCCTTGTCTTTAGCTTTTTCTTCTATATTTAACATTATGTAGAGGCAAGCCCCCCCCTCTAAATCTGGATTGAAATTATTTTTCATTCTAATTCATAGAAATGGAGTAGCGTGCAATGGTGTCGTCTCATACAACTGTGAGTTAGTAGAAAAATTTGTGGGCACAAAATGGGTGATCAGTGTCTTATTCTCTTCCGTTTGTGCCTTGTCTTTAGCTTTTTCTTCTATATTTAACATTATGTAGAGGCAAGCCACCCCTCTAAATCTGGATTGAATTTATTTTTCATTCTAATTCATAGAAATTGAGTAGCTTGCAATGGTTTCGTCTCATACAACTGTGAGTTAATAGAAAAAATTTGTGGGCACAAAATGGGTGATCAGTGTCTTATTCTCTTCTGTTTGTGCCTTGTCTTTAGCTTTTTCTTCTATATTTAACATTATGTAGAGGCAAGGCCCCCCTCTAAATCTGGATTGAAATTATTTTTCATTCTAATTCATAGAAATGGAGTAGCATGCAATGGTGTCATCTCATACTACTGTGAGTTAGTAGAAAGATTTGTGGGCACAAAATGGGTGATCAGTGTCTTATTCTCTTCTGTTTGTGCCTTGTGTTTACATTTTTCTTCTATATTTAACATTATTTAGAGGCAAGGCCCCCCTCTAAATCTGGATTGAAATTATTTTTCATTCTAATTCATAGAAATGGAGTAGCGTGCAATGGTGTCGTCTCATACAACAGTGAGTTAGGAGAAAATATTTGTGGGCACAAAATGGGTGATCAGTGTCTTATTCTCTTCTGTTTGTGCCTTGTCTTTACCTTTTTCTGCTATATTTAACATTATGTAGAGGCAAGCCCCCCCTCTAAATCTGGATTGAAATTATTTTTCATTCTAATTCATAGAAATGGAGTAGCGTGCAATGGTTTCGTCTCATACAACTGTGAGTTAGTAGAAAAATTTGTGGGCACAAATTGATTGATCAGAGACTTATTCAATTCTGTTTGTGGCTAGTCTTTAGCTTTTTCTTCTATATTTAACATTATGTAGAGGCAAGGCCCCCCTCTAAATCTGGATTGAAATTATTTTTCATTCTAATTCATAGAAATGGAGTAGCGTGCAATGGCGTCGTCACATACAACTGTGAGTTAGTAGAAAAATTTGTGGGCACAAAATGGTTGATCAGTGTCTTATTCTCTTCTGTTTGTGCCTTGTGTTTACCTTTTTCTTCTATATTTAACATTATGTAGAGGCAAGGCCCCCTCTAAATCTGGATTGAAATTATTTTTCATTCTAATTCATAAAAAATGGATTAGCGTGCAATGGTGTCGTCTCATACAACTGTGAGTTAGTAGAAAAATTTGTGGGCACAAAATGGGTGATCAGTATCTTATTCTCTTCTGTTTGTGCCTTGTCTTTACCTTTTTCTTCTATATTTAACATTATTTAGAGGCAAGGCCCCCCTCTAAATCTGGATTGTAATTATTTTTCATTCTAATTCATAGAAATGGAGTAGCGTGCAATGGTGTCGTCTCATACAACGGTGAGTTAGTAGAAAAATTTGTGGGCACAAATTGTTTGATCAGAGTCTTATTCTCTTCTGTTTTTGCCTAGTCTTTAGCTTTTTCTGCTATACTTAACATTAAGTAGAGGCAAGGCCCCCCTCTAAATCTGGATTGAAATTATTTTGCATTCTAATTAATAGAAATGGAGTAGCGTGCAATGGTGTCGTCTCATACAACTGTGAGTTAGTAGAAAAATTTGTGGGCACAAAATGGGTGATCAGTGTCTTATTCTCTTCTGTTTGTGCCTTGTCTTTAGCTTTTTCTTCTATATTTAACATTATGTAGAGGCAAGGCCCCCCTCTAAATCTGGATTGAAATTATTTTTCATTCTAATTCATAGAAATGGAGTAGCGTGCAATGGTATCGTCTCATACTACTGTGAGTTAGTAGAAAGATTTGTGGGCACAAAATGGGTGATCAGTGTCTTATTCTCTTTGTTTGTGCCTTGACTTTAGCTTTTTCTTCTATATTTAACATTATGTAGAGGCAAGCCCCCCTCTAAATCTGGATTGAAATTATTTTTCATTCTAATTCATAGAAATATAGTAGCGTGCAATGGTTTCGTCTCATAAAACTGTGATTTAGTAGAAAAAATTTGTGGGCACAAAATGGGTGATCAGTGTCATATTCTCTTCTGTTTGAGCCTTGTCTTTAGCTTTTTCTTCTATATTTAATATTATGTAGAGGCAAGTCCCCCCTCTAAATCTGGATTGAAATTATTTTTCATTCTAATTCATAGAAATGGAGTAGCGTGCAATGGTGTCGTCTCATACAACTGTGAGGTAGTAGAAAAATTTGTGGGCACAAAATGGGTGATCAGTGTCTTATTCTCTTCTGTTTGTGCCTTGTCTTTAGCTGTTTCTTCTATATTTAACATTATGTAGAGGCAAGTCCCCCCTCTAAATCTGGACTGAAATTATTTTTCATTCTAATTCATAGAAATGGAGTAGCGTGCAATGGTGTCGTCTCATACAACAGTGAGTTAGGAGAAAAAATTTGTGGGCACAAAATGGGTGATCATAGACTTATTCTCTTCTGTTTATGCCTTGTCTTTAGCTTTTTCTTCTATATTTAACATTATGTAGAGGCAAGGCCTCCCTTTAAATCTGGATTGAAATTATTTTTCATTCTAATTCATAGAAATGGAATAGCGTGCAATGGTGTAATCTCATACAACTGTGAGTTAGTAGAAAAATTTGGGGGCACAAAATGTTTGAACATAGTCTTATTCTCTTCTGTTTGAGCCTTGTCTTTAGCTTTTTCTTCTATATTTAACTTAATGTATAGGCAAGCCCCGCTCTAAATCTAGATTGAATTTATTTTTCATTCTAATTCATAGAAATGGAGTAGCGTGCAATGGTTTCGTCTCATACAACCGTGAGTTAGTAGAAAAATTTGTGGGCACAAAATGTTTGATCAGAGACATATTCTCTTCTGTTTGTGCCTTGTCTTTAGCTGTTTCTTCTATATTTAACATTATGTAGAGGCAAGGCCTCCCGCTAAATCTGGATTGAAATTATTTTTCATTCTAATTCATAGAAATGGAGTAGCGTGCAATGGTGTCGTCTCATACAACTGTGAGTTAGTAGAAAAAATTAGTGGGCACAAAATGGGAGATCAGTGTCTTATTCCCTTCTGTTTATACCTTGTCTTTAGCTTTTTCTTCTATATTTAACATTATGTAGAGGCAAGGCCCCCCTCTAAATCTGGATTGAAATTATTTTTCATTCTAATTCATAGAAATGGAGTAGCGTGCAATGGCGTCGTCTCATACAACTGTGAGTTAGTAGAAAAATTTGGGGGCACAAAATGGGTGATCATAGTCTTATTCTCTTCTGTTTATGCCTTGTCATTAGCTTTTTCTTCTATATTTAACATTATGTAGAGGCAAGGCCCCCCTCTAAATCTGGATTGAAATTATTTTTCATCCTAATTCATAGAAATGGAGTAGCGTGCAATGGTGTCGTCTCATACAACAGTGAGTTAGGAGAAAAAATTTGTGGGCACAAAATGGGTGATCATAGTCTTATTCTCTTCTGTTTATGCCTTGTCTTTAGCTTTTTCTTCTATATTTAACATTATGTAGAGGCAAGGCCCCCCTTTAAATCTGGATTGAAATTATTTTTCATTCTAATTCATAGAAATGGAATAGCGTGCAATGGTGTCATCTCATACAACTGTGAGTTAGTAGAAAAATTGGGGGGCACAAAATGTTTGAACATAGTCTTATTCTCTTCTGTTTGAGCCTTGTCTTTAGCTTTTTCTTCTATATTTAACTTAATGTAGAGGCAAGGCCCCGCTCTAAATCTAGATTGAATTTATTTTTCATTCTAATTCATAGAAATGGAGTAGCGTGCAATGGTTTCGTCTCATACAACTGTGAGTTAGTAGAAAAATTTGTGGGCACAAAATGTTTGATCAGAGACTTATTCTCTTCTGTTTGTGCCTTGTCTTTAGCTGTTTCTTCTATATTTAACATTATGTAGAGGCAAGGCCTCCCTCTAAATCTGGATTGAAATTATTTTTCATTCTAATTCATAGAAATGGAGTAGCGTGCAATGGTGTCGTCTCATACAACTGTGAGTTAGTAGAAAAAATTAGTGGGCACAAAATGGGAGATCAGTGTCTTATTCTCTTCTGTTTATACCTTGTCTTTAGCTTTTTCTTCTATATTTAACATTATGTAGAGGCAAGGCCCCCCTCTAAATCTGGATTGAAATTATTTTTCATTCTAATTCATAGAAATGGTGTAGCGTGCAATGGCGTCGTCTCATACAACTGTGAGTTAGTAGAAAAATTTGGGGGCACAAAATGGGTGATCATAGTCTTATTCTCTTCTGTTTATGCCTTGTCTTTAGCTTTTTCTTCTATATTTAACATTATGTAGAGGCAAGGCCCCCCTCTAAATCTGGATTGAAATTATGTTTCATCCTAATTCATAGAAATGGAGTAGCGTGCAATGGTGTCGTCTCATACAACTGTGAGTTAGTAGAAAAAATTAGTGGGCACAAAATGGGTGATCAGTGTCTTATTCTCTTCTGTTTATGCCTTGTCTTTAGCTTTTTCTTCTATATTTAACATTATGTAGAGGCAAGGCCCCCCTCTAAATCTGGATTGAAATTATTTTTCATTCTAATTCATAGAAATGGTGTAGCGTGCAATGGCGTCGTCTCATACAACTGTGAGTTAGTAGAAAAATTTGGGGGCACAAAATGGGTGATCATAGTCTTATTCTCTTCTGTTTATGCCTTGTCTTTAGCTTTTTCTTCTATATTTAACATTATGTAGAGGCAAGGCCCCCCTTTAAATCTGGATTGAAATTATTTTTCATTCTAATTCATAGAAATGGAATAGCGTGCAATGGTGTCATCTCATACAACTGTGAGTTAGTAGAAAAATTGGGGGGCACAAAATGTTTGAACATAGTCTTATTCTCTTCTGTTTGAGCCTTGTCTTTAGCTTTTTCTTCTATATTTAACTTAATGTAGAGGCAAGGCCCCGCTCTAAATCTAGATTGAATTTATTTTTCATTCTAATTCATAGAAATGGAGTAGCGTGCAATGGTTTCGTCTCATACAACTGTGAGTTAGTAGAAAAATTTGTGGGCACAAAATGTTTGATCAGAGACTTATTCTCTTCTGTTTGTGCCTTGTCTTTAGCTGTTTCTTCTATATTTAACATTATGTAGAGGCAAGGCCTCCCTCTAAATCTGGATTGAAATTATTTTTCATTCTAATTCATAGAAATGGAGTAGCGTGCAATGGTGTCGTCTCATACAACTGTGAGTTAGTAGAAAAAATTAGTGGGCACAAAATGGGAGATCAGTGTCTTATTCTCTTCTGTTTATACCTTGTCTTTAGCTTTTTCTTCTATATTTAACATTATGTAGAGGCAAGACCCCCCTCTAAATCTGGATTGAAATTATTTTTCATTCTAATTCATAGAAATGGTGTAGCGTGCAATGGCGTCGTCTCATACAACTTTGAGTTAGTAGAAAAATTTGGGGGCACAAAATGGGTGATCATAGTCTTATTCTCTTCTGTTTATGCCTTGTCTTTAGCTTTTTCTTCTATATTTAACATTATGTAGAGGCAAGGCCCCCCTCTAAATCTGGATTGAAATTATGTTTCATCCTAATTCATAGAAATGGAGTAGCGTGCAATGGTGTCGTCTCATACAACTGTGAGTTAGTAGAAAAAATTAGTGGGCAAAAAATGGGTGATCAGAGTCTTATTCTCTTCTGTTTATGCCTTGTCTTTAGCTTTTTCTTCTATATTTAACATTATGTAGAGGCAAAGCCCCCCTCTAAATCTGGATTGAAATTATTTTTCATTCTAATTCATAGAAATGGAGTAGCGTGCAATGGTGTCGTCTCATACAACTGTGAGTTAGTAGAAAAATTTGGGGGCACAGAATGGGTGATCAGTGTCTTATTCTCTTCTGTTTGTACCTTGTCTTTAGCTTTTTCTTCTATATTTAACATTATGTAGAGGCAAGTCCCCCCTCTAAATCTGGATTGAAATTATTTTTCATCCTAATTCATAGAAATGGAGTAGCGTGCAATGGTGTCGTCTCATACAACTGTGAGTTAGTAGAAAAATTTAGTGGGCACAAAATGGGTGATCAGTGTCTTATTCTCTTCTGTTTATGCCTTGTCTTTAGCTTTTTCTTCTATATTTAACATTATGTAGAGGCAAGGCCCCCCTCTAAATCTGGATTGAAATTATTTTTCATCCTAATTCATAGAAATGGAGTATCGTGCAATGGTGTCGTCTCATACAACTGTGAGTTAGTAGAAAAAATTAGTGGGCACAAAATGGGTGATCAGTGTCATATTCTCTTCTGTTTATGCCTTGTGTTTACCTTTTTCTTCTATATTTAACATTATGTAGAGGCAAGGCCCCCCTCTAAATCTGGATTGAAATTATTTTTCATTCTAATTCATAGAAATGGAGTAGCGTGCAATGGTGTCGTCTCATACAACGGTGAGTTAGTAGAAAAATTTGTGGGCACAAAATGTTTGATCAGAGCCTTATTCTCTTCTGTTTGTGCCTTGTCTTTAGCTGTTTCTTCTATATTTAACATTATGTAGAGGCAAGTCTCCCCTCTAAATCTGGATTGAAATTATTTTTCATTCTAATTCATAGAAATGGATTAGCGTGCAATGGTGTCGTCACATACAACTGTGAGTTAGTAGAAAAATTTGTGGGCAAAAATTGGTGATCAGTGTCTTATTCTCTTCTGTTTGTGTCTTGTGTTTAACTTTTTCTTCTATATTTAACATTATTTAGAGGCAAGGCCCCCCTCTAAATCTGGATTGTAATTATTTTTCATTCTAATTCATAGAAATGGAGTAGCGTGCAATGGTGTCGTCTCATACAACGGTGAGTTAGTAGAAAAATTTGTGGGCACAAATTGTTTGATCAGAGTCTTATTCTCTTCTGTTTTTGCCTAGTCTTTAGCTTTTTCTGCTATATTTAACATTAAGTAGAGGCAAGGCCCCCCCCCCTAAATCTGGATTGAAATTATTTTGCATTCTAATTAATAGAAATGGAGTAGCGTGCAATGGTGTCGTCTCATACAACTGTGAGTTAGTAGAAAAAATTTGTGCGCACAAAATGTGTGATCAGTGTCTTATTCTCTTCTGTTTGTGCCTTGTCTTTAGCTTTTTCTTCTATATTTAACATTATGTAGAGGCAAGGCCCCCGTCTAAATCTGGATTGAAATTATTTTTCATTCTAATTCATAGAAATGGAGTAGCGTGCAATGGTGTCGTCTCATACAACTGTGAGTTAGTAGAAAAAATTAGTGGGCACAAAATGGGTGATCAGTGTCTTATTCTCTTCTGTTTATGCCTTGTCTTTAGCTTTTTCTTCTATATTTAACATTATGTAGAGGCAAGGCCCCCCTCTAAATCTGGATTGAAATTATTTTTCATTCTAATTCATAGAAATGGAGTAGCGTGCAATGGTGTCGTCTCATACAACTGTGAGTTAGTAGAAAAAATTAGTGGGCACAAAATGGGTGATCAGTGTCTTATTCTCTTCTGTTTATGCCCTGTCTTTAGCTTTTTCTTCTATATTTAACATTATGTAGAGGCAAAGCACCCCTCTAAATCTGGATTGAAATTATTTTTCATTCTAATTCATTGAAATGGAGTAGCGTGCAATGGTTTCGTCTCATACAACTGTGAGTTAGTAGAAAAATTTGGGGGCACAGAATGGGTGATCAGTGTCTTATTCTCTTCTGTTTGTACCTTGTCTTTAGCTTTTTCTTCTATATTTAACATTATGTAGAGGCAAGTCCCCCCTCTAAATCTGGATTGAAATTATTTTTCATCCTAATTCATAGAAATGGAGTAGCGTGCAATGGTGTCGTCTCATACAACTGTGAGTTAGTAGAAAAATTTAGTGGGCACAAAATGGGTGATCAGTGTCTTATTCTCTTCTGTTTATGCCTTGTCTTTAGCTTTTTCTTCTATATTTAACATTATGTAGAGGCAAGGCCCCCCTCTAAATCTGGATTGAAATTATTTTTCATCCTAATTCATAGAAATGGAGTAGCGTGCAATGGTGTCGTCTCATACAACTGTGAGTTAGTAGAAAAAATTAGTGGGCACAAATTGGTGATCAGTGTCTTATTCTCTTCTGTTTATGCCTTGTCTTCAGCTTTTTCTTCTATATTTAACATTATGTAGAGGCAAGGCCCCCCTCTAAATCTGGATTGAAATTATTTTTCATCCTAATTCATAGAAATGGAGTAGCGTGCAATGGTGTCGTCTCATACAACTGTGAGTTAGTAGAAAAAATTAGTGGGCACAAAATGGGTGATCAGTGTCTTATTCTCTTCTGTTTATGCCTTGTCTTTAGCTTTTTCTTCTATATTTAACATTATGTAGAGGCAAGTCCCCCCTCTAAATCTGGACTGAAAGTATTTTTCATCCTAATTCATAGAAATGGAGTAGCGTGCAATGGTGTCGTCTCATACAACTGAGAGTTAGTAGAAAATTTAGTGGGCACAAATTGGGTGATCAGTGTCTTATTCTCTTCTGTTTATGCCTTGTCTTTAGCTTTTTCTTCTATATTTAACATTATGTAGAGGCAAGGCCCCCCTCTAAATCTGGATTGAAATTATTTTTCATTCTAATTCATAGAAATGGAATAGCGTGCAATGGTGTCATCTCATACAACTGTGAGTTAGTAGAAAAATTTTGGGGCACAAAATGTTTGAACATAGTCTTATTCTCTTCTGTTTGAGCTTTGTCTTTAGCTTTTTCTTCTATATTTAACTTTATGTAGAAGCAAGGCCCCGCTCTAAATCTAGATTGAATTTATTTTTCATTCTAATTCATAGAAATGGAGTAGCGTGCAATGGTTTCGTCTCATACAACTGTGAGTTAGTAGAAAAATTTGTGGGCACAAAATGTTTGATCAGAGACTTATTCTCTTCTGTTTGTGCCTTGTCTTTAGCTGTTTCTTCTATATTTAACATTATGTAGAGGCAAGGCCTCCCTCTAAATCTGGATTGAAATTATTTTTCATTCTAATTCATAGAAATGGAGTAGCGTGCAATGGTGTCGTCTCATACAACTGTGAGTTAGTAGAAAAAATTAGTGGGCACAAAATGGGTGATCAGTGTCTTATTCTCTTCTGTTTATGCCTTGTCTTTAGCTTTTTCTTCTATATTTAACATTATGTAGAGGCAAGGCCCCCCCTCTAAATCTGGATTGAAATAATTTTTCATTCTAATTCATAGAAATGGAGTAGCGTGCAATGGCGTCGTCTCATACAACTGTGAGTTAGTAGAAAAATTTGGGGGCACAAAATGGGTGATGATAGTCTTATTCTCTTCTGTTTATGCCTTGTCTTTAGCTTTTTCTTCTATATTTAACATTATGTAGAGGCAAGGCCCCCCTCTAAATCTGGATTGAAATTATTTTTCATCCTAATTCATAGAAATGGAGTAGCGTGCAATGGTGTCGTCTCATACAACTGTGAGTTAGTAGAAAAAATTAGTGGGCACAAAATGGCTGATCAGTGTCTTATTCTCTTCTGTTTATGCCTTGTCTTTAGCTTTTTCTTCTATATTTAACATTATGTAGAGGCAAGGCCCCCCTCTAAATCTGGATTGAAATTATTTTTCATCCTAATTCATAGAAATGGAGTAGCGTGCAATGGTGTCGTCTCATACAACTGTGAGTTAGTAGAAAAAATTAATGGGCACAAAATGGGTGATCAGTGTCTTATTCTCTTCTGTTTATGCCTTGTCTTTAGCTTTTTCTTCTATATTTAACATTTTGTAGAGGCAAGGCCCACCTCTAAATCTGGATTGAAATTATTTTTCATCCTAATTCATAGAAATGGAGTAGCGTGCAATGGTGTCGTCTCATACAACTGTGAGGTAGTAGAAAAATTTGTGGGCACAAAATGGGTGATCAGTGTCTTATTCTCTTCTGTTTGTGCCTTGTCTTTAGCTGTTTCTTCTATATTTAACATTATGTAGAGGCAAGTCCCCCCTCTAAATCTGGACTGAAATTATTTTTCATCCTAATTCATAGAAATGGAGTAGCGTGCAATGGTGTCGTCTCATACAACTGAGAGTTAGTAGAAAAAATTAGTGGGCACAAAATGGGTGATCAGTGTCTTATTCTCTTCTGTTTATGCCTTGTCTTTAGCTTTTTCTTCTATATTTAACATTATGTAGAGGCAAGGCCCCCCTCTAAATCTGGATTGAAATTATTTTTCATTCTAATTCATAGAAATGGAATAGCGTGCAATGGTGTCATCTCATACAACTGTGAGTTAGTAGAAAAATTTGGGGGCACAAAATGTTTGAACATAGACTTATTCTCTTCTGTTTGAGCTTTGTCTTTAGCTTTTTCTTCTATATTTAACTTTATGTAGAGGCAAGGCCCCGCTCTAAATCTAGATTTAATTTATTTTTCATTCTAATTCATAGAAATGGAGTAGCGTGCAATGGTTTCGCCTAATACAACTGTGAGTTAGTAGAAAAATTTGTGGGCACAAAATGTTTGATCAGAGACTTATTCTCTTCTGTTTGTGCCTTGTCTTTAGCTGTTTCTTCTATATTTAACATTATGTAGAGGCAAGGCCTCCCTCTAAATCTGGATTGAAATTATTTTTCATTCTAATTCATAGAAATGGAGTAGCGTGCAATGGTGTCGTCTCATACAACTGTGAGTTAGTAGAAAAAATAAGTGGGCACAAAATGGGTGATCAGTGTCTTATTCTCTTCTGTTTGTGCCTTGTCTTTACCTTTTTCTTCTATATTTAACATTATGTAGAGGCAAGGCCCCCTTCTAAATCTGGATTGAAATTATTTTTCATTCTAATTCATAGAAATAGAGTAGCGTGCAATGGTGTCGTCTCATACAACTATGAGTTAGTAGAAAAATTTGTGGGCACAAAATGGGTGATCAGTGTATTATTCTCTTCTGTTTGAACCTTGTCTTTATCTTTTTCTTCTATATTTAACATTATGTAGAGGCAAGGCCCCCCTCTAAATCTGGATTGAAATTATTTTTCTTTCTAATTCATAGAAATGGAGTAGCGTGCAATGGTGTCGTCTCATACAACTGTGAGTTAGTAGAAAAATTTGTGGGCACAAAATGGGTGATCAGTGACTTATTCTCTTCTGTTTGTGCCTTGTCTTTACCTTTTTCTTCTATATTTAACATTATGTAGAGGCAAGGCCCCACTCTAAATCTGGATTGAAATTATTTTTCATTCTAATTCATAGAAATAGAGTAGCGTGCAATGGTTTCATCTCATACAACTGTGAGTTAGTAGAAAAATTTGTGGGCACAAAATGGGTGATCAGTGACTTATTCTCTTCTGTTTGAGCCGTGTCTTTAGCTTTTTCTTCTATATTTAACATTATGTAGAGGCAAGGCCCCCCTATAAATCTGGATTGAAATTATTTTTCATTCTAATTCATAGAAATGGAGTAGCGTGCAATGGTGTCGTCTCATACAACTGTGAGTTAGTAGAAAAATTTGTGAGCACAAAATGGGTGATCAGTGACTTATTCTCTTCTGTTTGTTCCTTGTCTTTACCTTTTTCTTCTATATTTAACATTAGGAAGAGGCATGGCCCCCCTCTAAATCTGGATTGAAATTATTTTTCATTCTAATTTATAGAAATGGAGTAGCGTGAAATAGTGTCGTCTCATACAACTGTGAGTTAGTAGAAAAATTTGTGGGCACAAAATGGGTGATCAGTTACTTATTCTCTTCTGTTTGAGCCTTGTCTTTAGCTTTTTCTTCTATATTTAACATTATGTAGAGGTAAGGCCCCCCTCTAAATCTGGATTGAAATTATTTTTCATTCTAATTCATAGAAATGGAGTAGCGTGCAATGGTTTCGTCTCATACAACTGTGAGTTAGTAGAAAAATTTGTGGGCACAAAATGGGTGATACGTGTCTTATTCTCTTCTGTTTGTGCCTTGTCTTTACCTTTTTCTTCTATATTTAACATTATGTAGAGGCAAGGCCCCCCTCTAAATCTGGATTGAATTTTTTTTTCATTCTAATTCATAGAAATGGAGTAGCGTGCAATGGTGTCGTCTCATACAACTGTGAGTTAGTTGAAAAATTTGTGGGCACAAAATGGGTGAACAGTGTCTTATTCTCTTCTGTTTGTGCCTTGTCTTTACCTTTTTCTTCTTTATTTAACATTATGTAGAGGCAAGGCCCCCCTCTAAATCTGGATTGAATTTATTTTTCATTCTAATTCATAGAAATGGAGTAGCATGCAATGGTGTCGTCTCATACAACTGTGAGTTAGTAGAAAAATTTGTGGGCACAAAATGGGTGATACGTGTCTTATTCTCTTCTGTTTGTGCCTTGTCTTTACCTTTTTCTTCTATATTTAACATTATGTAGAGGCAAGGCCCCCCTCTAAATCTGGATTGAATTTATTTTTCATTCTAATTCATAGAAATGGAGTAGCATGCAATGGTGTCGTCTCATACACCTGTGTGTTAGTAGAAAAATTTGTGGGCACAAAATGGGTGATCAGTGTCTTATTCTCTTCTGTTTGAGCCTTGTCTAGCTTTTTCATCTACTTTTAACATTATGTAGAGGCAAGGCCCCCCTCTAAATCTGGATTGAAATTATTTTTCATTCTCTTTCATAGAAATGGTGTAGCGTGCAATGGTGTCATCTCATACAACTGTGAGTTAGTAGAAAAATTTGTGGGCACAAGATGGGTGATCAGAGACTTATTCTCTTCTGTTTGAGCCTTGTCTTTACGTTTTTCTTCTATATTTAACATTATGTAAAGGCAAGGCCCCCCTCTAAATCTGGATTGAAATTATTTTTCATTCTCATTCATAGGAATGGAGTAGCGTGCAATGGTGTCATCTCATACAACTGTGAATTAGTAGAAAAATTTGTGGGCACAAAATGGGTGATCAGTGTCTTATTCTCTTCTGTTTGTGCCTTGTCTTTACCTTTTTCTTCTATATTTAACATTATGTAGAGGCAAGGCCCCCTTCTAAATCTGGATTGAATTTATTTTTCATTCTAATTCATAGAAATGGAGTAGCGTGCAATGGTGTCGTCTCATACAACTGTGAGTTAGTAGAAAAATTTGTGGACACAAAATGGGTGATCAGTGTCTTATTCTCTTCTGTTTGTGCCTTGTCTTTACCTTTTTCTTCTATATTTAACATTATGTAGAGGCAAGGCCCCCCTCTAAATCTGGATTGAATTTATTTTTCATTCTAATTCATAGAAATGGAGTAGCATGCAATGGTGTCTTCACATACAACTGTGAGTTACTAGAAAAAATTGTGGGCACAAAATGGGTGATCAGTGTCTTATCCTCTTCTGTTTGAGCCTTGTCTAGCTTTTTCATCTACATTTAACATTATGTAGAGGCAAGGCCCCCCTCTAAATCTGGATTGGAATTATTTTTCATTCTAATTTATAGAAATGGAGTAGCGTGCAATGGTGTCGTCACCTACAACTGTGAGTTAGTAGAAAAATTTCTGGGCACAAAATGGGTGAGCAGTGCCTTATTCTCTTCTGTTTGAGCCTTGTCTTTAGCTTTTTCTTCTATATTTAACATTATGTATAGGCAAGGCCCCCCTCTAAATCTGGATTGAAATTATTTTTCATTCTAATTTATAGAAATGGAGTAGCGTGCAATGGTGTCGTCTCATACAACTGTGAGTTAGTAGAAAAATTTGTGGGCACGAAATGGGTGATCAGAGACTTATTCTCTTCTGTTTGAGCCTTGTCTTTACCTTTTTCTTCTACATTTAACATTATGTAGAGGCAAGGCCCCCCTCTAAATCTGGATTGAAATTATTTTTCATTCTAATTCATAGAAATGGAGTAGCGTGCAATGGTTTCGTCTCATACAACTGTGAGTTAGTAGAAAAATTTGTGGGCACAAAATGGGTGATCAGTGTCTTATTCTCTTCTGTTTGAGCCTTGTCTTTAGCTTTTTCTTCTATATTTAACATTATGTAGAGGCAAAGCCCCCCTCTAAATCTGGATTGAAATTATTTTTCCTTCTCATTCATAGAAATGGAGTAGCGTGCAATGGTTTCGTCTCATAAAACTGTGAGTTAGTAGAAAAAATTGTGGTCACAAAATGGGTGATCAGTGTCTTATTCTCTTCTGTTTGAGCCTTGTCTTTAGCTTTTTCCTCAATATTTAACATTATGTTGATGCTAGGCCCCCCTCTAAATCTTGGTTGAAATTATTTTTCATTCTAATTAATAGAAATGGAGTAGCGTGCAATGGTGTCGTCTCATACAACAGTGAGTTAGGAGAAAAAATTTGTTGGCACAAAATGGGTGATCAGTGTCTTATTCTCATCTGTTTGTGCCTTGTCTTTAGGTTTTCTTCTATATTTCACTTTATGTAGAGGCTAGGCCCCTTTCTAAATCTTGTTTGAAATTATTTTTCATTCTAATTCATAGAAATGGAGTAGCGTGCAATGGTGTCGTCTCATACAACTGTGAGTTAGGAGAAAGAATTTGTCTGCACAAAATGGGTGATCAGTGTCTTATTCTCTTCTGTTTGTGACTTGTCTTTACCTCTTTCTTCTATATTTTACATTATGTACCGGCTAGGACCCCCTCTAAATCTTGGTGGAAATTATTTTTCATTCCAAATCATAGAAATTGAGTAGCGTGCAATGGTGTCGTCTCATACAACTGTGAGTTAGGAGAAAAAATTTGTGTGCACAAAATGGGTGATCAGTGTCTTATTCTCTTCTGTTTGTGCCTTGTCTTTAGATTTTTCTTCTATATTTAACATTAGGAAGAGGCATGGCCCCCCTCTAAATCTGGATTGAAATTATTTTTCATTCTAATTTATAGAAATGGAGTAGCGTGAAATAGTGTCGTCTCATACAACTGTGAGTTAGTAGAAAAATTTGTGGGCACAAAATGGGTGATCAGTTACTTATTCTCTTCTGTTTGAGCCTTGTCTTTAGCTTTTTCTTCTATATTTAACATTATGTAGAGGTAAGGCCCCCCTCTAAATCTGGATTGAAATTATTTTTCATTCTAATTCATAGAAATGGAGTAGCGTGCAATGGTTTCGTCTCATACAACTGTGAGTTAGTAGAAAAATTTGTGGGCACAAAATGGGTGATACGTGTCTTATTCTCTTCTGTTTGTGCCTTGTCTTTACCTTTTTCTTCTATATTTAACATTATGTAGAGGCAAGGCCCCCCTCTAAATCTGGATTGAATTTTTTTTTCATTCTAATTCATAGAAATGGAGTAGCGTGCAATGGTGTCGTCTCATACAACTGTGAGTTAGTTGAAAAATTTGTGGGCACAAAATGGGTGAACAGTGTCTTATTCTCTTCTGTTTGTGCCTTGTCTTTACCTTTTTCTTCTTTATTTAACATTATGTAGAGGCAAGGCCCCCCTCTAAATCTGGATTGAATTTATTTTTCATTCTAATTCATAGAAATGGAGTAGCATGCAATGGTGTCGTCTCATACAACTGTGAGTTAGTAGAAAAATTTGTGGGCACAAAATGGGTGATACGTGTCTTATTCTCTTCTGTTTGTGCCTTGTCTTTACCTTTTTCTTCTATATTTAACATTATGTAGAGGCAAGGCCCCCCTCTAAATCTGGATTGAATTTATTTTTCATTCTAATTCATAGAAATGGAGTAGCATGCAATGGTGTCGTCTCATACACCTGTGTGTTAGTAGAAAAATTCATGGGCACAAAATGGGTGATCAGTGTCTTATTCTCTTCTGTTTGAGCCTTGTCTAGCTTTTTCATCTACTTTTAACATTATGTAGAGGCAAGGCCCCCCTCTAAATCTGGATTGAAATTATTTTTCATTCTCTTTCATAGAAATGGTGTAGCGTGCAATGGTGTCATCTCATACAACTGTGAGTTAGTAGAAAAATTTGTGGGCACAAGATGGGTGATCAGAGACTTATTCTCTTCTGTTTGAGCCTTGTCTTTACCTTTTTCTTCTATATTTAACATTATGTAAAGGCAAGGCCCCCCTCTAAATCTGGATTGAAATTATTTTTCATTCTCATTCATAGAAATGGAGTAGCGTGCAATGGTGTCATCTCATACAACTGTGAATTAGTAGAAAAATTTGTGGGCACAAAATGGGTGATCAGTGTCTTATTCTCTTCTGTTTGTGCCTTGTCTTTACCTTTTTCTTCTATATTTAACATTATGTAGAGGCAAGGCCCCCTTCTAAATCTGGATTGAATTTATTTTTCATTCTAATTCATAGAAATGGAGTAGCGTGCAATGGTGTCGTCTCATACAACTGTGAGTTAGTAGAAAAATTTGTGGGCACAAAATGGGTGATCAGTGTCTTATTCTCTTCTGTTTGTGCCTTGTCTTTACCTTTTTCTTCTATATTTAACATTATGTAGAGGCAAGGCCCCCCTCTAAATCTGGATTGAATTTATTTTTCATTCTAATTCATAGAAATGGAGTAGCATGCAATGGTGTCTTCACATACAACTGTGAGTTACTAGAAAAATTTGTGGGCACAAAATGGGTGATCAGTGTCTTATCCTCTTCTGTTTGAGCCTTGTCTAGCTTTTTCATCTACATTTAACATTATGTAGAGGCAAGGCCCCCCTCTAAATCTGGATTGGAATTATTTTTCATTCTAATTTATAGAAATGGAGTAGCGTGCAATGGTGTCGTCACCTACAACTGTGAGTTAGTAGAAAAATTTCTGGGCACAAAATGGGTGAGCAGTGCCTTATTCTCTTCTGTTTGAGCCTTGTCTTTAGCTTTTTCTTCTATATTTAACATTATGTAGAGGCAAGGCCCCCCTCTAAATCTGGATTGAAATTATTTTTCATTCTAATTTATAGAAATGGAGTAGCGTGCAATGGTGTCGTCTCATACAACTGTGAGTTAGTAGAAAAATTTGTGGGCACGAAATGGGTGATCAGAGACTTATTCTCTTCTGTTTGAGCCTTGTCTTTACCTTTTTCTTCTACATTTAACATTATGTAGAGGCAAGGCCCCCCTCTAAATCTGGATTGAAATTATTTTTCATTCTAATTCATAGAAATGGAGTAGCGTGCAATGGTTTCGTCTCATACAACTGTGAGTTAGTAGAAAAATTTGTGGGCACAAAATGGGTGATCAGTGTCTTATTCTCTTCTGTTTGAGCCTTGTCTTTAGCTTTTTCTTCTATATTTAACATTATGTAGAGGCAAAGCCCCCCTCTAAATCTGGATTGAAATTATTTTTCCTTCTCATTCATAGAAATGGAGTAGCGTGCAATGGTTTCGTCTCATAAAACTGTGAGTTAGTAGAAAAAATTGTGGTCACAAAATGGGTGATCAGTGTCTTATTCTCTTCTGTTTGAGCCTTGTCTTTAGCTTTTTCCTCAATATTTAACATTATGTTTATGCTAGGCTCCCCTCTAAATCTTGGTTGAAATTATTTTTCATTCTAATTAATAGAAATGGAGTAGCGTGCAATGGTGTCGTCTCATACAACAGTGAGTTAGGAGGAAAAATTTGTTGGCACAAAATGGGTGATCAGTGTCTTATTCTCATCTGTTTGTGCCTTGTCTTTAGGTTTTTCTTCTATATTTCACTTTATGTAGAGGCTAGGCCCCTTTCTAAATCTTGTTTGAAATTATTTTTCATTCTAATTCATAGAAATGGAGTAGCGTGCAATGGTGTCGTCTCATACAACTGTGAGTTAGGAGAAAGAATTTGTCTGCACAAAATGGGTGATCAGTGTCTTATTCTCTTCTGTTTGTGACTTGTCTTTACCTCTTTCTTCTATATTTTACATTATGTACCGGCTAGGCCCCCCTCTAAATCTTGGTGGAAATTATTTTTCATTCCAAATCATAGAAATTGAGTAGCGTGCAATGGTGTCGTCTCATACAACTGTGAGTTAGGAGAAAAAATTTGTGTGCACAAAATGGGTGATCAGTGTCTTATTCTCTTCTGTTTGTGCCTTGTCTTTAGATTTTTCTTCTATATTTAACATTATGTAGAGGCTAGGCCCCCCTCTAAATCTTGGTTGAAATTATTTTTCATTCTAATTCATAGAAATGGAGTAGCGTGCCATGGTCTCATCTCATACAACAGTGAGTTAGGAGAAAAAATTTGTGTGCACAAAATGGGTGATCAGTGTCTTATTCTCTTCTGTTTGTGCCTTGTCTTTAGCTTTTTCTTCTATATTTAACTTTATGTAGAGGCTAGGCCCCCCTCTAAATCTTGGTTGAAATTATTTTTCATTCTAATTCATAGAAATGGAGTAGCGTGCAATGGTGTCGTCTCATACAACATTGAGTTAGGAGAAAAAATTTGTGGGCACAAAATGGGTGATCAGTGTCTTATTCTCTGCTGTTTGTGCCTTGTCTTTAGCTTTTTCTTCTATATTTAACTTTATGTAGAGGCTAGGCCCCTTTTTAAATCTTGGTTGAAATTATTTTTCATTCTAATGCATAGAAATGGAGTAGCGTGCAATGGTGTCGTCTCATACAACAGTGAGTTAGGAGAAAAAATTTGTTGGCACAAAATGGGTGATCAGTGTCTTATTCTCTTCTGTTTGTGCCTTGTCTTTAGCTTTTTCTTCTATTTTTAACTTTATGTAGATGCTAGGCCCCTTTATAAATCTTGGTTGAAATTATTTTTCATTCTAATTTATAGAAATGGAGTAGCGTACAATGGTGTCGTCTCATACAACAGTGAGTTGGAGAAAAAATTTGTGGGCACAAAATGGGTGATCAGTGTCTTATTCTCTTCTGTTTGTGCCTTGTCTTTAGCTTTTTCTTTCTATATTTAACTTTATGTAGATGCTAGGCCCCTTTCTAAATCTTGTTTGAAATTATTTTTCATACTAATTCATAGAAATGGAGTAGCATGCAATTGTGTCGTCTCATACAACAGTGAGTTAGGAGAAAAAATTTGTGGGCACAAAATGGGTGATCAGTGTCTTATTCTCTTCTGTTTGTGCCTTGTCTTTAGCTTTTTCTTCTATATTTAACATTATGTAGAGGCTAGGCCCCCCTCTAAATCTTGGTTGAAATTATTTTTCATTCTAATTCATAGAAATGGAGTAGCGTGCAATGGTGTCGTCTCATACAACAGTGAGTTAGGAGAAAAAATTTGTGGGCACAAAATGGGTGATCAGTGTCTTATTCTCTTCTGTTTGTGCCTTGTCTTTAGCTTTTTCTTCTATATTTAACTTTATGTAGAGGCTAGGCCCCTTTCTAAATCTTGGTTGAAATTATTTTTCATTCTAATTCATAGAAATGGAGTAGCGTGCAATGGTGTCGTCTCATACAACAGTGAGTTAGGAGAAAAAATTTGTTGGCACAAAACGTGTGAACAGTGTCTTATTCTCTTCTGTTTGTGACTTGTCTTTAGCTTTTTCTTCTATATTTAACTTTATGTAGAGGCTAGGCCCCTTTCTAAATCTTGGTTGAAATTATTTTTCATTCTAATGCATAGAAATGGAGTAGCGTGCAATGGTGTCGTCTCATACAACAGTGAGTTAGGAGAAAAAATTTGTGGGCACAAAATGGGTGATCAGTGTCTTATTCTCTTCTGTTTGTGCCTTGTCTTTAGCTTTTTCTTCTATATTTAACTTTATGTAGAGGCTAGGCCCCCCTCTAAATCTTGGTTGAAATTATTTTTCATTCTAATTCATAGAAATGGAGTAGCGTGCAATGGTGTCGTCTCATACAACATTGAGTTAGGAGAAAAAATTTGTGGGCACAAAATGGGTGATCAGTGTCTTATTCTCTGCTGTTTGTGCCTTGTCTTTAGCTTTTTCTTCTATATTTAACTTTATGTAGAGGCTAGGCCCCTTTTTAAATCTTGGTTGAAATTATTTTTCATTCTAATGCATAGAAATGGAGTAGCGTGCAATGGTGTCGTCTCATACAACAGTGAGTTAGGAGAAAAAATTTGTTGGCACAAAATGGGTGATCAGTGTCTTATTCTCTTCTGTTTGTGCCTTGTCTTTAGCTTTTTCTTCTATTTTTAACTTTATGTAGATGCTAGGCCCCTTTATAAATCTTGGTTGAAATTATTTTTCATTCTAATTTATAGAAATGGAGTAGCGTACAATGGTGTCGTCTCATACAACAGTGAGTTGGAGAAAAAATTTGTGGGCACAAAATGGGTGATCAGTGTCTTATTCTCTTCTGTTTGTGCCTTGTCTTTAGCTTTTTCTTTCTATATTTAACTTTATGTAGATGCTAGGCCCCTTTCTAAATCTTGTTTGAAATTATTTTTCATACTAATTCATAGAAATGGAGTAGCATGCAATTGTGTCGTCTCATACAACAGTGAGTTAGGAGAAAAAATTTGTGGGCACAAAATGGGTGATCAGTGTCTTATTCTCTTCTGTTTGTGCCTTGTCTTTAGCTTTTTCTTCTATATTTAACATTATGTAGAGGCTAGGCCCCCCTCTAAATCTTGGTTGAAATTATTTTTCATTCTAATTAATAGAAATGGAGTAGCGTGCAATGGTGTCGTCTCATACAACAGTGAGTTAGGAGAAAAAATTTGTGGGCACAAAATGGGTGATCAGTGTCTTATTCTCTTCTGTTTGTGCCTTGTCTTTAGCTTTTTCTTCTATATTTAACTTTATGTAGAGGCTAGGCCCCCCTCTAAATCTTGGTTGAAATTATTTTTCATTCTAATTCATAGAAATGGAGTAGCGTGCAATGGTGTCGTGTCATACAACAGTGAGTTAGGAGAAAAAATTTGTTGGCACAAAATGGGTGATCAGTGTCTTATTCTCTTCTGTTTGTGCCTTGTCTTTAGCTTTTTCTTCTATATTTAACTTTATGTAGAGGCTAGGCCCCCCTCTAAATCTTGGTTGAAATTATTTTTCATTGTAATTAATAGAAATGGAGTAGCGTGCAATGGTGTCGTCTCATACAACAGTGAGTTAGGAGAAAAAATTTGTTGGCACAAAACGTGTGAACAGTGTCTTATTCTCTTCTGTTTGTGACTTGTCTTTAGCTTTTTCTTCTATATTTAACTTTATGTAGAGGCTAGGCCCCTTTCTAAATCCTGGTTGAAATTATTTTTCATTCTAAGTCATAGAAATGGAGTAGCGTGCAATGGTGTCGTCTCATACAACAGTGAGTTAGGAGAAAAAATTTGTTGGCACAAAATGGGTGATCAGTGTCTTATTCTCTTCTGTTTGTGCCTTGTCTTTAGCTTTTTCTTCTATATTTAACTTTATGTAGAGGCTAGGCCCCTTTCTAAATCTTGGTTGAAATTATTTTTCATTCTAATTCATAGAAATGGAGTAGCGTGAAATGGTGTCGTCTCATACAACAGTGAGTTGGAGAAAAAATTTGTGGGCAAAAAATGGGTGATCAGTGTCTTATTCTCTTCTGTTTGTGCCTTGTCTTCAGCTTTTTCTTCTATATTTAACATTATGTAGAGGCTAGGCCCCTTTCTAAATCTTTTTTGAAATTATTTTTCATTCTAATTCATAGAAATGGAGTAGCGTGCAATGGTGTCGTCTCATACAACAGTGAGTTAGGAGAAAAAATTTGTTGGCACAAAATGGGTGATCAGTGTCTTATTCTCTTCTGTTTGTGCCTTGTCTTTAGCTTTTTCTTCTATATTTAACTTTATGTAGATGCTAGGCCCCTTTATAAATCTTGGTTGAAATTATTTTTCATTCTAATTTATAGAAATGGAGTAGCGTACAATGGTGTCGTCTCATACAACAGTGAGTTGGAGAAAAAATTTGTGGGCACAAAATGGGTGATCAGTGTCTTATTCTCTTCTGTTTGTGCCTTGTCTTTAGCTTTTTCTTTCTATATTTAACTTTATGTAGATGCTAGGCCCCTTTCTAAATCTTGTTTGAAATTATTTTTCATACTAATTCATAGAAATGGAGTAGCGTGCAATTGTGTCGTCTCATACAACAGTGAGTTAGGAGAAAAAATTTGTGGGCACAAAATGGGTGATCAGTGTCTTATTCTCTTCTGTTTGTGCCTTGTCTTTAGCTTTTTCTTCTATATTTAACATTATGTAGAGGCTAGGCCCCCCTCTAAATCTTGGTTGAAATTATTTTTCATTCTAATTAATAGAAATGGAGTAGCGTGCAATGGTGTCGTCTCATACAACAGTGAGTTAGGAGAAAAAATTTGTGGGCACAAAATGGGTGATCAGTGTCTTATTCTCTTCTGTTTGTGCCTTGTCTTTAGCTTTTTCTACTATATTTAACTTTATGTAGAGGCTAGGCCCCCCTCTAAATCTTGGTTGAAATTATTTTTCATTCTAAGTCATAGAAATGGAGTAGCGTGCAATGGTGTCGTCTCATACAACAGTGAGTTAGGAGAAAAAATTTGTTGGCACAAAATGGGTGATCAGTGTCTTATTCTCTTCTGTTTGTGCCTTGTCTTTACCTTTTTCTTCTATATTTAACTTTATGGAGAGGCTAGGCCCCTTTCTAAATCTTGGTTGAAATTATTTTTCATTCTAATGCATAGAAATGGAGTAGCATGCAATGGTGTCGTCTCATACAACAGTGAGTTAGGAGAAAAAATTTGTTGGCACAAAATGGGTGATCAGTGTCTTATTCTCTTCTGTTTGTGCCTTGTCTTTAGCTTTTTCTTCTATATTTAACTTTATGTAGAGGCTAGGCCCCTTTCCAAATCTTGGTTGAAATTATTTTTCATTCTAATTCATAGAAATGGAGTAGCGTGCAATGGTGTCGTCTCATACAACAGTGAGTTGGAGAAAAAATTTGTGGGCACAAAATGGGTGATCAGTGTCTTATTCTCTTCTGTTTGTGCCTTGTCTTCAGCTTTTTCTTCTATATTTAACATTATGTAGAGGCTAGGCCCCTTTCTAAATCTTGGTTGAAATTATTTTTCATTCTAAGTCATAGAAATGGAGTAGCGTGCAATGGTGTCATCTCATACAACAGTGAGTTAGGAGAAAAAATTTGTGGGCACAAAATGGGTGATCAGTGTCTTATTCTCTTCTGTTTGTGCCTTGTCTTTAGCTTTTTCTTCTATATTTAACTTTATGTAGAGGCTAGGCCCCCCTCTAAATCTTGGTTGAAATTATTTTTCATTCTAATTCATAGAAATGGAGTAGCGTGCAATGGTGTCGTGTCATACAACAGTGAGTTAGGAGAAAAAATTTGTTGGCACAAAATGGGTGATCAGTGTCTTATTCTCTTCTGTTTGTGCCTTGTCTTTAGCTTTTTCTTCTATATTTAACTTTATGTAGAGGCTAGGCCCCCCTCTAAATCTTGGTTGAAATTATTTTTCATTGTAATTAATAGAAATGGAGTAGCGTGCAATGGTGTCGTCTCATACAACAGTGAGTTAGGAGAAAAAATTTGTTGGCACAAAACGTGTGAACAGTGTCTTATTCTCTTCTGTTTGTGACTTGTCTTTAGCTTTTTCTTCTATATTTAACTTTATGTAGAGGCTAGGCCCCTTTCTAAATCTTGGTTGAAATTATTTTTCATTCTAAGTCATAGAAATGGAGTAGCGTGCAATGGTGTCGTCTCATACAACAGTGAGTTAGGAGAAAAAATTTGTTGGCACAAAATGGGTGATCAGTGTTTATTCTCTTCTGTTTGTGCCTTGTCTTTAGCTTTTTCTTCTATATTTAACTTTATGTAGAGGCTAGGCCCCTTTCTAAATCTTGGTTGAAATTATTTTTCATTCTAATTCATAGAAATGGAGTAGCGTGCAATGGTGTCGTCTCATACAACAGTGAGTTAGGAGAAAAAATTTGTTGGCACAAAATGGGTGATCAGTGTCTTATTCTCTTCTGTTTGTGCCTTGTCTTTACCTTTTTCTTCTATATTTAACTTTATGGAGAGGCTAGGCCCCTTTCTAAATCTTGGTTGAAATTATTTTTCATTCTAATGCATAGAAATGGAGTAGCATGCAATGGTGTCGTCTCATACAACAGTGAGTTAGGAGAAAAAATTTGTTGGCACAAAATGGGTGATCAGTGTCTTATTCTCTTCTGTTTGTGCCTTGTCTTTAGCTTTTTCTTCTATATTTAACTTTATGTAGAGGCTAGGCCCCTTTCCAAATCTTGGTTGAAATTATTTTTCATTCTAATTCATAGAAATGGAGTAGCGTGCAATGGTGTCGTCTCATACAACAGTGAGTTGGAGAAAAAATTTGTGGGCACAAAATGGGTGATCAGTGTCTTATTCTCTTCTGTTTGTGCCTTGTCTTCAGCTTTTTCTTCTATATTTAACATTATGTAGAGGCTAGGCCCCTTTCTAAATCTTGGTTGAAATTATTTTTCATTCTAAGTCATAGAAATGGAGTAGCGTGCAATGGTGTCATCTCATACAACAGTGAGTTAGGAGAAAAAATTTGTGGGGACAAAATGGGTGATCAGTGTCTTATTCGCTTCTGTTTGTGCCTTGTCTTTAGCTTTTTCTTCTATATTTAACATTATGTAGAGGCTAGGCCCCCCTCTAAAACTTGGTTAAAATTATTTTTCATTCTAATTCATAGAAATGGTGTAGCGTGCAATGATGTCGTCTCATACAACAGTAAGTTGGAGAAAAAATTTGTGGGCACAAAATGGGTGATCAGTGTCTTATTCTCTTCTGTTTGTGCCTTGTCTTTAGCTTTTTCTTCTATATTTAACTTTATGTAGAGGCTAGGCCCCTTTCTAAATCTTGGTTGAAATTATTTTTCATTCTAATGCATAGAAATGGAGTAGCGTGCAATGGTGTCGTCTCATACAACAGTGAGTTAGGAGAAAAAATTTGTTGGCACAAAATGGGTGATCAGTGTCTTATTCTCTTCTGTTTGTGCCTTGTCTTTAGCTTTTTCTTCTATATTTAACTTTATGTAGAGGCTAGGCCCCTTTCTAAATCTTGGTTGAAATTATTTTTCATTCTAATTCATAGAAATGGAGTAGCGTGCAATGGTGTCGTCTCATACAACAGTGAGTTGGAGAAAAAATTTGTGGGCAAAAAATGGGTGATCAGTGTCTTATTCTCTTCTGTTTGTGCCTTGTCTTTAGCTTTTTCTTTCTATATTTAACTTTATGTAGAGGCTAGGCCCCTTTCTAAATCTTTTTTGAAATTATTTTTCATTCTAATTCATAGAAATGGAGTAGCGTGCAATTGTGTCGTCTCATACAACAGTGAGTTAGAAGAAAAAATTTGTGGGCACAAAATGGGTGATCAGTGTCTTATTCTCTTCTTTTTGTGCCTTGTATTTAGCTTTTTCTTGTATATTTAACTTTATGTTGAGGCTAGGCCCCTTTCTATATCTTGGTTGTAATTATTTTTCATTCTAATTAATAGAAATGGAGTAGCGTGCAATGATGTTGTCTCATACAACAGTGAGTTAGGAGAAAAAATTTCTGGACACAAAATGGGTGATCAGTCACTTATTCTCTTCTGTTTGTGCCTTGTCTTTAGCTTTTTCTTCTATATTTAACTTTATGTAGAGTCTAGGCCCCCCTCTAAATCTTGGTTGAAATTATTTTTCATTCTAATTATTAGAAATGGAGTAGCGTGCAATGATGTCGTCTCATACAACAGTGAGTTAGGAGAAAAAATTTGTTGGCACAAAATGGGTGTTCAGTGTCTTATTCTCTTCTATTTGTGCCTGGTCTTTAGCTTTTTCTTCTATATTTAACTTTATGTAGAGGCTAGGACCCCTCTAAATCTTGGTTGAAATTATTTTTCGTTCTAATTAATAGAAATGGAGTAGCGTGCAATGGTGTCATCTCATACAACAGTGAGTTAGGAGAAAAAATTTGTGCGCACAAAATGGGTAATCAGTGCCTTATTCTCTTCTGTTTGTGCCTTGTCTTTAGCTTTTTCTTCTATATTTAACTTTATGTAGAGGCTAGGCCCCTTTCTAAATCTTGGTTGAAATTATTTTTCATTCTAATTCATAGAAATGGAGTAGCGTGCAATGGTGTTGTCTCATACAACAGTGAGTTAGGAGAAAAAATTTCTGGACACAAAATGGGTGATCAGTGACTTATTCTCTTCTGTTTGTGCCTTGTCTTTAGCTTTTTCTTCTATATTTAACTTTATGTAGAGGCTAGGCCCCCCTCTAAATCTTGGTTGAAATTATTTTTCATTCTAATTATTAGAAATGGAGTAGCGTGCAATGATGTCGTCTCATACAACAGTGAGTTAGGAGAAAAAATTTGTTGGCACAAAATGGGTGTTCAGTGTCTTATTCTCTTCTATTTGTGCCTGGTCTTTAGCTTTTTCTTCTATATTTTAATTTATGTAGAGGCTAGGACCCCTCTAAATCTTGGTTGAAATTATTTTTCATTCTAATTAATAGAAATGGAGTAGCGTGCAATGGTGTCGTCTCATACAACAGTGAGTTAGTAGAAAAGATTTGTTGGCACAAAATTGGTGATCAGTGACTTATTCTCTTCTGTTTGTGCCTTGTCTTTAGCTTTTTCTTCTATATTTAACTTTAAGTAGAGGCTAGGCCCATTTCTAAATCTTGGTTGAAATTATTTTTCATTCTAATTCATAGAAATGGAGTAGCGTGCAATGGTGTCGTCTCATACAACAGTGAGTTAGGAGAAAAAATTTGTGGGCACAAAATGGGTGATCAGTGTCTTATTCTCTTCTGTTTGTGCCTTGTCTTTAGCTTTTTCTTCTATATTTAACTTTATGTAGAGGCTAGGCCCACCTCTTAATCTTGGTTGAAATTATTTTTCATTCTAATTTATAGAAATGGAGTAGCGTGCAATGGTGTCGTCTCATACAACAGTGAGTTAGGAGAAAAAATTTGTTTCCACAAAATGTGTGATCAGTGTCTTATTCTCTTCTATTTGTGCCTTGTCTTTAGCTTTTTCTTCTATATTTACCTTTATGTAGAGGCTAGGCCCCTTTCTAAATCTTGGTTGTAATTATTTTACATTCTAATTCATAGAAATGGAGTAGCGTGCAATGGTGTCGTCTCATACAACAGTGAGTTAGGAGAAAAAATTTGTGGGCACAAAATGAGTGATCAGTGTCTTATTCTCTTCTGTTTGTGCCTTGTCTTTAGCTTTGTCTTCTATATTTAACTTTATGTAGAGGCTAGGCCCCCCTCTAAATCTTGGTTGAAATTATTTTTCATTCTAAGTCATAGAAATGGAGTAGCGTGCAATGGTGTCGTCTCATACAACAGTGAGTTAGGAGAAAAAATTTGTGGGCACAAAATGGGTGATCAGTGAATTATTCTCTTCTGTTTGTGCCTTGTCTTTAGCTTTTTCTTCTATATTTAACTTTATGTAGAGGCTAGGCCCCACTCTAAATCTTGGTTGAAATTATTTTTCATTCTAATTCATAGAAATGGAGTAGCGTGCAATGGTATCGTCTCATACAACAGTGAGTTAGCAGAAAAAATTTGTTGGCACAAAATGGGTGATCAGTGTCTTATTCTCTTCTATTTGTGCCTTGACTTTAGCTTTTTCTTCTATATTTAACTTTATGTAGAGGCTAGGACCCCTCTAAATCTTGGTTGAAATTATTTTTCATTCTAATTAATAGAAATGGAGTAGCGTGCAATGGTGTCGTCTCATACATCATTGAGTTAGAAGAAAAAATTTGTGGGCACAAAATGGGTGATCAGTGTCTAATTCTCTTCTGTTTCTGCCTTGTATTTAGCTTTTTCTTCTATATTTAACTTTATGTTGAGGCTAGGCCCCTTTCTATATCTTGGTTGAAATTATTTTTCATTCTAATTAATAGAAATGGAGTAGCGTGCAACGGTGTCATCTCATACAACAGTGAGTTAGGAGAAAAAATTTGTGGGCACAAAATGAGTGATCAGTGTCTTATTCTCTTCTGTTTGTGCCTTGTCTTTAGCTTTTTCTTCTATATTTAACTTTATGTAGAGGCTAGGCCCCACTCTAAATCTTGGTTGAAATTATTTTTCGTTCTAATTAATAGAAATGGAGTAGCGTGCAATGGTGTCGTCTCATACAACAGTGAGTTAGGAGAAAAAAATTTGTGGGCACAAAATCGGTGATCAGTGTCTTATTCTCTTCTATTTGTGCCTTGTCTGTAGCTTTTTCTTCTACATTTAACTTTATGTAGAGGCTAGGCCCCTTTCTAAATCTTGGTTGAAATTATTTTTCATTCTAATTCATAGAAATGGAGTAGCGTGAAATGGTGTCATCTCATACAACAGTGAGTTAGCAGAAAAAATTTGTTGGCACAAAATTGGTGATCAGTGACTTATTCTCTTCTGTTTATGCCTTGTTTTTAGCTTTTTCTTCTATATTTAACTTTAAGTAGAGGCTAGGCCCATTTATAAATCTTGGTTGAAATTATTTTTCATTCTAATTCATAGAAATGGAGTAGCGTGCAATGGTGTCGTCTCATACAACAGTGAGTTAGGAGAAAAAATTTGGGGGCACAAAATGGGTGATCAGTGTCTTATTCTCTTCTGTTTGTGCCTTGTCTTTAGCTTTTTCTTCTATATTTAACTTTATGTAGAGGCTAGGCCCCTTTCTAAATCTTGGTTGAAATTATTTTTCATTCTAATTCATAGAAATGGAGTAGCGTGCAATGGTGTCGTCTCATACAACAGTGAGTTAGGAGAAAAAATTTGTGGTCACAAAATGGGTGATCAGTGTCTTATTCTCTTCTGTTTGTGCCTTGTCTTTAGCTTTTTCTTCTATATTTAACTTTATGTAGAGGCTAGGCCCCTTTCTAAATCTTGGCTGAAATTATTTTTCATTCTAATTCATAGAAATGTAGTAGCGTGCAATGGTGTAGTCTCATACAACAGTGAGGTAGGAGAAAAAATTTGTTGGCACAAAATGGGTGATCAGTGTCTTATTCTCTTCTGTTTGTGCCTTGTCTTTAGCTTTTTCTTCTATATTTAACTTTATGTAGAGGCTAGGCCAATTTCTAAATCTTGGTTGAAATTATTTTTCATTCTAATTCATAGAAATGGAGTAGCGTGCAATTGTGTCGTCTCATACAACAGTGAGTTAGGAGAAAAAATTTGTGGGCACAAAATGGGTGATCAGTGTCTTATTCTCTTCTGTTTGTGCCTTGTCTTTAGCTTTTTCTTCTATATTTAACATTATGTAGAGGCTAGGCCTCCCTCTAAATCTTGGTTGAAATTATTTTTCATTCTAATTAATAGAAATGGAGTAGCGTACAATGGTGTCGTCTCATACAACAGTGAGTTAGGAGAAAAAATTTGTTCGCACAAAATGGGTGATCAGTGTCTTATTCTCTTCTGTTTGTGCCTTGTCTTTAGCTTTTTCTTCTATATTTAACTTTATGTAGAGGCTAGGCCCCTTTCTAAACCTTGGTTGAAATTATTTTTCATTCTACTTCATAGAAATGGAGTAGCGTGCAATGGTGTCGTCTCATACAACAGTGAGTTAGGAGAAAATATTTGTGGGCACAAAATGGGTGATCAGTGTCTTATTCTCTTCTGTTTGTGCCTTGTCTTTAGCTTTTTCTTCTATATTTAACTTTATGTAGAGGCTAGGCCACATTCTAAATCTTGGTTGAAATTATTTTTCATTCTAATTCATAGAAATGGAGTAGCGTGCAATGGTGTCGTCTCATACAACAGTGAGTTAGGAGAAAAAATTTGTGGTCACAAAATGGGTGATCAGTGCCTTATTCTCTTCTGTTTGTGCCTTGTCTTTAGCTTTTTCTTCTATATTTAACTTTATGTAGAGGCTAGGCCCCTTTCTAAATCTTGGTTGAAATTATTTTTAATTCTAATTCATAGAAATGGAGTAGCGTGCAATGGTGTCGTCTCATACAACAGTGAGTTAGGAGAAAAAATTTGTGGGCACAAAATGGGTGATCAGTGTCTTATTCTCTTCTGTTTGTGCCTTGTCTTTAGCTTTTTCTTCTATATTTAACTTTATGTAGAGGCTAGGCCCCTTTCTAAATCTTGGTTGAAATTATTTTTCATTCTAATTCATAGAAATGGAGTAGCGTGCAATGGTGTCGTCTCATACAACAGTGAGCTAGGAGAAAAAATTTGTGGGCACAAAATGGGTGATCAGTGACTTATTCTCTTCTGTTTGTGCCTTGTCTTTAGCTTTTTCTTCTATATTTAACTTTATGTAGAGGCTAGGCCCCCATCTAAATCTTGGTTGAAATTATTTTTCATTCTAATTAATAGAAATGGAGTAGCGTGCAATGATGTCGTCTCATACAACAGTGAGTTAGGAGAAAAAATTTGTTCCCACAAAATGGGTGATCAGGGACTTATTCTCTTCTGTTTGTGCCTTGTCTTTAGCTTTTTCTTCTATATTTAACTTTATGTAGAGGCTAGGCCCCTTTCTAAATCTTGGTTGAAATTATTTTTCATTCTAATTCATAGAAATGGAGTAGCGTGCAATGGTGTCGTCTCATACAACAGTGAGTTAGGAGAAAAAATTTGTGGGCACAAAATGGGTGATCAGTGACTTATTCTCTTCTGTTTGTGCCTTGTCTTTAGCTTTTTCTTCTATATTTAACTTTATGTAGAGGCTAGGCCCCCATCTAAATCTTGGTTGAAATTATTTTTCTTTCTAATTCATAGAAATGGAGTAGCGTGCAATGGTGTCATCTCATACAACAGTGAGTTAGGAGAAAAAATTTGTGGGCACAAAATGGGTAATCAGTGCCTTATTCTCTTCTGTTTGTGCCTTGTCTTTAGCTTTTTCTTCTATATTTAACTTTATGTAGAGGCTAGGCCCCTTTCTAAATCTTGGTTGAAATTATTTTTCATTCTAATTCATAGAAATGGAGTAGCGTGCAATGGTGTCGTCTCATACAACAGTGAGTTAGGAGAAAAAATTTGTGGGCACAAAATGGGTGATCAGTGACTTATTCTCTTCTGTTTGTGCCTTGTCTTTAGCTTTTTCTTCTATATTTAACTTTATGTAGAGGCTAGGCCCCCATCTAAATCTTGGTTGAAATTATTTTTCATTCTAATTAATAGAAATGGAGTAGCGTGCAATGATGTCGTCTCATACAACAGTGAGTTAGGAGAAAAAATTTGTTCCCACAAAATGGGTGATCAGGGACTTATTCTCTTCTGTTTGTGCCTTGTCTTTAGCTTTTTCTTCTATATTTAACTTTATGTAGGGGCTAGGCCACACTCTAAATCTTGGTTGAAATTATTTTTCATTCTAATTCATAGAAATGGAGTAGCGTGCAATGGTGTCGTCTCATACAACAGTGAGTTAGGAGAAAAAATTTGTGGGCACAAAATGGGTGATCAGTGACTTATTCTCTTCTGTTTGTGCCTTGTCTTTAGCTTTTTCTTCTATATTTAACTTTATGTAGAGGCTAGGCCCCCATCTAAATCTTGGTTGAAATTATTTTTCATTCTAATTAATAGAAATGGAGTAGCGTGCAATGATGTCGTCTCATACAACAGTGAGTTAGGAGAAAAAATTTGTTCCCACAAAATGGGTGATCAGGGATTTATTCTCTTCTGTTTGTGCCTTGTCTTTACCTTTTTCTTCTATATTTAACTTAATGTAGAGGCTAGGCCCCACTCTAAATCTTCGTTGAAATTATTTTTCATTCTAATTAATACAAATGGAGTAGCGTGCAATGGTGTCGTCTCATACAACAGTGAGTTAGGAGAAAAAATTTGTTGGCACAAAATGGGTGATCAGTGTCTTATTCTCTTCTATTTGTGCCTGGTCTTTAGCTTTTTCTTCTATATTTAACTTTATGTAGAGGCTAGTCCCCCCTCTAAATCTTGGTTGAAATTATTTTTCATTCTAATTCATAGAAATGTAGTAGCGTGCAATGGTGTCGTCTCATACAACAGTGAGTTAGGAGAAAATATTTGTGGGCACAAAATAGGTGATCAGTGTCTTATTCTCTTCTGTTTGTGCCTTTTCTTTAGCTTTTTCTTCTATATTTAACTTTATGTAGAGGCTAGGCCCCACTCTAAATCTTGGTTGAAATTATTTTTCATTCTAATTCATAGAAATGGAGTAGCGTGCAATGGTATCGTCTCATACAACAGTGAGTTAGGAGAAAAAATTTGTGGGCAAAAAATGGCTGATCAGTGTCTTATTCTCTTCTGTTTGTGCCTTGTCTTTAGCTTTTTCTTCTATATTTAACTTTATGTAGAGGCTAGGCCCCTTTCTAAATCTTGCTTGAAATTATTTTTCATTCTAATTCATAGAAATGGAGTAGCGTGTAATGGTGTCGTCTCATACAACAGTGAGTTAGGAGAAAAAATTTGTGGGCACAAAATGGGTGATCAGTGTCTTATTCTCTTCTGTTTGTGCCTTGTATTTAGCTTTTTCTTCTATATTTAACTTTATGTAGAGGCTAGGCCCCTTTCTAAATCTTGGTTGAAATTATTTTTCATTCTAATTCATAGAAATGGAGTAGCGTACAATGGTGTCGTCTCATACAACAGTGAGCTAGGAGAAAAAATTTGTGGGCACAAAATGGGTGATCAGTGTCTTATTCTCTTCTGTTTGTGCCTTGTCTTTAGCTTTTTCTTCTATATTTAACTTGATGTAGAGGCTAGGCCCCTTTCTAAATCTTGGTTGAAATTATTTTTCATTCTAATTCATAGAAATGGAGTAGCGTGCAATGGTGTCGTCTCATACAACAGTGAGCTAGGAGAAAAAATTTGTGGGCACAAAATGGGTGATCAGTGACTTATTCTCTTCTGTTTGTGCCTTGTCTTTAGCTTTTTCTTCTATATTTAACTTTATGTAGAGGCTAGGCCCCCATCTAAATCTTGGTTGAAATTATTTTTCATTCTAATTAATAGAAATGGAGTAGCGGCAATGATGTCGTCTCATACAACAGTGAGTTAGGAGAAAAAATTTGTTCCCACAAAATGGGTGATCAGGGACTTATTCTCTTCTGTTTGTGCCTTGTCTTTAGCTTTTTCTTCTATATTTAACTTTATGTAGAGGCTAGGCCCCACTCTAAATCTTGGTTGAAATTATTTTTCTTTCTAATTCATAGAAATGGAGTAGCGTGCAATGGTGTCATCTCATACAACAGTGAGTTAGGAGAAAAAATTTGTGGGCACAAAATGGGTAATCAGTGCCTTATTCTCTTCTGTTTGTGCCTTGTCTTTAGCTTTTTCTTCTATATTTAACTTTATGTAGAGGCTAGGCCCCTTTCTAAATCTTAGTTGAAATTATTTTTCATTCTAATTCATAGAAATGGAGTAGCGTGCAATGGTGTCGTCTCATACAACAGTGAGTTAGGAGAAAAAATTTGTGGGCACAAAATGGGTGATCAGTGACTTATTCTCTTCTGTTTGTGCCTTGTCTTTAGCTTTTTCTTCTATATTTAACTTTATGTAGAGGCTAGGCCCCCATCTAAATCTTGGTTGAAATTATTTTTCATTCTAATTAATAGAAATGGAGTAGCGTGCAATGATGTCGTCTCATACAACAGTGAGTTAGGAGAAAAAATTTGTTCCCACAAAATGGGTGATCAGGGACTTATTCTCTTCTGTTTGTGCCTTGTCTTTAGCTTTTTCTTCTATATTTAACTTTATGTAGAGGCTAGGCCCCACTCTAAATCTTGGTTGAAATTATTTTTCATTCTAATTCATAGAAATGGAGTAGCGTGCAATGGTGTCGTCTCATACAACAGTGAGTTAGGAGAAAAAATTTGTGGGCACAAAATGGGTGATCAGTGACTTATTCTGTTCTGTTTGTGCCTTGTCTTTAGCTTTTTCTTCTATATTTAACTTTATGTAGAGGCTAGGCCCCCCTCTAAATCTTGGCTGAAATTATTTTTCATTCTAATTAATAGAAATGGAGTAGCGTGCAATGTTGTCGTCTCATACAGCAGTGAGTTAGGAGAAAAAATTTGTGGGCACAAAATGGGTGATCAGTGTATTATTCTCTTCTGTTTGTGCCTTGTCTTTAGCTTTTTCTTCTATATTTAACTTTATGTAGAGGCTAGGCCCCACTCTAAATCTTGGTTGAAATTATTTTTCATTCTAATTAATACAAATGGAGTAGCGTGCAATGGTGTGGTCTCATACAACAGTGAGTTAGGAGAAAAAATTTGTTGGCACAAAATGGGTGATCAGTGTCTTATTCTCTTCTATTTGTGCCTGGTCTTTAGCTTTTTCTTCTATATTTAACTTTATGTAGAGGCTAGGACCCCTCTAAATCTTGGTTGAAATTATTTTTCGTTCTAATTAATAGAAATGGAGTAGCGTGCAATGGTGCCGTCTCATACAACAGTGAGTTAGGAGAAAAAAATTTGTGGGCACAAAATGGGTGATCAGTGTCTTATTCTCTTCTGTTTGTGCCTTGTCTTTAGCTTTTTCTTCTATATTTAACTTTATGTAGAGGCTAGGCCCCCCTCTAAATCTTGGCTGAAATTATTTTTCATTCTAATTAATAGAAATGGAGTAGCGTGCAATGGTGTCGTCTCATACAGCAGTGAGTTAGGAGAAAAAATTTGTGGGCACAAAATGGGTGATCAGTGTATTATTCTCTTCTGTTTGTGCCTTGTCTTTAGCTTTTTCTTCTATATTTAACTTTATGTAGAGGCTAGGCCCCACTCTAAATCTTGGTTGAAATTATTTTTCATTCTAATTAATACAAATGGAGTAGCGTGCAATGGTGTGGTCTCATACAACAGTGAGTTAGGAGAAAAAATTTGTTGGCACAAAATGGGTGATCAGTGTCTTATTCTCTTCTATTTGTGCCTGGTCTTTAGCTTTTTCTTCTATATTTAACTTTATGTAGAGGCTAGGACCCCTCTAAATCTTGGTTGAAATTATTTTTCGTTCTAATTAATAGAAATGGAGTAGCGTGCAATGGTGCCGTCTCATACAACAGTGAGTTAGGAGAAAAAAATTTGTGGGCACAAAATGGGTGATCAGTGTCTTATTCTCTTCTGTTTGTGCCTTGTCTTTAGCTTTTTCTTCTATATTTAACTTTATGTAGAGGCTAGGCCCCCCTCTAAATCTTGGTTGAAATTATTTTTCATTCTATTTAATAGAAATGGAGTAGCGTGCAATGGTGTCGTCTCATACAACAGTGAGTTAGGAGAAAAAATTTGTTCGCACAAAATGGGTGATCAGTGTCTTATTCTCTTCTGTTTGTGCCTTGTCTTTAGCTTTTTCTTCTATATTTAACATTATGTAGAGGCTAGGCCCCTTTCTAAATCTTGGTTGAAATTATTTTTCATTCTAATTAATAGAAATGGAGTAGCGTGCAATGGTGTCGTCTCATACAACAGTGAGTTAGGAGAAAAAATTTGTGGGCACAAAATGGGTGATCAGTGTCTTATTCTCTTCTGTTTGTGCCTTGTCTTTAGCTTTTTCTTCTATATTTAACTTTATGTAGAGGCTAGGCCCCTTTCTAAATCTTGGTTGAAATTATTTTTCATTCTACTTCATAGAAATGGAGTAGCGTGCAATGGTGTCGTCTCATACAACAGTGAGTTAGGAGAAAATATTTGTGGGCACAAAATGGGTGATCAGTGTCTTATTCTCTTCTGTTTGTGCCTTGTCTTTAGCTTTTTCTTCTATATTTAACTTTATGTAGAGGCTAGGCCACATTCTATATCTTGGTTGAAATTATTTTTCATTCTAATTCATAGAAATGGAGTAGCGTGCAATGGTGTCGTCTCATACAACAGTGAGTTAGGAGGAAAAATTTGTGGGCCCAAAATGGGTGATCAGTGTCTTATTCTCTTCTGTTTGTGCCTTGTCTTTAGCTTTTTCTTCTATATTTAACTTTATGTAGAGGCTAGGCCCCTTTCTAAATCTTGGTTGAAATTATTTTTCATTCTAATTCATAGAAATGGAGTAGCGTGCAATGGTGTCGTCTCATACAACAGTGAGTTAGGAGAAAATATTTGTGGGCACAAAATAGGTGATCAGTGTCTTATTCTCTTCTGTTTGTGCCTTTTCTTTAGCTTTTTCTTCTATATTTAACTTTATGTAGAGGCTAGGCCCCACTCTAAATCTTGGTTGAAATTATTTTTCATTCTAATTCATAGAAATGGAGTAGCGTGCAATGGTATCGTCTCATACAACAGTGAGTTAGGAGAAAAAATTTGTGGGCAGAAAATGGGTGATCAGTGTCTTATTCTCTTCTGTTTGTGCCTTGTCTTTAGCTTTTTCTTCTATATTTAACTTTATGTAGAGGCTAGGCCCCTTTCTAAATCTTGGTTGAAATTATTTTTCATTCTAATTCATAGAAATGGAGTAGCGTGTAATGGTGTCATCTCATACAACAGTGAGTTAGGAGAAAAAATTTGTGGGCACAAAATGGGTGATCAGTGTCTTATTCTCTTCTGTTCGTGCCTTGTCTTTAGCTTTTTCTTCTATATTTAACTTTATGTAGAGGCTAGGCCCCATTCTAAATCTTGGTTGAAATTATTTTTCATTCTAATTCATAGAAATGGAGTAGCGTGCAATGGTGTCGTCTCATACAACAGTGAGTTAGGAGAAAAAATTTGTGGGCACAAAATGGGTGATCAGTGACTTATTCTCTTCTGTTTGTGCCTTGTCTTTAGCTTTCTCTTCTATATTTAACTTTATGTAGAGGCTAGACACCCATCTAAATCTTGGTTGAAATTATTTTTCATTCTAATTAATAGAAATGGAGTAGCGTGCAATGATGTCGTCTCATACAACAGTGAGTTAGGAGAAAAAATTTGTTCCCACAAAATGGGTGATCAGGGACTTATTCTCTTCTGTTTGTGCCTTGTCTTTAGCGTTTTCTTCTATATTTAACTTTATGTAGAGGCTAGGCCCCACTCTAAATCTTGGTTGAAATTATTTTTCATTCTAATTAATACAAATGGAGTAGCGTGCAATGGTGTGGTCTCATACAACAGTTAGTTAGGAGAAAAAATTTGTTGGCACAAAATGGGTGATCAGTGTCTTATTCTCTTCTAATTGTGCCTGGTCTTTAGCTTTTTCTTCTATATTTAACTTTATGTAGAGGCTAGGACCCCTCTAAATCTTGGTTGAAATTATTTTTCGTTCTAATTAATAGAAATGGAGTAGCGTGCAATTAGTGCCGTCTCATACAACAGTGAGTTAGGAGAAAAAAATTTGTGGGCACAAAATGGGTGATCAGTGTCTTATTCTTTTCTGTTTGTGCCTTGTCTTTAGCTTTTTCTTCTATATTTAACTTTATGTAGAGGCTAGGCCCCCCTCTAAATCTTGGCTGAAATTATTTTTCATTCTAATTAATAGAAATGGAGTAGCATGCAATGGTGTCGTCTCATACAGCAGTGAGTTAGGAGAAAAAATTTGTGGGCACAAAATGGGTGATCAGTGTCTTATTCTCTTCTGTTTGTGCCTTGTCTTTAGCTTTTTCTTCTATATTTAACTTTATGTAGAGGCTAGGCCCCACTCTAAATCTTGGTTGAAATTATTTTTCATTCTAATTAATACAAATGGAGTAGCGTGCAATGGTGTGGTCTCATACAACAGTGAGTTAGGAGAAAAAATTTGTTGGCACAAAATGGGTGATCAGTGTCTTATTCTCTTCTATTTGTGCCTGGTCTTTAGCTTTTTCTTCTATATTTAACTTTATGTAGAGGCTAGGCCCCCCTCTAAATCTTGGTTGAAATTATTTTTCATTCTAATTAATAGAAATGGAGTAGCGTGCAATGGTGTCGTCTCATACAACAGTGAGTTAGGAGAAAAAATTTGTTCGCACAAAATGGGTGATCGGTGTCTTATTCTCTTCTGTTTGTGCCTTGTCTTTAGCTTTTTCTTCTATATTTAACTTTATGTAGAGGCTAGTCCCCCCTCTAAATCTTGGTTGAAATTATTTTTCATTCTAATTCATAGAAATGAAGTAGCGTGCAATGGTGTCGTCTCATACAACAGTGAGTTAGGAGAAAAAATTTGTGGTCACAAAATGGGTGATCAGTGCCTTATTCTCTTCTGTTTGTGCCTTGTCTTTAGCTTTTTCTTCTATATTTAACTTTATGTAGAGGCTAGGCCCCTTTCTAAATCTTGGTTGAAATTATTTTTAATTCTAATTCATAGAAATGGAGTAGCGTGCAATGGTGTCGTCTCATACAACAGTGAGTTAGGAGAAAAAATTTGTGGGCACAAAATGGGTGATCAGTGTCTTATTCTCTTCTGTTTGTGCCTTGTCTTTAGCTTTTTCTTCTATATTTAACTTTATGTAGAGGCTAGGCCCCTTTCTAAATCTTGGTTGAAATTATTTTTCATTCTAATTCAGAGAAATGGAGTAGCGTGCAATGGTGTCGTCTCATACAACAGTGAGTTAGGAGAAAATATTTGTGGGCACAAAATAGGTGATCAGTGTCTTATTCTCTTCTGTTTGTGCCTTGTCTTTAGCTTTTTCTTCTATATTTAACTTTATGTAGAGGCTAGGCCCCCCTCTAAATCTTGGTTGAAATTATTTTTCATTCTAATTAATAGAAATGGAGTAGCGTACAATGGTGTCGTCTCATACAACAGTGAGTTAGGAGAAAAAATTTGTTGGCACAAAATGGGTGATCAGTGTCTTATTCTCTTCTGTTTGTGCCTTGTCTTTAGCTTTTTCTTCTATATTTAACTTTATGTAGAGGCTAGGCCCCACTCTAAATCTTGGTTGAAATTATTTTTCATTCTAATTCATAGAAATGGAGTAGCGTGCAATTGTGTCGTCTCATACAACAGTGAGTTAGGAGAAAAAATTTGTGGGCATAAATTGGGTGATCAGTGTCTTATTCTCTTCTGTTTGTGCCTTGTCTTTAGCTTTTTCTTCTATATTTAACTTTATGTAGAGGCTAGGCCCCTTTCTAAATCTTGGTTGAAATTATTTTTCATTCTAATTCATAGAAATGGAGTCGCGTGCAATGGTTTCGTCTCATACAACAGTGAGTTAGGAGAAAATATTTGTGGGCACAAAATGGGTGATCCGTGTCTTATTCTCTTCTGTTTGTGCCTTGTCTTTAGCTTTTTCTTCTATATTTAACTTTATGTAGAGGCTAGGCCACATTCTAAATTTTGGTTGAAATTATTTTTCATTCTAATTCATAGAAATGAAGTAGCGTGCAATGGTGTCGTCTCATACAACAGTGAGTTAGGAGAAAAAATTTGTGGTCACAAAATGGGTGATCAGTGCCTTATTCTCTTCTGTTTGTGCCTTGTCTTTAGCTTTTTCTTCTATATTTAACTTTATGTAGAGGCTAGGCCCATTTCTAAATCTTGGTTGAAATTATTTTTCATTCTAATTCATAGAAATGAAGTAGCGTGCAATGGTGTCGTCTCATACAACAGTGAGTTAGGAGAAAAAATTTGTTGGCAGAAAATTGGTGATCAGTGTCTTATTCTCTTCTATTTGTGCCTGGTCTTTAGCTTTTTCTTCTATATTTAACTTTATGTAGAGGCTAGGACCCCTCTAAATCTTGGTTGAAATTATTTTTCGTTCTAATTAATAGAAATGGAGTAGCGTGCAATGGTGCCGTCTCATACAACAGTGAGCTAGGAGAAAAAAATTTGTGGGCACAAAATGGGTGATCAGTGTCTTATTCTCTTCTGTTTGTGCCTTGTCTTTAGCTTTTTCTTCTATATTTAACTTTATGTAGAGGCTAGGCCCCCCTCTAAATCTTGGTTGAAATTATTTTTCATTCTAATTAATAGAAATGGAGTAGCGTGCAATGGTGTCCTCTCATACAGCAGTGAGTTAGGAGAAAAAATTTGTGGGCACAAAATGGGTGATCAGTAACTTATTCTCTTCTGTTTGTGCCTTGTCTTTAGCTTTTTCTTCTATATTTAACATTATGTAGAGGCTAGTCCCCCCTCTAAATCTTGGTTGAAATTATTTTTCATTCTAATTCATAGAAATGTAGTAGCGTGCAATGGTGTCGTCTCATACAACAGTGAGGTAGGAGAAAAAATTTGTTGGCACAAAATGGGTGATCAGTGTCTTATTCTCTTCTGTTTGTGCCTTGTCTTTAGCTTTTTCTTCTATATTTAACTTTATGTAGAGGCTAGGCCAATTTCTAATCTTGGTTGAAATTATTTTTCATTCTAATTCATAGAAATGGAGTAGCGTGCAATTGTGTCGTCTCATACAACAGTGAGTTAGGAGAAAAAATTTGTGGGCACAAAATGGGTGATCAGTGTCTTATTCTCTTCTGTTTGTGCCTTGTCTTTAGCTTTTTCTTCTATATTTAACATTATGTAGAGGCTAGGCCCCCCTCTAAATCTTGGTTGAAATTATTTTTCATTCTACTTCATAGAAATGGAGTAGCGTGCAATGGTGTCGTCTCATACAGCAGTGAGTTAGGAGAAAATATTTGTGGGCACAAAATGGGTGATCAGTGTCTTATTCTCTCCTGTTTGTGCCTTGTCTTTAGCTTTTTCTTCTATATTTAACATTATGTAGAGGCTAGTCCCCCCTCTAAATCTTGGTTGAAATTATTTTTCATTCTAATTCATAGAAATGTAGTAGCGTGCAATGGTGTCGTCTCATACAACAGTGAGGTAGGAGAAAAAATTTGTTGGCACAAAATGGGTGATCAGTGTCTTATTCTCTTCTGTTTGTGACTTGTCTTTAGCTTTTTCTTCTATATTTAACTTTATGTAGAGGCTAGGCCAATTTCTAATCTTGGTTGAAATTATTTTTCATTCTAATTCATAGAAATGGAGTAGCGTGCAATTGTGTCGTCTCATACAACAGTGAGTTAGGAGAAAAAATTTGTGGGCACAAAATGGGTGATCAGTGTCTTATTCTCTTCTGTTTGTGCCTTGTCTTTAGCTTTTTCTACTATATTTAACATTATGTAGAGGCTAGGCCCCCCTCTAAATCTTGGTTGAAATTATTTTTCATTCTACTTCATAGAAATGGAGTAGCGTGCAATGGTGTCGTCTCATACAACAGTGAGTTAGGAGAAAATATTTGTGGGCACAAAATGGGTGATCAGTGTCTTATTCTCTTCTGTTTGTGCCTTGTCTTTAGCTTTTTCTTCTATATTTAACTTTATGTAGAGGCTAGGCCACATTCTAAATCTTGGTTGAAATTATTTTTCATTCTAATTCATAGAAATGTAGTAGCGTGCAATGGTGTCGTCTCATACAACAGTGAGTTAGGAGAAAAAATTTGTGGTCACAAAATGGGTGATCAGTGTCTTATTCTCTTCTGTTTGTGCCTTGTCTTTAGCTTTTTCTTCTATATTTAACTTTATGTAGAGGCTAGGCCCAACTCTAAATCTTGGTTGAAATCATTTTTCATTCTAATTCATAGAAATGTAGTAGCGTGCAATGGTGTCGTCTCATACAACAGTGAGGTAGGAGAAAAAATTTGTTGGCACAAAATGGGTGATCAGTGTCTTATTCTCTTCTGTTTGTGCCTTGTCTTTAGCTTTTTCTTCTATATTTAACATTATGCAGAGGCTAGTCCTCCCTCTAAATCTTGGTTGAAATTATTTTTCATTCTAATTCATAGAAATGTAGTAGCGTGCAATGGTGTCGTCTCATACAACAGTGAGGTAGGAGATAAAATTTGTTGGCACAAAATGGGTGATCAGTGTCTTATTCTCTTCTGTTTGTGCCTTGTCTTTAGCTTTTTCTTCTATATTTAACTTTATGTAGAGGCTAGGCCAATTTCTAAATCTTGGTTGAAATTATTTTTCATTCTAATTCATAGAAATGGAGTAGCGTGCAATTGTGTCGTCTCATACAACAGTGAGTTAGGAGAAAAAATTTGTGGGCACAAAATGGGTGATCAGTGTCTTATTCTCTTCTGTTTGTGCCTTGTCTTTAGCTTTTTCTTCTATATTTAACATTATGTAGAGGCTAGGCCCCCCTCTAAATCTTGGTTGAAATTATTTTTCATTCTACATCATAGAAATGGAGTAGCGTGCAATGGTGTCGTCTCATACAACAGTGAGTTAGAAGAAAATATTTGTGGGCACAAAATGGGTGATCAGTGTCTTATTCTCTTCTGTTTGTGCCTTGTCTTTAGCTTTTTCTTCTATATTTAACTTTATGTAGAGGCTAGGCCACATTCTAAATCTTGGTTGAATTTATTTTTCATTCTAATTCATAGAAATGGAGTAGCGTGCAATGGTGTCGTCTCATACAACAGTGAGTTAGGAGAAAAAATTTGTGGTCACAAAATGGGTGATCAGTGCCTTATTCTCTTCTGTTTGTGCCTTGTCTTTAGCTTTTTCTTCTATATTTAACTTTATGTAGAGGCTAGGCCCCTTTCTAAATCTTGGTTGAAATTATTTTTAATTCTAATTCATAGAAATGGAGTAGCGTGCAATGGTGTCGTCTCATACAACAGTGAGTTAGGAGAAAAAATTTGTGGGCACAAAATGGGTGATCAGTGTCTTATTCTCTTCTGTTTGTGCCTTGTCTTTAGCTTTTTCTTCTATATTTAACATTATGTAGAGGCTAGGCCCCCCTCTAAATCTTGGTTGAAATTATTTTTCATTCTAATTAATAGAAATGGAGTAGCGTGCAATTGTGTCGTCTCATACAACAGTGAGTTAGGAGAAAAAATTTGTGGGCACAAAATGGGTGATCAGTGTCTTATTCTCTTCTGTTTGTGCCTTGTCTTTAGCTTTTTCTTCTATATTTAACATTATGTAGAGGCTAGGCCCCCCTCTAAATCTTGGTTGAAATTATTTTTCATTCTACTTCATAGAAATGGAGTAGCGTGCAATGGTGTCGTCTCATACAACAGTGAGTTAGGAGAAAATATTTGTGGGCACAAAATGGGTGATCAGTGTCTTATTCTCTTCTGTTTGTGCCTTGTCTTTAGCTTTTTCTTCTATATTTAACTTTATGTAGAGGCTAGGCCACATTCTAAATCTTGGTTGAAATTATTTTTCATTCTAATTCATAGAAATGGAGTAGCGTGCAATGGTGTCGTCTCATACAACAGTGAGTTAGGAGAAAAAATTTGTGGTCACAAAATGGGTGATCAGTGTCTTATTCTCTTCTGTTTGTGCCTTGTCTTTAGCTTTTTCTTCTATATTTAACTTTATGTAGAGGCTAGGCCCAACTCTAAATCTTGGTTGAAATCATTTTTCATTCTAATTCATAGAAATGTAGTAGCGTGCAATGGTGTCGTCTCATACAACAGTGAGGTAGGAGAAAAAATTTGTTGGCACAAAATGGGTGATCAGTGTCTTATTCTCTTCTGTTTGTGCCTTGTCTTTAGCTTTTTCTTCTATATTTAACATTATGCAGAGGCTAGTCCTCCCTCTAAATCTTGGTTGAAATTATTTTTCATTCTAATTCATAGAAATGTAGTAGCGTGCAATGGTGTCGTCTCATACAACAGTGAGGTAGGAGATAAAATTTGTTGGCACAAAATGGGTGATCAGTGTCTTATTCTCTTCTGTTTGTGCCTTGTCTTTAGCTTTTTCTTCTATATTTAACTTTATGTAGAGGCTAGGCCAATTTCTAAATCTTGGTTGAAATTATTTTTCATTCTAATTCATAGAAATGGAGTAGCGTGCAATTGTGTCGTCTCATACAACAGTGAGTTAGGAGAAAAAATTTGTGGGCACAAAATGGGTGATCAGTGTCTTATTCTCTTCTGTTTGTGCCTTGTCTTTAGCTTTTTCTTCTATATTTAACATTATGTAGAGGCTAGGCCCCCCTCTAATTCTTGGTTGAAATTATTTTTCATTCTACATCATAGAAATGGAGTAGCGTGCAATGGTGTCGTCTCATACAACAGTGAGTTAGAAGAAAATATTTGTGGGCACAAAATGGGTGATGAGTGTCTTATTCTCTTCTGTTTGTGCCTTGTCTTTAGCTTTTTCTTCTATATTTAACTTTATGTAGAGGCTAGGCCACATTCTAAATCTTGGTTGAATTTATTTTTCATTCTAATTCATAGAAATGGAGTAGCGTGCAATGGTGTCGTCTCATACAACAGTGAGTTAGGAGAAAAAATTTGTGGTCACAAAATGGGTGATCAGTGCCTTATTCTCTTCTGTTTGTGCCTTGTCTTTAGCTTTTTCTTCTATATTTAACTTTATGTAGAGGCTAGGCCCCTTTCTAAATCTTGGTTGAAATTATTTTTAATTCTAATTCATAGAAATGGAGTAGCGTGCAATGGTGTCGTCTCATACAACAGTGAGTTAGGAGAAAAAATTTGTGGGCACAAAATGGGTGATCAGTGTCTTATTCTCTTCTGTTTGTGCCTTGTCTTTAGCTTTTTCTTCTATATTTAACATTATGTAGAGGCTAGGCCCCCCTCTAAATCTTGGTTGAAATTATTTTTCATTCTAATTCATAGAAATGGAGTAGCGTGCAATGGTGTCGTCTCATACAACAGTGAGTTAGGAGAAAAAATTTGTGGGCACAAAATGGGTGATCAGTGTCTTATTCTCTTCTGTTTGTGCCTTGTCTTTAGCTTTTTCTTCTATATTTAACTTTATGTAGAGGCTAGGCCCCTTTCTAAATCTTCGTTGAAATTATTTTTCATTCTAATTAATAGAAATGGAGTAGCGTGCAATGGTGTCGTCTCATACAACAGTGAGTTAGGAGAAAAAATTTGTTCGCACAAAATGGGTGACCAGTGTCTTATTCTCTTCTGTTTGTGCCTTGTCTTTAGCTTTTACTTCTATATTTAACTTTATGTAGAGGCTAGGCCCCACTCTAAATCTTGTTTGAAATTATTTTTCATTCTAATTCATAGAAATGGAGTAGCGTGCAATGGTATCGTCTCATACAACAGTGAGTTAGGAGAAAAAATTTGTGGGCACAAAATGGGTGATCAGTGTCTTATTCTCTTCTGTTTGTGCCTTGTCTTTAGCTTTTTCTTCTATATTTAACATTATGTAGAGGCTAGGCCCCCCTCTAAATCTTGGTTGAAATTATTTTTCATTCTACTTCATAGAAATGGAGTAGCGTGCAATGGTGTCGTCTCATACAACAGTGAGTTAGGAGAAAATATTTGTGGGCACAAAATGGGTGATCAGTGTCTTATTCTCTTCTGTTTGTGCCTTGTCTTTAGCTTTTTCTTCTATATTTAACTTTATGTAGAGGCTAGGCCACATTCTAAATCTTGGTTGAAATTATTTTTCATTCTAATTCATAGAAATGGAGTAGCGTGCAATGGTGTCGTCTCATACAACAGTGAGTTAGGAGAAAAAATTTGTGGTCACAAAATGGGTGATCAGTGTCTTATTCTCTTCTGTTTGTGCCTTGTCTTTAGCTTTTTCTTCTATATTTAACTTTATGTAGAGGCTAGGCCCAACTCTAAATCTTGGTTGAAATCATTTTTCATTCTAATTCATAGAAATGTAGTAGCGTGCAATGGTGTCGTCTCATACAACAGTGAGGTAGGAGAAAAAATTTGTTGGCACAAAATGGGTGATCAGTGTCTTATTCTCTTCTGTTTGTGCCTTGTCTTTAGCTTTTTCTTCTATATTTAACATTATGCAGAGGCTAGTCCTCCCTCTAAATCTTGGTTGAAATTATTTTTCATTCTAATTCATAGAAATGTAGTAGCGTGCAATGGTGTCGTCTCATACAACAGTGAGGTAGGAGATAAAATTTGTTGGCACAAAATGGGTGATCAGTGTCTTATTCTCTTCTGTTTGTGCCTTGTCTTTAGCTTTTTCTTCTATATTTAACTTTATGTAGAGGCTAGGCCAATTTCTAAATCTTGGTTGAAATTATTTTTCATTCTAATTCATAGAAATGGAGTAGCGTGCAATTGTGTCGTCTCATACAACAGTGAGTTAGGAGAAAAAATTTGTGGGCACAAAATGGGTGATCAGTGTCTTATTCTCTTCTGTTTGTGCCTTGTCTTTAGCTTTTTCTTCTATATTTAACATTATGTAGAGGCTAGGCCCCCCTCTAAATCTTGGTTGAAATTATTTTTCATTCTACATCATAGAAATGGGGTAGCGTGCAATGGTGTCGTCTCATACAACAGTGAGTTAGAAGAAAATATTTGTGGGCACAAAATGGGTGATGAGTGTCTTATTCTCTTCTGTTTGTGTATTGTCTTTAGCTTTTTCTTCTATATTTAACTTTATGTAGAGGCTAGGCCACATTCTAAATCTTGGTTGAATTTATTTTTCATTCTAATTCATAGAAATGGAGTAGCGTGCAATGGTGTCGTCTCATACAACAGTGAGTTAGGAGAAAAAATTTGTGGTCACAAAATGGGTGATCAGTGCCTTATTCTCTTCTGTTTGTGCCTTGTCTTTAGCTTTTTCTTCTATATTTAACTTTATGTAGAGGCTAGGCCCCTTTCTAAATCTTGGTTGAAATTATTTTTAATTCTAATTCATAGAAATGGAGTAGCGTGCAATGGTGTCGTCTCATACAACAGTGAGTTAGGAGAAAAAATTTGTGGGCACAAAATGGGTGATCAGTGTCTTATTCTCTTCTGTTTGTGCCTTGTCTTTAGCTTTTTCTTCTATATTTAACATTATGTAGAGGCTAGGCCCCCTCTAAATCTTGGTTGAAATTATTTTTCATTCTAATTAATAGAAATGGAGTAGCGTGCAATGGTGTAGTCTCATACAACAGTGAGTTAGGAGAAAAAATTTGTGGGCACAAAATGGGTGATCAGTGTCTTATTCTCATCTGTTTGTGCCTTGTCTTTAGCTTTTTCTTCTATATTTAACTTTATGTAGAGGCTAGGCCCCCCTCTAAATCTTGGTTGAAATTATTTTTCATTCTAATTCATAGAAATGGAGTAGCGTGCAATGGTGTCGTCTCATACAACAGTGAGTTAGGAGAAAAAATTTGTGGGCACAAAATGGGTGATCAGTGTCTTATTCTCTTCTGTTTGTGCCTTGTCTTTAGCTTTTTCTTCTATATTTAACTTTATGTAGAGGCTAGGCCCCTTTCTAAATCTTCGTTGAAATTATTTTTCATTCTAATTAATAGAAATGGAGTAGCGTGCAATGGTGTCGTCGCATACAACAGTGAGTTAGGAGAAAAAATTTGTTCGCACAAAATGGGTGACCAGTGTCTTATTCTCTTCTGTTTGTGCCTTGTCTTTAGCTTTTACTTCTATATTTAACTTTATGTAGAGGCTAGGCCCCACTCTAAATCTTGGTTGAAATTATTTTTCATTCTAATTCATAGAAATGGAGTAGCGTGCAATGGTATCGTCTCATACAACAGTGAGTTAGGAGAAAAAATTTGTGGGCACAAAATGGGTGATCAGTGTCTTATTCTCTTCTGTTTGTGCCTTGTCTTTAGCTTTTTTTTCTATATTTAACTTTATGTAGAGGCTAGGCCCCTTTCTAAATCTTGGTTGAAATTATTTTTCATTCTAATTCATAGAAATGGAGTAGCGTGCAATGGTGTCGTCTCATACAACAGTGAGTTAGGAGAAAATATTTGTGGGCACAAAATAGGTGATCAGTGTCTTATTCTCTTCTGTTTGTGCCTTGCCTTTAGCTTTTTCTTCTATATTTAACTTTATGTAGAGGCAAGGCCCCACTCTAAATCTTGGTTGAAATTATTTTTCATTCTAATTCATAGAAATGGAGTAGCGTGCAATGGTATCGTCTCATACAACAGTGAGTTAGGAGAAAAAATTTGTGGGCACAAAATGGGTGATCAGTGTCTTATTCTCTTCTGTTTGTGCCTTGTCTTTAGCTTTTTCTTCTATATTTAACTTTATGTAGAGGCTAGGCCCCTTTCTAAATCTTGGTTGAAATTATTTTTCATTCTAATTCATAGAAATGGAGTAGCGTGTAATGGTGTCATCTCATACAACAGTGAGTTAGGAGAAAAAATTTGTGGGCACAAAATGGGTGATCAGTGTCTTATTCTCTTCTGTTCGTGCCTTGTCTTTAGCTTTTTCTTCTATATTTAACTTTATGTAGAGGCTAGGCCCCATTCTAAATCTTGGTTGAAATTATTTTTCATTCTAAATCATAGAAATGGAGCAGCGTGCAATGGTGTCGTCTCATACAACAGTGAGTTAGGAGAAAAAATTTGTGGTCACAAAATGGGTGATCAGTGTCTTATTCTCTTCTGTTTGTGCCTTGTCTTTAGCTTTTTCTTCTATATTTAACTTTATGTAGAGGCTAGGCCCCTTTCTGAATCTTGGTTGAAATTATTTTTAATTCTAATTCATAGAAATGGAGTAGCGTGCAATGGTGTCGTCTCATACAACAGTGAGTTAGGAGAAAAAATTTGTGGGCACAAAATGGGTGATCAGTGTCTTCTTCTCTTCTGTTTGTGCCTTGTCTTTAGCTTTTTCTTCTATATTTAACTTTATGTAGAGGCTAGGCCCCTTTCTAAATCTTGGTTGAAATTATTTTTCATTCTAATTCATAGAAATGGAGTAGCGTGCAATGGTGTCATCTCATACAACAGTGAGTTAGGAGAAAAAAGATGTGGGCACAAAATGGGTGATCAGTGTCTTATTCTCTTCTGTTCGTGCCTTGTCTTTAGCTTTTTCTTCTATATTTAACTTTATGTAGAGGCTAGGACCCATTCTAAATCTTGGTTGAAATTATTTTTCATTCTAATTCATAGAAATGGAGTAGCGTGCAATGGTGTCATCTCATACAACAGTGAGTTAGGAGAAAAAATTTGTGGGCACAAAATGGGTAATCAGTGCCTTATTCTCTTCTGTTTGTGCCTTGTCTTTAGCTTTTTCTTCTATATTTAACTTTATGTAGAGGCTAGGCCCCACTCTAAATCTTGGTTGAAATTATTTTTCATTCTAATTAATACAAATGGAGTAGCGTGCAATGGTGTCGTCTCATACAACAGTGAGTTAGGAGAAAAAATTTGTGGGCACAAAATGGGTGTTCAGTGTCTTATTCTCTTCTATTTGTGCCTGGTCTTTAGCTTTTTCTTCTATATTTAACTTTATGTAGAGGCTAGGACCCCTCTAAATCTTGGTTGAAATTATTTTTCGTTCTAATTAATAGAAATGGAGTAGCGTGCAATGGTGTCGTCTCATACAACAGTGAGTTAGGAAAAAAAAATTTGTGGGCACAAAATCGGTGATCAGTGTCTTATTCTCTTCTATTTGTGCCTTGTCTGTAGCTTTTTCTTCTATATTTAACTTTATGTAGAGGCTAGGCCCCTTTCTAAATCTTGGTTGAAATTATTTTTCATTCTAATTCATAGAAATGGAGTAGCGTGAAGTGGTGTCATCTCATACAACAGTGAGTTAGTAGAAAAAATTTGTTGGCACAAAATTGGTGATCAGTGACTAATTCTCTTCTGTTTGTGCCTTGTCTTTAGCTTTTTCTTCTATAATTAACTTTAAGTAGAGGCTAGGCCCATTTCTAAATCTTGGTTGAAATTATTTTTCATTCTAATTCATAGAAATCGAGTAGCGTGCAATGGTGTCGTCTCATACAACAGTGAGTTAGGAGAAAAGATTTGTGGGCACAAAATGGGTGATCAGTGTCTTATTCTCTTCTGTTTGTGCCTTGTCTTTAGCTTTTTCTTCTATATTTAACTTTATGTAGAGGGTAGGCCCCTTTCTAAATCTTGGTTGAAATTATTTTTCATTCTAATTCATAGAAATGGAGTAGCGTGCAATGGTGTCATCTCATACAACAGTGAGTTAGGAGAAAAAATTTGTGGGCACAAAATGGGTGATCAGTGTCTTATTCTCTTCTGTTCGTGCCTTGTCTTTAGCTTTTTCTTCTATATTTAACTTTATGTAGAGGCTAGGCCCCATTCTAAATCTTGGTTGAAATTATTTTTCATTCTAATTCATAGAAATGGAGTAGCGTGCAATGGTGTCATCTCATACAACAGTGAGTTAGGAGAAAAAATTTGTGGGCACAAAATGGGTAATCAGTGCCTTATTCTCTTCTGTTTGTGCCTTGTCTTTAGCTTTTTCTTCTATATTTAACTTTATGTAGAGGCTAGGCCCCACTCTAAATCTTGGTTGAAATTATTTTTCATTCTAATTAATAGAAATGGAGTAGCGTGCAATGGTGTCATCTCATACAACAGTGAGTTAGGAGAAAAAATTTGTTGGCACAAAATCTGTGATCAGTGTCTTATTCTCTTCTATTTTTGCCTTGTCTTTAGCTTTTTCTTCTATATTTAACTTTATGTAGAGGCTAGGCCCCTTTCTAAATCTTGGTTGAAATTATTTTTAATTCTAATTCATAGAAATGGAGTAGCGTGCAATGGTGTCGTATCATACAACAGTGAGTTAGGAGAAAAATTTGTGGGCACAAAATGGGTGATCAGTGTCTTCTTCTCTTCTGTTTGTGCCTTGTCTTTAGCTTTTTCTTCTATATTTAACTTTATGTAGAGGCTAGGCCCCTTTCTAAATCTTGGTTGAAATTATTTTTCATTCTAATTCATAGAAATGGAGTAGCGTGCAATGGTGTTATCTCATACAACAGTGAGTTAGGAGAAAAAATTTGTGGGCACAAAATGGGTGATCAGTGTCTTATTCTCTTCTGTTCGTGCCTTGTCTTTAGCTTTTTCTTCTATATTTAACTTTATGTAGAGGCTAGGCCCCTTTTTAAATCTTGGTTGAAATTATTTTTCATTCTAATTCATAGAAATGGAGTAGCGTGAAATGGTGTCATCTCATACAACAGTGAGTTAGTAGAAAAAATTTGTTGGCACAAAATTGGTGATCAGTGACTTATTCTCTTCTGTTTGTGCCTTGTCTTTAGCTTTTTCTTCTATATTTAACTTTATGTAGAGGCTCGGCCCCCCTCTTAATCTTGGTTGAAATTATTTTTCATTCTAATTAATACAAATGGAGTAGCATGCAATGGTGTCGTCTCATACAACAGTGAGTTAGGAGAAAAAATTTTTTGGCACAAAATGTGTGATCAGTGTCTTATTCTCTTCTATTTGTGCCTTGTCTTTAGCTTTTTCTTCTATATTTAACTTTATGTAGAGGCTAGGCCCCTTTCTAAATCTTGGTTGTAATTATTTTACATACTAATTAATAGAAATGGAGTAGCGTGCAATGGTGTCGTCTCATGCAACAGTGAGTTAGGAGAAAAAATTTGTGGGCACAAAATGGGTGATCAGTGTCTTATTCTCTTCTGTTCGTGCCTTGTCTTTAGCTTTTTCTTCTATATTTAACTTTATGTAGAGGCTAGGCCCCCCTCTTAATCTTGGTTGAAATTATTTTTCATTCTAATTAATAGAAATGGAGTAGCGTGCAATGGTGTCGTCTCATACAACAGTGAGTTAGGAGAAAAAATTTGTTGGCACAAAATGTGTGATCAGTGTCTTATTCTCTTCTATTTTTGCCTTGTCTTTAGCTTTTTCTTCTATATTTAACTTTATGTAGAGGCTAGGCCCCTTTCTAAATCTTGGTTGTAATTATTTTACATTCTAATTCATAGAAATGGAGTAGCGTGCAATGGTGTCGTCTCATACAACAGTGAGTTAGGAGAAAAAATTTGTTGGCACAAAATGGGTGATCAGTGTTTATTCTCTTCTGTTTGTGACTTGTCTTTAGCTTTTTCTTCTATATTTAACTTTATGTAGAGGCTAGGCTCCACTCTAAATCTTGGTTGAAATTATTTTTCATTCTAATTAATACAAATGGAGTAGCGTGCAATGGTGTCGTCTCATACAACAGTGAGTTAGGAGAAAAAATTTGTTGGCACAAAATGGGTGTTCAGTGTCTTATTCTCTTCTATTTGTGCCTGGTCTTTAGCTTTTTCTTCTATATTTAACTTTATGTAGAGGCTAGGACCCCTCTAAATCTTGGTTGAAATTATTTTTCGTTCTAATTAATAGAAATGGAGTAGCGTGCAATGGTGTCGTCTCATACAACAGTGAGTTAGGAGAAAAAAATTTGTGGGCACAAAATCGGTGATCAGTGTATTATTCTCTTCTATTTGTGCCTTGTCTTTAGCTTTTTCTTCTATATTTAACTTTATGTAGAGACTAGGCCCCTTTCTAAATCTTGGTTGTAATTATTTTACATTCTAATTAATAGAAATGGAGTAGCGTGCAATGGTGTCGTCTCATACAACAGTGAGTTAGGAGAAAAAATTTGTGGGCACAAAATGGGTGATCAGTGTCTTATTCTCTTGTGTTTGTGCCTTGTCTTTAGCTTTCTCTTCTATATTCAACTTTATGTAGAGGCTAGGCCCCCCTCTAAATCTTGGTTGAAATTATTTTTCATTGTAATTAATAGAAATGGAGTAGCGTGCAATGGTGTCGTCTCATACAACAGTGAGTTAGAAGAAAAAATTTATGGGCACAAAATGGGTGATCAGTGTCTAATTCTCTTCTGTTTGTGCCTTGTATTTAGCTTTTTCTTCTATATTTAACTTTATGTTGAGGCTAGGCCCCTTTCTAAATCTTGGTTGAAATTATTTTTCATTCTAATTAATAGAAATGGAGTAGCGTGCAATGGTGTCGTCTCATACAACAGTGAGTTAGGAGAAAAAATTTGTGGGCACAAAATGAGTGATCAGTGTCTTATTCTCTTCTGTTTGTGCCTTGTCTTTAGCTTTCTCTTCTATATTCAACTTTATGTAGAGGCTAGGCCCCCCTCTAAATCTTGGTTGAAATTATTTTTCATTGTAATTAATAGAAATGGAGTAGCGTGCAATGGTGTCGTCTCATACAACAGTGAGTTAGGAGAAAAAAATTGTGGGCACAAAATGGGTGATCAGTGTCTTATTCTCTTCTGTTTGTGCCTTGTCTTTAGCTTTTTCTTCTATATTTAACTTTATGTAGAGGCTAGGGCCCTTTCTAACTCTTGGTTGAAATTATTTTTCATTCTAATTCATAGAAATGGAGTAGCGTGCAATGGTGTCGTCTCATACAACAGTGAGTTAGGAGAAAAAATTTGTGGTCACAAAATGGGTGATCAGTGTCTTATTCTCTTCTGTTTGTGCCTTGTCTTTAGCTTTTTCTTCTATATTTAACTTTATGTAGAGGCTAGGCCCCCCTCTAAATCTTGGTTGAAATTATTTTTCATTCTAATTAATAGAAATGGAGTAGCGTGCAATGGTGTTGTCTCATACAACAGTGAGTTAGGAGAAAAAATTTGTTCGCACAAAATGGGTGATCAGTGTCTTATTCTCTTCTGTTTGTTCCTTGTCTTTAGCTTTTTCTTCTATATTTAACTTTATGTAGAGGCTAGGCCCCACTCTAAATCTTGGTTGAAATTATTTTTCATTCTAATTCATAGAAATGGAGTAGCGTGCAATGGTATCGTCTCATACAACAGTGAGTTAGGAGAAAAAATTTGTTGGCACAAAATGGGTGATCAGTGTCTTATTCTCTTCTATTTGTGCCTTGTCTTTAGCTTTTTCTTCTATATTTAACTTTATGTAGAGGCTAGGACCCCTCTAAATCTTGGTTGAAATTATTTTTCGTTCTAATTAATAGAAATGGAGTAGCGTGCAATGGTGTCGTCTCATACAACAGTGAGTTAGGAGAAAAAATTTGTGGGCACAAAATGGGTGATCAGTGTCTTATTCTCTTCTGTTTGTGCCTTGTCTTTAGCTTTTTCTTCTATATTTAACTTTATGTAGAGGCTAGGCCCCATTCTAAATCTTGGTTGAAATTATTTTTAATTCTAATTCATAGAAATGGAGTAGCGTGCAATGGTGTCGTCGCATACAACAGTGAGTTAGGAGAAAAAATTTGTGGGCACAAAATGGGTGATCAGTGTCTTATTCTCTTCTGTTTGTGCCTTGTCTTTAGCTTTTTCTTCTATATTTAACTTTATGTAGAGGCTAGGCGCCTTTCTAAATCTTGGTTGGAATTATTGTTCTTTCTAATTCATAGAAATGGAGTAGCGTGCAATGGTGTCATCTCATACAACAGTGAGTTAGGAGAAAAAATTTGTGGGCACAAAATGGGTGATCAGTGTCTTATTCTCTTCTGTTCGTGCCTTGTCTTTAGCTTTTTCTTCTATATTTAACTTTATGTAGAGGCTAGGCCCCATTCTAAATCTTGGTTGAAATTATTTTTCATTCTAATTCATAGAAATGGAGTAGCGTGCAATGGTGTCATCTCATACAACAGTGAGTTAGGAGAAAAAATTTGTGGGCACAAAATGGGTAATCAGTGCCTTATTCTCTTCTGTTTGTGCCTTGTCTTTAGCTTTTTCTTCTATATTTAACTTTATGTAGAGGCTAGGCCCCACTCTAAATCTTGGTTGAAATTATTTTTCATTCTAATTAATAGAAATGGAGTAGCGTGCAATGGTGTCATCTCATACAACAGTGAGTTAGGAGAAAAAATTTGTTGGCACAAAATGTGTGATCAGTGTCTTATTCTCTTCTATTTTTGCCTTGTCTTTAGCTTTTTCTTCTATATTTAACTTTATGTAGAGGCTAGGCCCCTTTCTAAATCTTGGTTGAAATTATTTTTAATTCTAATTCATAGAAATGGAGTAGCGTGCAATGGTGTCGTCTCATACAACAGTGAGTTAGGAGAAAAATTTGTGGGCACAAAATGGGTGATCAGTGTCTTCTTCTCTTCTGTTTGTGCCTTGTCTTTAGCTTTTTCTTCTATATTTAACTTTATGTAGAGGCTAGGCCCCTTTCTAAATCTTGGTTGAAATTATTTTTCATTCTAATTCATAGAAATGGAGTAGCGTGCAATGGTGTCATCTCATACAACAGTGAGTTAGAAGAAAAAATTTGTGGGCACAAAATGGGTGATCAGTGTCTTATTCTCTTCTGTTCGTGCCTTGTCTTTAGCTTTTTCTTCTATATTTAACTTTATGTAGAGGCTAGGCCCCTTTCTAAATCTTGGTTGAAATTATTTTTCATTCTAATTCATAGAAATGGAGTAGCGTGAAATGGTGTCATCTCATACAACAGTGAGTTAGTAGAAAAAATTTGTTGGCACAAAATTGGTGATCAGTGACTTATTCTCTTCTGTTTGTGCCTTGTCTTTAGCTTTTTCTTCTATATTTAACTTTATGTAGAGGCTCGGCCCCCGTCTTAATCTTGGTTGAAATTATTTTTCATTCTAATTAATACAAATGGAGTAGCATGCAATGGTGTCGTCTCATACAACAGTGAGTTAGGAGAAAAAATTTTTTGGCACAAAATGTGTGATCAGTGTCTTATTCTCTTCTATTTGTGCCGTGTCTTTAGCTTTTTCTTCTATATTTAACTTTATGTAGAGGCTAGGCCCCTTTCTAAATCTTGGTTGTAATTATTTTACATACTAATTAATAGAAATGGAGTAGCGTGCAATGGTGTCGTCTCATACAACAGTGAGTTAGGAGAAAAAATTTGTGGGCACAAAATGGGTGATCAGTGACTTATTCTCTTCTGTTTGTGCCTTGTCTTTAGCTTTTTCTTCTATATTTAACTTTATGTAGAGGCTAGGCCCCCCTCTTAATCTTGGTTGAAATTATTTTTCATTCTAATTAATAGAAATGGAGTAGCGTGCAATGGTGTCGTCTCATACAACAGTGAGTTAGGAGAAAAAATTTGTTGGCACAAAATGTGTGATCAGTGTCTTATTCTCTTCTATTTTTGCCTTGTCTTTAGCTTTTTCTTCTATATTTAACTTTATGTAGAGGCTAGGCCCCTTTCTAAATCTTGGTTGTAATTATTTTACATTCTAATTCATAGAAATGGAGTAGCGTGCAATGGTGTCGTCTCATACAACAGTGAGTTAGGAGAAAAAATTTGTTGGCACAAAATGGGTGATCAGTGTTTATTCTCTTCTGTTTGTGACTTGTCTTTAGCTTTTTCTTCTATATTTAACTTTATGTAGAGGCTAGGCTCCACTCTAAATCTTGGTTGAAATTATTTTTCATTCTAATTAATACAAATGGAGTAGCGTGCAATGGTGTCGTCTCATACAACAGTGAGTTAGGAGAAAAAATTTGTTGGCACAAAATGGGTGTTCAGTGTCTTATTCTCTTCTATTTGTGCCTGGTCTTTAGCTTTTTCTTCTATATTTAACTTTATGTAGAGGCTAGGACCCCTCTAAATCTTGGTTGAAATTATTTTTCGTTCTAATTAATAGAAATGGAGTAGCGTGCAATGGTGTCGTCTCATACAACAGTGAGTTAGGAGAAAAAAATTTGTGGGCACAAAATCGGTGATCAGTGTATTATTCTCTTCTATTTGTGCCTTGTCTGTAGCTTTTTCTTCTATATTTAACTTTATGTAGAGGCTAGGCCCCTTTCTAAATCTTGGTTGAAATTATTTTTCATTCTAATTCATAGAAATGGAGTAGCGTGAAATGGTGTCATCTCATACAACAGTGAGTTAGTAGAAAAAATTTGTTGGCACAAAATTGGTGATCAGTGACTTATTCTCTTCTGTTTGTGCCTTGTCTTTAGCTTTTTCTTCTATATTTAACTTTATGTAGAGGCTCGGCCCCCCTCTTAATCTTGGTTGAAATTATTTTTCATTCTAATTAATACAAATGGAGTAGCGTGCAATGGTGTCGTCTCATACAACAGTGAGTTAGGAGAAAAAATTTGTTGGCACAAAATGTGTGATCAGTGTCTTATTCTCTTCTATTTGTGCCTTGTCTTTAGCTTTTTCTTCTATATTTAACTTTATGTAGAGGCTAGGCCCCTTTCTAAATCTTGGTTGTAATTATTTTACATTCTAATTAATAGAAATGGAGTAGCGTGCAATGGTGTCGTCTCATACAACAGTGAGTTAGGAGAAAAAATTTGTTGGCACAAAATGTGTGATCAGTGTCTTATTCTCTTCTATTTGTGCCTTGTCTTTAGCTTTTTCTTCTATATTTAACTTTATGTAGAGGCTAGGCCCCTTTCTAAATCTTGGTTGTAATTATTTTACATTCTAATTAATAGAAATGGAGTAGCGTGCAATGGTGTCGTCTCATACAACAGTGAGTTAGGAGAAAAAATTTGTGGGCACAAAATGGGTGATCAGTGTTTATTCTCTTCTGTTTGTGACTTGTATTTAGCTTTTTCTTCTATATTTAACTTTATGTTGAGGCTAGGCCCCTTTCTAAATCTTGGTTGAAATTATTTTTCATTCTAATTAATAGAAATGGAGTAGCGTGCAATGGTGTCGTCTCATACAACAGTGAGTTAGGAGAAAAAATTTGTGGTCACAAAATGGGTGATCAGTGTCTTATTCTCTTCTGTTTGTGCCTTGTCTTTAGCTTTTTCTTCTATATTTAACTTTATGTAGAGGCTAGGCGCCTTTCTAAATCTTGGTTGGAATTATTGTTCTTTCTAATTCATAGAAATGGAGTAGCGTGCAATGGTGTCATCTCATACAACAGTGAGTTAGGAGAAAAAATTTGTGGGCACAAAATGGGTGATCAGTGTCTTATTCTCTTCTGTTCGTGCCTTGTCTTTAGCTTTTTCTTCTATATTTAACTTTATGTAGAGGCTAGGCCCCATTCTAAATCTTGGTTGAAATTATTTTTCATTCTAATTCATAGAAATGGAGTAGCGTGCAATGGTGTCATCTCATACAACAGTGAGTTAGGAGAAAAAATTTGTGGGCACAAAATGGGTAATCAGTGCCTTATTCTCTTCTGTTTGTGCCTTGTCTTTAGCTTTTTCTTCTATATTTAACTTTATGTAGAGGCTAGGCCCCACTCTAAATCTTGGTTGAAATTATTTTTCATTCTAATTAATAGAAATGGAGTAGCGTGCAATGGTGTCATCTCATACAACAGTGAGTTAGGAGAAAAAATTTGTTGGCACAAAATGTGTGATCAGTGTCTTATTCTCTTCTATTTTTGCCTTGTCTTTAGCTTTTTCTTCTATATTTAACTTTATGTAGAGGCTAGGCCCCTTTCTAAATCTTGGTTGAAATTATTTTTAATTCTAATTCATAGAAATGGAGTAGCGTGCAATGGTGTCGTCTCATACAACAGTGAGTTAGGAGAAAAATTTGTGGGCACAAAATGGGTGATCAGTGTCTTCTTCTCTTCTGTTTGTGCCTTGTCTTTAGCTTTTTCTTCTATATTTAACTTTATGTAGAGGCTAGGCCCCTTTCTAAATCTTGGTTGAAATTATTTTTCATTCTAATTCATAGAAATGGAGTAGCGTGCAATGGTGTCATCTCATACAACAGTGAGTTAGAAGAAAAAATTTGTGGGCACAAAATGGGTGATCAGTGTCTTATTCTCTTCTGTTCGTGCCTTGTCTTTAGCTTTTTCTTCTATATTTAACTTTATGTAGAGGCTAGGCCCCTTTCTAAATCTTGGTTGAAATTATTTTTCATTCTAATTCATAGAAATGGAGTAGCGTGAAATGGTGTCATCTCATACAACAGTGAGTTAGTAGAAAAAATTTGTTGGCACAAAATTGGTGAGCAGTGACTTATTCTCTTCTGTTTGTGCCTTGTCTTTAGCTTTTTCTTCTATATTTAACTTTATGTAGAGGCTCGGCCCCCCTCTTAATCTTGGTTGAAATTATTTTTCATTCTAATTAATACAAATGGAGTAGCATGCAATGGTGTCGTCTCATACAACAGTGAGTTAGGAGAAAAAATTTTTTGGCACAAAATGTGTGATCAGTGTCTTATTCTCTTCTATTTGTGCCGTGTCTTTAGCTTTTTCTTCTATATTTAACTTTATGTAGAGGCTAGGCCCCTTTCTAAATCTTGGTTGTAATTATTTTACATACTAATTAATAGAAATGGAGTAGCGTGCAATGGTGTCGTCTCATACAACAGTGAGTTAGGAGAAAAAATTTGTGGGCACAAAATGGGTGATCAGTGACTTATTCTCTTCTGTTTGTGCCTTGTCTTTAGCTTTTTCTTCTATATTTAACTTTATGTAGAGGCTAGGCCCCCCTCTTAATCTTGGTTGAAATTATTTTTCATTCTAATTAATAGAAATGGAGTAGCGTGCAATGGTGTCGTCTCATACAACAGTGAGTTAGGAGAAAAAATTTGTTGGCACAAAATGTGTGATCAGTGTCTTATTCTCTTCTATTTTTGCCTTGTCTTTAGCTTTTTCTTCTATATTTAACTTTATGTAGAGGCTAGGCCCCTTTCTAAATCTTGGTTGTAATTATTTTACATTCTAATTCATAGAAATGGAGTAGCGTGCAATGGTGTCGTCTCATACAACAGTGAGTTAGGAGAAAAAATTTGTTGGCACAAAATGGGTGATCAGTGTTTATTCTCTTCTGTTTGTGACTTGTCTTTAGCTTTTTCTTCTATATTTAACTTTATGTAGAGGCTAGGCTCCACTCTAAATCTTGGTTGAAATTATTTTTCATTCTAATTAATACAAATGGAGTAGCGTGCAATGGTGTCGTCTCATACAACAGTGAGTTAGGAGAAAAAATTTGTTGGCACAAAATGGGTGTTCAGTGTCTTATTCTCTTCTATTTGTGCCTGGTCTTTAGCTTTTTCTTCTATATTTAACTTTATGTAGAGGCTAGGACCCCTCTAAATCTTGGTTGAAATTATTTTTCGTTCTAATTAATAGAAATGGAGTAGCGTGCAATGGTGTCGTCTCATACAACAGTGAGTTAGGAGAAAAAAATTTGTGGGCACAAAATCGGTGATCAGTGTATTATTCTCTTCTATTTGTGCCTTGTCTGTAGCTTTTTCTTCTATATTTAACTTTATGTAGAGGCTAGGCCCCTTTCTAAATCTTGGTTGAAATTATTTTTCATTCTAATTCATAGAAATGGAGTAGCGTGAAATGGTGTCATCTCATACAACAGTGAGTTAGTAGAAAAAATTTGTTGGCACAAAATTGGTGATCAGTGACTTATTCTCTTCTGTTTGTGCCTTGTCTTTAGCTTTTTCTTCTATATTTAACTTTATGTAGAGGCTCGGCCCCCCTCTTAATCTTGGTTGAAATTATTTTTCATTCTAATTAATACAAATGGAGTAGCGTGCAATGGTGTCGTCTCATACAACAGTGAGTTAGGAGAAAAAATTTGTTGGCACAAAATGTGTGATCAGTGTCTTATTCTCTTCTATTTGTGCCTTGTCTTTAGCTTTTTCTTCTATATTTAACTTTATGTAGAGGCTAGGCCCCTTTCTAAATCTTGGTTGTAATTATTTTACATTCTAATTAATAGAAATGGAGTAGCGTGCAATGGTGTCGTCTCATACAACAGTGAGTTAGGAGAAAAAATTTGTTGGCACAAAATGTGTGATCAGTGTCTTATTCTCTTCTATTTGTGCCTTGTCTTTAGCTTTTTCTTCTATATTTAACTTTATGTAGAGGCTAGGCCCCTTTCTAAATCTTGGTTGTAATTATTTTACATTCTAATTAATAGAAATGGAGTAGCGTGCAATGGTGTCGTCTCATACAACAGTGAGTTAGGAGAAAAAATTTGTGGGCACAAAATGGGTGATCAGTGTTTATTCTCTTCTGTTTGTGACTTGTCTTTAGCTTTTTCTTCTATATTTAACTTTATGTAGAGGCTAGGCCCCTTTCTAAATCTTCGTTGAAATTATTTTTCTTTCTAATTCAGAGAAATGGAGTAGCGTGCAATGGTGTCGTCTCATACAACAGTGAGTTAGAAGAAAAAATTTATGGGCACAAAATGGGTGATCAGTGTCTAATTCTCTTCTGTTTGTGCCTTGTATTTAGCTTTTTCTTCTATATTTAACTTTATGTTGAGGCTAGGCCCCTTTCTAAATCTTGGTTGAAATTATTTTTCATTCTAATTAATAGAAATGGAGTAGCGTGCAATGGTGTCGTCTCATACAACAGTGAGTTAGGAGAAAAAATTTGTGGTCACAAAATGGGTGATCAGTGTCTTATTCTCTTCTGTTTGTGCCTTGTCTTTAGCTTTTTCTTCTATATTTAACTTTATGTAGAGGCTAGGGCCCTTTCTAACTCTTGGTTGAAATTATTTTTCATTCTAATTCATAGAAATGGAGTAGCGTGCAATGGTGTCGTCTCATACAACAGTGAGTTAGGAGAAAAAATTTGTGGTCACAAAATGGGTGATCAGTGTCTTATTCTCTTCTGTTTGTGCCTTGTCTTTAGCTTTTTCTTCTATATTTAACTTTATGTAGAGGCTAGGGCCCTTTCTAACTCTTGGTTGAAATTATTTTTCATTCTAATTCATAGAAATGGAGTAGCGTGCAATGGTGTCGTCTCATACAACAGTGAGTTAGGAGAAAAAATTTGTGGTCACAAAATGGGTGATCAGTGTCTTATTCTCTTCTGTTTGTGCCTTGTCTTTAGCTTTTTCTTCTATATTTAACTTTATGTAGAGGCTAGGCCCCCCTCTAAATCTTGGTTGAAATTATTTTTCATTGTAATTAATAGAAATGGAGTAGCGTGCAATGGTGTCGTCTCATACAACAGTGAGTTAGGAGAAAAAATTTGTGGGCACAAAATGGGTGATCAGTGTCTTATTCTCTTCTGTTTGTGCCTTGTCTTTAGCTTTTTCTTCTATATTTAACTTTATGTAGAGGCTAGGGCCCTTTCTAACTCTTGGTTGAAATTATTTTTCATTCTAATTCATAGAAATGGAGTAGCGTGCAATGGTGTCGTCTCATACAACAGTGAGTTAGGAGAAAAAATTTGTGGTCACAAAATGGGTGATCAGTGTCTTATTCTCTTCTGTTTGTGCCTTGTCTTTAGCTTTTTCTTCTATATTTAACTTTATGTAGAGGCTAGGCCCCCCTCTAAATCTTGGTTGAAATTATTTTTCATTCTAATTAATAGAAATGGAGTAGCGTGCAATGGTGTTGTCTCATACAACAGTGAGTTAGGAGAAAAAATTTGTTCGCACAAAATGGGTGATCAGTGTCTTATTCTCTTCTGTTTGTTCCTTGTCTTTAGCTTTTTCTTCTATATTTAACTTTATGTAGAGGCTAGGCCCCACTCTAAATCTTGGTTGAAATTATTTTTCATTCTAATTCATAGAAATGGAGTAGCGTGCAATGGTATCGTCTCATACAACAGTGAGTTAGGAGAAAAAATTTGTTGGCACAAAATGGGTGATCAGTGTCTTATTCTCTTCTATTTGTGCCTTGTCTTTAGCTTTTTCTTCTATATTTAACTTTATGTAGAGGCTAGGACCCCTCTAAATCTTGGTTGAAATTATTTTTCGTTCTAATTAATAGAAATGGAGTAGCGTGCAATGGTGTCGTCTCATACAACAGTGAGTTAGGAGAAAAAATTTGTGGTCACAAAATGGGTGATCAGTGTCTTATTCTCTTCTGTTTGTGCCTTGTCTTTAGCTTTTTCTTCTATATTTAACTTTATGTAGAGGCTAGGCCCCCCTCTAAATCTTGGTTGAAATTATTTTTCATTCTAATTAATAGAAATGGAGTAGCGTGCAATGGTGTCGTCTCATACAACAGTGAGTTAGGAGAAAAAATTTGTTCGCACAAAATGGGTGATCAGTGTCTTATTCTCTTCTGTTTGTTCCTTGTCTTTAGCTTTTTCATCTATATTTAACTTTATGTAGAGGCTAGGCCCCACTCTAAATCTTGGTTGAAATTATTTTTCATTCTAATTCATAGAAATGGAGTAGCGTGCAATGGTATCGTCTCATACAACAGTGAGTTAGGAGAAAAAATTTGTTGGCACAAAATGGGTGATCAGTGTCTTATTCTCTTCTATTTGTGCCTTGTCTTTAGCTTTTTCTTCTATATTTAACTTTATGTAGAGGCTAGGACCCCTCTAAATCTTGGTTGAAATTATTTTTCGTTCTAATTAATAGAAATGGAGTAGCGTGCAATGGTGTCGTCTCATACAACAGTGAGTTAGGAGAAAAAATTTGTTGGCACAAAATGTGTGATCAGTGTCTTATTCTCTTCTATTTGTGCCTTGTCTTTAGCTTTTTCTTCTATATTTAACTTTATGTAGAGGCTAGGCCCCTTTCTAAATCTTGGTTGTAATTATTTTACATTCTAATTAATAGAAATGGAGTAGCGTGCAATGGTGTCGTCTCATACAACAGTGAGTTAGGAGAAAAAATTTGTGGGCACAAAATGGGTGATCAGTGTTTATTCTCTTCTGTTTGTGACTTGTCTTTAGCTTTTTCTTCTATATTTAACTTTATGTAGAGGCTAGGCCCCTTTCTAAATCTTCGTTGAAATTATTTTTCTTTCTAATTCAGAGAAATGGAGTAGCGTGCAATGGTGTCGTCTCATACAACAGTGAGTTAGAAGAAAAAATTTATGGGCACAAAATGGGTGATCAGTGTCTAATTCTCTTCTGTTTGTGCCTTGTATTTAGCTTTTTCTTCTATATTTAACTTTATGTTGAGGCTAGGCCCCTTTCTAAATCTTGGTTGAAATTATTTTTCATTCTAATTAATAGAAATGGAGTAGCGTGCAATGGTGTCGTCTCATACAACAGTGAGTTAGGAGAAAAAATTTGTGGTCACAAAATGGGTGATCAGTGTCTTATTCTCTTCTGTTTGTGCCTTGTCTTTAGCTTTTTCTTCTATATTTAACTTTATGTAGAGGCTAGGGCCCTTTCTAACTCTTGGTTGAAATTATTTTTCATTCTAATTCATAGAAATGGAGTAGCGTGCAATGGTGTCGTCTCATACAACAGTGAGTTAGGAGAAAAAATTTGTGGTCACAAAATGGGTGATCAGTGTCTTATTCTCTTCTGTTTGTGCCTTGTCTTTAGCTTTTTCTTCTATATTTAACTTTATGTAGAGGCTAGGGCCCTTTCTAACTCTTGGTTGAAATTATTTTTCATTCTAATTCATAGAAATGGAGTAGCGTGCAATGGTGTCGTCTCATACAACAGTGAGTTAGGAGAAAAAATTTGTGGTCACAAAATGGGTGATCAGTGTCTTATTCTCTTCTGTTTGTGCCTTGTCTTTAGCTTTTTCTTCTATATTTAACTTTATGTAGAGGCTAGGCCCCCCTCTAAATCTTGGTTGAAATTATTTTTCATTGTAATTAATAGAAATGGAGTAGCGTGCAATGGTGTCGTCTCATACAACAGTGAGTTAGGAGAAAAAATTTGTGGGCACAAAATGGGTGATCAGTGTCTTATTCTCTTCTGTTTGTGCCTTGTCTTTAGCTTTTTCTTCTATATTTAACTTTATGTAGAGGCTAGGGCCCTTTCTAACTCTTGGTTGAAATTATTTTTCATTCTAATTCATAGAAATGGAGTAGCGTGCAATGGTGTCGTCTCATACAACAGTGAGTTAGGAGAAAAAATTTGTGGTCACAAAATGGGTGATCAGTGTCTTATTCTCTTCTGTTTGTGCCTTGTCTTTAGCTTTTTCTTCTATATTTAACTTTATGTAGAGGCTAGGCCCCCCTCTAAATCTTGGTTGAAATTATTTTTCATTCTAATTAATAGAAATGGAGTAGCGTGCAATGGTGTTGTCTCATACAACAGTGAGTTAGGAGAAAAAATTTGTTCGCACAAAATGGGTGATCAGTGTCTTATTCTCTTCTGTTTGTTCCTTGTCTTTAGCTTTTTCTTCTATATTTAACTTTATGTAGAGGCTAGGCCCCACTCTAAATCTTGGTTGAAATTATTTTTCATTCTAATTCATAGAAATGGAGTAGCGTGCAATGGTATCGTCTCATACAACAGTGAGTTAGGAGAAAAAATTTGTTGGCACAAAATGGGTGATCAGTGTCTTATTCTCTTCTATTTGTGCCTTGTCTTTAGCTTTTTCTTCTATATTTAACTTTATGTAGAGGCTAGGACCCCTCTAAATCTTGGTTGAAATTATTTTTCGTTCTAATTAATAGAAATGGAGTAGCGTGCAATGGTGTCGTCTCATACAACAGTGAGTTAGGAGAAAAAATTTGTGGGCACAAAATGGGTGATCAGTGTCTTATTCTCTTCTGTTTGTGCCTTGTCTTTAGCTTTTTCTTCTATATTTAACTTTATGTAGAGGCTAGGCCCCTTTCTAAATCTTGGTTGAAATTATTTTTAATTCTAATTCATAGAAATGGAGTAGCGTGCAATGGTGTCGTCTCATACAACAGTGAGTTAGGAGAAAAAATTTGTGGGCACAAAATGGGTGATCAGTGTCTTATTCTCTTCTGTTTGTGCCTTGTCTTTAGCTTTTTCTTCTATATTTAACTTTATGTAGAGGCTAGGCGCCTTTCTAAATCTTGGTTGGAATTATTGTTCTTTCTAATTCATAGAAATGGAGTAGCGTGCAATGGTGTCATCTCATACAACAGTGAGTTAGGAGAAAAAATTTGTGGGCACAAAATGGGTAATCAGTGCCTTATTCTCTTCTGTTTGTGCCTTGTCTTTAGCTTTTTCTTCTATATTTAACTTTATGTAGAGGCTAGGCCACTTTCTAAATCTTGGTTGAAATTATTTTTCATTCTAATTCATAGAAATGGAGTAGCGTGCAATGGTGCCGTCTCATACAACAGTGAGTTAGAAAAATAAAATTTGTGGGCACAAAATCGTTGACCAGTGTCTTATTCTCTTCTATTAGTGCCTTGTCTGTAGCTTTTTCTTCTATATTTAACTTTATGTAGAGGCTAGGCCCCCCTCTTAATCTTGGTTGAAATTATTTTTCATTCTATTTAATACAAATGGAGTAGCGTGCAATGGTGTCGTCTCATACAACAGTGAGTTAGGAGAAAAAATTTGTTGGCACAAAATTTGTGATCAGTGTCTTATTCTCTTCTATTTGTGCCTTGTCTTTAGCTTTTTCTTCTATATTTAACTTTATGTAGAGGCTAGGCCCCTTTCTAAATCTTGGTTGTAATTATTTTACATTCTAATTCATAGAAATGGAGTAGCGTGCAATGGTGTCGTCTCATACAACAGTGAGTTAGGAGAAAAAATTTGTGGGCACAAAATGGGTGATCAGTGTTTATTCTCTTCTGTTTGTGACTTGTCTTTAGCTTTTTCTTCTATATTTAACTTTATGTAGAGGCTAGGCCCCTTTCTAAATCTTCGTTGAAATTATTTTTCATTCTAATTCATAGAAATGGAGTAGCGTGCAATGGTGTCGTCTCATACAACAGTGAGTTAGAAGAAAAAATTTGTGGGCACAAAATGGGTGATCAGTGTCTAATTCTCTTCTGTTTGTGCCTTGTATTTAGCTTTTTCTTCTATATTTAACTTTATGTTGAGGCTAGGCCCCTTTCTAAATCTTGGTTGAAATTATTTTTCATTCTAATTAATAGAAATGGAGTAGCGTGCAATGGTGTCGTCTCATACAACTGTGAGTTAGGAGAAAAAATTTGTGGGCACAAAATGAGTGATCAGTGTCTTATTCTCTTCTGTTTGTGCCTTGTCTTTAGCTTTCTCTTCTATATTCAACTTTATGTAGAGGCTAGGCCCCCCTCTAAATCTTAGTTGAAATTATTTTTCATTGTAATTAATAGAAATGGAGTAGCGTGCAATGGTGTCGTCTCATACAATGGGGAGTTAGGAGAAAAAATTTGTGGGCACAAAATGGGTGATCAGTGACTTATTCTCTTCTGTTTGTGTCTTTTCTTTAGCTTTTTCTTCTATATTTAACTTTATGTAGAGGCTAAGCCCCCCTCTAAATCTTGGTTGAAATTATTTTTCATTCTAATTAATAGAAATGGAGTAGCGTGCAATGGTGTCGTCTCATACAACAGTGAGTTAGGAGAAAAAATTTGTTGGCACAAAATGTGTGATCAGTGTCTTATTCTCTTCTATTTGTGCCTTGTCTTTAGCTTTTTCTTCTATATTTAACTTTATGTAGAGGCTAGGCCCCTTTCTAAATCTTGGTTGTAATTATTTTACATTCTAATTAATAGAAATGGAGTAGCGTGCAATGGTGTCGTCTCATACAACAGTGAGTTAGGAGAAAAAATTTGTGGGCACAAAATGGGTGATCAGTGTCTTATTCTCTTCTGTTTGTGCCTTGTCTTTAGCTTTTTCTTCTATATTTAACTTTATGTAGAGGCTAGGCCCCCCTCTTAATCTTGGTTGAAATTATTTTTCATTCTAATTAATAGAAATGGAGTAGCGTGCAATGGTGTCGTCTCATACAACAGTGAGTTAGGAGAAAAAATTTGTTGGCACAAAATGTGTGATCAGTGTCTTATTCTCTTTTATTTTTGCCTTGTCTTTAGCTTTTTCTTCTATATTTAACTTTATGTAGAGGCTAGGCCCCTTTCTAAATCTTGGTTGTAATTATTTTACATTCTAATTCATAGAAATGGAGTAGCGTGCAATGGTGTCGTCTCATACAACAGTGAGTTAGGAGAAAAAATTTGTTGGCACAAAATGGGTGATCAGTGTTTATTCTCTTCTGTTTGTGACTTGTCTTTAGCTTTTTCTTCTATATTTAACTTTATGTAGAGGCTAGGCTCCACTCTAAATCTTGGTTGAAATTATTTTTCATTCTAATTAATACAAATGGAGTAGCGTGCAATGGTGTCGTCTCATACAACAGTGAGTTAGGAGAAAAAATTTGTTGGCACAAAATGGGTGTTCAGTGTCTTATTCTCTTCTATTTGTGCCTGGTCTTTAGCTTTTTCTTCTATATTTGACTTTATGTAGAGGCTAGGACCCCTCTAAATCTTGGTTGAAATTATTTTTCGTTCTAATTAATAGAAATGGAGTAGCGTGCAATGGTGTCGTCTCATACAACAGTGAGTTAGGAGAAAAAAATTTGTGGGCACAAAATCGGTGATCAGTGTATTATTCTCTTCTATTTGTGCCTTGTCTGTAGCTTTTTCTTCTATATTTAACTTTATGTAGAGGCTAGGCCCCTTTCTAAATCTTGGTTGAAATTATTTTTCATTCTAATTCATAGAAATGGAGTAGCGTGAAATGGTGTCATCTCATACAACAGTGAGTTAGTAGAAAAAATTTGTTGGCACAAAATTGGTGATCAGTGACTTATTCTCTTCTGTTTGTGCCTTGTCTTTAGCTTTTTCTTCTATATTTAACTTTATGTAGAGGCTCGGCCCCCCTCTTAATCTTGGTTGAAATTATTTTTCATTCTAATTAATACAAATGGAGTAGCGTGCAATGGTGTCGTCTCATACAACAGTGAGTTAGGAGAAAAAATTTGTTGGCACAAAATGTGTGATCAGTGTCTTATTCTCTTCTATTTGTGCCTTGTCTTTAGCTTTTTCTTCTATATTTAACTTTATGTAGAGGCTAGGCCCCTTTCTAAATCTTGGTTGTAATTATTTTACATTCTAATTAATAGAAATGGAGTAGCGTGCAATGGTGTCGTCTCATACAACAGTGAGTTAGGAGAAAAAATTTGTGGGCACAAAATGGGTGATCAGTGTCTTATTCTCTTCTGTTTGTGCCTTGTCTTTAGCTTTTTCTTCTATATTTAACTTTATGTAGAGGCTAGGCCCCTTTCTAAATCTTGGTTGAAATTATTTTTCATTCTAATTCATAGAAATGGAGTAGCGTGCAATGGTGTCATCTCATACAACAGTGAGTTAGGAGAAAAAATTTGTGGTCACAAAATGGGTGATCAGTGACTTATTCTCTTCTGTTTGTGCCTTGTCTTTAGCTTTTTCTTCTATATTTAACTTTATGTAGAGGCTAGGCGCCTTTCTAAATCTTGGTTGGAATTATTTTTCTTTCTAATTCATAGAAATGGAGTAGCGTGCAATGGTGTCATCTCATACAACAGTGAGTTAGGAGAAAAAATTTGTGGGCACAAAATGGGTAATCAGTGCCTTATTCTCTTCTGTTTGTGCCTTGTCTTTAGCTTTTTCTTCTATATTTAACTTTATGTAGAGGCTAGGCCCCTTTCTAAATCTTGGTTGAAATTATTTTTCATTCTAATTCATAGAAATGGAGTAGCGTGCAATGGTGCCGTCTCATACAACAGTGAGTTAGAAAAATAAAATTTGTGGGCACAAAATCGTTGACCAGTGTCTTATTCTCTTCTATTAGTGCCTTGTCTGTAGCTTTTTCTTCTATATTTAACTTTATGTAGAGACTAGGCCCCTTTCTAAATCTTGGTTGAAATTATTTTTCATTCTTATTCATAGAAATGGAGTAGCGTGCAATGGTGTCATCTCATACAACAGTGAGTTAGGAGAAAAAATTTGTGGGCACAAAATGGGTAATCAGTGCCTTATTCTCTTCTGTTTGTGCCTTGTCTTTAGCTTTTTCTTCTATATTTAACTTTATGTAGAGGCTAGGCCCCTTTCTAAATCTTGGTTGAAATTATTTTTCATTCTAATTCATAGAAATGGAGTAGCGTGCAATGGTGCCGTCTCATACAACAGTGAGTTAGAAAAATAAAATTTGTGGGCACAAAATCGTTGACCAGTGTCTTATTCTCTTCTATTAGTGCCTTGTCTGTAGCTTTTTCTTCTATATTTAACTTTATGTAGAGGCTAGGCCCCTTTCTAAATCTTGGTTGAAATTATTTTTCATTCTTATTCATAGAAATGGAGTAGCGTGAAATGGTGTCGTCTCATACAACAGTGAGTTAGTAGAAAAAATTTGTTGGCACAAAATGGGTGATCAGTGACTTATTCTCTTCTGTTTGTGCCATGTCTTTAGCTTTTTCTTCTATATTTAACTTTAAGTAGAGGCTAGGCCCATTTCTAAATCTTGGTTGAAATTATTTTTCATTCTAATTCATAGAAATGGAGTAGCGTGCAATGGTGTCGTCTCATACAACAGTGAGTTAGGAGAAAAAATTTGTGGGCACAAAATGGGTGATCATTGTCTTATTCTCTTCTGTTTGTGCCTTGTCTTTAGCTTTTTCTTCTATATTTAACTTTATGTAGAGGCTAGGCCCCCCTCTTAATCTTGGCTGAAATTATTTTTCATTCTATTTAATACAAATGGAGTAGCGTGCAATGGAGTCGTCTCATACAACAGTGAGTTAGGAGAAAAAATTTGTTGGCACAAAATGTGTGATCAGTGTCTTATTCTCTTCTATTTGTGCCTTGTCTTTAGCTTTTTCTTCTATATTTAACTTTATGTAGAGGCTAGGCCCCTTTCTAAATCTTGGTTGTAATTATTTTACATTCTAATTAATAGAAATGGAGTAGCGTGCAATGGTGTCGTCTCATACAACAGTGAGTTAGGAGAAAAAATTTGTGGGCACAAAATGGGTGATCAGTGTTTATTCTCTTCTGTTTGTGACTTGTCTTTAGCTTTTTCTTCTATATTTAACTTTATGTAGAGGCTAGGCCCCTTTCTAAATCTTCGTTTAAATTATTTTTCATTCTAATTCATAGAAATGGAGTAGCGTGCAATGGTGTCGTCTCATACAACAGTGAGTTAGAAGAAAAAATTTGTGGGCACAAAATGGGTGATCAATGTCTAATTCTCTTCTGTTTGTGCCTTGTATTTAGCTTTTTTTTCTATATTTAACTTTATGTTGAGGCTAGGCCCCTTTCTAAATCTTGGTTGAAATTATTTTTCATTCTACTTAATAGAAATGGAGTAGCGTGCAATGGTGTCGTCTCATACAACAGTGATTTAGGAGAAAAAATTTGTGGGCACAAAATGGGTGATCAGTGACTTATTCTCTTCTGTTTGTGTCTTTTCTTTAGCTTTTTCTTCTATATTTAACTTTATGTAGAGGCTAAGCCCCCCTCTAAATCTTGGTTGAAATTATTTTTCTTTCTAATTAATAGAAATGGAGTAGCATGCAATGATGTCGTCTCATACAACAGTGAGTTAGGAGAAAAAAATTTGTGGGCACAAAATCGGTGATCAGTGTCTTATTCTCTTCTGTTTGTGCCTTGTCTTTAGCTTTTTCTTCTATATTTAACTTTATGTAGAGGCTAGGCCCCTTTCTAAATCTTGGTTGAAATTATTTTTCATTCTAATTCATAGAAATGGAGTAGCGTGCAATGGTGTCGTCTCATACAACAGTGAGTTAGGAGAAAAAATTTGTGGGCACAAAATGGGTGATCAGTGTCTTATACTCTTCTGTTTGTGCCTTGTCTTTAGCTTTTTCTTCTATATTTAACTTTATGTAGAGGCTAGTCCCCTTTCTAAATCTTCGTTGAAATTATTTTTCATTGTAATTAATAGAAATGGAGTAGCGTTCAATGGTGTCGTCTCATACAACAGTGAGTTTGGAGAAAAAATTTGTGGGCACAAAATGGGTGATCAGTGTCTTATTCTCTTCTGTTTGTGCCTTGTCTTTAGCTTTTTCTTCTATATTTAACTTTATGTAGAGTCTAGGCCCCTTTCTAAATCTTGGTTGAAATTATTTTTCATTCTAATTCATAGAAATGGAGTAGCGTGCAATGGTGTCGTCTCATACAACAGTGAGTTAGGAGAAAAAATTTGTGGGCACAAAATGGGTGATCAGTGTCTTATTCTCTTCTCTTTGTGCCTTGTCTTTAGCTTTTTCTTCTATATTTAACTTTATGTAGAGGCTAGGCCCCCCTCTAAATCTTGGTTGAAATTATTTTTCATTCTAATTCATAGAAATGGAGTAGCGTGCAATGGTGTCGTCTCATACAACAGTGAATTAGTAGAAAAAATTTGTGGGCACGAAATGGGGGATCAGTGTCTTATTCGCTTCTGTTTGTGCCTTGTCTTTAGCTTTTTCTTCTATATTTAACTTTATGTAGAGGCTAGGCCCCTTTCTAAATCTTCGTTGAAATTATTTTTCATTCTAATTCATAGAAATGGAGTAGCGTGCAATGGTGTCGTCTCATGCAACAGTGAGTTAGGAGAAAAATTTTGGGGGCACAAAATGGGTGATCAGTGTCTTATTCTCTTCTGTTTTTGCCTTGTCTTTAGCTTTTTCTTCTATATTTAACTTTATGTAGAGGCTAGGCCCCCCTCTAAATCCTGGTTGAAATTATTTTTCATTCTAATTCATAGAAATGGAGTAGCGTGCAATGGTGTCGTCTCATACAACAGTGAGTTAGTGGAAAAAATTTGTGGGCACAAAATGGGTGATCAGTGTCCTATCCTCTTCTGTTTGGGCCTTGTCTTTAGCTTTTTCTTCTATATATAACTTTAAGTAGAGGCTAGGCCCCTTTCTAAATCTTGGATGAAATTATTTTTCATTCTAATTCATAGAAATGGAGTAGCGTGCAATGGTGTCGTCTCATACAACAGTGAGTTAGGAGAAATAATTTGTAGGCACAAAATGCGTGATCAGTGTCTTATTCTCTTCTGTTTGTGCCTTGTCTTTAGCTTTTTCTTCTATATTTAACTTTATGTAGAGGCTAGGCCCCTTTCTAAATCTTCGTTGAAATTATTTTTCATTCTAATTCATAGAAATGGAGTAGCGTGAAATGGTGTCGTCTCATGCAACATTGAGTTAGGAGAAAAATTTTGTGGGCACAAAATGGGTGATCAGTGTCTTATTCTCTTCTCTTTGTGCCTTGTCTTTAGCTTTTTCTTCTATATTTAACTTTATGTAGAGGATAGGCCTCCCTCTAAATCTTGGTTGAAATTATTTTGCATTCTAATTAATAGAAATTGAGTACCGTGCAATGGTGTCGTCTCATACAACAGTGAGTTAGGAGAAAAAATTTGTTGGCACAAAATGGGTGATCAGTGTCTTATTCTCTTCTCTTTGTGCCTTGTCTTTAGCTTTTTCTTCTATATTTAAATTTATGTAGAGGCTAGGCCCCCCTCTAAATCTTGGTTGAAATTATTTTTCATTCTAATTAATAGAAATGGAGTAGCGTGCAATGGTGTCGTCTCATACAACAGTGAGTTAGAAGAAAAAATTTGTGGGCACAAATTGGATGATCAGTGTCTTATTCTCTTCTGTTTGTGCCTTGTCTTTAGCTTTTTCTTCTATATTTAACTTTATGTAGAGGCTAGGCCCCTTTCTAAATCTTGGATGAAATTATTTTTCATTCTAGTTCATAGAAATGTAGTAGCGTGCAATGGTGTCGTCTCATACAACAGTGAGTTTGAAGAAAAAATTTGTGGGCACAAAATGGATGATCAGAGTCTTATTCTCTTCTGTTTGTGCCTTGTCTTTAGCTTTTTCTTCTATATTTAACTTTATGTAGAGGCTATGCCCCTTTCTAAATCTTGGATGAAATTATTTTTCATTGTAATTAATAGAAATGGAGTAGCGTGCAATGGTGACGTCTCATACAACAGTGAGGTAGGAGAAAAAATTTGTTGGCACAAAATGGGTGATCAGTGTCTTATTCTCTTCTGTTTGTGCCTTCTCTTTAGATTTTTCTTCTATATTTAACTTTATGTAGAGGCTAGGTCCCTTTCTAAATCTTGGATGAAATTATTTTTCATTCTAATTCATAGAAATGGAGTAGCGTGCAATGGTGACGTCTCATACAACAGTGAGGTAGGAGAAAAAATTTGTGGGCACAAAATGGGTGATCAGTGTCTTATTCTCTTCTGTTTGTGCCTTGTCTTTAGCTTTTTCTTCTATATTTAACTTTATGTAGAGGATAGGCCCCCCTCTAAATCTTGGTTGAAATCATTTTGCATTCTAATTCATAGAAATTGAGTAGCGTGCAATGGTGTCGTCTCATACAACAGTGAGTTAGGAGAAAAAATTTGTTGGCACAAAATGGGTGATCAGTGTCTTATTCTCTTCTCTTTGTGCCTTGTCTTTAGCTTTTTCTTCTATATTTAACATTATGTAGAGGCAAGGCCCCCGTCTAAATCTTGGTTGAAATTATTTTTCATTCTAATTAATAGAAATGGCGTAGCGTGCAATGGTGTCGTCTCATACAACTGTGTGTTAGTAGAAAAACTTGTGGGCACAAAATGGGTGATCAGAGTCTTATTCTCTTCTGTTTGTGCCTTGTCTTTACCTTTTTCTTCTATATTTAACATTCTGTAGAGGCAAGTCCCCCTCTAAATCTGGATTGAAATTATTTTTCATTCTAATTCATAGAAATGGAGTAGCATGCAATTGTGTCGTCTCATACAACTGTGAGTTAGTAGAAAAATTTGGGGGCACAAAATGGGTGATCAGTGTCTTATACTCTTCTGTCTGTGCCTTGTCTTTACCTTTTTCTTCTATATTTAACATTATGTACAGGCAAGGCCCCCCTCTAAATCTGGATTGAAATTATTTTTCATTCTAATTCATAGAAATGGAGTAGCATGCAATGGTGTCATCTCATACAACTGTGAGTCAGTAGAAAAATTTGTGGGCACAAAATGGGTGATCAGTGTCTTTTTCTCTTCAGTTTGTGCCTTGTCTTTAGCTTTTTCTTCTATATTTAACATTATGTAGAGGCAAGGCCCACTTCTAAATCTGGATTGAAATTATTTTTCATTCTAATTCATAGAAATGGAGTAGCGTGCAATGGTGTCGTCTCATACAACTCTGAGTTAGTAGAAAAATTGTGGGCAGAAATTGGGTGATCAGTGTCTTATTCTCTTCTGTTTGTACCTTGTCGTTAGCTTTTTCTTCTATATTTAACATTATGTAGAAGCAAGGCCCCCCTCTAAATCTGGATTGAAATTATTTTTCATTCTAATTCATAGAAATGGAGTAGCGTGCAATGGTGTCGTCTCATACAACTGTGAGTTAGTAGAAAAATTTGTGGGCACAAAATGGGTGATCAGTGTCTTATACTCTTCTGTTTGTGCCTTGTCTTTACATTTTTCTTCTATATTTAACATTATGTAGAGGCAAGGCCCACTTCTAAATCTGGATTGAAATAATTTTTCATTCTAATTCATCGAGATGGAGTAGCGTGCAATGGTGTCGTCTCATACAACTGTGAGTTAGTAGAAAAATTTGAGGGCACAAAAGGGGTGATCAGTGTCTTATACTCTTCTGTTTGTGCCTTGTCTTTACATTTTTCTTCTATATTTAACATTATGTAGAGGCAAGGCCCCCCTCTAAATCTGGATTGAAATTATTTTTCATTCTAATTCATAGAAATGGAGTAGCATGCAATGGTGTCGTCTCATACAACTGTGAGTTAGTAGAAAAATTTGTGGGCACAAAATTGGTGATCAGTGTCTTATTCTCTTCTGTTTGTGCCTTGTCTTTAGCTTTTTCTTCTATATTTAACATTATGTAGAGGCAAGGCCCCCCTCTAAATCTAGATTGAAATTATTTTTCTTTCTAATTCATAGAAATGGTGTAGCGTGCAATGGTGTCGTCTCATACAACTGTGAGTTAGTAGAAAAATTTGTGGGCACAAAATGGGTGATCAGTGTCTTATTCTCTTCTGTTTGTGCCTTGTCTTTAGCTTTTTCTTCTATATTTAACATTATGTAGAGGCAAGGCCCCCCTCTAAATCTGGATTGAAATTATTTTTCATTCTAATTCATAGAAATGGAGTAGCGTGCAATGGTGTCGTCTCATACAACTGTGAGTTAGTAGAACAATCTGTGGGCACAAAATGGGGGATCAGTGTCTTATTCTCTTCTGTTTGTGCCTTGTCTTTAGCTTTTTCTTCTATATTTAACATTATGTAGAGGCAAGGCCCCCCTCTAAATCTGGATTGAAATTATTTTTCTTTCTAATTCATAGAAATGGAGTAGCGTGCAATGGTGTCGTCTCATACAACTGTGAGTTAGTAGAAAAATTTGTGGGCAAAAAATGGGTGATCAGTGTCTTATTCTCTTCTGTTTGTGCCTTGTCTTTAGCTTTTTCTTCTATATTTAACATTATGTAGAGGCAAGGCCCCCCTCTAAATCTGGATTGAAATTATTTTTCATTCTAATTCATAGAAATGGAGTAGCGTGCAATGGTGTCGTCTCATACAACTGTGGGTTAGTAGAAAAATTTGTGGGCACAAAATTGGTGATCAGTGTCTTATTCTCTTCTGTTTGTGCCTTGTCTTTAGCTTTTTCTTCTATATTTAACATTATGTAGAGGCAAGGCCCCCCTCTAAATCTTGGTTGAAATTATTTTTCATTCTAATTCATAGAAATGGAGTAGCGTGCAATGGTGACGTCTCATACAACAGTGAGGTAGGAGAAAAAATTTGTTGGCACAAAATGGGTGATCAGTGTCTTATTCTCTTCTGTTTGTGCCTTCTCTTTAGATGTTTCTTCTATATTTAACTTTATGTAGAGGCTAGGTCCCTTTCTAAATCTTGGATGAAATTATTTTTCATTCTAATTCATAGAAATGGAGTAGCGTGCAATGGTGATGTCTCATACAACAGTGAGGTAGGAGAAAAAATTTGTGGGCACAAAATGGGTGATCAGTGTCTTATTCTCTTCTGTTTGTGCCTTGTCTTTAGCTTTTTCTTCTATATTTAACTTTATGTAGAGGATAGGCCCCCCTCTAAATCTTGGTTGAAATCATTTTGCATTCTAATTCATAGAAATTGAGTAGCGTGCAATGGTGTCGTCTCATACAACAGTGAGTTAGGAGAAAAAATTTGTTGGCACAAAATGGGTGATCAGTGTCTTATTCTCTTCTCTTTGTGCCTTGTCTTTAGCTTTTTCTTCTATATTTAACATTATGTAGAGGCAAGGCCCCCGTCTAAATCTTGGTTGAAATTATTTTTCATTCTAATTAATAGAAATGGAGTAGCGTGCAATGGTGTCGTCTCATACAACTGTGTGTTAGTAGAAAAACTTGTGGGCACAAAATGGGTGATCAGAGTCTTATTCTCTTCTGTTTGTGCCTTGTCTTTACCTTTTTCTTCTATATTTAACATTCTGTAGAGGCAAGTCCCCCTCTAAATCTGGATTGAAATTATTTTTCATTCTAATTCATAGAAATGGAGTAGCATGCAATTGTGTCGTCTCATACAACTGTGAGTTAGTAGAAAAATTTGGGGGCACAAAATGGGTGATCAGTGTCTTATACTCTTCTGTCTGTGCCTTGTCTTTACCTTTTTCTTCTATATTTAACATTATGTACAGGCAAGGCCCCCCTCTAAATCTGGATTGAAATTATTTTTCATTCTAATTCATAGAAATGGAGTAGCATGCAATGGTGTCATCTCATACAACTGTGAGTCAGTAGAAAAATTTGTGGGCACAAAATGGGTGATCAGTGTCTTTTTCTCTTCAGTTTGTGCCTTGTCTTTAGCTTTTTCTTCTATATTTAACATTATGTAGAGGCAAGGCCCACTTCTAAATCTGGATTGAAATTATTTTTCATTCTAATTCATAGAAATGGAGTAGCGTGCAATGGTGTCGTCTCATACAACTCTGAGTTAGTAGAAAAATTTGTGGGCAGAAATTGGGTGATCAGTGTCTTATTCTCTTCTGTTTGTACCTTGTCGTTAGCTTTTTCTTCTATATTTAACATTATGTAGAAGCAAGGCCCCCCTCTAAATCTGGATTGAAATTATTTTTCATTCTAATTCATAGAAATGGAGTAGTGTGCAATGGTGTCGTCTCATACAACTGTGAGTTAGTAGAAAAATTTGTGGGCACAAAATGGGTGATCAGTGTCTTATTCTCTTCTGTTTATGCCTTGTCTTTAGCTTTTTCTTCTATATTTAACATTATGTAGAGGCAAGGCCGCCCTCTAAATCTGGATTGATATTATTTTTCATTCTAATTCATAGAAATGGAGTAGCGTGCAATGGTGTCGTCTCATACAACTGTGAGTTAGTAGAAAAATTTGTGGGCACAAAATGGGTGATCAGTGTCTTATACTCTTCTGTTTGTGCCTTGTCTTTACATTTTTCTTCTATATTTAACATTATGTAGAGGCAAGGCCCACTTCTAAATCTGGATTGAAATAATTTTTCATTCTAATTCATCGAGATGGAGTAGCGTGCAATGGTGTCGTCTCATACAACTGTGAGTTAGTAGAAAAATTTGAGGGCACAAAAGGGGTGATCAGTGTCTTATACTCTTCTGTTTGTGCCTTGTCTTTACCTTTTTCTTCTATATTTAACATTATGTAGAGGCAAGGCCCCCCTCTAAATCTGGATTGAAATTATTTTTCATTCTAATTCATAGAAATGGAGTAGCATGCAATGGTGTCGTCTCATACAACTGTGAGTTAGTAGAAAAATTTGTGGGCACAAAATTGGTGATCATTGTCTTATTCTCTTCTGTTTGTGCCTTGTCTTTAGCTTTTTCTTCTATATTTAACATTATGTAGAGGCAAGGCCCCCCTCTAAATCTAGATTGAAATTATTTTTCATTCTAATTCATAGAAATGGTGTAGCGTGCAATGGTGTCGTCTCATACAACTGTGAGTTAGTAGAAAAATTTGTGGGCACAAAATGGGTGATCAGTGTCTTATTCTCTTCTGTTTGTGCCTTGTCTTTAGCTTTTTCTTCTATATTTAACATTATGTAGAGGCAAGGCCCCCCTCTAAATCTGGATTGAAATTATTTTTCATTCTAATTCATAGAAATGGAGTAGCGTGCAATGGTGTCGTCTCATACAACTGTGGGCTAGTAGAAAAATTTGTGGGCACAAAATTGGTGATCAGTGTCTTATTCTCTTCTGTTTGTGCCTTGTCTTTAGCTTTTTCTTCTATATTTAACATTATGTAGAGGCAAGGCCCCCCTCTAAATCTAGACTGAAATTATTTTTCATTCTAATTCATAGAAATGGTGTAGCGTGCAATGGTGTTGTCTCTTACAACTGTGAGTTAGTAGAAAAATTTGTGGGCACAAAATGGGTGATCAGTGTCTTATTCTCTTCTGTTTGTGCCTTGTCTTTAGCTTTTTCTTCTATGTTTAACATTATGTAGAGGCAAGGCCCCCCTCTAAATCTGGATTGAAATTATTTTTCATTCTAATTCATAGAAATGGAGTAGCGTGCAATGGTGTCCTCTCATACAACTGTGAGTTAGTAGAAAAATTTGTGGGCACAAATTGGGTGATCAGTGTATTATTCTCTTCTGTTTGTGCCTTGTCGTTAGCTTTTTCTTCTCTATTTAACATTATGTAGAGGCAAGGCCCCCCTCTAAATCTGGATTGAAATTATTTTTCATTCTAATTCATAGAAATGGAGTAGCGTGCAATGGTGTCGTCTCATACAACTGTGAGTTAGTAGAAAAATCTGTGGGCACAAAATGGGTGATCAGTGTCTTATTCTCTTCTGTTTGTGCCTTGTCTTTAGCTTTTTCTTCTATATTTAACATTATGTAGAGGCAAGGCCCCCCTCTAAATCTGGATTGAAATTATTTTTCATTCTAATTCATAGAAATGGAGTAGCGTGCAATGCTGTCGTCTCATACAACTGTGAATTAGTAGAAAAATCTGTGGGCACAAAATGGGTGATCAGTGTCTTATTCTCTTCTGTTTGTGCCTTGTCTTTACATTTTTCTTCTATATTTAACATTATGTAGAGGCAAGGCCACCCTCTAAATCTGGATTGAAATTATTTTTCATTCTAATTCATAAAAATGGAGTAGCGTGCAATGGTGTCGTCTCATACAACTGTGAGTTAGTAGAAAAATTTGTGGGCACAAAATGTTTGATCAGTTTCTTATTCTCTTCTGTTTGTGCCTTGTCTTTACCTTTTTCTTCTATATTTAACATTATGTAGAGTCAAGGCCCCCCTCTAAATCTGGATTGAAATTATTTTTCATTCTAATTCATAGAAATGGAGTAGCGTGCAATGGTGTCGTCTCATACAACTGTGAGTTAGTAGAAAAATCTGTGGGCACAAAATGGGTGATCAGTGTCTTATTCTCTTCTGTTTATGCCTTGTCTTTAGCTTTTTCTTCTATGTTTAACATTATGTAGAGGCAAGGCCCTCCTCTAAATCTGGATTGAAATTATTTTTCATTCTAATTCATAGAAATGGAGTAGCGTGCAATGGTGTCGTCTCATACAACTGTGAATTAGTAGAAAAATCTGTGGGCACAAAATGGGTGATCAGTGTCTTATTCTCTTCTGTTTGTGCCTTGTCTTTACATTTTTCTTCTATATTTAACATTATGTAGAGGCAAGGCCACCCTCTAAATCTGGATTGAAATTATTTTTCATTCTAATTCATAGAAATGGAGTAGCGTGCAATGGTGTCGTCTCATACAACTGTGAGTTAGTAGAAAAATTTGTGGCCACAAAATGTTTGATCAGTGTCTTATTCTCTTCTGTTTGTGCCTTGTCTTTAGCTTTTTCTTCTATATTTAACATTATGTAGAGTCAAGGCCCCCCTCTAATTCTGGATTGAAATTATTTTTCATTCTAATTCATAGAAATGGAGTAGCGTGCAATGGTGTCGTCTCATACAACTGTGAGTTAGTAGAAAAATCTGTGGGCACAAAATGGGTGATCAGTGTCTTATTCTCTTCTGTTTATGCCTTGTCTTTAGCTTTTTCTTCTATGTTTAACATTATGTAGAGGCAAGGCCCCCCTCTAAATCTGGATTGAAATTATTTTTCATTCTAATTCATAGAAATGGAGTAGCGTGCAATGGTGTCGTCTCATACAACTGTGAGTTAGCAGAAAAATTTGTGGGCACAAATTGGGTGATCAGTGTCTTATTCTCTTCTGTTTGTGCCTTGTCGTTAGCTTTTTCTTCTATATTTAACATTATGTAGAGGCAAGGCCCCCCTCTAAATCTGGATTGAAATAATTTTTCATTCTAATTCATAGAAATGGAGTAGCGTGCAATGGTGTCGTCTCATACAACTGTGAGTGAGTAGAAAAATCTGTGGGCACAAAATTGGGGATCAGTGTATTATTCTCTTCTGTTTGTGCCTTGTCTTTAGCTTTTTCTTCTATATTTAACATTATGTAGAGGCAAGGCCCCCCTCTAAATCTGGATTGTAATTATTTTTCATTCTAATTCATAGAAATGGAGTAGCGTGCAATGGTGTCGTCTCATACAACTGTGAGTTAGTAGGAAAATTTGTGGGCACAAAATGTTTGATCAGTGTCTTATTCTCTTCTGTTTGTGCCTTGTCTTTAGCTTTTTCTTCTATATTTAACATTATGTAGAGGCAAGGCACCCCTCTAAATCTGGATGTAAATTATTTTTCATTCTAATTCGTAGAAATAGAGTAGCGTGCAATGGTGTCGTCTCATACAACTGTGAATTAGTAGAAAAATCTGTGGGCACAAAATGGGTGATCAGTGTCTTATTCTCTTCTGTTTGTACCATGTCTTTACCTTTTTCTTATATATTTAACATTATGTAGAGGCAAGGCCCCCCTCTAAATCTGGATTGAAATTATTTTTCATTCTAATTCATAGAAATGGAGTAGCGTGCAATGGTGTCGTCTCATACAACTGTGAGGTAGTAGAAAAATTTGTGGGCACAAAATGTTTGATCAGTGTCTTATTCTCTTCTGTTTGTGCCTTGTCTTTAGGTTTTTCTTCTATATTTAACATTATGTAGAGGCAAGGCCACCCTCTAAATCTGGATTGAAATTATTTTTCATTCTAATTCATAGAAATGGAGTAGCGTGCAATGGTGTCGTCTCATACAACTGTGAGTTAGTAGAAAAATGTGTGGGCACAAAAGGGGCGATCAGTGTCTTCTACTCTTCTGTTTGTGCCTTGTCTTTACCTTTTTCTTCTATATTTAACATTATGTAGAGGCAAGGCCCCCCTCTAAATCTGGATTGAAATTATTTTTCATTCTAATTCATAGAAATGGAGTAGCATGCAATGGTGTCGTCTCATACAACTGTGAGTTAGTAGAAAAATTTGTGGGCACAAAATTGGTGATCAGTGTCTTATTCTCTTCTGTTTGTGCCTTGTCTTTAGCTTTTTCTTCTATATTTAACATTATGTAGAGGCAAGGCCCCCCTCTAAATCTAGATTGAAATTATTTTTCATTCTAATTCATAGAAATGGTGTAGCGTGCAATGGTGTCGTCTCATACAACAGTGAGTTAGTAGAAAAATCTGTGGGCACAAAATGGGGGATCAGTGTCTTATTCTCTTCTGTTTGTGCCTTGTCTTTAGCTTTTTCTTCTATATTTAACATTATGTAGAGGGAAGGCCCCCCTCTAAATCTGGATTGAAATTATTTTTCTTTCTAATTCATAGAAATGGAGTAGCGTGCAATGGTGTCGTCTCATACAACTGTGAGTTAGTAGAAAAATCTGTGGGCACAAAATGGGTGATCAGTGTCTTATTCTCTTCTATTTATGCCTTGTCTTTAGCTTTTTCTTGTATGTTTAACTTTATGTAGACGCAAGGCACCCTCTAAATCTGGATTGAAATTATTTTTCATTCTAATTCATAGAAATGGAGTAGCGTGCAATGGTGTCGTCTCATACAACTGTGAGTTAGTAGAAAAATCTGTGGGCACAAAATGGGGGATCAGTGTCTTATTCTCTTCTGTTTGTGCCTTGTCTTTAGCTTTTTCTTCTATATTTAACATTATGTAGAGGCAAGGCCCCCCTCTAAATCTGGATTGAAATTATTTTTCATTCTAATTCATAGAAATGGAGTAGCGTGCAATGGTGTCGTCTCATACAACTGTGAATTAGTAGAAAAATCTGTGGGCACAAAATGGGTGATCAGTGTCTTATTCTCTTCTGTTTGTACTTTGTCTTTACATTTTTCTTCTATATTTAACATTATGTAGAGGCAAGGCCACCCTCTAAATCTGGATTGAAATTATTTTTCATTCTAATTCATAGAAATGGAGTAGCGTGCAATGGTGTCGTCTCATACAACTGTGAGTTAGTAGAAAAATCTGTGGGCACAAAATGGGGGATCAGTGTCTTATTCTCTTCTGTTTGTGCCTTGTCTTTAGCTTTTTCTTCTATATTTAACATTATGTAGAGGCAAGGCCGCCCTCTAAATCTGGATTGAAATTATTTTTCATTCTAATTCATAGAAATGGAGTAGCGTGCAATGGTGTCGTCTCATACAACTGTGAATTAGTAGAAAAATCTGTGGGCACAAAATGGGTGATCAGTGTCTTATTCTCTTCTGTTTGTGACTTGTCTTTACATTTTTCTTCTATATTTAACATTATGTAGAGGCAAGGCCACCCTCTAAATCTGGATTGAAATTATTTTTCATTCTAATTCATAGAAATGGAGTAGCGTGCAATGGTGTCGTCTCATACAACTGTGAGTTAGTAGAAAAATTTGTGGGCACAAAATGTTTGATCAGTGTCTTTTTCTCTTCTGTTTGTGCCATGTCTTTAGCTATTTCTTCTATATTTAACATTATGTAGAGTCAAGGCCCCCCTCTAAATCTGGATTGAAATTATTTTTCATTCTAATTCATAGAAATGGAGAAGCGTGCAATGGTGTCGTCTCATACAACTGTGAGTTAGTAGAAAAATCTGTGGGCACAAAATGGGTGATCAGTGTCTTATTCTCTTCTGTTTATGCCTTGTCTTTAGCTTTTTCTTCTATGTTTAACATTATGTAGAGGCAAGGCCCCCCTCTAAATCTGGATTGAAATTATTTTTCATTCTAATTCATAGAAATGGAGTAGCGTGCAATGGTGTCGTCTCATACAACTGTGAGGTAGTAGAAAAATTTGTGGGCACAAATTGGGTGATCAGTGCCTTATTCTCTTCTGTTTGTGCCTTGTCGTTAGCTTTTTCTTCTATATTTAACATTATGTAGAGGCAAGGCCCCCCACTAAATCTGGATTGAAATAATTTTTCATTCTAATTCATAGAAATGGAGTAGCGTGCAATGGTGTCGTCTCATACAACTGTGAGTTAGTAGAAAAAATTTGTGGGCACAAAAGGGGCGATCAGTGTCATACTCTTCTGTTTGTGCCTTGTCTTTACCTTTTTCTTCTATATTTAACATTATGTAGAGGCAAGGCCCCCCTCTAAATCTGGATTGAAATTATTTTTCATTCTAATTCATAGAAATGGAGTAGCATGCAATGGTGTCGTCTCATACAACTGTGAGTTAGTAGAAAAATTTGGGGGCACAATATTGGTGATCAGTGTCTTATTCTCTTCTGTTTGTGCCTTGTCTTTAGCTTTTTCTTCTATATTTAACATTATGTAGAGGCAAGGCCCCCCTCTAAATCTAGATTGAAATTATTTTTCATTCTAATTCATAGAAATGGTGTAGCGTGCAATGGTGTCGTCTCATACAACTGTGAGTTAGTAGAAAAATTTGTGGGCACAAAATGGGTGATCAGTGTCTTATTCTCTTCTGTTTGTGCCTTGTCTTTAGCTTTTTCTTCTATATTTAACATTATGTAGAGGCAAGGCCCCCCTCTAAATCTGGATTGAAATTATTTTTCATTCTAATTCATAGAAATGGAGTAGCGTGCAATGGTGTCGTCTCATACAACTGTGAGTTAGTAGAAAAATCTGTGGGCACAAAATGGGGGATCAGTGTCTTATTCTCTTCTGTTTGTGCCTTGTCTTTAGCTTTTTCTTATATATTTGACATTATGTAGAGGCAAGGCCCCCCTCTAAATCTGGATTGAAATTATTTTTCTTTCTAATTCATAGAAATGTAGTAGCGTGCAATGGTGTCGTCTCATACAACTGTGAGTTAGTAGAAAAATCTGTGGGCACAAAATGGGTGATCAGTGCCTTATTCTCTTCTGTTTATGCCTTGTCTTTAGCTTTTTCTTCTATGTTTAACATTATGTAGAGGCATGGCCCCCCTCTAAATCTGGATTGAAATTATTTTTCATTCTAATTCATAGAAATGGAGTAGCGTGCAATGGTGTCGTCTCATACAACTGTGAGTTAGTAGAAAAATTTGTGGGCACAAAATGTTTGATCAGTGTCTTATTCTCTTCTGTTTGTGCCTTGTCTTTAGCTTTTTCTTCTATATTTAACATTATATAGAGGCAAGGCCCCCATCTAAATCTGGATTGAAATTATTTTTCATTCTAATTCATAGAAATGGAGTAGCGTGCAATGGTGTCGTCTCATACAACTGTGAGGTAGTAGAAAAATTTGTGGGCAAAAAATGTTTGATCAGTGTCTTATTCTCTTCTGTTTGTGCCTTGTCTTTAGGTTTTTCTTCTATATTTAACATTATGTAGAGGCAAGGCCACCCTCTAAATCTGGATTGAAATTATTTTTCATTCTAATTCATAGAAATGGAGTAGCGTGCAATGGTGTCGTCTCATACAACTGTGAGTTAGTAGAAAAATCTGTGGGCACAAAATGGGTGATCAGTGTCTTATTCTCTTCTGTTTATGCCTTGTCTTTAGCTTTTTCTTCTATGTTTAACATTATGTAGAGGCAAGGCCCCCCTCTAAATCTGGATTGAAATTATTTTTCATTCTAATTCATAGAAATGGAGTAGCATGCAATGGTGTCGTCTCATACAACTGTGAGTTAGTAGAAAAATTTGTGGGCACAAATTGGGTGATCAGTGTCTTATTCTCTTCTGTTTGTGCCTTGTCGTTAGCTTTTTCTTCTATATTTAACATTATGTAGAGGCAAGGCCCCCCTCTAAATCTGGATTGAAATAATTTTTCATTCTAATTCATAGAAATGGAGTAGCGTGCAATGGTGTCGTCTCATACAACTGTGAGTTAGTAGAAAAAATTTGTCGGCACAAAAGGGGCGATCAGTGTCTTATACTCTTCTGTTTGTGCCTTGTCTTTACCTTTTTCTTCTATATTTAACATTATGTAGAGGCAAGGCCACCCTCTAAATCTGGATTGAAATTATTTTTCATTCTAATTCATAGAAATGGTGTAGCGTGCAATGGTGTCGTCTCATACAACTGTGAGTTAGTAGAAAAATTTGTGGGCACAAAATGGGTGATCAGTGTCTTATTCTCTTCTGTTTGAGCCTTGTCTTTAGCTTTTTCTTCTATATTTAACATTATGTAGAGGCAAGGCCCCCCTCTAAATCTGGATTGAAATTATTTTTCATTCTAATTCATAGAAATGGAGTAGCGTGCAATGGTGTCGTCTCATACAACTGTGAGTTATTAGAAAAATCTGTGGGCACAAAATGGGGGATCAGTGTCTTATTCTCTTCTGTTTGTGCCTTGTCTTTAGCTTTTTCTTATATATTTGACATTATGTAGAGGCAAGGCCCCCCTCTAAATCTGGATTGAAATTATTTTTCTTTCTAATTCATAGAAATGTCGTAGCGTGCAATGGTGTCGTCTCATACAACTGTGAGTTAGTAGAAAAATCTGTGGGCACAAAATGGGTGATCAGTGCCTTATTCTCTTCTGTTTATGCCTTGTCTTTAGCTTTTTCTTCTATGTTTAACATTATGTAGAGGCAAGGCCCCCCTCTAAATCTGGATTGAAATTATTTTTCATTCTAATTCATAGAAATGGAGTAGCGTGCAATGGTGTCGTCTCATACAACTCTGAGTTAGTAGAAAAATTTGTGGGCACAAAATGTTTGATCAGTGTATTATTCTCTTCTGTTTGTGCCTTCTCTTTAGCTTTTTCTTCTATATTTAACATTATGTAGAGGCAAGGCCCCCATCTAAATCTGGATTGTAATTATTTTTCATTCTAATTCATAGAAATGGAGTAGCGTGCAATGGTGTCGTCTCATACAACTGTAAGTTAGTAGGAAAATTTGTGGGCACAAAATGTTTGATCAGTGTCTTATTCTCTTCTGTTTGTGCCTTGTCTTTAGCTTTTTCTTCTATATTTAACATTATGTAGAGGCAAGGCACCCCTCTAAATCTGTATGTAAATTATTTTTCATTCTAATTCGTAGAAATAGAGTAGCGTGCAATGGTGTCGTCTCATACAACTGTGAATTAGTAGAAAAATCTGTGGGCACAAAATGGGTGATCAGTGTCTTATTCTCTTCTGTTTGTACCTTGTCTTTACCTTTTTCTTATATATTTAACATTATGTAGAGGCAAGGCCCCCCTCTAAATCTGGATTGAAATTATTTTTCATTCTAATTCATAGAAATGGAGTAGCATGCAATGGTGTCGTCTCATACAACTGTGAGTTAGTAGAAAAATTTGTGGGCACAAAATTGGTGATCAGTGTCTTATTCTCTTCTGTTTGTGCCTTGTCTTTAGCTTTTTCTTCTATATTTAACATTATGTAGAGGCAAGGCCCCCCTCTAAATCTAGATTGAAATTATTTTTCATTCTAATTCATAGAAATGGTGTAGCGTGCAATGGTGTCGTCTCATACAACAGTGAGTTAGTAGAAAAATCTGTGGGCACAAAATGGGGGATCAGTGTCTTATTCTCTTCTGTTTGTGCCTTGTCTTTAGCTTTTTCTTCTATATTTAACATTATGTAGAGGGAAGGCCCCCCTCTAAATCTGGATTGAAATTATTTTTCTTTCTAATTCATAGAAATGGAGTAGCGTGCAATGGTGTCGTCTCATACAACTGTGAGTTAGTAGAAAAATCTGTGGGCACAAAATGGGTGATCAGTGTCTTATTCTCTTCTGTTTGTGCCTTGTCTTTAGCTTTTTCTTGTATGTTTAACTTTATGTAGACGCAAGGCACCCTCTAAATCTGGATTGAAATTATTTTTCATTCTAATTCATAGAAATGGAGTAGCGTGCAATGGTGTCGTCTCATACAACTGTGAGTTAGTAGAAAAATCTGTGGGCACAAAATGGGGGATCAGTGTCTTATTCTCTTCTGTTTGTGCCTTGTCTTTAGCTTTTTGTTCTATATTTAACATTATGTAGAGGCAAGGCCCCCCTCTAAATCTGGATTGAAATTATTTTTCATTCTAATTCATAGAAATGGAGTAGCGTGCAATGGTGTCGTCTCATACAACTGTGAGTTAGTAGAAAAATCTGTTGGCACAAAATGGGGGATCAGTGTCTTATTCTCTTCTGTTTGTGCCTTGTCTTTAGCTTTTTCTTCTATATTTAACATTATGTAGAGGCCAGGCCCCCCTCTAAATCTGGATTGAAATTATTTTTTTTTCTAATTCATAGAAATGGAGTAGCGTGCAATGGTGTCGTCTCATACAACTGTGAGTTAGTAGAAAAATCTGTGGGCACAAAATGGGTGATCAGTGTCTTATTCTCTTCTATTTATGCCTAGTCTTTAGCTTTTTCTTGTATGTTTAACTTTATGTAGACGCAAGGCACCCTCTAAATCTGGATTGAAATTATTTTTCATTCTAATTCATAGAAATGGAGTAGCGTGCAATGGTGTCGTCTCATACAACTGTGAGTTAGTAGAAAAATATGTGGGCACAAAATGGGGGATCAGTGTCTTATTCTCTTCTGTTTGTGCCTTGTCTTTAGCTTTTTCTTCTATATTTAACATTATGTAGAGGCAAGGCCCCCCTCTAAATCTGGATTGAAATTATTTTTCTTTCTAATTCATAGAAATGGAGTAGCGTGCAATGGTGTCGTCTCATACAACTGTGAGTTAGTAGAAAAATCTGTGGGCACAAAATGGGTGATCAGTGTCTTATTCTCTTCTATTTATGCCTTGTCTTTAGCTTTTTCTTGTATGTTTAACTTTATGTAGACGCAAGGCACCCTCTAAATCTGGATTGAAATTATTTTTCATTCTAATTCATAGAAATGGAGTAGCGTGCAATGGTGTCGTCTCATACAACTGTGAGTTAGTAGAAAAATCTGTGGGCACAAAATGGGGGATCAGTGTCTTATTCTCTTCTGTTTGTGCCTTGTCTTTAGCTTTTTGTTCTATATTTAATATTATGTAGAGGCAAGGCCCCCCTCTATATCTGGATTGAAATTATTTTTCATTCTAATTCATAGAAATGGAGTAGCGTGCAATGGTGTCGTCTCATACAACTGTGAGTTAGTAGAAAAATCTGTGGGCACAAAATGGGGGATCAGTGTCTTATTCTCTTCTGTTTGTGCCTTGTCTTTAGCTTTTTCTTCTATATTTAACATTATGTAGAGGCAAGGCCCCCCTCTAAATCTGGATTGAAATTATTTTTTTTTCTAATTCATAGAAATGGAGTAGCGTGCAATGGTGTCGTCTCATAAAACTGTGAGTTAGTAGAAAAATCTGTGGGCACAAAATGGGTGATCAGTGTCTTATTCTCTTCTATTTATGCCTTGTCTTTAGCTTTTTCTTGTATGTTTAACTTTATGTAGAGGCAAGGTCCCCCTCTAAATCTGGATTGAAATTATTTTTCATTCTAATTCATAGAAATAGAGTAGCGTGCAATGGTGTCGTCTCATACAACTGTGAATTAGTAGAAAAATCTGTGGGCACAAAATGGGTGATCAGTGTCTTATTCTCTTCTGTTTGTACCTTGTCTTTACCTTTTTCTTATATATTTAACATTATGTAGAGGCAAGGCCCCCCTCTAAATCTGGATTGAAATTATTTTTCATTCTAATTCATAGAAATGGAGTAGCGTGCAATGGTGTCGTCTCATACAACTGTGAGGTAGTAGAAAAATTTGTGGGCACAAAATGTTTGATCAGTGTCTTATTCTCTTCTGTTTGTGCCTTGTCTTTAGGTTTTTCTTCTATATTTAACATTATGTAGAGGCAAGGCCACCCTCTAAATCTGGATTGAAATTATTTTTCATTCTAATTCATAGAAATGGAGTAGCGTGCAATGGTGTCGTCTCATACAACTGTGAGTTAGTAGAAAAATTTGTGGGCACAAAAGGGGCGATCAGTGTCTTATACTCTTCTGTTTGTGCCTTGTCTTTACCTTTTTCTTCTATATTTAACATTATGTAGAGGCAAGGCCCCCCTCTAAATCTGGATTGAAATTATTTTTCATTCTAATTCATAGAAATGGAGTAGCATGCAATGGTGTCGTCTCATACAACTGTGAGTTAGTAGAAAAATTTGTGGGCACAAAATTGGTGATCAGTGTCTTATTCTCTTCTGTTTGTGCCTTGTCTTTAGCTTTTTCTTCTATATTTAACATTATGTAGAGGCAAGGCCCCCCTCTAAATCTAGATTGAAATTATTTTTCATTCTAATTCATAGAAATGGTGTAGCGTGCAATGGTGTCGTCTCATACAACAGTGAGTTAGTAGAAAAATCTGTGGGCACAAAATGGGGGGTCAGTGTCTTATTCTCTTCTGTTTGTGCCTTGTCTTTAGCTTTTTCTTCTATATTTAACATTATGTAGAGGGAAGGCCCCCCTCTAAATCTGGATTGAAATTATTTTTCTTTCTAATTCATAGAAATGGAGTAGCGTGCAATGGTGTCGTCTCATACAACTGTGAGTTAGTAGAAAAATCTGTGGGCACAAAATGGGTGATCAGTGTCTTATTCTCTTCTGTTTGTGCCTTGTCTTTAGCTTTTTCTTGTATGTTTAACTTTATGTAGACGCAAGGCACCCTCTAAATCTGGATTGAAATTATTTTTCATTCTAATTCATAGAAATGGAGTAGCGTGCAATGGTGTCGTCTCATACAACTGTGAGTTAGTAGAAAAATCTGTGGGCACAAAATGGGGGATCAGTGTCTTATTCTCTTCTGTTTGTGCCTTGTCTTTAGCTTTTTGTTCTATATTTAACATTATGTAGAGGCAAGGCCCCCCTCTAAATCTGGATTGAAATTATTTTTCATTCTAATTCATAGAAATGGAGTAGCGTGCAATGGTGTCGTCTCATACAACTGTGAGTTAGTAGAAAAATCTGTGGGCACAAAATGGGGGATCAGTGTCTTATTCTCTTCTGTTTGTGCCTTGTCTTTAGCTTTTTCTTCTATATTTAACATTATGTAGAGGCCAGGCCCCCCTCTAAATCTGGATTGAAATTATTTTTTTTTCTAATTCATAGAAATGGAGTAGCGTGCAATGGTGTCGTCTCATACAACTGTGAGTTAGTAGAAAAATCTGTGGGCACAAAATGGGTGATCAGTGTCTTATTCTCTTCTATTTATGCCTAGTCTTTAGCTTTTTCTTGTATGTTTAACTTTATGTAGACGCAAGGCACCCTCTAAATCTGGATTGAAATTATTTTTCATTCTAATTCATAGAAATGGAGTAGCGTGCAATGGTGTCGTCTCATACAACTGTGAGTTAGTAGAAAAATCTGTGGGCACAAAATGGGGGATCAGTGTCTTATTCTCTTCTGTTTGTGCCTTGTCTTTAGCTTTTTCTTCTATATTTAACATTATGTAGAGGCAAGGCCCCCCTCTAAATCTGGATTGAAATTATTTTTCTTTCTAATTCATAGAAATGGAGTAGCGTGCAATGGTGTCGTCTCATACAACTGTGAGTTAGTAGAAAAATCTGTGGGCACAAAATGGGTGATCAGTGTCTTATTCTCTTCTATTTATGCCTTGTCTTTAGCTTTTTCTTGTATGTTTAACTTTATGTAGACGCAAGGCACCCTCTAAATCTGGATTGAAATTATTTTTCATTTTAATTCATAGAAATGGAGTAGCGTGCAATGGTGTCGTCTCATACAACTGTGAATTAGTAGAAAAATCTGGGGGCACAAAATGGGTGTTCAGTGACTTATTCTCTTCTGTTTGTGCCTTGTCTTTACATTTTTCTTCTATATTTAACATTATGTAGAGGCAAGGCCCCCCTCTAAATCTGGATTGAAATTATTTTTCATTCTAATTCATAGAAATGGAGTAGCGTGCAATGGTGTCGTCTCATACAACTGTGAGTTAGTAGAAAAATTTGTGGGCACAAAATGTTTGATCAGTGTCTTATTCTCTTCTGTTTGTGCCTTGTCTTTAGCTTTTTCTTCTATATTTAACATTATATAGAGGCAAGGCCCCCCTCTAAATCTGGATGTAAATTGTTTTTCATTCTAATTCGTAGAAATGGAGTAGCGTGCAATGGTGTCGTCTCATACAACTGTGAATTAGTAGAAAAATCTGTGGGCACAAAATGGGTGATCAGTGACTTATTCTCTTCTGTTTGTACCTTGTCTTTATCTTTTTCTTCTATATTTAACATTATGTAGAGGCAAGGCCCCCCTCTAAATCTGGATTGAAATTATTTTTCATTCTAATTCATAGAAATGGAGTAGCGTGCAATGGTGTCGTCTCATACAACTGTGAGTTAGTAGAAAAATTTGTGGGCACAAAATGGGTGATCAGTGTCTTATTCTCTTCTGTTTGTGTCTTGTCTTTAGCTTTTTCTTCTATATTTAACATTATGTAGAGGCAAGGCCCCCATCTAAATCTGGATTGAAATTATTTTTCATTCTAATTCATAGAAATGGAGTAGCGTGCAATGGTGTCGTCTCATACAACTGTGAGTGAGTAGAAAAATCTGTGGGCACAAAATTGGGGATCAGTGTATTATTCTCTTCTGTTTGTGCCTTGTCTTTAGCTTTTTCTTCTATATTTAACATTATGTAGAGGCAAGGCCCCCCTCTAAATCTGGATTGTAATTATTTTTCATTCTAATTCATAGAAATGGAGTAGCGTGCAATGGTGTCGTCTCATACAACTGTGAGTTAGTAGGAAAATTTGTGGGCACAAAATGTTTGATCAGTGTCTTATTCTCTTCTGTTTGTGCCTTGTCTTTAGCTTTTTCTTCTATATTTAACATTATGTAGAGGCAAGGCACCCCTCTAAATCTGGATGTAAATTATTTTTCATTCTAATTCGTAGAAATGTAGTAGCGTGCAATGGTGTCGTCTCATACAACTGTGAACTAGTAGAAAAATCTGTGGGCACAAAATGGGTGATCAGTGTCTTATTCTCTTCTGTTTGAGCCTTGTCTTTAGGTTTTTCTTCTATATTTAACATTATGTAGAGGCAAGGCCCCCCTCTAAATCTGGATTGAAATTATTTTTCATTCTAATTCATAGAAATGGAGTAGCATGCAATGGTGTCGTCTCATACAACTGTGAGTTAGTAGAAAAATCTGTGGGCACAAAATGGGTGATCAGTGTCTTATTCTCTTCTGTTTATGCCTTGTCTTTAGCTTTTTCTTCTATGTTTAACATCATGTAGAGGCAAGGCCCCCCTCTAAATCTGGATTGAAATTATTTTTCATTCTAATTCATAGAAATGGAGTAGCGTGCAATGGTGTCGTCTCATACAACTGTGAGTTAGTAGAAAAATTTGTGGGCACAAAATGTTTGATCAGTGTCTTATTCTCTTCTGTTTGTGCCTTGTCTTTAGCTTTTTCTTCTATATTTAACATTATGTAGAGGCAAGGCACCCCTCTAAATCTGGATGTAAATTATTTTTCATTCTAATTCGTAGAAATGTAGTAGCGTGCAATGGTGTCGTCTCATACAACTGTGAACTAGTAGAAAAATCTGTGGGCACAAAATGGGTGATCAGTGTCTTATTCTCTTCTGTTTGAGCCTTGTCTTTAGGTTTTTCTTCTATATTTAACATTATGTAGAGGCAAGGCCCCCCTCTAAATCTGGATTGAAATTATTTTTCATTCTAATTCATAGAAATGGAGTAGCATGCAATGGTGTCGTCTCATACAACTGTGAGTTAGTAGAAAAATCTGTGGGCACAAAATGGGTGATCAGTGTCTTATTCTCTTCTGTTTATGCCTTGTCTTTAGCTTTTTCTTCTATGTTTAACATCATGTAGAGGCAAGGCCCCCCTCTAAATCTGGATTGAAATTATTTTTCATTCTAATTCATAGAAATGGAGTAGCGTGCAATGGTGTCGTCTCATACAACTGTGAGTTAGTAGAAAAATTTGTGGGCACAAAATGTTTGATCAGTGTCTTATTCTCTTCTGTTTGTGCCTTGTCTTTAGCTTTTTCTTCTATATTTAACATTATGTAGAGGCAAGGCCCCCATCTAAATCTGGATTGAAATTATTTTTCATTCTAATTCATAGAAATGGAGTAGCATGCAATGGTGTCGTCTCATACAACTGTGAGTGAGTAGAAAAATCTGTGGGCACAAAATTGGGGATCAGTGTATTATTCTCTTCTGTTTGTGCCTTGTCTTTAGCTTTTTCTTCTATATTTAACATTATGTAGAGGCAAGGCCCCCCTCTAAATCTGGATTGTAATTATTTTTCATTCTAATTCATAGAAATGGGGTAGCGTGCAATGGTGTCGTCTCATACAACTGTGAGTTAGTAGGAAAATTTGTGGGCACAAAATGTTTGATCAGTGTCTTATTCTCTTCTGTTTGTGCCTTGTCTTTAGCTTTTTCTTCTATATTTAACATTATGTAGAGGCAAGGCACCCCTCTAAATCTGGATGTAAATTATTTTTCATTCTAATTCGTAGAAATAGAGTAGCGTGCAATGGTGTCGTCTCATACAACTGTGAATTAGTAGAAAAATCTGTGGGCACAAAATGGGTGATCAGTGTCTTATTCTCTTCTGTTTGCACCTTGTCTTTACCTTTTTCTTATATATTTAACATTATGTAGAGGCAAGGCCCCCCTCTAAATCTGGATTGAAATTATTTTTCATTCTAATTCATAGAAATGGAGTAGCGTGCAATGGTGTCGTCTCATACAACTGTGATGTAGTAGAAAAATTTGTGGGCACAAAATGTTTGATCAGTGTCTTATTCTCTTCTGTTTGTGCCTTGTCTTTAGGTTTTTCTTCTATATCTAACATTATGTAGAGGCAAGGCCCCCCTCTAAATCTGGATTGAAATTATTTTTCATTCCAATTCATAGAAATGGAGTAGCATGCAATGGTGTCGTCTCATACAACTGTGAGTTAGTAGAAAAATTTGTGGGCACAAAATTGGTGATCAGTGTCTTATTCTCTTCTGTTTGTGCCTTGTCTTTAGCTTTTTCTTCTATATTTAACATTATGTAGAGGCAAGGCCCCCCTCTAAATCTAGATTGAAATTATTTTTCATTCTAATTCATAGAAATGGTGTAGCGTGCAATGGTGTCGTCTCATACAACAGTGAGTTAGTAGAAAAGTCTGTGGGCAAAAAATGGGGAATCAGTGTCTTATTCTCCTCTGTTTGTGCCTTGTCTTTAGCTTTTTCTTCTATATTTAACATTATGTAGAGGGAAGGCCCCCCTCTAAATCTGGATTGAAATTATTTTTCTTTCTAATTCATAGAAATGGAGTAGCGTGCAATGGTGTCGTCTCATACAACTGTGAGTTAGTAGAAAAATCTGTGGGCACAAAATGGGTGATCAGTGTCTTATTCTCTTCTATTTATGCCTTGTCTTTAGCTTTTTCTTGTATGTTTAACTTTATGTAGACGCAAGGCACCCTCTAAATCTGGATTGAAATTATTTTTCATTCTAATTCATAGAAATGGAGTAGCGTGCAATGGTGTCGTCTCATACAACTGTGAGTTAGTAGAAAAATCTGTGGGCACAAAATGGGGGATCAGTATCTTATTCTCTTCTGTTTGTGCCTTGTCTTTAGCTTTTTGTTCTATATTTAACATTATGTAGAGGCAAGGCCCCCCTCTAAATCTGGATTGAAATTATTTTTCATTCTAATTCATAGAAATGGAGTAGCGTGCAATGGTGTCGTCTCATACAACTGTGAGTTAGTAGAAAAATCTGTGGGCACAAAATGGGGGATCAGTGTCTTATTCTCTTCTGTTTGTGCCTTGTCTTTAGCTTTTTCTTCTATATTTAACATTATGTAGAGGCAAGGCCCCCCTCTAAATCTAGATTGAAATTATTTTTTTTTCTAATTCATAGAAATGGAGTAGCGTGCAATGGTGTCGTCTCATACAACTGTGAGTTAGTAGAAAAATCTGTGGGCACAAAATGGGTGATCAGTGTCTTATTCTCTTCTATTTATGCCTTGTCTTTAGCTTTTTCTTGTATGTTTAACTTTATGTAGAGGCAAGGCCCCCCTCTAAATCTGGATTGAAATTATTTTTCATTCTAATTCATAGAAATGGAGTAGCGTGCAATGGTGTCCTCTCATACAACTGTGAGTTAGTAGAAAAATCTGTGGGCACAAAATGGGGGATCAGTGTCTTATTCTCTTCTGTTTGTGCCTTGTCTTTAGCTTTTTCTTCTATATTTAACATTATGTAGAGGCAAGGCCCCCCCTCTAAATCTGGATTGAAATTATTTTTCATTCTAATTCATAGAAATGGAGTAGCGTGCAATGGTGTCGTCTCATAAAACTGTGAGTTAGTAGAAAAATTTGCGGGCACAAAATGTTTGATCAGTGTCTTATTCTCTTCTGTTTGTGCCTTGTCTTTAGCTTTTTCTTCTATATTTAACATTATGTAGAGGCAAGGCCCCCCTCTAAATCTGGATTGAAATTATTTTTCATTCTAATTCATAGAAATGGAGTAGCGTGCAATGGTGTCGTCTCATACAACTGTGAGTTAGTAGAAAAATCTGTGGGCACAATATGGGGGATCAGTGTCTTATTCTCTTCTGTTTGTGCCTTGTCTTTAGCTTTTTCTTCTATATTTAACATTATGTAGAGGCAAGGCCCCCCTCTAAATCTGGATTGAAATTATTTTTCATTCTAATTCATAGAAATGGAGTAGCGTGCAATGGTGTCGTCTCATACAACTGTGAATTAGTAGAAAAATCTGGGGGCACAAAATGGGTGTTCAGTGACTTATTCTCTTCTGTTTGTGCCTTGTCTTTACATTTTTCTTCTATATTTAACATTATGTAGAGGCAAGGCCCCCCTCTAAATCTGGATTGAAATTATTTTTCATTCTAATTCATAGAAATGGAGTAGCGTGCAATGGTGTCGTCTCATACAACTGTGAGTTAGTAGAAAAATTTGTGGGCACAAAATGTTTGATCAGTGTCTTATTCTCTTCTGTTTGTGCCTTGTCTTTAGCTTTTTCTTCTATATTTAACATTATGTAGAGGCAAGGCCCCCCTCTAAATCTGGATGTAAATTGTTTTTCATTCTAATTCGTAGAAATGGAGTAGCGTGCAATGGTGTCGTCTCATACAACTGTGAATTAGTAGAAAAATCTGTGGGCACAAAATGGGTGATCAGTGACTTATTCTCTTCTGTTTGTACCTTGTCTTTATCTTTTTCTTCTATATTTAACATTATGTAGAGGCAAGGCCCCCCTCTAAATCTGGATTGAAATTATTTTTCATTCTAATTCATAGAAATGGAGTAGCGTGCAATGGTGTCGTCTCATACAACTGTGAGTTAGTAGAAAAATTTGTGGGCACAAAATGGGTGATCAGTGTCTTATTCTCTTCTGTTTGTGTCTTGTCTTTAGCTTTTTCTTCTATATTTAACATTATGTAGAGGCAAGGCCCCCATCTAAATCTGGATTGAAATTATTTTTCATTCTAATTCATAGAAATGGAGTAGCGTGCAATGGTGTCGTCTCATACAACTGTGAGTGAGTAGAAAAATCTGTGGGCACAAAATTGGGGATCAGTGTATTATTCTCTTCTGTTTGTGCCTTGTCTTTAGCTTTTTCTTCTATATTTAACATTATGTAGAGGCAAGGCCCCCCTCTAAATCTGGATTGTAATTATTTTTCATTCTAATTCATAGAAATGGAGTAGCGTGCAATGGTGTCGTCTCATACAACTGTGAGTTAGTAGGAAAATTTGTGGGCACAAAATGTTTGATCAGTGTCTTATTCTCTTCTGTTTGTGCCTTGTCTTTAGCTTTTTCTTCTATATTTAACATTATGTAGAGGCAAGGCACCCCTCTAAATCTGGATGTAAATTATTTTTCATTCTAATTCGTAGAAATGTAGTAGCGTGCAATGGTGTCGTCTCATACAACTGTGAACTAGTAGAAAAATCTGTGGGCACAAAATGGGTGATCAGTGTCTTATTCTCTTCTGTTTGTGCCTTGTCTTTAGGTTTTTCTTCTATATTTAACATTATGTAGAGGCCAGGCCCCCCTATAAATCTGGATTGAAATTATTTTTCATTCTAATTCATAGAAATGGAGTAGCATGCAATGGTGTCGTCTCATACAACTGTGAGTTAGTAGAAAAATCTGTGGGCACAAAATGGGTGATCAGTGTCTTATTCTCTTCTGTTTATGCCTTGTCTTTAGCTTTTTCTTCTATGTTTAACATCATGTAGAGGCAAGGCCCCCCTCTAAATCTGGATTGAAATTATTTTTCATTCTAATTCATAGAAATGGAGTAGCGTGCAATGGTGTCGTCTCATACAACTGTGAGTTAGTAGAAAAATTTGTGGGCACAAAATGTTTGATCAGTGACTTATTCTCTTCTGTTTGTGCCTTGTCTTTAGGTTTTTCTTCTATATTTAACATTATGTAGAGGCAAGGCCCCCCTCTAAATCTGGATTGAAATTATTTTTCATTCTAATTCATAGAAATGGAGTAGCGTGCAATGGTGTCGTCTCATACAACTGTGAGTTAGTAGAAAAATTTGTGGGCACAAAATGTTTGATCCGTGTCTTATTCTCTTCTGTTTGTGCCTTGTCTTTAGCTTTTTCTTCTATATTTAACATTATGTAGAGGCAAGGCCCCCCTCTAAATCTGGATTGAAATTATTTTTCATTCTAATTCATAGAAATGGAGTAGCGTGCAATGGTGTCGTCTCATACAACTGTGAGTTAGTAGGAAAATTTGTGGGCACAAAATGTTTGATCAGTGTCTTATTCTCTTCTGTTTGTGCCTTGTCTTTAGCTTTTTCTTCTATATTTAACATTATGTAGAGGCAAGGCCCCCCTCTAAATCTGGATTGAAAGTATTTTTCATTCTAATTCATAGAAATGGAGTAGCGTGCAATGGTGTCGTCTCATACAACTGTGAGTTAGTAGAAAAATCTGTGGGCACAAAATGGGGGATCAGTGTCTTATTCTCTTCTGTTTGTGCCTTGTCTTTAGCTTTTTCTTCTATATTTAACATTATTTAGAGGCAAGGCCCCCCTCTAAATCTGGATTGAAATTATTTTTCATTCTAATTCATAGAAATGGAGTAGCGTACAATGGTGTCGTCTCATACAACTGTGAGTTATTAGAAAAATCTGTGGGCACAAAATGGGTGATCAGTGTCTTATTCTCTTCTGTTTATGCCTTGTCTTTAGCTTTTTCTTCTATGTTTAACATTATTTAGAGGCAAGGATCCCCTCTAAATCTGGATTGAAATTATTTTTCATTCTAATTCATAGAAATGGAGTAGCGTGCAATGGTGTCGTCTCATACAACTGTGAGTTAGTAGAAAAATTTGTGGGCACAAAATGTTTGATCAGTGTCTTATTCTCTTCTGTTTGTGCCTTGTCTTTAGCTTTTTCTTCTATATTTAACATTATGTAGAGGCAAGGCCCCCCTCTAAATCTGGATTGAAATTATTTTTCATTCTAATTCATAGAAATGGAGTAGCGTGCAATGGTGTCGTCTCATACAACTGTGAGTTAGTAGAAAAATCTGTGGGCACAAAATGGGGGATCAGTGTCTTATTCTCTTCTGTTTGTGCCTTGTCTTTAGCTTTTTCTTCTATATTTAACATTATGTAGAGGCAAGGCCCCCCTCTAAATCTGGATTGAAATTATTTTTCATTCTAATTCATAGAAATGGAGTAGCGTGCAATGGTGTCGTCTCATACAACTGTGAATTAGTAGAAAAATCTGGGGGCACAAAATGGGTGTTCAGTGACTTATTCTCTTCTGTTTGTGCCTTGTCTTTACATTTTTCTTCTATATTTAACATTATGTAGAGGCAAGGCCCCCCTCTAAATCTGGATTGAAATTATTTTTCATTCTAATTCATAGAAATGGAGTAGCGTGCAATGGTGTCGTCTCATACAACTGTGAGTTAGTAGAAAAATTTGTGGGCACAAAATGTTTGATCAGTGTCTTATTCTCTTCTGTTTGTGCCTTGTCTTTAGCTTTTTCTTCTATATTTAACATTATGTAGAGGCAAGGCCCCCCTCTAAATCTGGATGTAAATTGTTTTTCATTCTAATTCGTAGAAATGGAGTAGCGTGCAATGGTGTCGTCTCATACAACTGTGAATTAGTAGAAAAATCTGTGGGCACAAAATGGGTGATCAGTGTCTTATTCTCTTCTGTTTGTACCTTGTCTTTATCTTTTTCTTCTATATTTAACATTATGTAGAGGCAAGGACCCCCTCTAAATCTGGATTGAAATTATTTTTCATTCTAATTCATAGAAATGGAGTAGCGTGCAATGGTGTCGTCTCATACAACTGTGAGTTAGTAGAAAAATTTGTGGGCACAAAATGGGTGATCAGTGTCTTATTCTCTTCTGTTTGTGTCTTGTCTTTAGCTTTTTCTTCTATATTTAACATTATGTAGAGGCAAGGCCCCCATCTAAATCTGGATTGAAATTATTTTTCATTCTAATTCATAGAAATGGAGTAGCGTGCAATGGTGTCGTCTCATACAACTGTGAGTTAGTAGAAAAATCTGTGGGCACAAAATTGGGGATCAGTGTATTATTTTCTTCTGTTTGTGCCTTGTCTTTAGCTTTTTCTTCTATATTTAACATTATGTAGAGGCAAGGCCCCCCTCTAAATCTGGATTGTAATTATTTTTCATTCTAATTCATAGAAATGGAGTAGCGTGCAATGGTGTCGTCTCATACAACTGTGAGTTAGTAGGAAAATTTGTGGGCACAAAATGTTTGATCAGTGTCTTATTCTCTTCTGTTTGTGCCTTGTCTTTAGCTTTTTCTTCTATATTTAACATTATGTAGAGGCAAGGCACCCCTCTAAATCTGGATGTAAATTATTTTTCATTCTAATTCGTAGAAATGTAGTAGCGTGCAATGGTGTCGTCTCATACAACTGTGAACTAGTAGAAAAATCTGTGGGCACAAAATGCGTGATCAGTGTCTTATTCTCTTCTGTTTGTGCCTTGTCTTTAGGTTTTTCTTCTATATTTAACATTATGTAGAGGCACGCCACCCTCTAAATCTGGATTGAAATTATTTTTCATTCTAATTCATAGAAATGGAGTAGCGTGCAATGGTGTCGTCTCATACAACTGTGAGTTAGTAGAAAAATTTGTGGGCACAAAATGTTCGATCCGTGTCTTATTCTCTTCTGTTTGTGCCTTGTCTTTAGCTTTTTCTTCTATATTTAACATTATGTAGAGGCAAGGCCCCCCTCTAAATCTGGATTGAAATTATTTTTCATTCTAATTCATAGAAATGGAGTAGCGTGCAATGGTGTCGTCTCTTACAACTGTGAGTTAGTAGAAAAATCTGTGGGCACAAAATGTTTGATCAGTGTCTTATGCTCTTCAGTTTGTGCCTTGTCTTTAGCTTTTTCTTCTATATTTAACATTATGTAGAGGCAAGGCCCCCCTCTAAATCTGGATTGAAATTATTTTTCATTCTAATTCATAGAAATGGAGTAGCGTGCAATGGTGTCGTCTCATACAACTGTGAGTTAGTAGAAAAATCTGTGGGCACAAAATGGGTGATCAGTGTCTTATTCTCTTCTGTTTATGCCTTTACTTTAGCTTTTTCTTCTATGTTTAACATTATTTAGAGGCAAGGATCCCCTCTAAATCTGGATTGAAATTATTTTTCATTCTAATTCATAGAAATGGAGTAGCGTGCAATGGTGTCGTCTCATACAACTGTGAGTTAGTAGAAAAATTTGTGGGCACAAAATGTTTGATCAGTGTCTTATTATCTTCTGTTTGTGCCTTGTCTTTAGCTTTTTCTTCTATATTTAACATTATGTAGAGGCAAGGCCCCCCTCTAAATCTGGATTGAAATTATTTTTCATTCTAATTCATAGAAATGGAGTAGCGTGCAATGGTGTCGTCTCATACAACTGTGAGTTAGTAGAAAAATCTGTGGGCACAAAATGGGGGATCAGTGTCTTATTCTCTTCTGTTTGTGCCTTGTCTTTAGCTTTTTCTTCTATATTTAACATTATGTAGAGGCAAGGCCCCCCTCTAAATCTGGATTGAAATTATTTTTCATTCTAATTCATAGAAATGGAGTAGCGTGCAATGGTGTCGTCTCATACAACTGTGAGTTAGTAGAAAAATCTGTGGGCACAAAATGGGGGATCAGTGTCTTATTCTCTTCTGTTTGTGCCTTGTCTTTAGCTTTTTCTTCTATATTTAACATTATGTAGAGTCAAGGCCCCCCTCTAAATCTGGATTGAAATTATTTTTCATTCTAATTCATAGAAATGGAGTAGCGTGCAATGGTGTCGTCTCATACAACTGTGAGTTAGTAGAAAAATCTGTGGGCACAAAATGGGAGATCAGTGTCTTATTCTCTTCTGTTTATGCCTTGTCTTTAGCTTTTTCTTCTATGTTTAACATTATGTAGAGGCAAGGCCCCCCTCTAAATCTGGATTGAAATTATTTTTCATTCTAATTCATAGAAATGGAGTAGCGTGCAATGGTGTCGTCTCATACAACTGTGAGTTAGTAGAAAAATCTGTGGGCACAAAATGGGGGATCAGTGTCTTATTCTCTTCTGTTTGTGCCTTGTCTTTAGCTTTTTCTTCTATATTTAACATTATGTAGAGGCAAGGCCCCCTTCTAAATCTGGATTGAAATTATTTTTCATTCTAATTCATAGAAATGGAGTAGCGTGCAATGGTGTCGTCTCATACAACTGTGAGTTAGTAGAAAAATCTGTGGGCACAAAATGGGTGATCAGTGTCTTATTCTCTTCTGTTTATGCCTTGTCTTTAGCTTTTTCTTCTATGTTTAACTTTATTTAGAGGCAAGGATCCCCTCTAAATCTGGATTGAAATTATTTTTCATTCTAATTCATAGAAATGGAGTAGCGTGCAATGGTGTCGTCTCATACAACTGTGAGTTAGTAGAAAAATTTGTGGGCTTAAAATGTTTGATCAGTGTCTTATTCTCTTCTGTTTGTGCCTTGTCTTTAGCTTTTTCTTCTATATTTAACATTATGTAGAGGCAAGGCCCCCCTCTAAATCTGGATTGAAATTATTTTTCATTCTAATTCATAGAAATGGAGTAGCGTGCAATGGTGTCGTCTCTTACAACTGTGAGTTAGTAGAAAAATTTGTGGGCACAAAATGTTTGATCAGTGTCTTATTCTCTTCTGTTTGTGCCTTGTCTTTAGCTTTTTCTTCTATATTTAACATTATGTAGAGGCAAGGCCCCCCTCTAAATCTGGATGTAAATTATTTTTCATTCTAATTCGTAGAAATGGTGTAGCGTGCAATGCTGTCGTCTCATACAACTGTGAATTAGTAGAAAAATATGTGGGCACAAAATGGGGGATCAGTGTCTTATTCTCTTCTGTTTGTGCCTTGTCTTTAGCTTTTTCTTCTATATTTAACATTATTTAGAGGCAAGGCCCCCCTCTAAATCTGGATTGAAATTATTTTTCATTCTAATTCATAGAAATGGAGTAGCGTACAATGGTGTCGTCTCATACAACTGTGAGTTAGTAGAAAAATCTGTGGGCACAAAATGGGTGATCAGTGTCTTATTCTCTTCTGTTTATGCCTTGTCTTTAGCTTTTTCTTCTATGTTTAACATTATTTAGAGGCAAGGATCCCCTCTAAATCTGGATTGAAATTATTTTTCATTCTAATTCATAGAAATGGAGTAGCGTGAAATGGTGTCGTCTCATACAACTGTGAGTTAGTAGAAAAATTTGTGGGCACAAAATGTTTGATCAGTGTCTTATTCTCTTCTGTTTGTGCCTTGTCTTTAGCTTTTTCTTCTATATTTAACATTATGTAGAGGCAAGGCCCCCCTCTAAATCTGGATTGAAATTATTTTTCATTCTAATTCATAGAAATGGAGTGCGTGCAATGGTGTCGTCTCATACAACTGTGAGTTAGTAGAAAAATCTGTGGGCACAAAATGGGGGATCAGTGTCTTATTCTCTTCTGTTTGTGCCTTGTCTTTAGCTTTTTCTTCTATATTTAACATTATGTAGAGGCAAGGCCCCCCTCTAAATCTGGATTGAAATTATTTTTCATTCTAATTCATAGAAATGGAGTAGCGTGCAATGGTGTCGTCTCATACAACTGTGAGTTAGTAGAAAAATCTGTGGGCACAAAATGGGGGATCAGTGTCTTATTCTCTTCTGTTTGTGCCTTGTCTTTAGCTTTTTCTTCTATATTTAACATTATGTAGAGTCAAGGCCCCCCTCTAAATCTGGATTGAAATTATTTTTCATTCTAATTCATAGAAATGGAGTAGCGTGCAATGGTGTCGTCTCATACAACTGTGAGTTAGTAGAAAAATCTGTGGGCACAAAATGGGAGATCAGTGTCTTATTCTCTTCTGTTTATGCCTTGTCTTTAGCTTTTTCTTCTATGTTTAACATTATGTAGAGGCAAGGCCCCCCTCTAAATCTGGATTGAAATTATTTTTCATTCTAATTCATAGAAATGGAGTAGCGTGCAATGGTGTCGTCTCATACAACTGTGAGTTAGTAGAAAAATCTGTGGGCACAAAATGGGGGATCAGTGTCTTATTCTCTTCTGTTTGTGCCTTGTCTTTAGCTTTTTCTTCTATATTTAACATTATGTAGAGGCAAGGCCCCCTTCTAAATCTGGATTGAAATTATTTTTCATTCTAATTCATAGAAATGGAGTAGCGTGCAATGGTGTCGTCTCATACAACTGTGAGTTAGTAGAAAAATCTGTGGGCACAAAATGGGTGATCAGTGTCTTATTCTCTTCTGTTTATGCCTTGTCTTTAGCTTTTTCTTCTATGTTTAACTTTATTTAGAGGCAAGGATCCCCTCTAAATCTGGATTGAAATTATTTTTCATTCTAATTCATAGAAATGGAGTAGCGTGCAATGGTGTCGTCTCATACAACTGTGAGTTAGTAGAAAAATTTGTGGGCACAAAATGTTTGATCAGTGTCTTATTCTCTTCTGTTTGTGCCTTGTCTTTAGCTTTTTCTTCTATATTTAACATTATGTAGAGGCAAGGCCCCCCTCTACATCTGGATTGAAATTATTTTTCATTCTAATTCATAGAAATGGAGTAGCGTGCAATGGTGTCGTCTCATACAACTGTGAGTTAGTAGAAAAATCTGTGGGCACAAAATGGGTGATCAGTGTCTTATACTCTTCTGTTTGTGCCTTGTCGTTAGCTTTTTCTTCTATATTTAACATTATGTAGAGGCAAGGCCACCCTCTAAATCTGGATTGAAATTATTTTTCATTCTAATTCATAGAAATGGAGTAGCGTGCAATGGTGTCGTCTCATACAACAGTGAGTTAGTAGAAAAATCTGTGGGCACAAAATGGGGGATCAGTGTCTTATTCTCTTCTGTTTGTGCCTTGTCTTTAGCTTTTTCTTCTATATTTAACATTATGTAGAGGTAAGGCCCCCCTCTAAATCTGGATTGAAATTATTTTTCATTCTAATTCATAGAAATGGAGTAGCGTGCAATGGTGTCGTCTCATACAACTGTGAGTTAGTAGAAAAATCTGTGGGCACAAAATGGGGGATCAGTGTCTTATTCTCTTCAGTTTGTGCCTTGTCTTTAGCTTTTTCTTCTATATTTAACATTATGTAGAGTCAAGGCCCCCCTCTAAATCTGGATTGAAATTATTTTTCATTCTAATTCATAGAAATGGAGTAGCGTGCAATGGTGTCGTCTCATACAACTGTGAGTTAGTAGAAAAATCTGTGGGCACAAAATGGGAGATCAGTGTCTTATTCTCTTCTGTTTATGCCTTGTCTTTAGCTTTTTCTTCTATGTTTAACATTATGTAGAGGCAAGGCCCCCCTCTAAATCTGGATTGAAATTATTTTTCATTATAATTCATAGAAATGGAGTAGCGTGCAATGGTGTCATCTCATACAACTGTGATTTAGTAGAAAAATTTGTGGGCACAAAATGGGGGATCAGTGTCTTATTCTCTTCTGTTTGTGCCTTGTCTTTAGCTTTTTCTTCTATGTTTAACATTATGTAGAGGCAAGGATCCCCTCTAAATCTGGATTGAAATTATTTTTCATTCTAATTCATAGAAATGGAGTAGCGTGCAATGGTGTCGTCTCATACAACTGTGAGTTAGTAGAAAAATTTGTGGGCACAAAATGTTTGATCAGTGTCTTATTCTCTTCTGTTTGTGCCTTGTCGTTAGCTTTTTCTTCTATATTTAACATTATGTAGAGGCAAGGCCCCCCTCTACATCTGGATTGAAATTATTTTTCATTCTAATTCATAGAAATGGAGTAGCGTGCAATGGTGTCGTCTCATACAACAGTGAGTTAGTAGAAAAATCTGTGGGCACAAAATGGGGGATCAGTGTCTTATTCTCTTCTGTTTGTGCCTTGTCTTTAGCTTTTTCTTCTATATTTAACATTATGTAGAGGTAAGGCCCCCCTCTAAATCTGGATTGAAATTATTTTTCATTCTAATTCATAGAAATGGAGTAGCGTGCAATGGTGTCGTCTCATACAACTGTGAGTTAGTAGAAAAATCTGTGGGCACAAAATGGGGGATCAGTGTCTTATTCTCTTCAGTTTGTGCCTTGTCTTTAGCTTTTTCTTCTATATTTAACATTATGTAGAGTCAAGGCCCCCCTCTAAATCTGGATTGAAATTATTTTTCATTCTAATTCATAGAAATGGAGTAGCGTGCAATGGTGTCGTCTCATACAACTGTGAGTTAGTAGAAAAATCTGTGGGCACAAAATGGGAGATCAGTGTCTTATTCTCTTCTGTTTATGCCTTGTCTTTAGCTTTTTCTTCTATGTTTAACATTATGTAGAGGCAAGGCCCCCCTCTAAATCTGGATTGAAATTATTTTTCATTATAATTCATAGAAATGGAGTAGCGTGCAATGGTGTCATCTCATACAACTGTGATTTAGTAGAAAAATTTGTGGGCACAAAATGGGGGATCAGTGTCTTATTCTCTTCTGTTTGTGCCTTGTCTTTAGCTTTTTCTTCTATGTTTAACATTATGTAGAGGCAAGGCCCCCCTCTAAATCTGGATTGAAATTATTTTTCATTCTAATTCATAGAAATGGAGTAGCGTGCAATGGTGTCGTCTCATACAACTGTGAGTTAGTAGAAAAATCTGTGGGCACAAAATGGTTGATCAGTGTCTTATTCTCTTCTGTTTATGCCTTGTCTTTAGCTTTTTCTTCTATGTTTAACATTATTTAGAGGCAAGGCCCCCCCTCTAAATCTGGATTGAAATTATTTTTCATTCTAATTCATAGAAATGGAGTAGCGTGCAATGGTGTCGTCTCATACAACTGTGAGTTAGTAGTATAATTTGTGGTCACAAAATGGGTGATCAGTGACTAATTCTCTTCTGTTTGTGCCTTGTCTTTAGCTTTTTCTTCTATATTTAACATTATGTAGAGGCAAGGCCCCCCCCCTCTAAATCTGGATTGAAATTATTTTTCATTCTAATTCATAGAAATGGAGTAGCGTGCAATGGTGTCGTCTCATACAACTGTGAGTTAGTAGAAAAATTTGTGGGCACAAAATGTTTGATCAGAGTCTTATTCTCTTCTGTTTGTGCCTTGTCTTTATCTTTTTCTTCTATATTTAACATTATGTAGAGGCAAGGCCCCCCTCTAAATCTGGATTGAAATTATTTTTCATTCTAATTCATAGAAATGGTGTAGCGTGCAATGGTGTCGTCTCATAAAACTGTGAATTAGTAGAATAATTTGTGGGCACAAAATGGGTGATCAGTGAATTATTCTCTTCTGTTTGTGCCTTGTCTTTACCTTTTTCTTCTATATTTAACATTATGTAGAGGCAAGGCCCCCCCCCTCTAAATCTGGATTGAAATTATTTTTCATTCTAATTCATAGAAATGGAGTAGCGTGCAATGGTGTCGTCTCATACAACTGTGATTTAGTAGAATAATTTGTGGGCACAAAATGGGTGATCAGTGCATTATTCTCTTCTGTTTGTGCCTTGTCTTTACCTTTTTCTTCTATATTTAACATTATCTAGAGGCAAGGCCCCCCCCTCTAAATCTGGATTGAAATTATTTTTCATTATAATTCATAGAAATGGAGTAGCGTGCAATGGTGTCGTCTCATACAACTGTGAGTTAGTAGAAAAATTTGTGGGCACAAAATGTTTGATCAGAGTCTTATTCTCTTCTGTTTGTGCCTTGTCTTTATCTTTTTCTTCTATATTTAACATTATGTAGAGGCAAGGCCCCCCTCTAAATCTGGATTGAAATTATTTTTCATTCTAATTCATAGAAATGGAGTAGCGTGCAATGGTGTCGTCTCATAAAACTGTGAGTTAGTAGAATAATTTGTGGGCAGAAAATGGGTGATCAGTGAATTATTCTCTTCTGTTTGTGCCTTGTCTTTACCTTTTTATTCTATATTTAACATTATGTAGAGGCAAGGCCCCCCCCCCTCTAAATCTGGATTGAAATTATTTTTCATTATAATTCATAGAAATGGAGTAGCGTGCAATGGTGTCGTCTCATACAACTGTGAGTTAGTAGAAAAATTTGTGGGCACAAAATGTTTGATCAGTGACTTATTCTCTTCTGTTTGTGCCTTGTCTTTAGCTTTTTCTTCTATATTTAACATTATGTAGAGGCAAGGCCCCCCTCTAAATCTAGATTGAAATTATTTTTCATTCTAATTCATAGAAATGGTGTAGCGTGCAATGGTGTCGTCTCATAAAACTGTGAATTAGTAGAATAATTTGTGGGCACAAAATGGGTGATCCGTGAATTATTCTCTTCTGTTTGTGCCTTGTCTTTACCTTTTTCTTCTATATTTAACATTATGTAGAGGCAAGGCCCCCCCTCTAAATCTGGATTGAAATTATTTTTCATTCTAATTCATAGAAATGGAGTAGCGTGCAATGGTGTCGTCTCATACAACTGTGAGTTAGTAGAAAAATTTGTTGGCACAAAATGGGTGATCAGTGAATTATTCTCTTCTGTTTGTGCCTTGTCTTTAGCTTTTTCTTCTATATTTAAAATTATGTATAGGCAAGGCCCCCACTCTAAATCTGGATTGAAATTATTTTTCATTCTAATTCATAGAAATGGAGTCGCGTGCAATGGTGTCGTCTCTTACAACTGTGAGTTAGTAGAAAAATTTGCGGGCACAAATTGGGTGATCAGTGTCTTATTCTCTTCTGTTTGTGCCTTGTCTTTACCTTTTTCTTCTATATTTAACATTATGTAGAGGCAAGGCCCCTGTCTAAATCTGGATTGAAATTATTTTTCATTCTAATTCATAGAAATGGAGTAGCGTGCAATGGTGTCGTCTCATACAACTGTGAGTTAGTAGAATAATTTGTGGGCACAAAATGGATGATCAGTGACTTATTCTCTTCTGTTTGTGCCTTGTCTTTAGCTTTTTCTTCTATATTTAACATTATGTAGAGGCAAGGCCCCCCTCTAAATCTGGATTGAAATTATTTTTCATTCTAATTCAGGGAAATGGAGTAGCGTGCAATGGTGTCGTCTCATACAACTGTGAGTTAGTAGAAAAAATTGTGGGCACAAAATCTTTCATCAGAATCTTATTCTCTTCTGTTTGTGACTTGTCTTTAGCTTTTTCTTCTATATTTAACATTATGTAGAGGCAAGGCCCCCCTCTAAATCTGGATTGAAATTATTTTTCATTCTAATTCATAGAAATGGAGTAGCGTGCAATGGTGTCGTCTCATACAACTGTGAGTTAGTAGAAATAATTTGTGGGCACAAAATGGGTGATCAGTGATTATTCTCTTCTATTTGAGCCTTGTCTTTAGCTTTTTCTTCTATATTTAACATTATGTAGAGGCAAGGCCCCCCTCTAAATCTGGATTGAAATTATTTTTCATTCTAATTCATAGAAATGGAGTAGCGTGCAATGGTGTCGTCTCATACAACTGTGAGTTAATAGAATAATTTGTGGTCACAAAATGGGTGATCAGTGACTAATTCTCTTCTGTTTGTGCCTTGTCTTTATCTTTTTCTTCTATATTTAACATTATGTAGAGGCAAGGCCCCCCTCTAAATCTGGATTGAAATTATTTTTCATTCTAATTCATAAAAATGGAGTAGCGTGCAATGATGTCGTCTCATACAACTGTGAGTTAGTAGAAAAATTTGGGGGCACAAAATGGGTGATCAGTGACTTATTCTCTTCTGTTTGTGCCTTGTCTTTAGCTTTTTCTTCTATATTTAACATTATGTAGAGGCAAGGCCCCCCTCTAAATCTGGATTGAAATTATTTTTCATTCTAATTCAGGGAAATGGAGTAGCGTGCAATGGTGTCATCTCATACAACTGTGAGTTAGTAGAAAAAATTGTGGGCACAAAATGTTTCATCAGAGTCTTATTCTCTTCTGTTTGTGACTTGTCTTTAGCTTTTTCTTCTATATTTAACATTATGTAGAGGCAAGGCCCCCCTCTAAATCTGGATTGAAATTATTTTTCATTCTAATTCATAGAAATGGAGTAGCGTGCAATGGTGTCGTCTCATACAACTGTGAGTTAGTAGAAATAATTTGTGGGCACAAAATGGGTGATCAGTGATTATTCTCTTCTATTTGAGCCTTGTCTTTAGCTTTTTCTTCTGTATTTAACATTATGTGCAGGGCAGGCCCACCTCTAAATCTGAATTGAAATTATTTTTCATTCTAATTCATAGAAATGGAGTAGCGTGCAATGGTGTCGTCTCATACAACTGTGAGTTAGTAGAAAAATTTGTGGGCACAAAATGGGCGATCAGTGACTAATTCTCTTCTGTTTTTGCCTTGTCTTTATCTTTTTCTTCTATATTTAACATTATGTAGAGGCAAGGCCCCCCGTCTAAATCTGGATTGAAATTATTTTTCATTCTAATTCATAGAAATGGAGTAGCATGCAATGGTGTCGTCTCATACAACTGTGAGTTAGTAGAATAATTTGTGGTCACAAAATGGGTGATCAGTGACTAATTCTCTTCCGTTTGTGCCTTGTCTTTAGCTTTTTCTTCTATATTTAACTTTATGTAGAGGCAAGGCCCCCATCTAAATCTGGATTGAAATTATTTTTCATTCTAATTCATAGAAATGGAGTAGCGTGCAATGGTGTCATCTCATACAACTGTGAGTTAGTAGAAAAATTTGTGGGCACAAAATGTTTGATCAGAGTCTTATTCTCTTCTGTTTGTGCCTTGTCTTTATCTTTTTCTTCTATATTTAACATTATGTAGAGGCAAGGCCCCCCTCTAAATCTGGATTGAAATTATTTTTCATTCTAATTCATAGAAATGGTGTAGCGTGCAATGGTGTCGTCTCATAAAACTGTGAATTAGTAGAATAATTTGTGGGCACAAAATGGGTGATCAGTGAATTATTCTCTTCTGTTTGTGCCTTGTCTTTACCTTTTTCTTCTATATTTAACATTATGTAGAGGCAAGGCCCCCCTCTAAATCTGGATTGAAATTATTTTTCATTCTAATTCATAGAAATGGAGTAGCGTGCAATGGTGTCGTCTCATACAACTGTGTGTTAGTAGAATAATTTGTGGGCACAAAATGGGTGATCAGTGAATTATTCTCTTCTGTTTGTGCCTTGTCTTTACCTTTTTCTTCTATATTTAACATTAAGTAGAGGTAAGGCCCCCCCTCTAAATCTGGATTGAAATTATTTTTCATTCTAATTCATAGAAATGGAGTCCCGTGCAATGGTGTCGTCTCTTACAACTGTGAGTTAGTAGAAAAATTTCTGGGCACAAATTGGGTGATCAGTGTCTTATTCTCTTCTGTTTGTGCCTTGTCTTTACCTTTTTCTTCTATATTTAACATTATGTAGAGGCAAGGCCCCTCTCTAAATCTGGATTGAAATTATTTTTCATTCTAATTCATAGAAATGGAGTAGCGTGCAATGGTGTCGTCTCATACAACTGTGAGTTAGTAGAATAATTTGTGGGCACAAAATGGGTGATCAGTGACTTATTCTCTTCTGTTTGTGCCTTGTCTTTAGCTTTTTCTTCTATATTTAACATTATGTAGAGGCAAGTCCCCCCTCTAAATCTGGATTGAAATTATTTTTCATTCTAATTCATAGAAATGGAGTAGCGTGCAATGGTGTCGTCTCATACAACTGTGAGTTAGTAGAAATAATTTGTGGGCACAAAATGGGTGATCAGTGATTATTCTCTTCTATTTGAGCCTTGTCTTTAGCTTTTTCTTCTGTATTTAACATTATGTACAGGGCAGGCCCACCTCTAAATCTGAATTGAAATTATTTTTCATTCTAATTCATAGAAATGGAGTAGCGTGCAATGGTGTCGTCTCATACAACTGTGAGTTAGTAGAAAAATTTGTGGGCACAAAATGGGTGATCAGTGACTAATTCTCTTCTGTTTTTGCCTTGTCTTTACCTTTTTCTTCTATATTTAACATTATGTAGAGGCAAGGCCCCCCTCTAAATCTGGATTGAAATTATTTTGCATTCTAATTCATAGAAATGGAGTAGCGTGCAATGGTGTCGTCTCATACAACTGTGAGTTAGTAGAATAATTTGTGGTCAAAAAATGGGTGATCAGTGACTAATTCTCTTCTGTTTGTGCCTTGTCTTTAGCTTTTTCTTCTATATTTAACATTATGTAGAGGCAAAGCCCCACTCTAAATCTGGATTGAAATTATTTTTCATTCTAATTCATAGAAATGGAGTAGCGTGCAATGGTGTCGTCTCATACAACTGTGAATTAGCAGAAAAATTTGTGGGCACAAAATGGGTGATCAGTGACTAATTCTCTTCTCTTTGTGCCTTGTCTTTATCTTTTTCTTCTATATTTAACATTATGTAGAGGCAAGGCCCCCCTCTAAATCTGGATTGAAATTATTTTTCATTCTAATTCATAAAAATGGAGTAGCGTGCAATGATGTCGTCTCATACAACTGTGAGTTAGTAGAAAAATTTGTGGGCACAAATTGGGTGATCAGTGTCTTATTCTCTTCTGTTTGTGCCTTGTCTTTATCTTTTTCTTCTATATTTAACATTATGTAGATGCAAGGCCCCCCTCTAAATCTGGATTGAAATTATTTTTCATTCTAATTCAGGGAAATGGAGTAGCGTGCAATGGTGTCGTCTCATACAACTGTGAGTTAGTAGAAAAATTTGTGGGCACAAAATGTTTCATCAGAGTCTTATTCTCTTCTGTTTGTGCCTTGTCTTTAGCTTTTTCTTCTATATTTAACATTATGTAGAGGCAAGGCCCCCCTCTAAATCTGGATTGAAATTATTTTTCATTCTAATTCATAGAAATGGTGTAGCGTGCAATGGTGTCGTCTCATAAAACTGTGAATTAGTAGAATAATTTGTGGGCACAAAATGGGTGATCAGTGAATTATTCTCTTCTGTTTGTGCCTTGTCTTTACCTTTTTCTTCTATATTTAACATTATGTAGAGGCAAGGCCCCCCTCTAAATCTGGATTGAAATTATTTTTCATTCTAATTCATAGAAATGGAGTAGCGTGCAATGGTGTCGTCTCATACAACTGTGTGTTAGTAGAATAATTTGTGGGCACAAAATGGGTGATCAGTGAATTATTCTCTTCTGTTTGTGCCTTGTCTTTACCTTTTTCTTCTATATTTAACATTATGTAGAGGTAAGGCCCCCCCTCTAAATCTGGATTGAAATTATTTTTCATTATAATTCATAGAAATGGAGTAGCGTGCAATGGTGTCATCTCATACAACTGTGAATTAGTAGAAAAATTTGTGGGCACAAAATGTTTGATCAGAGTCTTATTCTCTTCTGTTTGTGCCTTGTCTTTAGCTTTTTCTTCTATATTTAACATTATGTATAGGCAAGGCCCCCCCTCTAAATCTGGATTGAAATTATTTTTCATTCTAATTCATAGAAATGGAGTCGCGTGCAATGGTGTCGTCTCTTACAACTGTGAGTTAGTAGAAAAATTTCTGGGCACAAATTGGGTGATCAGTGTCTTATTCTCTTCTGTTTGTGCCTTGTCTTTACCTTTTTCTTCTATATTTAACATTATGTAGAGGCAAGGCCCCTCTCTAAATCTGGATTGAAATTATTTTTCATTCTAATTCATAGAAATGGAGTAGCGTGCAATGGTGTCGTCTCATACAACTGTGAGTTAGTAGAATAATTTGTGGGCACAAAATGGGTGATCAGTGACTTATTCTCTTCTGTTTGTGCCTTGTCTTTAGCTTTTTCTTCTATATTTAAGATTATGTAGAGGCAAGTCCCCCCTCTAAATCTGGATTGAAATTATTTTTCATTCTAATTCAGGGAAATGGAGTAGCGTGCAATGGTGTCGTCTCATACAACTGTGAGTTAGTAGAAAAAATTGTGGGCACAAAATGTTTCATCAGAGCCTTATTCTCTTCTGTTTGTGACTTGTCTTTAGCTTTTTCTTCTATATTTAACATTATGTAGAGGCAAGTCCCCCCTCTAAATCTGGATTGAAATTATTTTTCATTCTAATTCATAGAAATGGAGTAGCGTGCAATGGTGTCGTCTCATACAACTGTGAGTTAGTAGAAATAATTTGTGGGCACAAAATGGGTGATCAGTGATTATTCTCTTCTATTTGAGCCTTGTCTTTAGCTTTTTCTTCTGTATTTAACATTATGTACAGGGCAGGCCCACCTCTAAATCTGAATTGAAATTATTTTTCATTCTAATTCATAGAAATGGAGTAGCGTGCAATGGTGTCGTCTCATACAACTGTGAGTTAGTAGAAAAATTTGTGGGCACAAAATGGGTGATCAGTGACTAATTCTCTTCTGTTTTTGCCTTGTCTTTACCTTTTTCTTCTATATTTAACATTATGTAGAAGCAAGGCCCCCCTCTAAATCTGGATTGAAATTATTTTTCATTCTAATTCATAGAAATGGAGTAGCGTGCAATGGTGTCGTCTCATACAACTGTGAGTTAGTAGAATAATTTGTGGTCACAAAATGGGTGATCAGTGACTAATTCTCTTCTGTTTGTGCCTTGTCTTTAGCTTTTTCTTCTATATTTAACATTATGTAGAGGCAAGGCCCCACTCTAAATCTGGATTGAAATTATTTTTCATTCTAATTCATAAAAATGGAGTAGCGTGCAATGATGTCGTCTCATACAACTGTGAGTTAGTAGAAAAATTTGTGGGCACAAATTGGGTGATCAGTGTCTTATTCTCTTCTGTTTGTGCCTTGTCTTTATCTTTTTCTTCTATATTTAACATTATGTAGAGGCAAGGCCCCCCTCTAAATCTGGATTGAAATTATTTTTCATTCTAATTCAGGGAAATGGAGTAGCGTGCAATGGTGTCGTCTCATACAACTGTGAGTTAGTAGAAAAATTTGTGGGCACAAAATGTTTCATCAGAGTCTTATTCTCTTCTGTTTGTGACTTGTCTTTAGCTTTTTCTTCTATATTTAACATTATGTAGAGGAAAGGCCCCCCCTCTAAATCTGGATTGAAAATATTTTTCATTCTAATTCATAGAAATGGAGTAGCGTGCAATGGTGTCGTCTCATAAAACTGTGAGTTAGTAGAATAATTTGTGGGCACAAAATAGGTGATCAGTGAATTATTCTCTTCTGTTTGTGCCTTGTCTTTAGCTTTTTCTTCTATATTTAAAATTATGTAGAGGCAAGGCCCTCCTCTAAATCTGGATTGAAATTATTTTTCATTCTAATTCAGGGAAATGGAGTAGCGTGCAATGCTGTCGTCTCATACAACTGTGAGTTAGTAGAAAAATTTGTGGGCACAAAATGTTTCATCAGAGTCTTATTCTCTTCTGTTTGTGACTTGTCTTTAGCTTTTTCTTCTATGTTTAACATTATGTAGAGGCAAGGCCCCCCCCCCTAAATCTGGATTGAAATTATTTTTCATTCTAATTCATAGAAATGGAGTAGCGTGCAATGGTGTCATCTCATGCAACTGTGAGTTAGCAGAATAATTTGTGGGCACAAAATGGGTGATCAGTGAATTATTCTCTTCTGTTTGTGCCTTGTCTTTAGCTTTTTCTTCTATATTTAACATTATGTAGAGGCAAGGCCCCCCTCTAAATCTGGATTGAAATTATTCTTCATTCTAATTCATAGAAATGGAGTAGCGTGCAATGGTGTCGTCTCATACAACTGTGAGTTAGTAGAAAAATTTGTGGGCACAAAATGGGTGATCAGTGAATTATTCTCTTCTGTTTGTGCCTTGTCTTTACCTTTTTCTTCTATATTTAACATTATGTAGAGGCAAGGCCACCCCTCTAAATCTGGATTGAAATTATTTTTCATTCTAATTCATAGAAATGGAGTAGCGTGCAATGGTGTCGTCTCATACAACTGTGAGTTAGTAGAATAATTTGTGGGCACAAAATGGGTGATCAGTGAATTATTCTCTTCTGTTTGTGCCTTGTCTTTAGCTTTTTCTTCTATATTTAAAATTATGTAGAGGCAAGGGCCCCCTCTAAATCTGGATTGAAATTATTTTTCATTCTAATTCATAGAAATGGAGTAGCGTGCAATGGTGTCATCTCTTACAACTGTGAGTTAGTAGAAAAATTTGTCGGCACAAATTGGGTGATCAGTGTCTTATTCACTTCTGTTTGTGCCTTGTCTTTACCTTTTTCTTCTATATTTAACATTATGTAGAGGCAAGGCCCCCCTCTAAATCTGGATTGAAATTATTTTTCATTCTAATTCATAGAAATGGAGTAGCGTGCAATGGTGTCGTCTCATACAACTGTGAGTTAGTAGAATAATTTGTGGGGACAAAATGGGTGACCAGTGAATTATTCTCTTCTGTTTGTGCCTTGTCTTTAGCTTTTTCTTCTATATTTAAAATTATGTAGAGGCAAGGCCCCCCTCTAAATCTCGATTGAAATTATTTTTTATTCTAATTCGGGGAAATGGAGTAGCGTGCAATGGTGTCGTCTCATACAACTGTGAGTTAGTAGAAAAATTTGTGGGCACAAAATGTTTCATCAGAGTCTTATTCTCTTCTGTTTGTGACTTGTCTTTAGCTTTTTCTTCTATGTTTAACTTTATGTAGAGGCAAGGCCCCCCTCTAAATCTGGATTGAAATTATTTTTCATTCTAATTCATAGAAATGGAGTAGCGTGCAATGGTGTCGTCTCATAAAACTGTGACTTAGTAGAATAATTTGTGGGCACAAAATGGTTGATCAGTGAATTATTCTCTTCTGTTTGTGCCTTGTCTTTACCTTTTTCTTCTATATTTAACATTATGTAGAGGCAAGGCCCCCCCTCTAAATCTGGATTGAAATTATTTTTCATTGTAATTCATAGAAATGGAGTAGCGTGCAATGGTGTCGTCTCATACAACTGTGAGTTAGTAGAATAATTTGTGGGCACAAAATGGGTGATCAGTGAATTATTCTCTTCTGTTTGTGCCTTGTCTTTAGCTTTTTCTTCTATATTTAAAATTATGTAGAGGCAAGGCCCCCCTCTAAATCTGGATTGAAATTATTTTTCATTCTAATTCATAGAAATGGAGTAGCGTGCAATGGTGTCGTCTCTTACAACTGTGAGTTAGTAGAAAAATTTGTCGGCACAAATTGGGTGATCAGTGACTTATTCTCTTCTGTTTGTGCCTTGTCTTTACCTTTTTCTTCTATATTTAACATTATGTAGAGGCAAGGCCCCCCTCTAAATCTGGATTGAAATTATTTTTCATTCTAATTCATAGAAATGGAGTAGCGTGCAATGGTGTCGTCTCATACAACTGTGAGTTAGTAGAATAATTTGTGGGCACAAAATGGGTGATCAGTGAATTATTCTCTTCTGTTTGTGCCTTGTCTTTAGCTTTTTCTTCTATATTTAACATTATGTAGAGGCAAGGCCCCCCTCTAAATCTGGATTGAAATTATTCTTCATTCTAATTCATAGAAATGGAGTAGCGTGCAATGGTGTCGTCTCATACAACTGTGAGTTAGTAGAAAAATTTGTGGGCACAAAATGTTTGATCAGAGTCTTATTCTCTTCTGTTTGTGCCTTGTCTTTAGCTTTTTCTTCTATATTTAACATTATGTAGAGGCAAGGCCCCCCTCTAAATCTGGATTGAAATTATTTTTCATTCTAATTCATAGAAATGGAGTAGCGTGCAATGGTGTCGTCTCATAAAACTGTGAGTTAGTAGAATAATTTGTGGGCACAAAATGGGTGATCATTGCATTATTCTCTTCTGTTTGTGCCTTGTCTTGACCTTTTTCTTCTATATTTAACATTATGTAGAGGCAAGGCCCCCCCCTCTAAATCTGGATTGAAATTATTTTTCATTCTAATTCATAGAAATGGAGTAGCGTGCAATGGTGTCGTCTCATACAACTGTGAGTTAGTAGAATAATTTGTGGGCACAAAATGGGTGATCAGTGACTTATTCTCTTCTGTTTGTGCCTTGTCTTTAGCTTTTTCTTCTATATTTAACATTATGTAGAGGCAAGGCCCCCCTCTAAATCTGAACTGAAATTATTTTTCATTCTAATTCAGAGAAATGGAGTAGCGTGCAATGGTGTCGTCTCATACAACTGTGAGTTAGTAGAAAAATGTGTGGGCACAAAATGTTTCATCAGAGTCTTATTCTCTTCTGTTTGTGACTTGTCTTTAGCTTTTTCTTCTATATTTAACATTATGTAGAGGCAAGGCCCCCTTCTAAATCTGGAATGAAATTATTTTTCATTCTAATTCATAGAAATGGAGTAGCGTGTAATGGTGTCGTCTCATACAACTGTGAGTTAGTAGAAAAATTTGTGGGCACAAAATGGGTGATCAGTGTCTTATTCTATTCTGTTTGTGCCTTGTCTTTAGTTTTTTCTTCTATATTTAACATTATGTAGAGGCAAGGCCACCCTCTAAATCTGGATTGAAATTATTTTTCATTCTAATTCATAGAAATGGAGTAGCGTGCAATGGTGTCGTCTCATACAACTCTGAGTTAGTAGAAAAATTTGTGGGCACAAAATGTTTGATCAGAGTCTTATTCTCTTCTGTTTATGCCTTGTCTTTAGCTTTTTCTTCTATATTTAACATTATGTAGAGGCAAGTCCCCCCTGTAAATCTGGATTGAAATTATTTTTCATTCTAATTCATAGAAATGGAGTAGCGTGCAATGGTGTCGTCTCATACAACTGTGAGTTAGTAGAAAAATTTGTGGGCACAAAATGGGTGATCAGTCTCTTATTCTCTTCTATTTGTGCCTTGTCTTTAGCTTTTTCTTCTATATTTAACATTATGTACTGGCAAGGCCACCCTCTAAATCTGGATTGAAATTATTTTTCATTCTAATTCATAGAAATGGAGTAGCGTGCAATGGTGTCGTCTCATACAACTCTGAGTTAGTAGAAAAATTTGTGGGCACAAAATGTTTGATCAGAGTCTTATTCTCTTCTGTTTATGCCTTGTCTTTAGCTTTTTCTTCTATATTTAACATTATGTAGAGGCAAGGCCCCCCTCTAAATCTGGATTGAAATTATTTTTCATTCTAATTCATAGAAATGGAGTAGCGTGCAATGGTGTCGTCTCATACAACTGTGAGTTAGTAGAAAAAATTGTGGGCACAAAATGGGTGATCAGTGACTTATTCTCTGCTGTTTGTGCCTTGTCTTTAGCTTTTTCTTCTATATTTAACATTATGTAGAGGCAAGGCGCCCCTCTAAATCTGGATTGAAATTATTTTTCATTCTAATTCATAGAAATGGAGTAACGTCCAATGGTGTCGTCGCATACAACTGTGAGTTAGTAGAAAAATTTGTGGGCAAAAAAAGGGTGATCAGTGTCTTATTCTCTTCTGTTTGTGCCTTGTCTTTAGCTTTTTCTTGTATATTTAACATTGTGTAGAGGCAAGGTCACCCTCTAAATCTGGATTGAAATTATTTTTCATTCTAATTCATAGAAATGGAGTAGCGTGCAATGGTGTCGTCTCATACAACTGTGAGTTAGTAGAAAAATTTGTGGGCACAAAATGTTTGATCAGAGTCTTATTCTCTTCTGTTTGTGCCTTGTCTTTACCTTTTTCTTCTATATTTAACATTATGTAGGGGCAAGGCCCCCCTCTAAATCTGGATTGAAATTATTTTTCATTCTAATTCATAGAAATGGAGTAGCATGCAATGGTGTCGTCTCATACAACTGTGAGTTAGTAGAAAAATTTGTGGGCACAAAATGGGTGATCAGTGAATTATTCTCTTCTGTTTGTGCCTTGTCTTTACCTTTTTCTTCTATATTTAACATTATGTAGAAGCAAGGCCCCTCTCTAAATCTGGATTGAAATTATTTTTCTTTCTAATTCATAGAAATGGAGTAACGTGCAATGGTGTCGTCTCATACAACTGTGAGTTAGTACATAGAATTAGTGGACACAAAATGGGTGATCAGTGATTATTCTCTTCTGTTTGAGCCTTGTCTTTAGCTTTTTCTTTATACTTAACATAATGTGCAGGGCAGGCCCCCCTCTAAATCTGAATTGAAATTATTTTTCTTTCTAATTCATAGAAATGGAGTAGCGTGCAACGGTGTCGTCTCATACAACTGTGAGTTAGTAGAAACATTTGTGGGCACAAAATGGTTGATCATTGAATTATTCTCTTCTGTTTGTGTATTGTCTTTAGCTTTTTCTTCTATATTTAACATTATGTAGAGGCAAGGCCCCCCTCTGAATCTGGATTGAAATTATTTTTCATTCTAATTCATAGAAATGGAGTAGCGTGCAATGGTGTCGTCTCATTCAACTGTGAGTTAGTAGAAAAAATTGTGGGCACAAAATGGGTGATCAGTGTCTTATCCTCTTCTGTTTGTGCCTTGTCTTTAGATTTTCTTCTATATTTAACATTATGTAGAGGCAAGGCCCCCCTCTAAATCTGGATTGAAATTATTTTTCATTCTAATTCATAGAAATGGAGTAGTGTGCAATGGTGTTGTCTCATACAACTGTGAGTTTGTAGAAAAATCTGTGGGCACAAAATGGGTGATCAGTGACTTATTCTCTGCTGTTTGCACCTTGTCTTTAGCTTTTTCTTCTATATTTAACATAATGTGCAGGGCAGGCACCCCTCTAAATCTGGATTGAAATTATTTTTCATTCTAATTCATTGAAATGGAGTAGCGTGCAATAGTGTCGTCTCATACAACTGTGACTTAATAGAAAAATTTGTGTGCACAAAATGTTTGATCAGAGTCTTATCTCTTCTGTTTGTGCCTTGTCTTTAGCTTTTTCTTCTATATTTAACATTATGTAGAGGCAAGGCCCCCCTCTAAATCTGGATTGAAATTATTTTTCATTCTAATTTATAGAAATAGAGTAGCGTGCAATGGTGTCGTCTCATACAACTGTGAATTAGTAGAAAAATTTGTGGGCACAAAATGGGTGATCAGTGTCTTATTCTCTTCTGTTTGTGCCTTGTCTTTATCTTTTTCTTCTATACTTAACATTATGTAGAGGCAAGGCGCCCCTCTAAATCTGGATTGAAATTATTTTACATTCTAATTCATAGAAATGGAGTAACGTCCAATGGTGTCGTCTCATACAACTGTGAGTTAGTAGAAAAATTTGTGGGCAAAAAAAGGATGATCAGTGTCTTATTCTCTTCTGTTTGTGCCTTGTCTTTAGCTTTTTCTTGTATATTTAACATTGTGTAGAGGCAAGGCCACCCTCTAAACCTGGATTGAAATTATTTTTCATTCTAATTCATAGAAATGCAGTAGCGTGCAATGGTGTCGTCTCATACAACTGTGAGTTAGTAGAAAAATTTGTGGGCACAAAATGTTTGATGAGAGTCTTATTCTCTTCTGTTTGTGCCTTGTCTTTACCTTTTTCTTCTATATTTAACATTATGTAGAGGCAAGGCCCCCCTCTAAATCTGGATTGAAATTATTTTTCATTCTACTTCATAGAAATGAAGTAGCGTGCAATGGTGTCGTCTCATACAACTGGGAGTTAGTAGAAAAATTTGTGGGCACAAAATGGGTGATCAGTGTCTTATACTCTTCTGTTTGTGCCTTGTCTTTACCTTTTTCTTCTATATTTAACATTATGTAGAGGCAAGGCCCCCCTCTAAATCTGGATTGAAATTATTTTTCATTCTAATTCATAGAAATGGAGTAGCATGCAATGGTGTCGTAGCATGCAATGGTGTCGTCTCATACAACTGTGAGTTAGTAGAAAAATTTGTGGGCACAAAATGGGTGATCAGTGAATTATTCTCTTCTATTTGTGTTTTGTCTTTACCTTTTTCTTCTATATTTAACATTATGTAGAGGCAAGGCCACCCTCTAAATCTGGATTGAATTTATTTTTCTTTCTAATTCATAGACATGGAGTAGCGTGCAATGGTGTCGTCTCATACAACTGTGAGTTTCTAGAAAAATTTGTGGGCACAAAATGTTTGATCAGATTCTTATTCTCTTCTGTTTGTGACTTGTCTTTAGCTTTTTCTTCTATATTTAACATTATGTAGAGGCAAGGCCCCCCTCTAAATCTGGAATGAAATTATTTTTCATTCTAATTCATAGAAATGGAGTAGCGTGCAATGGTGTCGTCTCATACAACTGTGAGTTAGTAGAAAAATTTGTGGGCACAAAAAGGGTGATCAGAGTCTTATTCTCTTCTGTTTGTGTCTTGTCTTTAGCTTTTTCTTCTATATTTAACATTATGTAGAGGCAAGGCCCACCTCTAAATCTGGATTGAAATTATTTTTCTTTCTAATTCATAGAAATGGAGTAGCGTGCAATGGTGTCGTCTCATACAACTGTGAGTTAGTAGAATAATTTGTGGGCACAAAATCGGTGATCAGTGAATTATTCTCTTCTGTTTGTGCCTTGTCTTTACCTTTTTCTTCTATATTTAACATTATGTAGAATCAAGGCCCCTCTCTAAATCTGGATTGAAATTATTTTTCATTCTAATTCATACCCATGGAGTAGCGTGCAATGTTGTCGTCTCATACCACTGTGAGTTAGTAGAAAAATCTGTGGCCACAAAATGGGTGATCAGTGAATTATTCTCTGCTGTTTGTGCCTTGTCTTTAGCTTTTTCTTCTATATTTAACATTATGCAGAGGCAAGGCCCCCCTCTAAATCTGGATTGAAATTACTTTTCATTCTAATTCATAGAAATGGAGTAACGTGCAATGTTGTCGTCTCATACAACTGTTAGTTAGTAGAAAAATTTGTGTGCACAAAATCTTTGATCAGAGCCTTATTCTCTTCTGTTTGTGCCTTGTCTTTACCTTTTTCTTTTATATTTAGTATTATGTAGAGGCAAGGCGCCCCTCTAAATCTGGATTGAAATTATTTTTCATTCTAATTCGTAGAAATGGAGTAGCGTGCAACGGTGTCGTCTCATACAACTGTGAGTTAGAATAATTTGCGGGCACAAAATGGGTGATCAGTGTCTTTTTCTCTTCTGTTTGTGCCTTGTCTTTAGCTTTTTCTTCTATATTTAACATTGTGTAGAGGCAAGGCCCGCCTCTAAATCTGGAATGAAATTATTTTTCATTCTAATTCATTGAAATGGAGTAGCGTGCAATGGTGTCGTCTCATACAACTGTGACTTAGTAGAAAAATTTGTAGGCACAAAATGTTTGATCAGAGTCTTATCTCTTCTGTTTGTGCCTTGTCTTTAGCTTTTTCTTCTATATTTAACATTATGTAGAGGCAAGGCCCCCCTCTATATCTGAACTGAAATTATTTTTCATTCTAATTCATAGAAATGGAGTAGCGTGCAATGGTGTCGTCTCATACAACTGTGAGTTAGTAGAAAAATTTGTGGGGACAAAATGGGTGATCATTGACTTATTCTCTTTTGTTTGTGCCTTGTCTTTAGCTTTTTCTTCTATATTTAACATTATGTAGAGGCAAGGCCCCCCTCTAAATCTGTATTGAAATTATTTTTCATTCTAATTCATAGAAATGGAGTAGCGTGCAATGGTGTCGTCTCATACAACTGTGTTTTAGTAGAAAAATTTGTGGGCACAAAATGGGGGATCAGTGACTTATTCTCTTCTGTTTGTGCCTGGTCTTTAGCTTTTTCTTCTATATTTAACATTATGTAGAGGCAAGGCCCCCCTCTATATCTGGATTGAAATTATTTTTCATTCTAATTCATAGAAATGGAGTAGCGTGCAATGGTGTCGTCTCATACAACTATGAGTTAGTAGAAAAATTTGTGGGCACAAAATGGGTGATCAGTGTCTTATTCTCTTTTGTTTGTGCCCTGTCTTTACCTTTTTCTTCTATATTTAACATTATGTAGAGGCAAGGCCCCCCTCTAAATCTGGATTGAAATTATTTTTCATTCTAATTCATAGAAATGGAGTAACGTGCAATGGTGTCGTCTCATACAACTGTGACTTAGTAGAAAAATTTGTGGGCACAAAATGGGTGATCAGTGTCTTATTCTCTTCTGTTTGTGCCTTGTCTTTAGCTTTTTCTTCTATATTTAACATTATGTAGAGGCAAGGCCCCCCCTCTAAATCTGGATTGAAATTATTTTTCATTCTAATTCATAGAAATGGAGTAGCGTGCAATGGTGTCATCACATACAACTGTGAGTTAGTAGAAAAATTTGTGGCACAAAATGGGTGATCAGTGTCTTATTCTCTTCTGTTTGTGCCTTGTCTTTAGCTTTTTCTTCTATATTTAACATTATGTAGAGGCAAGGCCCCCCTCTAAATCTGGATTGAAATTATTTTTCATTCTAATTCATAGAAATGGAGTAACGTGCAATAGTGACGTCTCATACAATTGTTAGTTAGTGGAAAAATTTTTGGGCACAAAATGGGTGATCAGTGTCTTATTCTCTTCTGTTTGTGCCTTGTCTTTAGCTTTTTCTTCTATATTTAACATTATGTAGAGGCAAGGGCCCCCTCTAAATCTGGATTGAAATTATTTTTCATTCTAATTTATAGAAATGGAGTAGCATGCAATGGTGTCGTCTCATACACCTGTGAATTAGTAGAAAAATTTGTGGGCACAAAATGGGTGATCAGTGTCTTATTCTCTTCTGTTTGTGCCTTGTCTTTAGCTTTTTCTTCTATATTTAACATTATGTAGAGGCAAGGCCCCCCTCTAAATCTGGATTGAAATTATTTTTCATTCTACTTCATAGAAATGGAGTAGCGTGCAATGTTGTCGTCTCATACAACTGTGAGTTAGTAGAAAAATTTGTGGGCACAAAATGCGTTATAATTGAATTATTCTCTTCTGTTTGTGCCTTGTCTTTAGCTTTTACTTCTATATTTAACATTATGTAGAGGCAAGGCCTCCCTCTGAATCTGGATTGAAATTATTTTTCATTCTAATTCATAGAAATGGAGTAGCGTGCAATGGTGTCGTCTCATTCAACTGTGAGTTAGTAGAAAAATTTGTGGGCACAAAATGCTTGATCAGAGACTTATTCTCTTCTGTTTATGCCTTGTCTTTAGCTTTTTCTTCTATATTTAACATTATGTAGAGGCAAGGCCCCCCTCTAACTCTGGATTGAAATTATTTCTCATTCTAATTCATAGAAATGGAGTAGCGTGCAATGGTGTCGTCACATACAACTGTGAGTTAGTAGAAAAAATTGTGGGCACAAAATGGGTGATCAGTGTCTTATCCTCTTCTGTTTGTGCCTTGTCTTTAGCTTTTTCTTCTATATTTAACATTATGTAGAGGCAAGGCCCCCCTCTGAATCTGGATTGAAATTATTTTTCATTCTAATTCATAGAAATGGAGTAGTGTGCAATGGTGTTGTCTCATACAACTGTGAGTTAGTAGAAAAATCTGTGGGCACAAAATGGGTGATCAGTGACTTATTCTCTGCTTTTTGCACCTTGTCTTTAGCTTTTTCTTCTATATTTAACATAATGTGCAGGGCAGGCACCCCTCTAAATCTGGATTTAAATTATTTTTCATTCTAATTCATTGAAATGGAGTAGCGTGCAATGGTGTCGTCTCATACAACTGTGACTTAATAGAAAAATTTGTGTGCACAAAATGTTTGATCAGAGTCTTATCTCTTCTGTTTGTGCCTTGTCTTTAGCTTTTTCTTCTATATTTAACATTATGTAGAGGCAAGGCCCCCCTCTAAATCTGGATTGAAATTATTTTTCATTCTAATTTATAGAAATGGAGTAGCGTGCAATGGTGTCGTCTCATACAACTGTGAATTAGTAGAAAAAATTGTGTGCACAAAATGGGTGATCAGTGTCTTATTCTCTTCTGTTTGTGTCTTGTCTTTAGCTTTTTCTTCTATATTTAACATTATGTAGAGGCAAGGCCGCCCTCTAAATCTGGATTGAAATTATTTTTCATTCTACTTCATAGAAATGGAGTAGCGTGCAATGGTGACGTCTCATACAACTGTGAGTTAGTAGAAAAATTTGTGGGCACAAAATGGGTGATCAGTGTCTTATACTCTTCTGTTTGTGCCTTGTCTTTACCTTTTTCTTCTATATTTAACATTATGTAGAGGCAAGGCCTCCCTCTAAATCTGGATTGAAATTATTTTTCATTCTAATTCATAGAAATGGAGTAGCATGCAATGGCGTCGTAGCATGCAATGGTGTCGTCTCATACAACTGTGAGTTAGTAGAAAAATTTGTGGGCACAAAATGGGTGATCAGTGAATTATTCTCTTCTGTTTGTGTTTTGTCTTTACCTTTTTCTTCTATATTTAACATTATGTAGAAGCAAGGCCCCTCTCTAAATCTGGATTGAATTTATTTTTCTTTCTAATTCATAGACATGGAGTAGCGTGCAATGGTGTCGTCTCATACAACTGTGAGTTAGTAGAAAAATTTGTGGGCACAAAATGTTTGATCAGATTCTTATTCTCTTCTGTTTGTGACTTGTCTTTAGCTTTTTCTTCTATATTTAACATTATGTAGAGGCAAGGCCCCCCTCTAAATCTGGAATGAAATTATTTTTCATTCTAATTCATAGAAATGGAGTAGCGTGCAATGGTGTCGTCTCATAAAACTGTGAGTTAGTAGAAAAATTTGTGGGCACAAAAAGGGTGATCAGAGGCTTATTCTCTTCTGTTTGTGTCTTGTCTTTAGCTTTTTCTTCTATATTTAACATTATGTAGAGGCAAGGCCCACCTCTAAATCTGGATTGAAATTATTTTTCTTTCTAATTCATAGAAATGGAGTAGCGTGCAATGGTGTCGTCTCATACAACTGTGAGTTAGTAGAATAATTTGTGGGCACAAAATCGGTGATCAGTGAATTATTCTCTTCTGTTTGTGCCTTGTCTTTACCTTTTTCTTCTATATTTAACATTATGTAGAATCAAGGCCCCTCTCTAAATCTGGATTGAAATTATTTTTCATTCTAATTCATACCCATGGAGTAGCGTGCAATGTTGTCGTCTCATACCACTGTGAGTTAGTAGAAAAATCTGTGGGCACAAAATGGGTGATCAGTGACTTATTCTCTGCTGTTTGTGCCTTGTCTTTAGCTTTTTCTTCTATATTTAACATTATGCAGAGGCAAGGCCCCCCTCTAAATCTAGATTGAAATTACTTTTCATTCTAATTCATAGAAATGGAGTAACGTGCAATGGTGTCGTCTCATACAACTGTTAGTTAGTAGAAAAATTTGTGTGCACAAAATCTTTGATCATAGCCTTATTCTCTTCTGTTTGTGCCTTGTCTTTACCTTTTTCTTTTATATTTAGTATTATGTAGAGGCAAGGCGCCCCTCTAAATCTGGATTGAAATTATTTTTCATTCTAATTCGTAGAAATGGAGTAGCGTGCAACGGTGTCGTCTCATACAACTGTGAGTTAGAATAATTTGCGGGCACAAAATGGGTGATCAGTGTCTTATTCTCTTCTGTTTGTGCCTTGTCTTTAGCTTTTTCTTCTATATTTAACATTGTGTAGAGGCAAGGCCCCCCTCTAAATCTGGATTGAAATTATTTTTCATTCTAATTCATTGAAATGGAGTAGCGTGCAATGGTGTCGTCTCATACAACTGTGACTTAGTAGAAAAATTTGTGGGCACAAAATGTTTGATCAGAGTCTTATCTCTTCTGTTTGTGCCTTGTCTTTAGCTTTTTCTTCTATATTTAACATTATGTAGAGGCAAGGCCTCCCTCTAAATCTGGATTGAAATAATTTTTCATTCTAATTTATAGAAATGGAGTAGCGTGCAATGTTGTCGTCTCATACAACTGTGAGTTAGTAGAAAAATCTGTGGGCACAAAATGGGTGATCAGTGACTTATTCTCTGCTGTTTGCGCCTTGTCTTTAGCTTTTTCTTCTATATTTAACATAATGTGCAGGGCAGGCCCCCCTCTAAATCTGAACTGAAATTATTTTTCATTCTAATTCATAGAAATGGAGTAGCGTGCAATGGTGTCGTCTCATACAACTGTGAGTTAGTAGAAAAATTTGTGGGGACAAAATGGGTGATCATTGACTTATTCTCTTTTGTTTGTGCCTTGTCTTTAGCTTTTTCTTCTATATTTAACATTATGTAGAGGCAAGGCCCCCCTCTAAATCTGTATTGAAATTATTTTTCATTCTAATTCATAGAAATGGAGTAGCGTGCAATGGTGTCGTCTCATACAACTGTGTGTTAGTAGAAAAATTTGTGGGCACAAAATGGGGGATCAGTGACTTATTCTCTTCTGTTTGTGCCTGGTCTTTAGCTTTTTCTTCTATATTTAACATTATGTAGAGGCAAGGCCCCCCTCTATATCTGGATTGAAATTATTTTTCATTCTAATTCATAGAAATGGAGTAGCGTGCAATGGTGTCGTCTCATACAACTATGAGTTAGTAGAAAAATTTGTGGGCACAAAATGGGTGATCAGTGTCTTATTCTCTTTTGTTTGTGCCCTGTCTTTACCTTTTTCTTCTATATTTAACATTATGTAGAGGCAAGGCCCCCCTCTAAATCTGGATTGAAATTATTTTTCATTCTAATTCATAGAAATGGAGTAACGTGCAATGGTGTCGTCTCATACAACTGTGACTTAGTAGAAAAATTTGTGGGCACAAAATGGGTGATCAGTGTCTTATTCTCTTCTGTTTGTGCCTTGTCTTTAGCTTTTTCTTCTATATTTAACATTATGTAGAGGCAAGGCCCCCCTCTAAATCTGGATTGAAATTATTTTTCATTCTAATTCATAGAAATGGAGTAGCGTGCAATGGTGTCATCACATACAACTGTGAGTTAGTAGAAAAATTTGTGGGCACAAAATGGGTGATCAGTGTCTTATTCTCTTCTGTTTGTGCCTTGTCTTTAGCTTTTTCTTCTATATTTAACATTATGTAGAGGCAAGGCCCCCCTCTAAATCTGGATTGAAATTATTTTTCATTCTAATTCATAGAAATGGAGTAACGTGCAATAGTGACGTCTCATACAATTGTTAGTTAGTGGAAAAATTTTTGGGCACAAAATGGGTGATCAGTGTCTTATTCTCTTCTGTTTGTGCCTTGTCTTTAGCTTTTTCTTCTATATTTAACATTATGTAGAGGCAAGGGCCCCCTCTAAATCTGGATTGAAATTATTTTTCATTCTAATTTATAGAAATGGAGTAGCATGCAATGGTGTCGTCTCATACAACTGTGAATTAGTAGAAAAATTTGTGGGCACAAAATGGGTGATCAGTGTCTTATTCTCTTCTGTTTGTGCCTTGTCTTTAGCTTTTTCTTCTATATTTAACATTATGTAGAGGCAAGGCCCCCCTCTAAATCTGGATTGAAATTATTTTTCATTCTACTTCATAGAAATGGAGTAGCGTGCAATGGTGTCGTCTCATACAACTGTGAGTTAGTAGAAAAATTTGGGGGCACAAAATGCGTTATAATTGAATTATTCTCTTCTGTTTGTGCCTTGTCTTTAGCTTTTACTTCTATATTTAACATTATGTAGAGGCAAGGCCTCCCTCTGAATCTGGATTGAAATTATTTTTCATTCTAATTCATAGAAATGGAGTAGCGTGCAATGGTGTCGTCTCATTCAACTGTGAGTTAGTAGAAAAATTTGGGGGCACAAAATGGGTGATCAGTGTCTTATTCTCTTCTGTTTGTGCCTTGTCTTTAGCTTTTTCTTCTATATTTAACATTATGTAGAGGCAAGGGCCCCTTCTAAATCTGGATTGAAATTATTTTTCATTCTAATTCATAGAAATGGAGTAGTGTGCAATGGTGTCGTCTCATACAACTGTGAGTTAGTAGAAAAATCTGTGGGCACAAAATGGGTGATCAGTGACTTATTCTCTGCTGTTTGCGCCTTGTCTTTAGCTTTTTCTTCTATATTTAACATAATGTGCAGGGCAGGCCCCCCTCTAAATCTGAACTGATATTATTTTTCATTCTAATTCATAGAAATGGAGTAGCATGCAATGGTGTCGTCTCATACAACTGTGAGTTAGTAGAAAAATTTGTGGGCACAAAATGGGTGATCAGTGAATTATTCTCTTCTGTTTGTGCCTTGTCTTTACCTTTTTCTTCTATATTTAACATTATGTAGAAGCAAGGCCCCTCTCTAAATCTGGATTGAAATTATTTTTCTTTCTAATTCATAGACATGGAGTAGCGTGCAATGGTGTCGTCTCATACAACTGTGAGTTAGTAGAAAAATTTGTGGGCACAAAATGTTTGATCAGATTGTTATTCTCTTCTGTTTGTGCCTTGTCTTTAGCTTTTTCTTCTATATTTAACATTATGTAGAGGCAAGGCCCCCCTCTAAATCTGGATTGAAATTATTTTTCATTCTAATTCATAGAAATGGAGTAGCGTGCAATGGTGTCGTCTCATACAACTGTGAGTTAGTAGAAAAATTTGTGGGCACAAAATGTTTGATCAGAGTCTTATTCTCTTCTGTTTATGCCTTGTCTTTAGCTTTTTCTTCTATATTTAACATTATGTAGAGGCAAGGCCCCCCTCTAAATCTGGATTGAAATTATTTTTCATTATAATTCATAGAAATGGAGTAGCGTGCAATGGTGTCGTCTCATACAACTGTGAGTTAGTAGAAAAAATTGTGGGCACAAAATGGGTGATCAGTGTCTTATCCTCTTCTGTTTGTGCCTTGTCTTTAGCTTTTTCTTCTATATTTAACATTATGTAGAGGCAAGGCCCCCCTCTAAATCTGGATTGAAATTATTTTTCATTCCAATTCATAGAAATGGAGTAGCATGCAATGGTGTCGTCTCATACAACTGTGAGTTAGTAGAAAAATTTGTGGGCACAAAAAGGGTGATCAGAGTCTTATTCTCTTCTGTTTGTGCCTTGTCTTTAGCTTTTTCTTCTATATTTAACATTATGTAGAGGCAAGGCCCACCTCTAAATCTGGATTGAAATTATTTTTCTTTCTAATTCATAGAAATGGAGTAGCGTGCAATGGTGTCGTCTCATACCACTGTGAGTTAGTAGAAAAATCTGTGGGCACAAAATGGGTGATCAGTGACTTATTCTCTGCTGTTTGTGCCTTGTCTTTAGCTTTTTCTTCTATATTTAACATTATGTAGAGGCAAGGCGCCCCTCTAAATCTGGATTGAAATTATTTTTCATTCTAATTCATAGAAATGGAGTAGCGTGCAACGGTGTCGTCTCATACAACTGTGAGTTAGTAGAATAATTTGCTGGCACAAAATGGGTGATCAGTGTATTTTTCTGTTCTGTTTGTGCCTTGTCTTTAGCTTTTTCTTCTATATTTAACATTGTGTAGAGGCAAGGCCCCCCTCTAAATCTGGATTGAAATTATTTTTCATTCTAATTCATTGAAATGGAGTAGCGTGCAATGGTGTCGTCTCATACAACTCTGAGTTAGTAGAAAAATTAGTGGGCACAAAATGGGTGATCAGTGTCTTATTCTCTTCTGTTTGTGCCTTGTCTTTAGCTTTTTCTTCTATATTTAACATTATGTAGAGGCAAGGCCCCCCTCTAAATCTGGATTGAAATTATTTTTCATTCTAATTCATAGAAATGGAGTAGTGTGCAATGGTGTCATCTCATACAACTGTGAGTTAGTAGAAAAATCTGTGGGCACAAAATGGGTGATCAGTGACTTATTCTCTGCTGTTTGCGCCTTGTCTTTAGCTTTTTCTTCTATATTTAACATAATGTGCAGGGCAGGCCCCCCTCTAAATCTGAACTGAAATTATTTTTCAATCTAATTCATAGAAATGGAGTAGCGTGCAATGGTGTCGTCTCATACAACTGTGAGTTAGTAGAAAAATTTGTGGGCACAAAATGGGTGATCAGTGACTTATTCTCTTCTGTTTGTGCCTGGTCTTTAGCTTTTTCTTCTATATTTAACATTATGTAGAGGCAAGGCCCCCCTCTATATCTGGATTGAAATTATTTTTCATTCTAATTCATAGAAATGGAGTAGCGTGCAATGGTGTCGTCTCATACAACTATGAGTTAGTAGAAAAATTTGTGGGCACAAAATGGGTGATCAGTGTCTTATTCTCTTTTGTTTGTGCCCTGTCTTTACCTTTTTCTTCTATATTTAACATTATGTAGAGGCAAGGCCCCCCTCTAAATCTGGATTGAAATTATTTTTCATTCTAATTCATAGAAATGGAGTAACGTGCAATGGTGTCGTCTCATACAACTGTGACTTAGTAGAAAAATTTGTGGGCACAAAATGGGTGATCAGTGTCTTATTCTCTTCTGTTTGTGCCTTGTCTTTAGCTTTTTCTTCTATATTTAACATTATGTAGAGGCAAGGCCCCCCTCTAAATCTGGATTGAAATTATTTTTCATTCTAATTCATAGAAATGGAGTAGCGTGCAATGGTGTCATCACATACAACTGTGAGTTAGTAGAAAAATTTGTGGGCACAAAATGGGTGATCAGTGTCTTATTCTCTTCTGTTTGTGCCTTGTCTTTAGCTTTTTCTTCTATATTTAACATTATGTAGAGGCAAGGCCCCCCTCTAAATCTGGATTGAAATTATTTTTCATTCTAATTCATAGAAATGGAGTAACGTGCAATAGTGACGTCTCATACAATTGTTAGTTAGTGGAAAAATTTTTGGGCACAAAATGGGTGATCAGTGTCTTATTCTCTTCTGTTTGTGCCTTGTCTTTAGCTTTTTCTTCTATATTTAACATTATGTAGAGGCAAGGGCCCCCTCTAAATCTGGATTGAAATTATTTTTCATTCTAATTTATAGAAATGGAGTAGCATGCAATGGTGTCGTCTCATACAACTGTGAATTAGTAGAAAAATTTGTGGGCACAAAATGGGTGATCAGTGTCTTATTCTCTTCTGTTTGTGCCTTGTCTTTAGCTTTTTCTTCTATATTTAACATTATGTAGAGGCAAGGCCCCCCTCTAAATCTGGATTGAAATTATTTTTCATTCTACTTCATAGAAATGGAGTAGCGTGCAATGGTGTCGTCTCATACAACTGTGAGTTAGTAGAAAAATTTGGGGGCACAAAATGCGTTATAATTGAATTATTCTCTTCTGTTTGTGCCTTGTCTTTAGCTTTTACTTCTATATTTAACATTATGTAGAGGCAAGGCCTCCCTCTGAATCTGGATTGAAATTATTTTTCATTCTAATTCATAGAAATGGAGTAGCGTGCAATGGTGTCGTCTCATTCAACTGTGAGTTAGTAGAAAAATTTGGGGGCACAAAATGGGTGATCAGTGTCTTATTCTCTTCTGTTTGTGCCTTGTCTTTAGCTTTTTCTTCTATATTTAACATTATGTAGAGGCAAGGGCCCCTTCTAAATCTGGATTGAAATTATTTTTCATTCTAATTCATAGAAATGGAGTAGTGTGCAATGGTGTCGTCTCATACAACTGTGAGTTAGTAGAAAAATCTGTGGGCACAAAATGGGTGATCAGTGACTTATTCTCTGCTGTTTGCGCCTTGTCTTTAGCTTTTTCTTCTATATTTAACATAATGTGCAGGGCAGGCCCCCCTCTAAATCTGAACTGATATTATTTTTCATTCTAATTCATAGAAATGGAGTAGCATGCAATGGTGTCGTCTCATACAACTGTGAGTTAGTAGAAAAATTTGTGGGCACAAAATGGGTGATCAGTGAATTATTCTCTTCTGTTTGTGCCTTGTCTTTACCTTTTTCTTCTATATTTAACATTATGTAGAAGCAAGGCCCCTCTCTAAATCTGGATTGAAATTATTTTTCTTTCTAATTCATAGACATGGAGTAGCGTGCAATGGTGTCGTCTCATACAACTGTGAGTTAGTAGAAAAATTTGTGGGCACAAAATGTTTGATCAGATTGTTATTCTCTTCTGTTTGTGCCTTGTCTTTAGCTTTTTCTTCTATATTTAACATTATGTAGAGGCAAGGCCCCCCTCTAAATCTGGATTGAAATTATTTTTCATTCTAATTCATAGAAATGGAGTAGCGTGCAATGGTGTCGTCTCATACAACTGTGAGTTAGTAGAAAAATTTGTGGGCACAAAATGTTTGATCAGAGTCTTATTCTCTTCTGTTTATGCCTTGTCTTTAGCTTTTTCTTCTATATTTAACATTATGTAGAGGCAAGGCCCCCCTCTAAATCTGGATTGAAATTATTTTTCATTATAATTCATAGAAATGGAGTAGCGTGCAATGGTGTCGTCTCATACAACTGTGAGTTAGTAGAAAAAATTGTGGGCACAAAATGGGTGATCAGTGTCTTATCCTCTTCTGTTTGTGCCTTGTCTTTAGCTTTTTCTTCTATATTTAACATTATGTAGAGGCAAGGCCCCCCTCTAAATCTGGATTGAAATTATTTTTCATTCCAATTCATAGAAATGGAGTAGCATGAAATGGTGTCGTCTCATACAACTGTGAGTTAGTAGAAAAATTTGTGGGCACAAAAAGGGTGATCAGAGTCTTATTCTCTTCTGTTTGTGCCTTGTCTTTAGCTTTTTCTTCTATATTTAACATTATGTAGAGGCAAGGCCCACCTCTAAATCTGGATTGAAATTATTTTTCTTTCTAATTCATAGAAATGGAGTAGCGTGCAATGGTGTCGTCTCATACCACTGTGAGTTAGTAGAAAAATCTGTGGGCACAAAATGGGTGATCAGTGACTTATTCTCTGCTGTTTGTGCCTTGTCTTTAGCTTTTTCTTCTATATTTAACATTATGTAGAGGCAAGGCGCCCCTCTAAATCTGGATTGAAATTATTTTTCATTCTAATTCATAGAAATGGAGTAGCGTGCAACGGTGTCGTCTCATACAACTGTGAGTTAGTAGAATAATTTGCTGGCACAAAATGGGTGATCAGTGTATTTTTCTGTTCTGTTTGTGCCTTGTCTTTAGCTTTTTCTTCTATATTTAACATTGTGTAGAGGCAAGGCCCCCCTCTAAATCTGGATTGAAATTATTTTTCATTCTAATTCATTGAAATGGAGTAGCGTGCAATGGTGTCGTCTCATACAACTCTGAGTTAGTAGAAAAATTAGTGGGCACAAAATGGGTGATCAGTGTCTTATTCTCTTCTGTTTGTGCCTTGTCTTTAGCTTTTTCTTCTATATTTAACATTATGTAGAGGCAAGGCCCCCCTCTAAATCTGGATTGAAATTATTTTTCATTCTAATTCATAGAAATGGAGTAGTGTGCAATGGTGTCATCTCATACAACTGTGAGTTAGTAGAAAAATCTGTGGGCACAAAATGGGTGATCAGTGACTTATTCTCTGCTGTTTGCGCCTTGTCTTTAGCTTTTTCTTCTATATTTAACATAATGTGCAGGGCAGGCCCCCCTCTAAATCTGAACTGAAATTATTTTTCAATCTAATTCATAGAAATGGAGTAGCGTGCAATGGTGTCGTCTCATACAACTGTGAGTTAGTAGAAAAATTTCTGGGCACAAAATGGGTGATCATTGAATTATTCTCTTTTGTTTGTGCCTTGTCTTTAGCTTTTTCTTCTATATTTAACATTATGTAGAGGCAAGGCCCCCCTCTAAATCTGGATTGAAATTATTTTTCATTCTAATTCATAGAAATGGAGTAGCGTGCAATGGTGTCATCACATACAACTGTGAGTTAGTAGAAAAATTTGTGCGCACAAAATGGGTGATCATTGACTTATTCTCTTCTGTTTGTGCCTTGTCTTTAGCTTTTTCTTCTATATTTAACATTATGTAGAGGCAAGGCCCCCCTCTAAATCTGGATTGAAATTATTTTGCATTCTAATTCATAGAAATGGAGTAGCGTGCAATGGTGTCGTCTCATACAACTATGAGTTAGTAGAAAAATTTGTGGGCACAAAATGGGTGATCAGTGTCATATTTTCTTCTGTTTGTGCCTTGTCTTTACCTTTTTCTTCTATATTTAACATTATGTAGAGGCAAGGCCCCCCTCTAAATCTGGATTGAAATTATTTTTCATTCTAATTCATAGAAATGGAGTAATGTGCAATGGTGTCTTCTCATACAACTGTCAGTTAGTAGAAAAATTTATGGGCACAAAATGGGTGATCAGTGTCTTATTCTCTTCTGTTTGTGCCTTGTCTTTAGCTTTTTCTTCTATATTTAACATTATGTAGAGGCAAGGCCCCCCTCTAAATCTGGATTGAAATTATTTTTCATTCTAATTCATAGAAATGGAGTAACGTGCAATAGTGACGTCTCATACAATTGTGAGTTAGTAGAAAAATTTGTGGGCACAAAATGGGTGATCAGCGTCTTATTCTCTTCTGTTTGTGCCTTGTCTTTAGCTTTTTCTTCTATATTTAACATTATGTAGAGGCAAGGCCCCCCTCTAAATCTGGATTGAAATTATTTTTCATTCTAATTCATAGAAATGGAGTAACGTGCAATGGTGTCTTCTCATACAACTGTCAGTTAGTAGAAAAATTTATGGGCACAAAATGGGTGATCAGTGTCTTATTCTCTTCTGTTTGTGCCTTGTCTTTAGCTTTTTCTTCTATATTTAACATTATGTAGAGGCAAGGCCCCCCTCTAAATCTGGATTGAAATTATTTTTCATTCTAATTCATAGAAATGGAGTAACGTGCAATAGTGACGTCTCATACAATTGTGAGTTAGTAGAAAAATTTGTGGGCACAAAATGGGTGATCAGTGTCTTATTCTCTTCTGTTTGTGCCTTGTCTTTAGCTTTTTCTTCTATATTTAACATTATGTAGAGGCAAGGCCCCCCTCTAAATCTGGATTGAAGTTATTTTTCATTCTAATTCATAGAAATGGAGTAACGTGCAATAGTGACGTCTCATACAATTGTGAGTTAGTAGAAAAATTTGTGGGCACAAAATGGGTGATCAGTGTCTTATTCTCTTCTGTTTGTGCCTTGTCTTTAGCTTTTTCTTCTATATTTAACATTATGTAGAGGCAAGGCCCCCCTCTAAATCTGGATTGAAATTATTTTTCATTCTAATTCATAGAAATGGAGTAGCGTGCAATGGTGTCATCACATACAACTGTGAGTTAGTAGAAAAATTTGTGGGCACAAAATGGGTGATCATTGACTTATTCTCTTCTGTTTGTGCCTTGTCTTTAGCTTTTTCTTCTATATTTAACATTATGTAGAGGCAAGGCCACCCACTAAATCTGGATTGAAATTATTTTTCATTCTAATTCATAGAAATGGAGTAGCGTGCAATGGTGTCGTCTCATACAACTGTGAGTTAGTAGAAAAATTTGTGGGCACAAAATGTTTGATCAGAGTCTTATACTCTTCTGTTTGTGCCTTGTCTTTACCTTTTTCTTCTATATTTAGTATTATGTAGAGGCAAGGCGCCCCTCTAAATCTGGATTGAAATTATTTTTCATTCTAATTCATAGAAATGGAGTAACGTGCAATGGTGTCGTCTCATACAACTGTGAGTTAGTAGAAAAATTTGTGGGCACAAAATGGGTGATCATTGACTTATTCTCTTCTGCTTGTGCCTTGTCTTTAGCTTTTTCTTCTATATTTAACATTATGTAGAGGCAAGGCCCCCCTCTAAATCTGGATTGAAATTATTTTTCATTCTAATTCATAGAAATGGAGTAACGTGCAATGGTGTCTTCTCATACAACTGTCAGTTAGTAGAAAAATTTGTGGGCACAAAATGGGTGATCAGTGTCTTATTCTCTTCTGTTTGTGCCTTGTCTTTAGCTTTTTCTTCTATATTTAACATTATGTAGAGGCAAGGCCCTCCTCTAAATCTGGATTGAAATTATTTTTCATTCTAATTCATAGAAATGGAGTAACGTGCAATAGTGACGTCTCATACAATTGTGAGTTAGTAGAAAAATTTGTGGGCACAAAATGGGTGATCAGTGTCTTATTCTCTTCTGTTTGTGCCTTGTCTTTAGCTTTTTCTTCTATATTTAACATTATGTAGAGGCAAGGCCCCCCTCTAAATCTGGATTGAAATTATTTTTCATTCTAATTCATAGAAATGGAGTAGCGTGCAATGGTGTCATCACATACAACTGTGAGTTAGTAGAAAAATTTGTGGGCACAAAATGGGTGATCATTGACTTATTCTCTTCTGTTTGTGCCTTGTCTTTAGCTTTTTCTTCTATATTTAACATTATGTAGAGACAAGGCCCCCCTCTAAATCTGGATTGAAATTATTTTTCATTCTAATTCATAGAAATGGGGTAGCGTGCAATGGTGTCGTCTCATACAACTATGAGTTAGTAGAAAAATTTGTGGGCACAAAATGGGTGATCAGTGTCTTATTCTCTTCTGTTTGTGCCTTGTCTTTAGCTTTTTCTTCTATATTTAACATTATGTAGAGGCAAGGCCCCCCTCTAAATCTGGAATGAAATTATTTTTCATTCTAATTCATAGAAATGGAGTAACGTGCAATAGTGACGTCTCATACAATTGTGAGTTAGTAGAAAAATTTGTGGGCACAAAATGGGTGATCAGTGTCTTATTCTCTTCTGTTTGTGCCTTGTCTTTAGCTTTTTCTTCTATATTTAACATTATGTAGAGGCAAGGCCCCACTCTAAATCTGGATTGAAATTATTTTTCATTCTAATTCATAGAAATGGAGTAGCGTGCAATGGTGTCGTCTCATACAACTGTGAGTTAGTAGAGAAATTTGTGGGCACAAAATGGGTGATCAGTGTCTTATTCTCTTCTGTTTGTGCCTTGTCTTTAGCTTTTTCTTCTATATTTAACATTATGTAGAGGCAAGGCCTCCCTCTAATTCTGGATTGAAATTATTTTTCATTCTAATTCATAGAAATGGAGTAGCGTGCAATGGTGTCGTCTCATACAACTATGAGTTAGTAGAAAAATTTGTGGGCACAAAATGGGTGATCAGTGTCTTATTCTCTTCTGTTTGTGCCTTGTCTTTACCTTTTTCTTCTATATTTAACATTATGTAGAGGCAAGGCCCCCCTCTAAATCTGGATTGAAATTATTTTTCATTCTAATTCATAGAAACGGAGTAACGTGCAATGGTGTCTTCTCATACAACTGTCAGTTAGTAGAAAAATTTGTGGGCACAAAATGGGTGATCAGTGTCTTATTCTCTTCTGTTTGTGCCTTGTCTTTAGCTTTTTCTTCTATATTTAACATTATGTAGAGGCAAGGCCCCCCTCTAAATCTGGATTGAAATTATTTTTCATTCTAATTCATAGAAATGGAGTAACGTGCAATAGTGACGTCTCATACAATTGTGAGTTAGTAGAAAAATTTGTGGGCACAAAATGGGTGATCAGTGTCTTATTCTCTTCTGTTTGTGCCTTGTCTTTAGCTTTTTCTTCTATATTTAACATTATGTAGAGGCAAGGCCCCACTCTAAATCTGGATTGAAATTATTTTTCATTCTAATTCATAGAAATGGAGTAGCGTGCAATGGTGTCGTCTCATACAACTGTGAGTTAGTAGAGAAATTTGTGGGCACAAAATGGGTGATCAGTGTCTTATTCTCTTCTGTTTGTGCCTTGTCTTTAGCTTTTTCTTCTATATTTAACATTATGTAGAGGCAAGGCCACCATCTAATTCTGGATTGAAATTATTTTTCATTCTAATTCATAGAAATGGAGTAGCGTGCAATGGTGTCGTCTCATACAACTGTGAGTTAGTAGAAAGAATTTGTGGGCACAAAATGGGTGATCAGTGATTATTCTCTTCTGTTTGGGCCTTGTCTTTAGCTTTTTCTTCTATATTTAACATTATGTGCGGGGCAGGTCCCCTCTAAATCTGAATTGAAATTATTTTTCATTCTAATTCATAGAAATGGAGTAGCGTGCAATGGTGTCGTCTCATACAACTGTGAGTTAGTAGAAAAATTTGTGGGCACAAAATGGGTGAGCAGTGATTATTCTCTTCTGTTTGGGCCTTGTCTTTAGCTTTTTCTTCTATATTTAACATTATGTAGAGGCAAGGCCCCCCTCTAAATCTGGATTGATATTATTTTTCATTCTAATTCATAGAAATGGAGTAGCGTGCAATGGTGTCGTCTCATACAACTGTCAGTTAGTAGAAAAATTTGTGGGCACAAAATGGGTGATCAGTGTCTTATTCTCTTCTGTTTGTGCCTTGTCTTTAGCTTTTTCTTCTATATTTAACATTATGTAGAGGCAAGGCCCCCCTCTAAATCTGGATTGAAATTATTTTTCATTCTAATTCATAGAAATGGAGTAACGTGCAATAGTGACGTCTCATACAATTGTGAGTTAGTAGAAAAATTTGTGGGCACAAAATGGGTGATCAGTGTCTTATTCTCTTCTGTTTGTGCCTTGTCTTTAGCTTTTTCTTCTATATTTAACATTATGTAGAGGCAAGGCCCCACTCTAAATCTGGATTGAAATTATTTTTCATTCTAATTCATAGAAATGGAGTAGCGTGCAATGGTGTCGTCTCATACAACTGTGAGTTAGTAGAGAAATTTGTGGGCACAAAATGGGTGATCAGTGTCTTATTCTCTTCTGTTTGTGCCTTGTCTTTAGCTTTTTCTTCTATATTTAACATTATGTAGAGGCAAGGCCACCCTCTAATTCTGGATTGAAATTATTTTTCATTCTAATTCATAGAAATGGAGTAGCGTGCAATGGTGTCGTCTCATACAACTATGAGTTAGTAGAAAAATTTGTGGGCACAAAATGGGTGATCAGTGTCTTATTCTCTTCTGTTTGTGCCTTGTCTTTACCTTTTTCTTCTATATTTAACATTATGTAGAGGCAAGGCCCCCCTCTAAATCTGGATTGAAATTATTTTTCATTCTAATTCATAGAAACGGAGTAACGTGCAATGGTGTCTTCTCATACAACTGTCAGTTAGTAGAAAAATTTGTGGGCACAAAATGGGTGATCAGTGTCTTATTCTCTTCTGTTTGTGCCTTGTCTTTAGCTTTTTCTTCTATATTTAACATTATGTAGAGGCAAGGCCCCCCTCTAAATCTGGATTGAAATTATTTTTCATTCTAATTCATAGAAATGGAGTAACGTGCAATAGTGACGTCTCATACAATTGTGAGTTAGTAGAAAAATTTGTGGGCACAAAATGGGTGATCAGTGTCTTATTCTCTTCTGTTTGTGCCTTGTCTTTAGCTTTTTCTTCTATATTTAACATTATGTAGAGGCAAGGCCCCACTCTAAATCTGGATTGAAATTATTTTTCATTCTAATTCATAGAAATGGAGTAGCGTGCAATGGTGTCGTCTCATACAACTGTGAGTTAGTAGAGAAATTTGTGGGCACAAAATGGGTGATCAGTGTCTTATTCTCTTCTGTTTGTGCCTTGTCTTTAGCTTTTTCTTCTATATTTAACATTATGTAGAGGCAAGGCCACCCTCTAATTCTGGATTGAAATTATTTTTCATTCTAATTCATAGAAATGGAGTAGCGTGCAATGGTGTCGTCTCATACAACTGTGAGTTAGTAGAGAAATTTGTGGGCACAAAATGGGTGATCAGTGTCTTATTCTCTTCTGTTTGTGCCTTGTCTTTAGCTTTTTCTTCTATATTTAACATTATGTAGAGGCAAGGCCACCCTCTAATTCTGGATTGAAATTATTTTTCATTCTAATTCATAGAAATGGAGTAGCGTGCAATGGTGTCGTCTCATACAACTATGAGTTAGTAGAAAAATTTGTGGGCACAAAATGGGTGATCAGTGTCTTATTCTCTTCTGTTTGTGCCTTGTCTTTACCTTTTTCTTCTATATTTAACATTATGTAGAGGCAAGGCCCCCCTCTAAATCTGGATTGAAATTATTTTTCATTCTAATTCATAGAAACGGAGTAACGTGCAATGGTGTCTTCTCATACAACTGTCAGTTAGTAGAAAAATTTGTGGGCACAAAATGGGTGATCAGTGTCTTATTCTCTTCTGTTTGTGCCTTGTCTTTAGCTTTTTCTTCTATATTTAACATTATGTAGAGGCAAGGCCCCCCTCTAAATCTGGATTGAAATTATTTTTCATTCTAATTCATAGAAATGGAGTAACGTGCAATAGTGACGTCTCATACAATTGTGAGTTAGTAGAAAAATTTGTGGGCACAAAATGGGTGATCAGTGTCTTATTCTCTTCTGTTTGTGCCTTGTCTTTAGCTTTTTCTTCTATATTTAACATTATGTAGAGGCAAGGCCCCACTCTAAATCTGGATTGAAATTATTTTTCATTCTAATTCATAGAAATGGAGTAGCGTGCAATGGTGTCGTCTCATACAACTGTGAGTTAGTAGAGAAATTTGTGGGCACAAAATGGGTGATCAGTGTCTTATTCTCTTCTGTTTGTGCCTTGTCTTTAGCTTTTTCTTCTATATTTAACATTATGTAGAGGCAAGGCCTCCCTCTAATTCTGGATTGAAATTATTTTTCATTCTAATTCATAGAAATGGAGTAGCGTGCAATGGTGTCGTCTCATACAACTATGAGTTAGTAGAAAAATTTGTGGGCACAAAATGGGTGATCAGTGTCTTATTCTCTTCTGTTTGTGCCTTGTCTTTACCTTTTTCTTCTATATTTAACATTATGTAGAGGCAAGGCCCCCCTCTAAATCTGGATTGAAATTATTTTTCATTCTAATTCATAGAAACGGAGTAACGTGCAATGGTGTCTTCTCATACAACTGTCAGTTAGTAGAAAAATTTGTGGGCACAAAATGGGTGATCAGTGTCTTATTCTCTTCTGTTTGTGCCTTGTCTTTAGCTTTTTCTTCTATATTTAACATTATGTAGAGGCAAGGCCCCCCTCTAAATCTGGATTGAAATTATTTTTCATTCTAATTCATAGAAATGGAGTAACGTGCAATAGTGACGTCTCATACAATTGTGAGTTAGTAGAAAAATTTGTGGGCACAAAATGGGTGATCAGTGTCTTATTCTCTTCTGTTTGTGCCTTGTCTTTAGCTTTTTCTTCTATATTTAACATTATGTAGAGGCAAGGCCCCACTCTAAATCTGGATTGAAATTATTTTTCATTCTAATTCATAGAAATGGAGTAGCGTGCAATGGTGTCGTCTCATACAACTGTGAGTTAGTAGAGAAATTTGTGGGCACAAAATGGGTGATCAGTGTCTTATTCTCTTCTGTTTGTGCCTTGTCTTTAGCTTTTTCTTCTATATTTAACATTATGTAGAGGCAAGGCCACCCTCTAATTCTGGATTGAAATTATTTTTCATTCTAATTCATAGAAATGGAGTAGCGTGCAATGGTGTCGTCTCATACAACTGTGAGTTAGTAGAAAGAATTTGTGGGCACAAAATGGGTGATCAGTGATTATTCTCTTCTGTTTGGGCCTTGTCTTTAGCTTTTTCTTCTATATTTAACATTATGTGCGGGGCAGGTCCCCTCTAAATCTGAATTGAAATTATTTTTCATTCTAATTCATAGAAATGGAGTAGCGTGCAATGGTGTCGTCTCATACAACTGTGAGTTAGTAGAAAAATTTGTGGGCACAAAATGGGTGAGCAGTGATTATTCTCTTCTGTTTGGGCCTTGTCTTTAGCTTTTTCTTCTATATTTAACATTATGTAGAGGCAAGGCCCCCCTCTAAATCTGGATTGATATTATTTTTCTTTCTAATTCATAGAAATGGAGTAGCGTGCAATGGTGTCGTCTCATACAACTGTCAGTTAGTAGAAAAATTTGTGGGCACAAAATGGGTGATCAGTGTCTTATTCTCTTCTGTTTGTGCCTTGTCTTTAGCTTTTTCTTCTATATTTAACATTATGTAGAGGCAAGGCCCCCCTCTAAATCTGGATTGAAATTATTTTTCATTCTAATTCATAGAAATGGAGTAACGTGCAATAGTGACGTCTCATACAATTGTGAGTTAGTAGAAAAATTTGTGGGCACAAAATGGGTGATCAGTGTCTTATTCTCTTCTGTTTGTGCCTTGTCTTTAGCTTTTTCTTCTATATTTAACATTATGTAGAGGCAAGGCCCCACTCTAAATCTGGATTGAAATTATTTTTCATTCTAATTCATAGAAATGGAGTAGCGTGCAATGGTGTCGTCTCATACAACTGTGAGTTAGTAGAGAAATTTGTGGGCACAAAATGGGTGATCAGTGTCTTATTCTCTTCTGTTTGTGCCTTGTCTTTAGCTTTTTCTTCTATATTTAACATTATGTAGAGGCAAGGCCACCCTCTAATTCTGGATTGAAATTATTTTTCATTCTAATTCATAGAAATGGAGTAGCGTGCAATGGTGTCGTCTCATACAACTATGAGTTAGTAGAAAAATTTGTGGGCACAAAATGGGTGATCAGTGTCTTATTCTCTTCTGTTTGTGCCTTGTCTTTACCTTTTTCTTCTATATTTAACATTATGTAGAGGCAAGGCCCCCCTCTAAATCTGGATTGAAATTATTTTTCATTCTAATTCATAGAAACGGAGTAACGTGCAATGGTGTCTTCTCATACAACTGTCAGTTAGTAGAAAAATTTGTGGGCACAAAATGGGTGATCAGTGTCTTATTCTCTTCTGTTTGTGCCTTGTCTTTAGCTTTTTCTTCTATATTTAACATTATGTAGAGGCAAGGCCCCCCTCTAAATCTGGATTGAAATTATTTTTCATTCTAATTCATAGAAATGGAGTAACGTGCAATAGTGACGTCTCATACAATTGTGAGTTAGTAGAAAAATTTGTGGGCACAAAATGGGTGATCAGTGTCTTATTCTCTTCTGTTTGTGCCTTGTCTTTAGCTTTTTCTTCTATATTTAACATTATGTAGAGGCAAGGCCCCACTCTAAATCTGGATTGAAATTATTTTTCATTCTAATTCATAGAAATGGAGTAGCGTGCAATGGTGTCGTCTCATACAACTGTGAGTTAGTAGAGAAATTTGTGGGCACAAAATGGGTGATCAGTGTCTTATTCTCTTCTGTTTGTGCCTTGTCTTTAGCTTTTTCTTCTATATTTAACATTATGTAGAGGCAAGGCCACCCTCTAATTCTGGATTGAAATTATTTTTCATTCTAATTCATAGAAATGGAGTAGCGTGCAATGGTGTCGTCTCATACAACTGTGAGTTAGTAGAAAGAATTTGTGGGCACAAAATGGGTGATCAGTGATTATTCTCTTCTGTTTGGGCCTTGTCTTTAGCTTTTTCTTCTATATTTAACATTATGTGCGGGGCAGGTCCCCTCTAAATCTGAATTGAAATTATTTTTCATTCTAATTCATAGAAATGGAGTAGCGTGCAATGGTGTCGTCTCATACAACTGTGAGTTAGTAGAAAAATTTGTGGGCACAAAATGGGTGATCAGTGATTATTCTCTTCTGTTTGGGCCTTGTCTTTAGCTTTTTCTTCTATATTTAACATTATGTAGAGGCAAGGCCCCCCTCTAAATCTGGATTGATATTATTTTTCATTCTAATTCATAGAAATGGAGTAGCGTGCAATGGTGTCGTCTCATACAATTGTGAGTTAGTAGAAAAATTTGTGGGCACAAAATGGGTGATCAGTGTCTTATTCTCTTCCGTTTGTGCCTTGTCTTTAGCTTTTTCTTCTATATTTAACATTATGTAGAGGCAAGGCCCCCCTCTAAATCTGGATTGATATTATTTTTCATTCTAATTCATAGAAATGGAGTAGCGTGCAATGGTGTCGTCTCATACTACTGTGAGTTAGTAGAAAAATTTGTGGGCACAAAATGGGTGATCAGTGTCTTATTCTCTTCTGTTTGTGCCTTGTCTTTAGCTTTTTCTTCTATATTTAACATTATGTAGAGGCAAGGCCACCCTCTAAATCTGGATTGAAATTATTTTTCATTCTAATTCATAGAAATGGAGTAGCGTGCAATGGTGTCGTCTCATACAACTCTGAGTTAGTAGAAAAATATGTGGGCACAAAATGGGTGATCATTGACTTATTCTCTTCTGCTTGTGCCTTGTCTTTAGCTTTTTCTTCTATATTTAACATTATGTAGAGGCAAGGCCCCCCTCTAAATCTGGATTGAAATTATTTTTCATTCTAATTCATAGAAATGGAGTAACGTGCAATGGTGTCTTCTCATACAACTGTCAGTTAGTAGAAAAATTTGTGGGCACAAAATGGGTGATCAGTGTCTTATTCTCTTCTGTTTGTGCCTTGTCTTTAGCTTTTTCTTCTATATTTAACATTATGTAGAGGCAAGGCCCCCCTCTAAATCAGGATTGAAATTATTTTTCATTCTAATTCATAGAAATGGAGTAACGTGCAATAGTGACGTCTCATACAATTGTGAATTAGTAGAAAAATTTGTGGGCACAAAATGGGTGATCAGTGTCTTATTCTCTTCTGTTTGTGCCTTGTCTTTAGCTTTTTCTTCTATATTTAACATTATGTAGAGGCAAGGCCCCCCTCTAAATCTGGATTGAAATTATTTTTCATTCTAATTCATAGAAATGGGTAGCGTGCAATGGTGTCATCTCATACAACTGTGAGTTAGTAGAAAAATTTTTGGGCACAAAATGGGTGATCAGTGTTTTATTCTCTTCTGTTTGGGCCTAGTCTTTAGCTTTTTCTTCTATATTTAACATTATGTAGAGGCAAGGCCCCCCTCTAAATCTGGATTGAAATTATTTTTCATTCTAATTCATAGAAATGGAGTAGCGTGCAATGGTGTCATCACATACAACTGTGAGTTAGTAGAAAAATTTGTGGGCACAAAATGGGTGATCATTGACTTATTCTCTTCTGTTTGTGCCTTGTCTTTAGCTTTTTCTTCTATATTTAACATTATGTAGAGGCAAGGCCCCCCTCTAAATCTGGATTGAAATTATTTTTCATTCTAATTCATAGAAATGGAGTAGCGTGCAATGGTGTCTTCTCATACAACTATGAGTTAGTAGAAAAAATTTGTGGGCACAAAATGGGTGATCAGTGTCTTATTCTCTTCTGTTTGTGCCTTGTCTTTACCTTTTTCTTCTATATTTAACATTATGTAGAGGCAAAGCCCCCCTCTAAATCTGGATTGAAATTATTTTTCATTCTAATTCATAGAAATGGAGTAGCGTGCAATGGTGTCGTCTCATACAACTGTGAGTTAGTAGAAAAATTTGTGGGCACAAAATGGGTGATCAGTGTCTTATTCTCTTCTGTTTGTGCCTTGTCTTTAGCTTTTTCTTCTATATTTAACATTATGTAGAGGCAAGGCCACCCTCTAATTCTGGATTGAAATTATTTTTCATTCTAATTCATAGAAATGGAGTAGCGTGCAATGGTGTCGTCTCATACAACTGTGAGTTAGTAGAAAGAATTTGTGGGCACAAAATGGGTGATCAGTGATTATTCTCTTCTGTTTGGGCCTTGTCTTTAGCTTTTTCTTCTATATTTAACATTATGTGCAGGGCAGGTCCCCTCTAAATCTGAATTGAAATTATTTTTCATTCTAATTCATAGAAATGGAGTAGCGTGCAATGGTGTCGTCTCATACAACTGTGAGTTAGTAGAAAGAATTTGAGGGCACAAAATGGGTGATCAGTGATTATTCTCTTCTGTTTGGGCCTTGTCTTTAGCTTTTTCTTCTATATTTAACATTATGTAGAGGCAAGGCCCCCCTCTAAATCTGGATTGATATTATTTTTCATTCTAATTCATAGAAATGGAGTAGCGTGCAATGGTGTCGTCTCATACAACTGTGAGTTAGTAGAAAAATTTGTGGGCACAAAATGGGTGATCATTGACTTATTCTCTTCCGTTTGTGCCTTGTCTTTAGCTTTTTCTTCTATATTTAACATTATGTAGAGGCAAGGCCCCCCTCTAAATCTGGATTGATATTATTTTTCATTCTAATTCATAGAAATGGAGTAGTGTGCAATGGTGTCGTCTCATACAACTGTGAGTTAGTAGAAAAATTTGTGGGCACAAAATGGGTGATCAGTGTCTTATTCTCTTCTGTTTGTGCCTTGTCTTTAGCTTTTTCTTCTATATTTAACATTATGTAGAGGCAAGGCCCCCCTCTAAATCTGGATTGAAATTATTTTTCATTCTAATTCATAGAAATGGAGTAGCGTGCAATGGTGTCGTCTCATACTACTGTGAGTTAGTAGAAAAATTTGTGGGCACAAAATGGGTGATCAGTGTCTTATTCTCTTCTGTTTGTGCCTTGTCTTTAGCTTTTTCTTCTATATTTAAAATTATGTACAGGCAAGGCTACCCTCTAAATCTGGATTGAAATTATTTTTCATTCTAATTCATAGAAATGGAGTAGCGTGCAATGGTGTCGTCTCATACAACTGTGAGTTAGTAGAAAGAATTTGTGGGCACAAAATGGGTGATCAGTGATTATTCTCTTCTGTTTGGGCCTTGTCTTTAGCTTTTTCTTCTATATTTAACATTATGTGCGGGGCAGGTCCCCTCTAAATCTGAATTGAAATTATTTTTCATTCTAATTCATAGAAATGGAGTAGCGTGCAACGGTGTCATCTCATACCACTGTGAGTTAGTAGAATAATTTGCGGGCACAAAATTGGTGATCAGTGAATTATTCTCTTCTGTTTGTGCCTTGTCTTTACCTTTTTCTTCTATATTTAAGATTATGTAGAGGCAAGGCCCCTCTCTAAATCTGGATTGAAATTATTTTTCATTCTAATTCATAGAAATGGAGTAGCGTGCAATGGTTTCGTCTCATACAACTGTGAGTTAGTAGAAAAATTTGTGGGCACAAAATGGGTGATCAGTGTCTTATTCTCTTCTGTTAGTGCCTTGTCTTTAACCTTTTCTTCTATATTTAACATTATGTAGAGGCAAGGCCCCTTTCTAAATCTGTATTGAAATTATTTTTCATTCTAATTCATAGAAATGGAGTAGCGTGCAATGGTGTCGTCTCATACAACTGTGAGTTAGTAGAAAAATTTGTGGGCAAAAATTGGGTGATCAGTGTCTTATTCTCTTCTGTTTGTGCCTTGTCTTTAGCTTTTTCTTCTATATTTAACATTATGTAGAGGCAAGGCACCCCTCTAAATCTGGATTGAAATTATTTTTCATTCTAATTCATAGAAATGGAGTAGCGTGCAATGGTGTCGTCTCATACAACTATGAGTTAGTAGAAAAATTTGTGGGCACAAAATGGGTGATCAGTGTCTTATTCTCTTCTGTTTGTGCCTTGTCTTTACCTTTTTCTTCTATATTTAACATTATGTAGAGGCAAGGCCCCCCTCTAAATCTGGATTGAAATTATTTTTCATTCTAATTCATAGAAACGGAGTAACGTGCAATGGTGTCTTCTCATACAACTGTCAGTTAGTAGAAAAATTTGTGGGCACAAAATGGGTGATCAGTGTCTTATTCTCTTCTGTTTGTGCCTTGTCTTTAGCTTTTTCTTCTATATTTAACATTATGTAGAGGCAAGGCCCCCCTCTAAATCTGGATTGAAATTATTTTTCATTCTAATTCATAGAAATGGAGTAACGTGCAATAGTGACGTCTCATACAATTGTGAGTTAGTAGAAAAATTTGTGGGCACAAAATGGGTGATCAGTGTCTTATTCTCTTCTGTTTGTGCCTTGTCTTTAGCTTTTTCTTCTATATTTAACATTATGTAGAGGCAAGGCCCCACTCTAAATCTGGATTGAAATTATTTTTCATTCTAATTCATAGAAATGGAGTAGCGTGCAATGGTGTCGTCTCATACAACTGTGAGTTAGTAGAGAAATTTGTGGGCACAAAATGGGTGATCAGTGTCTTATTCTCTTCTGTTTGTGCCTTGTCTTTAGCTTTTTCTTCTATATTTAACATTATGTAGAGGCAAGGCCACCCTCTAATTCTGGATTGAAATTATTTTTCATTCTAATTCATAGAAATGGAGTAGCGTGCAATGGTGTCGTCTCATACAACTGTGAGTTAGTAGAAAGAATTTGTGGGCACAAAATGGGTGATCAGTGATTATTCTCTTCTGTTTGGGCCTTGTCTTTAGCTTTTTCTTCTATATTTAACATTATGTGCGGGGCAGGTCCCCTCTAAATCTGAATTGAAATTATTTTTCATTCTAATTCATAGAAATGGAGTAGCGTGCAATGGTGTCGTCTCATACAACTGTGAGTTAGTAGAAAAATTTGTGGGCACAAAATGGGTGATCAGTGATTATTCTCTTCTGTTTGGGCCTTGTCTTTAGCTTTTTCTTCTATATTTAACATTATGTAGAGGCAAGGCCCCCCTCTAAATCTGGATTGATATTATTTTTCATTCTAATTCATAGAAATGGAGTAGCGTGCAATGGTGTCGTCTCATACAATTGTGAGTTAGTAGAAAAATTTGTGGGCACAAAATGGGTGATCAGTGTCTTATTCTCTTCCGTTTGTGCCTTGTCTTTAGCTTTTTCTTCTATATTTAACATTATGTAGAGGCAAGGCCCCCCTCTAAATCTGGATTGATATTATTTTTCATTCTAATTCATAGAAATGGAGTAGCGTGCAATGGTGTCGTCTCATACTACTGTGAGTTAGTAGAAAAATTTGTGGGCACAAAATGGGTGATCAGTGTCTTATTCTCTTCTGTTTGTGCCTTGTCTTTAGCTTTTTCTTCTATATTTAACATTATGTAGAGGCAAGGCCACCCTCTAAATCTGGATTGAAATTATTTTTCATTCTAATTCATAGAAATGGAGTAGCGTGCAATGGTGTCGTCTCATACAACTCTGAGTTAGTAGAAAAATATGTGGGCACAAAATGGGTGATCATTGACTTATTCTCTTCTGCTTGTGCCTTGTCTTTAGCTTTTTCTTCTATATTTAACATTATGTAGAGGCAAGGCCCCCCTCTAAATCTGGATTGAAATTATTTTTCATTCTAATTCATAGAAATGGAGTAACGTGCAATGGTGTCTTCTCATACAACTGTCAGTTAGTAGAAAAATTTGTGGGCACAAAATGGGTGATCAGTGTCTTATTCTCTTCTGTTTGTGCCTTGTCTTTAGCTTTTTCTTCTATATTTAACATTATGTAGAGGCAAGGCCCCCCTCTAAATCAGGATTGAAATTATTTTTCATTCTAATTCATAGAAATGGAGTAACGTGCAATAGTGACGTCTCATACAATTGTGAATTAGTAGAAAAATTTGTGGGCACAAAATGGGTGATCAGTGTCTTATTCTCTTCTGTTTGTGCCTTGTCTTTAGCTTTTTCTTCTATATTTAACATTATGTAGAGGCAAGGCCCCCCTCTAAATCTGGATTGAAATTATTTTTCATTCTAATTCATAGAAATGGGTAGCGTGCAATGGTGTCATCTCATACAACTGTGAGTTAGTAGAAAAATTTTTGGGCACAAAATGGGTGATCAGTGTTTTATTCTCTTCTGTTTGGGCCTAGTCTTTAGCTTTTTCTTCTATATTTAACATTATGTAGAGGCAAGGCCCCCCTCTAAATCTGGATTGAAATTATTTTTCATTCTAATTCATAGAAATGGAGTAGCGTGCAATGGTGTCATCACATACAACTGTGAGTTAGTAGAAAAATTTGTGGGCACAAAATGGGTGATCATTGACTTATTCTCTTCTGTTTGTGCCTTGTCTTTAGCTTTTTCTTCTATATTTAACATTATGTAGAGGCAAGGCCCCCCTCTAAATCTGGATTGAAATTATTTTTCATTCTAATTCATAGAAATGGAGTAGCGTGCAATGGTGTCTTCTCATACAACTATGAGTTAGTAGAAAAAATTTGTGGGCACAAAATGGGTGATCAGTGTCTTATTCTCTTCTGTTTGTGCCTTGTCTTTACCTTTTTCTTCTATATTTAACATTATGTAGAGGCAAAGCCCCCCTCTAAATCTGGATTGAAATTATTTTTCATTCTAATTCATAGAAATGGAGTAGCGTGCAATGGTGTCGTCTCATACAACTGTGAGTTAGTAGAAAAATTTGTGGGCACAAAATGGGTGATCAGTGTCTTATTCTCTTCTGTTTGTGCCTTGTCTTTAGCTTTTTCTTCTATATTTAACATTATGTAGAGGCAAGGCCACCCTCTAATTCTGGATTGAAATTATTTTTCATTCTAATTCATAGAAATGGAGTAGCGTGCAATGGTGTCGTCTCATACAACTGTGAGTTAGTAGAAAGAATTTGTGGGCACAAAATGGGTGATCAGTGATTATTCTCTTCTGTTTGGGCCTTGTCTTTAGCTTTTTCTTCTATATTTAACATTATGTGCAGGGCAGGTCCCCTCTAAATCTGAATTGAAATTATTTTTCATTCTAATTCATAGAAATGGAGTAGCGTGCAATGGTGTCGTCTCATACAACTGTGAGTTAGTAGAAAGAATTTGAGGGCACAAAATGGGTGATCAGTGATTATTCTCTTCTGTTTGGGCCTTGTCTTTAGCTTTTTCTTCTATATTTAACATTATGTAGAGGCAAGGCCCCCCTCTAAATCTGGATTGATATTATTTTTCATTCTAATTCATAGAAATGGAGTAGCGTGCAATGGTGTCGTCTCATACAACTGTGAGTTAGTAGAAAAATTTGTGGGCACAAAATGGGTGATCATTGACTTATTCTCTTCCGTTTGTGCCTTGTCTTTAGCTTTTTCTTCTATATTTAACATTATGTAGAGGCAAGGCCCCCCTCTAAATCTGGATTGATATTATTTTTCATTCTAATTCATAGAAATGGAGTAGTGTGCAATGGTGTCGTCTCATACAACTGTGAGTTAGTAGAAAAATTTGTGGGCACAAAATGGGTGATCAGTGTCTTATTCTCTTCTGTTTGTGCCTTGTCTTTAGCTTTTTCTTCTATATTTAACATTATGTAGAGGCAAGGCCCCCCTCTAAATCTGGATTGAAATTATTTTTCATTCTAATTCATAGAAATGGAGTAGCGTGCAATGGTGTCGTCTCATACTACTGTGAGTTAGTAGAAAAATTTGTGGGCACAAAATGGGTGATCAGTGTCTTATTCTCTTCTGTTTGTGCCTTGTCTTTAGCTTTTTCTTCTATATTTAAAATTATGTACAGGCAAGGCTACCCTCTAAATCTGGATTGAAATTATTTTTCATTCTAATTCATAGAAATGGAGTAGCGTGCAATGGTGTCGTCTCATACAACTGTGAGTTAGTAGAAAGAATTTGTGGGCACAAAATGGGTGATCAGTGATTATTCTCTTCTGTTTGGGCCTTGTCTTTAGCTTTTTCTTCTATATTTAACATTATGTGCGGGGCAGGTCCCCTCTAAATCTGAATTGAAATTATTTTTCATTCTAATTCATAGAAATGGAGTAGCGTGCAACGGTGTCATCTCATACCACTGTGAGTTAGTAGAATAATTTGCGGGCACAAAATTGGTGATCAGTGAATTATTCTCTTCTGTTTGTGCCTTGTCTTTACCTTTTTCTTCTATATTTAAGATTATGTAGAGGCAAGGCCCCTCTCTAAATCTGGATTGAAATTATTTTTCATTCTAATTCATAGAAATGGAGTAGCGTGCAATGGTTTCGTCTCATACAACTGTGAGTTAGTAGAAAAATTTGTGGGCACAAAATGGGTGATCAGTGTCTTATTCTCTTCTGTTAGTGCCTTGTCTTTAACCTTTTCTTCTATATTTAACATTATGTAGAGGCAAGGCCCCTTTCTAAATCTGTATTGAAATTATTTTTCATTCTAATTCATAGAAATGGAGTAGCGTGCAATGGTGTCGTCTCATACAACTGTGAGTTAGTAGAAAAATTTGTGGGCAAAAATTGGGTGATCAGTGTCTTATTCTCTTCTGTTTGTGCCTTGTCTTTAGCTTTTTCTTCTATATTTAACATTATGTAGAGGCAAGGCACCCCTCTAAATCTGGATTGAAATTATTTTTCATTCTAATTCATAGAAATGGAGTAGCGTGCAATGGTGTCGTCTCATACAACTGTGAGTTAGTAGAAAAATCTGTGGGCACAAAATGGGTGATCAGTGACTTATTCTCTGCTGTTTGTGCCTTGTCTTTACCTTTTTCTTCTATATTTAACATTATGTAGAGGCAAGGCCCCCCTCTAAATCTGGATTGAAATTATTTTTCATTCTAATTCATAGAAATGGAGTAGCGTGCAATGGTGTCGTCTCATACAACTGTGAGGTAGTAGAAAAATTTGTGGGCACAAAATGGGTGATCATTGACTTATTCTCTTCTGTTTGTGCCTTGTCTTTAGCTTTTTGTTCTATATTTAACATTATGTAGAGGCTAGGCCCCCCTCTAAATCTGGATTGAAATTATTTTTCATTCTAATTCATAGAAATGGAGTAGCGTGCAATGGTGTCGTCTCATACAACTGTGAGTTAGTAGACAAATTTGTGGGCACAAAATGGGTGATCAGTGTTGTTTTCTCCTCTGTTTGTGCCTTGTCTTTAGCTTTTTCTTCTATATTTAACATTATGTAGAGGCAAGGCCCCCCTCTAAATCTGGATTGAAATTATTTTTCATTCTAATTCATAGAAATGGAGTAGCGTGCAATGGTGTCGTCTCATACAACTGTGAGTTAGTAGAATAATTTGCGGGCACAAAATGGGTGATCAGTGAATTATTCTCTTCTGTTTGTGCCTTGTCTTTACCTTTTTCTTCTATATTTAAGATTATGTAGAGGCAAGGCCCCTCTCTAAATCTGGATAGAAATTATTTTTCATTCTAATTCATAGAAATGGAGTAGCGTGCAATGGTGTCGTCTCATACAACTGTGAGTTAGTAGAAAACTTTGTGGGCACAAAATGTTTGATCAGATTCTTATTCTCTTCTGTTTGTGCCTTGTCTTTAGCTTTTTCTTCTATATTTAACATTATGTAGAGGCAAGGCCCCTTTCTAAATCTGGATTGAAATTATTTTTCATTCTAATTCATAGAAATGGAGTAGCGTGCAATGGTTTCGTCTCATACAACTGTGAGTTAGTAGAAAAATTTGTGGACACAAATTGGGTGATCAGTGTCTTATTCTCTTCTGTTTGTGCCTTGTCTTAAGCTTTTTCTTCTATATTTAACATTATGTAGAGGCAAGGCACCCCTCTAAATCTGGATTGAAATTATTTTTCATTCTAATTCATAGAAATGGAGTAGCGTGCAATGGTGTCGTCTCATACAACTGTGAGTTAGTAGACAAATTTGTGGGCACAAAATGGGTGATCAGTGTTGTTTTCTCCTCTGTTTGTGCCTTGTCTTTAGCTTTTTCTTCTATATTTAAGATTATGTAGAGGCAAGGCCCCCCTCTAAATCTGGATTGAAATTATTTTTCATTCTAATTCATAGAAATGGAGTAGCGTGCAATGGTGTCGTCTCATACAACTGTGAGTTAGTAGACAAATTTGTGGGCACAAAATGGGTGATCAGTGTTGTTTTCTCCTCTGTTTGTGCCTTGTCTTTAGCTTTTTCTTCTATATTTAACATTATGTAGAGGCAAGGCCCCCCTCTAAATCTGGATTGAAATTATTTTTCATTCTAATTCATAGAAATGGAGTAGCGTGCAATGGTGTCGTCTCATACAACTGTGAGTTAGTAGAATAATTTGCGGGCACAAAATGGGTGATCAGTGAATTATTCTCTTCTGTTTGTGCCTTGTCTTTACCTTTTTCTTCTATATTTAAGATTATGTAGAGGCAAGGCCCCTCTCTAAATCTGGATAGAAATTATTTTTCATTCTAATTCATAGAAATGGAGTAGCGTGCAATGGTGTCGTCTCATACAACTGTGAGTTAGTAGAAAACTTTGTGGGCACAAAATGTTTGATCAGATTCTTATTCTCTTCTGTTTGTGCCTTGTCTTTAGCTTTTTCTTCTATATTTAACATTATGTAGAGGCAAGGCCCCTTTCTAAATCTGGATTGAAATTATTTTTCATTCTAATTCATAGAAATGGAGTAGCGTGCAATGGTTTCGTCTCATACAACTGTGAGTTAGTAGAAAAATTTGTGGACACAAATTGGGTGATCAGTGTCTTATTCTCTTCTGTTTGTGCCTTGTCTTAAGCTTTTTCTTCTATATTTAACATTATGTAGAGGCAAGGCACCCCTCTAAATCTGGATTGAAATTATTTTTCATTCTAATTCATAGAAATGGAGTAGCGTGCAATGGTGTCGTCTCATACAACTGTGAGTTAGTAGACAAATTTGTGGGCACAAAATGGGTGATCAGTGTTGTTTTCTCCTCTGTTTGTGCCTTGTCTTTAGCTTTTTCTTCTATATTTAAGATTATGTAGAGGCAAGGCCCCCCTCTAAATCTGGATTGAAATTATTTTTCATTCTAATTCATAGAAATGGAGTAGCGTGCAATGGTGTCGTCTCATACAACTGTGAGTTAGTAGAATAATTTGCGGGCACAAAATGGGTGATCAGTGAATTATTCTCTTCTGTTTGTGCCTTGTCTTTACCTTTTTCTTCTATATTTAAGATTATGTAGAGGCAAGGCCCCTCTCTAAATCTGGATAGAAATTATTTTTCATTCTAATTCATAGAAATGGAGTAGCGTGCAATGGTGTCGTCTCATACAACTGTGAGTTAGTAGAAAAATTTGTGGGCACAAAATGTTTGATCAGATTCTTATTCTCTTCTGTTTGTGCCTTGGCTTTAGCTTTTTCTTCTATATTTAACATTATGTAGAGGCAAGGCCCCTTTCTAAATCTGGATTGAAATTATTTTTCATTCTAATTCATAGAAATGGAGTAGCGTGCAATGGTGTCGTCTCATACAACTGTGAGTTAGTAGAAAAATTTGTGGGCACAAATTGGGTGATCAGTGTCTTATGCTCTTCTGTTTGTGCTTGTCTTTACCTTTTTCTTCTATATTTAACATTATGTAGAGGCAAGGCACCCCTCTAAATCTGGATTGAAATTATTTTTCATTCTAATTCATAGAAATGGAGTAGCGTGCAATGGTGTCGTCTCATACAACTGTGAGTTAGTAGAAAAATCTGTGGGCACAAAATGGGGGATCAGTGACTTATTCTCTGCTGTTTGTGCCTTGTCTTTACCTTTTTCTTCTATATTTAACATTATGTAGAGGCAAGGCCCCCCTCTAAATCTGGATTGAAATTATTTTTCATTCTAATTCATAGAAATGGAGTCGCGTGCAATGGTGTCGTCTCATACAACTGTGAGGTAGTAGAAAAATTTGTGGGCACAAAATGGGTGATCATTGACTTATTCTCTTCTGTTTGTGCCTTGTCTTTAGCTTTTTCTTCTATATTTAACATTATGTAGAGGCTAGGCCCACCTCTAAATCTGGATTGAAATTATTTTTCATTCTAATTCATAGAAATGGAGTAGCGTGCAATGGTGTCGTCTCATACAACTGTGAGTTAGTAGACAAATTTGTGGGCACAAAATGGGTGATCAGTGTTGTTTTCTCTTCTGTTTGTGCCTTGTCTTTTGCTTTTTCTTCTATATTTAAGAATATGTAGAGGCAAGGCCCCCCTCTAAATCTGGATTGAAATTATTTTTCATTCTAATTCATAGAAATGGAGTAGCGTGCAGTGGTGTCGTCTCATACAACTGTGAGGTATTAGAAAAATTTGTGGGCACAAAATGGGTGATCAGTGTCTTATTCTCTTCTGTTTGTGCCTTGTCTTTAGCTTTTTCTTCCATATTTAACATTATGTAGAGGCAAGGCGCCCCTCTAAATCTGGATTGAAATTATTTTTCATTCTAATTCATAGAAATGGAGTAACGTGCAATGGTGTCGTCTCATACAACTGTGAGTTAGTAGAAAAATTTGTGGGCACAAAATGTTTGATCAGAGCCTTATTCTCTTCTGTTTGTGCCTTGTCTTTACCTTTTTCTTCTATATTTAGTATTATGTAGAGGCAAGGCGCCCCTCTAAATCTGGATTGAAATTATTTTTCATTCTAATTCATAGAAATGGAGTAACGTGAAATGGTGTCGTCTCATACACCTGTGAGTTAGTAGAAAAATTTGTGGGCACAAAATGGGTGATCAGTGACTTATTCTCTTCTGTTTGAGCCTTGTCTTTAGCTTTTTCTTCTATAGTTAACATTATGTAGAGGCAGGACCCCCTCTAAATCTAGATTGAAATTATTTTGCATTCTAATTCATAGAAATGGAGTAGCGTGCAATGGTGTCGTCTCATACAACTGTGAGTTAGTAGAAAAATTTGTGGGCACAAAATGGGTGATCAGTGTCTTATTCTCTTCTGTTTGTGCCTTGTTTCTACCTTTTTCTTCTATATTTAACATTATGTAGAGGCAAGGCCCCCCTCTAAATCTGGATTGAAATTATTTTGCATTCTAATTCATAGAAATGGAGTAGCGTGCAATGGTGTCGTCTCATACAACTGTGAGTTAGTAGAAAAATTTGTGGGCACAAAATGTTTGATCAGAGTCTTATTCTCTTCTGTTTATGCCTTGTCTTTAGCTTTTTCTTCTATATTTAACATTATGTAGAGGCAAGGCCCCCCTCTAAATCTGAATTGAAAGTATTTTTAATTCTGATTCATAGAAATGGAGTAGCGTGCAATGGTGTCGTCTCATACAACTGTGAGTTAGTAGAAAAATTTGTGGGCACAAAATGTTTGATCAGAGTCTTATTCTCTTCTGTTTGTGCCTTGTCTTTAGCTTTTTCTTCTATATTTAACATTCTGTAGAGGCAAGGCCCACCTCTAAATCTGGATTGAAATTATTTTTCATTCTAATTCATAGAAATGGAGTAGCGTGCAATGGTATCGTCTCATACAACTCTGAGTTAGTAGAATAATTTGTGGGCACAAAATGGGTGATCAGTGAATTATTCTCTTCTGTTTGTGCCTTGTCTTTACGTTTTTCTTCTATATATAACATTATGTAGAAGCAAGGCCCCTCTCTAAATCTGGATTGAAATTATTTTTCATTCTAATTCATAGACATGGAGTAGCGTGCAATGGTGTCGTCTCATACAACTGTGAGTTAGTAGAAAAATTTGTGGGCACAAAATGTTTGATCAGAGTCTTATTCTCTTCTGTTTCTGCCTTGTCTTTAGCTTTTTCTTCTATATTTAAAATTATGTAGAGGCAAGCCCCCCCCTCTAAATCTGGAATGAAATTATTTTTCAGTCTAATTCATAGAAATGGAGTAGCGTGCAATGGTGTCGTCTCATACAACTGTGAGTTAGTAGAAAAATTTGTGGGCACAAAATGGGTGATCAGTGTCTGAATCTCTTCTGTTTGTGCCTTGTCTTTAGCTTTTTCTTCTATATATAACATTATGTAGAGGCAAGGCCCCCCCCCTAAATCTGGATTGAAATTATTTTTCATTCTAATTCATAGAAATGGAGTAGCGTGCAATGGTGTCGTCTCATAAAACTGTGAGTTAGTAGGAAAAATTGTGGGCACAAAATGTGTGATCAGTGTCTTATTCTCTTCTGTTTGTGACTTGTCTTTAGCTTTTTCTTCTATATTTAACATTATGTAGAGGCAAGGCCCCCCTCTACATCTGGATTGAAATTATTTTTCATTCTAATTCATAGAAATGGAGTAGCGTGCAATGGTGTCGTCTCATACAACTGTGAGTTAGTAGATAAAATTGTGGGCACAAAATGGGTGATCAGTGTCTTATTCTCTTCTGTTTGTGCCTTGTCTTTAGCTTTTTCTTCTATATTTAACATTATGTAGAGGCAAGGCCCCCCTCTAAATCTGGATTGAAATTATTTTTCATTCTAATTCATAGAAATGGAGTAACGTCCAATGGTGTCGTCTCATACAACTGTGAGTTAGTAGAAAAATTTGTGGGCACAAAATGGGTGATCAGTGTCTTATTCTCTTCTGCTTGTGCCTTGTCTTTAGCATTTTCTTCTATATTTAACATTATGTAGAGGCAAGGCCCCCCTCTAAATCTGGATTGAAATTATTTTTCATTCTAATTCATAGAAATGGAGTAGTGTGCAATGGTGTCGTCTCATACAACTGTGAGTTAGTAGAAAAATTTTTGGGCACAAAATGGGTGATCAGTGTCTTATTCTCTTCTGTTTGTGCCTTGTCTTTAGCTTTTTCTTCTATATTTAACATTATGTAGAGGCATGGCGCCCCTCTAAATCTGGATTGAAATTATTTTTCATTCTAATTCATAGAAATGGAGTAGCGTGCAATGGTGTCGTCTCATACAACTGTGAGTTAGTAGAAAAACTTGTGGGCACAAAATGTTTGATCAGAGACTTATTCTCTTCTGTTTGTGCTTTGTCTTTACCTTTTCCTTCTATATTTAACATTATGTAGAGGCAAGGCCCCTTCTAAATCTGGATTGAAATTATTTTTCATTCTAATTCATAGAAATGGAATAGCGTGCAATGGTGTCGTCTCATAAAACTGTGAGTTAGTAGAAAGAATTTGTGGGCACAAAATGGGTGATCAGTGATTATTCTCTTCTGTTTGGGCCTTTTCTTTAGCTTTTTCTTCTATATTTAACATTATGTGCAGGGCAGGCCCCCCTCTAAATCTGAATTGAAATTATTTTTCATTCTAATTCATAGAAATGGAGTACCGTGCAATGGTGTCGTCTCATACAACTGTGAATTAGTAGAAAAAATTGTGGTCACAAAATGGGTGATCAGTGACTTTTTCTCTTTTGTTTGTGCCTTGTCTTTAGCTTTTTCTTCTATATTTAACATTATGTAGAGGCAAGGCCCCCCTCTAAATCTGTATTGAAATTATTTTTCATTCTAATTCATAGACATGGAGTAGCGTGCAATGGTGTCGTCTCATACAACTGTGAGTTAGTAGAAAAATTTGTGGGCACAAAATGTTTGATCAGAGTCTTATTCTCTTCTGTTTCTGCCTTGTCTTTAGCTTTTTCTTCTATATTTAAAATTATGTAGAGGCAAGCCCCCCCCTCTAAATCTGGAATGAAATTATTTTTCAGTCTAATTCATAGAAATGGAGTAGCGTGCAATGGTGTCGTCTCATACAACTGTGAGTTAGTAGAAAAATTTGTGGGCACAAAATGGGTGATCAGTGTCTTAATCTCTTCTGTTTGTGCCTTGTCTTTAGCTTTTTCTTCTATATATAACATTATGTAGAGGCAAGGCCCCCCCCCTAAATCTGGATTGAAATTATTTTTCATTCTAATTCATAGAAATGGAGTAGCGTGCAATGGTGTCGTCTCATAAAACTGTGAGTTAGTAGGAAAAATTGTGGGCACAAAATGTGTGATCAGTGTCTTATTCTCTTCTGTTTGTGACTTGTCTTTAGCTTTTTCTTCTATATTTAACATTATGTAGAGGCAAGGCCCCCCTCTACATCTGGATTGAAATTATTTTTCATTCTAATTCATAGAAATGGAGTAGCGTGCAATGGTGTCGTCTCATACAACTGTGAGTTAGTAGATAAAATTGTGGGCACAAAATGGGTGATCAGTGTCTTATTCTCTTCTGTTTGTGCCTTGTCTTTAGCTTTTTCTTCTATATTTAACATTATGTAGAGGCAAGGCCCCCCTCTAAATCTGGATTGAAATTATTTTTCATTCTAATTCATAGAAATGGAGTAACGTCCAATGGTGTCGTCTCATACAACTGTGAGTTAGTAGAAAAATTTGTGGGCACAAAATGGGTGATCAGTGTCTTATTCTCTTCTGCTTGTGCCTTGTCTTTAGCATTTTCTTCTATATTTAACATTATGTAGAGGCAAGGCCCCCCTCTAAATCTGGATTGAAATTATTTTTCATTCTAATTCATAGAAATGGAGTAGTGTGCAATGGTGTCGTCTCATACAACTGTGAGTTAGTAGAAAAATTTGTGGGCTCAAAATGGGTGATCAGTGTCTTATTCTCTTCTGTTTGTGCCTTGTCTTTAGCTTTTTCTTCTATATTTAACATTATGTAGAGGCATGGCGCCCCTCTAAATCTGGATTGAAATTATTTTTCATTCTAATTCATAGAAATGGAGTAGCGTGCAATGGTGTCGTCTCATACAACTGTGAGTTAGTAGAAAAACTTGTGGGCACAAAATGTTTGATCAGAGACTTATTCTCTTCTGTTTGTGCTTTGTCTTTACCTTTTCCTTCTATATTTAACATTATGTAGAGGCAAGGCCCCTTCTAAATCTGGATTGAAATTATTTTTCATTCTAATTCATAGAAATGGAATAGCGTGCAATGGTGTCGTCTCATAAAACTGTGAGTTAGTAGAAAGAATTTGTGGGCACAAAATGGGTGATCAGTGATTATTCTCTTCTGTTTGGGCCTTGTCTTTAGCTTTTTCTTCTATATTTAACATTATGTGCAGGGCAGGCCCCCCTCTAAATCTGAATTGAAATTATTTTTCATTCTAATTCATAGAAATGGAGTACCGTGCAATGGTGTCGTCTCATACAACTGTGAGTTAGTAGAAAAATTTGTGGGCACAAAATGGGTGATCAGTGTCTTAATCTCTTCTGTTTGTGCCTTGTCTTTAGCTTTTTCTTCTATATATAACATTATGTAGAGGCAAGGCCCCCCCCCTAAATCTGGATTGAAATTATTTTTCATTCTAATTCATAGAAATGGAGTAGCGTGCAATGGTGTCGTCTCATAAAACTGTGAGTTAGTAGGAAAAATTGTGGGCACAAAATGTGTGATCAGTGTCTTATTCTCTTCTGTTTGTGACTTGTCTTTAGCTTTTTCTTCTATATTTAACATTATGTAGAGGCAAGGCCCCCCTCTACATCTGGATTGAAATTATTTTTCATTCTAATTCATAGAAATGGAGTAGCGTGCAATGGTGTCGTCTCATACAACTGTGAGTTAGTAGATAAAATTGTGGGCACAAAATGGGTGATCAGTGTCTTATTCTCTTCTGTTTGTGCCTTGTCTTTAGCTTTTTCTTCTATATTTAACATTATGTAGAGGCAAGGCCCCCCTCTAAATCTGGATTGAAATTATTTTTCATTCTAATTCATAGAAATGGAGTAACGTCCAATGGTGTCGTCTCATACAACTGTGAGTTAGTAGAAAAATTTGTGGGCACAAAATGGGTGATCAGTGTCTTATTCTCTTCTGCTTGTGCCTTGTCTTTAGCATTTTCTTCTATATTTAACATTATGTAGAGGCAAGGCCCCCCTCTAAATCTGGATTGAAATTATTTTTCATTCTAATTCATAGAAATGGAGTAGTGTGCAATGGTGTCGTCTCATACAACTGTGAGTTAGTAGAAAAATTTGTGGGCTCAAAATGGGTGATCAGTGTCTTATTCTCTTCTGTTTGTGCCTTGTCTTTAGCTTTTTCTTCTATATTTAACATTATGTAGAGGCATGGCGCCCCTCTAAATCTGGATTGAAATTATTTTTCATTCTAATTCATAGAAATGGAGTAGCGTGCAATGGTGTCGTCTCATACAACTGTGAGTTAGTAGAAAAACTTGTGGGCACAAAATGTTTGATCAGAGACTTATTCTCTTCTGTTTGTGCTTTGTCTTTACCTTTTCCTTCTATATTTAACATTATGTAGAGGCAAGGCCCCTTCTAAATCTGGATTGAAATTATTTTTCATTCTAATTCATAGAAATGGAATAGCGTGCAATGGTGTCGTCTCATAAAACTGTGAGTTAGTAGAAAGAATTTGTGGGCACAAAATGGGTGATCAGTGATTATTCTCTTCTGTTTGGGCCTTGTCTTTAGCTTTTTCTTCTATATTTAACATTATGTGCAGGGCAGGCCCCCCTCTAAATCTGAATTGAAATTATTTTTCATTCTAATTCATAGAAATGGAGTACCGTGCAATGGTGTCGTCTCATACAACTGTGAATTAGTAGAAAAAATTGTGGTCACAAAATGGGTGATCAGTGACTTTTTCCCTTTTGTTTGTGCCTTGTCTTTAGCTTTTTCTTCTATATTTAACATTATGTAGAGGCAAGGCCCCCCTCTAAATCTGGATTGAAATTATTTTTCATTCTAATTCATAGAAATGGAGTAGCGTGCAATGGTGTCGTCTCATACAAATGTGAGTTAGCAGAAAAATTTGTGGGCCAAAAATGGGTGATCAGTGACTTATTCTCTTCTGTTTGGGCCTTGTCTTTAGCTTTGTCTTCTATATTTAACATTATGTAGAGGCAAGGCCCCCCTCTAAATCTGGATTGAAATTATTTTTCATTCTAATTCATAGAAATGGAGTAGCGTGCAATGGTGTCGTCTCATACAAATGTGAATTAGTAGAAAAATTTGTGGGCACAAAATGGGTGATCAGTGACTTATTCTCTTGTGTTTGTGCCTTGTCTTTAGCTTTTTCTTCTATATTTAACATTATGTACAGGGCAGGCCCTCCTCTAAATCTGGCTAGAAATTATTATTCATTCTAATTCATAGAAATGGAGTAGCATGCAATGGTGTCGTCTCATACAACTGTGAGTTAGTAGAAAGAATTTGTGGGCACAAAATGGGTGATCAGTGTCTTAATCTCTTCTGTTTGTGCCTTGTCTTTACCTTTTTCTACTATATTTAACATTATGTAGAGGCAAGGCCCACCTCTAAATCTGGATTGAAATTATTTTTCATTCCAATTCATAGAAATGGAGTAGCATGCAATGGTGTCGTCTCATACAACTGTGAGTTAGTAGAAAAATCTGTGGGCACAAAATGGGTGATCAGTGACTTATTCTCTGCTGTTTGTGCCTTGTCTTTAGCTTTTTCTCCTATATTTAACATTATGTAGAGACAAGGCGCCCCTCTAAATCTCGATTGAAATTATTTTTCATTCTAATTCATAGAAATGGAGTAACGTCCAATGGTGTCGTCTCATACAACTGTGAGTTAGTAGAAAAATCTGTGGGCACAAAATGGGTGATCAGTGACTTATTCTCTGCTGTTTGTGCCTTGTCTTTAGCTTTTTCTTCTATATTTCACATTATGTAGAGGCAAGGCGCCCCTCTAAATCTGGATTGAAATTATTTTTCATTCTAATTCATAGAAATGGGGTAACGTCCAATGGTGTCGTCTCATACAACTGTGAGTTAGTAGAAAAATTTGTGGGCACAAAATGGGTGATCAGTGTCTTATTCTCTTCTGCTTGTGCCTTGTCTTTAGCATTTTCTTCTATATTTAACATTATGTAGAGGCAAGACCCCCCTCTAAATCTGGATTGAAATTATTTTGCATTCTAATTCATAGAAATCGAGTAGCGTGCAATGGTGTCGTCTCATACAACTGTGAGTTAGTAGAAAAATTTGTGGGCACAAAATGGGTGATCAGTGTCTTATTCTCTTCTGTTTTGCCTTGTCTTTATCTTTTTCTTCTATATTTAACATTATGTAGAGTCAATGCCCTCTCTAAATCTGGATTGAAATTATTTTTCATTCTAATTCATAGAAATGGAGTAGCGTGCAATGGTGTCGTCTCATACAACTGTGAGTTAGTAGAAAAATTTGCGAGCACAAAATGGGTGATCAGTGTCTTATTCTCTTCTGTTTGTGCCTTGTCTTTAACTTTTTCTGCTATATTTAACATTATGTAGAGGCAAGGCCCCCCTCTAAATCTGGATTGAAATTATTTTTCCTTCTATTTCATAGAAATGGAGTAGCGTGCAATGGTGTCGTCTCATACAACTGAGAGTTTGTAGAAAAATTTGTGGGCACAAAATGGGTGATCAGTGACTTATTCTCTTCTGTTTGTGCCTTGTCTTTAGCTTTTTCTTCTATATTTAACATTATGTACAGGGCAGGCCCCCCTCTAAAACTGGCTAGAAATTATTATTCATTCTAATTCATAGAAATGGAGTAGCGTGCAATGGTGTCGTCTCATACAACTGTGAGTTAGCAGAAAAATTTGTGGGCACAAAATGGGTGATCAGTGACTTATTCTCTTCTGTTTGAGCCTTGTCTTTAGCTTTTTCTTCTATAGTTAACATTATATAGAGGCAAGACCCCCCTCTAAATCTGGATTGAAATTATTTTTCATTCTAATTCATAGAAATGGAGTAGCGTGCAATGGTGTCGTCTCATACAACTGTGAGTTAGTAGAAAAATTTGCGAGCACAAAATGGGTGATCAGTGTCTTATTCTCTTCTGTTTGTGCCTTGTCTTTAACTTTTTCTGCTATATTTAACATTATGTAGAGGCAAGGCCCCCCTCTAAATCTGGATTGAAATTATTTTTCATTCTATTTCATAGAAATGGAGTAGTGTGCAATGGTGTCGTCTCATACAACTGAGAGTTTGTAGAAAAATTTGTGGGCACAAAATGGGTGATCAGTGACTTATTCTCTTCTGTTTGTGCCTTGTCTTTAGCTTTTTCTTCTATATTTAACATTATGTACAGGGCAGGCCCCCCTCTAAATCTGGCTAGAAATTATTATTCATTCTAATTCATAGAAATGGAGTAGCGTGCAATGGTGTCGTCTCATACAACTGTGAGTTAGTAGAAAGAATTTGTGGGCACAAAATGGGTGATTAGTGTCTTAATCTCTTCTGTTTGTGCCTTGTCTTCACCTTTTTCTTCTATGTTTAACATTATGTAGAGGCAAGGCCCCCCTCTAAATCTGGATTGAAATTATTTTTCATTCTAATTCATAGAAATGGTGTAACGTCCAATGGTGTCGTCTCATACAACTGTGAGTTAGTAGAAAAATTTGTGGGCACAAAATGGCTGATCAGTGTCTTATTCTCTACTGCTTGTGCCTTGTCTTTAGCATTTTCTTCTATATTTAACATTATGTAGAGGCAAGGCCCCCCTCTAAATCTGGATTGAAATTATTTTTCATTCTAATTCATAGAAATGGAGTAGCGTGCAATGGTGTCGTCTCATACAACTGTGAGTTAGTAGAAATATCTGTGGGCACAAAATGGGTGATCAGTGACTTATTCTCTGCTGTTTGTGCCTTGTCTTTAGCTTTTTCTTCTATATTTAACATTATGTAAAGGCAAGGCGCCCCTCTAAATCTGGATTGAAATTATTTTTCATTCTAATTCATAGAAATGGAGTAACGTCCAATGTTGTCGTCTCATACAACTGTGAGTTAGTATAAAAATCTGTGGGCACAAAATGGGTGATCAGTGACTTATTCTCTGCTGTTTGTGCCTTGTCTTTAGCTTTTTCTTCTATAATTCACATTATGTAGAGGCAAGGCGCCCCTCTAAATCTGGATTGAAATTATTTTTCATTGTAATTCATAGAAATGGAGTAACGTCCAATGGTGTCGTCTCATACAACTGTGAGTTAGTAGAAAAATTTGTGGGCACAAAATGGGTGATCAGTATCTTATTCTCTTCTGCTTGTGCCTTGTCTTTAGCATTTTCTTCTATATTTAACATTATGTAGAGGCAAGGCCCCCCTCTAAATCTGGATTGAAATTATTTTTCATTCTAATTCATAGAAATGGAGTAGCGTGCAATGGTGTCGTCTCATACAACAGTGAGTTAGTAGAAAAATTTGTGGGCACAAAATGTTTGATCAGAGTCTTATTCTCTTCTGTTTGTGCCTTGTCTTTACCTTTTCCTTCTATATTTGACATTATGAAGAGGCAAGGCCCCCCTCTAAATCTGGATTGAAATTATTTTTCATTCTAATTCATAGAAATGGAGTAGCGTGCAATGGTGTTGTCTCATACAACTGTGAGTTAGCAGAAAAATTTGTGGGCACAAAATGGGTGATCAGTGACTTATTCTCTTCTGTTTGAGCCTTGTCTTTAGCTTTTTCTTCTATAGTTAACATTATGTAGAGGCAAGTCCCCCCTCTAAATCTGGATTGAAATTATTTTGCATTCTAATTCATAGAAATGGAGTAGCGTGCAATGGTGTCGTCTCATACAACTGTGAGTTAGTAGAAAAATTTGTGGGCACAAAATGGGTGATCAGTGTCTTATTCTCTTCTGTTTGTGCCTTGTTTCTACCTTTTTCTTCTATATTTAACATTATGTAGAGGCAAGGCCCCCCTCTAAATCTGGATTGAAATTATTTTGCATTCTAATTCATAGAAATGGAGTAGCGTGCAATGGTGTCGTCTCATACAACTGTGAGTTAGTAGAAAAATTTGCGAGCACAAAATGGGTGATCAGTGTCTTATTCTCTTCTATTTGTGCCTTGTCTTTAACTTTTTCTGCTATATTTAACATTATGTAGAGGCAAGGCCCCCCTCTAAATCTGGATTGAAATTATTTTTCATTCTAATTCATAGAAATGGAGTAGCAGGCAATGGTGTCGTCTCATACAACTGTGAGTTAGTAGAAAAAATTGTGGGCACAAAATGGGTGATCAGTGTCTTATTCTCTTCTGTTTGTGCCTTGTCTTTAGCTTTTTCTTGTATATTTAACATTATGTAGAGGCAAGGCCCCCCTCTAAATCTGAATTGAAAGTATTTTTAATTCTGATTCATAGAAATGGAGTAGCGTGCAATGGTGTCGTCTCATACAACTGTGAGTTAGTAGAAAAATTTGTGGGCACAAAATGTTTGATCAGAGTCTTATTCTCTTCTGTTTGTGCCTTGTCTTTAGCTTTTTCTTCTATATTTAACATTATGTAGAGGCAAGGCCCACCTCTAAATCTGGATTGAAATTATTTTTCATTCTAATTCATAGAAATGGAGTAGCGTGCAATGGTATCGTCTCATACAACTCTGAGTTAGTAGAATAATTTGTGGGCACAAAATGGGTGATCAGTGAATTATTCTCTTCTGTTTGTGCCTTGTCTTTACGTTTTTCTTCTATAATTAACATTATGTAGAAGCAAGGCCCCTCTCTAAATCTGGATTGAAATTATTTTTCATTCTAATTCATAGACATGGAGTAGCGTGCAATGGTGTCGTCTCATAAAACTGTGAGTTAGTAGGAAAAATTGTGGGCACAAAATGTGTGATCAGTGTCTTATTCTCTTCTGTTTGTGACTTGTCTTTAGCTTTTTCTTCTATATTTAACATTATGTAGAGGCAAGGCCCCCCTCTAAATCTGGATTGAAATTATTTTTCATTCTAATTCATAGAAATGGAGTAGCGTGCAATGGTGTCGTCTCATACAACTGTGAGTTAGTAGATAAAATTGTGGGCACAAAATGGGTGATCAGTGTCTTATTCTCTTCTGTTTGTGCCTTGTCTTTAGCTTTTTCTTCTATATTTAACATTATGTAGAGGCAAGGCCCCCCTCTAAATCTGGATTGAAATTATTTTTCATTCTAATTCATAGAAATGGAGTAACGTCCAATGGTGTCGTCTCATACAACTGTGAGTTAGTAGAAAAATTTGTGGGCACAAAATGGGTGATCAGTGTCTTATTCTCTTCTGCTTGTGCCTTGTCTTTAGCATTTTCTTCTATATTTAACATTATGTAGAGGCAAGGCCCCCCTCTAAATCTGGATTGAAATTATTTTTCATTCTAATTCATAGAAATGGAGTAGTGTGCAATGGTGTCGTCTCATACAACTGTGAGTTAGTAGAAAAATTTGTGGGCACAAAATGGGTGATCAGTGTCTTATTCTCTTCTGTTTGTGCCTTGTCTTTAGCTTTTTCTTGTATATTTAACATTGTGCAGAGGCAAGGCCACCCTCTAAATCTGGATTGAAATTATTTTTCATTCTAATTCATAGAAATGGAGTAGCCTTCAATGGTGTCGTCTCATACAACTGTGAGTTAGTAGAAAAATTTGTGGGCACAAAATGTTTGATCAGAGTCTTATTCTCTTCTGTTTGTGCCTTGTCTTTACCTTTTCCTTCTATATTTAACATTATGTAGAGGCAAGGCCCCCTCTAAATCTGGATTGAAATTATTTTTCATTCTAATTCATAGAAATGGAGTAGCGTGCAATTGTGTCGTCTCATACAACTGTGAGTTAGTAGATAAAATTGTGGGCACAAAATGGGTGATCAGTGTCTTATTCTCTTCTGTTTGTGCCTTGTCTTTAGCTTTTTCTTCTATATTTAACATTATGTAGAGGCAAGGCCCCCCTCTAAATCTGGATTGAAATTATTTTTCATTCTAATTCATAGAAATGGAATAGCGTGCAATGGTGTCGTCTCATAAAACTGTGAGTTAGTAGAAAGAATTTGTGGGCACAAAATGGGTGATCAGTGATTATTCTCTTCTGTTTGTGCCTTGTCTTTAGCTTTTTCTTCTATATTTAACATTATGTGCAGGGCAGGCCCCCCTCTAAATCTGAATTGAAATTATTTTTCATTCTAATTCATAGAAATGGAGTACCGTGCAATGGTGTCGTCTCATACAACTGTGAATTAGTAGAAAAAATTGTGGGCACAAAATGGGTGATCAGTGACTTATTCTCTTTTGTTTGTGCCTTGTCTTTAGCTTTTTCTTCTATATTTAACATTATGTAGAGGCAAGGCCCCCCTCTAAATCTGGATTGAAATTATTTTTCATTCTAATTCATAGAAATGGAGTAACGTGAAATGGTGACGTCTCATACAACTGTGAGTTAGTAGCAAAATTTTTGGGTACAAAATGGGGGGTCAGTGTCTTATTCTCTTCTGTTTGTGCCTTGTCTTTACCTTTTTCTACTATATTTAACATTATGTAGAGGCAAGGCCCACCTCTAAATCTGGGTTGAAATAATTTTTCATTCTAATTCATAGAAATGGAGTAGCGTGCAATGGTGTCGTCTCATACAACTGTGAGTTAGTAGAAAAATTTGTGGGCACAAAATGTTTGATCAGAGTCTTATTCTCTTCTGTTTGTGCCTTGTCTTTACCTTTTCCTTCTATATTTAACATTATGTAGAGGCAAGGCCCCCCTCTAAATCTGGATTGAAATTATTTTTCATTCTAATTCATAGAAATGGAGTAGCGTGCAATGGTGTTGTCTCATACAACTGTGAGTTAGCAGAAAAATTTGTGGGCACAAAATGGGTGATCAGTGAATTATTCTCTTCTGTTTGAGCCTTGTCTTTAGCTTTTTCTTCTATAGTTAACATTATGTAGAGGCAAGACCCCCCTCTAAATCTGGATTGAAATTATTTTGCATTCTAATTCATAGAAATGGAGTAGCGTGCAATGGTGTCGTCTCATACAACTGTGAGTTAGTAGAAAAATTTGTGGGCACAAAATGGGTGATCAGTGTCTTATTCTCTTCTGTTTTGCCTGGTCTTTATCTTTTTCTTCTATATTTAACATTATGTAGAGTCAACGCCCTCTCTAAATCTGGATTGAAATTATTTTTCATTCTAATTCATAGAAATGGAGTAGCGTGCAATGGTGTCGTCTCATACAACTGTGAGTTAGTAGAAAAATTTGCGAGCACAAAATCGGTGATCAGTGTCTTATTCTCTTCTGTTTGTGCCTTGTCTTAAACTTTTTCTGCTATATTTAACATTATGTAGAGGCAAGGCCCCCCTCTAAATCTGGATTGAAATTATTTTTCATTCTATTTCATAGAAATGGAGTAGCGTGCAATGGTGTCGTCTCATACAACTGAGAGTTTGTAGAAAAATTTGTGGGCACAAAATGGGTGATCAGTGACTTATTCTCTTCTGTTTGTGCCTTGTCTTTAGCTTTTTCTTCTATATTTAACATTATGTACAGGGCAGGCCCCCCTCTAAATCTGGCTAGAAATTATTATTCATTCTAATTCATAGAAATGGAGTAGCGTGCAATGGTGTCGTCTCATACAACTGTGAGTTAGTCGAAAGAATTTGTGGGCACAAAATGGGTGATTAGTGTCTTAATCTCTTCTGTTTGTGCCTTGTCTTCACCTTTTTCTTCTATATTTAACATTATGTAGAGGCAAGGCCCCCCTCTAAATCTGGATTGAAATTATTTTTCATTCTAATTCATAGAAATGGTGTAACGTCCAATGGTGTCGTCTCATACAACTGTGAGTTAGTAGAAAAATTTGTGGGCACAAAATGGCTGATCAGTGTCTTATTCTCTACTGCTTGTGCCTTGTCTTTAGCATTTTCTTCTATATTTAACATTATGTAGAGGCAAGGCCCCCCTCTAAATCTGGATTGAAATTATTTTTCATTCTAATTCATAGAAATGGAGTAGCGTGCAATGGTGTCGTCTCATACAACTGTGAGTTAGTAGATAAAATTGTGGGCACAAAATGGGTGATCAGTGTCTTATTCTCTTCTGTTTGTGCCTTGTCTTTAGCTTTTTCTTCTATATTTAACATTATGTAGAGGCAAGGCGCCCCTCTAAATCTGGATTGAAATTATTTTTCATTCTATTTCATAGAAATGGAGTAACGTCCAATGGTGTCATCTCATACAACTGTGAGTTAGTAGAAAAATTTGTGGGCACAAAATGGGTGATCAGTGTCTTATTCTCTTCTGTATGTGCCTTGTCTTTAGCTTTTTCTTGTATATTTAACATTGTGCAGAGGCAAGGCCACCCTCTAAATCTGGATTGAAATTATTTTTCATTCTAATTCATAGAAATGGAGTGGCGTGCAATGGTGTCGTCTCATACAACTGTGAGTTAGTAGAAAAATTTGTGGGCACAAAATGTTTGATCAGAGTCTTATTCTCTTCTGTTTGTGCCTTGTCTTTACCTTTTCCTTCTATATTTAACATTATGTAGAGGCAAGGTCCCCCTCTAAATCTGGATTGATATTATTTTTCATTCTAATTCATAGAAATGGAGTAGCGTGCAATGGTGTCGTCTCATACAACTGTGAGTTAGTAGATAAAATTGTGGGCACAATATGGGTGATCAGTGTCTTATTCTCTTCTGTTTGTGCCTTGTCTTTAGCTTTTTCTTCTATATTTAACATTATGTAGAGGCAAGGCCCCCCTCTAAATCTGGATTGAAATTATTTTTCATTCTAATTCATAGAAATGGAGTAGCGTGCAATGGTGTCGTCTCATACAACTGTGAGTTAGTAGAAAAATCTGTGGGCACAAAATGGGTGATCAGTGACTTATTCTCTGCTGTTTGTGCCTTGTCTTTAGCTTTTTCTTCTATATTTAACATTATGTAGAGGCAAGGCGCCCCTCTAAATCTGGATTGAAATTATTTTTCATTCTAATTCATAGAAATGGAGTAGCGTGCAATGGTGTCGTCTCATACAACTGTGAGTTAGTAGAAAAACTTGTGGGCACAAAATGTTTGATCAGAGACTTATTCTCTTCTGTTTGTGCCTTGTCTTTACCTTTTCCTTCTATATTTAACATTATGTAGAGGCAAGGCCCCCCTCTAAATCTGGATTGAAATTATTTTTCATTCTAATTCATAGAAATGGAATAGCGTGCAATGGTGTCGTCTCATAAAACTGTGAGTTAGTAGAAAGAATTTGTGGGCACAAAATGGGTGATCAGTGATTATTCTCTTCTGTTTGGGCCTTGTCTTTAGCTTTTTCTTCTATATTTAACATTATGTGCAGGGCAGGCCCCCCTCTAAATCTGAATTGAAATTATTTTTCATTCTAATTCATAGAAATGGAGTAGCGTGCAATGGTGTCGTCTCATACAACTGTGAGTTAGTAGAAAAATCTGTGGGCACAAAATGGATGATCAGTGATTTATTCTCTGCTGTTTGTGCCTTGTCTTTAGCTTTTTCTTCTATATTTAACATTATGTAGAGGCAAGGCGCCCCTTTAAATCTGGATTGAAATTATTTTTCTTTCTAATTCATAGAAATGGAGTAACGTCCAATAGTGTCGTCTCATACAACTGTGAGTTAGTAGAAAAATCTGTGGGCACAAAATGGGTGATCAGTGATTTATTCTCTGCTGTTTGTGCCTTGTCTTTAGCTTTTTCTTCTATATTTAACATTATGTAGAGGCAAGGCGCCCCTCCAAATCTGGATTGAAATTATTTTTCATTCTAATTCATAGAAATGGAGTAGTGTGCAATGGTGTCGTCTCATACAACTGTGAGGTAGTAGAAAAATTTGTGGGCACAAAATGGGTGATCAGTGTCTTATTCTCTTCTGTTTGTGCCTTGTCTTTAGCTTTTTCTTGTATATTTAACATTGTGCAGAGGCAAGGCCACCCTCTAAATCTGGATTGAAATTATTTTTCATTCTAATTCATAGAAATGGAGTAGCGTGCAATGGTGTCGTCTCATACAACTGTGAGTTAGTAGAAAAATTTGTGGGCACAAAATGTTTGATCAGAGTCTTATTCTCTTCTGTTTGTGCCTTGTCTTTACCTTTTCCTTCTATATTTAACACTATGTAGAGGCAAGGCCCCCTCTAAATCTGGATTGAAATTATTTTTCATTCTAATTCATAGAAATGGAGTAGCGTGCAATGGTGTCGTCTCATACAACTGTGAGTTAGTAGAAAAAATAGTGGGCACAAAATGGGTGATCAGTGTCTTATTCTCTTCTGTTTATGCCTTGTCTTTAGCTTTTTCTTCTATATTTAACATTATGTAGAGGCAAGGTCCCCCTCTAAATCTGGATTGAAATTATTTTTCATTCTAATTCATAGATATGGAGTAGCGTGCAATGGTGTTGTCTCATACAACTGTGAGTTAGTAGATAAAATTGTGGGCACAAAATGGGTGATCAGTGTCTTATTCTCTTCTGTTTGTGCCTTGTCTTTAGCTTTTTCTTCTATATTTAACATTATGTAGAGGCAAGGCGCCGCTCTAAATCTGGATTGAAATTATTTTTCATTCTAATTCATAGAAATGGAGTAGCGTGCAATGGTGTCGTCTCATACAACTGTGAGTTAGTAGAAAAATCTGTGGGCACAAAATGGGTGATCAGTGACATATTCTCTGCTGTTTGTGCCTTGTCTTTAGCTTTTTCTTCTATATTTAACATTATGTAGAGGCAAGGCGCCCCTCTAAATCTGGATTGAAATTATTTTTCATTCTAATTCATAGAAATGGAGTAGCGTGCAATGGTGTCGTCTCATACAACTGTGAGTTAGTAGAAAAATTTGTGGGCACAAAATGTTTGATCAGAGTCTTATTCTCTTCTGTTTGTGCCTTGTCTTTACCTTTTCCTTCTATATTTAACATTATGTAGAGGCAAGGCCCCCCTCTAAATCTCGATTGAAATTATTTTTCATTCTAATTCATAGAAATGGAATAGCGTGCAATGGTGTCGTCTCATGAAACTGTGAGTTAGTAGAAAGAATTTGTGGGCACAAAATGGGTGATCAGTGATTATTCTCTTCTGTTTGGGCCTTGTCTTTAGCTTTTTCTTCTATATTTAACATTATGTGCAGGGCAGGCCCCCCTCTAAATCTGGATTGAAATTATTTTTCATTCTAATTCATAGACATGGAGTAGCGTGCAATGGTGTCGTCTCATACAAGTGTGAGTTAGTACAAAAATCTGTGGGCACAAAATGTTTGATCAGAGTCTTATTCTCTTCTATTTATGCCTTGTCTTTAGCTTTTTCTTCTATATTTAACATTATGTAGAGGCAAGGACCCCCTCTAAATCTGGATTGAAATTATTTTTCATTCTAATTCATAGAAATGGAGTAGCGTGCAATGGTGTCGTCTCATACAACTGTGAGTTAGTAGAAAATTTCGTGGGCACAAATTGGGTGATCAGTGTCTTATTCTCTTCTGTTTGTGCCTTGTCTTTAGCTTTTTCTTTTATATTTAACATTATGTAGAGGCAAGGCCCCCCTCTAAATCTGGATTGAAATTATTTTTCATTCTAATTCATAGAAATGGAGTAGCATGCAATGGTGTCGTCTCATACAACTGTGAGTTAGTAGAAAAATTTGTGGGCACAAAATGTTTGATCAGAGTCTTATTCTCTTCTGTTTGTGCCTTGTCTTTACCTTTTCCTTCTATATTTAACATTATGTAGAGGCAAGGCCTCCCTCTAAATCTGGATTGAAATTATTTTTCATTCTAATTCATAGAAATGGAGTAGCATGCAATGGTGTCGTCTCATAAAACTGTGAGTTAGTAGAAAGAATTTGTGGGCACAAAATGGGTGATCAGTGATTATTCTCTTCTGTTTGGGCCTTGTCTTTAGCTTTTTCTTCTATATTTAACATTATGTAGAGGCAAGACCCCCCTCTAAATCTTGATTGAAATTATTTTTCATTCTAATTCATAGAAATGGAGTAGCGTGCAATGGTGTTGTCTCATATAACTGTGAGTTAGCAGAAAAATTTGTGGGCACAAAATGGGGGATCAGTGAATTATTCTCTTCTGTTTGTGCCTTGTCTTTACCTTTTTCTTCTATATTTAACATTATGTAGAAGCAAGGCCCCTCTCTAAATCTGGATTGAAATTATTTTTCATTCTAATTCATAGACATGGAGTAGCGAGCAATGGTGTCGTCTCATACAACTGTGAGTTAGTAGAAAAATTTGTGGGCACAAAATGTTTGATCAGAGTCTTTTTCTCTTCTGTTTAAGCCTTGTCTTTAGCTTTTTCTTCCATATTTAACATCATGTAGAGGCAAGGACCCCCTCTAAATCTGGATTGAAATTATTTTTCATTCTAATTCATAGAAATGGAGTAGCGTGCAATGGTGTCGTCGCATACAACTGTGAGTTAGTAGAAAATTTTGTGGGCACAAATTGGGTAATCAGTGTCTTATTCTCTTCTGTTTGTGCCATGTCTTTAGCTTTTTCTTTTATATTTAACATTATGTAGAGGCAAGGCCCCCCTCTAAATCTGGATTGAAATTATTTTTCATTCTAATTCATAGAAATGGAGTAGTGCGCAATGGTGTCGTCTAATCCCACTGTGAGTTAGTAGAAAAATCTGTGGGCACAAAATGGGTGATCAGTGACTTATTCTCTGCTGTTTGTGCCTTGTCTTTAGCTTTTTCTTCTATATTTAACATTATGTAGAGGCAAGGCCCCCCTCTAAATCTGGATTGAAATTATTTTTCATTCTAATTCATAGAAATGGAGTAGCGTGCAATTGTGTCGTCTCATAAAACTGTGAGTTAGTAGAAAGAATTTGTGGGCACAAAATGGGTGATCAGTGATTATTCTCTTCTGTTTGGGCCTTGTCTTTAGCTTTTTCTTCTATATTTAACATTATGTGCAGGGCAGGCCCCCCTCTAAATCTGAATTGAAATTATTTTTCATTCTAATTCATAGAAATGGAGTAGTGCGCAATGGTGTCGTCTCATCCCACTGTGAGTTAGGAGAAAAATCTGTGGGCACAAAATGGGTGATCAGTGACGTATTCTCTGCTGTTTGTGCCTTGTCTTTAGCTTTTTCTTCTATATTTAACATTATGTAGAGGCAAGGCCCCCCTCTAAATCTGGATTGAAATTATTTTTCATTCTAATTCATAGAAATGGAGTAGTGTGCAATGGTGTCGTCTCATACAACTGTGAGTTAGTAGAATAATTTGTGGGCACAAAATGTTTGATCAGAGTCTTATTCTCTTCTGTTTGTGCCTTGTCTTTAGCTTTTTCTTCTATATTTAACATTATGTAGAGGCAAGGCCCCTCTCTAAATCTGGATTGAAATTATTTTACATTCTAATTCATAGAAATGGAGTAGCGTGCAATGGTGTTGTCTCATACAACTGTGAGTTAGTACAAATATCTGTGGGCACAAAATGGGTGATCAGTGACTTATTCTCTGCTGTTTGCGCCTTGTCTTTAGCTTTTTCTTCTATATTTAACATAATGTGCAGGGCAGGCCCCCATCTAAATCTGAATTGAAATTATTTTTCATTGTAATTCATAGAAATGGAGTAGCGTGCAATGGTGTCGTCTCATACAACTGTGAGTTAGTAGAAAAATTTGTGGGCACAAAATGGTTGATCATTGACTTATTCTCTTCTGTTTGTGCCTTGTCTTTAGCTTTTTCTTCTATATTTAACATTATGTAGAGGCAAGCCCCCCCTATAAATCTGGATTGAAATTATTTTTCATTCTAATTCATAGAAAAGAAGTAGCGTGCAATGGTGTCGTCTCATACAACTGCGAGTTAGTAGAAAAATTTGTGGGCACAAAATGGGTGATCAGTGTCTTATTCTCTTCTGTTTGTGCCTTGTCTTTACCTTTTTCTTCTATATTTAACATTATGTAGAGGCAAGGCCCCCCTATAAATCTGGATTGAAATTATTTTTCATTCTAATTCATAGAAATGGAATAGCGTGCAACGGTGTCGTCTCATACAACTGTGACGTAGTAGAAAAATTTGTGGGCACAAAATGTTTGATCAGAGTCTTATCTCTTCTGTTTGTGCCTTGTCTTTAGCTTTTTCTTCTATATTTAACATTATGTAGAGGCAAGGCCCCCCTCTAAATCTAGATTGAAATTATTTTTCATTCTAATTTATAGAAATGGAGTAGCGTGCAATGGTGTCGTCTCATACAAGTGTGAGGTAGTAGAAAAATTTGTCGGCACAAAATAGGTGATCAGTTTCTTATTCTCTTCTGTTTGTGCCTTGTATTTAGCTTTTTCTTCTATATTTAACATTATGTAGAGGCAAGGTCCCCCTCTAAATCTGGATTGAAATTATTTTTCATTCTAATTCATAGAAATGGAGTAGCCTGCAATAGTGTCGTATCATACAACTGTGAGTTAGTAGAAAGAATTTATGGGCACAAAATGGGTGATCAGTAATTATTCTCTTCTGTTTGGGCCTTGTCTTTACCTTTTTCTTCTATATTTAACATTATGTAGAGGCAAGGCCCCCCTCTAAATCTGGATGGAAATTATTTTTCATTCTAATTCATAGAAATGGAGTAGCGTGCAATGGTGTCGTCTCATACAACTGTGAGTTAGTAGAAAAATTTGTGGGCACAAAATGTTTGACCAGAGTCTTATTCTCTTCTGTTTGTGCCTTGTCTTTAGCTTTTTCTTCTATATTTAGTATTATGTAGAGGCAAGGCGCCCCTCTAAATCTGGATGGAAATTATTTTTCATTCTAATTCATAGAAATGGAGTAGCGTGCAATGGTGTCGTCTCATACAACTGTGAGTTAGTAGAAAAATTTGTGGGCACAAAATGTTTGACCAGAGTCTTATTCTCTTCTGTTTGTGCCTTGTCTTTACCTTTTTCTTCTATATTTAGTATTATGTAGAGGCAAGGCGCCCCTCTAAATCTGGATTGAAATTATTTTTCATTCTAATTCATAGAAATGGAGTAACGTGCAATGGTGTCGTCTCATACAACTGTGAGTTAGTAGAAAAATCTGTGGGCACAAAATGGGTGATCAGTGACTTATTCTCTGCTGTTTGTGCCTTGTCTTTACCTTTTTCTTCTATATTTAACATTATGTAGAGGCAAGGCCCCCCTCTAAATCTGGATGGAAATTATTTTTCATTCTAATTCATAGAAATGGAGTAACGTGCAATGGTGTCGTCTCATACAACTGTGAGTTAGTACAAAAATCTGTGGGCACAAAATGGGTGATCAGTGACATATTCTCTGCTGTTTGCGCCTTGTCTTTAGCTTTTTCTTCTATATTTAACATAATGTGCAGGGCAGGCCCCCATCTAAATCTGAATTGAAATTATTTTTCATTCTAATTCATAGAAATGGAGTAGCGTGCAATGGTGTCGTCTCATACAACTGTGAGTTAGTAGAAAAATTTGTGGGCACAAAATGGTTGATCATTGACTTATTCTCTTCTGTTTGTGCCTTGTCTTTAGCTTTTTCTTCTATATTTAACATTATGTAGAGGCAAGGCCCCCCTCTAAATCTGGATTGAAATTATTTTTCATTCTAATTCATAGAAAAGAAGTAGCGTGCAATGGTGTCGTCTCATACAACTGTGAGTTAGTAGAAAAATTTGTGGGCACAAAATGGGTGATCAGTGTCTTATTCTCTTCTGTTTGTGCCTTGTCTTTACCTTTTTCTTCTATATTTAACATTATGTAGAGGTAAGGCCCCCCTCTAAATCTGGCTTGAAATTATTTTTCATTCTAATTCATAGAAATGGGGTAGCGTGCAATGGTGTCGTCTCATACAACTGTGAGTTAGTAGAAAAAATTTGTGGGCACAAAATGGGTGATCAGTGTCTTATTCTCTTCTGTTTTTGCCTTGTCTTTACCTTTTTGTAGTATATTTAACATTATGTAGAGGCTAGGCCCCTCTCTAAATCTGGCTTGATAGGATTTTTCATTCTAAGTCATAGAAATGGAGTAGCGTGCAATGGTTTCGTCTCATTCAACTGTGAGTTAGCAGAAAAAATTTGCGCGCACAAAATCGGTGATCAGTGAAATATTCTCTTCTGTTTGTGCCTTATATTAACCTTTTTCTTCTATATTTTACATTATGTAGAGGCAAGGCCCCTCTTTAAATCTGGCTTGGAATTATTTTTCATTCTACTTTATAGAAATGTAGTAGCGTGCAATGGTGTCGTCTCATACAACTGTGAGTTAGTAGAAAAATTTTGTGGGCACAAAATTGGTGATCAGTGTCTTATCTGTTCTGTTTGTGCCTTATATTTACCTTTTTCTTCTATACTTAACATTATGTAGAGGCAAGGCCCCCCTTTAAATCTGGCTTGAAATTATTTTTCATTCTACTTCATAGAAATGGAGTAGCGTGCAATGGTGTCGTCTCATACAACTGTGAGGTAGTAGAAAAATTTTGTGGGCACAAAATTGGTGTTCAGTGTCTTATTCTCTCCTGTTTGTGCCTTATATTTACCTTTTTCTTCTATATTTAATATTATGTAGAGGCAAGTCCCCCCTCTAAATCTGGTTGAAATTATTTTTATTGTAATTTATTGGAATGGAGTAGCGTGCAATGGTGTCGTTTCATACAACTGTGAGTTAGTAGAAACATTTTGTGGGCACAAAATGAGGGATCAGTGTCTTATTCTCTTCTGTTTGTGCGTTATATTTACCTTTGTCTTCTATATTTAACATTATGTAGAGGCAAAGCAGTATCTGTCTTGAAATTATTTTTCATTCTAATTCATTGAAATGGAGTAGCGTGCAATGGTGTCGTCTCATACAACTCTGAGTTAGTAGAAAAATCTTGTGGGCACAAAATTGGTGATCAGTGTCTTATCCTTTTGTTTGTGCTTTGTATTTACCTTTTTCTTCTATATTTGACATTATGTAAAGGCAAGGCCCCCCTCTAAATCTGGTTGAAATTATTTTTCATTCTAATTCATAGAAATGGCGTCGCGTGCAATGATGTCATCACATACAACTGAGAGTTAGTAGAAAAATTTTGTTGGCACAAAATTGGTGATCAATGTCTTATTCTCTTCTGTTTGTGCTTTGTATTTACCTTTATCTTCTATATGTGGCACCATTTAGCGAGGCAGAATGGGAAAATAAAGAAAAGAAGAAAAGGAGAGGCTAAGAACCGAATCGTGAGTGATAAACAAGAACCTACACACAGCTAAGCGACAATGGATAAAAGGATATTTTGATAAGTAGCAAATGGCGAAAGAGTGTCATTACAATGACAGGGAAATTCTGACTAAAAAGAAAGGGAAAAAAGGAAAGAATCAGATATGTTTTGCTATCGGCTGTGTTATCTAAGGATATGAAAACAAACTATTCGTACGGGAAGACATCTTATTATCAACTACAGTACGACTGGCTAAAGAAAAATAGAGAAAAAATTCAAATGAAAATGTTATTTGGTTAAGTGACGAAAAAAAGGCTACTAAAAGGAGTTGGACAGATATGACAAATTAAAAACCACCCACGAGCGTCCGACGTATTCTCCTTCGCCTGCGATAATAAAATTTTGTTATCAGGAATTTGTGCCGACTGAAATTGAATGTGTTTTTTTTCTTTCTTCGAGGCGACAGACTGGCTGGAACTTTGGAGATGTTTCTTTTTGAGTCCGTGTTAAAGTAGACCACACATTCTGCTAATTAGCTGTAAAATACCTGACGTAAACCACGTGTAGAACAAGAGTTATGACCGCCATTGTCATATTGTCCCGTTCGCGGCTGGAGAAATGATAAACCATTAAAGGGAAGAAAAGGGAAAGAGAAGAGATAATTTTTTTTTTTTAAGCAAGATATTTTTTTCTTCCTGAAACAAAGCCGCAGATTCGTCCACACCCGACTAAGACATCATTGGTCGAGTGGTGATCACGTGATGCATGAGGGAGGCTGTTGTCGCCCATCTGGAGGATGAGTGAGTGTGGTTGCCACGAAGATGTGGGGAGGTCAGTTCACGCCCCTCTGAATTATGATGAGAAGGTGGGAGTGAGGAAAGGTTCCCAAAAATGGAAAAAAGTGGAAATTCCTAACCAGAGAGGTGGATATGTATTTAGAATTATCGAGGAACCCCCTCCACCCGGCGCCGACAATCTCACCCCGGTTTTGGTCGGCGCCCATATAAACGAAGCCACAACGAGCAGAGTTGAGTCGAGTCCCACCAGTTCCCAGTGTCAGTCTTCGGTTGAGGCAAGCCTCGCAGATAGCTGACCAGGATTCACGCACATTCCAGACCCATCTTCAAACCAATAACAATTATTTTGAAGAGTGACTTAGATCCAGTTCACCGAAATAAGTTTTTCTTTTGACTTTCGTCCAAAGACCCACCGAAACACCAATTTCTTAGAGAGCAGACGACTTGAAGTGTTAAAACTTGCCTAGCAGAAAACGACGTGTCACAATCCATAGAACGGGTCGGGAGATATATGCAGTCCTATGTATCGAAAAACTAGACATAAAGTTTGTTACCTTTTTCTTTGATACTTTGAACTTTTGAGTTTTCATTTTATTGTCTTTTATGCATATTTGTGTGGTATCACCCCCGTTGAACTCGGTTTGCAGTACGGCCCCGACGACTGATTGATTTCCTCTGCCTAGATCAATTCACAACGTGGGTAGGCAGACTGGGAATCAAAGTAGTTACTTCGGTAACCAGGCGTTGGAAGCGAGTTGGGAACGACGAGGCTGATATCAAATCTAACCAGATTCTCACCCGAATCACCAAAAGGTTAGAACATCGCATTTGGAGCAGCGACACCCGAACGGAGCAGCGAGGAGCGCACGGCTGGCGCCGCGGCGAGGACGTCACAGTTGGTGCCGTGGTAGACTGGGATAGAACGACACGTTTGGCGCTGCGACCAGGGGACGACGTCACAACTGGTGCCGTGACCACAGGATAGGACCCTGGAACAGCCACTGCCACAATTAGTACCGTGACAGCAGGACAGGATCCTGGATCGACCGCTGTTGCTGAGAAATTTCGAATAGGACTCAAAACTACCCGGGACCGTGAGGAACGAGAACAGAATCGTCTGTAAGGTAGGACACTTTGCTTGATTTCCCAACCTCGATTGTTGCTGCGTAGATTGTCTTTCTCTTTAAATATGTCGGACTATGATTCAGATAGAGCAGTGGGGGATGAAGAGGGGGTTAGACAAGGGTTGTCAACTGATCTGAGAAAGTTGTTGGGTGGACCGAGGGTCCCAGCATTTGACGGCAGTGGGAAAGATTTCAAAAACTGGCTGGCAATCCTGGAGAAGAGCCGAATTATATATGAACTCACAGATCAGGAGACCCTGTATCTGGCATATGATGCCACAAAGGGGAAAGCCTCTGAGTTTATGAAGGAGCTCTTGGAGAGTCAACCCCACTTGTCTTGGGAAAGATTAAAGGGAATAATGAAGGTGATTTATTGCTGCCGGCGCCTATGGCTGGGATGACCTAAGGGTGGGGGCCCAGGAAGAGGAAAGCCCAAGTGTTCTTTTCGCTGACGCAAGAGAAGGAGCTATCCTGTAGAGCAGAGATAGGGGGTAAGGCGATGAAAGCTCTGGTAGACACAGGTGCATCTGTGTCATTGCCTAGAGAGGAAACATACAGGCGGGTGAAACGGAAGAGTAGGTTACGGGAAGCGGACATAGAGGTCACGCAAGCAGATGGAGCCCCCCTGAAGATAAAAGGGATGGTGAGGCTCCCTGTGAGGATTGGGAAATTAAGAAGCACCCAAAATTTTTACGTAACCCCCGACCTGTGTACGGAGGCAATCTTGGGCCCAGATAGAGTTCAACCCCACTGTGCTGATAGTGAATGGTGAGAGAACGCCATTGGTATGCCCAGCGGAAGAAGATATAACAATAGTGGTGGAGGAAGATGTAAAGCTACCCCCTAGAACGGCGGTGTCGGGAAAGGGTAGGTTAATGTCAGGGAAGAAAATAGGAAAAGGACCCCTGCAGTTGGTCCCTGTGGAAGGGAAGGGCCTAGAAGAGAATGAGGTAACTCTGTGTGAGACGGTGGTGGAGGCACCTGAATTAGTGCCCATTATGATGGTGAACCAGGCCCAAAAGACTATAAAGGTTAGGAGAGGGGAAGAGATAGGGAAAGCGCTAACCCTACGGACTCTGAATCGGGTGAGATTCGAAGAGGAACGAAGAAAACTTGTAGAGCAAACAGAAGGAATAGTGGACGAAGATATATTAGCACCGGATCAATTTAGAACCAGGGTGGGAGGTCTGCTGAGGGATAATCGAGATGTAGTAGCCCAGTCAGACAAGGAATTGGGCCAAACCCACACAGTCAAAATGAAAATCGACACCGGAGATCACCCCCCTGTGAAATTAAAACCCTACCGGACACCTATTCATAAAAGACCCCTTGTAGAAGAGGCAGTAGAAGAGATGTTGGAAGCTGGGATGATCGAAAGATCGATCTCCCCTTGGAGCTTCCCAATCGTAATAGTAGGTAGGAAAGATGGCGGGCACCGTTTTTGTGTAGATTTTAGGAAACTGAATTCTATATCGAAGCCGTTGGCGGTGCCATTGCCTCTAATAGATGACATATTGGCATTATTAGGGAAGGCAAAGTACTTCTCTACGTTGGACTTGAGGTCCGGGAATTGGCAGGTAGCCCTTGATGAGGCTGACAAGGAGAAGGCCGCATTTGCGTGTCATCTAGGACTGTTCCAGTTCAGGGTGATGCCATTCGGTTTAGCTAATGCCCCGGGAATCTTCCAACAGCTGATGTCAATAGTGTTAGGAGGATACGAGAGCTTTGCCATGGCATATTTGGACGATATCTTAATATTTTCGGAGACAGTAGAACAACACTTTTTCCATCTAAAACAAGTGTTGGGAAGGTTAAGAAAACACGGCTTAAAATTGAAATTGTCGAAGTGTCAGTTTCTGAAGGAGGAGACTAGATATTTGGGCTTTGTTATAAACGGAGACGGTATTAAACCCGACATGGATAAGGTGAAAGTCATAAGGGAAATGCCAGAACCTAAGACAGTGAGACAGGTAAGAGGTTTTATAGGAGCTATAGGTTACTACCGACGCTTCGTCCCGGCATTTTCGATAATTGCCATACCACTAGTAGCCCTGACGAAGAAATACGCTAGGTTCAAGTTGACAGAGTATTGTCAACAGGCATTTGATACGTTAAAAGAACAGTTGACAGCCGTCCCACTGCTGACGTACCCAGATCTCAGCAAGCCCATGGTACTATACACTGATGCCAGTGAGCAGTGTGTAGGAGCAGTTCTTACCCAGCCGTGTCCCGATAAAGAAGGACCAGTGCCAGGCATACCAGAGGAAGTACCGATATACTTTCTCTCTCATAAGCTCTCAGAGACACAACAGAGATGGCCAGTAAAAGAAAGAGAAGCATATGCTATCATGTATGCTCTCCAAAAACTGGGCTACTACTTGAATAGTGCGGTCTTTACTGTAAAAACAGACCACAAACCTCTGCAGTACCTATTGCAGGCAGAGTGGACAAATAATAAGAAGATTCAACAGTGGGCCCTTAAGTTAAGGGGCTACCACTGTAAGATAGAGTATTTGGCAGGGAAGGAAAACACGTGCGCAGATTTACTCTCAAGAATACCGAAACAACTGGAAGAAAGATCTGTAAAAGTAGAGCAGGGAGTAGATGATAAAGCCTATAGAATAGGAGTAATTAACTCTAATAAGCTAAAAGATCGCCCTATGTTAGAATCGGAGGAAGAAGGGGACACACAGATAATAACCGATCCCTACTGGACAGAAGGAATTGAGAAGGAGCAGGCAGACAGTGAAAAAGCTGCCCTGAGAGAAAAGGTGAAGTCAGGAGAGACCACCAAGTATGCCATAATAGAGGAAAGGCTGTATTATCTCTCAGGCAGGGATGAAGAAGTCAAGCCCAAATTGTATGTGCTCAAAAGTTTAAGACCAGAGGTATTGGAACAGTGCCACGAGAGGTTGGGTCACATGGGAATTGATAGGACATGTGATCTAATAGGAAGAAAGTACTATTGGCCCAAATTGTACGGAGAGGTCACTAACTATGTTGGGAGCTGCGTAGTGTGCCAGTCGCAGAGCAGAAGGCAGGAGATGGCACCATTGGAGGAGACGGACGTGCCAAACTTCCCCTTCGAGAAAGTGAGTATGGATGTATCAGGACCATATGGGGAAACTGCGCAGGGAAACAACTACATAGTGAGTTTTGTCGATTGGCTAACAAATTGGCCTGAGGCATTTGCAGTACCAGACAAGAAGGCTAGAACTGTGGCCGGTTTGATAATAGGTGAAATCTTCCCTAGGTATGGCGCCCCTGTGCAGTTGGTAACAGATAATGGCACGGAGAATGTAAACAGCATAATGAGAGAAGTGCTGACAGGTTTGAATATAGAGCATGTAAAAACATCTCCATATCACCCCCAAGGAAATGCTAAAGTGGAAAGTTTTCATAGAACCTTGGGAGATGTATTGGCCAAGCTGGTCAGAGAGAACACTGGAAACTGGGACTTGTATTTGACACAGGCTCTGGCGGCCGTGAGTTTTACGATAAACGAAACCTCCAGATTTTCTCCTTACTTTATGTTGTTTGGCAGAGACGTGGTCCTGCCTGTTGATAACCTATTGAAGCCCCGAAGAAAGTATATGGGAGAAGATCATCATCAGCTGTTGCTAGAACAACAACATAAAATATTTGTTCAGGCCAGAAGAAGAATAAAGAGGGCCCAGAAGAAAAGAAATGAGAGAGTGAATGCTGAAAGAAAGGTAGTAGAATTGAAGGTTGGAGACCCTGTCTACTATAAAATCCACCAGAGAGAAGAAAAGCTGGACCAAAGATGGGAACCGTACTACCGGATAGTAGAGCAGACGGGTCCAGTATCATATGTAATATGGGATCAAGTGGCAGGACGAGCATGGAGGGTCCATGCCAATGATCTAAAGAAGGCTGAAATAGCTAACCTGGAAATGAGCGAGCCGAGGCCTAAGAAGACAGGGACAAGGAAGGTAACTCTGGTTGAGCCGGAAGAAATGGAGACGGAGGAAGATTCCGAAGAAAATGAGGAGATAGATCGACTTGGCCAGATAGACGAAGCGATCCGAGTGACGGGGTTCAGTCGTGGACTGAATTGGTGCAGAGAAGACCCTGCGAGGTCGCCATCGCACCCCCATGTCCAAAGGAAAGGAAGAGAAAGACGAGGAGATCCAATCAAGCAGCCAAGGGCTCTAAAAAGAGGCACACTGAACAGGACGAAGGGCCCAGCGAGTGGGAGGAAGAGGATCAAATACCCCTTTCCCAGCTCAAGGAAAAGCTAAGGAACAGGAGAGATCTAGACATAGAGTCAGGAGGTATTAAAGACGTCCTAGGCGAGGACTCTAAACAGAAGGAAGAATCAGGGGAGGAAGAAGAGGACAAAACACCTCCTGGACGGGAATTAAACACAGAGGTTGAGTTAGGTTAGAGGTTGAGCAGGGACCACCTCGGAAGATGAGATCAAGAAGGGTGAAGAACCCCAAATCTCAGTAGAACAAAGAAGGCTGTGCAGAATAGAAACATTCGGTGTCGACAGGTAACGACACTGGCTCATCCCCCCCCCAAAAAAAAAACCTGCTGGCTGACTGTGGTCGATGTGGATGGAGGGGATGGAGTCGCGGGCTGCATCTCACGAAGGACGGAAGAAAATTATTGGCATTGCTGACTGGCCATCAGTGGTGTCATGAAGTACGACCTTTAGGAGTGAGCGCCACGCACACCTGTCCGGACCATTCCGTCTGCTAGGAGTTAGTTGGAGGAGGGAAGAGCTGAACGTAGTAAGAAATTATGGAATAATTGAGTGATGAATTGAGCAAGACTGAATGGTTGTGAAGAATAACAGCAAGAGAATTTTGTTACCTTACAGGAATGATCAAGATGTTGATGATAGCCGCACTGATGGTGACGATGGCGGAAGCTGGGAAGCACAGCCGAAACACCATTTTTAAAAAGACGAGTGAAGTAATAATAACCAGGTCTAAATGGTTGATCACATTCGTGATAGATTTGAAACCATACGAGTCGCTACTAAATAAGTTAAGAAATGAGCTAACGCAGCTGGATGCAGCCCGGTTGAAGGTAGGGCAAGATTATCCCAAGGAAAAAGGGTATCTTAGTTTACTACACTCCCTAGAATCAGAGACCACTATGATAGAGGCTCAATGGAGGGACATGCAAAATTACCTGAAGGGAATAGAGTTACTGCAGACGCGGGAAAAGAGATCAGTAGTTCCGATTGTAGGAAAAGCGTTAAATGTCCTGTTTGGAACAGTGACTGAAGATGACGTTAAATTCATAAGAAGGAAACTGGGAGAAGTGGAAGTAAACCAGAGGACGCTTGCTCAAGTGGCAAGGGAGAGTGTGACAATATTAAATGTGACACGGTTAGAGGTGGCCAAAAACAGAGCCAGAATCAATTGGTTAATAGATAACCTGGCAGGGTTGAGACAAGAGGTAATTAATGATACAGAAACTGTAATGATCGAATTACAAGAAATGAGCGGATTCATGCAAAAATATTTCCAACTGATGACAATTACGAATAAGGTACGACAAACTAGTCAGTCGTTGACGACCTTGCTGGAACACTTGAGAGCGCAATTAGACATGCTGTCATTGGGACACCTCTCCCTAAGCATAGTAAACCCGGGTCGCCTAAGGGAAGTGCTACTCGGAATACAGGCCGAGTTACCCCACCATTTAAGGCTGCCAGTGGACCCCACCAAAGAATTGTGGAAATATTATAATGCACTGGGATGTGTGACCTTGTTGGAAAATAGACGACTATTGGTTGTGATATCTGATCCGTTGTTAGATAGAGAGAGTATATTCGAGATATACCAGGTTATAAATTTACCCATTCCCTACCCCAGAAGAGATCAAGGTTTGGGAATGATAGCAAGGTTCAAGGTGGAAACAGAATACATAGCTTTAAATTCAGGGAGAACGAAATTCATGTTGCTAACAGCTGAAGAAGCTAGAAAGTGTAGAGATGATGCTCTAGGGACTTGTACCTTGTTAAGCCCTATCTATATAACTGGTAACCACAAGATGTGCATACTAGAATTGTTTGAAGGGAAGAGAGAAGGAATTAAGAGAACTTTCCAAGTAGAGGTATTAGCAAACACGGCATTACCACAAGCTATCAGTGTTTCAGACGGGGTGTGGGCAGTAGCCACACAGAAACCTATCAGCTTGTCTAGGGTGTGTGGGGGAGAGTCCACAAGGACATTAAGAGTAAGGCCACCATTATCCCTGTTAAAGTTACCCATGGGATGTTCGGCATTTGGGATATCTATGTCCTTACCCCCCTATTACCAGGAAGAAGAAAGATATGAAGAGAAAGATTCAATCATAGAAATGATTGGCAGAGGCTTAGTCAATTGTACAGAATTATGGGAGCCAATAGTGAAGGGATTCTCCAATGTTACCTTGAATAAAATGCCAGAACTAATGAAGCCGATAGAAAAGATCGATATGGATCAATTGAGGGACAAGTTAAGTGCGTTGGGAAATGAAGGTATGGCTTGGGAAGGCGATGAGCAGATCGCGATAAGTTGGTCAATAGTGATGGGTTCATTCATAGTTATAGCCATCGGGGGTATAGTAATATGGCAGATTAAGAGTAACAGGAGATTAACGAACGACAATCCAATGCGCATGCAGCAACTCGAGAGGGAGATGCCAAGCAGTGTTCCTTACTCATAGAGAATCGGCGAAGAAATTGCAGGAAGACCAACGGAGGAGGCTGGCGTGAGACCGCCACGTGCGGCGGAAAAACCTCCCACAGCGGAGAGGAAAACATTGACCAAGAAGAGCAAGCCATAGTAACCACATCTGCACCCACAAACACACGCACACATTACATTACATATAGAATAGAGGAACTTGAAAAAGATTATTACATTGCATGTAGAACAGAAGAACTTGAAAGAGAACATTACGTTGCATGTAGTATAGAATTGCATGGGACAAATGAATGATGCATGTTAAATGGTGTATTTGGGTTTAGGTGTCATTCACGGGTACATGACAAATCGGTTAGGGGAGGATTGTGGCACCATTTAACGAGGCAGAAATGGAAAAGAAAGAAAAGAGGAAAAGGAGAGGCTAAGGACCGAATCGTGGGTGATAAGCAAGAACACACACACGGCTAAGAGACAATGGATAAAAGGATATTTTGATAAGTAACAAATGGCGAAAGAGTGTCATTACAATGACAGGGAAATTCTGAAAGGGAAAAAAAGAAAGAATCAGATATGTTTTGGCATCGGCTGTGTTATCTAAGGATATGAAAACAAACTATTGGTACGGGAAGACATCTTATTATCAACTACAGACCGGCTGACCAAAAAAAAGAGAGAAAAAATTCAAAAGAAAATGTTATTTCGTTAAGTGAAGAAAAACAGGCAACTAAAAGGACTTGGACAGATATGAAAGGCGACAGAATGGCTGGAACTTTGGAGATGTTTCTTTTTGAGACCGTGTTAAAGAAGACCACACATTCTGATAATTAGCGATATAATACCTGACGTAAACCACGTGTAGAACAAGAGTTATGACCGCCATTGTCATATTGTCCCGTTCGCGGCTGGAGAAATGATAAACCATTAAGGGGAAGAAAAGGGAAAGAGAAGAGATAATTTTTTTTTTTTTAAGCAAGATATTTTTTTTCTTCCTGAAACAAAGCCGCAGATTCGTCCACGCCCGACTAAAACATCATTGGTCGAGTGGTGATCACGTGATGCACGAGGGAGGCTGTTGCCGCCCATCTGGAGGATGAGTAAGAGAGGTTGCCACGAAGATGTTTGGAGGGCAGTTCACGCCCCTCTGAAGTATGATGAGAAGGGGGGAGTGAGGAAAGGTTCCCAAAAATGGAAAAACGTGGAAATTCCTAACCAGAGAGATGGATATGTATTTAGAATTATAGAGGAACACACCCCCGGCGCCGACAATCTCACCCCGGTTTTGGTAGGCACCCATATAAACGAAGCCACAACGAGCAGAGTTGAGTCGAGTCCCAGCAGTTCCCAGAGTCAGTCTTCGGTTGAGGGAAGCCTCGCAGATAGCTGACCAGGATACACACACATTCCGGGCCCATCTTCAAACCAATAACAATTATTTTGAAGAGCGACTTAGATCCAGATCACCGAAATAAGTTTTTCTTTTGACTTTCGTCCTAAGACCCACCGAAACACCAATTTGTTAGAGAGCAGATGACTTGAAGTGTTAAAACTTGCCTAGCAGAAAACGATGTATCACAATCCATAGAACGGGTCGGGAGATAGATGCAGTCCTATGTATCGAAAAACTAGACATAAAGTTTGTTACCTTTTTCTTTGATACTTTGAACTTTTGAGTTTTTATTTTATTGCCTTTTATGCATATTTGTGTGGATTCACCCCCGTTGAACTCGGTTTACAGTACGGCCCCGACGATTGAGTGATTTCCTCTGCCTAGATCAATTCACAACGTGGGTAGGCAGACTGGGAATCAAAGTAGTTACTTCGGTAAACAGGCGTTGGAAGTGAGTTGGGAACGACGAGGCTGATATCAAATCTAACCAGATTCCCACCCGACACACCAAAAGGTTAGAACATCGCATTTTGAGCAGCAACATCCGAACAGAGCAGCGAGGAGCGAACGGCTGGCACAGTGGCGAGGACGTCACAGTTGGTGCCGTGGTAGACTGGGTTTGAACGACACGATTGGCGGTGCGACCAGGGGACGTCGTCACATATATTTAACATTATGTAAAGGCAATACCACCCTCTAAATATGGCTTGAAATTATTTTTCATTCTAATTCATAGAAATGGAGTAGCGTGCAATGGTGTAGTCTCATACAACTGTGAGTTAGTATAAAAATTTTATCGGCACAAAATGGGTGATCAGTGTCTTATTCTCTTCTGTTTGTGCCTTGTATTTACCTTTTTCTTCTATATTTAACATTATGTAGAGGCAAGGCCCCCATCTAAATCTGGCTTGAAATTATTTTTCATTCTAATTCATAGAAATGGAGTAGCGTACAATGGTGTTGTCTCATACAGCTGTGAGTTAGTAGAAAGATTTTGTGGGGAAAAAATGGGTGATCAGTGACTTATTCTGTTCTGTTTGTGCCTAATATTCAACTTTTTCTTCTATATTTAACATTATGTAGAGGCAAGGCCCCCCTCTAAATCTGGCTTGAAATTATTTTTCATTCTAATTCATAGAAATGGAGTAGCGTGCAATGGTGTCGTCTCATACAACTGTGAGTTAGTAGAAAAATTTTGTGGGCACAAGTTGGGTGATCAATATCTTATTCTATTCTGTTCGTGCCTTATATATATATTTTTCTTCTATATGTAAAATTATTTAGAGGCAAGGCTTCCCTCTGAATTTGGTTGAAATTATTTTTTATACTAATTCATAGTAATGGAGTAGCGTACGGTGGTGTCGTCTCATACAACTGTGAGTTAGTAGAAAAATTTTCTGGGCACAAAATTGGTGGACAGTGTCTTATCCTCTTCTGTTTGTGCCTTATATTTACCTTTTTCTTCTATATTTAACATTACGTAGAGGTAAGGCCCCCTCTAAATCTGGTTGAAATTATTTTTCATTCTAATTCATAGAAATGGAGTAGCGTGCAATGGTGTCGTCTCATACAACTGTGAATTAGGAGAAAATTTTATGGGCACAAAAAGAGTGGTCAGTGTCTTATTCTCTTCTGTTTGTGACTTACATTTACCTTTTTCTTCTATATTTAACATTATGTAAAGGCAATGCCCCCCTCAGAATCTGGCTTGAAATTATTTTTCATTCTAATTCATAGAAATGGAGTAGCGTTCAATGGTGTCGTCTCATATAACTGTGAGTTAGTAGAAAAAATTTGTGGGCACAAAATGGGTGATCAGTGTCTTATACTCTTCTGTTTGTGCCTTGTCTTTACCTTTTTCCTCTATATTTAACATTATGTAGAGGCAAGGCCCCCCTCTAAATCTTGCTTGAATTTATTTTTCATTCTAATTCATAGTAATGGGGTAGCATGCAATGGTGTCGTCTCATACAACTGTGAGTTAGTAGAATAAATTTGTGTGCACAAAATGGGTGATCAGTGTCTTATTCTCTTCTCTTTGTGCCTTGTCTTTACCTTTTTCTTCTATATTTAACATTATGTAGAGGCAATCCCCCCCTCTAAATCTGGCTTGAAATTATTTTTCATTCTAATTCATAGAAATGGAGTAGCGTGCAATGGTGTCGTCTCATACAACTGTGAGTTAGTACAAAAATTTTGTGGGCACAAAATGGGTGATCAGTGTCTTATTCTCTTCTGTTTGTGCCTTGTCTTTACATTTTTCTTCTATATTTAACATTTTGTAGAGGCAAGACATCCATCTAAATCTGGCTTGAAATTATTTTTCATTCTAATTCATAGAAATGGAGTAGCGTGCAATGGTGTCGTCTCATACAACTGTGAGTTAGTAGAAAAATTTTGTGGGCACAAAATGGGTGATCAGTGTCTTATTCTCTTCTGTTTGTGACTTGTCTTTACCTTTTTCTTCTATATTTAATATTATGTAGAGGCAAGCCCCCCTCTAAATCTGGTGTCGTCTCATACAACTATGAGTTATGTCGCGGTCGCCATTAGCCGCTCCTTAGAAAGACGGCCTTGACCTTCACAACTCCTGATCTCGCAGATTTAAGTCAAGCTACATGCGAGAAACCAGACGACTAGTTCAATATCGTTGATGCCAAACCGTACCTCGTGAGCATCGGATTATGCAGCGCTTTCTCAAATATCGGACAACAATTGTATTAATTTAATATCTACAGTTTTCTACTCCCTCTAGCCAGGGAGTTAATATCTGGTCGGACCTGCCGGACCATTTGGATTTTACCTTTGATTACCATTGGACAAGTGTTTTTATCAATCAGACAATATCTGACACAAGGTCATTAAAAAAGGATCCGCCGGACAGGCCGGAAAATATAGGTAAGGTAAGTAACTCAAGGAAAAAGAGGCAAGTGCCCACCTCAGTTCTTACTCACAACGGAAAACGTCATCCTACAAATACGACCCTAACTCCTGAAATGGAGAACGAAAACCAGTTGCCTCGCCAAGTGGCATCCAACTTTGACCAAAGGACTCTTCCTGATGAGTCAACCAAAGCTGACCCTCCGCTTTCTAATAAGGCAACCGACTCAAACCAGCTGACTAATAAAGATGCACTGACCGAGGAATCACCCTGTGGCTGGAAGACCCCACCCACCTGCATTTTCAATTTAAAGGATTTCCTGGAGAAGGCCGAAAATTATGCCCATCTCATTACAGATGGCGGCTTGGTGGTGGACCCCCAGGATTTGGAGAAATACGTGGAAAGGACTGTGTCCGTGTTTGTGGTCGACAAGCGTTTACGTAAGATTTGCCGATCCACAAAAGACAACAGTTTCAAGGCTCTGACGTCATTTGGATTTTTGCCACAGCAAATTATCCGAGGTGCTGGAGCCTTTATGTGGGATGTACTGCTGCCCACACCCGAAGACTGTATTTCCATGATTAATAAGTAGTTGATAACAAAAGACCTGATCCTCCGTACGGAATCCAAGGCTATGAGGAAGACCAGGGTGGAAGTTTACGAAGTACCAGCTTATGTCAAAGGAGAGGCGCTGGCTGCCTATTTCAAACAGTTTGGGCAGATAATCAGCGTCTCCTCCGACCGTAAACTAGGGGAATGGAGCTTCAATATCATGCTCTCGAAGGAGGCCTTCGGCTCCATTAATAACTGTTTGAATATTGGCAAGAGGTCTTTACCTGTCATTGTGACTGGTAGAAAGCCGGCCTGCTGGAAGTGTGGAAAGCCTGGTCACCTGGCGCCTTCCTGTCCGGAGAAAGCGACCTCTGGGTTTCAGCCTGCCTCCGACAAAAACCCCCATCAGCCAACAATCAAGACTAGTAATGGGAAATCGTCCGATTTGGTGTTGCCGGCTACCCCTCTGTCTAAGGAAACGGAAGGGGATTGGAAGGTTGTTAGAAAGAGTAAAGGGAAGGGACAAACAACATCTATTACTTCCCCTAAGGCTTGTGCGTCCACGGACATGGACACTCCCCCTCCTCCCAGCCGTACGGGTGATACCTCGGTCACTGTTCCATGGACTGACAAAGATCCGTCCTTCGATAAAATCCAGGACATTATCAAGCTGAAGGAGTCTTTATCATCGTCAACATCATCTTCTGCAACAAAACCATCTTCGACTCCGGCTTCTCCAGCGCCAAAATCATCGTTACAAACAGACTCTACTCGCCCTCATCCTCTGCCTCATTTTCCCCGTCCAATTTGAAGAAAAAACCCAACACCTCAGCAAGAGCCCTCTCTTTCTCTCCGAAAAAGAAGGATGCAATTCCCTTGGTTAACACCAAACCTCCTGTACCGTCCCCTATAAAAAAAGACAGCTTTACGCCCGGGAAGCGACAGACGAGACCTTCGGAAGAAGCTGGCGGGAAAAAGAGGAAAGCTAAGCTGGCTTATAACACGGGGAAGAATGTCTGCCGTGTGACAATGGAAAGTGAGGAGAAGGCAAAGGATTTTGCTAAGAGGACCAATAATTTAAAAGTCCTCCTGGCCATGAAGAAATGCAGGGACCTGGACGATCCTACCAACTTTCCCAGGGCAAAGATGGTCCTGACTGTAGTCCGCATTGGGTCCGGTTCACGGCAGATCTGGAGCATGATAGAGGAGGCGAAAAGAGCTTCCCGGTGCCTTCTCAAATAGTCATCACGAACAATGACGAATTGAATAAACTGAAACAGTTCTGTTGTGGGAGGGTCCCTGTTTTGGTTCACCCCTCCCTATACAGGGCTTTAAAATTAACATTCCCTTTGGATGTCGGAGGCTTGTCCCAGGATGGCTCCATCAAGACTGCGATGGGCACTGGTTCCATGGGTGAAGCTGTAGGCATTCTCACTCCGACTATGTTTCAGGGCGACGCCCAACCCTAAGGTAAGTGTCTCACAATGGCTCTGTGGTTAGCAACTTTGAATGGGAGAGGGCTGAGGTCGGAGTCTCGCAGGGCGAGACTCGTACGTGACCTTCAGCATCTCATGTTTGTTGTCTACAGGAGACCCATCTTATTGCCAGTGATTATGAGAATATTCTGTCGAAGAGGTTTCACCTCTACTCAGCTTATTTTGATAGTCGCTCAAGAGGGGTTTCTTGGCTGATCAGCAGGTCCCTGGCGGCATCGTGTTCTCTTGTGTTCGCGGATCCGGAGGGCAGGCTTTGTGTCCTGGACGTCACCATAAAAGGAAAGTCTCTTCGCTTCATTGGGGTTTATGCGCCCAGCGACCAGGCGGAGCGGGCGTCCTTTTTTCCTCGGCAGGTAGTTTTAGCGGGTGATTGGAACGCCGTCCTTGATCCCAAATTAGATCGTAGTGGGTTAAGATCGGGCTCTTACAACCCGGACGTGAAACCATTTCGTGATTTTATCGACAGATCTGATCTCGTCGATAAGTTTCGGAACGAACACCCCGGGCAATTAGCGTGGACTTGGACAAATAGGGGCGGCCGGGATTCGATAATTCGCACAAGCTACATCGACCGGGTTTTAGTTAGGAGAGTCGACGTAGGGCTCTTAGAGTGTCCAAGTTTTCATTCGATAGTTTACTCGGATCATCGGCTCGTCCGGGTGCGGGTAAACTTAGATAAGCCTAAACCTAGAATGAATAGTTACTGGAAGTTTAACACGTCATTGCTCGACGTGAAGGACTTCCGTGATCAGTTACTGATAACCATTCAGAGGGAATTGACGGGGAGTGTGCTTGGGAATAAGTGGTGGGGACACCTTAAGTCAGTCATCAGGTCGTTTGCAGCTGATTATAGTCGTCGGCTCTATTGAGATAGATTAGTAGCGCAAACGGCAGCTGAATCTAGATTAGAGGGTGCCATCCAGTCGGGAGATAGTGGGGAAGTAGCAGTAGCTAGGGCCGAGTTGGCCTCCTCACTTATCAAGAAGGACAAAAGCTCTGGTAGTTAGGGCTAGGTTGAAGAAAATGTCTGCCGAGGCGACGAACATGGCTACAGAACTCAGGGAAGAGGAGTTGAGCAGCGCGTCAGATCGGTACTTTCCAAGCGTCACATCGCCGGACGGACGCCGGACGACTACAAACGAAGGCATCTGCGAGGCTTTTCGATCTTATTTCCGCGACGTTTTTACTAGGGAGCCCGGTCTGAGCCCAACCAATTTCGACGCATATTTAGCCTACTTTCCACGTCTCGGGACGGGGGAAGCGGACTTGTGCGAGGGGGCCGTCACCGAGGAGGAAATCTGGGAGGCTTTGAAACAAGACTCCGAGTATAGACGGTCTTCCCTACGAGTTGTACTTGAGGCTGTCGCCCGTTTTTGTTCCGCTTCTGGCACTGATGTTCAACCACTGGTTGAGGAACGGGACGATACCCCGACGCTTCACCAGGGGTGTCATCAAGTTGTTACGCAAGAGCAAAAGCGGAGGGGATGGGATAGGTAATTTCCGCCCTTTGACTATGCTGAATGTAGAGTTGAAGATTTTGGTGAAGGTCTTGGCCAACCGTTTGCAGCTTGTCCTCGATGGTCTGATAGGTCCCGAACAGACATGCGCTGTGAGGGGGAGGACTATCCAGGACAACCTTCATATGGTTCGCCAGATCATAGAAAAAGTCGACGGTGAAGCCGCACTGATCAATTTGGATCAGTCCAAGGCATTCGATAGGGTGGACCATCGTTTTCTCGAGGCTGTTCTCGCCTCTGCCCGGTTCGGGTGCCAATTTCGGTCCTGGATACGTCTCCTGTACAGGTCCCCTGGGGCACTGGTGGAAGTGAACGGGGTGAGGTCGGAGCCTTTCACCTTGTCTCGATCGATTCGTCAAGGTTGTCCGCTTTCGCCTATGCTATATGTTCTTGCTTTGGAACCCTTCTTTCGCAAGCTAAAGGCGAATCCGGTCCTTCGCGGAATTTCTTTACCTGGTGCCAACAAATCGGCCAAGTGTTCAGCCTATGCTGACGACGTGTCTGTTTTCGTTAAGAACACCGCCGAAATTCACGAAGTCAGCAAAGAAGTTTGCAGGTATGAGATGGTGGCGGGGGCCAAAATCAATTGCGATAAGTCTGTCGGCTTGCGGTTGGGTGATTGGGAGGGTGTTCCTCTCCCCGGTCCCTTCGGCTGGACGGACGGGCCCGTTAAGATACTCGGTGTCTGGTTCGGGCCCTGTCTTCAGCTAGACACCAACTGGTCGGAGGTTCGGAAGAAGGTCGAGGAAGCAGTTCGCCTGTGGACTCGAAGGAATCTTTCTTTGAAGGGGAGGGCGGAAGTGTGCATTACGCACATCTACCCGATCCTCCTCTACCGTCTTTCGGTTCTTCCACTCCCGTCTACCGAACTAGACAATTTCGTTAAAGAGCTTTTCAATTTCCTTTGGAGAGGAAAAGCTCATTTGGTAAATCGCAGGGTCTGCTGCCTCCATCCTGCCGAAGGCGGTCTGGGAATGCCAAGCGTCGAGACACGTCAGCACATACTCTGCTTGAATTTCCTAGAACGGATGTGTACGCCAAAGGACGATGAGGGCGAATTCTGGAAGGAAGACGCTCGTCAAGCTTTTCCATCCCTGGAAAGTGTGCATTCCGACGAGGTGGAGGCTCACCGCTCAACTGATGGTGAATGCCTCTTTTACAAGGAATGTAGGAAAGCGCTGTGCTGCCTCCTTGGGGTAAAAGAACACCATTCTGACACACGGGATTTGTTACGGAAGGCTTTATATCGGGTAATTGTGAGGGGAAAGGCCAAGGACAAGCTCCCGAGCGAGCTGGGCCTTACGAACGGGGAGTTTAGCTCCGTCTCGCCTTGGGCGCCCGGGTTGAAATGTCTCAATAACGACGAGGCATCCCTCACCTGGCTGGTGTTGCGAGGGGCTCTCTGGGTCGGCAAAAAGCTCCGCGCAGCGGGTTTGGCGGTTACAGCCAAATGTGTTCGCTGTGGTGACTGTGAGGAGTCAATCGAACATGCCTTCTTTCACTGCGACGTTGTGCAACCTTTGTGCAGGCTGATTGAAGGCTACATGGTTCGCGTCTTGGACGGAAAGTTTTTTGCCCTGGAAGCCAGTTCCGTTTGTGCCAACGTGGTTCCGTCAATGTCGAGGGATCAGCACTATGTGCTCTTGTGTCTGCTCGGCATTATGCGAATGGTAGTGTGGACGACTAGACAGAAGGAGTTTCACGCGGGTGAGAAAATTTCCTCCTTGCAACTGGTCTCTTTCTTTAGGCATCAGCTTAAGGTTAAGATCAGGGCGGAGAGGGTGCGTCTCTCCACGTCGAAATTCGGCAAAAGGTGGGTGAAAGTTTCACGCTTGGTGAGAGTGAGCGGTGCTGACCTCGAGTGGTTGTTGGATGCAACTTAGGCAAGAGGATTTTGGGACTCCAACCGAAACATCAGTCATCCCGTGACATTTAAGGTAAGATAGGACTTTTTCTTTTTCAGTTTTCGCCTTCTCAGGGCTAAATATTTTCCTTTCAACATAGCTAGTGCATGCAAGTACATAAGTCCCGCTTTTTTGTCCTCCTTTTAGTTATTTGTCTCCACCCCACCCGACTTTAGGTGACAGATTTCTCTTTTCTCTGGATTTGTTTCAACCCAGTTAATCGAGATTTCAGCCACATTTTTGGAAGGGTCCTACTACTAATATTGTTTTGTTTAGTTTCTTTTACAAACATGTTTTTCATTGTATATAATCATTGGGTTTATTTTTTTCCCGATCCCTCGATAATTGTAAAAATAAAAACTTCATGATAGGGCTTTTCATAGCGAAAATGTGGTATTTTGGTGATTGTGGTGTGATTGTAATGAGTAAAAGCGTTGTTATGGTGAAAGGAATATTGTAAGTACGAATGGGTCAAAGATTGAGACTAGTTAGTTTTGAGATAGGACTAGAGAAGACCAATCTTTTCCCCACCCCCATTTTTAGCCCTCGTGGCACATTTGTACCATTTTGGTAAATAAAATTTTGGATCAAAGTGTAGTATCTGTGCTTTGTGATCATCCGGGCTGGCTTCTGTCGAACTCTCTAATGCAGAGAGGAACTCGGAGAAAGCTTTGCCGAAGTGCAAGGTTTCCTTCGGGGAGGTAGACAGGACCTGAACCCGTCAAGGCTGGTTCAAAGGTCATATATTTGGCCGAGCCTACGGACTCGCGGGCTACCCACATTAAACCGGCCTTGTGCCACATTTAATCCTCGTGGTTGGATTAATAAATACCAAGCTGCTCGGCACGGGGGCCTGGATCAAAGTGTAGTACGCTGCCTTTGTGAGCTTCCGGTGCTTTGTCGAGAGTGTTACTCTTCGGAGCGATCCCGTCTCCGCGGTCGATCCGCCCTGGAAGACGTATCACCTCTCTGACCGTCTTCGCCAAGTGATACATTTTGGTGCGATCCCGTTTCCGCGGTCGATCCGCCCTGTGAAGTCTATCACTATTCTGCCTTGGCCCTGTTTAGGGACTCCGTCTTCGCCAAGGGATACACTTTGGCGCGATCCCGTTTCCGCGGTCGATCCGCCCAGTAAAGTTGTATCACTGTTCTGATTTGGCCCTGTTTAGGGACACCGTCTTCGCCAAGGGATACACTTTGGCGCGATCTCGTTTCCGCGGTCGATCCGCCCAGTAAAGTTGTATCACTGTTCTGACTTGGCCCTGTTTAGGGACACCGATCAACCTAGTGCTGTTCCCGTATATTCTCCCATCCGGCAGTCAACCAGCTACATCCGTCTCGCCGATAAACTCTACATTCGTTTTTACCAATACGATCGAAGGCAGCTACCACTAAACAAAACCAGTCATACCGGACCCGACACCAACTTGAACACATTTCTTCAGAGTACACTCTTGTACAATTGGCATTATTAAAATCGACATTATTGTTCCATAAACCTTCGCCTTTGTCCCCTCATTGTCTTGGCTGTTCACATATTTAACATTATGTAAAGGCAATGCACTCCTCTAGATCTGGCTTGAAATTATTTTTTTATTCTAATTCATAGAAATGGATTAGCGTGAAATGGAGTCGTCCCATACAGCGGTGAGTTAGCAGAAAAATTTTGTGGGCACAAAATGGGAGATCAGTGACTTATTCTCTTCGGTTTGTGCCTTGTATTTACCTTTTTCTTCTATATTTAACATTATGTAGAGGCAAGGCCCCCCTCTAAATCTGGCTTGAAATTATTTTTCCTTCTAATTCATAGAAATGGAGTAACGTGCAATGGTTTCCTTTCATACAACTGTGAGTTAGTAGAAAAATTATTTGGTCACAAAATGGGTGATCAGTATCTTATTCTCTTCTGTTTGTGCCTTGTATTTACCTTTTTCTTCTATATTTAACATTATGTAGATGCAAGGCCCCCCTCTAAATATGGCTTTAAATTTTTTTTCATTCTAATTCATAAAACTGGAGTAGCGTTCAATAGTGTCGTCTCATACAACTGTGAGTTAGTAGAAAAAATGTGTGGGCTCAAGATGGGTGATCAGTGCTGATACTCTTCTGTTTGTGCCCTGTCTTTACCTTTTTCTTCTATATTTAACATTATGTAGAGGCAAGCCTCCCCCTAAATCTGGCTTGAAAGTATTTTTCATTCTAATTCATAGAAATGGAGTAGCGTGAAATGGTGTCATCTCATACAGCTGTGAGTTAGTAGAAAAAATTTGTGGTCTCAAAATGGGTGATCAGTGACTTATACTCTTCTGTTTGTGCCCTGTCTTTACCTTTTTCTTCTATATTTAATAGTAGTAGAGGCTAGGCCCCCCTCTAAATCTGGAGTGAAATTATTTTTCATTCTAATTAATAGAATTGGAGTAGCGTGCAATGGTTTCGTCTCATACAACTGTGAGTTAGTAGAAAAAATTTGTGGGCACAAAATGGGGGATCAGTGTCTTATTCTCTTCTGTTTGTGCCTTGTGTTTAGCTTTTTCTTCTATATTTAACATTATGTAGAGGCAAGGCCCCCCTCTAAATCTGGATTGAAATTATTTTTCATTCTAATTCATAGAAATGGAGTAGCGTGCAATGGTGTCGTCTCATACAACTGTGAGTTAGTAGAAAAATTTGTGGGCACAAAATGGGTGATCAGTGTCTTATTCTCTTCTGTTTGTGCCTTGTATTTACCTTTTTCTTCTATATTTAACATTATGTAGATGCAAGGCCCCCCTCTAAATATGGCTTTAAATTTTTTTTCATTCTAATTCATAAAACTGGAGTAGCGTTCAATAGTGTCGTCTCATACAACTGTGAGTTAGTAGAAAAAATGTGTGGGCTCAAGATGGGTGATCAGTGCTGATACTCTTCTGTTTGTGCCCTGTCTTTACCTTTTTCTTCTATATTTAACATTATGTAGAGGCAAGCCTCCCCCTAAATCTGGCTTGAAAGTATTTTTCATTCTAATTCATAGAAATGGAGTAGCGTGAAATGGTGTCATCTCATACAGCTGTGAGTTAGTAGAAAAAATTTGTGGTCTCAAAATGGGTGATCAGTGACTTATACTCTTCTGTTTGTGCCCTGTCTTTACCTTTTTCTTCTATATTTAATAGTAGTAGAGGCTAGGCCCCCCTCTAAATCTGGAGTGAAATTATTTTTCATTCTAATTAATAGAATTGGAGTAGCGTGCAATGGTTTCGTCTCATACAACTGTGAGTTAGTAGAAAAAATTTGTGGGCACAAAATGGGGGATCAGTGTCTTATTCTCTTCTGTTTGTGCCTTGTGTTTAGCTTTTTCTTCTATATTTAACATTATGTAGAGGCAAGGCCCCCCTCTAAATCTGGATTGAAATTATTTTTCATTCTAATTCATAGAAATGGAGTAGCGTGCAATGGTGTCGTCTCATACAACTGTGAGTTAGTAGAAAAATTTGTGGGCACAAAATGGGTGATCAGTGTCTTATTCTCTTCTGTTTGTGCCTTGTCTTTACCTTTTTCTTCTATATTTAACATTATGTAGAGGCAAGGCCCCCCTCTAAATCTGGATTGAAATTATTTTTCATTCTAATTCATAGAAATGGAGTAGCGTGCAATGGTGTCGTCTCATACAACTGTGAGTTAGTAGAAAAATTTGTGGGCACAAAATGGGTGATCAGTGTCTTATTCTCATCTGTTTGTGCCTTGTCTTTACCATTTTCTTCTATATTTAACATTATGTAGAGGCAAGCCCCCCCTCTAAATCTGGATTGAAATTATTTTTCATTCTAATTCATAGAAATGGAGTAGCGTGCAATGGTTTCGTCTCATACTACAGTGAGTTAGTAGAAAAAATTTGTGGGCACAAAATGGGGGATCAGTGTCTTATTCTCTTCTGTTTGTGCCTTGTGTTTACCTTTTTCTTCTATATTTAACATTATGTAGAGGAAAGGCCCCCCTCTAAATCTGGATTGAAATTATTTTTCATTCTAATTCATAGAAATGGAGTAGCGTGCAATGGTGTCGTCTCATACAACTGTGAGTTAGTAGAAAAATTTGTGGGCCCAAAATGGGTGATCAGTGTCCTATTCTCTTCTGTTTGTGCCTTGTCTTTAGCTTTTTCTTCTATATTTAACATTATGTAGAGGCAAGCCCCCCCCTCTAAATCTGGATTGAAATTATTTTTCATTCTAATTCATAGAAATGGAGTAGCGTGCAATGGTGTCGTCTCATACAACTGTGAGTTAGTAGAAAAATTTGTGGGCACAAAATGGGTGATCAGTGTCTTATTCTCTTCCGTTTGTGCCTTGTCTTTAGCTTTTTCTTCTATATTTAACATTATGTAGAGGCAAGCCACCCCTCTAAATCTGGATTGAATTTATTTTTCATTCTAATTCATAGAAATGGAGTAGCATGCAATGGTGTCATCTCATACTACTGTGAGTTAGTAGAAAGATTTGTGGGCACAAAATGGGTGATCAGTGTCTTATTCTCTTCTGTTTGTGCCTTGTGTTTACATTTTTCTTCTATATTTAACATTATTTAGAGGCAAGGCCCCCCTCTAAATCTGGATTGAAATTATTTTTCATTCTAATTCATAGAAATGGAGTAGCGTGCAATGGTGTCGTCTCATACAACAGTGAGTTAGGAGAAAATATTTGTGGGCACAAAATGGGTGATCAGTGTCTTATTCTCTTCTGTTTGTGCCTTGTCTTTACCTTTTTCTGCTATATTTAACATTATGTAGAGGCAAGCCCCCCCTCTAAATCTGGATTGAAATTATTTTTCATTCTAATTCATAGAAATGGAGTAGCGTGCAATGGTTTCGTCTCATACAACTGTGAGTTAGTAGAAAAATTTGTGGGCACAAATTGATTGATCAGAGACTTATTCAATTCTGTTTGTGGCTAGTCTTTAGCTTTTTCTTCTATATTTAACATTATGTAGAGGCAAGGCCCCCCTCTAAATCTGGATTGAAATTATTTTTCATTCTAATTCATAGAAATGGAGTAGCGTGCAATGGCGTCGTCACATACAACTGTGAGTTAGTAGAAAAATTTGTGGGCACAAAATGGTTGATCAGTGTCTTATTCTCTTCTGTTTGTGCCTTGTGTTTACCTTTTTCTTCTATATTTAACATTATGTAGAGGCAAGGCCCCCTCTAAATCTGGACTGAAATTATTTTTCATTCTAATTCATAAAAAATGGATTAGCGTGCAATGGTGTCGTCTCATACAACTGTGAGTTAGTAGAAAAATTTGTGGGCACAAAATGGGTGATCAGTGTCTTATTCTCTTCTGTTTGTGCCTTGTCTTTACCTTTTTCTTCTATATTTAACATTATTTAGAGGCAAGGCCCCCCTCTAAATCTGGATTGTAATTATTTTTCATTCTAATTCATAGAAATGGAGTAGCGTGCAATGGTGTCGTCTCATACAACGGTGAGTTAGTAGAAAAATTTGTGGGCACAAATTGTTTGATCAGAGTCTTATTCTCTTCTGTTTTTGCCTAGTCTTTAGCTTTTTCTGCTATATTTAACATTAAGTAGAGGCAAGGCCCCCCTCTAAATCTGGATTGAAATTATTTTGCATTCTAATTAATAGAAATGGAGTAGCGTGCAATGGTGTCGTCTCATACAACTGTGAGTAAGTAGAAAAATTTGTGGGCACAAAATGGGTGATCAGTGTCTTATTCTCTTCTGTTTGTGCCTTGTCTTTAGCTTTTTCTTCTATATTTAACATTATGTAGAGGCAAGGCCCCCCTCTAAATCTGGATTGAAATTATTTTTCATTCTAATTCATAGAAATGGAGTAGCGTGCAATGGTATCGTCTCATACTACTGTGAGTTAGTAGAAAGATTTGTGGGCACAAAATGGGTGATCAGTGTCTTATTCTCTTTGTTTGTGCCTTGACTTTAGCTTTTTCTTCTATATTTAACATTATGTAGAGGCAAGCCCCCCTCTAAATCTGGATTGAAATTATTTTTCATTCTAATTCATAGAAATATAGTAGCGTGCAATGGTTTCGTCTCATAAAACTGTGATTTAGTAGAAAAAATTTGTGGGCACAAAATGGGTGATCAGTGTCATATTCTCTTCTGTTTGAGCCTTGTCTTTAGCTTTTTCTTCTATATTTAATATTATGTAGAGGCAAGTCCCCCCTCTAAATCTGGATTGAAATTATTTTTCATTCTAATTCATAGAAATGGAGTAGCGTGCAATGGTGTCGTCTCATACAACTGTGAGGTAGTAGAAAAATTTGTGGGCACAAAATGGGTGATCAGTGTCTTATTCTCTTCTGTTTGTGCCTTGTCTTTAGCTGTTTCTTCTATATTTAACATTATGTAGAGGCAAGTCCCCCCTCTAAATCTGGACTGAAATTATTTTTCATTCTAATTCATAGAAATGGAGTAGCGTGCAATGGTGTCGTCTCATACAACAGTGAGTTAGGAGAAAAAATTTGTGGGCACAAAATGGGTGATCATAGACTTATTCTCTTCTGTTTATGCCTTGTCTTTAGCTTTTTCTTCTATATTTAACATTATGTAGAGGCAAGGCCTCCCTTTAAATCTGGATATAAATTATTTTTCATTCTAATTCATAGAAATGGAATAGCGTGCAATGGTGTAATCTCATACAACTGTGAGTTAGTAGAAAAATTTGGGGGCACAAAATGTTTGAACATAGTCTTATTCTCTTCTGTTTGAGCCTTGTCTTTAGCTTTTTCTTCTATATTTAACTTAATGTATAGGCAAGCCCCGCTCTAAATCTAGATTGAATTTATTTTTCATTCTAATTCATAGAAATGGAGTAGCGTGCAATGGTTTCGTCTCATACAACCGTGAGTTAGTAGAAAAATTTGTGGGCACAAAATGTTTGATCAGAGACTTATTCTCTTCTGTTTGTGCCTTGTCTTTAGCTGTTTCTTCTATATTTAACATTATGTAGAGGCAAGGCCTCCCGCTAAATCTGGATTGAAATTATTTTTCATTCTAATTCATAGAAATGGAGTAGCGTGCAATGGCGTCGTCTCATACAACTGTGAGTTAGTAGAAAAATTTGGGGGCACAAAATGGGTGATCATAGTCTTATTCTCTTCTGTTTATGCCTTGTCATTAGCTTTTTCTTCTATATTTAACATCATGTAGAGGCAAGGCCCCCCTCTAAATCTGGATTGAAATTATTTTTCATCCTAATTCATAGAAATGGAGTAGCGTGCAATGGTGTCGTCTCATACAACACTGAGTTAGGAGAAAAAATTTGTGGGCACAAAATGGGTGATCATAGTCTTATTCTCTTCTGTTTATGCCTTGTCTTTAGCTTTTTCTTCTATATTTAACATTATGTAGAGGCAAGGCCCCCCTTTAAATCTGGATTGAAATTATTTTTCATTCTAATTCATAGAAATGGAATAGCGTGCAATGGTGTCATCTCATACAACTGTGAGTTAGTAGAAAAATTGGGGGGCACAAAATGTTTGAACATAGTCTTATTCTCTTCTGTTTGAGCCTTGTCTTTAGCTTTTTCTTCTATATTTAACTTAATGTAGAGGCAAGGCCCCGCTCTAAATCTAGATTGAATTTATTTTTCATTCTAATTCATAGAAATGGAGTAGCGTGCAATGGTGTCGTCTCATACAACTGTGAGTTAGTAGAAAAAATTAGTGGGCACAAAATGGGAGATCAGTGTCTTATTCTCTTCTGTTTATACCTTGTCTTTAGCTTTTTCTTCTATATTTAACATTATGTAGAGGCAAGGCCCCCCTCTAAATCTGGATTGAAATTATTTTTCATTCTAATTCATAGAAATGGTGTAGCGTGCAATGGCGTCGTCTCATACAACTGTGAGTTAGTAGAAAAATTTGGGGGCACAAAATGGGTGATCATAGTCTTATTCTCTTCTGTTTATGCCTTGTCTTTAGCTTTTTCTTCTATATTTAACATTATGTAGAGGCAAGGCCCCCCTCTAAATCTGGATTGAAATTATGTTTCATCCTAATTCATAGAAATGGAGTAGCGTGCAATGGTGTCGTCTCATACAACTGTGAGTTAGTAGAAAAAATTAGTGGGCACAAAATGGGTTATCAGTGTCTTATTCTCTTCTGTTTATGCCTTGTCTTTAGCTTTTTCTTCTATATTTAACATTATGTAGAGGCAAGGCCCCCCTCTAAATCTGGATTGAAATTATTTTTCATTCTAATTCATAGAAATGGTGTAGCGTGCAATGGCGTCGTCTCATACAACTGTGAGTTAGTAGAAAAATTAGGGGGCACAAAATGGGTGATCATAGTCTTATTCTCTTCTGTTTATGCCTTGTCTTTAGCTTTTTCTTCTATATTTAACATTATGTAGAGGCAAGGCCCCCCTCTAAATCTGGATTGAAATTATGTTTCATCCTAATTCATAGAAATGGAGTAGCGTGCAATGGTGTCGTCTCATACAACTGTGAGTTAGTAGAAAAAATTAGTGGGCAAAAAATGGGTGATCAGAGTCTTATTCTCTTCTGTTTATGCCTTGTCTTTAGCTTTTTCTTCTATATTTAACATTATGTAGAGGCAAAGCCCCCCTCTAAATCTGGATTGAAATTATTTTTCATTCTAATTCATAGAAATGGAGTAGCGTGCAATGGTGTCGTCTCATACAACTGTGAGTTAGTAGAAAAATTTGGGGGCACAGAATGGGTGATCAGTGTCTTATTCTCTTCTGTTTGTACCTTGTCTTTAGCTTTTTCTTCTATATTTAACATTATGTAGAGGCAAGTCCCCCCTCTAAATCTGGATTGAAATTATTTTTCATCCTAATTCATAGAAATGGAGTAGCGTGCAATGGTGTCGTCTCATACAACTGTGAGTTAGTAGAAAAATTTAGTGGGCACAAAATGGGTGATCAGTGTCTTATTCTCTTCTGTTTATGCCTTGTCTTTAGCTTTTTCTTCTATATTTAACATTATGTAGAGGCAAGGCCCCCCTCTAAATCTGGATTGAAATTATTTTTCATCCTAATTCATAGAAATGGATTATCGTGCAATGGTGTCGTCTCATACAACTGTGAGTTAGTAGAAAAAATTAGTGGGCACAAAATGGGTGATCAGTGTCATATTCTCTTCTGTTTATGCCTTGTCTTTAGCTTTTTCTTCTATATTTAACATTATGTAGAGGCAAGGCCCCCCTCTAAATCTGGATTGAAATTATTTTTCATTCTAATTCATAGAAATGGAGTAGCGTGCAATGGTGTCGTCTCATACAACGGTGAGTTAGTAGAAAAATTTGTGGGCACAAAATGTTTGATCAGAGCCTTATTCTCTTCTGTTTGTGCCTTGTCTTTAGCTGTTTCTTCTATATTTAACATTATGTAGAGGCAAGTCTCCCCTCTAAATCTGGATTGAAATTATTTTTCATTCTAATTCATAGAAATGGATTAGCGTGCAATGGTGTCGTCACATACAACTGTGAGTTAGTAGAAAAATTTGTGGGCAAAAATTGGTGATCAGTGTCTTATTCTCTTCTGTTTGTGTCTTGTGTTTAACTTTTTCTTCTATATTTAACATTATTTAGAGGCAAGGCCCCCCTCTAAATCTGGATTGTAATTATTTTTCATTCTAATTCATAGAAATGGAGTAGCGTGCAATGGTGTCGTCTCATACAACGGTGAGTTAGTAGAAAAATTTGTGGGCACAAATTGTTTGATCAGAGTCTTATTCTCTTCTGTTTTTGCCTAGTCTTTAGCTTTTTCTGCTATATTTAACATTAAGTAGAGGCAAGGCCCCCCCCCTAAATCTGGATTGAAATTATTTTGCATTCTAATTAATAGAAATGGAGTAGCGTGCAATGGTGTCGTCTCATACAACTGTGAGTTAGTAGAAAAAATTTGTGCGCACAAAATGTGTGATCAGTGACTTATTCTCTTCTGTTTGTGCCTTGTCTTTAGCTTTTTCTTCTATATTTAACATTATGTAGAGGCAAGGCCCCCGTCTAAATCTGGATTGAAATTATTTTTCATTCTAATTCATAGAAATGGAGTAGCGTGCAATGGTATCGTCTCATACTACTGTGAGTTAGTAGAAAGATTTGTGGGCACAAAATGGGTGATCAGTGTCTTATTGTCTTCTGTTTGTGCCTTGACTTTAGCTTTTTCTTCTGTATTTAACATTATGTAGAGGCAAGGCCCCCCTCTAAATCTGGATTGAAATTATTTTTCATTCTAATTCATAGAAATAGAGTAGCGTGCAATGGTATCGTCTCATACTACTGTGAGTTAGTAGAAAGATTTGTGGGCACAAAATGGGTGATCAGTGTCTTATTCTCTTCTGTTTGTGCCTTGGGTTTAGCTTTTTCTTCTATATTTAACATTATGTAGAGGCAAGTCCCCCCTCTAAATCTGGATTGAAATTATTTTTCATCCTAATTCATAGAAATGGAGTAGCGTGCAATGGTGTCGTCTCATACAACTGTGAGTTAGTAGAAAAAATTAGTGGGCACAAAATGGGTGATCAGTGTCTTATTCTCTTCTGTTTATGCCCTGTCTTTAGCTTTTTCTTCTATATTTAACATTATGTAGAGGCAAAGCACCCCTCTAAATCTGGATTGAAATTATTTTTCATTCTAATTCATTGAAATGGAGTAGCGTGCAATGGTTTCGTCTCATACAACTGTGAGTTAGTAGAAAAATTTGGGGGCACAGAATGGGTGATCAGTGTCTTATTCTCTTCTGTTTGTACCTTGTCTTTAGCTTTTTCTTCTATATTTAACATTATGTAGAGGCAAGTCCCCCCTCTAAATCTGGATTGAAATTATTGTTCATCCTAATTCATAGAAATGGAGTAGCGTGCAATGGTGTCGTCTCATACAACTGTGAGTTAGTAGAAAAATTTAGTGGGCACAAAATGGGTGATCAGTGTCTTATTCTCTTCTGTTTATGCCTTGTCTTTAGCTTTTTCTTCTATATTTAACATTATGTAGAGGCAAGGCCCCCCTCTAAATCTGGATTGAAATTATTTTTCATCCTAATTCATAGAAATGGAGTAGCGTGCAATGGTGTCGTCTCATACAACTGTGAGTTAGTAGAAAAAATTAGTGGGCACAAAATGGGTGATCAGTGTCATATTCTCTTCTGTTTATGCCTTGTCTTTAGCTTTTTCTTCTATATTTAACATTATTTAGAGGCAAGGCCCCCCTCTAAATCTGGATTGAAATTATTTTTCATTCTAATTCATAGAAATGGAGTAGCGTGCAATGGTGTCGTCTCATACAACGGTGAGTTAGTAGAAAAATTTGTCGGCACAAAATGTTTGATCAGAGCCTTATTCTCTTCTGTTTGTGCCTTGTCTTTAGCTGTTTCTTCTATATTTAACATTATGTAGAGGCAAGTCTCCCCTCTAAATCTGGATTGAAATTATTTTTCATTCTAATTCATAGAAATGGATTAGCGTGCAATGGTGTCGTCACATACAACTGTGAGTTAGTAGAAAAATTTGTGGGCAAAAATGGGTGATCAGTGTCTTATTCTCTTCTGTTTGTGCCTTGTGTTTACCTTTTTCTTCTATATTTAACATTATTTAGAGGCAAGGCCCCCCTCTAAATCTGGATTGTAATTATTTTTCATTCTAATTCATAGAAATGGAGTAGCGTGCAATGGTGTCGTCTCATACAACGGTGAGTTAGTAGAAAAATTTGTGGGCACAAATTGTTTGATCAGTGTCATATTCTCTTCTGTTTGAGCCTGGTCTTTAGCTTTTTCTGCTATATTTAACATTAAGTAGAGGCAAGGCCCCCCTCTAAATCTGGATTGAAATTATTTTGCATTCTAATTAATAGAAATGGAGTAGCGTGCAATGGTGTCGTCTCATACAACTGTGAGTTAGTAGAAAAAATTTGTGCGCACAAAATGTGTGATCAGTGTCTTATTCTCTTCTGTTTGTGCCTTGTCTTTAGCTTTTTCTTCTATATTTAACATTATGTAGAGGCAAGGCCCCCGTCTAAATCTGGATTGAAATTATTTTTCATTCTAATTCATAGAAATGGAGTAGCGTGCAATGGTATCGTCTCATACTACTGTGAGTTAGTAGAAAGATTTGTGGGCACAAAATGGGTGATCAGTGTCTTATTGTCTTCTGTTTGTGCCTTGACTTTAGCTTTTTCTTCTATATTTAACATTATGTAGAGGCAAGGCCCCCCTCTATATCTGGATTGAAATTATTTTTCATTCTAATTCATAGAAATAGAGTAGCGTGCAATGGTGTCGTCTCATACTACTGTGAGTTAGTAGAAAGATTTGTGGGCACAAAATGTGTGATCAGTGACTTATTCTCTTCTGTTTGTGCCTTGGGTTTAGCTTTTTCTTCTATATTTAACATTATGTAGAGGCAAGTCCCCCCTCTAAATCTGGATTGAAATTATTTTTCATCCTAATTCATAGAAATGGAGTAGCGTGCAATGGTGTCGTCTCATACAACTGTGAGTTAGTAGAAAAAATTAGTGGGCACAAAATGGGTGATCAGTGTCTTATTCTCTTCTGTTTATGCCTTGTCTTTAGCTTTTTCTTCTATATTTAACATTATGTAGAGGCAAAGCACCCCTCTAAATCTGGATTGAAATTATTTTTCATTCTAATTCATAGAAATGGAGTAGCGTGCAATGGTTTCGTCTCATACAACTGTGAGTTAGTAGAAAAATTTGGGGGCACAAAATGTTTGAACATAGACTTATTCTCTTCTGTTTGAGCTTTGTCTTTAGCTTTTTCTTCTATATTTAACTTTATGTAGAGGCAAGGCCCCGCTCTAAATCTAGATTGAATTTATTTTTCATTCTAATTCATAGAAATGGAGTAGCGTGCAATGGTTTCGTCTCATACAACTGTGAGTTAGTAGAAAAATTTGTGGGCCCAAAATGTTTGATCATAGACTTATTCTCTTCTGTTTATGACTTGTCTTTAGCTTTTTCTTCTATATTTAACATTATTTAGAGGCATGGCCCCCCTCTAAATCTGGATTGAAATTATTTTTCATTCTAATTCATAGAAATGGAGTAGCTTGCAATGGTTTAGTCTCATACAACTGTGAGTTAGTAGAAAAAATTTGTGGGCACAAAATGGGTGATCAGTGTCTTATTCTCTCCTGTTTGTGCCTTGTCTTTAGCTTTTTCTTCTATATTTAACATTATGTAGAGGCAAGGCCCCCCTCTAAATCTGGATTGAAATTATTTTTCATTCTAATTCATAGAAATGGAGTAGCGTGCAATGGTATCATCTCATACTACTGTGAGTTAGTAGAAAGATTTGTGCGCACAAAATGGGTGATCAGTGTCTTATTCTCTTCTGTTTGTGCCTTGACTTTAGCTTTTTCTTCTGTATTTATCATTATGTAGAGGCAAGCCCCCCCTCTAAATCTGGATTGAAATTATTTTTCATTCTAATTCATAGAAATGTAGTAGCGTGCAATGGTTTCGTCTCATACAACTGTGAGTTAGTAGAAAAAATTGTGGGCACAAATTGGGTGATCAGTGACATATTCTCTTCTGTTTGAGCCTTGTCTTTAGCTTTTTCTTCTATATTTAATATTATGTAGAGGCAAGTCCCCCCTCTAAATCTGGATTGAAATTATTTTTCATTCTAATTCATAGAAATGGAGTAGCGTGCAATGGTGTCGTCTCATACAACTGTGAGGTAGTAGAAAAATTTGTGGGCACAAAATGGGTGATCAGTGTCTTATTCTCTTCTGTTTGTGCCTTGTCTTTAGCTGTTTCTTCTATATTTAACATTATGTAGAGGCAAGTCCCCCCTCTAAATCTGGACTGAAATTATTTTTCATCCTAATTCATAGAAATGGAGTAGCGTGCAATGGTGTCGTCTCATACAACTGAGAGTTAGTAGAAAAAATTAGTGGGCACAAAATGGGTGATCAGTGTCTTATTCTCTTCTGTTTATGCCTTGTCTTTAGCTTTTTCTTCTATATTTAACATTATGTAGAGGCAAGGCCCCCCTCTAAATCTGGATTGAAATTATTTTTCATTCTAATTCATAGAAATGGAATAGCGTGCAATGGTGTCATCTCATACAACTGTGAGTTAGTAGAAAAATTTGGGGGCACAAAATGTTTGAACATAGACTTATTCTCTTCTGTTTGAGCTTTGTCTTTAGCTTTTTCTTCTATATTTAACTTTATGTAGAGGCAAGGCCCCCTTCTAAATCTGGATTGAAATTATTTTTCATTCTAATTCATAGAAATAGAGTAGCGTGCAATGGTGTCGTCTCATACAACTATGAGTTAGTAGAAAAATTTGTGGGCACAAAATGGGTGATCAGTGTATTATTCTCTTCTGTTTGAACCTTGTCTTTATCTTTTTCTTCTATATTTAACATTATGTAGAGGCAAGGCCCCCCTCTAAATCTGGATTGAAATTATTTTTCTTTCTAATTCATAGAAATGGAGTAGCGTGCAATGGTGTCATCTCATACAACTGTGAGTTAGTAGAAAAATTTGTGGGCACAAAATGGGTGATCAGTGACTTATTCTCTTCTGTTTGTGCCTTGTCTTTACCTTTTTCTTCTATATTTAACATTATGTAGAGGCAAGGCCCCACTCTAAATCTGGATTGAAATTATTTTTCATTCTAATTCATAGAAATAGAGTAGCGTGCAATAGTTTCATCTCATACAACTGTGAGTTAGTAGAAAAATTTGTGGGCACAAGATGGGTGATCAGTGACTTATTCTCTTCTGTTTGTGCCGTGTCTTTAGCTTTTTCTTCTATATTTAACATTATGTAGAGGCAAGGCCCCCCTATAAATCTGGATTGAAATTATTTTTCATTCTAATTCATAGAAATGGAGTAGCGTGCAATGGTGTCGTCTCATACAACTGTGAGTTAGTAGAAAAATTTGTGAGCACAAAATGGGTGATCAGTGACTTATTCTCTTCTGTTTGTTCCTTGTCTTTAACTTTTTCTTCTATATTTAACATTAGGAAGAGGCATGGCCCCCCTCTAAATCTGGATTGAAATTATTTTTCATTCTAATTCATAGAAATGGAGTAGCGTGCAATGGTTTCGTCTCATCAAACTGTGAATTAGTAGAAAAATTTGTGGTCACCAAATGGTTGATCAGTGACTTTTTCTCTTCTGTTTGTGCCTTGTCTTTACCTTTTTCTTCTATATTTAACATTATGTTGAGGCAAGGCCCCCCTCTAAATCTGGATTGAAATTATTTTTCATTCTAATTCATAGAAATGGAGTAGCGTGCAATGGTGTCATCTCATACAACTGTGAGTTAGTAGATAAATTAGTGGGCACAAAATGGGTGATCAGTGTATTATTCTCTTCTGTTTGTGCCTTGTCTTTACCTTTTTCTTCTATATTTAACATTATGTAGAGTCAAGGCCCACCTCTAAATCTGGATTGAAATTATTTTTCATTCTAATTTATAGAAATGGAGTAGCGTGAAATAGTGTCGTCTCATACAACTGTGAGTTAGTAGAAAAATTTGTGGGCACAAAATGGGTGATCAGTTACTTATTCTCTTCTGTTTGAGCCTTGTCTTTAGCTTTTTCTTCTATATTTAACATTATGTAGAGGTAAGGCCCCCCTCTAAATCTGGATTGAAATTATTTTTCATTCTAATTCATAGAAATGGAGTAGCGTGCAATGGTTTCGTCTCATACAACTGTGAGTTAGTAGAAAAATTTGTGGGCACAAAATGGGTGATACGTGTCTTATTCTCTTCTGTTTGTGCCTTGTCTTTACCTTTTTCTTCTATATTTAACATTATGTAGAGGCAAGCCCCCCCTCTAAATCTGGATTGAATTTTTTTTTCATTCTAATTCATAGAAATGGAGTAGCGTGCAATGGTGTCGTCTCATACAACTGTGAGTTAGTTGAAAAATTTGTGGGCACAAAATGGGTGAACAGTGTCTTATTCTCTTCTGTTTGTGCCTTGTCTTTACCTTTTTCTTCTTTATTTAACATTATGTAGAGGCAAGGCCCCCCTCTAAATCTGGATTGAATTTATTTTTCATTCTAATTCATAGAAATGGAGTAGCATGCAATGGTGTCGTCTCATACAACTGTGAGTTAGTAGAAAAATTGGTGGGCACAAAATGGGTGATACGTGTCTTATTCTCTTCTGTTTGTGCCTTGTCTTTACCTTTTTCTTCTATATTTAACATTATGTAGAGGCAAGGCCCCCCTCTAAATCTGGATTGAATTTATTTTTCATTCTAATTCATAGAAATGGAGTAGCATGCAATGGTGTCGTCTCATACACCTGTGTGTTAGTAGAAAAATTTGTGGGCACAAAATGGGTGATCAGTGTCTTATTCTCTTCTGTTTGAGCCTTGTCTAGCTTTTTCATCTACTTTTAACATTATGTAGAGGCAAGGCCCCCCTCTAAATCTGGATTGAAATTATTTTTCATTCTCTTTCATAGAAATGGTGTAGCGTGCAATGGTGTCATCTCATACAACTGTGAGTTAGTAGAAAAATTTGTGGGCACGAAATGGGTGATCAGAGACTTATTCTCTTCTGTTTGAGCCTTGTCTTTACCTTTTTCTTCTACATTAAACATTATGTAGAGGCAAGGCCCCCCTCTAAATCTGGATTGAAATTATTTTTCCTTGTCATTCATAGAAATGGAGTAGCGTTCAATGGTTTCGTCTCATAAAACTGTGAGTTAGTAGAAAAAATTGTGGTCACAAAATGGGTGATCAGTGTCTTTTTCTCTTCTGTTTGTGCCTTGTCGTTAACCTTTTCTTCAATATTTAACATTATTTAGAGGCAAGGCCACCCTCTAAATCTGGATTGAAATTATTTTTCATTCTCATTCATAGAAATGGAGTAGCGTGCAATGGTGTCGTCTCATACAACTGTGAGTTAGTAGAAAAATTTGTGGGCACAAAATGGGTGATCAGTGTCTTATTCTCTTCTGTTTGAGCCTTGTCTTTAGCTTTTTCCTCAATATTTAACATTATGTAGAGGCAAGGCCACCCTCTAAATCTGGATTGAAATTATTTTTCATTCTAATTCATAGAAATGGAGTAGCGTGCAATGGTTTCCTCTCAGACAACTGTGAGTTAGTACAAAAATTTGTGGGCACAAAATGGGTGATCAGTGTCTTATTCTCTTCTGTTTGTGCCTTGTCTTTACCTTTTTCTTCTATATTTAACATTATGTAGAGGCAAGGCCCCCCTCTATATCTGGATTGAATTTATTTTTCATTCTAATTCATAGAAATGGAGTAGCATGCAATGGTGTCGTCTCATACAACTGTGAGTTAGTAGAAAAATTTGTGGGCACAAAATGGGTGATCAGTGTCTTATTCTCTTCTGTTTGTGCCTTGTCTTTAGCTTTTTCTTCTATATTTAACTTTATGTAGAGGCTAGGACCCCCTCTAAATCTTGGTGGAAATTATTTTTCATTCCAAATCATAGAAATTGAGTAGCGTGCAATGGTGTCGTCTCATACAACTGTGAGTTAGGAGAAAAAATTTGTGTGCACAAAATGGGTGATCAGTGTCTTATTCTCTTCTGTTTGTGCCTTGTCTTTAGATTTTTCTTCTATATTTAACATTATGTAGAGGCTAGGCCCCCCTCTAAATCTTGGTTGAAATTATTTTTCATTCTAATTCATAGAAATGGAGTAGCGTGCCATGGTCTCATCTCATACAACAGTGAGTTAGGAGAAAAAATTTGTGTGCACAAAATGGGTGATCAGTGTCTTATTCTCTTCTGTTTGTGCCTTGTCTTTAGCTTTTTCTTCTATATTTAACTTTATGTAGAGGCTAGGCCCCCCTCTAAATCTTGATTGAAATTATTTTTCATTCTAATTAATAGAAATGGAGTAGCGTGCAATGGTGTCGTCTCATACAACATTGAGTTAGGAGAAAAAATTTGTGGGCACAAAATGGGTGATCAGTGTCTTATTCTCTTCTGTTTGTGCCTTGTCTTTAGCTTTTTCTTCTATATTTAACTTTATGTAGAGGCTAGGCCCCTTTTTAAATCTTGGTTGAAATTATTTTTCATTCTAATGCATAGAAATGGAGTAGCGTGCAATGGTGTCGTCTCATACAACAGTGAGTTAGGAGAAAAAATTTGTTGGCACAAAATGGGTGATCAGTGTCTTATTCTCTTCTGTTTGTGCCTTGTCTTTAGCTTTTTCTTCTATATTTAACTTTATGTAGAGGCTAGGCCCCTTTCTAAATCTTGGTTGAAATTATTTTTCATTCTAATGCATAGAAATGGAGTAGCGTGCAATGGTGTCGTCTCATACAACAGTGAGTTAGGAGAAAAAATTTGTTGGCACAAAATGGGTGATCAGTGTCTTATTCTCTTCTGTTTGTGCCTTGTCTTTAGCTTTTTCTTCTATATTTAACTTTATGTAGAGGCTAGGCCCCTTTCTAAATCTTGGTTGAAATTATTTTTCATTCTAATTCATAGAAATGGAGTAGCGTGAAATGGTGTCGTCTCATACAACAGTGAGTTGGAGAAAAAATTTGTGGGCACAAAATGGGTGATCAGTGTCTTATTCTCTTCTGTTTGTGCCTTGTCTTCAGCTTTTTCTTCTATATTTAACATTATGTAGAGGCTAGGGCCCTTTCTAAATCTTGGTTTAAATTATTTTTCATTCTAAGTCATAGAAATTGAGTAGCGTGCAATGGTGTCGTCTCATACAACAGTGAGTTAGGAGAAAAAATTTGTTGGCACAAAATGGGTGATCAGTGTCTTATTCTCTTCTGTTTGTGCCTTGTCTTTAGCTTTTTCTTCTATATTTAACTTTATGTAGATGCTAGGACCCTTTATAAATCTTGGTTGAAATTATTTTTCATTCTAATTTATATAAATGGAGTAGCGTACAATGGTGTCGTCTCATACAACAGTGAGTTGGAGAAAAAATTTGTGGGCACAAAATGGGTGATCAGTGTCTTATTCTCTTCTGTTTGTGCCTTGTCTTTAGCTTTTTCTTTCTATATTTAACTTTATGTAGATGCTAGGCCCCTTTCTAAATCTTGTTTGAAATTATTTTTCATACTAATTCATAGAAATGGAGTAGCGTGCAATTGTGTCGTCTCATACAACAGTGAGTTAGGAGAAAAAATTTGTGGGCACAAAATGGGTGATCAGTGTCTTATTCTCTTCTGTTTGTGCCTTGTCTTTAGCTTTTTCTTCTATATTTAACATTATGTAGAGGCTAGGCCCCCCTCTAAATCTTGGTTGAAATTATTTTTCATTCTAATTAATAGAAATGGAGTAGCGTGCAATGGTGTCGTCTCATACAACAGTGAGTTAGGAGAAAAAATTTGTGGGCACAAAATGGGTGATCAGTGTCTTATTCTCTTCTGTTTGTGCCTTGTCTTTAGCTTTTTCTTCTATATTTAACTTTATGTAGAGGCTAGGCCCCCCTCTAAATCTTGGTTGAAATTATTTTTCATTCTAATTCATAGAAATGGAGTAGCGTGCAATGGTGTCGTCTCATACAACAGTGAGTTAGGAGAAAAAATTTGTTGGCACAAAATGGGTGATCAGTGTCTTATTCTCTTCTGTTTGTGCCTTGTCTTTAGCTTTTTCTTCTATATTTAACTTTATGTAGAGGCTAGGCCCCCCTCTAAATCTTGGTTGAAATTATTTTTCATTGTAATTAATAGAAATGGAGTAGCGTGCAATGGTGTCGTCTCATACAACAGTGAGTTAGGAGAAAAAATTTGTTGGCACAAAATGGGTGATCAGTGTTTATTCTCTTCTGTTTGTGCCTTATCTTTAGCTTTTTCTTCTATATTTAACTTTATGTAGAGGCTAGGCCCCTTTCTAAATCTTGGTTGAAATTATTTTTCATTCTAATTCATAGAAATGGAGTAGTGTGCAATGGTGTCGTCTCATACAACAGTGAGTTAGGAGAAAAAATTTGTTGGCACAAAATGGGTGATCAGTGTCTTATTCTCTTCTGTTTGTGCCTTGTCTTTACCTTTTTCTTCTCTATTTAACTTTATGGAGAGGCTAGGCCCCTTTCTAAATCTTGGTTGAAATTATTTTTCATTCTAAGTCATAGAAATGGAGTAGCGTGCAATGGTGTCATCTCATACAACAGTGAGTTAGGAGAAAAAATTTGTGGGCACAAAATGGGTGATCAGTGTCTTATTCGCTTCTGTTTGTGCCTTGTCTTTAGCTTTTTCTTCTATATTTAACATTATGTAGAGGCTAGGCCCCCCTCTAAATCTTGGTTGAAATTATTTTTCATTCTAATTAATAGAAATGGAGTAGCGTACAATGGTGTCGTCTCATACAACAGTGAGTTAGGAGAAAAAATTTGTTGGCACAAAATGTATGAACACTGTCTTATTCTCTTCTGTTTGTGCCTTGTATTTAGCTTTTTCTTCTATATTTAACATTATGTTGAGGCTAGGCCCCTCTCTAAATCTTGGTTGAAATTATTTTTCATTCTAAGTCATAGAAATGGAGTAGCGCGCAATGGTGTCGTCTCATACAACAGTGAGTTAGGAGAAAAAATTTGTTGGCACAAAATGGGTGATCAGTGTTTATTCTCTTCTGTTTGTGCCTTGTCTTTAGCTTTTTCTTCGATATTTAACTTTATGTAGAGTCTAGGCCCCTTTCTAAATCTTGGTTGAAATTATTTTTCATTCTAATTCATAGAAATGGAGTAGTGTGCAATGGTGTCGTCTCATACAACAGTGAGTTAGGAGAAAAAATTTGTGGGCACAAAATGGGTGATCAGTGTCTTATTCTCTTCTGTTGGTGCCTTGTCTTTAACTTTTTCTTCTATATTTAACTTTATGTAGAGGCTAGGCCCCTTTCTAAATCTTGGTTGAAATTATTTTTCATTCTAATGCATAGAAATGGAGTAGCGTGCAATGGTGTCGTCTCATACAACAGTGAGTTAGGAGAAAAAATTTGTTGGCACAAAATGGGTGATCAGTGTCTTATTCTCTTCTGTTTGTGCCTTGTCTTTAGCTTTTTCTTCTATATTTAACTTTATGTAGATGCTAGGCCCCTTTATAAATCTTGGTTGAAATTATTTTTCATTCTAATTCATAGAAATGGAGTAGCGTGCAATGGTGTCGTCTCATACAACAGTGAGTTAGGAGAAAAAATTTGTGGGCACAAAATGGGTGATCAGTGTCTTATTCTCTTCTGTTTGTGCCTTGTCTTTAGCTTTTTCTTTCTATATTTAACTTTATGTAGATGCTAGGCCCCTTTATAAATCTTGGTTGAAATTATTTTTCATTCTAATTCATAGAAATGGAGTAGCGTGCAATTGTGTCGTCTCATACAACAGTGAGTTAGAAGAAAAAATTTGTGGGCACAAAATGGGTGATCAGTGTCTTATTCTCTTCTGTTTGTGCCTTGTCTTTAGCTTTTTCTTCTATATTTAACATTATGTAGAGGCTAGGCCCCCCTCTAAATCTTGGTTGAAATTATTTTTCATTCTAATTAATAGAAATGGAGTAGCGTGCAATGGTGTCGTCTCATACAACAGTGAGTTAGGAGAAAAAATTTGTGGCACAAAATCGGTGATCAGTGTCTTATTCTCTTCTGTTTGTGCCTTGTCTTTAGCTTTTTCTTCCATATTTAACTTTATGTAGAGGCTAGGCCCCCCTCTAAATCTTGGTTGAAATTATTTTTCATTCTAATTCATAGAAATGGAGTAGCGTGCAATGGTGTCGTCTCATACAACAGTGAGTTAGGAGAAAAAATTTGTGGGCACAAAATGGGTGATCAGTGTCTTATTCTCTTCTGTTTGTGCCTTGTCTTTAGCTTTTTCTTCTATATTTAACTTTATGTAGAGGCTAGGCCCCCCTCTAAATCTTGGTTGAAATTATTTTTCATTGTAATTAATAGAAATGGAGTAGCGTGCAATGGTGTCGTCTCATACAACAGTGAGTTAGGAGAAAAAATTTGTGGGCACAAAATGGGTGATCAGTGTCTTATTCTCTTCTGTTTGTGCCTTGTCTTTAGCTTTTTCTTCTATATTTAACTTTATGTAGAGGCTAGGCCCCCCTCTAAATCTTGGTTGAAATTATTTTTCATTCTAATTAATAGAAATGGAGTAGCGTGCAATGGTGTCGTCTCATACAACAGTGAGTTAGGAGAAAAAATTTGTGGGCACAAAATGGGTGATCAGTGTCTTATTCTCTTCTGTTTGTGCCTTGTCTTTAGCTTTTTCTTCTATATTTAACTTTATGTAGAGGCTAGGCCCCCCTCTAAATCTTGGTTGAAATTATTTTTCATTCTAATTCATAGAAATGGAGTAGCGTGCAATGGTGTCGTCTCATACAACAGTGAGTTAGGAGAAAAAATTTGTGGGCACAAAATGTGTGAACACTGTCTTATTCTCTTCTGTTTGTGCCTTGTGTTTAGCTTTTTCTTCTATATTTAACTTTATGTAGAGGCTAGGCCCCTTTCTAAATCTTGGTTGAAATTATTTTTCATTCTAATGATTAGAAATGGAGTAGCGTGCAATGGTGTCGTCTCATACAACAGTGAATTAGGAGAAAAAATTTGTGGGCACAAAATGGGTGATCAGTGTCTTATTCTCTTCTGTTTGTGCCTTGTCTTTAGCTTTTTCTTCTATATTTAACTTTAAGTAGAGGTTAGGCCCCCCTCTAAATCTAGGTTGAAATTATTTTTCATTCTAATTAATAGAAATGGAGTAGCGTGCAATGGTGTCGTCTCATAGAACAGTGAGTTAGGAGAAAAAATTTGTTGGCACAAAATGGGTGATCAGTGTCTTATTCTCTTCTGTTTGTGCCTTGTCTTTAGCTTTTTCTTCTATATTTAACTTTAAGTAGAGGCTAGGCCCCCCTCTAAATCTAGGTTGAAATTATTTTTCATTCTAATTAATAGAAATGGAGTAGCGTGCAATGGTGTCGTCTCATACAACAGTGAGTTAGGAGAAAAAATTTGTGGGCACAAAATGGGTGATCAGTGTCTTATTCTCTTCTGTTTGTGCCTTGTCTTTAGCTTTTTCTTCTATATTTAACTTTATGTAGAGACTAGACCC